>CM026260.1:2830424-5244174 GCA_014851425.1 Senna tora
GAAATAATATTATTTTGTGATAAATTAGCATTAATATTATATGTGTGATGTTATATTATTATTTGTCGTATTAATGTCAACTTATCATTTAAAACAATGTCTCGTCTTCTTACTTAGAAGAAAAATATGAAGAAATATTGTTGTTTTGTGTGATAGTGATGATGGGTTAACATTAATAATTATATGTGTAATGTTATGCTATTATTTATCTTTATTAATTTAGACGATGTTAAGTGTTATGACAAAATTCAAAATTTTAAAGACGAAGTCAATTGCAATTCAAAAATTTTAAGACAACATTAACCGCAAAAATCAAATTAGGGACAAAAAAAAATTATTATAAGATTTAAAGACACAAAATATGTTTTTCCCTTCAATTCTACATATACATTGACCAAAGTCCAAACCGTCAAAACATAAGAAAATCACAACCAACTATTAATAGCTCTAAATTTTTTGAATCATCGATACATACATATATATAGGCAAAGCCAAACTATTTGAATTTTTCTTGACCCTTCATACACATAATGGACGGATCATATTTACACTTCGAAGTGTGAAGTGGAATTTCTAGTTTGTTTTGTATATAATTCTTCATTTTCTTTTTCCATGAAGGCGATCGAGGACGATTTTCAAGGGATTTTTCGTGAATATGATTGACCCAAGTTTGGAGAATTTCAATGGAGAGTGAGACCCGGTCACTCCGATTAAACGCATTTCTCAACCACCTTTCGTTCCTATATTAGATCGACAATTCTAGGGTCAGTTTCAGAATGGAGGTTGCTCAAGCATGGAGCTAAGCTCTGTGATACTCAAGGAGAAGACAATTACTTCTCAATCCTTTTGGTTTTTGCTGAATCTATCTTCTTAAGCTTTATTTTAATGGTTTTCAGTAGTTTCTTTCCTGTGTTTGGTTGTTTGTTTAGGGTTTTTAGCTGAAAGGTGAAATTTTGGGAAGTGGGTATTTGTTGGTTTTGCTTCCCCTCGTAATGGTTGATAATCACAAGGTGTATGTATTTCTTTGAAGTTGATTGATATTCCTTGATTTTTTTGGTAAGAGATTTATTTATTTGTTTGTTTTTGCTTTGATCTGAATGTTAAAGCTGTAATGCTTCTGAAGTGCTTCTTGTGGGTTATAGGATGTTCTGAATTTGTTGGGTATGAACTTTTTTCTGTGAGTAAATACTAAATAGATAGTGTAGAATTGAAGGAGAAGGATGAAGAGGGGAATTGAAGAGGTGAAGGAGATGAGTCCAATGTTCCCTAGGCTGCATATTAAAGATGCAGAAAAAGGAGGGCCAAAAGCCCCTCCAAGGAACAAAATGGCTCTCTATGAACAATTCACCATCCCTTCTCAAAATTTTGCTTCTGGATCACCTTCCAGGTTTCCTCCTCTGTTCAGAAGCAACTGCTCAGTTTCTCCAACATCTGGCCTTGTGAATCCAGTAATTTTCCTTATGTTTTGGCTTGTAATCAATTTCATTTATCCCTTTGTATCCACCATAAAATATTTTGAGGAAAATGCAAATACCTACTTTTAATTTTGAACCATTTACATTTACAAACACCCCCCTAAACTTTGAAAATTGGAAAATTTCTTTCAACTACACCCTTTAACATTTAAATTCTTCTATCCATTTTCCCTTAACCAAGTTAACAAAGATCTCTCTCAATATATGAGAATGTGCCACGTGACAAATACCAGAGTTTAAGGTGACATCTCCATCAATGAGAGGAGATCATAAGTACCGCAATCTGAAACACACATCTTAGCCATCAATCCACAATTTGTTGAGATTGTGGTACTTCTGTGAATCTCCTCTCTCCCTTAATAGGGTTAACAGGAAAATATACACAAATGTTTAAATCTTGGATCCATTAGAGGAGACTGTTAGAACTTAGAGTCGCCCCTTAGGTGGTTTGGTCATGTATAGAGGAGACCATTAGAGGTTCCTATACAAAGAGTTGGTCAGTTGAAAAATAGTCCAATAACTAAAGATAGGGGGAGACCAAAGAAAACAATATGAGAAACTATTATGATGGATTTAACTATTAATAATTTAACCACATAAATGAGTAAAGATAGAACACGTAGGCGTCATTTGATCTATATAGTTGACCCCACCTAGTGAAAAAAGATTTTGTTTGTTGTTGTTATTATTATTATTGTTGTTTAAATCCTGGATCCAGATGATAATTGAGTGGTATTTTTCGGCTTTCAAAGTTGAGGAGAATGTTTGCACTAGCTCAAAGCTGGAGGTAACTGCATTTATACCAAATACCTTCTTTTATTGTTAAACACATTTCGAAGATTTGTCATTTGAGACAGCAGTTGTACATTGTACCTTAACAGCTAACAAGGGAAAATTGAATATCTGCAGATCTTGTATATCATAATCATAATTTCAATAGACATTATCACTGAAAGATGATAAAACTTTTTGAAGTAAACAATCAATTTGGTCCCTAAATTGTCAAGTCTATTAGTTTTACCCCCAAAAAATACAAGTTAATCTTCAAAAACAACACTTTTACAAATTATTTTTTACTTTTCTTAGCATCATTAAGTAAATTGACAAAGACTGATATGAAATGAATTTGTTATTTTCAAGAGTTTATTTGTGCACTAACTTGTTTTTGAAGACTAGAACTAAAGGGGTCTATTAATTTTTCTATAAAAAAAAGGGGTCTATTAATTTAAGGACAAAATTGCCAGTTCACTTGTTTTTTATGCTTATTACATTGTAAAAACTTGAAAGAATAAAGCTGAAAATTTTAATCATCTCATCATTCAAGATTTAAAATGAAAATAATTGAAAGTACAAAAATATTAATAATTTTTTACCATTAGTTTCTTTTTGACTGTCCACACTTTACAGGTTGGTAGCGGTAAAGGCATCCAATACAGCACCTCCAGTGTATCTTCTTATGTGACCGACAAGATTCATGCTTATCATTCCAGAAGTGTCAACTTAACCAAATTGATGGTGAGCCCTGAAACCTACAGGTCACCAAAATTTTGAACTACATGTCCTCATTGTTATTGACTGGTGAATGCAATTTATTTCAGCCAGATGGTTTCATCAATTGCAACAATTCACTAAAAAAGTATGAGCACGAAGATGCTTTGATAACTCCTGTTTCTGCACATGGAAGAAATTCATGCTGCAGTATCAGCAAGAATAAACAAGATGAAGATACACATACTTACTGTAAACCAAGCTGTTCACCAAGAAGACAAAATTCATTTAGTAAGAAGGTGAGTTCAACTGCACCCATGCAACTGAAGTCAGCAGGATATGGGAAGAACCAGATAGAAGATAATACGAAAGTGAATCAAATTGATCAGAAGCCAGAAGAAGGGTCTGCTTACCCAATAGCTGGTTTTGGAGATATAGCGGATGAATCCTCAATCACATCAGTGAAAGTTAGGACTCCTAAACCAATGAAGAAAGCACATGCATCTTTGATGGAAGAATTTAGAAGTATTTCTGTAGAGAACTTGAAAATACAGCAGAGTAGCAATGGCCAGACAGATGGAGAGGATGGTTACTTGGAGAAGCCGGAATTAAGTGATGTTCATAAATGTCCTGACGGTGTAGAGATTGACAGAAAATGCCTATGGGGCAAGAGAGACAGGAATAGAAGTGAAGATATGTATAGACATTATGATGCGTTAAATAAGCCCATCCCAGACTCCTCTATAATAGGTATGGGTATTACCCCTGACGATGTTCTAGGAGTTATAGGTGAAATGCAATTCTGGAAAGCAAGAAGAACTATCATCAAGTAAGGTTATCTGTCTGGTAATGTTTGTTTATGATTCATCCTTCATCTATTTCAGTTAAACTATTCTACTAGTTTTACTTTTTTATATTATTTTGATATAACTTAATGTAAGCTACTTTAGAGCCACGCATCGTAGAAGAATCAATTTTTGTCTTCTAGGTTTTTGGTCTAGTATTTAGCTACGATAATACAAAATAATGGGGAAATACAAAGGGGCATAAACTATAGGATCCAAGATGGTGGATACAATGGAAAAAGGCCTTAGGTGTTATTTGCGATTAAAAAATACCCACTCAAACTGAAGAGAAATTTTCATGGCACGACTAAGAAACTTGCATGATTGTATAATAGTGAATGTTGGGCAATAAAAAGTCAACTTCACAAATTTTGAACGATGCAGAAATGAGAGTGTTGCGTTGGATGAGTAGTTACACACTCACATTAGAAATGATAGAATTATGAATGATTCCATTAAAGACAAGATTGGAGTAGCGCCTATCAGAAAAAAGTTAGTAAAAACGTGTTGTATGTAGTTTGGTCATGTACGGAGGAAACCGCTAGAGGATAGTGTATGAAAAGTTGATCTTGAGATGGAAGATGGTTCAATAACTCGAGATAGAGGATGGCAAAAGAAAATAATAGAATGAACATTACTAATAATCTAACTATAAAAATGAATAAAAATAGCTATTAGAGTGAATATTACTTATAATCTAATTATAAAAATGAGCTAAGTTAAAATAACTTGGTGTCATTTGATTTATATAGCTAGGCCCACCTAGTGAAAAGAGGCTTTATTGTTAGGCTTGGTTTGCACCTAAACTAGGGTGTTCGGCGGGCAATTTGAGCAATTTTAACTAAAAAAATAATGCATTTGTCGGATTGAGTTTATAGCATGAAACCAAACCAAACTAAACAAAGTCATAAATGATTGGTTTTGAGTAATTTGGTTTAGCGGTTTGAAACTTTTAAGTTGTCAAATTTACATATCTAAGTGGTAAACGGCTTGATATTGCTTAAGCAAGGTCCCGAGTTCAAGACATTGTGAATGCAGTTATCCCGTTGAGAGCCTCTCCTACCATAGTCAGTTACGCAACGCAGGTCGAGTTCAGATTAATCGAGACAGTGCATTGGAGACCGGACGGGCAACCAAAAAAATAATAAGAAAATGTAGTAACCTATTATTTACTAACAATATAAAATCAAATTAGCTCCAAAGTCAAATTTTTGGATAGGCTAAAATTAATATAATCTTCTAAAACCAAATTTAAAAAATTGATATTCGGAGATTCTAACATTATGTATATATATACATAACATATAGTACGCGAGTTTAGAGGTGTTCAAATCCGAACAAAATTGATATTCCTGGATTAAATCAAATCGAATTAAGCATAAATCGATCAATATTCAATTGATATATTAAAAACTTGAACCAAATCGCATATATTATTTTATTTTTTACTGTATTTTGCTCTCTAGTTGAATCTGACACTAATATTGTAATTTTCAGTCAGCAGAGAATCTTCGTTATGCAACTGTTTGAACTGCATAGACTGATAAAGGTAAATTCCAGACAATATATTAACTGTTTCTTCCATTGAAAATATGTGGTCTGGGTAAACATAAGAAAAATTCTCAAGTATCCTATTATTGCTTGTATATGCAATGGTCAAGATTTAATCTGCATATGTAGAATCCACATGTCAGGCAATGGGGACTAAATTTCGGTCATTACAAGTACATGCACTATATGGTACCTAACAATTCCATTTATTTCTTGGTATTATGTCAAATTCTGAGATGTAACTAGGATATTTATTTAAACCAGAACAGGTACAGAAATTAATTGCTGGTTCACCTAATCTATTGTTTGAAGATAACCCTCTTCTGAACCAACCTTCACTAAAAGTATCTGCTCCCAAGAAATTACATTCTGACTATGTCATACAACAACCTTTCTCAAATACCAAACTGAATAACAGTAAGTCTGAGAAGCCTAATGCTGCTGAATGTGCTGAAAGTACTTCACTTGAGAAGATTCCCCTTCCTTGTGTGAACAACAATAAAAGCAAAGGCCTGAGTGACCAGCTATCTAATTATGGTCATCACTCAGGAAACCATCAACTTCCTACTACCACCGGTACCAAACCATCCCCATGCTACATCTACCCAGCACCAGGAAATCAGTGGTTAGTGCCCTACATGTCCCCTTCAGAAGGCCTTATATACAAGCCCTTTGTAGGACCATGCCCTCCAAATGCAGGCTTCATGGGACCAGTATATGGTGCTTGCAGCCCTATTAGCCTCACCCCAGGAAACAAGGATGTGTCAGATGCAACTCATGTTCCATATATCTTTCCACCATGTGGCCCTCCAATCATGCATCCATCCATGTCTGTTTTTTCACATGAGCAAATGAGCCCTCCCACTAAAATGCAACTTAATGGTATTGAAAATCACCAATCAGCTGGAGATGTCAATTCTGCTATATTGTACCAAAGCTCATCTAACATGTCTAGCCAGATGAGTCAAGTGATGTCAAGACATGTCACAAATAATAATCACCCATCAGAAGATAAAGAGTTGCAGACAAGTACAGGAAGTAGCCCATCTAAGAGAACAGGGGATGCACTTCCTTTGTTTCCTATGGCACCTACATTTTGGGCATCATCAGATCATCATAAGGCACAAGCTGTTGATGAACATGAGCCGCTAATAATCAAGGTTATACCTCACAATCCGAAATCAACAACTGAATCAGCAGCCAGAATATTTAGGTCAATACAAGAAGAAAGAAAGCAGCTGTGATTGGTCTATCCAATATGGCAGTTAAGTTGAATTACATGTGATTTCGCTCTAATTTTGCTCAGTAACCCTTATCCCACTGATATATACAAGTTGCAAAGAGGAAATTTTTTAATATAAATACATTTCTAGTCTTTCATTTCATTTTAATAACTTGATATATTGAAATGATTGAGTAACATGAATGCTTTTATCACCTTTATGTGCAGATTGACTTTTTTTAGTCATAGAAAGACTTTAGGTATATCTCTAAAGGCCTCTGTACAGTAAGAAAACTGGTTTTGAGATAACACAGGATCAACATTTTCTGAGGTAAGAGAATAACATTCTATGTCATGTGAGGAGAGAAATAAACAAAGAGTAAGAATATACTATTCACTTATCTCTTTCTTCACACGACAATGTTATTTTCTCACACAAGGAAATCCAAATTCCATAACGCAACTGCGTAGAAATTGTCAAATGACCGCATTGAATTTGTTCAAAAATGGTAAATAATATATGTATTTTTCTGAGCTTTGAATGTGTTGTCACGAATAATCCAACACATTATGTGAGAGAGTTCTCGGACTCTTGAAAAATAGAGTTTCAGTAAATAGCCAATTACAGATCCTCAACCAAAGAGAGATCAATCAATGAACAAGTTCCACGTTTTCTGCTATAGATATAGAAGATACAATCATTTGTAATTATTCCACATGACATAATGTAATCATTCCACATGACACTTTTCTCTTCCAAACATGCTATACAACCAGCACCCTTGTAAGCATTTTATAGCATTCCTAATAAATATGATTTTACGTACTCAATGTTAGCCAATCTATCTAAACCTCTAATGTTAGGAATGGAGTTCCACCTCAGTCTTCTTTGAGAATGGAAGGACCTGAAAAGTATAGGATATTACTAATCAAATCAAATGGGATCAATACTAATCCACAATTGAAGATTGCCAAGATTTGAGTCTCTTTGATACCCTGCATAAACATAATTATTTGCCACATCCCTGGATGATTTCCAATGCTACTACCCTACATGTTTTGTAGACTGAAGCAATGGTTCAGGGGGGAAAACACATCACTTAGACACACCTTGCAGGACAAAATTTGCGCTGCCCCTTCTTTCACCTACAGACTTACTCTTGTTGTCCCCTGAAAGATACATCAGAAACTTGAAAAAGCAGCGAGGTAGTACCCATGCTTCATAAGTCATAGGAAATCCAGCTGAGCAACATAAACTAAGTGTGCATTAATCCTTCCAAATTTTTTACTTTGCATTCATTTTTGTGACCAGAATCACAGTTACCAAAATTTCGGAAGAGATTGTCTACACTAGTTATGATAATTGCTTTGTCTATTTCTAAACCTAATCAAAATGAAGTGGTAAGTTAAATGTTTCAAACAATAGAAGTTAACCAAAAACAGACGATCAAACATAATCTATCAGATAGCCCAACTAGTCACAAATGTAGCAGAGAGATGATTCCTAACCTTGAAATTGAAAGATTTAGCTGAGTAAAATCAACAAAGCTCCAGCAGGCAAACACATTCAATATGAGGTGTGTGTGGGAACATATCTACTGGCTGTATGCTTTTTAGCTTGTAACATCCTTCTATATTCTGCTCTGTCTGCACAAAATTTTCTACAACTCAAATAATCGAACCTGAAAGAACAGGAGATAGTATAAAAGGATAATAATAATAATAATAGTAACACATACCACACCATGACAGAGATAATCAAGGTCACGTGCACATGTGGCGGGATTGCATGATACATATACTATGCGTGGTGCCTTAAGGTTTAGCAGGAATTTGATCAACTTCATGTGCATGCCTGGACGGTTTGGATCTACATAAATTAAACAGTGTAAAGAAATTGATATACATGATGCTCTGTCATCACATAAAATGAGAGCACCAATGGCCAATTTAAATACAAAATTCAACTTGCACTGTCAAAGAATAGATATGACCAGCATGTCTAAAATAAAGCCAAGTTAGTTCTCTTGGCATCCCAAATTATGTTAAACTTAAAAATTTGTTCATGAAGGTTCACATGATTTTTTTCTAAAAACCAGTACACCAATATATTTCCTTCACATGGAAAACAATGCAAGTTCCACCAAAATGTTTGTAAAATTAGTACAGAAAGCTCGTTAAATTTACGTTTGCAGAGGGTTAATTGCCAAAGTTGAAATCAAAAGAGGTCATTTAACTCATTGGCTAGAGGGTCAACATTATAACTTATAAGTAGACTATTTGCAATTTAACCTAAAAAATTAAGATAACTGAGAGGAACAAAACCTGAAATGACAATGTCAGGCTTAGGAAAATTGTTCCCAAAATTTTCATCGATTTTATTAAGATCCCCCTGGACAAATGTGGCATTTTGGATGTCATTTATCTTGGCATTAAGGCAGGCATCCGTGATGGCTTGAGGGACTACTTCATAGCCATAAACATGTCTGACACTGAAAAAGAAACAATAAAAAATATCAGTGTACTGATTGCATTAGAATCAAACGGAAATTACTGTTCCTTTTTAATAGTTTACTTTAGCCTAAAATGGGGGAAAAAGGAATGAAGAAATGAGATTACCTTCTGGCAAGTGTCAGACCTATGGTGCCCGTCCCACAAAACAGGTCAAGGACCACTTCTGAGCCATCTCCTCGGATCCCAGCACATTCTTCTATAAGCTTATATAAAACCTCTGCCTAATAGAAGACAAGTTTGCTTAATTTTCATTATAATAAATATGATTAAATTTAAGAAAAACATTAAGTGGATCTGACTAGTTAACACTGTCTTAAATTTTTTGATGTATTACACACTGCATACCTGATGAGTATTTGTTTGGAAGAAAGAATTCGCTGATATTTGAAATGTAAGCCCTCTTAAAATCTCTGCAATGCTAGATTTCCCATATAAAGTGTGTTCCTCCTCCCCAACAGATGTATTACCAACCGAAGTATTTACATTGTTTACAACACTTACCTATCATTCATGCAAGGAAAACATGGATAGCATTAAAAATAAATTAATATATATTTAGTTTGGAAGCAAGTTAATGAGTTCAGTTTTAGAGAAAATTTCCCACAAAGCTTCAAATGAGTCATGCCTTAAAAACTGGTAGATTCAAAATCATATAATGAAAAACAAGAGTTCATAATAGACAACTTCATTATTGATAATGAAAAATAATCACACTAAAAACATCCCTTCATTCATTCCTCTCCAGGTCCAATGCAAGCTTCAGTCGATCATGGAATCCTCCCTATAGCTCAGTTCCTCCTCCCCCATTTCGTAGTGGAAATCAATCCACCAAAATATATTATTGAAACAAATCTTAATCATAACGTGACAAGGGTCTGTCAAGCTGAGCCAAAGGCAACTTACTTTCAGGCATAAGAGATTTAGAAGTGTGAAAAGATACGGAAGAAGTACACTATACAGAAGCAGGGAATAAGGTATATTAATGAGCAAAAAGTATTAATAAATTTATGCACCAACCACTTCAGGAAATGAAGCAACTTTATCAACTAGAGGCTTCAGCAGCTCTGGCTTGTAGGAAGAGGTTACAAAGTTGACCATAACTTCAGGCAGGCCGGTACTGACATGTCTGGAACAAGTAATATTTGTTAGTATTGAAGGGATCAAAAAAAGTTTCCTTCAAACTCAAATATCTTAAGTTAAGAATATATGAATTCCATGTGTCTGAGAGATGCAAGTGAATGAATCATAGAGGCCCCTTCAGCACATTGCAGTATCTTTTGTTATTACACTTCCATTCTTTTCTATTATATGATCAACTGACATTTTATTCAAAAGGATGAAACCACTAATGGTCATATTTATTGGAATAGAAGCAAAGAATAAAATTTAAGTAACTTATTTTCATTAGTAACTTTTTTTCCTTTTTTTTTTTTTTTGTTATTTTCAAGTTCAACACACTTAGATATTGATCGTTTGATATATTTTTTTTGAAGATCGATTTAACACTACCTGATCACATTTTAAGCAGTACATTATGTCACCCTATCCCTGTGATTCACCACATATTCTCATTCCTTCACAAATCAGATAATTTTTGTTTTTCCCTTTCTTAATTCCATAACACAATAGGGCTTATATCTACTGAGTACTGACACATTTATGTCTCGAGGACAAATGGGATGAGCATTGTCCATAAGCATACTAGCAGATCTAAGAACTACAGTATCCACATATACATTAAACGAAAAAGTAAGGTATTACAAAGATATAATGGACATATCATACCTTCCAGTCCTTAGCATCAAATGCTTTAGAAATCCTAAGTGTGAGCGAACATTATAAGGTGAAAGACAAAATTGTGGGTCTCTCCAACAATCTTGGATAGCTTCAAGAACCTATGAAGAGTTTCAAAATAAAATGGCAGGAAAATTATGTTTCCCTAAGTGAGAAAACTTCCAAAAAAAGCTATATGAAATTAAATGGAAATGATGAGTAGATTATGGTCCAAAAAATAGACAACACTGAATTTGCAAAGTTACTGAATGTAGATGAAGTTAAATAGATTTCCTGCATACAAAAACATATCTATATATATATTTTGCACTGATTACTTTGCCACAAAAGTTCAATGTGCATAACAAAAAAGTATCTTGTTCGGGACTAGCATTATAAACCAACTTAAATATTACAACTTGAAAAGCTTAAAAATGAATGTTTGGCAAACCTAGAATTCTTCTGTTTTCTTTGATATCCACTCCAAAGAAAACCATTTAATCAGATAATTAATACCTACTAATCTTGAAGATGTCTGCCACCTACTATCATAATGCTTCCCCTCTACTCCCTTTACACTGAACTGCAAATTCTCAATCTGTAGGACTGTCATATAATTTTTTTTTTAATTTTTTTAATGAGCACACAGACACACAGAAAGGGAACTAACAATGGTCTTAAGTCTTAAAATATTTATTCCAAAATAGAAATGGACAATTATATACTAACAAATAACAATCACAGACTTCTAAGCTAGATATAAGAATAACATTGCATACCTTTTTTTTTTTTATAGAAAACATTGCATACCTTATTAGCTGGACCAGTTTGCAGTAAGCACTTGTCAACATTTAGAATTTTATCAAAAAAACCAGGAGCATGCAATCCTAGTGCATAACTTTCACTACCATTATGTCCTTCAAGCAATAACTCTTTAGGTAACCATTTGTTGGGACCAAATGAGAATTCCATCTGCAGTAGCAGAAGTAGATATTATATGCAAGAGCAAATATAAAAATCTTTCTTAAAATAGTAAAACTAAGAGCAACCGTAGATATTACGGATTGCTAAATTTCAATATCAAACAAACTAATAGTCAAACTAAGAATCAGGCAGACCTATATGCATCAGAGCATCATAGTTACCCATATTCTTGTAATAACAAAGAATTTCAGTATAGAACAAGTCAACAAGGTACGCATAAAATGGATGGCACATCAAAGCCAAAAAATACAGCCTTTATAATAACAAATATGTTGTGTGCTCCTGATTTGGGTTTAAACACGACCAAGACATAGTTTTACTTTTACATCCAAAATCTACAACTTCTGAAATGAGAAAGGAAATGACTCCATTTTTTTACTTCTTTCTTATACTTATAAGCTCTAGAGGGAGACAAAGGTCCACATTATCTAGTTTAAAATTTTCAATATAAACACTTCAAAAAAGAGGCAACATTTTATCTGAGGATCAATGGCATATCCCCGCTAAGACATTATGCAGAAAACAATTGTAACCTACCAGTGAAAATTATTGCTTTCAAGTGGCAATTAACTTAGTGGAAAACTTGCAATTACAGCATCCAATGCAGAAGCTAATACAGCCTCCAATGAATTTACTGTCAATCCACCATGCACATTTTGTAAAATTTTCATTTCTCTAAATTAAAATAACAAAGGGATGAGGAAGCAGCCTTAGGGATAATGCGTTCTTTAACATGATTTAATACATCACTAACCTTATTCCTGTAATGAAACTGAATATCACACGGAACAATGGGCTTCATAATGCCATGCAACTCCAGTTCCTTTTGAGAAAACCTTCCAACGTGTATCACCAAGTCACGGACTTGCTCCTCTTTAGCTCTTATCTGAGCCTCATAAGACAAATTTTGAGTCTTACACCCTCCACAATAGAGAGCATACTCACAAGGAGCATCAACAACATCCCGAGGTGGAGTTATGGTCTTGAGCTTAGTCACCTGCTCTTCTTAACCAAATTAAAACAAAAGCCACGAGAAATAAACAGAGAGAACCTAAAATGATTAGATTCCTTATTTACGTCGATGGAAAACTACATTTTACCATTAAGAACTAAGTCGATCAAAATTAGTTCATGAACTTTAAAACATGATAAAAGTACAAAACACACCACCAATATCTTAAAATTTCACACGTGATTTTGACCACAATACTTGGTTTACCTCAACGCTGAACTTGTAAAAAGTTCCTTTCCAATCCAAAAAAACTCATTTCTAGTTTGATGTTTTCATTTAGGCGTTTTGTCGAACCAATCTGTAATTAGACCTACTCGAGTAAAACAAGGATTTCCATTTCTTAACAATCTTCGAAAACTAAGCCAACCCCAGAACTTACCTCAGCATAATTTCCCTTCTTGCGAGTGACTCGGCCGATGAATCGTTCACCAGGAAGTGCACGGTCGCACATGACAACGAACCCAGTGTCGGTAACCTTGCACAGTCCCTTCCCTTTGAAAGCCAAGGATTCGCAAACCAATTCCAATGTTTGGCCTCGCTTTGGGAAATAGGAAGTGGGGTTGTTGGTGTTGGGAGAATCGGGGTGGGTGTGTTCCAAGTCTTCTTGAGCCAGAGAGCATGAGAGAGAAGAGAAGGAAGAAGAAGGAAGCTTTGGAATGCGAGGGAGAGTGATGCGTAGGTGCCTGAAGCATTGGTTTGGTATAATGGCCATTTCACTGTTTCGCAGCACTGCACTTCACTAGAGAAGCAAGTCCCCTCAACTATGAAGACTCAAGGTTTAAGCGTTTTACGATAAGGGGAACATCTTGGAACAAAATTGTACCAAAAAAAAAGACTACTTTTTAGTCCCTAATTTATCAGTCAACTTATTATTGGTCACTTTTTGGTCCCTAATTTAGAGTCGGATAGACTTTTTTTATCTAAAAAGTATTTTTTTTAATTAAAAAAAGACCTTTTATAAACATAAAATATTGTTTGAGTAAATTTTTTAAAAAAAGTAGAAGTTAAAATATATTTTTTTTAAGAAGTTGAGGACTGGAGCTTCAATTTAAAGCACTTGTAAAAGTTATTCACTTTAAATAGAAGTCCTTTTATATTATAATATCTAAACATAAAATAAAAGTCCTTTAACTAAAAGATCTTTTTTTAAAAGTTTGATCAATGAAGTCATTTTTTCACAAGCTTATCCAAACGAACTCTTAGTAATTTTTATTTTTTTACTGTAGTTTGATAGAGTTAGAGATAAAAAAATTTAAGGATCAAATAGTATATTTTCATTATTCAAAGATTAAATAATTAGAAATAAAAAAAGTATATTTTCTCTTTTACTTTTTAGTACTCTTATTTATCTTGTAGGGTTTTAATTATGATTTTTTTTTTTAACCAGGTCTCAAGAGTAAAAGTTTTTTTTTGTTATTAAAAATGTTTTTTTTGTTAATTTTTTATTAATTTCAAGACTTAAGTACTCTATTAATTAATTTTAAGAAACTTTTTAATTAGCAAAACCCTTACATTTATGAACACTACCATACCAAGTGTTAAAAAATTGAACCAATTAGTTCAAAGCATAAAAGTAAAAGCGAATTGAATTGAGTAATTTGACTCTTAAAATTGACTAATCAATCACTCGTTCTATTTAAATAAATTTTAAAAATGGTCAACACCCGTTTAAATCGAAAAAATCAACGATTTACCATTTCATGATTTTTTTAAAAAATAAAATTAAAAAAATGACTTCTTTGTTTGTTTTTCATAGCTATCAATCATCATATTCATAGGAAATAAGATGAAACATAGAGAACTAATAACTATAAAGAAGAAAAACTAGAAGAAGATAGTATAGGGGAAGTGAAGCAAAACACAAAGCAGAGCCTGTTTGGTTGCTGGTTTATTGGAAAAGGAATGGGAAAAGAGTTGGTCTCCCATGTTAGATTGCTGGCTTTGGTAAAGCAAGGAATGAAATTCTCCCTCATTTGAGGGAGAGTCGCACCGTGAATTTATAGTATTTGAGAAATTAATTATTATGTTCATTTTGGTAGATATCCTAATCATAGGTCGAAAAAGAATATTTGATCTTTCTCTACTAAGAACTACAAAAAGGCCAAAGTAATAAACTTTATATAAAATAAAACATTATTCAAATAAAACTTATTTTCATTATAATAATATATATAATCCACTTTCAATAATAATTTAATTTCAATATCTATCTATATGAATGAGCTCAACATTTTATTTTGATAATTTTTTTATCCAAAGAACAAAATAATTATTTTATGTCACTCTCATTTCTTTACTATTATTTTTGTTGCTAACCAAAATACCAAAGGCAATATTTTTTTCTTTATTTTTTATAACTAACCAAACATGATAACGACATTCTCATTCCAATTCTCATTTTGATTCGACAAAAAAATCTATTTTGGTCCCTAACGTTTAGCATTTTTTTCAAATTGGTCTCTAATGTTTGCTCAATCTCAATTTGGTCTCTCACGTTTGCAATTAGTACCAATCTGATCTCTAAAGTTTGCTCAATTTCAATTTGATCATTTACGTTTGCAATTGGTACCAATTTGGTCCCTCACATTTCCTTCTTTACCTCTCAATTTTATTAAGTAATTTTAATATTTGAATAATGAAGGAACCAAATTGGTACTAATTGTAAACGTGAGGGACCAAATTAAGACCGAATAAACATTTAGGACCAAATTGAAAAAAATTCTAAACATTATAAACCAAAATAGAATTTTTGTCATTCCCGTTCCCATTCGCATTATTTCAAATTCTCTGTCCATTGAGCCTTGGGTTGAAATGGAAATTAATAAAAAAAAAAATCAACAATTTGTTTGTTTTTTCTTCAAAATGATTGTATGTATTTCAATTTTCAATTTTGAAATAGGTAGAATGCAGAAGATATACCCAACACGTGCAGGCATAATAAGCCACAAAAGATGGATGTTTTGGATCCCAACTCAAAACGACACAACACAAAATCTGTCTTCTTCTTCTTCTTCGTCTCTCTTTAATTTCCTGAATGTTTCAACTTTTGTTACCTCAAACTCAAACCCAGGTTTCAATAATACAAAACATATTCATCCTTTAATTTTGTATCCTCTGCATCCACAAAACTGACCACATGGTAATTATATCATCCCTCAATCCCAGGTTTTTCTTTCTTTCTTTTTAATGTTTGCATGCATGCATGCATGCATCACGTAATTTTCTTGGACAAACCTTTGATTTTCTTGATATCAATTCATTGTTTTTCGTTTGCTGTTTGTAATGTTGCATCATGTTTGTTTCCCTAGAAAATTAAAGCTTTTGGTTCTATTCATTTTCTTTATTTGGTTTCTAAAAGATATAATGTTTCAATTTAGTCCTTGAAATATATAATTTATTTCAATTTAGCCCCTCAAGAATATAAACTTGTTATTGAAACACGATTAAACATAAAAATGTCACTTCTTATTACTCTTTCTTTCTTTTTCTTTTTTCTTTTTTGTTTGTCTGGTGAAATATCTAAAGATTTTTTTTGAAAGAAAAAAGAATGGAACTAAAGATTCTTGCACAATGCATTTTTATGTTAAATTTAGTCCTTGAAAACCTTTTTGTTAGTTGTGTTACTGAAGATTCTCATGAACTAAATTGAGACGAATTTCATTTTTTAACGACTAAATTACAAAAAATTGTTTTTTTCGAGAATTTAACTTGACTTTTTCATCTTTCATGGACTAAATTGAGACAAATGACATCTTTCATAAATCAAAATAACAATTTACTCTTTTCATGCAGAGGGTGGTTTCATTGGGGTTGGAGGAAGGGAATAAGGACCTTCTCACCCCACTAAGATCTGCACAGTCCAGACCCTTCCCTTTAAGGTTTCTTCAATTCTTCTTAATCTTCTTGATCTTTGGCCTCTGTGCTTCCATGGTGAGCATGTACATGATTCGGCACTTCGGCATCTACAACACGATGCCGCCATTACTACAGTACTCTAGCGGCAGCTTCGGCTCAAGGTTTTGCTTGCAGGAACCAGCAAGCATAGAGAGTTGGATTAGGCCTCCTCCTACTTTACTGCATGGCATGAATGACACAGAGCTATTTTGGAGGGCTACTTTTGTCCCAGCAATTAAGGACTACCCTTATAAAAGGGTCCCCAGAATTGCCTTCATGTTCTTGACCAAGGGACCCTTGCCTATGGCTCCTCTGTGGGAAAGGTTCTTTAAGGGACATGAAGATCTCTATTCAATCTATGTACATTCACCTCCTTCTTATAATGATGACTTCCCATCCTCTTCAGTCTTTTATAGGAGACAGATCCCAAGCCAGGTAATAATTTTTAGCTTTATATCAATTTTAGTCCTTCAGTGTTTTATGATTAATGGTTAAAATGAAGAAAATTCCCCTGAACTATAGGTCTTGTGCAGATAATTCCCCTCAACTATAAAAAAAAAAAGACCTAGAACCCCCCTTAACTTAGCAATTTTTAGCTTTATATCAATTTTAGTCCTTCACTGTTATATGATTAATGGTTAAAATGCAAAAAATTCCCTTGAACTATAGGTCTTGTGCAGATAATCCCTCTCAACTAAAAAAAAAAACCTAGAACCCCCCCCCCCCTAACTTAGCAATTTTTGTAAATAACCCTATCCGTTATTTTTTCATCCAAAATCCTAACAGAATAGTGACACTTCAACAAAATTAAATCATCCCAAAATACAAAAAGATCCCTTGAAGCCTTGTGCAGAAAAAACCCTTTAAATAATTTGAATTATGTTTGTCCTCCATGAGTATTTTGGATGGAAAAGTTAACAAAGAAAGTTTTTGCACAAATTACGAAGTTCAAGGGAGTTCTATGTCAATTTTTATAGTTGAAGAGAATTATATGCATATGATCTATGTGCATTTTAGCCATGATTAATTGATCTTATTTTTTCCCCTGTACAAAGTGCTCTTGTTTCCTGTCTTCTTTGGTTTTGTCTTAAAAAAGGAAAGGAAAATTAGATGGCCTTTCTTGTATATAGATTCCATGCTTTTATATTGCTTTATCTTGAAAACAGAAGACACTATCAATTAACAGAGAATGGATCCTCTGCATTTAATAGAAGACACTTGATGTGGGACTAAACCCATATCTCTATTTCTCTCTAAATTTACCAAATGCACCTCTCGCGCAGAGGATCTATTCTCCAGTTTGTATAGTTTTTGCTAATGAGTGTCCTCAATATTAAATCTTGAAAGTAGTGAGTGATATCTGCTTTGAATCATGACAGACACTACTAAGCAGAGTCGGCATAATTTCATTTACAGATAGCAGAGTGGGGAACTATGAGCATGTGTGATTCAGAAAGAAGACTTCTAGCTAATGCAATGCTTGATCTATCAAATGAATACTTCATCCTCCTTTCTGAGTCCTGCATTCCTCTCCAGAACTTCACTGTGGTCTACAACTACATATCACAGTCACACAACAGTTTCATGGGTTCGGTTGACGAACCGGGTCCCTACGGAAGAGGTCGCTACAATGACCACATGGCTCCTCTGATCCATCTCAGTGACTGGAGAAAAGGGCCTCAATGGTTTGAAGTTCACCGGGAACTTGCAGTTTGGATTGTGCAAGACAAAGACTACTATCCCAAGCTCAGAGATTTCTGCAAACCACATGTTTGTTATGTGGATGAACACTATTTTCAGACCATGCTTAGTATTAACACTCCTCATCTTTTGGCCAATAGGAGTCTTACATATGTTGATTGGTCGAGGGGTGGGGCCCACCCAGCCACTTTTGGAAAGGGGGACATTAATGATGAGTTCTTCAGGAAGATTTTGCAGGACCAGACTTGCTTATACAATGGCCAGCCTTCTTCCCTTTGTTTCTTATTTGCTAGAAAGTTTGCACCTAATGCTATAGGTGCTCTATTAGATATAGCATCCCAGGCTTTGGGATACTGAAAGACTAGGTCAACTAAAGATACAACAAACAAACAACCTTTTCTCACCAGGTGAGATCAGCTATATGAATCAAGCAATGTCAACATTTTCTGGCTAAAGAAATTAACAAACACTTAATATATGCATATGCATGACTAGTTTGATAGGCCCATCTTTGGTAGATCTGGTCTATTAAAGATTTTTTCTTTTAGGCTAACTTCATTTTAGTCATATGTGATTATTTTACATTTTTTGTTTCTCCCTAAGTTGCAGAAATTTTTTAGTTGCCTTTGCTACGATTAGATGTACAGGACATTGGACATAAACCACAGTCTATATCCAAAATACTTGTTAATGATTTATTGAATTGTTAGTCAGCCTAATGCTACATTACTGCATTCAGTTTCAGTTTGAGAACTTTTTTTGGGTGGTTGTAGTTGGTAGCTTCTATATCTGCAACTTTGAGATTAATATACTGAAAGTTGTCTGCTGTGGATAGATCTAATTCAAGAACCTAAGAAGGATAGACACAGACACAGAGTATGACATAGATATGTACACTGCAGTCTGCAATTGTATCTAACGTGGATCAGACGAAGACACGACTGCTTTTTTTCGGTGTCCATACATCAAAGAGAACAACTAATCAAACAGCAGTTCCTGTTACAGCAGAAACATGAAATTATATGAGGCAACATATTATACTATTCTATCTCAATCCATTCTACTTCTATCTGCATCTGCCTCTAAAATCCTTTGAAGAGAGGGTAAGGAATTTGGAAAAAATAACGACATCTCAGTTTTAGATGCAATGGACAATGAATAGACCTTACTACTGAGAGAAAAATAGGATTCACAGGTGATAAAAATTTATGTGCAGGCACTTAGGAAGGTGATCTGAAAATTAAATGCTTTACAGCTGAAAAAGCCAATGCCCCCAGTTTAGGTCATTGCTCCAAGAAATAAGCCGACATCCGCTTCTAATGATTACCAATGTTGTTATAATTCATCATGATATTTACCTGCCACTGGCACATCCTGATGAAGCTTTTTAAGATAACTGGAAGCTAACGATGCATGAAGTGCAGCTCCATAAGGAAGTACTTCTTCATTGATTTTGAAAAAGGGTGAGTGTACAAACTCAAGACGTTCGATCAATGCATTCTCCATTCCAAGTAAGAAGAAGTAACCAGGAATCATCTCTTGATAGAATGCAAAGTCCTCAGATCCCATCAATGGTTTCATGTCTTTGACCTTATCAATGCCAAGCAAATCCCTGGCTACTTGTTGAAAATGGTCATGCAAGTCACCATCATTTACAGTTGGAGGGAAGTAGGGTTTCTCTTTATCAAGAAAGTTAACTGTTGCATTGCACCTCTGCACAGCAGCTTGACCAGTGATAACCTGCAAAAGCAAATCAATCTTAGCCCCTCGTAGAATTGCATGGAAAACACAATAAGCATTCAACTTTTTGTTTTTTAGGGTGCACTTTCCCAAATGGCCAAATTGATCCGGTGCGATTAGGATATTACTCTCAAAATGCTTCCAAAAGAATCAAATCCAAGTTGATAAGAAGAAATTCTTATCTCTTCAACTTAATAAAATAATAAAAAAGGGTTACTAATTCCAAAATTTTAGTGACATATACATGTAGTTGCAGTTACTTTGGTCAATGATCAATACAACAACACAGTATAAGCATGAACATGTTGCTTGTGTGGTTTTGTTTTACGTTTATCATTAAACAAATGTACTAGCTCATGCTTAGCTCTCTGCAAGTGAAGCACAGAGTTTCTCATTAATAATTTCTAGTTTTGAGATGTATAGGAAATGACTCGGTTATTCATTATAGACGTCATTAATATAAAGCAAATTTGCAAAATACACAAGCTCAAATTATATATTTTCGACATGCTCATAATCAATCTATTATTTCCTTCCAACAATCATCAGGAAGTTAACAACAAACAGATGGTTGAGATGATGATGTATACATGAAAAAGAATAGGTCAATTAGTTTCACTTTGTGCATATAAATGGATATAGTCTTCCAACTGACTCACCTGCTCAATCCTCTGTCTTAGTTGCATGAAGCTTTCTTTTGAAAAAGCTCGAAAAGTGCCGCCAATTGTGACAGAATCTGGGATAACATTGAATGCTCCACCTCCTTGAAATTTTGCTACTGTCACAACCTGTGGGAACAGTTTTTATTATATGAAGATGCGAAGGATTGTCAAATCATTAAAAGAAAAAGCCCTCGTGGGAACAAGATTTTTCTTGTATTCAATAATTAGTACTTCCCACATAAAGATTCATCTGATTCTCATGGCCATGTTTGTGTGCAAACACACAATCACAGAGAGACATACATGGTCTAGTTTCCATCAGGGCATCAATTATCTCTCTTTTGTCAATAAAAGAGAATAAATGCCAATATTGAGAAGCTAGAATATGTTTATTGCTTAAAAAGTACAGTGTTCTTAGCATATCTTTCAACACAATTCTTTGTAACTAAAGCTATACCTAGACAAACTTATCATGTAAAACCTTAAATAAACTGACAGAGAAAGCAGGCAAAAATTACCCTATGTGACAAAATCTTTTTACTGTAGTCCTCTTATTGCCAGATAATTATTGAACCCATATTAAGGATCAATCAAGATTGATTCTAATTATTGAACCCATATTAATCATTACTCAAGCTGCTCCTTTATACAGACTCAGACTCCTTACCTGCAAGATAACCTCAACTTCTAACAGCAAGTCTAACACTTATTTCTCTTGCAGTTAACCATTGTCTAAGAGAGATAAGATAATAAAACCAAAAGAATAGAGATTTGACTACTTTGACAATGACCATTCGTAGGTTCAATCAAATTGAAACAACTCTACACTATGAAATAATGAAGGTACAAATTTCTTGGATTTAAACAGTAAAGGAAAGAAGGAAGAGTATAAATGAAGGGGCTATCCGGCTATGACAAGGAAGGAAACAAATTTACCTGGGAATCAAGTGGATCAGCCTCACGAGAAACAAGATGTTGTAAGCTAACAATAACATTAGAAGCTGCCAAAATGGGGTCTATTGTATGCTGAGGAATAGCTGCATGACCTCCCTTTCCACTAATTACGGCTTCGAAGAAGCCACTTCCTGCCAATAGGGGACCAGACCTAGAAGCCACTTCACCTATAGCTAAGGTTGGTGTGATATGCAATCCAAAGATAGCAGTCACATTTTCTAAGGCTCCAGAATCTAAAACTTTTTTGGCCCCTCCACCTCCTTCCTCTGCCGGTTGGAAAACAAGAACAACTGTTCCCTATTAAGCCATTACAAAAAATTGATATAAGAAATCCTTGAGAGGAAGAAAACAACAGAATTAGACAACAACAAACATAGCCTTTTCCCACTAGGTGGAGTTGCCTATATGAATCAAATGACGGCAACAACAAAATCAAACAACAATTCAGAAAATCTTGCAGACGTAGAAGACTGTCCTGGAATAGTTGTATGATTAGAAGGCCAACTTTTATTTCCTTTTAATTTTCCCCTTCTAAATGTTGTGTTAGAATTAGACTTTAGCAATGATCATGGCAAAAACTTTTTCCCCCCTGTTTTTAAGGTATAAACTGCCGACCCCACCTAGTGGGAAAAGGCTTTGTTTGTTGTTGTTTTTAAGGTATAAACTGTGTGCCAGATGATATAAACAGAATGATATTAAAGCATAGGGTTGGCAAAATGGGGAACATGACTCAAATTTGAAAAACAGAAAGCATGTAACCACCATACAATAGTGTATGGACAACAAGTACGCTGACTTCACATACTCACATTCAAAAGTGAACTCAGAAAAGCAGTACCCCCCCCATTAAAAAAAAATTGGCAGATCACGGATTTAGCTTCTATAAAGTGTAGATTACTTCAGAGAATAAAGTATGTGCAAGTAAGTAGCTGACTTTATTAAGTTGCTTGTACTATATACAAAATACAAATCTAAAGTCCAAACCATTGTTTTATTTTTATCATTGACGATTTACTACACAGTACACACTTTAAAGTTTAAAACATTTTTCTTCCTAGATCATAACGTTAAGCAAGGAAAAAGAAAGAAAAGGCTAATATAAAGAAGCGTACCTTTATCTCTTTTTCATGCTCTTTGAGGATCTTTGCAGCCCCAAGAAGCATAGAAACATGAGCATCATGTCCACAAGCATGCATCTTTCCAGGTACTTTACTCTTGTGTTCCCACTCCACCATTTCCTAAAGATATTAATAGCATCAATATAAAAGATACAACATAAGGAGCCCTCTCGGAAAGATGGCCCAGAAATTAGAGAGAAAGGGGGAGCTATAATGAAATATTGACTAACTAAAGGTCAAATCACTTTATGTCTCACACACCAACATCAAATCTATAAAAGTACTATGATTTCAAAACTATATATAAACATACACACAAAACCCAAAAAAAAATGCTTAAATTTATCTAGACTTGCATACCCAGAGCATGGAGAACCAGAAATTAGAGAAGAGGGATCATAATGAAAATTTGACTAGCCTTCAAAAGTGCCATAAGTCCAAAACCATAAATGCAAAAAAGAAAAAAGGTAAAATAAAATAAAAAGCCTCAAATTCATCTAGACCTGCATAGCAAGAGCATCCATATCAGCTCTTATTGCAACAAAAGGAGGCCGTCCGGTACCTATGAAGCCAATAACACCAGTGACCGCTACTGGGTATCTATAAGGCACACCCAATTCGTCCAATTTTGCTCTTATCAGCTCACTAGTCTCAAATTCCTCATAACCCAATTCTGGGTTCTCATGAATCTTCCTTCTAATCCCAACCATCCAATCAAAAACCTCAGTCTTGTTGGCAAATTTCAAAAACTCGATGGGTATTGCTGATAATACTTCATGTGAGCTCAAGGAGGAATCTGAGAAGATGGGTGTCGTGGCAAAGCAAAAAAACGTTAAGATCAAACTAACCCACTTGAAGAAACCCATAGTTTTCAAGTGGGGTGTGTGTAGGAGAGTGAATCGAAGAAGCTGAAGCAACAAGAACAATCAGATTTTTGAGAGTATATATGTATAACATCAAAATCAGATGTAACAAAGTAAAACCTGGAATTGAGGAAGAGGGATTTGAAGAGGAAAAGTGGACGGAATAATATATATTGCGGTGGGAGTTGTGAGCTGGAAGCAAGAGAGAAGGATCGTAAATGGACGGCCAAAGCCAAATTGTTTTCACAGCCGCGACACGTGAAAATTTCCATTTCTTCACGTTTGCCAAATCTGAAATGTATCTGCAGTACACCCAAAACAGAGAGTGACGTTTACAGAATATGTGTAGTAAACTTGAAGAGATATTTTCAAGTAGATTTGATTTCCGGATTGTGCAGTAAATTGATAAATGACAACTCAAATATTAAGAAGTTTCTTTTTTATTTTGCAAACGGTTGTTTCCTACTATAATATTCAGTTTCTTGTCAATTCTGTTTTGTCCTAACGCTTATTTATTGTGAATTGTATCATAGTATTTTATTTTTTTATCAATATTATTATTTTTACTAACGCAGTTAAATAATTAATAATTTCTGTTGAGGTGGCATCACGCGGCAAAATGAGTTAATTGGACAAAAGTATTTTTATACGTGACAAAATGAACGGACCAGGAAATGTGAGAGCAAAATAGGGCGGTGCTTCAACTTGTTTGAGAAAAAAATGTTTAGGATTCAAAACGACATAGTATTGTACATGTTAAGATAAAGAAAAATCTGAGTTAAAAAATACTTTTGTCCAATGAATTTATTTTGTCACTAGATAATGCCACAACCAAATTTTCTTCCCCACTCCTCATCCCCCTCTCTCTCTCGGACAAAAGTTCAGTAGTAGCGTATTATTGAACTTCGGTGCATCCCTCTAATCATGTAGTACCATTTGTTAATATTAATAACAATTCACATTAATTAGGAAATGGATTAGGGACCAACTGATTGGAGGAATGTACTGAAGTTCAATACTACCGTACTACTGAACATCTATTCCTATATATATATATATATATATATATATATATATATCTCCAACTTCTCTCTCCCTAATTTAGGGTTTGTTTGGGAATTAAGAGGGAAGGGAAGGGAGGAGAAGGGAGGGGAGGGGAAGGGAAGGTTAACCTTCCATATATCCTCCCCTTGTTTGGGTGTTGATACTTCCTCCAAAATACTCCAATTTGGGGTATCTTGAATTTGTGAAGGAGAAGGTTAATGGAGGATTAAGGCTTGATCCTTCATTATCTTCTCCTCCAATTTTCATCTTCCCAAACAAGGAGAAGATATCTTGAAAGTCTCCCCTTCCCTTCCCTTCTCCTCCTTAATCCCCAATCCAAACATACCCTAAGCTCAAAGTTTCATAACATTCTTAGTCATACTCATATCTACATCTCCATCGTATTCTCAACCATATCTACATCTTCATTAAAACCACAACCAAAATTTTCATTTAGGATTTTACAAATTTTAGCCCTCAAAATCCTAGATCCACTTCTATGATGCAAATAACACTCATCGAGTGAACTAATTTAGTCAACATTTGATCATTTTGAACTAAAAGGGAAGTTAAAATCTCTCCATAAAGAAGTCATAAATAACACTCTATTCGAGAATAAAGTCAAACATTTCTCTACAAATCATCATATTTTGTTGTGCTTATCGAATTTTCAGTAATCTTATTGTTGAGATACTTGCTAATTATCACATTTTATTATTATTGTTATTATTTGAATTTAAATAATTAAGGATTTAATTGTTATTTAAATTATTCCTTATCTTAGGTTTATCTTATTTTATTTTAATTAGCCGGTAAATAGGATAACTTATAATTTAAATATTAATTTAAACTAAATTCTTATCCTATTTTTAAAGGATTCTAATAGTAATTTATTACCATGGTCCCTATTTATATAAACCGTTATTTTTAATTTTGATTTATCAAAAAAAATCAAAGAACTAAGCTCCGTTTTTCATCACTTATAATGCTAAACATACTCTTCAACTAATCAAACTATTTGACATATGCAAGATTTGTTGAGCTTCTCCTTCCAACAAAATCTCAATGCATTATGATAAGTCATAAGTATATTCTACTGTCCCCACCACATCCATCAAACAAAACAAGAAAAATGTGCAATGATTAGTGGTGATGTTGTGGTTGAGTCCCACTAGAAATAAATTATTGTAATCTTTTCACAAAATCAATCAATTAAAAGTACAAAACTTAAATAATTTTTTTTTTAACTAATACCCTTCAACAAAAATATAATGAGAGCTTATAATATTATTTTTATTAATTTTTTTAATTTAAAATAATAAATTCTCTATCAACTAATAAAAAATATTAATAAATGTCTTATATCATATGAACTTATTAGATAAACTCATTAAACATAATGTCATGAACTTATGATGTTGTTGCTAACTTCCAAATTTTTTTTTAAAAAAATGTTTTCTGTGGTATCAATCAATCAAACCACTTGACATGGACATGCAAAATTTGTTAAGCTTATCTTTTCAGTGAAATATTAATACACTAGTGTGATGGGTGGGAATGGGAATGGGAATGTTGAGAGAATGAAAATGTCATATCAATGTTGATTTGATGTGATAGGAACAAAATAAAATTAGGTAAAATAATTATTTTATTTTTACATTAAAAGTAGTAATAGAATAAAAGTGAATAAAAAATGAAGACAAAAACATAATTTTATCACATTACAAAAAATAGAGTTTGTTTGGTAAGAAGAATGTATAAGAACTTAGGTTTCTCCTTCCCTTTTTTCTTCCTTTTTTTTCAAGTACCAAACACAACCGATGGATATCGGATGGTATCCGTCCGAAAAACTATTCATATCCGATGGATATCGGATAGAGCACGGATAGTAGAACATAACTATCCATTGGGTATTAAGCAGGTGCGGATGTTATTTTCGGATAGCCTATATTCGTCCAAAATGAATGGACAGATAAGATACTCAATATCCAATACCAAAAAGTAATATATATATATATTATAAAATATCATATTAAATATTAAATAAAATATATTTTATTAAATAAAATTTTGTACTTTCAATTATTAAAATTATAATTAGTAATTTTAATTTATAAAAATTATCTATATTTTTTAGAAAAAATTTGACTTTTTATAGTAGTTTATTTAATGGATGAATATTGGCTAATTTACTTAACTATAAGATATCCAATATTTTATATTCGTTATTCTTTTTAGTATTTCAAATATTAGATAGTTTCAGATACGGATATTAAAAATGCAATTATTTTTTAATTCAGTTAAGGTTCGAGTATTAGATATAATGAACAGATTCGAATTCGAATAATAAAAAAAAGGTCAAATACCCATTTTGGTCCTCTATGTTTTACCCAAGTTTTAAATTGGTCCTTTATCTTTCAAAAGTTTTATATTGGTCCTTTATGTTTTCCAAAAGTTTTATATTTGTCCTTCAAGTTTCATGAAAGTTCTATATTAATCCTTTATGTTTTATTCAAGTTCTATATTGGTTTTTTATGTTTCATTGAAGTTCTATATTAGTCCTTTATGTTTCATTGAAGTTTTATATTAGTCCTTTATGTTTCATTAGAGTTTCATATTGGTCCTTTATGTTTCATTAGAGTTTCATATTGGTCCTCTCAGCATGGTTTTTTTTTTGCTTAAACGACGTCGTTTGGGTGTTGTTGGTGAGTCTAATGCCACATCAGCTATCTGATACACGTAGGAGAGATTATGTGTCCACATCAGCACGCCACATCCGCAATTAACTTAAGAAATTGGCGGATTTGGACGGAAGGACCAATTTAGAACTTCTGGGAAACATAAAGGACTAATTTAAAACTTCTGAAACATAAAGGACTAATTTAAAACTTGAGTAAAACATAAAAGATCAAAATAACCCTTTGACCTAAAAAAAAATGAACGGAAACTTGCTCATTGTCCCTCCTATTTTAATGTGCTCATGTGAGTCATGACATGCATCCATCAAATAAAACTAGCAAAAATGTAATGATTAAGGTGGAGTAACATTTTCTTATAAAAAACATGTAATGATTGATGGTGATGTGGTAGATGATTCCAATATATATTTAATCGATGAATTAATTCTGAAAAATAAGAATGAGAATAATATAAAAATTAGAGTTAAGAATAAAAATATAAATAAAATATAATAACTAATGGCAGTAAATGAAGGGGCAAAAATGACATCTGATATTGGAGAAATTCCTCCCTCAAGGGAGTGATTGCCATTAACTCCAAGATTAAGAGTAAGATTCTCATAATAACCCAGCAATAATCGTAATTAAATTAATAAAATAATGTTAATAAATATACGACTTAGCATTATAGTCAATATTACAAATTATGAAAATTGTCACATTAATTAGGGATGTACACGGACTGGGTCGGGTTAGATTTTGGCTGGACCCGAGACTCGGCCCGGGTGTGGCCGGGTCGGGTCCACTGGGTCAACCGATTTTTTTTTAAAAAAAAAAATTTTGAATTTGAATCATAGAAAATGAAGAGTGGGCATAGAAAATGAGAAATAATTAATACATGTTGACATTTTAAATTGATTCATTATCTAGTTTTTAAGAATATATTAATAAGATATTAAATAATAGATATGATATCTTATTTTCAGCTATCAATTTTAATCTTTTTTACATATAAAATACTTAAATAATAAAAATAACAAAAAAAAATTTTAAAAAAAAGGCATACCCCGAGTCAAGCCGGGTTTTGGGGGGCCCAACCCGATGGACCCGACCTAATAGACCCGAATGTGCCAGGGCCAGTCCGGATTGGCCGGGTCACAGTGTACACCCCTAACATTTACATATGTAGTTGATTATTTATATAAAATTTGGGTAAAGGTAAAACTTATAAATTTAAATTTTAAAGGCACAATAGACAACGGCCTTTAATTTATGAACATACCTTTGTCATATAACCATTTAACATCTACATTATAAAGTTGACTATTTAAACTTATAAACACTTTCACTAAAAGCGTTTTTTATGTCAGAAATTTAAGAGAACACCCTTACTGAGAGTGTTTTTGGTTGTGCAGTTTATTTCTATAGATATTTTTTAAAGGTGACTAAATTTATGTATTTTTCTAAATGTACATATTCATGTGGAAATGCCACTCTCTACATTGACATAAAACTTGGAAGAATAACACAAATAGGAGCTCGGCACATCCAATACAGAAAAAATTGATATGATAAATCAGGTAACATAAATTAAAATTGAAATAAACAGAAGTAGAAAATTTTATTTTATTTTTATAACTAGAAAAAGGTCTATTTTTCTTAAAGTTATTGAGACTGACATATTTGGACATAGGTTCTCACAATTTTTCCCAAAAAATAAATCAACATAGAAAAATCATCCTCCATGGGCAAAACCAGAGGACCCTTCTTGACAAGTTTAGAACTTATTAGGCAAAGCATTCGAGGCAAGAGCGAACTTTACAATGTCAATTTATATCAATAGCAAGAAAGCACTTGCAGCAATTATATCATGAGGCAAACACATTCATTAAATTAAATACTGCAACATACTGGTTTTGAATTTAATGGATTATAAAATTTTCCAACCATAACAAAACTCAATCTAATATGGCGTTCTAGGAAAACAAAGAAACTACAAGGGGCAAAAAGAGGGTCCAATGCCTTTAAAATTCTTGATTCACTTCCTACCAGTAATCTTCACAGCCTGTCTGTTCCTCTTTTTGACACCAGACTTGGCAACTTTCAGGCTCCTATTAATGGCACTCAACCTAGCAAGGGCTGCCTTCTTAAGGTCAGGCCTGTAATAGTTAACAGCCACCTGCAAAATTTCATGGTAAAGTTGGAAAAAAATTTAGAAATTTAATAAAAATTGAAAAATGAATTATATGAAGCAGAGACTGCAACAAAAATACTTAGAGGTAAACATCCAGAGGTCAAAAGACAAAACACACACTTGGTGAGTTCAAAATATTCTGGAACTAAAAATATGGAGAAATGGACGCTTGATCAGAGGCTGAAGAGTGAAGAAGTTCCAGTAAAGGAACATTATATTCATTCATGAGAACTATTTGTCATGCAAAAAAATTAATTTCTTATGAATGTGTCAACACACACAGACAGCAAGTTATTAAAAAATCCTTCATAGTTTTTAGAAATAATTCAAAGGCCGTCACTAGTGAAGAATATAAATGTAAGTAATTTTTCCTCTAGCTAGTTCATCTCTAGTGCTTCAAATTATGATCTTATCTATAAGATGAAACAACATTTATGAAGGAAAGACATTGCAGCAGCTACATACTCTATTCACCAACGATAATTAACATTAAATTCAAACCAGAAAGGGTTCAAACAAGCACATTCATGAAAGAACTTCCGGATCACAGAAGCCAAGTGTAATAAGTATATTGCATTGAACAATCCCAACCAGGAACTCATCTTACATGTTAGAGGCTCATCACATCTGTGAAAATATAAGTGTTGCTGGAAGAAAAAGTGGTACAGCAATTTTTTTAAAATTAAAAGAAAAGGCCTGTAATGCAGGTTTAAAAAACAGAAAACCACAAGTAAAAGAAGTTCTGAATTCCAGTTTATTTAAAAGTTAAAACAAAGATACAGAAAACAAAATTTTTCATTAATAGCATGTATATAACAATATAAAAACAATACAAGTATAAATTCTAACAAATATTCCAGATTCCCCAAAGAGATGCAACAATTTCTAAATTACCTGGTTCTCAACAGCCTTTGCCATTCTCCTGAACTCCTTCTTCATGACAGATCGGTGAAGCAAAGCAGCAGGCTTGTTCTGCTTCTTTGTTTTGGTTGTTGCCAGCAACACAGATTGATCTTTACCGGCAGGCTGAATGGTAACTGTTTTCTTGTTCGCCAAACCTAAAATTACAATGCAAAACCGATTGAACACAGAAACAAGTGAATAACTAGTATAAGATATTTCCACTACAAATCCACTCTCCTCCATGCCTCAAAAGGATAAAAAATGAAAATGCAAACTTTTTATACTAACTCAAGCTCTATGTCAATAATTTAATTCAGTTCCCGCCACATTTTGTTCCCAACCCAGAATTCTCTGCACGCAATTAACAATATGAATTTCAGTAAATTTCGGCCTCTAACAAACTAATTGGCATCTAATCAAAGATTCAAAGTCCCCATCTATCATCATCTTTTGCATTTCTCAAATTCTAGATAGAAAAATTTTCCCAAAAAAACACAAACCCACAAATCTAAAATAATCGAAAATCAAAATCACCGGGTAATGTAAACAGGCCACAAACGCAGTACCAACTACCAAACATAAAAATCAAAATTTGAAGAAAAAAAATTACCGGAGAACTTGAAAGAGTTGAGGTTGTATAGGTTGTTGCTCTCTTTGCTGAACTGCACACTCTGAGTGCCATTACCAAACTCCTTCACCAAAAATGAGTTATTCTTCTTCACGATCTCCCATATGAGCTGCCCTGGAACTGTGGCCATCTCCGCCTCACCTATAACGCATCACAATAGATCCAAACAATCTCAAATACAATTCGGTCAAACCCTAAACACTACAATCACACAACACAACACACACACACACCCAGAAAGAGAACCTGTTAGCTTTCGCTGCTCTAAGCTGTGAAGTGTGAGACTTTGGGAAGAGCAAGAAGGGTTTATGTCATCGTTTAGCCATTTATACTCAAAATGCTACAAACCCTAATCGGCAATTTAAATGGACTGGGTCGTGAGAGTCCGGCCCATTACCCGCTCGAAAGATCAATGAATTGTGGGTCGTCAGAATGGAAAAGCCCATTATACTATCTCTCAAATAGATCATAAGAGTCTGGCCCATTACCCTAATCCGGCAAGTTATTTTGTTTGGTATGGTAGAAAAAAGATAGAGAAATAGATTAGAAAATATGAGATAAGACATTTTTACCCTCTACCCTACCTACCCCACCCACCCATACTTCTTCTTCATCAAATCCAAACCTTCTTTTCATTAATTTTCTTCATCAAAGTCGGCACTTCTTCTTCTTTTCCACCTAACCATGCCTTCTCTTCTTCTCTTCACTTATTTCCAAATTTTTTATTTACACCCATCATCTATCATGCCATGAAGCAATTGAGAGAGTGAAATATCCTTCCTATTTAAAGGTGAGACTACAATCATCTCTAGAACATATCGACCCTTCTCTCGTTGCCGCCGCCGTTGAAGGTGTCTAGGTTGGTTAATCCGTCACCGTCGTTGAAGGTTTGGACTATATTTTTTTCCCTTGGAAAATGTTAATCCTTTGATTAATCTCTTTCATTGCCGCCGTCGCATACCTTTATTGTCGCCCACCTGTGTCCAATCGCTGCTAACACAACCTGAAATGAGGTCAAACTTGACATTTTTCATCATGCTCACCTCCTCCATCTTCCCTTTCCCAATGGTTGAAGATGGAACTCAACTTCCCTGCATAGAAGGATCCAACCTGTCGTTTCCCTTAGCACTTTATGAACCAAACATAATGAGGTTTTATTCCCATTCCATTTCCTGCTAATTCTGTGTAACCAAACGAGGCATAAAAAATTGCTCCACAATACATATATAACACATATAATGAGATTAAGAATAAGGTATATTTTTTTATTTTAGTTTGTTTTCTTACACTTTTATTCTTATTTTTTCTTTAATACAAACTTTATTATTACACTTTTTATTAATAAATTATTTATTTCTAAAATTAAATTAGATCATTTCAAAGAGACCAAAAATTTGAATAAAATATTATTTTTTATTTGAATTTTTTTATATTTATGAGTAAAAATTAAATAATTATTAAACTTTTAAAATAATTCGAACTTGTTTGCACGGTTTTTTTTTGGCCTTGTGTTTGCACGGGTTGGAATCTAGTCACTTTGTAAAATAATAACAATCATCATGTGATGCTACACCCTACAATTTTGAAATCATTTTTACTATTTCTCCTTTATTTAAAAGTTTATATTATTCTATTATTCAATTAATAAAAAGTTTACTTATCAAAAAAAAAATATTAAAGAAGTTTATAATTAAATAATTATTGCATAAAAAATTTTAAATTAGAACTTCTTTTTTTCCACTGTTGATTTTTATTTTACATAACCTATAAAAATTTATTTTAGCTTTTAAATATGTATATATTATATCATTCATAATGAATTATTCTTCCTTTTTTTTCATCTTCTGTATTTTAAAAAACATTACTTTTGAGAAGTGAAACGAAAAACTCAAAAATTTGCATAACTTCTATCACAATGCATATGAATTCAAATAGATGTATCCACCCCAACAGAAAATTGAACATTAGATGAAATACAAGAATGAAATAAAAGACTGAAGATAAATGAATGATCTAATTGTTGTGACAATTTCATTTTTCAGTTGTGAGCTTTTTAATACCATAACAAGTCCAGTATTGTACTACAAGAAGAATGATCAAAGGTATTGAGCCTCCTAAACATTCTGAATTCATAACTAAAAACTTGAAGAACCTAACTAATACTACATCATCTTTACATCTCAGCTAATGCTACACTATTTACAGAGCCAAGAAGAGCCTCAGATGATTCTACTCCTACTATCACTTCCTACATGGAAATGGAAACATCCTCAAATTGTACCAAAGATTCCACCTTTCATGGCAGAATATGTGCTGCTGCTGCAAACTGTGCATATAGTCTCTACTCTAATGTCAAAATCTCTCAAATTACCAACGGAACCTCTTCCCTGCAATACATTGTCTTCTGTAACTTTTTCCTGTTAACTTATGTCAGCGGTCAGACAGATGCCGGCAATACCCAGTGTGTTGGTCGTGCCTGCCCATTCACTGCCTCGTTTATCCTACTGAATACTACTTTAAGGGGAATACAAGCTATAACAGGACCCTTCAGTCTATCAACTACTGGTTTTCTATCCTCTTCGGATTGCCGGTGTCCAGTCAGTGACGACAATTTCCTGATCTTTTTCGACAACAACCCGGATTTCTTCGTTCTGGAAGATTTACTAGGCGTGAAACGAGAACTCTTGGGAGGTATTCTTCCCATCATTGAGTTTGGCTTACCAGTAGAATAAATGGCATCAACTTCGGATTCATATCCGGTGTCGCGCAACAGTTCATCAAATTGGCCATCATCCAAAGTCTCGACAGTAAGAGGGTGTCCAACAATGGCTTTTCCATTCAGTTTACTCATAAGAGAAACCAAAGGGACGTGTTGGGGCCTGTAGCTGGCTTTAACTTCAAGCTTGATGTCGTATAGTGAGGCATCAGAATAATAGTTTCTTCCAGGAAAATCTGCCATTTGATATCTGGAATTAACAGTAAAGCGGGATTGCCGATGAGGAAGCAATCTCTGAGGCATGAGAGATCCATCAGCCAATAGCTTCATCCCAGATGTCGCCCCCCTGATACGCTTGCTCAAGTCATTCAATTCATCAAGACAGTCTTCGACAACAGATTTGCCCTCAGTTCTGACATTTAAATCAACTTTCTGACCAGCACCATGGGAGAATCCATCTGGGTTCTCTATACCTTCCAAATAAGACCTAGGTTCATCATCCATGTCCACAAATTTTCTTGACACTTGTTTTCTATTTTTTCCTCTATGTCTTTTATTTCTCTTTCTTTTTGACTGCCACTTCGAACTACTTTTCTCTACCCTCTGGCCAATATTATTGTGACCAGAAGCTAAACCATTAGAACCAGATTCATTATGGCCCTCATTTTCCAATGACATATCTTCAGATTTACTACCATGACAAGATTGTTGGCCAAACCCACCAACTTGAGGCTTTCCAGTTGAACAAGAACCTTTAACGGGAGAGAAACCTGAGAGACAAAATCACATCAGTGCAAGGAAAAGCCTTGTCAAAGTTCAAATCCACAGATTCAGGACATACAAGAACAAACTAGTATGGCTAAGCAGAAGCAGATCCGCAGAAAGAGAAACATAAATAGATTTAAGAGGACTTAATTGACAAAAGAAGGGTTGAAATAATAAAATCAGGTTGTATTGATCTCAGCTAATGACATGCTTCTTTGACTGGAAATAATCAGTTTCTACTTTCTACCGTAACTTAGGGACGGACACCTGACCACAAAATTGCTAATCTATGAAGACAGGAAAAATACCATATAAAGGGGAGAAAGAGCATCATTCTTGGGAAAAATAATATATATAGAGGGCAATAATGATATCCATCAGAATCATAGATGATAATTTACATACACAAGAAACTGTAACAAAAGAATTCTATGTACTACAGATTCAAACATACCTTGAGTGTGTTTCTCCTCCCCTAGATCCCCACCAACAAATGGCACATCACATAATTTATTAGAAGAATCATTTTCAGCCTTCCCAGATAAGACAGAAGCTTCATTCTCCTTGACCCCATGACTGATTTGAGAAGCATCATTGCCATATTCATGAACAATCAATTCAGTCACATTCTCACATTCAACTCCTGTTCTATCAAAATTGTGAATTACCAATGGAGAATTTTTCTTTGACTCATTAGAATCTAGTCCAGAAATCTTGCCATCAGAAATCCCACAAAGTGGAGAACTGGTTGAACTAGGAAGCTGATCACAAACAACTGGAACTGACACCATGGCTGTACTCTCCAAAACCTTTGTCAAAGGCCGGCATCGGTTCTTCCTTTTAAAGAATTCATGAACATTTGCCACTTGGGATCTCTTTCTCTTCAATGTTGAAGAATTACCCTTGATACCATTTACAGAAGTGCCATTCGCCAGGCAATTTCCTGTGTTTATGTTGCTGAGGGAAGCACTATCTTGCTGAACTACTGCAGTCATCCCTGCTCCCAGGCCCTTTCTCTTAGGCACTACACCAACACCAAGGTCCTCAAGTCCCCTCATTCTCTTGACTCCTTCTGTTCCATCATCTTCCGAATCATTAGGAGTTCTTCTTCTTCCCTGCACAGATTGTATCTTGGAGGAACCATTGTGATTTGGCTCTTCAAAAGTTATACCCGATTGAGATAATTCAGGAGCTGAATTAGAATTGTCTTCAGACTCAATCAGATCATTAGTCACATCCTCTTTATCAACAACAGAACGAGACATGTCTGGTGATCCTCCAGCTGAATCACTGTGTTCACCACCAGATTTTTCTGCTCTGGAGTAAAATTTTAATGGTTCTTTGACAACGCGATTATTCTCTATCTCCAGAGCATGGAGAATAGCATCTTCCCTGCGAGCATACTTCACAACTTTCTTATTTGAATTGGAAGCAGCAGCCTTTGCCTTTTCAATGCATTCATCGTACTCTCCACAACGAAAAGCTTTAACACGCTTTGACTTTTCAAGATTATACCAATCCCTAAATCAAAAAGGAATTTTGCCAAAATCAGACTGCAAGCAAATATCAATTAATCTCCACAACTCTGGAAACTAATTAATTCAAGAGACAATTAAATTTGAAAATTCAATGAGTAAGAATTCACTTATCTAGGAAGACATATAACATTTTCATACTTCTAATTAAAGAAAGTTTAAAGGGTAAATTCCAGGATAACAAACAGCTAGCAGTCCTTATTAAAGGAAAGTACATCCAAATCATCAACCACAAAAACCTAGCAACACCAATATCTTCATTCTAGAATGGATTCTGGTCATTAAAAAAGTTCATTACCAGCATAACTAGGCAGATATGAAGTTAGCATCCTACTGTTCTTAGCTACTCCAAGAATTTGTCTGCATGTAATGCGAAAACCATAAACAAAAAGGGAACTAGAATTAAACATAAAAGAATTTCTTTTTAACTATTTCATGACACCCATTTATTTACATCCACTCAGCTCATAGAAAAAAACAGCATTTGTAAATCTCTAACAATAATACACAGTGATCTTATGCAACAAACAGTTTCAAGAAATAACACTCATATCAAGGCTCAAACAATAGCAATGACCTACTGGCCATACAAAAAACTTCTATGCATTACTCCACGTTAATGGCTCAAACCAAAACATCAGTAAGAAATAACCAGGTTTCAATCAATTAGTTTAGTTCAACTAAAAAGTACTCCATGACTTCCACGAAATATGAAGAGAAATAAAGCCTAACAGCGAGGTTCTGCAGGTGTACTCGCACCTAATATCGGATAATCCAATCAAAGAAATATAGAGTAGGCATTTTGTCATTCCAAAAAACCATCTAGCTCAGAATCAATCAATAAACAAGGCTCTACAGGTCAAACAATTTGGTTTTCCCAGTAATGTAAATCATGTGAACAAAGAGCTCAGGAGGAGCTCAGCATGATTAAGATGCCAAAAAATCAATTCCAACCCACAATACATTTGATGGTAGAAAACCAGAAATACCATATCCAGCATACAAAGCACACGACCTGAAAATTCTATTTGCCTTCCTACTTCCTACTCAAAATATTTGAAAAAGAAAACAATGAATCGTCAAAAGCATTCCGGATATTTCATATACCCAAATCTCTTGAAAAGAACTGGAAGTACCCAAATCTCATAAGAAAAAATCATAGGCAAAGTTGAAAACAAAGAAAAGAAAAGAGCAAAGAAGAGGAAGCTGATTGAGTGAAAACCACAAGAAGAACAAGCACTCACACACTTGCGTCGTCGCGACCTAAGAGCTTAACTGGAGTACCCGATCTCGGCGAAACCAAGCAACCCTCAGACAATTCATCAAGACCCATTATCCGGCCCGGCCACCACGACCCATTACGGCGTCGGACCCAAACCAAGCCACCCACCGACGCATCGATTCCGTTACTACCCATTTCACCAAATATACACAAATTCTAATCCCAAAAACTCAATCTCCACCCGCCATTGTAGGAGAAAGAAAGCTCACACCCTCCAAAGCCTAAAATAAAATTCCCATAAAATCAGACAAGAACCTGTAATCTCGCATGCAATGAAACTTGCCAAGAAATCCCCAAATGTATCTATCACTCGAACTAATAGTAAATATTTGATGAAAAGAACATGGCAGACGCACCCCAGATAGAGGGGTTTGTGAGGGACGGAGATCTAGAAGAAGAGAAATGGCATAAGAGGGGGAAAGAAATCAATCGGCGCCTAAAGAATGGATCTTTAGCATTTTCTTCAATAAATTTGTTGATGAGTATTTGTTAAATACACTAATTTTTGTGATCTTCCTTTGTGGTTGGTTTGTTTCATCAGTGGGATATCATCAGAGTGAGGGAGGTTCTGCCTCTGGCTTACCCGTGGCACACAAAGCGTACGGACAGCGTGTGAGGTAGAGAGAGAGAGAAAGATGGGCGTTTCCGACGAAAGGGAGAGGCAGTGTATCACTGTATTGTGTTTTGGATGAAACTTGAAACGTACCTTTTGATTTCTTTTTTATCAGAGAGGGAGAAAGAAAACAAGATTGACTTTTTTAAAAATAAACGACTTATGGCGCGAACTCATACAAATGCAAACGCGTACGTAAGGTGTTTGTATGAGTTTGCACGTGTTTGCACCCTAAAATCATTAAAAAGAAGATACGATAATAGAGAAACGGCCAAGTCGTGGGTTGTATTTTTTTGTATTGTATATGGATCTTAATAACTTTGTCTTACCTAAATTTAATCCTCCTATTAATACGGTTGCTCAAGTTTGTCTTTAAAATTACATTTATACTATGTTCCTACATGGCTGTTATTTTTATTTGTTTTAAGTAGTCAAGCTTTAGTCCACATCGGTTAAGTCAAGATATAAGATACATTTTTTTATCTCTAAGCATGAGCGGGTGGTTAAGACTGAAGAGGAAGACCCTCTCTTCTTAAAGAGAAGACCCTCAATGAATTCGTAAACTAAGATAATCTTGCTGAACAAAGAGCTTCATGATACCAATGAACCCCTGTTGAGCAAAGAGCTTCAAAGTGACTAGTGAATCCGTCCCTTTGACAGTAAACTAGAATGTTTCACCTTTCCCTCCATAAAGGAATATGTGATGAAGTCATCGCCTTCTCCTCAATCAACATAGTGTTGACTTGAGTAAAGATGTGACAAGACTACTTTAACTTCGCGAGAAAGCAACGCTTTTAAAGTAGTCTTGGCAGAAGCTAGATGCTACCCGCGGCATCTTAATTTAGACAAGGTTGGGAATGCCGTGAAGGAGGAGATTCCTTCCTCCTTTCCCCGGAACAGTCTCAGGGAGTGGCTTGGTAGGATTGAAGTAAAAGATTCTTCGTGCTTAGTCACGATCACTTTAAGTAAGTGAGGTAAGGACTTAGTCTTTAATAAATAGAATAATATTCTATTGAGCTCACCTTCCTTCACTTGCTTAGTATAGATGAAAATACCATGTCTTCAAACCCAACCTTTTAATGCTTTACTAATAGTTATCTTTTACCTCCTACATTTCTCGCTTATCACTTTGAACATTAAGCAACTTCAATATTAATAACTGTCCCCCACTGTCTTTCGCGCTCATCACTTTGAATATTAAGTAACTTCTACATTAACAACCGTCCTTGACCATCCCTCTTTTCCATGAATCTAAACCCATTATCCCCACTAAAGAACATGTAAGTGGTTAATAAAGTCACTTAAATATAATAGCCGCCAAGGCTAATCCAATAGTATAAATACCCCCTTCATTTAAGTAGAAAAAGGAGAACTTTAAAAGAACACAAGTCAAGAGATAGCAATTCAAAAGAACGATTGAGAAGGAAAAAAATCACCAGAAACTCTCTAGTCTTTCAGAAACCTACAATTATCTTGAGCTCTATAGAACGTATTCATAATTATTGAAGAATCTAAATTCTCTTGTCTTGCTAAGTACTTGCTTAAAGTGCTTCACTTCTTCTCTTACTAAGTATTCCCAGTGATTGATCCTTTAATTGCTCTGGACCTCCAAGTACGAACCCTCATTTCTGAAACATTTTGGCGACTCCACTGGGGAGGAAGAGCAATTTGATGGCCCTTCATTCAACGTCGGGCAAGACGCGCTGATGGCTAATGTAGACAAAGGATGGATGGTAGCTGATCATGTAAATCCCAGTGGGAGTCAAGGCGCTCATTCATCAAAGAAAGGACAAGCGAGTAAGAATAACAAAGCAGTCATTGACCAAGTCGTCATCTCATCAACTCTCTTGGATATCATCCTCAAGAATCAGCAAACCCTCAATGACGTTGTGGCATCGCCCACGAAGGCAATGAGATTATAGACTCACTCCGAAGAGACTTTGGAACAAGTAAGTCTTGAAGATCTCGACAAACCAGTGAAGGCTGACTTGTTAAAGCAAGGCTTGGAGAACAGCCGTGATCACCTTATGGAGCAAGAACACTTGAAGAAGTCTTCTTATGGAATGTTCTTTGATGTGCCTTCCCATTGCAGACAGAGGAACCTATCACCGTGAATGAAGAATTTTGCTGTCAACATGAGAAAGGATGGTTTGTTTAAAGCCAGGAACAAGTGCCAAAGGTCATCTCTCAAGCGCAAACGAAACAAGAGTGTATAACTATGGAAGACTTGATAAAGCTCACAAACATCATACCCTGAAGGATATCAACACATGGAATCTCGCAAGTTTGATAGTCAATACACATTATGTACTTTGTTGATGACCTTGGCATTCAAGACAAAGACAAGGAGCTTCACCAAAAAGGTCTACATAAAATTCTTTGAGTCTCAACTTACCATGCACGCGATGGACTTTGAAGGAATCAAGCAATGTCCAGGGAATTTACTATAACCTTTAGGAAGCAATATGGAGACTTGCATTAGAATGCAAGGGAGCCATGCTAAAAGCATACGTGAGTTGATCAAGCAAGCACGTGACATCCATGTAAGAGATAAAACAAAGTGAGAAGGCGCAGAAGGAAGAAGTCCCTTTTAATTAATTAATTATTTTTTTAAACCTTTTTTTTTTGGTAATGTTAGTAATATTTTTTACATTTGTCATAGGAAAATAAGTTATTATCAAACAAATAAATTAATTTAAAATATGTGCTGCGTGATAAGAAAATTTAAGAAGTTAATATTTATTAAATAAATAAAAATTCAAAAGCGTCACGTTAATTTTGTTTTTTTTTAAAGAAAAAAGTAAACTTCAAAATGGATACTTTTGTTAACGTTTTATCTAAGAACTGAAGTTTTAAAAGAAAATTATGATCAATCAATGTCAATGAGCAAGATAAACATTTAGCAAAACACTTTAAGGAAATATAGAATAACAAGAATATTTAAAATAGGTTTAATTCTATATCCGATCATAAAACCCCCTCTCTCCTCTCCGAAGATCTCTCCACTCTCTCCGAGATCGAACATCAATTCAACGATTCAATAAATGGCTCATTGGGATAGATATAGATAAACAATACCCTCCCTCTTAGAAACGAGTAGATGTTCAGTGGTACGGTAGTACTGAACTTTAGTACAGCCCTCCAATCAGTTGATCTCTAAACCATTTAAGGTGGACCTTAATTAATGTGAATTTTTATTAATATTAACAAATGGCACTACATAATTGGAGGGATGCACTAAAATTCAGTGGTACAATACCATTGAACTTTTATCCCTTAGAAACATATAAGAATAGAAACTTCTAATTAGAATAAAAAAGTTGAATCTCAATTGATGATAAAAGTTTATATTTACACTAGAACAATATTCACACACGTTGAACCGACATGAAAGAATTGATGAGGATAATGAAGCTCATGCTCCATTTTCATAAATCAAAAGGGTATTTAACAGCAGTATGAACTCTGAAAATTGACAAGAAAAATGTACGAGAGGGGAACCAAAGAAGCAAGGCTACACAATTTGAATACAAAGGGTCACTCTATGATGCAATCAATGGAAGACTAGCATCTCATACAACTCCCCTTGGATTTATGCCTCTTGAACAAAGCCAACAAGAAATTGATAAGCTCTTGAAGTAGAAAGGAGAGGTAGTTGTTCACATTCAGCGGGATGTAATATCAAAGTATATGTATTTTTAAGTATTTTCTGTTAAATTAATCATCTTGAGTTTCACTATCAAAATTCAAAACCAAAATCTGCAATAATTCTGGCTCAGATATCAGTGAACAATTCCAAAGAAAATGAATAGAGTATTAGGCTATCAGTGAACACTAAAGTTGATTCAAAAATAATCATCTCAGTTCTCAGACGTGGGCATCTTAGATGCAAGACTATTTTACAAACCCAACATTGGTATATATCTTCACTCTGTATTACTGCTTGACAGTGAGAATTCCTATCCAGAATAAAAAATTTTCCAAATTATCCATTATAAATATCCATGTACAGAACATGTTGGCATCACTTGATCCATATAGCCGACCCCACCTAGTGGGAAAAGGCTTTGATGGTTGTTGTTGTTGATTGTTGTATCCATTTCAAATATTAAGGGTTCCATATACTTTTGTTTTGTATGACTTGCCCCAAGTTCCCTTGTGTGGACACCAAAAATGAAAATACTGAAGCTATCAAATTAAATTTTTCACAACACTAAAACTTGAAAGATGAACATCAACATCAACCCCCAAGGGGCACAAAACAACTAATACTAGTTGAAATGAATGACAACCAGACTCCTTAATCACTTGAGTCAACAAGAATTAACATCAAGCATAAACATTCACAATGATCATTGATAAATCTAAGTATGCTTATTTAGGATTGCATTCCAACACATATTAATGGTATCCTTGCATGCATCAACATCTACAGATCAAGCACAATGTCGCCATAAACCAATGACATTTCAGTAATTTTTGCACACACCTTTGGATCAAACTTCACTATAAACCCAGATACTAATGAAGTTCACAAAAGATTGATATCAATTTATGCTATACAGAGCTTATGCCACATAAATATTAGCGTATTAAGAACCCAAAAATAATCCAAGAGAAATTTCAAGTAAACATCAACAACTATGATTGACCAAGATTGTGTTGAAAGCTAACGATCTACACTTAACTTGCCTGATCTCAGATTTTGCTTTATATTTGATCCCAACTTTATTATTTAACATAATACATCTTCTGTTTATATCACACAGACCCAGTCAGTGCCAAAATTAAATAACTGACTCAACCAATCCTCCTGAGAACTGTTTAGTTCGTAGCTTTCCCATCCCATCAATTCATGTGGCATTATTAGTATCATTTAAATCACCTTTGATCTTCACACTAAATGAACTATGTTAATGCATTCCACAACTAAGCATTCTTTTTGTATTAACGCTGTTGCTCCGGTAGACTCACAAATACCACAAATCTCTTAGCCATCAGTTACCGGAAATAAGAAGCCCATTTTACAAGATTCTTTCAATATGTTAGTATGTTACTCCTAGCACTCCATACCCTCTTAAGGCCTAATATACACAAAATCCAACCCAAATTCGTTGAGGAGTGATGGAAAACAAAATCCCATCCCTAATTTACCTAAAACAAATTGAGAAACAGAAAACAAACAAATTTATGTATTCACATAATCGTAGTAAATATATAAATACCAAACAAATTATAACATCTAGCGAAGGGCATTGAAGTCCCTAAGCAAAGTCAGCATATTGACTTAGAGCCAAATACACTTTGATATACACAAATAATCCATTCTCAGGACAAAGCCAGAACTCCGAGTCACTAAGATTATGTAATAGCATATATTGCATTCACAAACGATACTCATTATTCTAAAAACAACATTCAATTTTAACCTCTAGCCTTAAGCTCCGCAAGCCGCCTCGACAAATCATCCTCATCGACCTTCTCAGTCTCCTTGGCGGGCACTGCGTGAGCCGCTGGTTGCGGCAGACCCACCGACACCTCAAGACCATAATCATCGGCCACCTGTTGCATCAGACTGTTGACTTCCCCTTCGGGTGTAGACAGCGAGGTGGATCCAGCCATGGCGCTCTCCATGAACTCGGCCTGAACCTCCATGTTCACAAACTGCTTCTCGAATTGGTCCATGGTCTCGGACATCTTCTGGAGATTTCCAGTAGCCAAGGAGGACTCGAGGGATTTGACAATATTACCCATGGACTTGTTGATGGTGGTCATCTTGGCTTGGGTATCGAGCCGAGCGACGACGGCGTCGAGGCGAGATGCGAGGCGGAGATAGTTCATCTGCTCGGTTCGCTTGCGGATGGCGTTCTCGGCGTAGATACGAGCACCGTCCATATTACCCTTCTCGATGGCTTTCTTGACCTTGAGCTTCTCGGCTTTCTCCTCCTTCTCGCATTTACGGGATTGACGTTGGAGAGATTTGGAGGTGAATTTCAATTCCATAATCTGGTTCAAGAGTTTCTCCGTGTTGCCCATGATTTCGTCACTCCTAGGTAGGTACCTTCTGATCAGTAAGATCAAGACGCAAAAATTCAAATCAAAAGAGAGAATTTATAATATCGGCTAGGGTTTTTGGATAGATCTGAATTTTTGTTTTTTTCGGAGATTTCAGAGAGAGAGAGAGAGAGAGAGAGAGGCAAAAGCCAAAAGTGAGGGAATGATTTGTGCGTTTTTATGAACGTTTGTTTGGAAAATCGAAACTCCCACAAGAAACGACGCCGTTTCCTTCTCAACGGATTTCCCACAGCCTCGACTGATAGATAATTAGATATCATCAGAAATAAAAATAAAAATAAGTAAACATTAAAGATCAAAATAGACCTTTAGCCAAATTATAAAAAAAAATACTTTTATCCTTAGTTTTTTTCTCCCATGTGACTCACACACTCCCTTGCCATATTTATCCTATTACACTTCTCTCTTTAATTCCTTCACTATCCATTGAAGATTAGCCAATTGATGTATATGTATCAATCGGCTAATGTAGCCTAACATGTTTGTAGTTAGTTTGGCAAAACCATAACAACAGCCTGATCACTACTACCTATGAGTCAATTGTCGTGGTTCAACTTGTATATGTATCAATCGACGGATGGAATCAAAGTACCTTTTTCTTTTCATGTCTAGCCACCATCATCTCCAAGCTCAAAGAGAGAAAGCATGATGGTATGGGAAATCACAAAATTGAATGACAAAATGGTAGGGAAGGTTTGATGCTCTTCCCTTTTTCTTTTCATGTCTATTCGCTCTACCAATTATGCTCTTACAATTTTTTTTTTAAAATAGTTTAATCTTTATTTGTATTTTTTTATAGTTATGTTAATTTAATCTTGATTTTGACCATATAAGTATATCTATATTAATATGGCTGTGGGGTCTTCCCGTCAACGGTCTCCTAAAATAGTCAATTAGTTAATTAAAAAAGAAAATAAAAATATGATGTGAGAAGATCATGGGTGAGAGAAAATTTATTATTTTAAATATAATACATATTTTATTTTATATTTTAAAATTTTGAAATAATTTAATTTTTAATTTTTTATTAATTTAAAATTTAATAATCATAATTTTATAATATATTTTTAAAAAAATAAATTACATGCACAGTACGTGCATGCGAAATCTCTAGTATAATTTATGCTCGTCTCTTCTCGTATCTCCTACCAAACACACAAGATACTAGCTTCCTTTTATCTTTTCACATCTATTTGCTCTACCAAACATGCTCTTACAATTTTTTTAAGAAAATTAATTTAATCTTTATTTGTATTTTTTTTATAGTTATGTTAATTTAATCTTGATTTTGACCAAATAATTCAAACTAAATTATAATATAAATTGTAATGCATAATCTATCATTATATAATTTTTTATTTTTTATGAAAAAAAATCACGTATGTGCAAATTTCAAGGTACTATCACGGTATATATTAGTTACATTAACCAAATTTAATTTAACATAATTATAACAAAAATTTACAACACATAATGAATTAATAATTCTAAAAACTACTCACTCAAAAAAATTCCTAAAAACTATAAAGACTTAATTACAAGTTTTTTCAAAAAAAAAAAAATCAATTGAAAGTTAAGTGCAATTATAAGGATTGAAAAAAATAATTTAATCTAGATTTTTTTTTTGTTGATAAAATTAATCTAGATCTTTTCTCGACATCAAAAGTGGAAAGATATTAATTAAGTAATTGACCAAAAAGAAGAGCATAGATTCTTTTTAAGGAGTCACAAGACTTCGAAATTTAATAGTAAAATAGGGAGATAAGGTAAAGATCAATTTGAATACATCATTTTTTTTTTCTTGACTCTTAAATTTAGAGAACAAGTCATGTGATCGCTTTTGAACACAATCATTTTTTGAAAAAAAAAAATACAATCATTCAATTTTAAAGTACGAAGAAATCTATAAAATTATTTTTTCCTCACAATATTTATGGAGAGGGTCTCTATGTTTCGTGCTCAGTATTAAATTTTTTAAAAAAAATTTACAACGTGAATGATTTTTTATTTTTATTTTTTACCTTTGTACGGTGTGAATGGTTTAGTCACGGCTATTGCCTCTTGGAGATGAAAACCTTAAACTAAAAAAAAAAATTTATTTTCCATAATAAAGTAATAGGGTGACACTAATTTAAATTATGACTTTATAATATTAGGGAGCATAATATGAAAACAAAATGTTGTTCAAACTTCAAAGTTAGTATCAAATATATAAATTTAATTTTGATTATAATTTTTGTTTTCAAGATTATATTTTAATTTTTAAGATATATTTGTTATTTTAAAATTATTAATTTACTTTGAAAAAACAATATGAAAATCATGACACATTTTTTATTTTGTGGGACCTAGCCATTTACTGTGTCAATTGATTTGAATGATATACTCCATCATATCTCTATACGAAACTAATGAACAAGATAATTCAACAATTCAATAGAAAAAATAAATTTACAAAAAAGAATAAAAAAATTTAAAAAATATATATATACATTTCTTTCTTGTCATTACAAATGTCGAGGGATGCAATTTCATTTTACCCCATTATAATTATTGTCGATAGTGATCTTATACTAACTAGCATAGAAATGGATAAACAGAAGTGATACATGGATCTTATACTCTCTCCTCATGCATGTCTATGATAATTAGTATGGATCTAAAGTGATTGTTGACACCTGACTTGAATGTAACAGATTCAAATTTTGAAAATAACCCCTCCGGTTGCGAAGGTAAGATTATATACATTTGTCTTTCTCCAATTCTCATACTTCATCCAGTGAAAGTCTCGTACACTGAGCCGGCCTTAATTAACTTTGTGACTTGTCCTTAGAGCTTCCAAAACGACCACTAACTTGGCGTGCATATGCAACAACAGCCTTAGCCCACCTTTTGATTTCACCCTTCAACTTGTTGGAATCCATGTCTTTCAGTTGCTTCCCCGGCTCCAATGATACCTCCACGAAAGAGAAACACCGACCGACGTGCCGCCTTTTCACCGATTTGTTGGCGGCTCCGGCAGTTTTCCCGGCGTCGAGAGACAGAGACTTCTCTACGGACATGGCTGCAGATTTAGCAGCAGCAGCCACAATAGTTTGAGAGAAATAAATAAATAAAAGAAGGTACATAGGTTTCTATATATGTGGTTAGGCAATTACAGCAAGGCAAGTAATCTTATCTTATTATATTCCAATACGTGTGTTCCTTTGCTTTCGTTGACTCTAGAATTTTTCAACATCTGTAAGATGGATTGCTTAGCAAGTATAAAATTCAAGTATTTGAACTATTGTGCCTAACTACGTATATTTCTAATGGAATAATTAGTGTATTCTTTATTTTAAAAGCCCGGTGTTATTTTTATGATCAAATACTCAAATTGATCTAAAAGTATGGGATGGATTTTAAATAGGTCCTAAATATTTCATTTGTTTCGCATTGATCTTATACGTTTTCATCATGTTTCAGATAAATCCAGCCATTAAAATCCGTTAATTTTCTCCGTCAACGATGACGTGCTATACTAACGTGGTACCATTCTCTTTTCTATTTATCATAAAACCTCTCAAATGTGACTAATGATACAAGTTGCCATTTTTTGTTTGTTTATGAAAAATTTATATTACAATGTTCATGTACTTGTGGATGTGTATTGATTGAATTAGGAGAGAGATTATGATAAATAGGAGAGAAAATGGTGTCATCATCGTTAGCGAAGAAAATCGACGGATTGTAACGGCTAGACTTATCTAAAGCACGATGAAAACGTACAGGACCAATGTGAAAACAAATAAAATATTTAGGACCAAGTTATAATCCAACCCATATTTTTTGGAGCAAATTGAGTATTTCACCTACTTTTGTTGATATATACTCATAGGAATAGTGTGTCCTTTATGGGTGCAAGAACTATTTCACTTGTGAGAAAGTATATATAGAGGGCGTGTTAAATATGAAGAACTTTCTTTCTTGTGAGGAAGTTTCTGTGTCCTCCAAGGGACATCTTGTAAATAATTTGTCTATAACTTAATTCAAAAGGAAAACATTATTTGCTGATAATGATAATATCTAAGATAAAATGGTTGCAAAATGAAAAGGATAAAAAGACCACAAGAATCTGAATATTAATATCACATCACAATATAAATTTATCTTCACGTGCGTCAATTCTCTCTCTCTCTCTCTCTTTTTGTTTTTTGTCTTATTTCTTCTGCAATTTTTTTTTTCAACTATAACCAACCAAATTTATACTTTTGAAAAACAAATGAATAAAAATTAACGGTTGAAATGTTCATTTTGATCTTCTATGTTTTATCCAAATTTTAAATTAGTTCTTTATTTTCAAAAGTTTTGAATTGGTCTTTTATTTTTACCAGAAGTTCTAAATTGATCCTTCCGTCCAAGTCCGTCAATTTCTTAAGTTAACTGCTGACGTGGCATGCCGAGACGGACACATAATCTCTCCTACGTGTATCAGATAGCTGACATGGCCTTAGACATACCAAAAACACCCAAACGACGTCGTTTAAACCAAAAATAAAACCATGCTGAAATGATCAATATGAAACTCTAATGAAACATAAAGGACTAATATGAAATTTTAATGAAACATAAAGGACCAATATAGAAGTTTAATTAAACATAAAGGATTAATATAAAACTTTAATAAAACATAAATGACCAATATAAAACTTTAATGAAACTTAAAGGACAAATATAAAACCTTTAAAAAACATAAAAAACCAAAATGGTATTTGACTAAAATTAATTATTATTATTAATTTGTAAAGGTTATATTACTTCTCAAAACGTTATACATTACCTAATATAATTATGGCACACATTTAGTTTAAATTTAATATTTTGAATATATTTGTTTAAGAAAATTAATATTCTTTTTAAGTGTTTTTATCTAAATAAATGATATCAATATCTTAATGTCTATTTTGGTAATCTTTCATTAGTTAAAAGCACTTTTTTTTAATTTTATATCCAAATAATATATTTTTTTAAAAATATTTTTTAATTATGACATCCAAAAAAAATAATTTTTATTTTAAATAAACACCCTACTATTAAAAGTTAAAAAAAAAAATGTACTTCTTTTAAAAGTCTATCCAAACGAATCCATAATATAACATGGCAGATTAACAATAACATCAACATTTAACATTCCCATCACCCGATGAAATAACTAATATTTTAAAGATTAAATAGTTGAAAAAAATAAAAATTCAAAGACAAAATAATCTATTTATTTAATTCAAAACTAAATAGTAAATTAACTAACAATTCAAAGATTAGAAAGTAAATTTCCTCCATTTTTTTTTGCTTAAAATTATAGTAAAGGAAGGCACTCTCAAGTACTACCGAACAGAGCGATTTAACATGTTGGGAAGATTAACAAAGGCCAATTTCCTCCATTTTTTAACATTATTTAAAAAAGTATATTATTTTCATAATTAGTATCTATTCAATTTTTATCAAACAAAATAATATCTAATTAATAAAAGCTGCAATGTAATCACCATACTTGATACTCCTCCACATTGACATAAAACTTAAAAGAATCACACAAAAATAGGAGCTTGCCACATCCAATACAGAAAAATGGACATGATAAATCAGGTAACATAAATTAAAATTGAAACAAACGAAGATTCAAAAATCTTTTTTTTTTTATAACTAGAAAATATCTATTTTTCTTAGTGTTATTGAAACTGACATAGGTTCTCACAATTTTTCCCAAAAGAAAATTCCACACAGAAAAATCACCTCCATGGGCAAAACCAGAGGACCCTTCTTGACGAGTTTAGAACTTATTAGGCCAAGCACTTGCATTATAGAGAAGTATCATATATAGCTTGTATCTCAAGTGTAATACTTTTAAGTGTGTGGGCTTAAACGAATGCCATATGTCTTGTATCACAAAGCTAACTCATAAATAAAGAACTATCTAATTCAACAAAGTAAACAAATGACAGATAAAAGAAAAGAACTTTTGAATTCTAAGTAATTATATAGCTTAGACCAAAACTTAAAAGTCAATAAACTTAAACTAGATGTAATATATCTCTCTAAACATCATCATTTGATTCAACTTTGATCCTATTCCTACTTTATGATGATGATAATTCCCCTTTACCCCCTGCTCTCTCCAATACCACAAGAATTATACAGAGTCTATCCTCACGGTTTCTAAAGCACCACACTTCAACAAGGTCTCCACACTTGAGACCATCACTCTCCACTATTTTGTTCCACCCACTCCTCAAAACATACATATCACTCTCCTTTTGCTTCATCCCTATGTGCATCACACCCACTCTTCAAGTTCTATATCCGATTCAACCATTGCTTCGCCTTCACCCATCGGTTTGTGAATCAATGTTGCTTTGACAGACTTTTTCTGCTCTATTTGTGCCCTTTCACCGTCCTTCAAAAACTCAAACTTCTCGATCTGGCTGAATGGCATGGAGAGTCGTCCCTAACCTTTGCTTACGTCGGTCTGAAGGTGAAACAATGGTTGAATCGGATATAGAACTCACAGAAATGGGTGATGCACAAAGGGACGAAGCAAAAGGAGAGTCATATGTATGTTTTGAGGAGTGGGTGGAACAAAATAGTGGAGTGATGGTCTCAAGTGTGGAGACCTTGTTGAAGTGTGGTGCTTTAGAAACCGTGAGGATAGACTCTGCATAATTCTTGTGGTATTGGAGAGAGCAAGGGGTAAAGGGGAATTATCATCATCAACTACATCATCATAAAGTAGGAATAGGATCAAAGTTGAATCAAATGATGATGTTTAGAGAGATATATTACATCTAGTTTAAGTTTATTGACTTTTAAGTTTTGGTGTAAGCTATATAATTACTTAGAATTCAAAAGTTCTTTTCTTTTATCTGTCATTTGTTTACTTTGTTGAATTAATTTCATTTCAGGCTCCTATTAATGGCACTCAACCAAGCAAGGGCTGCCTTCTTAAGGTCAGGCCTGTATTAGTTAACAGCCACCTGCAAAATTGCATAGTAAAGTTGGAAAAAAAAAATTAGAAATTTAATAAAAAATTGAAAAATGAATTATATGAAGCAGAGACTGCAACAAAAATACTTAAAGGTAAACATCCAAAGGTCAAAAACACACTTGGTGAGTTCAAAATATTCTGCAACTAAAAATATGGAGAAATGCATGCTTGATCAAAGGCTGAAGAAGTCCCAGTAAGAGAACAATAAATTCATTCATGAGAACTATTTGTCATGCAAAAAAATAATTTCTTATGCATGTGTCAACACACACAGACAGTAAGTTATTAAAAAATCCTTCATAGTTCTTAGAAATAATTCAAAGGCCGTCACTAGTGAAGAATAAAAATGTAAGTAATTTTTCCTCTAGCTAGTTCATCTCTAGTGCTTCAAATTATGATCTTATCTATAAGATGAAACAACATTTATGAAGGAAAGACATTGCAGCAGCTACATACTCTATTCACCAACGATAATTAACAAAAAATTCAAACCAGAAAGGGATCAAAGTCAAACAAACACATTCATGAAAGAACTTCCGGATCACAGAAGCCAAGCGTAACAAGTATATTGCATTGAAGAATCCCAACCAGGAACTCATCCTACATGTTAGAGGCTCATCACAGCTGAGAAAATATAAGTGTTTCTGGAAGAAAAAGAGGTACAATAATTTTTAAAAATTAAAAAAAAAAAGGTCTGTAATGCAGGTTTAAAAAACAGAAAACCACAGAACAATTAAAAGTTCTGAATTCCAATTTATTTAAAAGTTAAAACAAAGAAGATACAGAAAACAAATCTTTTCATTAATAGCATGTATATAACAATATAAAAACAATACAAGCATAAATTCTAACAAATATTACAATTTCCCCAAATAGATGCAACAATTTCTAAATTACCTGGTTCTCAACAGCCTTTGCCATTCTCCTGAACTCCTTCTTCATGACAGATCGCTGAAGCAAAGCAGCAGGCTTGGTCCGCTTCTTGGTTTGGGTTGTTGCCAGCAACACAGATTGATCTTTACCGGCAGGCTGAATGGTAACTGTTTTCTTCTTCGCCAAACCTAAAATTAAAATGCAAAACCGATTGAACGCAGAAACAAGTGAATCACTAGTATAAGATATTTCCAATACAAATCCACTCTCCTCCATGACTCAAAAGGATAAAATATGAAAATGCAAACTTTTAAAACTAACTCAAGCTCTATGTCAAGAATTTATTTCAGTTCCCGCCACATTTTGTTCCCAACCCAGAATTCTCTGCAGGCAATTAACAATATGAATGCCAGTAAATTCCAGCCTCTAACAAACCAATTGGCATCTAATCAAAGAATCAAAGTCCCCATCTATCATCATCTTTTGCATTTCCCAAATTCTAGATAGAAAAATTTTCCAAAATAAACACAAACCACAAATCTAAAATAATCGAAATCAAAATCACCGGGTAATGTAAGCAAGCGATAAACGCAGTACCAACTATCAAACATAAAAATCAAAATTTGAAGAAAAAAAATTACAGGAGAACTTGAAAGTGTTGAGGTTGTATAGTTTGTTGCCCTCTTTGCTTAACTGCACACTCTGAGTGCCATTACAAAACTCCTTCACCAAAAATGAGTTATTCTTCTTCAAGATCTCCCATATGGGCTGCCCTGGAACTGTGGCCATCTCCGCCACACCAATAACGCATCACAATAGATCCAAGAAGAGCCAGTATTGTACAAAAGACTTGAAGAACCTAACTAATACTACATCATCTTTACATCTCAGCTAATGCTACACTATTTACAGAGCCAAGAAGAGCCTCAGATCATTCTACTCCTACTATCACTTCCAACATGGAAATGGAAACATCTTCAAATTGTACAAAAGATTCCACCTTTCATGGCAGAATATATGAAGCTGCTGCAAACTGTGCATATAGTCTCTACTCTAATGTCAAAATCTCTCGAATTACCAATGGAACCTCTTCCCTGCAATACATTGTCTTCTGTAACTTCTGGTTAACTTATGTCAGCGGTCAGTCAGATGCAGGCAATACCCTGTGTGTTGGCCGTGCCTGCCCGTTCACTGCCTCGTTTATCCTACTGAATACTACTTTAAGGGGAATGCAAGCTATAACAGGACCCTTCAGTCTATCAACTACTGGTTTTCTATCCTCTTCGGATTGCCGGTGTCCAGTCAGTGATGACAATTTCCGGATCTTTTTCGACAACAACCCGGATTTCTTCGTTCTGGAAGATTTACTAGGCGTGAAACGAGAACTCTTGGGAGGTATTCTTCCCATCATTGAGTTTGGCCTAACAGTAGAATAAATGGCGTCAACTTCGGATTCATATCCAGTGTCGCGCAACAGTTCATCACATTGGCCATCATCCAAAGTCTCGACGGTAAGAGGGTGTCCAACAATGGCTTTTCCATTCAGTTTACTCATAAGAGAAACCAAAGGGACATGCTGGGGCCTGTAGCTGGCTTTAACTTCAAGCTTGATGTCGTATAGTGAGGCATCAGAATAATAGTTTCTTCCAGGAAAATCTGTCATTTGATATCTGGAATTAACGGTAAAGCGGGATAGTCGATGAGGAAGCAATCTCTGAGGCGTGAGAGATCCATCAGCCAATAGCTTCATCCCAGATGACGCCCCCCTGATACGCGTGCTCAAGTCATTCAATTCATCAAGACAACCTTCAGCAACAGATTTGCCTTTAGTTCTGACATTTACACCAACTTTCTGAGCAGAACCATGGGAGAATCCATCTGGGTTCTCTATACCTTCCAAATAAGACCTAGGTTCATCATCCATGTCCACAAATTTTCTTGACACTTGTTTTCTATTTTTTCCTCTATGTCTTCTATTTCTCTTTCTTTTTGACTGCCACTTCGAACTACTTTTCTCTACCCTCTGGCCAATATTATTGTGACCAGAAGCTAAACCATTAGAACCAGATTCATTATGGCCCTCATTTTCCAATGACATATCTTCAGATTTACTACCATGACAAGATTGTTCGCCAGACCCACAAACTTGAGGCTTTCCAGTTGAACAAGAACCGTTAATGGGAGAGAAACCTGAGAGACAAAATTACATCAGTTCAAGCAAGGAAAAGCCTTGCCAAAGTTCAAATCCACAGATTCAGGACATACAAGAACAAACTAGTATGGCTAAACAGAAGCAGATCCACCGAAAGAGAAACATAAATAGATTTAAGACAACTTAATTGCGAAACAAGGGGTGAAATAATAAAATCAGGTTGTATAGATCTCAGCAATGACGTGCTTGTTTGACTGGAAATAATCAGTTTCTACTTTCTACCGTAACTTAGGGACGGACACCAGACCACAAAATTGCTAATCTATGAAGACAGGAAAAATAGCATACAAAGGGGAGAAAGAGCATCATTCTTGGGAAAAATAATATATATAGAGGGCAATAATGATATGCATCAGAATCTTTTATGACAATTTAAATACACAAGAAACTGTAACTAAAGAATTCTAAGTAAGTACTACAGATTCAAACATACCTTGAGTGTGTTTCTCCTTCCCTAGATCCCCACCAACAAATGGCACATCAAATAATTTATTAGAAGAATCAGTTACAGCCTTCCCCGATAAGACAGAAGCTTCATTCTCCTTGACCCCATGACTGATTTGAGAAGCATCATTGCCATATTCATGAACAATCAAATCAGTCACATTCTCACATTCAACTCCTGCACAATCAGAATTGTGAATTACCGACGGAGATTTTTTCTTTGACTCATTAGAATCTAATCCAGAAATCTTGCCATCAGAAATCCCACAAAGTGGAGAACTGGTTGAACTAGGAAGCTGATCACAAACAACTGGAACTGACACCATGGCTGTACTCTCCAAAACCTTTGTCAAAGGCCGGCGTCGGTTCTTCCTTTTAAAGAATTCATGAACATTTGCCACTTGGGATCTCTTTCTCTTCAATGTTGAAGAATTGGCCTTGACACCATTTACAGAAGTGCCATTCGCCAGGCAACTTCCTGTGTTTATGTTGCTGAGGGAAGCACTATCTTGCTGACCTACCGCAGTCGTCCCTGCTCCCTGGCCCTTTCTCTTAGGCTCTACACCAACACCAACACCAAGATCCTCAAGTCCCCTCATTCTCTTGACTCCTTCTGTTCCATCATCTTCCGAATCATTAGGGGTTCTTCTTCTTCCCTGCACAGATTGTATCTTGGAGGAACCATTGTGATTTGGCTCTTCAAAAGATATACCCGATTGAGATAATTCAGGAGCTATATTAGAATTGTCTTCAAACTCACTCAGATCATTAGTCACATCCTCATTATCATCACCAGAACGAGACATGTCTGGTGATCCTCCAGCTGAATCACTGTGTTCACCACCAGATTTTTCTGCTCTGGAGTAAAATTTTAATGGTTCTTTGACAACGCGATTATTCTCTATCTCCAGAGCATGGAGAATAGCATCTTCCCTGCGAGCATACTTCACAGCTTTCTTATTTGAATTGGAAGCAGCAGCCTTTGCCTTTTCAATGCATTCATCGTACTCTCCACAACGAAAAGCTTTAACACGCTTTGACTTTTCAAGATTATACCAATCCCTAAATCAAAAAGAAATTGTGCCAAAATCAGACTGCAAGCAAATATCAATTAATCTCCACAACTCTGAAAACAAATTAATTCAAAAGACAATTAAATTTGAAAACTCGATGAGTAAGAATTTACTTATCTAGGAAGATATATAACATTTTCATACTTCTAATTAAAGAAATTTTAAAGGGTGGTAAATTCCCGGATAACAAACAGCTAGCAGTCCTTATTAAAGGAAAGTACATCCAAATCATCAACCACAAAAGCCTAGCAACAGCTCATTCTAGAATGGATTCTGGTCATTAAAAAAGTTCATTACCAGCATAACTAGGCAGATATGAAGTTAGCATCCTACTGTTCTTAGCTACTCCAAGAATTTGTCTGCATGTAAATCGAAAACCATAAACAAAAAGGGAACTAGAATTAAACATAAAAGAATTTCTTTTTAACTATTTCATGACACCCATTTATTTACATCCACTCAGCTCATAGAAAAGAACAGCATTTGTAAATCTCTAACAATATTTCACACTGGTCTTATGCAACAAACAGCTTCAAGAAATAACACTCATATCAAGGCTCAAACAATAGCAATGATCTACTGGCCATACAAAAAACTTCTATGCATTACTCCACGTTAATGGCTCAAACCAAAACATATCAGTAAGAAATAACCAGTTTCAATCAATTCGTTTAGTTCAACTAAAAAGTACTCCATGACTTCCATGAAATTTGAAGAGAAATAAAGCCTAACAGCGAGGTTCTGCAGGTGTACTCGCACCTAATACCGGATAATCCAATCAAAGAAATATAGAGTAGGCATTTTGTCATTCCGAAAAACCATCTAGCTCATAACCAATCAATAAACAAGGCTCTACAGGTCAAACAATTTGGTTTTCCCTGTAATGTAATCATGTGAACAAAGAACCAAATGATCTATGTTCCACTATACAAAGATCAAAAGTTAGTTTCTCACCCTAAACACAAGCTCAGGAGGAGCTCAGCATGATTAACATGCCAACAAATCAATTCCAACCCACAATACATTTGATGGTAGAAAACCAGAAATACCATGTCCAGCATACAAAGCACACGACCTGAAAATTTTATTTGCCTTCCCACTTCCTACTCAAAATATTTGAAAAAGAAAACAATGAATCTTCAAAAGCATTCCACAATATTGGGATATTTCATATACCCAAATATCTTGAAAAGAACTGGAAGTACCCAAATCTCATAACAAAAAATCATAGGCAAAGTTGAAAAGAAAGAAAAGAAAAGAGCAAAGAAGAGGAAGCTGATTGAGTGAAAACCACAAGAAGAACAAGCACTCACACACTTGCGTCGTCGCGACCTAAGAGCTTAACTGGAGTACCCGATCTCGGCGAAACCAAGCAACCCTCAGACAATTCATCAAGACCCATTATCCGGCCCGGCCACCACGACCCATTACGGCGTCGGACCCAAACCAAGCCACCCACCGACGCATCGATTCCGTTACTACCCATTTCACCAAATATACACAAATTCTAATCCCAAGAACTCAATCTCCACCCGCCATTGTAGGAGAAAGAAAGCTCACACCCTCCAAAGCCTAAAATAAAATCCCCATAAAATCAGACAAGAACCTGTAATCTCGCATGCAATGAAACTTGCCAAAAAAAAATCCCCAAATGTATCTATCACCCGAACTAATAGTAAATATTTGATGAAAAGAACATGGCAGACGCACCCCAGATAGAGGGGCTTGTGAGGGACGGAGATCTAGAAGAAGAGAAATGGCATAAGAGGGGGAAAGAAATCAATCGGCGCCTGAAGGATGGATCTTTAGCCTTTTCTTCAACAAATTTGTTGCTGAGTATTTGTTAAATACACTAGTAGTGAGTGATTTTTGTGATCTTTTTTTCTAGCTGTTTTGTTTCACTAGTGGGATATCATCAGAGTGAGGGAGGTTTTGCCTCTGGCTTACCCGTGGCACACAAAGCGTACGGACAGTGTGTGAGGTAGAGAGAGAGAGAGATGGGTGTTTCCGACGAAAGGGAGAGGCAGTGTATTGTATTGTATTGTGTTTTGGATGAATCTTGAAACGTAGCTTTTGATTTCTTTTTGCTCAGAGAGAGAGAGAGAAAAAGAAGATACGGTCATAGAGAAACGGCCAAGTCGTGGTTTGTATTGTATTGTATGCGGATATTGGCAATTTTATCTTTACCTAACTTTAATCTTTTTAAATTTAATATATGGCTAAAATATCATTTTATTTATTTTTATTTTATTTATATTCATATCATATTTTTATTATATTATCATTTTCTCTAACATTTTACTAAATAAACATACTTTAAGAAGTAAGTGGAATGTAACCGAAAAAGGAAGTGTGAGAAAAAATAAAATAAAATAAGATAATAGAAAAGCATGTTTGTATATAAGGAAATGAAATAAAATTATAAGATTATTTTTACTTGGCAAATATAAAAATAAAAAATTGAAGATAAATATTTAAAACTCAATTTTATTTGTCTCAAGATCTTCTTGAAAAATTTAACTCTTCATAACATTAATCTTTAATTTTGAAGCATTAAAACGAAGTGATAAGTGTCATGATAGTGTCTTTTTCTGTTTATTTTGGCCATTTATGGTAGAGTCATTTTAGTATGTATTGATCCTTGAATAAATAAACAAATGTTTTATAAAAGCTAACGGAGCTAAAAGCGGTATGATGTAAAATCTCTAAGAAAAATGTTAAATATTTTATAGATATTAAAGTAATTTAGTAGTACATTTATATCTAATCGAGGAATCGGATTGCTTGCGGCTCTAGACAACCTAAGAACTGATTGGCAGTCACCAGTAAGCCACACTATCTTCTGCATCCGTCACGTGGCGAGCAACTTGAACTCCAAGTTCAGGAATAGGGCGATCAGGTCACTGTTGATGAAGGCAAGCCACGAGTACACACACCGTGGTTGCGAGAGGAGGCTAACGGCCATCCTTACACTGAACAAAGACATCGCACGTTGGATTGAAAATATTCCACGAGAAAAGTAGGCTCGTACATACGACCCCGTTACAACTACATGACAACAAACCTCGTCGAATGCATGAACGGCGTCTTGAATGGGGTTCACTGTCTTCCAGTCATGACGCTGTTGTAAGCGACATTGTACAAGGTTGCAAAATTCTTCAACGACCGGCGACAACAAGTTCAAACGCAGATCAATGCGGGACACGTGTTCTGTGAGGATCTGCGAGATACAATTTTCATGAACCTTGAGATCGAGAGGATTTACAAAGTAACGCTGATGAACGAAGACCTGGGCGAATTTGAGGTGGAGGAACCCTACAACTAGCAGAAACGAAGGCTCGGCAGGCGCTGTAGGGTTTACCTGGGTCAGAGGTTGTGCGATTGCGAGGAGTTCCAACAACATAATTAGTTTACGAATATTTACTATTATTATTAACCAATAGAATTTAATAACTAATAATATTAGTTTTATAGTAGTTATTTACTAATCAACATAATTATTTCTATGTATAACTAAGCAAAAAATAAGCATATCATTACCTAAGCATGCCAGATATGATGACACGGCCGGAGACGATGATTGATGCCAGAGAATGTATGTTGTAACTCCACCACGCATGCATGATGATGAGAAGAAAGGAGATGATGAGATGTGGAGAGGATGATGTGAGTGTGAGTGTGGGTGAGGAAGACGTGAATGTGTATAAGGAAGAAGAAAATAAGGGTGTGAGTGTGTATGAGGAGGAAGAGGAAAATGAGAGTGTGAGTGTGGGAGAGGGAGGTGAGTGTGAATGTAAGTGAGGGAGTGGGGGATGAGAGTGTGAGTGAATGAAGAGAGGAAGAGGATATGAGCTAAAGTGGACGGTTGGCGTGGATTTTAATGATGCATTTTTTTGGAGCCCAACTTGTCGTTAGTAACGGCGAATTAGGGTTGAAGAATCTTGGCAAACTTTTTCTTAATCTGCAACGTCTAGTGAGGTGTCAAGTCAAATAGCAAAGATTCCCTTCTAGCGCACATTAGTGTAAATAACTATTATAAAACTATTGGCATTGAGAGCATTTGCCGTTGACTCCCAACTCGCCGTTAGGGAGGGCGAATTGGAATAAAAAATTGCCCAACTCACCGTTCCTAAGGACGAATTGGGGCGTGAACAGTATGTTTAGTATAGATTAAAAAATAAAATTTTGATAATAATAATAATAATAAATTGAAAAGTGTTATTTTGAACAAGATAATGGCATGTTTAAAGTATTCTGCAGAATTCACATATATTACACAGCTACAATATAATTCCACAATTCAATAGAAAAAATAAATTTACAAAAGGAATAAAAAATTAAAAAAAATATTCAGCAAAAATATTTACATTTCTTTCTTGTCATTACAAATGTGGAGGGATGCAATTTCATTTCACCCCACTATTTGATCCAACTTGGTCAGCAAAAAAAAAAATCATACATATATACATTTATACACAAACAATATCTCTATCATTGTTTCACAACCTCACATATGCTCCAAATAAATCAGTATTTGTTATCAGGTTCTCTAAGAAATCAATAAAATGCCTAATAACAAACACTCAAAAATCATGATTTGAGAATAAGTTTTGAAGCAACGATAAAATTATTGTCGAGAGTAAATTTTTTGCTAATTAGCATAGAAATGCATAAACAGATAGTGACAAATGGGTGGGATCCACGCGTGTCATTCTCTCTCCGTACATTTCTATGATCTAAAGTGGTTGCTGCCACCAATCATGAATGTCACGGATTCAAATCCTGAAAATAATCTCTTTGCTTGCGAAGATAAGACTACATACGTCTAACCCTCTCCAATTCTCATACCCCACCGGCTAAAAGCTTCGTGCACTGTACCGGCCTTAATTTACTTTGTGATTTGTCATAAGAGCTTCCAAAACGACCACTAACTTGGCGTGCATATGCAACAACAGCCTTAGCCCACCTTTTGATTTCATCCTTCAACTTGTTGGAATCCATGTCTTTCAGTTGCTTCCCTGGCTCCAATGATACCTCTACGAAAGAGAAACACCGACCGACGCGCTGCCTTTTCACCGATTTGTTGGCGGTTCCGACAGCTTTTCCGGCGTCGAGAGACAGAGACTTCTCTACAGACATGGCTGCAGATTTAGCAGCAGCAGCCACAATAGTTTGAAAGAAATAAATAAATAAAAGTTTTGTATGAAACAAAAGATAGTACATAGGTTTCTATATATATGTGGTTAGGCAATTGCAGCAAGGCAAGTAATCTTATCTTATTATTCCAATACGTGTGTTCCTTTGCTTTCATTGACTCTAGAATCTGTCAACATGTGTTAGATGGATTGCTCAGCAAGTATAAAATTCAAGTATTTGAACTATTGTGCCTAACTATGTATATTTCTAATGGAATAATTAGTGTATTCTTTATTTTATGCTCGGAAAATAATAAAAACTAAGAAACATTTGTGTTTTAAAAGCCGGTGTTATTTTTATGATCAAATATTCAAAATGGTTTGGGATGAATTTCAAATTAATTCTAAATATTTTATTTGTTTCACATTGGTCTTATACGCTTTCATCGTATTTCATAAAAGTCCAGTCGTTAAAATCGATCAATTTTCTCTGTTAACGGTGACGTGGTACACTAATGTGGTACCGTTCTCTTTCCTATTTGTCATAATCTCTCTCCTATGTGATTAATGATACAAGCGGGCATTTTTTGTTTGTTTATGATGAATTTAGATTACAATGTTCATGTACTTGTGGATGCATATTCATTGAACTAGAAGAGAGATTATGACAGATATGAGAGAAAATAGTGACATATCATTGTTAACGGAGAAAATTGACGGATTGTAATAATTAGACTTATCTGAAATACGATGAAAATAACTAACAATTCAAAGACTAAAATGTAAATTTCCTCCTTTTCTTTTTGTGCTTAAAATGATAGTAAGGGAAGGCAATCCCATGTACTACCGGATAGGGCGCTAGTGGCATGTTGAGGAGACCAACTGAGGCCAATTTCCTCCATTTTTTAACTTTATTTAAAAAAGTATTTTATTTTCATAATTAGTATTTTTCAATTTTTATCAAACAAAATAATATCTAATTAATAAAAGCTGCAATGCAATCACCATACTCCTCCACAATGACATAAAAGATAAAAGATTCACACAAAAATAGGAGCTCGCCACATCCAATACAGAAACACTTGTAATGATAAATCAGGCAACTAAAATTAAAATTGAAACAAACAAAAGTTGAAAAAAATGATTTTTCAAATTTTAAAGTTATTGAAAATATTTGACATAGGCTTTGACAATTTTTTCCCAAAAGAATCCACACAAAAAATCATCCTCCATGGGCAAAACCAGAGGACCCTTCTTCATACAAGTTTAGAACTTATTAGGCCAACCATTTGAGCCAAGGGCGAACTTTACAATGTCACTTTATATCAATAGCCAAAAAGCACTTACAGCAATTATATCATGAGGCAAACACATTCATTAAATTAAATACTGCAACATACTGGTTTTGAATTTAAGGGATTAAAAAATTTTCCAATCATAACAAAACTCAATCTAATATGGCGTTCTAGGAAAACAAAGAAACTACAAGGGGCAAAAAGAGGGTCCAATGCCATTTAACTTCTTAATTCACTTCCTACCAGTAATCTTCACAACCTGTCTGTTCCTCTTTTTGACACCAGACTTGGCAACTTTCAGGCTCCTATTAATGGCACTCAACCTAGAAAGAGCTGCCTTCTTAAGGTCAGGCCTGTAGTAGTTAACGGCCACCTGCAAAATTGCATGGTAAAGTTGGAAAAAAATTTAGAAATTTAATAAAAAATCAAAATTGAATTATATGGAGCAGAGAATGCAACAAAAATACTTAAAGGTGTTCCAGAGGTCAAAAACACACTGGGCACGCTTGGTAGAAATGCACGGATGTAAAGTACTATAAAAAAAAAGTACTGTAGATTAAAGGAAAGTACTGTAGAGAAAAGTGAGGAGAGAGATAGAGAAAAAAAATTAGGAGAGAAAAAAAGTATGATAAAAAGTATGTTTAGTATGTAAAATGTATGATGTAAACTTTTTTGGGAATTGTGAGAATACATGGAATGTACTGTATGCATTCCTTACCAAACGAGCCCTTGGTGAGTTCAAAATATTCTGCAACTAAAAATATGGAGAAATGCATGCTTGATCAGAGGCTGAAGAAATCCCAGTAAGAGAACAATAAATTCATTCATGAGAACTATTTGTCAGGCAAAAAAATAATTTCTTATGCATGTGTCAACACACACAGACAGTAAGTTATTAAAAAATCCTTCATAGTTTTACAGAAATAATTCAAAGGCCGTCACTAGTGAAGAATAGAAAGTGTAAGTAATTTTTCCTCTACCTAGTTCATCTCTAGTGCTTCAAATTATGATCTTATCTATAAGATGAAACAACATTTATGAAGGAAAGACATTGCAGCAGCTACATACCCTATTCACCAACGATAATTAACATTAAATTCAAACCAGAAAGGGATCAAACAAGCACATTCATGAAAGAACTTCCGGATCACAGAAGCCAAGCGTAACAAGTATATTGCATTGAAGAATCCCAACCAGGAACTCATCTTACATGTTAGAGGCTCATCACAGCAATGAAAATATAAGTGTTGCTGGAAGAAAAAGAGGTACAGCAATTTTTTAAAATTAAAAGAAAAGGCCTGTAATCCAGGTTTAAAAAACAGAAAACCACAGAACAAGTAAAAGAAGTTCTGAATTCCAGTTTATTTAAAAGTTAAAACAAAGAAGATACAGAAAACAAATATTTTCATTAATAGCATGTATATAACAATATAAAAATAATACAAGCATAAATTCTAACAAATATTACAATTTCCCCAAAAAGAAGCAACAATTTTTAAATTACCTGGTTCTCAACAGCCTTTGCCATTCTCTTGAACTCCTTCTTCAAGACAGATCGGTGAAGCAAAGCAGCAGGCTTGTTCTGCTTCTTTGTTTTGGTTGTTGCCAGCAACACAGATTGATCCTTACCGGCAGGCTGAATGGTAACTGTTTTCTTGTTTGCCAAACCTAAAATTACAATGCAAAACCGATTGAACGCAGAAACAAGTGAATCACTAGTACAAGTTATTTCCACTACAAATCCACTCTCCTCCATGCCTCGAAAGGATAAAACACGAAAAAGCAAACTTTTTATACTAACTCAAGCTCTATGTCAATTTATTTCAGTTCCCGCCACATTTTGTTCCCAACCCAGAATTCTCTGCACGCAATTAACAATATGAATGCAGTAAATTTCAGCCTCTAACAAACCAATTGGCATCTAATCAAAGATTCAAAGTCCCCATCTATCATCATCTTTTGCATTTCCCAAATTCTAGATAGAAAAATTTTCCTAAAAAACACAAACCCACAAATCTAAAATAAACGAAATCAAAATCACCGGGTAATGTAAGCAGGCCACAAACGCAGTACCAACTACCAAGCATAAAAATCAAAATTTGAAGAAAAAAAAATTACCGCAGAACTTGAAAGAGTTGAGGTTGTATAGGTTGTTGCTCTCTTTGCTGAACTGCACACTCTGAGTGCCATTACCAAACTCCTACACCAAAAATGAGTTAATCTTCTTCACGATCTCCCATATGAGCTGCCCTGGAACTGTGGCCATCTCCACCTCACCTATAACGCATCACAATAGATCCAAGAAGAGCCAGTATTGTAGTACAATAAGAATAATCAAAGTTATTGAGCCTCCATTCTGAACTCATAACTAAAAACTCGAAGAACCTAACTAATACTACATCATCTTTACATCTCAGCTAATGCTACACTATTTACAGAGCCAAGAAGAGCCTCAGATCATTCTACTCCTACTATCACTTCCTACATGGAAATGGAAACATCCTCAAATTGTACAAAAGATTCCACCTTTCATGGCAAAAGATGTGCTGCTGTTGCAAACTGTGCATTTAGTCTCTAACGTCAAAATCTCTCAAATTACCAATGGAACCTCTTCAGTGCAATACATTGTCTTCTGTAACTTTTTCCTGTTACCCTTATGTCAGCGGCCAGTCAAATGCCCGGCAATACCCGGTGTGTTGGCCGTGCCTGCCCGTTCACTGCCTCGTTTATCCTACTGAATACTACTTTAAGGGGAATACAAGCTATAACAGGACCCTTCAGTCTATCAACTAATGGTTTTCTATCCTCTTCGGATTGCCGGTGTCCAGTCAGGGACGACAATTTCCTAATCTTTTTCGACAACAACCCGGATTTCTTCGTTCTGGAAGATTTACTAGGCGTGAAACGAGAACTCTTGGGAGGTATTCTTCCCATCATTGAGTTTGGTTTAATAGTAGAATAAATGGGGTCAACTTCAGATTCATATCCGGTGTTGCGCAACAGTTCATCACATTGGCCATCATCCAAAGTCTCGACGGTAAGAGGGTGACCAACAATGGCTTTTCCATTCAGTTTACTCATAAGAGAAACCAAAGGGGCGTGTTGGGGCCTGTAGCTGGCTTTAACTTCAAGCTTGATGTCGTATAGTGAGGCATCAGAATAATAGTTTCTTCCAGGAAAATCTGCCATTTGATATCTGGAATTAACAGTAAAGCGGGATTGTCGATGAGGAAGCAATCTCTGAGGTGTGAGAGATCCATCAGCCAATAGCTTCATCCCAGATGTCGCCCCCCTGGTACGCTTGCTCAAGTCATTCAATTCATCAAGACAGTCTTCGGCAACAGATTTGCCCTTAGTTTTGACATTTAAATCAACTTTCTGACCAGAACCATGGGAGAATCCATCTGGGTTCTCTATACCTTCCAAATAAGACCTAGGTTCATCATCCATGTCCACAAATTTTCTTGACACTTGTTTTCTATTTTTTCCTCTATGTCTTCTATTTCTCTTCCTTTTTGACTGCCACTTCGAACTACTTTTCTCTACCCTCTGGCCAATATTATTGTGACCAGAAGCTAAACCATTAGAACCAGATTCATTATGGCCCTCATTTTCCAACGGCATATCTTCAGATTTACTACCATGACAATATTGTTGGCTAAACCCACCAACTTGAGGCTTTCCAGTTGAACAAGAACCGTTAATGGGAGAGAAACCTGAGAGACAAAATTACATCAGTGCAAGGAAAAGCCTTGTCAAAGTTCAAATCCACAGATTCAGGACATACAAGAACGAACTAATATCGCTAAACAGAAGCAGATCCACAGAAAGAGAAACATAAATAGATTTAAGAGGACTTAATTGACAAAAGAAGGGGTGAAATAATAAAATCAGGTTGTATTGATCTCAGCAATGACATGCTTCTTTGACTGGAAATAATCAGTTTCTACTTTCTACCGTAACTTAGGGACGGACACCAGACCACAAAATTGCTAATCTAAGAAGAGAGTAAAAATAGCATACAAAGGGGAGAACGAGTATCATTCTTGGGAAAAATAATATATATAGAGAGGGCAATAATTATATGCATCAGAATCTTAGATGACAATTTACATACACAAGAAACTGTAACGAAAGAATTCCAAGTACTACAGATTCAAACATACCTTGAGTGTGTTTCTCCTCCCCTAGATCCCCACCAACAAATGGCACATCAAATAATTTATTAGAAGAATCATTTTCAGCCTTCCCTGATAAGACAGAAGCTTCATTCTCCTTGACCCCATTACTGATTTGAGAAGCATCATTGCCATATTCATTAACAATCAAATCAGTCACATTCTCACATTCAACTCCTGTACTATCAGAATTGTGAATTACCAATGGAGAATTTTTCTTTGACTCATTAGAATCTAGTCCAGAAATCTTGCCATCAGAAATCCCACAAAGTGGAGAACTGGTTGAACTAGGAAGCTGATCACAAGCAACTGGAACTGACACCATGGCTGTACTCTCCAAAACCTTTGTCAAAGGCCGCCGTCGGTTCTTCCTTTTAAATAATTCATGAACATTTGCCACTTGGGATCTCTTTCTCTTCAAAGTTGAAGAATTACCCTTGACACCATTTACAGAAATGCCATTCGCCAGGCAATTTCCTGTGTTTATGTTGCTGAGGGAAGCACTATCTTGCTGAACTACCACAGTCGTCCCTGCTCCCTGGCCCTTTCTCTTCGGCACTACACCAACACCAAGGTCCTCAAGTCCCCTCATTCTCTTGACTCCTTCTGTTCCATCATCTTCCGAATCATTAGGGGTTCTTCTTCTTCCCTGCACAGATTGTATCTTGGAGGAACCATTGTGATTTGGCTCTTCAAAAGATATACCCGATTGAGATAATTCAGGAGCTGAATTAGAATTGTCTTCAGACTCACTCAGATCATTAGTCACATCCTCATTATCATCACCAGAATGAGACATGTCTGGTGATCCTCCAGCTGAATCACTGTGTTCACCACCAGATTTTTCTGCTCTAGAGTAAAATTTTAATGGTTCTTTGACAATGCGATTATTCTCTATCTCCAGAGCATGGAGAATAGCATCTTCCCTGCGAGCATACTTCACAGCTTTCTTATTTGAATTGGAAGCAGCAGCCTTTGCCTTTTCAATGCATTCATCGTACTCTCCACAACGAAAAGCTTTAACACGCTTTGACTTTTCAAGATTATACCAATCCCTAAATCAAAAAGGAATTTTGCCAAAATCAGACTGCAAGCAAATATCAATTAATCTCCACAACTCTGAAAACAAATTAATTTAAGAGACAATTAAATTTGAAAACTCGATGAGTAAGAATTCACTTATCTAGGAAGATATATAACATTTTCATACTTCTAATTAAAGAAATTTTAAAGGGTAAATTCGCGGATAACAAACAGCTAGAAGTCCTTATTAAAGGAAAGTACACCCAAATCATCAACCACAAAAGCCTAGCAACACCTCATTCTAGAATGGATTCTGGTCATTATAAAAGTTCATTACCAGCATAACTAGGCAGATATGAAGTTAGCATCCTACTGTTCTTAGCTACTCCAAGAATTTGTCTGCATGTAAAGCAAAAACCATAAACAAAAAGGGAACTAGAATTAAACATAAAAGAATTTCTTTTTAACTATTTCATGACACCCATTTATTTACATCCACTCGCTCATGGGAAAAAACAGCATTTGTAAATCTCTAACAATATTTCACACTGGTCTTATGCAACAAACAGTTCCAGGAAATAACACTCATATCAAGGCTCAAACAATAGCAATGACCTACTGGCCATACAAAAAATTTCTATGCATTACTCCACATTAATGGCTTAAACCAAAACATATCAGTAAGAAATAACCAGTTTCAATCAATTCGTTTAGTTCAACTAAAAAGTACTCCATGACTTCCATGAAATATGAAGAGAAATAAAGCCTAACAACGATGTTCTGCAGGTGTACTCGCACGTAATATCGGATAATCCAATCAATGAAATATAGAGTAGGCATTTTGTCATTCCGAAAAACCACCTAGCTCAGAATCAATCAATAAACAAGGCTCTACAGGTCAAACAATTTGGTTTTCCCAGTAATGTAAATCATGTGAACAAAGAACCAAATGATCTATGTTCCATTATACAAATATCAAAAGTTAGTTTCTCACCCTAAACATAAGCTCAGGAGGAGCTCAGCATGATTAAGATGCCAAAAAATCAATTCGAACCCACAATACATTTGATGGTAGAAAACCAGAAATACCATATCCAGCATACAATGCACACGACCTGAAAATTCTATTTGCCTTCTTACTCAAAATATTTGAAAAAGAAAACAATGAATCGTCAGAAGCTAAGAATACTAGATACGAGATACGATTCGGGTATGATACGGGGTATGATACGGATACGGGGATACTGCTATTCTTTAAAAATTTAAAATACTACACTTCTAAGATACAATAATAAATTATATAAAAATACATATATTTAAAACACCAATATAATGCATTTGACAATATAATATCAAAGTGGAAACAAAGATAATACAGAATTGTAAAAACTAGAAACAAAGAAGTTGAATTATTATTCCAGAAGATCAAAATGTAAACCTATATAGCTTAAAAAAAGTGATCAAAGCTAAAAGTGAAAGAAAAAGAGAAAAATTGAAATTGAATATACATGAAGTAAGTATTAGAGTATCCAAAGAGTAAGGTGTCATATCCGAAGAGTATTCGGATACCTATCTTAGACGATACCGAAGACTTTTACTCCGCGCTTCATAGGTCAAAAGCATTCCACAATATTGGGATACTTCATATACCCAAATTCTCTTGAAAAGAGCTTGAAGTACCCAAATCTCATAACAAAAAAAATCATAGGCAAAGTTGAAAACAAAGAAAAGAAAAGAGCAAACAAGAGTTAGCTGATTGAGTGAAAACCACAAGAAGAACAAGCACTCACACACTTGCGTCGTCGCGACCCAAGAGCTTAACTGGAGTACCCGATCTCGGCGAAACCAAGCAACCCTCAGACAATTCATCAAGACCCATTATCCGTCCCGGCCACCACGACCCATTACGGCGTCGGACCCAAACCAGGCCACCCACCGACGCATCGATTCCATTACTACCCATTTCACCAAATATACACAAATTCTAATCCCAAAAGAAATCAATCGGCGCCTAAAGGATGGACAGCGCGTGAGGTAGAGAGAGATAGAGAGAAAGATGGGTGTTTCCGACGAAAGGGAGAGGCAGTGTATTGTATTGTGTTTTGGATGAAACTTGAGAGTTGAAACGTATTTTTTTGATTTCTTTTTGCTCAGTGAGAAAGAAAATACGGTAATAGAGAAATGGCCGAGTCGTGGGTTGTATTGTATTGTATTGTATACGGATCTTAGCAACTTTATCTAACCTAAATTTGATCCTCCTATTAATACGGTTCTTCAAGTTTGTCTCTAAAATTACATTTATACTCTATTACAAAAAACTTATATCAAAATCTAAGGGAGAGAGAATGAAAAAGAAAATAAAATAAGAGTTAATTAAAATGATAACTATACTCTTCAGAAAATTTTATTAACAATTAAAATAGTTGTATTCTCTTTCTCTCACGGTCTCACCCTTCATTCTATAAACCAAACATGTCCATTAATATGGATTAAACATCGATGTAATGTCGCAGTGTCGAAAATTGCTGATGAAGAGCAACTCCATGGTGCCGACATCGATGCGGGATATTTATGTATGCAGGTGATAGTATCATCAGGCATTATGTACTATGTTCAAGGGATTGTGATGCAGAAAATAGGGCATGTGTTCGTGACTGCGTTAATTTAGAGGAGAGAAACACGACGTAGTTTTTCGTAGAATCGGATTCTAAACACGGGAGCTTTCTTTCAATAAATCGTGCGTCAACCTAGCACCATCCTCTAACTGAAACATAGTAGAATCAGAGCTTTAATGGCGACCTCAGAAAAGCAAGTGATGCTGGTAGCGATCGATAGCGAGCACAACGCATACGCTCTCGAATGAACTCTGAATCATTTCTTCACACCCTCCCCTAACCCGATCTTCAAGCTCGTTCTTATTCATGCCAAACCTTCTGCCATCTCCACTCTTGGCCTCATTGGCCCTGGTACACAATTCCACCGCCAGTTCTACATTAATTTCTTTCCTTCCTTTATAATGCCGATTGTGAAGAAGAAGAAGAAATCCATATCAGCACGTAGGAGGGATAATAAGTTTGCCTCAGCACGTCACGTCAGCACTTAATGGAATAAAGCAACAGACTTGAACGAAAGGACCAATATAGAACACATGGGAAACATAAATGATCAATTTAAAACTTTTAAAAGATAAAGGACTAATTTAAAACTTGTGATAAAGATAAAAGAACAAAATGAAGTTTTGGCAAAAAATGTTTCCTTTTTCTCTAACTATTTTTCTCTAACAATAGAATTTAACTCTTCTAACTTCCCTCTAAAAGTCTATTATGTACTTACAAAACATCCATTCTCTATTTACCAAACATGCCTCCATAAGGAATCAAATTTTCCTCTTACAAAACATGGCTTTATTATACTTTTGGTCAGTGATTTCTTAAATTTATATATTTTATAATATAAAAATATGTGAGAAAGAAAATTAAGACAATGCATGAGTATTCAACAAAATAATGAAAAAATATATGATTTTTTATTATTTAATTTACTATTTTAAATATAATAATTATTATGTTATGTTATATTTAAAAAGTTAAAACAAAATGACATTTACAATCTATGGATGCCAAGTCACAAGCAACTTATGTTAGTGTTATCAAATTCCCTGGTAAAAAAATAAATTGAAAAGAATTCATTACAAAAGAGAAACTATAATTTATACACATAATAAATATGAAGGATTTGAAAGGCTAATTTTTGTTGCAAAATAAATTATGTACATTTAATAGAAAGTAAATGGGAAAATTTTGTAGGATTTAACATTAGAGGGAATATTTTGAAAAGTAAATAAAATTTTGTTTATTAAGGCCGGTTTGGTTGAAGGAATTTAGGGTCTAATCTTAGTTGTAGTCTAACATTTTTTTTATGATTCTTTATACTAAAAATATCTTATTTTTTACAATATGATAAAATTATATTTTTGTCCTTACTTTTTTATCTATTTTTATTCTATTCACATCACATTCTCATTCCCTCCAATATTCTTGTAACTAAATGAGCTCTAAGGCCCTGTGGTAACATAAATTTAGGACATAATTTTGGTTGTAATCTAACATTCCTTTCAACATTCTTCCTATTAAATATATCTTACTTTTTATAATGTAATAAAATTATATTTTTGTTCTTATTTTTTATTTTTTAATATTTTAATACAAAAATAAAATAATCATTTTATCCATTTTTATTTCATTTCTATATTTTACTACCAAATAGTAAACATATTCTCATTTATAAAATTACCATTTTATAAAAAAAAAAAAATTTACCATTTTTTTAGTTGGAAAAAATACCATTATTAAATTGATTTTTTTAAAACAAAATAATTAAAAGTTGGCAACCACTAATGTTGTTATTGGCATTTGAAAAATGATATTAAAAGTGACGAGTATCACGCAATTGGCATGGTTTTCCATAATAATCTTGTAAGTCATAAGTAAATAAATTTATTTGTATTTATCAAAGAATCTATTCATACCTTCCCATAAAAATAAAAATAAAAAAGTCAAAGATTCATTTTGATCCTCTATATTTTACTCAAGTTTCAAAAGTTTTAAATTGGTCCTTCCGTCTACTACCGTCAATTTCTTAACTTAATTGCTGATGTGGCGTGCTGACGTGTTCATTTAAGCTGACGTGTCATGCGATGTCATCGCCACGTCATCACATATGATGAATAGATGACGACGTGGCATGACACATCAGCTTAAATGAATAGAATATGATATGGCGTGCTGACGTGGACATGATCCATTTAAGCTGACGTGTCATGTCCACGTTAGCACGTCGCGTCATAACGAAAGAAATGAACGGAATGACCAATTTAAAACTTCTAGGAAACATAAAGAATCAACTTAATACTTTTAAAATATAAAAGATTAATTTAGAACTTAGGTGAAACATAGAAAAGCATTTGATCAAAAAAAATGTATTCATACCCATATTAAAGTATTAATATATACGTATGTATATATTAAATTAAAAGTTGTTACTTTTTTATTATGTTCCACATGCATCAATGGCCCCACCTACTAATTAGAATTATTAATTTGGTCATTAAAAATGGGAGTTATTTTAATTTAATTATTAAAAGATAAAGATATTTAATTTAATTTTTAAAATATTTTATGTCTTAATTTAATTCTTTTAATTTATAAAAGATATCACACATAAATTAACGAAAAAAAATTAAAAAAATTTAAATAAAAAAAAATATTTTTTAAAAATTAAATTGAGACCCTCTTTAAATAATTAAATCGAAAAATATAGGGCAACAAAACGTCCTCCCTTCTTTTGCTTATCGTGTCGTTTACTTGACAATCACATGGGCACGCAAAAGCTTAAGTCTATCTTAATTTAGTTTTTAAAAGATAAAAGTGTTCAACTTAATTCATAAAAATATTTTAATTTATTTTGATTTAGTCCATAAAAAAGTATAAGGTAAAAATATCAAATTCAGTCTTAAAAGATACAATTTATTTTAACTTAGTCCATAAAAAAAGTAAAACTTCCATTAACAACAACTAACAAAAATCCATAAAAAGAACAATAAATAACGGACAGAATTTTTAAGAAATAAATTGAGACAAATTACATTTTTTTCAAAAATTAAATTTGTTATTTATATCTTTCAAGAAATAAATTATATTTTTAAGAACTAAATTTGTTATTTTCATATTTCAACAACTAAATTGAAATAAATTATATCTTTTAAAAAAAATGATAATTTACTTGCCTCATAATATTAAAATGAAATCCTTGAGTAAATAAACAAATGTTTTATAAAAGCTAACGGAGCGAAAAGTGGTATGATGTAAAATCTCTTTAAGTTTGTGTGATATGAAATAAATACCTAAAATAAACTACATTTGATGACAACCAAAAATTTGGATTCTTTTATCTAAAAGAGCATAACTTGACAGAATTAAGCGAAAAAGAGATTGTCACAAAAATAATTGAATGATAAATCACTTTTAAATAATGAAAACTATGATTAAATAATATATTCTCACTCTGTGTATCTCTTTTTCCAGATAATATCATCATATTATTCTCTCACAAAAAACAATTCTAATCTGCCTTAGATAACTTCCATCATCTTAAAAATTACTATACTTAACAAAAAAAGCTTAAATGCTGCTTGACATGCAAACTACTAGATTCAAATTCTTCCTTTATTTGAGATGGAGGTTTCATTTTAAAAAAAATAAAATCAGATTCTATCCTAAGATTTTATCTCTATTCTCTAATATAACATCAAAATATTCCTCAAGTTTGAAACTTGGATTCAGATAAGCCAAGAACAAATTTTCCTTTTTTCTTGGCAGTAATGGGGACACCCTTTCTGTTACCATATCTAAATCAAATGTCATACATTTTTTTCTTACAAATGCCTATTCCAATTTGTCCTCTACAACTTATCTTTCTCTAAGTCTACATTATTACATTACATATTTTACAATCAAATCAGCTAGCTCTTTCTGGTAAGAACAAGGTGGTCTCTTAACATTGGAATTGCAGTTCCAGCATTGAGCTTCAGCTTGCAGATATTAGGTGCAAAGTGAATTTCTTTCTTACCATAGTGATACATATGAGCATTGAGGAGCATGAAAAGTTTTCTACTCTATCAAACTCCTATACACAGCCTTGATCAGTCATAGCTTGAGCAAGGGTCAAAAAAGCAGAGATGACAGCTCCATGTACTAAAGCCCTGACCAATCAAGCAATATACAAGTATGAAGTAGGGTGCTGGTTTGGAAGAGATATATCATCCACCGCAAGAACAAAAAAAAAATGTGTAGAACAAACCAATCATGAAGAGACACATAAGCAAGACAGACACACTTCAGTTTGATCTACCTCTAACAAGCTTTTATGTATGTCTATTCATTGATTTGTTTGGTCTACAAAGTTACAATTTTTGGTGAGTAAGAAATAAGCTCACTGCATGGTTGAATAGGATTAAAGAAAACTAAAAAGTCAAGGACAGGCTTTTTGAAATTAGAAGCAAAGGGAAGAAGATGGCCAAAACCAAATTACATCATTGCATTTGTTCTTACTAATGTAAATTGAGAAGAACAATGTTGTAATCAGGAAATTTTGCTCATTTCCTTGTCTTTGCATACATTCTCATTCAATGTTAAAGAAGTGAGAATGTTGCGTTGGATGGGTGAACACATGCACTAGAAAGGATAGGATTAGGAATAATTGCATCTATCATAGAAAAGTTGGTTGACATGCACCTTAGGTGATTTAGTCGTGTACAAATGAGGCCATTAGAGGCTTCAAAATGAAAAGTAGATCAAATGGAAGATAGTCGAATAACTAAAAGTAGAGAAAGAAAAGAAAATGATAAATTAGTAAGATGGATTTAACTATCAACAATGGCATAGCTTGATCCATGTAACCGACTCTACCTAGTGGGAAAAGGTTTTGTTTGTTATTGTTTTTGTAGTCAAATTATACTTATCACAAAAACAAGGTGGAACAAAAATGGGAAGAGGGTGAGAAAGTGTTTTTGCCTTGATAAGCCATGAGAAGGATGGAAATGAAGAATCTACTCAGTAGTCATTCTTGTGTGTAGTTATAGATGTATGTATGGAGATTTAATTTGTTTTAGGATCACACAGAGGCAATCTAAAACAAATCAAGGTGTTGGTGGCCCTTACTCTGTTACCAAGTACTAACCATTTTAACAAAATGTATATCCAATAAAAGGCTATATAATACATTTAACCCTGTGGGAGGAAAGCAAATTGTAAGGGTTACGGGTTACAGCTAATCAATTAGGTAGCCTACTTACAGAGCATTAATTCTAAAAATGTAGCAAAAGAAGTAGATGGTAATTTGGTTAAGTGGCAACTAGTAACACGGTCAAAAGAACTTACTCGGGACTTTCTTTTTGATAACCAAAATCAGAGGCTGCTTTGATAGCTCTCTGATAAGTCTGTTTCATAGCCTCCTGTGGAAGAGAAATAGCAACTTAAGTACCAACATAAATATGAAACAGGGCTGCTGCTTCCTCAAGGGAGAAAGAAAAAAGAAAAATAAAGCAAGAATAATTTACAATTTCAACAAAGAGTTTTGTCTATCAACTGAATCTCATAACACCATACATACATGATAGAGAGAGATATGCTTGCAAACATCAAGTCACTCGGACAACACAATTCCCTTACTAGCGCCAAAGTCTGCAATACACAACTCTCTTCTCTCCTAACAACTTCCTAGGCTACATCATGGGCTTCGATTAGGGCTGTCAAATGGTTGATTATGGTTGGTTTGGTTGCGTCAACAATAGGTTGAATCAATATAGGTCATATAAACTATTTATGACCTCTGACAAAAAAAATATATATTTATGACCCACTTTAATTATTTTGTTGGGTCTTTTTTTTTTTGATAGAAAAAGAAGTATTATTAAGAGAGAAAGAAAATACAAATGAAGAGGACAAGGAGTCCTCTAAACAAACAAACAAAAAACAAAGAGAAAATCAGAAAAGGAAACAATATTTTGTTGGGTCTTTAAATAACCCATAACTCTTTTTATTAGGAATAAAAAACCCAACTAACCCACTTGACCATCACTGTGTGTGGGTGTGTTCATATGTGCACACTTACATATAATATACTATTGTGTGTCTATAGATATTACATTTTTTATACATATATATTTATATATGCAAGTATTGTGTTTGGATACCGAGTCTTGAAAATAAGAAAAGTTAGGGAGAAAGAGACGGAACTATGCACAATATACTATTTAAAGACTCAAATGACTGTATCTACATAAAAAAGACTCATCCACTTCAATTTATACCAATAATATGACCATAAAGATAGTTATGTCTCTTTAGTTTTTTACTTTGGATGCACTACAAATAACTCTTTTGTTATCCTATAATACTTACCTAAATTCCTAATATCACTTTATTCTTTGCACAAATGAAAAACAACTACATTTGTGGAAACTGTACAATTAGTAAAAGAGAACGTTGAGTACTATTCATTTGTAAAAAAAATTTATTTATAGCAAGAGAAAAACCATGTGCCCCTAAACATTTCTTAAAGGAGAAAAATATGACTAAAAAGAATAACACATTTTGACGTACTTGCAATTTAGATTCAAAATCCTCCGGTGACCAGTGCATCAAATTGCACTCATGATTTAATTCAAGTTCTCCAGCCACAACCTGCAAGCAAGGAAAACACACGATTAAGGTGGGGGGAAAAAACACTCAATGCCTTGACAAGATACTCATGTACAGTCTGCCATAAGCTGGACAGAATATAAGTTAACATAAGCTAATTAAAATGGCAAAAACGTATGATCCGTTTCAATTAGAAAATTTTAGTTAGGCACAGCTTGACTAAAGCTTCTAATGGAACCATTGGGTGTTCTTTAATAGCATTAAACAACTCCGTTAAGAGACTCTACAACACAAACATCAATGGACAACTATACCAATGCTAAACTCGATAGATTACACTTTCTAGTCAATTAAATCATAAAAAATTAAAGCTTAGAGAACAATAGTCAGTATCAATATGTTAACATTTTACATCTGCTGAAGGATCAATACAACAACAAAACAAAGCCTTTTACCACTTGGAGGGGCCGGCTATATGGACCAATACATCATAAAAGTATTTTTGTTTTGAGCTTGTGCTATGGCTGAAGTAGGGGAAAATTGAAGGAAATTAGAAAGAATTAAAAATATTTAGCCAATAAACACTATTTCTCTAAAAACTATTTCATCTCCATTCCCAAGTTTCCTGCATCTCTAAGCCAAAGGAAGCCAAAAAATGATACTGATGTATAAAATAGAACAATTAATGATGCATCACAACTATATTATCACACATTGATCATAATTTTTCCTTTCATCATTGTGCTATATGAAATAAGGAGGGTAGTTGAACACCAATTCCAACATTATCATCGCCATTGTTGTTTTGATTAATGTGAATTTCTATGTGTATTGTAGAATATAAAACTAAATGCCGCACCCCTCCAGCCCCAGCAGCCATTGCAGGGGCAATTAGAACATTAGCTTTCCTCAGAACATCAACTGCCTCAGGTGTACAGGGCATGTTTGAACCTAGGATAATCCAAAGTAGTTTCCATTAGTAAATACACGGATAGAAGGTGAAAACAAAACCAATTACATATTGCATCTTATAAGCTACCTTCTACTAGTATGCGACAACCTGAATTAACCAAATTAATGGCATCAGATTGATCAATTTCATTCTGGGAAGCACAAGCGAAGCCAATATCACACCTTTCATTCCAGGGTTTTGCTTCGTCATAATATTTGGATCGAGCATAGGTCTTTGAATAGTCTCTACATATCCAAAATTTATAAACAAGGGCCACAATTATGTATACTCTACAGTGTGAATTACATGATGACAGAACTGAGAGTAAGACAAACCTCAGACTTCTCTGTTGAGCTTTGATATCTCTCAAGAATGATACTTTCATGTAATCAAATCCATCCTCGTCAACCAAATATCCTCTTGAATCTGAGAAAATATTTTGTTAAAAGAAATTGTGTATGCCTTCATAAGAACAGGCATATAAAGGAACTCAATTCCTGATAACTCTGACTAGAATCCTAAATCGGATACAACAACAACAATCAAAGCCTTTTCCCACTAGGTGGGGTCGGCTATATGGATCAAGCGACGCCAACATGTTCTGTCTTTGCACATTTCTATGGTTAAGTTATTTATGGCTAGATCCCTCTTAATCGTTTCTCCTATTGTTTTCTTTGGTCTTTCCCTACCTCTAGTTATTAGATTATCTTCCATTTGGTCAACTCTACGTACCGGAGCCTCTTCCGGCCGCCTTTGTACATGACCAAACTACCTAAGGCGTGTTTCGACTAATTTTTCGACAATAGGTGCTACCCCCACTTTCTCTCTAATATAATCATTCCTAATCCTATCCATTCTAGTGTGACCACTAAATCGGATAATTAGTAATATTTTTAATGATGATGGGTACAAAAGAAATTAAACTTGAAACCTGACATGCAACTGAAAAGCAGACTTCCCTTCTTACTTGGGAGATAAATGAATGGACACAGTATCATAGCAAACGCTGTAGGCCCTGTATACCACAGAGAACCAAAATTACCTGATACTGTGATGGGCAGAGCACCATAAGCAATTAGCTTCTCTAAAACATGCATTGCAATCTTTCCAGAACCGCTCACAACACATCTACAGAAAAATTATAAATTTTCAGAATATTCTATAATTGTAAATGCATTAAATCAAGGAAGCATTTGACATTGTGTTATCTCACATTTCATGGTATCTAGAATTCTACAGTATAGGATACCAAGGTATAAAATACCATGGTTTTTTTTTATGGAAAAATACCATGGTTTTTAAAATGCTTGCATTTGGTATGACAATTGAAATTGCCTTTAAAAAGACAGAAGTGGTATTTTGTAAAAATTAACGAAGCTAAAAGAGGTGTGATTTGAGATCCCCATGAATTTGGAGTTGTATGAGATAACACCTCAAATGGTGTCATCCTATAACACCCTAATACCTTGGATGACATCCATCATCTTAGATGTCAGTGTGCCAAAAACAGGCGTCTTGGACATCTCCTAGCATCCAGGATGTCAGGGTCAAGATGACAATATACCAAACACCTCTTAAGAAGCAAGCTACTAGTGTGGTTTTAACAATGAAGGGTTTGGAACTTTGGAAAGTTAGCAAGAGGCCCTAGGATCAAATCCTTGCTCCACCATGTACCCAAAAAAGACAATTCAAGAAGTAAAAAATTTCATATTAGACAATTTGTTTAAAAAAAACCAACTAAATAAATTGACAAAAGAAAGTTAGCATCTTTAAAGCACAAGAAAAACTTTCTAATAAAAAAAAGGTTTTAAAGTATATCATAAGAATACATAAATAGTAAGAAATGAGGTCTAAAAAGGTAGCACCTATAATAAAAAAAACAGTAGCAAAACAATCTTTATCAAATGGCCTAAACTAAGAGAGGAACCTTAATCCTTTGAGTTCTTTATTCATGTCAGCAAGTATGAGCTGAGCAAAGAAAACCTGCAGACAGATGAAAAGGTTGTTAAGAACTTAAATCAAGTAAGCACAGAATATTTCTGATGATATATACATGGTGAGAATGATGAATCAGCATGCTATATAAAATTGCAATATTTTTCAAAAATGAACAGACATGCACAGCAGTCATAAATTGAAATTGTATTGAGAAATACCAAAGAAAACACCAGAAAGTTCTACTATGGAGTATATCATTAATATTTTTCACATCCCACCATTAATCTACATATAGAATGTAAAATAATCAAAGTTAAAATTACCAGGCCATAGCCCGTAGCTTCAGTTCGAAGACTGGAGCCAGACCAAAATATCCTCGGCCCTGTAAAACTTCCCTGCATAAGTAAGGCATGCATATAAAAAATACAGAAAAATCACTTAGTTTTCCTTTCTTCCATTGGCTGATATAATAGGTATCTCACAATTTGATGTGCAAGAAGTAGAACTGATTAGATGGGTTACAGAACAATACATGCACAGTGCCCATTCAAGCAATCAGGCAAATAAATAATGGGAAAAGACAAGGGATATAAAGTAAAGCAAACATACATCAATCAGCATCATATGGGAGATTAAAAAATTACACAATATAACAAAAAGATAATGCAACTCCTGATTCAGATAAACCAGAATTTTCAAGGTTAGTTTATGCCACTGCCTCTCTGATGGGATAAAGTTGTTTTTCATGGTTTCTTTATGGTGCACTGTGTCAGGGAACAGACTTTCAACAGATTTCTCTATCTTCCATTTGTGTTGCAACAGCTCCAATGCATACTTGTTTTTACATTGCCCTACAGGTAGCTATACTTTGAATTGGCTTTCTTGAGTTTTTGGAGAATACTGGTTTCCACAATTGTTGATTATATTCAAAGGTTTGGTAGGAGTGAGAGGGTAGGAGTTGTGTGAGTTAGCCAGCTACATAATTTTATATATATGGTCTCAATGCATACGTATTCAAGGAAACATTTCTTTCTTTATTTCTGTTTCAGGACAGTGTTGTTTACTTAGATTCTCTGTAGTTTTCTGTCTACAGAGATATTTGTGACCTTTATTGAATTGATATTTGCCCTCTGTGCTCCGTTTGTATTTAGTTTTTTGGTAATCTTCTGGAAGAAAGAAAGAAAGGTGGAAAAAAAAAAAACCCGCCCAATCTGGTATAACATCATGTGTATAAGGCAAGTCATTATTAGATCTGATGAATAAAAACAGAGGAAAACATCTCAAATATAACACAAAACATGTCATAATTGCCCCCTAATAATTAGTTAGGACTTGGGAATGTTTAGATTACCTGAAAATGACCAGCTAATCGTCTATACTGTCCAAAGAGATATCCCATTTCTCGTGTACCAACACCCATTTCCTCTGATGGAAGATCCTATTATACATCCACTAAAGGAATAAAAAGATGTCGAACAGACTTTGAATGTGCAGAAAAGGAATCTAATTTCCAGTTACCTTGTCAGGACCAAAGTACCGATACATCTCATTCATGAAGCTTTGGCAAAAGCGCATAATCTGCCAGCTTATCAAAGTAACATTCAGAAATTATACAAGCACTTGAGCAGGCATTAAATGCAATCAATTAGAGATTCACCTCATTATCACTTTTCCCTTTTGGATCAAAATCACTTCCACCAGCTGCCCCTCCTAATTTGTAAGGTGATAAGGCATTCTTTAAAGTCTGTGGAGTAAAAAGCATAATGTTAATCTGGAAAGTGAAAATTGAGAATTTCATTTTTACAATAGGATAGGAAAATATATTAAAAGCTGTTCCTAGGCTCCTCAAGTTTTACAAACCTTACTAAAGGGCTTCTTATATGTTGGAATCAGAGGTATCTACATAATTGTAATATATTTGAAGCTAAGTAATTCCAGTACTACATATTAAAGGGTACCCCATAAGCATGATATATTACCCAGTATTTAGGTAGGATTAGGAACCTCAACCCTCCAATCTCCTAGTATGATACATGTAAGAAAACAAAAGCACATAAGTGCTTCTTTTTTCTTCCCCCATCTGACACAAGATATTTTATTGATGAAAGAAGTAAAAGTACAAAATCAAAGGACAGGCTAACTTCCAAAAGAAATGCAAAACGAGGGGAAAAGAACACAATAAAGAAAAAATATCAATACAGTAACACCTGAGAAATGTTAAAACTTAAAAGTACATGTAAGAAGACAAACAAATGCCTCTTAAATTTTCTTGGTAACCAGGGATCTAAGATGTCTGCTTTAAGAATTCTTCATTCTGTAGGGCCCCAAGGAGAATGTAATCATGTATAAAAGAACTCCAACTCCACCCCTACTTCTTCCCTCATATTGTACACTCATTGCTTTCGTTTGTATTACCTTCGGCAATAATTCTCCTCAATTCTCTCTCTCTCTGAGCTCTTCCCTATCTACTAGCTTTTAAGTTGTTTTTGCTAGTAAACTTTGCTCATTTTCAAATATACATAACATGTGCAAGCATTTATCCTCACATGTGTTTGCATGTTTTTTATCTATCTCAAATTTATAATATAAGTAAGAAAAACAATCTACAAATTGTTGTTGACAAATAGTTTACAGGGTTCCAATTGTCAGTCTTCATGTACAACAAGTTTTTCAAATAAGAAATGGACAAGACGGTATTGACATTAACTTTTGGCTAAGTTCTGAAAAAGTTTAGTCATATCAACACCAAAAATATTCATAATACCTGTTCAAAACCAAGGAACTTAGCAATACTCAAATTCATTGATGGATGAAAACGAATACCACCCCTGCATGGACCCATTGACTGGTTATATTGTACCCGGAACCCTCGATTAACATGTGTCTCACCCCTATCATCCACCCATGGAACTCGGAAAATAATCATGCGTTCAGGTTCCAACAAGCGCTCCATGATGTTGACATAGCTGAAACATTATATGAATTAGACTCAGCCAATATCAAAGCATTATCTTTCTAATCTGTAGAAAAATAAATAATTAATTATAACTTCATTTGCATGGAACTCACTGCGAATTTTTTGCTATCACTCTTTCAAGAGCATGAACTGCTTCCTGGACTGTCTGAATGAATTCAGCCTCATGGGGATCCCTTTTTAGTGCAGCTTCAACAATTGATCCAGCTGTTTTTGACATAAGAGCTTCAATTTGTTTGAATTGTCAGACCATACACAAAAGGATGTGAGTACTTTTTATGAAACTGACAAGGAGGATGCAAGATGGAACAAGAGAGAAACAGAAAAATTAAAAATAGTGTTATGTTTTAGAATCCTCTCAAATAACTAAAATACGAAATTCCAAGAAATAACAGTATGGCAGCACAAATTGCATTCAGGGGTTTTTTCTAAAAGCATGATGTTTGTATTTCCGGTATCTTGAAGGATCAGTAAAATGCAGCAGTAGAGCATTTTTCTATCATCCTATAGTTGATAAATTGCATCTTTTCCAGCCTTCAAGCACCACTAACTAGAATCTTTGTTATTAATTACTATTTAAAATGATTTAGAAAGAGCACAATCTAATGTATTTAATGACCCGTATCAGCAATTGATTCTAATATTAAAAACACACAAGTCCATCAACAACTTTAAAGAAAATGAAATTAATATTTGCAAGATAATTATTAGAGCATGCTGAGATGGCCAACCTTTTACATAAATGGGCTTGTCGACAATTACTTTATCCTTGGAGGCCATTTGGAGACGCAGAGCCTCTTTGTGAAGCAAACTATTATTGTGTTCTTCTAGGGCACTCATCTGCATATTCCTACTGCCCTCGTTCCCATAAGGATTTCTTCTATGCTTTCTGCCATACTCCCTGCAGACAGAGCAGAAAATCCTGGCCGTCCCATCTTTCACATCAACATAAGCCCACTTGTAGGTGTCTGCCCACTCCTCTCTCCATCTTTTAACTACCTTCTTCTTCCTTTTCACTGGTTGTGTCTTTGACATATCTTGATCATCATTAGGAAGCTGAGAACCCATCCCCATCTGCTTGCTCTCACCGTGCTCTTCAGCAGAAGATTCTCTTGGTGGAGCACCAATCAAAGCAGCATTACCAAATGAAGGATCATCATCCCCAGGTCCAATTTCTAAATCAATCTCTTCGCCAATCTCCCTCACAACCAAATGATGCCTTTGAGCTTGCTGAATCAAATTCATATCATCCATTGCAGAATTCATCCCTACTCCAGTGGCTGGTAGCAACATTCAGCATGACAGCTCTCTCCACAGTTTTAAATCACATACTCTATGTTGAGACAAATAAACCTCCTAAGTCATTTATTTAGAAGATAATGATGAAAGGAGGAAAAAAAATGTATAGGACATTGTCATTCATTCAGCTTCTTAACATTCTTTGCGTTAATGAATTTGATTAACTATAAAATTACAAAACACCAAGTGTCTGATTCTCAACTACTCATATTACGTGAAAATGCAGACCATTAAGATCCTATAGGTAGCAGATATCAGGCAAGAAAACAATTATGTCAGAACTCATAATGTAGCACATAAGAAAACAAAAACCCCATTCAAGTCACTCCATATATCCTTTCACGACGAATTTGAACTTTCTAGGCAAGTCCCTAATTATTCAAAAAACGGTAACAAACAAAAACCCCCACTCAAATTTTAAATTCATTCCTCAGTTAACATAACAATTACACAATATTCCCCCAAAAACTTCTCTCGAGCCCGGATTCTGTGAATACCCTTATCATTCGACAATCAGTATTGCCCAAAAGCACAGCTGATTAGCTGAATACACCGAGAAAAACCCCCCCAAAACTCAAGAATTAATTGAAAGGCATATTTTTGCCAACGACCCACAAATTAGAATTGAATACGAACAAGTACCTAGAACTTAAATTTCAAGAGTAAGGTTCAGTACCTCCGAAATTAGAATGAAGACGATGGACTAGAATAGAATAGCCCAAGTCACAGTTTCAGAGCCCTTCCTTGCGTAGTCTATCCTCCATCGAATTCGGTCTCGTTGATTTCACCGGCGAGTCTGGAGAATAAAGGACGAAAGTTTGAGTGAGATCTTGATCGTCGAGTTGAAGTGAAGGTGGCGTGATCAGAAGACACTAGAGTTTAAGAGTATAGGAGAGAATGATGAAAGGAGTTAAAGTTTATTTCTTGGTGATTGATGTTGCTGAATGGAAGAAGAAGAAGAAGAAGAAGAAGTGAGTGAATAACTATTCTGGGATTGTTTTTCTTGTTCGCAACAAGTGAGGGAGATGAGAAAGCGAGAGAGCTAGGAAGGAACAACTCAAGGGCAAAAATGGAATAATATTGTTTAAGCCCCCATTTCCATGCTTATTTTATTTTCACATATTGTTTATTTAAGTACTTGTTAGAAACAAAAAAAAAATGGAATATATTTATTGTGTTTGTTAGTAAAAGTTGAGAATGTAAATGGGATGGAAATGTATTAAAATTATCACTATACCCCTTATATTAAAGTAATATAAAAAAAGAAAGTTATGATTGTATCAAATCAAAGGGTATAATAGATATTTTGTATTTTCTTTTTTTCTTTTTTAATTATACACACTTTTTAAGATGAAAATAAAAAAGTGGATAACATGTGGGGCATACATATTTTTTTCATCATCATTTCCCATCTTTTTAGGAAGCATTTGATGATCGGACTAAAAATATACTTTTGGAATTAAAAAAATGGTTTAAGAAATCTTGTAATCTTATGTTTTTTTTTCATTTTTTAAATTAAGTCTAAGAAGATGGTATTATTGTAATCACATGGTATGAGATTATTTTTAACTACGAGATGAGAATTTTATAAAATAATTTCGAAAATGTGAAAGTTGAACCAAACAACTGTTTGATATTCTTGAAAATACTAGTGCCGGAATCACATTCTCGAAACTAGGATTCCCGAGAATAAAAAATCAATCTGTGTACTTCACGCACCCTTAAGATATGTTTGGAGAGACGGTCAAAGATAAAAGGGAATGAAAATATGAAATGGAATTGAATGAAATGGAATAGGATCATCAAAAATCTCCCATTCTTATGTCCCTTAGGAGTCAATGTTGAAATTGAAAGGTTCCATATTTATATGTTTATATTATAAGGGATAATATTGAAAAGATAAATAATTAACAAGTCATCCATTTTTTATATGGATCCTCTTATTAGAAGCAATCTTATTCGAACTAACTGAGGTCGGGGATAAAGCTCTTTCAACAGAGATTTTTTTCATACACAAAATTTAAATTGAAGACCTTGTTTAAAGAGAATTGAGTACTTACCATTCATCAATTCCATCCATTTTATTATAACTTTCAAATATATCTACACATTCCATTTCCTCGTTACCCTCTTGATATTGCTTCTTTACTTTTTTTTTAGTAGTCTTTTTCTTCATATTCATAAATTTTTTTTTATTTACTTCAATATTCTTTAACATAAGAAAAAAATATTGGAGTTTCGTACTTTTTTCTTTTTTATTAATTTTTACGTTTTTATGATCAATCCTTTCTTAGAAGATGAGGAAAAACTTAAAAATAATAAAAAATATTTGTATTTCTTTTAGATAATATATAGAGACAGATGTAACCAAGTGGATCAAGGCAGTTGATTGTAAATTCATTGTGCGCGGGTTTAATTCCCGTCACTTTCAAACAACTTATCTACTTATTTCATTCAATTTCACTCCACTTCATTAATATCACCTCATTTCATTAGATAGATACTAATCTCTTATAAATTTATGTTTGGTTTTATATTTGGCAAAAAAAATAGTTTTTTTAATAGAATTAGAGTTTTTTTAGGAGTGAAAATTAGTTCTAAGAGAATAGATTAATTTATGTAACATAATAAATCAAGGATAGTTTTCTATTGAGACATTCAGTATGATCTAACCTTATTTTAAGTAAAATTATCTTTGCAAAAAAAAAAATTGTTGTCTAAGATTTTTTTTAAAAAAAAAGTATTGTAGGTTTTTCTTGTGTATCTACAATTTTTTTTAAAAAATGGTTTTCCTAAGGAAAAAACTTAAGTCAATTTCCTTATGTCCATTACATCAAGTTCTCCAATATAAATATGACACGTGGTAAAAGTGTTTAAATGACCAATCACAGTAGAGAGAGAATATAGAAGACCACATTTTATATAACCAATCATAGAAGAGAGAGAGTGTAAATACAATATATGATTAGTGAAACTTGATGTAATGGACATAAGGAAATGGACCTAAGTTTTTTCCTTTTCCTAAACACTCATATCTTCATTTCAAATTATTATTTTATAAAATTGTCTTTACTTTTTTTTTTTTACTAAACTACACTTTGTTTTCTTAAGAAAAGTTGAAATTATATATTTATCTACCAGTAATTTACTTTTCACGTTTTTTTATATAACCCAAATATAATTGTCTAAAGTACTATTTTGGTCCTCAATGTTTATATGAAGTTTAATGTTGGTTCTCAATGTTTCAAAAGTTTTTTTTTTATCGATTTTGGTCCTCGAACGTAACACCGTTAACTTTTGCCGTAAATGATGACGTGGCATGTTTATGTGACACACCCTCTCTCTTACGTGTCATCATATTTTAATGACAAGACATGACACGACGCATCATTGTCACATCACTCCATGTTGCCACATCATTATCTTCTCTTCTTCATCATCATTATTATATGCCAATGTGCATTGTTGTATTTGTACCATTTTGATATTTTTTTTAAAAAATAAATAAATAAACCAGTAGTATAAACTATAAACTATCCATAAGCATATTAGGCTCGGGCTAATTTAACTTGAATTAATAAAGGTTTGATAACAAAGAATATAATTATCTCAACGAAATTTTTTTATTAAAAAAATAAAAGAGCTATGAGTCCAAGTCTCCACCCAACTTCTCACCTAACATTATTTTGATATTCCTTTTGTTTGTTCAGTTTGGCACAATGAATTAGCAACCCCTCCTCTACACATGTGATGGGTCCTAAATGAAATTAAATACATTATTCATGAATCATCATCATAATGTGGCATTGTGGCCCATGGACTTCACTTCAATCACAAATGGATCAAATCAATTCATCACAGAACACTACTCTTTAAACCAATTCAGGTTCAATATTGTTGTTCTACAAGCATTTAAAACTTAATCTTCCTCACACCAAAAAGAGAAAGAAATATATTTTTATCCTTAAATTGATAGTTAAATTATTATTTAATTCTTGAATTTTAGAAATAAACTATTCAGTCTATGAATTTACACATTCGTCAACTATTTAATTCATAAAACGTTATCCGTTACTTAATCGAGTGACGTAATTGTTAAGTGCTTATATGTCACCGTTAAGTGATCAATCGATACACCAAAGTCACGTGTCATGTCATTTGAAGAATAAATAAAACAAAATAGAGGTTTCTAAAGAATTAACTACGGTTCAAAAGAGGGATTTTTGAACTGTCAAGTTAAAATAATTGTGGGACAACAAGATAAACATAGGTGGAACGGATAGTGTCTGAAACAGTGGTATCATCAGTGATGGTATGAACGAACAAAGCACCAGTGTTGTTGCAGAGAATGGAAACTGAGGAGGTGTAATCATGGAGATGCTGGTGATAAGTGAGATGTCCAAAAAGAGAAGGAAAGACATGAGAAAAAGAATGTCTAAGCTGTTGAATAAGATTATTGGTGTTGTTAGAAGTGCGAAAGAGAAGCCTCTTCTAAATGAAAGCAAGTGAGGGAACTTGAAGATCCCAAAAAGTTAAGTGGATGATAATGTTGGGAGAGGAATGGTGATGGTAAAGAGTGGAAGCATAAATTGAAGAAGTGGAGACTACTCATCGGAGTGTTTCAACCATACTACATATATCTTCAACTAACTCTCCCTGTTCTTACGTAGCCATATTGATTCATTATTGTGGAGAGGCCATTTATATTTAGATTTTGATAGCTTATATCATTTCTACAAAATAATTGCATTTCATATTTAAGTTAACATTTTCATGATTGGCGCCTCTATAATTTTCAAAAACTACTCTTTTTAAACCCTAGGTAATCTTTCAAAAGTCCCTATTTGTTTTAATTATTTTTAGTCATTCTTTAAATGACGTGACATATAACTTGGCATCTTGTTTGATAATTTAACAGTGACATATAAGCACTTAGATTAGGTAATGGATCTGATATGTATCCAATAAATTAATTTTATAATTTTCACTTTAATTCAAATTATATAAATTATTTTAAATTTGTATTTAATTTATTAATCACTTTAGTTCATAATTTTATCAATAAATTTTATTTTAAATATTAAATAAAAATTAATATTATACTATAAATATTTTGTAAGTATTCAAACAAACATTATTTTTTAAAAAAACTTATCAACTCAACCCAACTTTAAGCCATACTAAGATCAAATTGGAGAAATTTTAACCTATATTCAAAATGCCTCATCCAACCATAATAAAATAAAAACCAAAACACACGATACGTTCTTTACAAAGAAAGAGAAAAGGAATGAGAATGAATTTATTGTATTTAATAGTAAAAAATTGAGAAAGAAAATAAAATGAGAATGTATTAAAATTAGCACTTTATCCCTTATATTAAAATAAAAAAAAAAGATTATAATTGTGTCAAATCAAAAAATATAATAGACATTATATATATTTTTTTAAAAAAATAACACAATTTTCTATAATGAAATCTAATTTCCTTTTGTCCACATGAGTCCCACCACTTTTTCCATTACATTTCCTGTGATTTTTGCAAAACCAACATTACCTAAAATTGGATAGACCAACAAGTTTTGATAACTCTAGTATATAATTTATCTTGTAAACAAAAGTAAAAATATAAGAATAAGAAGACACTATGAACAATCTAATTAAAAAGGCAGAACCTAATGTCGTATGTATTAGATAGAGCCATTGACTTCAAATATTGTGACATCTGAAAAGGGAACAACTCCAATAAATTCTAGTTGAAATAGCATCACATTGCAATTTAAAACAGTTATCTGATAAGCTCAGATAGACTTCAAAATTTCAAACAATAGACATTAAGTTCTCATAAATACTAAACAAGCTATTTAAATACAATTTTATCTTTTTATAAAAAAAAATCTAGAATCCATTGAAAATTCTTGGCCATAATGTGATTTTTTTTTCTTCTCTTCTTTACTTTCAATAAATTGTCAGCCGACAGCTTTAGGAATAAGATCAATAAAACTAATTTTTTTTTCCCTTAAAAAGTTAAATTAATTAATTCATCCTTTAATTTACACCAATTTTTAATTAAACCCTTATAATTTTAATTTTTGTAATGGAATCTCTATACTTACTTATCATTTGTAAGTAAATCCCTATGGTTAAACTCTTTCAATTAATATTTGTTTTATGCTTAAATTGAACCAACACAACATCACTTACACAACAATTACCATCTCAATCAAATTCCCCCCTTAAAACAAAATTAATTAGTTATAAAGAATAAGAACAATGCAAAATTAGAAATTTCCTTTTCTTCTTGTTCAATCATAATTTGAAAATGTCTATCACTCATGTCATATATAATTATATATGGTGCGGTGAGCATTGCATAAATTAAACATCACTTAGCTCCAAATTATAATAACAAAGGTAAGTATAACAACTCAATTACAAAAATTAGAACTACAATAACCTAATTGAAAATTAGAGTAAATTATATGAACCAATGAATTAATTTACACCCAAAAAAAAAAATTCTGCAATTCAAATTACCCCCATATCTTCCACCACTCTATCAAAGGTCTTATAATAGTGTATAAACAATTTGTCATTACTCAATCCCACACATACAGCCATAGATTCATGAAAAACAAAAAACTATGCATAAAGAAATACCATATTACATGTATAAAATAATAATAATAATAACAATACATATAAGATTCATTCAACTAGCTAGCATCCCAAGCCAAGATTAACTAACACTTACTTACTCTACATCATCACATTCATATCCCTCCATAATGCATTCCCTTTCTATTTCAATATCATTTTCTATTCGTTTCTCAAGAACACCATTATCAAGAACAAATCCATCCAAAAAACAAAGAAACATCCATTAATTACCTAAAAGTATGATGCTATTTTGCTCAGTGCACGAAGCTCTCATCAGATGTCAATGCCATATGATGAGTATTAAATGTATAGAGTCTCACCTCTCTGGAGGGTGGCACTTCATACTCCATTGCTCCATAGCATCAGAAAATGCTGCTTAAAGTATAAATATCAGAATCAGCATAAAGAAGAAAACCAAAATAAGAAGGCAAAAAAAAAAAAAGGTTCTGTTATTGTTGTTGTTATGCTTCTTCTTCTTCTACTACTACTGAAAGCTAGAACCAGGTGTGTATATTGCAAGATCAGACCACCCATTACTACTACCACCACCACCAGTATTATTATTCCAACAGCTTGAATCACCATTTTGAATACCCAGGAAGGTTTCTGAATTCCCATTGTTTTTCTGTCTCTCCAAACCCGGGTTTCGACCCGTATCCGAACCCAGCTGCACGATTTTCAAATCCGACCCATTCGGATTCAAACCCTGCAATAAACTCCCCCAATGCCCGGCCGATCCCAGAAGGGAGCTAAAACTCCCACCACTAACACCAACAACACCAACACCAAACTGATCGCTACCCGGGTTGGAATACATCCAGGTCGGGTCATGATCCGGATCTGAGGCGTGCGTTGCAGAGGCAGAGGAAACCGATGACGGAGTAGGAGACGACGATGACGGCGTAGCAGGGCGTTTCGTGGCGGCGGCGGTGGTGGTGGTTGCCGATGATGATGATCGTTTCGTGTTCTTTCGGCTTCCACCACCAACTGGTATGTTGCGCAGAGCGCCGCCTTTGGTCCAGTACCTTCTGCAATTCTTGCAGTAATGGCGCGGCTGCGAGAGGTTGTAGTTGTTGTAGTAGCAGAATTTGGTGTTGGAGGAGTCACAGCGAGGGCATTTGAGCTGTTCTTGTTCGGGGAAGTGGGGTTTCATCATATTAGGTTGGAATGCCGTCGGGTCTTGCATTCTCATTACACGAATCGGAAGCAGAAGCAGAAGAGGAATCAAGATAGAGATAGGATCTGAAATCTGAAATCGGAAATCGAGCTTCGTGAAGCGGCGAAAAGTGTAGTAGCAGCAGTAGTAGTAGGGAGGCAGAATTTTCGGGAAGTGAGAAAGAGGACAAAAAAAAAGGTGAGGATATTTATCAGAGCCCCGAAATGGGTTTTGAAATTTGTAATAAAACCAAGAAACAAAACAAAACCAGCAAAATCAGAAAGAAGGAAGGAAGGGATTGGGAAGGTGAAGAGAGAGAGAGAGAGTTTTAGTTTTAGAAGGAAGAGGAAAGGGTGAAGAAGAAGAAGATAATTGTCCGCGTGAGAATCACGACCATTCCACACTTCAAATAGCAAGAGAAATACAAAATGCTGCTCTCTCTCTCTCTCTCCATAGCAATAGCTTACTCATAATTTGATTCACATCAGTTAAAGTAATTTTATGTAAATTGTATTTTAATTTTTATTCGAACCAATTAATTACTTAAGATGTAATTTTTTTATCACCATATGTAATTTTATTATAATTGATCAATAATTTAAATTATCGATTAAAATATACTTCATTAAATCCAATTTACGCACAGCAATTTTGGCATGTAAGATCTAAAATTAAAAAGTTATTTTTCCCACAAAACTCAAATTTCAAAGGAATTTTTTAGTTGATGTTAATATATCACTATATATTTAGTTTAAGATTTTAGTTTTGCAAAACTATAAAATTTGAAAAAAAATTTAGGTCATTTTTATAAGGTTAAAATGCACATATATTTCATGAGTTTTGAGTCAGGGACACATACACCCCTGAGTTTTAAAACGTTACACATAGATCCTCTAAGTTTTTACTTTAGGACAGAGACACTCTTTCTGTTAAGGTTCCATGAAAACTAGGCGTTAAGTGTTACGTCAGCAAGCATGTGTGAGGGGTGTCTGAGCCCCAAAGTGAAAACTCAGGGGTTTGAAAATATTAAATTGCCTTCACACATGTTTACTGACGTGACATTTAACACCTAATTTTCACTTAGAGGCTCTATGTACAATATTTTAAAACTCAGAAAATACATATACTCCTGACTCAAAACTCAAGAAATTTATGTGCATTTTAGCCTTTTTATAATTGGGATAAGCTATATAATTCATAAACATTTTTGCCATTTTAGCCCCCCACACACACACAAATATATATATATATATATATATATATATATATAAGAAATTTGTAGTTAAATCACTTTCTCTTCTAACATTTATTTAATATTTTACCGTCTCATAATTGTCTATCTTCTCATTAATTAATGAAAATTTTTATTTTTATTCTTTTTAAAGTATTCAGAAAATACTAATATATATTAAATATAATATAATTTTATTTTTGAAAGCATTAGCATAATTAAATTATATTTTATAATTTATTCATACAAAAGCATATGGTATTTTTAGGTAACAAAACTAATTTGATAATTTAATAAACAAACCTTAGTCTTTATGTTGTTGACTGTATTAAAGAAACTACAGCCACTACCACACAAATAATTAATGAAAATTTAGGAAAATAAAAAATTATAGTTGAAATATGCATTCATATTTAATGTATGATATTATCTAAAACAAAATTGCCTCTATAGAATGTACTTATCAAAATAAAATAAAAAAATAAAGCAAAAACGTGTTACAATATTTATATTATTAATGCACTAAAAATTCAAATATTTAAAAGAAATGAAATGAAATTGGAACCACTCAATGTATGATACCACCCATTACCAAAATTATAATGGAAAAGAGAATAATTTTTCTTTAATCCAATCAATGAAATGAATCATTTAAAACTACAAAAATTGATCAGAATAATGAATGCTACTTGCTTCAAAATTTCGTGTCAATAGATTTCAAGAAAAAAAAAATCATGTCAATATTTTTAAAAGTAATTTTAAATACAAAATCATTTATAATGTATCTGTAAATATTACTGTGAAATATTAATATATAATATTAAAAGTTTTACATACACAAATATGCATATCATTCTTTTCTTTATAAATTATAAATTGTTTCTCTATCAAAATACAATATATTTTAAAATAACAAATTTTAATACTATATTATTTAATATTCTAATATATATAAAATATTGCATAAACTTTTAAATTACATGTTAATGTCTCTTGTGATTAGTTAATAAAGCATTTCATGTTTTAAAATCTATAAAATTATATTTTAAAAATTATTTTTGATATTTGAAAATTCCATTGATCAATTAGGTGAAACCTTAACATATATTCTTAGGACACATGTTAGAAAGACCCATATTTTAATATTAAACATATTTTTTTAAATGAAAATAGTAAAAGTATTTTTTATACCTTTAAATTATAATTATAGAATTTTTGTTAATTGTGCTCCAAAATTACTTACAATTTAAAAGTTTGGCCTTCTAATATATTTGTTTATTATTTGTTAACAAACTTTGCTTTGTCAACCGCGCCCTTAAACTTTTAAATTGCTAAAGCAACAATTGACAAAATCTCTATAATTTATTAAACAAAATTTATTTTTTTGTCAAATATGTTCTTAAACTTTCAATTTGCAAACAATTTAAGAGTATAATTGACAAAAATCTTATAAACCATAAGTACTTTTTCTATTAAAATATTATAAATTTATAGTATGCAATATTTTATACACATTAAAATAATATAGTGTTAAAATTTTTATATTTTTAATTATATTTTATTAATTTTTAGATTTATTATTTATCTAATATTATATAAATATATATATATATTATTAAAATAAAAAATTTAATTTAAAATATCATTATTCATATATATATATAATGTAATATAATATATTGTTTTTAAAAAATTTTAAAAAATATATGTTCTAATCCGTCTGGCCTTCAACAATTCTTTTGAGGCTCAGACGAATTCCTATATTAAAAGAAAAAAAAAAGGTGTTGTGAGAATATATTATATTAAAAAAAAAGTTTTGGAATTTATATTTTTACAACAGAATTTTGAGGTAAAATTGTAAAGAAAAAAATCTATATTTAATACTCAACTATATATTCTGCGTATATATGATGGTCCCTAATAAAAATATACTTGACAATGAGAAAAGAAAACGAAACTTTACATAACATATAGATTATAGAATAAAAGGCAAAAGGAATAGGAATAAGTAATTTAACAACATAATAAACAAATGAGTAAGAAATGAACACGTTTATTCTTTACTTTTGTCTTCTTTTGCTTGTCATGTATAAAATAAAAGGACGCCTTATTCTAATAAATCAACTTAATTAACACACCAACCACAAAAACTTATCTAATATTATTCTTTTATTTGTCCACTTCAACATTTCATTTGTTTTTGAAAAATCATATATCTAGATACTTTTTTCAAAAAAAAAAATTAGTTATTTATTTTTTCATTCTTTTTATATTTATCCTAATCATTATTCATACTTTTTCCTCTCAATTTATTACATTATATATTTTATTTTAAATTATAAAATAATTTTTTATGATTCAAAATAAAGTGCGACATAAAAAAGACAATATTTATATTAATATATTAGGATCATGTTTAATTGACATTTTGTATGGAAGGAAATGAGTAAAGAAATGTTGTTACCCATTTTCGATAAGAGTTAAATGAATTTGAAGGGTTTTGACTTTTGATATAACTCTCAAACGAGGAAAATGCTTTCCATGGAGTAAATTTTGATTTGTTTAATTTAATATTGTTTAATGAAAGTATAAAATTATCATTTTATTCTACTGGTATTTATTTTTTATCTTTTATTTTATTTTATATTAAATATAATCATATTATTCTTATTTACGTCTTCATAATAAATTAATCTGTAAAAATTTCGCATACACATCCGTACATATTATTTATTTTTTAATTTTTAAAATACAAAAAATTTTATTATCATATTTTAAAATAATAATTAAATTTCCATAAAAAAATAAAAAAATAAAAAAATAATTAAATATTAAAAAATTATTAATTTTTTATTCTTCTCATAACTACCTATCCATTATTTCTACTTCCTGTCATTCATTTTATCATATTATATATTTTATTTTATTTTTAAATTATAAAATAAATATTTTGTAATACCAAAAATTAAAAGTTTGACACAAAAAAATAAAAATCATATTAACATAAAAATATAATATTTATATGGATTTTGCTAAGGACATTGTTTAAAAATTTTATTTCAATGAATAAAAAAGATTAAAATATTTTTTTTTAACTTTTCATCAAGTTTAAGATAATATACTCTCTAAGAGAAAACTTTAATAAGTATCACAACATAGATAAATTATATTTATATTAAATATACGTTCTTTATGCAGAAATAGAAAGGAAAAAGGAAACAGAAACGGAATGCGTTTGTTAGTAAAAATTTAGAAATAAAAATAGAATGAGAATGTATTAAAATTATCAATTTATTCCTTATATTAAAATAATAAAAAAAATTATAATAATATCAGAAGGATAAAATTTTGTATTTTTTTAAAAAAATTAATAAAAATAAAAAAGATGTGGAACCCTTGAACTAAAGAACCAGGCCTAAAAAACCCAAAAATTTCAGTGGAGTGGAACCGAGCCGAGCTGTGAGCCACAGCTCAACTAACATGATACGTGGCGCCAAGCCGCATTGAGCCGGCGCGAAGTGGTGTGGGCCCACAGAAACATGCGTGCGAAGGAAGCAAGCACTAGGGTAGGCAGTGGAGGGACATCATTGGAGTCCGATGAGCGAATCAGGAGCGTTGAAAACGAGAGGAGATGCAAATCTGGGACGTCAAAGTGTCGACCGATCGAAACGTTGCGTTGAGTTACCGTCACTCACCCCCACGAGAGGGGACACGTGGCGGAACCCCATGAGTGGGAGAAAGAAGTAATAAATAGAGGCAAAATAAGTCTATGAATTGTTGGTAGGGATGATCATGGATAAGGTATGGGTAGGCTATTATAATTTTTAGATTCGGACCCAAATTTGAATGGATATCAAAATCAATCCCCATCTCCGGATTCTATAGGTAGTTAAGTCTCCATACCCGACCCAGACCCATATAAATTTGAAATAAATTATTATTTTATTAATATAAAATTTATTTTTATCAATTTTTTTCATCTATAATCACAAAAACTAAAAAAAATTAAATTATAAATATAAGTTTACAATTAAATTAATTTAATATTTTTTCTTAAAATTATATATTTTCTCAACACAAAAATATTTAAAAATAATATTTTATATATATAAAAATAAATAATTACTATTGCGAGTATGGTACGGGTAGAGTACCTCCTTACCCGGATCCGGATCCGTTAACTTTGTACCCGGACCCATACCCAGACCCACAGGGTAAATTTTCAGGGTACCCATTGGGTATGGGTATTTTGATCATCCCTAATTGTTGGTAAGTGAAATTAATATTTAGTCCTAGAATTTATCAAAAATATTAATTTCACTGACCAACAATTATTTAGTCCCTGAAATTTGTAGCTATGTCAATTATTTAGTTCTTGAATTTGTCAAAAATCTTATTTAATCTCCAAATTTGTAACTATGTCAACTATTTAATCCACAAACTTGACAAAAATACTAGTTAATCTTCGAATTTATAACTCTATCAACTATTTAATCCCTGATTGTTACCCGTTAAAGTTGACAGATTTACAAATTCGAGGATTAAATAGTATTTTTTTGCCAAGTTTGAGGACTAAATAATTGACATAATTACAAATTTGATGATAAAATAATATCTTTGTCAAATTCAAAAACTAAATAATTCACATAATTATAAATTTTAAAGATTAAATAATATTTTTATTAAATTAAAAACTAAAAATTTAATCAACAATTCAAAAATTAAATAATATTTAACCTCTCATGAATAATTGGAGAGTGAGTGAGTGAATGAGTACATTCACATTTCACAAATGGAGAAAAGGCTAAAGCTACAGGGAGGGGGTGGCCGTGACATGAAGGGATGGATGGATGGATGATGATGTTGATGTGAAAGAAGTTGGGTCCCACAAGATTGTCATTTTGTTGAATTTGTCATACTTGCTAGTTACTACAATCAAATAAAAATGAGACCCAATGATTTATACAATTTATTTTAGGAAAAAATTTATGTAGATTTTATATATGTTTTTATAATTTGTTTTGAGTAAATTAGTTTTTGTAATTTTTTTTAGTTGTGTGAAAATTTAGGTGAGGGGATGATACTGCCTCCAGATTCAGAGAACACTTACAGATAAGTCACCAAATGAGAAATCACTAAAAATTAAAACTAAATCATGCAATTGTCATGAACAAAAGATAGCCAAATGAGTCAAATTTTATTGATTTTTGTAATTTTGTAAATTGTTAAAGTAGTATTGATGTCTCACTTTTGAAATCGTCAGCAATAAAAGATAACGGCAACTAGGCATCGACAGCAATAAGGTAGTTCGACGAGACCACTAGAACAAGACTTCGGGTATGTTTTTTTGGTGGAAAGAGGAGAGAATAAGAAAAGAGGAAGGAATGAAAATGTGATGTTATGTGAAGTGGATGGAATAAAAGTGGATAAAATAATCATTTTGCCCTTACAATAAAAGTGAAAATGAAATAAAAGTGGGTAAAAAAATAAGGGCAAGAACATAATTTTATCACATTGCAAAAAATGGAATCTATTTGTTAGAAAAAAAAGATGAGGGAGAAGGCTTCTATCTCTCACTTTCCATCAATAAATCTTACTAAAAAACATAGCCTTCAAGTATATTTGATTGGGTGTTATAGATAAGGATAATATTACGGAGAGATAATAAACTTGAGTTTATGGCATTTTACTTATTGGATTTGTCTTCTTAATTTCAAAATTTGTGTTAAATGTTATTTAATTTAAAATAATATATATTTAAAAATAAATTCAACAATAAAATCAGACAAATTAGCTTGTCACAGTGATATCCTGATAGATATATGGCTGTGATGTTGACAAATGTGAGTGGAGTTAAACGGACGGTCGTGATCATGAAATAGGTAACGAACGATAATGATGTTCAAGTATGGATAATTTCTTATATGAACATAATACACATGCACACACAAATATAGATAAAAGCGTGTGTGTCTAAATATATATATATATATATGGATGATTTTATGATATAACTTATTATATCATGCAATGTAATTTCAATTAATAAGATTGAGATATTTGTTATTTTGTTACATCATACAATATAATTGGATCACATCAATAGTTATAATTGTGCCACATAATTTATTACATGATACAACAAGATGCATTGTAAACTCACCCATATATATATATACAAGTGTAAGGTAATTTGTAAATTAGTAAAATTATATATATTTTATTATAAAAGGTTATAATTTTACGTCTTAAAGGATGGAGTGGACCCACTTATGAATTGGAATTGAAGATAGCCACCGTCCTTCTTGTGCCCTGATTAATACTTTAAGTTTATCAGTTGTAAGTTATTGAATTTATTTTGAGATCTGTGTTATTTTATAATTTTTTTAAAAAATATTTTGAAATTGATCTTCAGACAAATCCAACAATTAATAGATAGTGAGTTTGAGTTATTAATAGCTCTATAGTATTACTCTTTTTAATTTGCCTAAAATTTGTTTACAGTGAATTTTGATCTAAATATTACAAATCATAGTGCCCTTTCAAAAGTTTTAAATTTTGTTCACATACTTGATATCTAAAATAGCAATAGCAATAATAATATAATATTATACATCTATATTAATATAGTTATTGCCTTTGTTTAGTGTCACAAAATACTTATTTTACAATAATAAAATAATATATATGATGTGATAATATGAGAGAGAGAGAAAATATAGATCTGATAAAGTAGTTATGAAAAAAATGATGAAAAAAATAAATTCTTATTATTTAATATTTTTAAAAATATAATTATGAGAATATTATATAATTTTTAAATTTAAAAAGTAACATGTTAAGTTATTACACAAAATGACACTGTTTTCCATATTTTTTAATATGAAGGGTACCCCGTTTTAAAGTGATGATCATGAGTTGAAGAAATGGTATGAGTGATTAATTAATACTATTAATATTATATATGTAATGTCATGTTATAAATTGTTATGAGTAATGTTAATTGTTACGAAGAAATTCAAAATTTTTTACACAAAATAGACAACCAAACATTTTAAGAAAAAATTAAAAATTAATTAAAATTTGCATACATAAAAGTGATAATGTATTCAGGCAAAAAAAAAGTTCATGTAAAAAATTGACATGTGCATAATTTTTATAATTTATTTTATATGTGATTAGATTCTTTATAACTTTTTTACTTCCTTTAATTTAACTGAAGATCTTAATCATAAATAAATAAAAAATTATCTTTGATTTTTTTCTATCAAACATATTTTTTTTATAATTAAGAAATTCATTGCATGATGAGCTGCTGGTGGGACGTCGTTAATTTATTACTATATTGCCCCCAAACTCAATGGCGGAGGGAGGGGGCTAGGGGGTGCTATGGTAATGGTCCCCTAAGATGATACTAATATACATGTAGTACATGGTAAAAAACTAGTTTATTGCCCCATTGGATAAAAAAATTATGGCCTATTTATAGAAAAAAATAAAGAAACACAAAAGTAAAAAATTCATGCTCCACTACTTTTAAAGATGTGATACATTTTGAAGCTATTATACATTGGGAACATAACAAAGTTAAGAGATAAATTTTTAAATTTTACTCATTAATATGGAGTAGTCAAGTGTAATTTCAACTTTTATATATATATATAATTTTTTAAGTATGACAAATTACTTTTATTTATCATTATTATTAATTTATCAATCAATTATGTATATATTTTTTTCAATTTATCATTTTTAATTAAATTATAAATCAGTGAATTGTATTTTAAAATATATAATACTATGATAAATATTGAATAATTTAACTAATATTATATAAATAAAAATAATAGTGCACGCCCGCTATTAATTTATTTAATTTTAATATAATATATTATTTTATATATATACCTTTTATAAATTAAAAAAATCATTTTTTTTAAAAAATTATCATATATTATACTTTATTTTATCTTGTCCCCTTAAAAAAATTATTGGCTCTGCCCTTGATTTCACTTTGCCACATCATTTGAATATTTAAAAATAATACTAAATAGTCTCTGTATTTGTCAGAATGTTATTACTTTTAACTAATACGGAGACTATTTAATATTGCTTTTAAATAATACAATGACTATTTAGTATTACTTTAAAATAATGAGAGGATGGATGTACTAAGGTGATATAACATGATGACAAATTAGTAATGTCACATCTGCACATAACTGCCACATAACGTAATAACTCAACGAGAAACGTCGTACAGAAGTGTAAATTCAGAGATGAAATTAAATAATTTATTTTTAAAATTCATAGATTAAATAGTAATTTAATGTAATTTTTTTAAAAAAAAAGTAATTTGGGTACCCTAAATTTATGTATCAATTTGATTGGGAATAAGATTTATAACATGATCAGCAATATTATCATAAAAGGAAAGTTGTGATTGTGAGTGATGAGTGGATTTGACAGTCGTGTTGTGCGTGAAGAAGAATAGTTGTTGAATAGCAGAGTGAAGTACGACAGTGGTAAGAGTAAGGACTAAGAACGCATGCAACACAAGTCTCACGAGCTGCCTCTCTAACTCCATCTCGTATCATTTTCGATCATTGAAAGGATGAGAATAAAATAAGGTATATAGATAATTTCGTACTTGAAAGATTTAGAAGCTGACAATTTGGTTTCTGAAAGATTATAAGTGTACAGTTTGGTCCTTGAAAGATTGCACCATTACACAAATTGGTCCTTCCATCATCTTTAATTAGATTCTCTTAACGAACTTGCTGACGTGGCACGTTAATTGCACACAGGGGCATTAGTTGCTTAGTAGTACATGCATGCTTACATGGCAAAAGCTAAAATCCACCTCCAACTCAGCACAAAACGCAGCGTTTTGAAGCTTCAATTTGTACACTTACACTAAGTTGGAGGTGGATTGCTGACAAAACGCAGCTTAAGCTAAAATCCACCTCTAACTTAGTATGAGTGTGCAAACTGAAGCTTCAAAATGTTGCGTTTTGTGCTGAGTTGGAGGTGGATAGTTTGTACCATGTAAGCATATCCTACTAAGCAATTAATGGCCCTCGTCTACAATTAACGTGCCACATCAGCAAGTCCGTTAATAGAATTGAATTGAAGATGATGGAAGGACCAAAATGTGTAATAGTACAATCTTTCGGGGACCAAATTGTACACTTATGATCTTTTAGGGACGAAATTATCAACTTTCGAATTTTTTAGGGACGAAATTGTCTATATACTCAATAAAATATTGAAGATCTTGTTCATTAATGAGAACTCGACAATACATACATACATATTGGTCATTAGATTCGTTCTAATGAATAATTCAATTAAGATTAAAAAATAAAAAAGAGAAAACAAGCAAAAATTTAAGAGGCAAAATACTATTTAATTCCTGAATTGTTGGTCAAACTACTATTTAATCCTCGAATTTATCAAAAGCATTATTTAGTCCTCGAAATTTGTAACTATGTCAACTATTTAGTCCCCGAATTTGTAACTATATCAACTTTTAGTCCTCAAACTTGGCAAAAATACTATTTAACCCCTGAATTTGTAACTCTGTCAGCTATTTAGTCTCCTGAATGTTATCCGTTAGAGTTGACAGAGTTGCAAATTTGGGAATTAAATATTATTTTTATCAAATTTTAGAACTAAATAGTTGACATAGTTACAAATTCGGGGACTAATAGTTGACATAGTTACACATTTCGGGGACTAAATAGTATTTTTGATAAATTCGGGGATTAAATAGTATTTTTGATAAATTCGGGGACTAAATAGTATTTTGCCTCAAAATTAAATGAATGACTTGCGTCCAGGAGTCCATCCTCAATGCATTAAGGATGTGTTTAGTTACTGAGGTGGAGGATGTAATGATAATGGAAGATGTAATGAGATTGCAGAAGGGAATGAAAAAAGTAGTATGAAAGTGATGTGAATGGAATGAAAGTGGGTAAAATGACAATTTTATCCTTATATTAAAAGTGATAATGAAATTAAGTGGGTAAAAAAGTAAGGGCAAAAAAATAATTTTACCAGATTACAAAAAATAGAATGTTTTTGGTTGAAAAGATATAAAAGAATTATGTCTAAGATTACCAAAGAGATTCTTATTACAGGAAAAATAACTAGAAGTAAATTACACTTGAGTTTTTTTTTTTTAATATGTTAAAAATGCGCCATCTATATCTCATCATAAAAAATAAGAAAAACTTATAGAGTTAAAAATTACACTAGAGTTCTATTTATTTGTACTAAAATACTCATTTATTATTTATAGAGTTAACATATATTTGACAATTATTAAATTATGCTAACTTTTATGAGTATATATAGTTAATTAATTAAATAAAATTATTTGTATCAATTTCAAATAAATTTTAAAATTATAAAAAAAATCTCTTAATTTGAAGTTTGATGTAATGATGTATATAAGGATATAGTGTGAGTATAAGTGAAGTGTAAGTAAAAGTAGCATAGTGGAAAGAAAAATGATTGAAGCACACCATCACAAGAATCATAGTCATTTTTGAAAAGTCTAAATAAGATTCAAGTTTTGTGACATGAATTATGGCTAAGTTCATCATAACCCAAAAAAAAAAAGGTTATGGATAACATTAATAATTAATTACTAGAGTTTTCATTAAAAAAAATTGATGCATGAGTTTACATTATTACTAATATAATATAGTATTTTTATAAAGCTAAAAATTCTATTCTCCATCGATGAATTTGAATATGAATTTAAATTATGTCCCAATCAATGTACATTGTATAATCCATTTCACTTTTGTTAATGGTTTTCTTAATTATTACAATCAATGTATGTCTTTTTCGGTTTTTCACAACTTTCTATTGATAAAAATTTGGCACTCTAGAATTTATTATTTATCAATATTAATAAAAATTTAATTTTTAATCCATTTAAAGTAAGTCGTTATTTATATAAATTTTTATTAACAATGACAAATAGCATTTAATGAATAGAATAATATAATGTACTGAAAGTTCAACATAGATCCTGTAGTATTAAATTCTTATCCCTATTAATGGCAAAAAAAGTTATCTCTATTAAAAATAATTTTATTTGAATAACTTTAATTTGCTATCTTGTGAGGGACTAAGTTTTTTATTTTAATTATCAAATTCAATCCCTTGGTAAATAATATCTAGGACTCTAAATTCAAGTTTATTAATTGTGAAAAATATTCTATAGAGTGCACATACATGCATATTTTAGAAATTTCTATTTGTAAATGTTATATAAAAAAATATTATTTAATTAGTTATAGCGTGATCTATAAGTAAGTCACTTGATCTACTTTGCCTTATTAATGATTTCTGTATAGTGTTTGAAATTATATTACACTTCATAGAAAATTTTAATTTTGTATCTCTCAACTTCAAATTCAATAAGCATTATCACCAATGATGACGTGGATTGACAAAAATTCCCCCCTTTAAAATTAATCAATTTATATGCTACTCCAATTTTACTCATTCTTGTGTTTCAAAATGTATCAAACGAAGCAATTTTTTTTAATATATCAATGGTGTATTTATGTTTAAAAAATCCATTTGTGCTTATATAAATTGTCATAAATTTAGTATCACTTACTTAAAAAAAACAAGGTCAAAACCCCAAATTGGTTCTTTATGTTTGCACGAAGTTTTATATTGGTCCTTTATGTTTCAAAAAGTCCAAATTGGTCCTTTATGTTTGCAAGAAGTTCCAAATTGGTCCTTCCGTCCAAGTCCGTTTATTTTTTAAGTTAAGTGCTGACGTGGATACACCATCTCTCATACATGTCAGTTGAAGCTGACGTGGCATGCCACGTCATCATCAATATTATATGTGATGACGTGGCAGTAACGTGGTGCTGACGTGGCATGACACGTCAGCTTAGATGGACACGTCAGCATGCCACGTTAGCACTTAACTTAAAAAATTGACGGAAGTGGACGGAATGACCAATTTGGAACTTCTTGCAAACATAAAGGACCAATTTGGACTTTTTGAAACATAAAGGACCAATATGAAAACTTCGTACAAACATAAATGACCAATTTAAAATTTTGATAAAAAAACAATAACATTGTAATTGTTATTAATTATATTAAATGCAATATATTTATAAAAGTATACTATGTATAAATTTTATAAAGAATCACAAAAAAGATATTCGAACTCCCATCACTTAGATAAAAAATCAGGTGAAAAAACCACCAAACACTCGATGTAATTAGTTTCACGCTTTACTTTGCTAATTTGACTTTTCCATGTAATATCAACTTTTTAGTTGTTTAAGACGCGATTAATTAATGAACACATCGTTTTTTTTTCTTTATAAGCATATGAAATTTGGTGAAGTGGAAAATTGATGAAAGAGGCCCAAATATATTAAAAAATAAAGAGGAAGTATTTTCTTAAAAAAAAGATATATTAGTAATTAAGTGAATCGTTTGGAAGTATATATTCTTATTTTTTTTTCTGGTAATATATATATATATATATATATATATATATATATATATATATATACCAAGAGTATCTTGTTTTCCAACTAGACTAAAAGAAAGAAAGACAATTTGCATGGGAATATGATTCATATCTAAGCGATTCTCTCCTATTCTACTTAGGAATTTGCATGCTGAGGCATTGATGGATGGTGCATCAATCAATTTTATTCGTATCATCATACTTTTGCATATATCTTTTACTATATTTAATTTGTCCTCATTAAATTGAGAATAATCAATAAAATATTCTTGCTGATAGCTCACATATAGACCTGTTTATGAACTGGGTTATTTAAGCCTAAATCTATGGATCAATTATTCAATATTAAAAATTAGGTATGAATAGTATTTGGACTTTACCCATCACTTATCCATTTTGTTAAAAATACTTGGGCTAAAGCCTCGGTAGTACCTATACACTACCCATAAAATATATTATACCTAATAACCCATGACTTACCACCATTTACCACCACCCACCACTCTCACCACGACCACCCACCACCAACACGCACCACCCGTCGCCACCACCCACCAACAACCCACCACTACCACCACCACACACTACCACCCGCCCACCACCCATTTAGCGGGCGGACTGAGCTAGCCCGCGGGCCTAAGCCCGTTTTGATATTATTACTAGCTATATAACAAAATTAAAAAGAACATATTTTAATTTTTTTTTTCAAATTATACCATATCACTAGACTAAGTTACCTACTACTTTACTTGACTCAATAAATTGACTTCAAACTTGAACATGTGATCATTTCTGCAATCAACTTCGTATTGTGATTCAGTTTAATTCTTTAAACAATTTCTTTATTCCGTTGATGAATGTGTAACTCAAAATGTGAGGCCCAACCATTAAAAAAAATTTAAAAAGTTTTTTTGTCCAAGTCAAAATTCAAAATTAATTCGATTCCCGATTTTTTGCCAGGTCATCCAGTTTTGACTGGTCCGACTAGAAATCTGATTTTTGCATCAAATCGGACCTAACAAACAAAAACAAAATCTAAAGTAATATTTTTTTTCTTATAGTTATGTATAATAATGGGCTTAGCCCATGAACTTGAATAAATACCCGGCTCATTGTAATGGATATTAAAGTATATAGGCCCAAACCCATCAATGTAAAGTCCATGGAGGTGCAGCAGTGAAGGAAGTATTTGTTTGTGGAGTTGGAGAATGGTGTAAAGAAGGGCCTCGGCGGTGGGAGGACAGCCAGGGACGTAGTTGTCAAAGGCCACAATTCTATCGCACCCTCTCACAACAGAATAAGAATAGCGATACCAAATTTTAATGCAATCTAAACATATCATACCAAATTCAAAAATAACATAAAAAAAATTATTAGGGGTGTACATGGGTCGGGTTGGACCCGGGTAGTGGTCGGGTCAGTCGGGTCCACCGGGTCAGGCGGGGGGGGGGGGGTTTAAAGTCATGAGAAATAGAGAGTAGACACGGGAAACAAAGAGTAGGCATAGAAAATGGAGAGTGGACATAGAAAATAAGAGTGAGCACAGAAAATAAGGAGTAATTAATACATGTTGACATTTTGAATAAATTTTTTAAATTTTAAATTGATTTATTACCTAGTTTTTAGGAATAAATTAATAAGATATTAAATAATAGATATGATATCTTATTTTTAGCCATCAATTTTAATCTTTTTTACATATAAAATACTTAAATATTAAAAATAACAAAAACTTAAAAAAAAAGAAATGGGCCTACCCCGGGTCGGGACGGGTTTTGGGCAGCCCAACCTGGGCCCCGACGCGGTGACCCGTCCCGATGGACTCGAAATGTGACCTGGACCGGGTCGAGTTGGTCGGGTCACAGTTTTTTTACACCCCTAATCAAAATATTATCAAAGTACATTTAAACACCAATCGGAGATAGATTGGACAAACAATTAAAGTCACTGAATCATAAAAATATCAAATTCAGTCCTTAATTAATTAAAATATCAAAATTAGTTCCTAGAAGTTCTTTACGTTGCAATTTCATGCCTCTAAAAAAACAAGAATATGAACTGCATAAACAAAATTATGACACATATGGTATCTTTCAGGGATTGGAATGAAACAAATAGAATTTTTTTTGGGATTGATTTGATATTTTCATGATTCAAATATTAGATTGAGACAAAAAAATCTTACCAGAACTAAATTTATTAATTTCAAAATTCAAAGGTTAAATTGAGACATGAAATCTTTGAAAGTTAAATAGAGTAATTTACTCAAAATATTTAAACTCTACAATTTATATTTAGAAACTTGGTCCTTTAATTTTGTGAGCCAAAACCTAATTAAAAAAAGTTAACCAAATGGCTTTGCAATTTACAAAATTTAGAGGTTCTAAGTCAAATTTATAATTGAAAAGTATTATTTGCACAAGATTGTGGGCGATATTGCTTTGGATGCCATAGCCATATTGGATTGGATGAAAAAGATGCCATGGGTACGTGATCACATTTCAGTTCACAATTAAATCATTTTTCTTATGAAATATATATATATATATATATATATATATATATATATATATATATATATATATGAAAATATGTAAGACATATCTAGGAGTGTCTCAAATCTCAACTCATTGGCTAGGAATTATCATGAATAGAGTTTGAATAGGATATTATAATCTCTGTCTTTGGATCTAATTTGAGTGTATATCAAAGTCAATTTTCATCCCCCTATCTTACGAATAGTCGAATTCTCATATTCAGACTTAGACTCGTAAAAATTTTAAAATAAATTATTATTTTATTAATATGAAACTTATTTTTATTAATTTTTCATCTATAACCACAAAAAATAAAAAAATAAATTGTAAATATATATGTACTATTAAATTACTTTAGTATGTATATTTCTTTACTATTATATATTTTCTTAAAAGAAAAAGTGTAAAAGTATTACTTTTTTATATATAAAATTAAATAATTATTATTATAGATAGAGTATGGGTAAGGTCTGGATAGAGTACCTTCTTATCCATTTCGGGATCCGTTAACTTTGTATTCGAATCCATATTCAAATTCACATAATCAAATTTTAAGATATTTATTAGATATGAATATTTTGATCATTCATATCATTGGCCAATGCTATTTCTTGTGATGTTATTTTATTTCATGAGTAATTATGAGGTAAATTGGAGGCTGTTGCAATCTAATATATTTTTGAAAAAAAAATATCTATATTTAAGTTTTTTCCAATATTATTGATATGTATAAATTTATTTTGGCGGTGAAATTCCATTTTGATCCTAATGTGTCATTGATATAATTAACAATACATTTTTTTCCACTTGTGTCGTTGACGTGGTCAACGACACACATCTAGAAAAAAAAATTTGTAAACGACACATAACATTTAAAGATTTTTGTGTCGTTGGTGGAATGCGTTGAACGTAAATTTTTAAAATTGTTGAGACATTGACTATACAAGAGAAAAACAAATTTCAACGGCCCAAATTTCATTCATTTTGCAAATTCTCTCATTTACATATTTTCTCTTCTAGATAGCAAGAATTATGCAACACAAATTGGATTAAGACATACCAATTACACATATTTGATATCAACTTCTTCTCCTTTCAAGGTTAGTTAAATTTTTATTTTATTAATTTTTTATATAAAAAACTATTTTGTACATGACTAAACAAAAATACAACGATATCTATTTGCAACAATTAGACACATTTTCAATTGCCATAATTTGTTTGCATTCCATTTCTACGTTTGATGAAAAAAAATATATAGTGTGTAGCAAAATTCAAAGACACTTGGGGCTTTCTAAGCTGTTTGAGCCATCTGCCATATCAATGAACTAGCAAGACTGAAAAATATTCTTTTCTTTTATACTATTTATATTTAATTTTCTTCTTTAAATTAAATTTATAAAAATGGCATATGTTGCAGAGAACAGTCAATATAACTTAAATGCATAGCATAACCCTTTATAATTATCTAGCATAGGGATTTAATTTTTGACAAAGTAGAAAATGTCCTAACCATAATACCTCAAAAAGACAAGACTACCCTCTCTATCCCTGCATCATTGTTGCAACCTATAATTATTACTTTATTAAGCTTCTTACACAATATAACTGATACAGGGGGAAAAAAGGGTAAATTCTAAAACAATGTCAAATTATATTCCAACAGAAAAGTAATCAATGAAAAAATGATGCATTGCAAGTTTCAACTGCTTCATATCCCACCAAGATATTCCAGCAAAATGGGGAAAAAAAAGACTACATTTTTATCTTAATCCTAGTGGCAGAAGATATTGAACATCCCTTAGTATCTGTTGTAGGAGAGCTACAATCACATTTTCTTCTTCACTTGCAAGCCAAAACACAACTTGAAACATTGACTGCACCTTCTCTTTTAGAAGAAGATACAGAAAAGGGGGAGGAAAGAATATTTAGAGGATCAGGAGGGGAATGCCAAAAGTAAAAGAAAAAGGAAGAAGAAGAAGAGAGATGCTGCCCGTCCCGAACAAAATCATGTCTGCCTACCCGAGAATTCCGTATCAACCACTTCTGGTTCTTTTTTTCTAAAGCTTCCTGCTATAAAGATTTTGAAGGGCAGTTTGTAGTGTGAGTTAATGTAGCCTCCAACTCAATGGTTGGTAGGAAGGGGAACAGAAGAAGCCTTCTCCATAGCAACCCACAAGCAGGTTAACCAAGCAAATACATGTCTTCTTCAATCTTTCTCTCTTTATGCGTAGTACATGTACAGGCTATTTGCAGCAGCACAAGCGATTGAATTTTCAGTTGGATGCCATGCTAAGTGCAGTAACTTTGTTGTGAAATCAAAAGAATTCCCATTTGCATCAATACCGGTGCTATCCACACCTATTAAGATTATCAAATGTTGTAAGCCATGATTAACAAATGATATAAATGTCGGACAGGGTATAAAGATAGAGAAGTAACCTCGTCTTACAACCCGTGTTATACTACTCCCCAGTGATCTAGAAGGCCTTGATGGGGTCGGAACTTGTCGCCTGAGGAAATGAAAATGTTAATCATATACATGCGATAATTCCAAAATAAATCATAACTAGATTCAGTGCTTTCCCAGAAAATCACCTCATTGGATTTTTACTGGCTTCCAAAGTTGAAGCCTCAGTACTTCCCGGTGTACAACCAAACACACGGAAAAGATTGCTGGAATCATCAAAAAATAAAAGAGTAAGATGCAGGCTAAGCTTTTTCAATAACTGAACCACAAATTTAGTTTGTATACCTATAAGAACCAGTTGCCACACGCAAACCATCACCACTCAGACAACATTCGAACTTGTCAAAAATCGAATCATTTTCATATAAATCACACAGCTGGCACACACAAGCATAACCAATTAGGACCCTGTAAATCAGCAGAAATTCATTTTATCCTTTCTCCATAAACAGGAATCTAACCTTGGGTCTTAAATACTCATGAACCTGGAAAGTTGCAACTGGGCCAGAATCCATATTAATGTCCCATAACTGACAATAACATAACAATAATACATGAGAAACCATGAGATGAATCAGAAATTCTGATGCATTCCATGTCAAGTGATTATATTATCATTGAATCTTCAAATAAAATTACAGCATTATAAACAATAATAAGCAGATGATACCCAAACAAACTGAAAAACAGTTAAACATTGAAGGAAGTCAGGAACATAGAGAGTTTTTGTTAATACATCAAATGAAAAGACCTTAGCATGTGGAAGTGGAATTCAGTAAATCCAGGTAAACCCATCTAAAAGAAAAATTGCAAAATTCTACAGCAAAAATAAGGATGGATTTGGAACTTATGAAGCTTTAAACCTTTAGAGTCATGTAATCACGGCTAAGTATGTATCTTCCATCCTTTCCAAATTTTATGTCTGAGATAGAAGCAATAATCTCTGTGAAAAATGATCTGGACCCAGGGGCCTCCTGTTCCTCAAATCTGTAACAAAGGGCATTGCCTCTTAGAGTCTACAAGGCACAAGAAATTACATAGATGCATGTACAATGTAGAATAAGCTTCAGAAAAATGTTTTTATCCAAAAGCAACATTTTTACTGTCCACACCAAGATGACAAGTCACATTCATTCCTGTAATTTTGCCTACCACCTTAACATTTGCTAAGAAACTATAAGCCGTAAGGAGGAAAATCATCTTTTTAGGTAGGGGGACGGGGAAATTTAACAGTAAGGAACCATAATATGACCGCCCATAAAAGAACATAACTGAAAAACAAGCTTACAGTTTGGAATGAGAATCACATAATGCTGATTGCCGCAAGTCAACAAGACGGATAGAACCCTTTGAACTGCTATATGCCAACGTGTTGCAATGTGTAGGGTGGAACTCTGCTGATGTTATAACCTCTGCAAAAGCAAATCAAACAAAAAATAAGTCTATCAAAGAAGAACCGAGAAAATAAGTGAAAGTAGATCTAAAAAACTTAGAAGTGCAAACAAGAGAGATAGGTCTTGAATGTACTAAAGCAAAACAAGCAGTACAAAAGATCAATTAAAAAAATCTCACTTTAAATTAACATACTAGAAAAAGATATCAAAAAGGAAAAGGGGGCAATCAATTGAGGATAAGCCAAAAGCCCAAGAGGAATTCACACCAATAAAGTATATCAAATTTCATAATTGATGCAGTTTGGCATTAGATTTCAGAGACATATCATCCACAAAGGTAACAATTGATGAAATAAAATCAAATAAATTAGTTGGGTAGAAACAGTGATGTTAAATGTCAACAGTCTTATCATCCTTACAAGTTAAAAGAAATTTTAGTACAAGAAAAAACAAATCTATGCATACATCAATAGTTACATTAAGGCATTATATTTCAAGGGATGTCGGAGCTTTAATTCTGGAACTTTCATCAACTGAGGATTGATATCCTTAAAATGATAGTAAACCAACCAATTCCAAAATTTTACAGCAACCTTCTTATTCATAAAATCTGGAGCCCGTCAAAAGTCATTGCAAGTCTTAAAAGAATGCAATGTTGATCAACGAAACATGATCTGTTTATTACTAAACTGTTAAAAATTTCAACAAAGACGTCCCTCCTCCCTCCCTTCTTAACCATGAACAATGAAGTTACCCTAACAAAATCATTATTCTATGTTATAACATTATAATTTTCAAATTCTCAAAAAGGTTATTATGTGGACCTTCGATTCCAACTCACAGATTAAGTTACCCTAAAAATCTGACAACTCACTTAACAAGAGACAATAAATATTACAAAATATAAAAATACTGTCGACGATCATAATATATATATATACCAGTAGTAGCTTACCTGTCAGATCCTCCATGTTTGCAGGCTTTACATCAATAATATTAAAACTTTGATTGCTGATTTCCAGGTTCCAAAGATTTATTCGCAAATCATCAGCTGATATGAAAGTTTCTCCATCACTACAAAATATGACCAGCATACAATTGTTAAAAGAGAAAAAGGTTGCAAAACTATTACTAGTGGCCGTATGTAAAATAAAACATGTATAGTTTTACAAAGTAAATGCTTTACATGAAGCAACAAAACTCTAGAGTCTAGCCAACATCAATAACTAGTCAATAATTACATAAGGCCGCCACGGGAAAAATGAAACAAAAAACAAAAAGACAGAAGACTTGACAATGCTATATTTACCTGTTATTTGAAATAGAATTAATATGATAATCATGAGCATGGGCATATACTCTACGACATCGAGCCACCAGGCTGGTCTCATGGCTGGTTACCTACATATTGTGTGACTTAGATTAAATACTGCACAGCGCAAAGTTTTAAACAAGCAATCGTTGAAGTTTGAGAAAGAGACTTTACTACTGCAACCTCTTTCCTTTCCTTCCACTCTAATAAAGTATCAGGAAACATACTAAAAACCTATAAGAAATAGAATAATTAAAACAGAAAATGAAGGTTGAATAACTTTTTCTTTCTTCCTGTTCTTTCTTTTGGCTATACAGAATGGCTCAAAATTTGTAGTTAATTTCATACTAGAAAGATACAAGCTATCAGCACCACTTAAAAGGCAACTGCCAAATCATAGAGTTCTCCTTCCTTTCCCAATGCAATAAAAGCATTTGTTGGAGCACAGAAAAATCTGAAATGATTAACCACAAACTTAGTGAAATTTCTAAAACTGGTTGCTTCCACTAGAAAAACCAGTGCTAATACCATATCAACATATCCATGTTAACAATTACAAGCTTAACAGCAACATGTGTTTTCGAACAATCAAAGCCTTTTCTGCCCTGCTTTCGCTTGTCCTTTTAGATTAGAGAATGCATAAGGAAAATAGTTTTATTTGGTATGTTCACAAGTGAAAGTGTTCTCATTTCAATTTGGATTGCTTTGCTTCTGCTTGAACTTTATGTCAAAGGAAATAAAGTAAAATAACTAGTGAAGAGTTGTTTCAGAAACCAGTACTTGCCCCTGGTTTACTTGAATGCATGGACAGTTTCCTGGGGAGTGGAGAATATCAGTCACTCCTGCAGAATCTTAAAGATTTGTTTAACCTTGTACTATCTTTAGGGCCTATTGGCCTGTTCCAAAACTTATCTTCAGTGGTCTTAGCTTCAATTCATTAATATATTATATGACACATTATACAAAATAAAATTCCCATCACGGGACATCAGAACATACTGTTTACATTTTATATTTACATGCTTTGTCAAACATTCAAAACTTAGTTGAGATGCTATTCTTCCTCCAAAAATATGAATGGAAGAAAAAATAAATCAAGAGTAAATTGATGCTTTTATTCCTATTAACTAGGACTTTACAACAGATTATTCATGCTTTGCTGTAATTTCAATGTTGAGTGGGATGGAAAAAGCCATCAAAATTCAATTGCATAGAAGTCTCAGGCAGGTCTTCAATCTCTAACTGGTATTGTGGTTGTGTTTAAACTACTAAATAGGTACATGATTACATTCCCTTTTCAAGACCACCTCAGCCCCCTCCCCGTCCCCCACCAAATGTATATATTGTAGCTCTCCCAAAATAAGGAGTAAGTCCACGGTAATTATTGCAGAGCCTCATCCATATAATGCTTATCTTTCAATTTCTTAGTTGACTATGGGGGGAAATTTTTCCTACTATAAGATATTCATCTCTAGCAAACAAATATTAGAAAAATAAATGCAGTAAGGATTGAATACAACTACCACGGGTAGTCGAAGTGATGGAATGCCCCCAGGTGGAAATGACAAGTCATTGCTTAAATTACTGTATGATTTTTCTGGAGATCCTCCATTTGCAAGATATGGCCTAGGGTTACTAGAATTGCTTGAACTAGCAATACCGCCATTTCCCATAGCTTTTGAAGGGTCAACATTCATATCAGAAATTTTCTTGACTTTCTTTTCTTGGACCTGTTAGATAATAACAAAAGAAGCAATAAATGACCTGGGAGATAGAACATTCATTTTGATCACATGAAAAACCACTGAATGAAAACAAACCACATTCACTTTGTATACATGCACAAGCAAACAGTCCATGCTGGTGACATACTGTCCACAATATATTTCCACAATAAAACAACCAGATGAACCTTTAGGCGCCACAGTACACAATAAAGTTTCAGAAGTTAAACTGGAAAAATTCTTCATTTGCTGTCCTTGAAAGATAAAGTGTCCAGAAAGGAAGACATACATGCACCCTAATACTAAAATGACTTCGACTACATGCAAAGTCCATCAGTTAACTGAACAATAGTTTGATTAACAACCAGTGATTCATAATTTAATTGGAAATTTTCTAAGGCTAAACCCCAAACCCGTTAGTTAGTGCCTCGAGAACTATAAGATATGTCCATAAAGCGATACACTGTCAAAACATCAAAACATAAATAAGGGATCAAAATTGATTGCACAGATGTTCAGCCTTGAGCATAATCCAATAATCAAAGACAGTACTCAGTAAGCTACAGGTAAGCATTCACTTCATACCTTCCAAAATTTTATGGTTTTGTCATTTGTAGATAGAAGAAATAGTGCACCATTAGCTGTTTGGCACCATCTAATTTTGTTAATTTTCTCTTCTATTTCCAAGCTCTTGAGATAGTCAAACTGGCACAAAGAAATGATAATACATTAATACTAACACTCATGAGCCATGGGAAGCTGATTGATTGAGAATTGAGTCTTGATTGGCGAATGATTTTACCTCAGGTTCATGACTCTGAAACTCTGTTTTATAACGGAACTCAGGATGCCTACTCATAGAATAGTCCATCCTCTCCAAATCCCTTCTAGATCCACCATGCTGCAAGTTACAGTATACATAAAATTATAATAGCGAAGTACTTAACATTGAATTTTTACAAAACTAGGTTCAGTCAAAAATACTTGCAGAACTGAAAATCATACTTACATCTTTTGTATCTGTCCTCTCAAAGAGAACAACTCGACCACCACGATCACCAGTAGCAAGATGATCACCAGACTTGTCAAATTCAATGGCAGAAATTATGTCCACTGAAAACAGAATATTAGGCATATAATTAGGCTCCATATTATCATACAACAAAAGCTGAAACTGGTTTGTCAATCACTCTGTACCAGAAGAGTACCATTCTGCTGATGGTGTCTAGATGTCTAGAGTTAATGCGATATAGAAACCAATCAATCTTAAAAGCCATGTTAGGAATGAGTTTTTCATGTGAGTTGCAGTTTGACATGAGTGAAGCGTGTTTTATGTGAGTTAAACAATCTTTATTATAGCAGAAAGATTGCAACAGAAGCAACAACCTTTCTCTAAAGCTATATCACCACAATCTCTCTGTAGACTACGACAAAAACTCGCAAAATTTGATATTAAGCACCAAACATCCTTAGCTCTCTATATCCTCATTCAATATGCTTTACATTCCATTTACACTGTACACGAATTAAAAACCCATTTATATATTGTGCCGCAGTCCTTAAATTACTCCAACCTCCCCATCCCTCCAACCCAAAATAAAAAAGAGAATAACCCAAAGAAAACTTTCACCTGAATTATTGACAATTTTACAACTTTTATCTACAAAATCTGGGACTCCAAGTATTGCATTCTGGCCAAAGCACACACCTCAACCCAGTATTTTGCTATCATTTCTATTCTTACCAACTAAATTTAGTTGCTTTTGGACTTGGTCATTAGAAAATAAAACGTAACTTGGAGTTCAATGATAATTTATGTTTCACTTTCTTCAAACTCTTATTCATATTTAAGAATTATATCGTAGCTCCAGTCTCCAGCCATCTCCCAACAATAAAGGATCTTTGCTGCACCAAAAAATTGAATTTAGTATAATTCTAGTTATGAAGACACAACGTTGAATCAGCATTGATGCTTGATGCTCACTCTCACTCTATGCTTCCCTTGGTACACCCTACCCGTATTCCAAATAATACCTTAGCCAAAAAAAGAACGAGAACTCACAAAAAGAAAAAATTTACTGTATAACATTACATATCTGAACACCACCATAAAATAGTTCAATTTAATCAACATATATCACATGATAATAATTTCTCTATAACACAAACAAAATCGCTACATCATCCATTCTTATAATATCAGCTACGATTTTCACTCCAGAGACACCCCCATCATGACTACTGATACTCCAACCCAGTAAACTCTGACAAGAACCAAATGTTTTTCATTGTCAGAGGTGCAAATTACGATCTGGCCCCTGTAGTCAATATCCAATGCCACTCATCAAACTACATATAATTAAGATATAATCCATAGGACCCAAAGTCTCAAACTCATATACTGACAAAGTAGAGAAACCAATTAACGACCACAGAAGTGTTTGCAACGTAAGCACGAGCTAAAACCACCATAAACTCTGATACAGATCAGTTTCACACTCTGTCATTCGAACCCAGTGAATTCGTAATGCAAGACAACTTTAACAAAGACATACGAACAGCTTCCGGTCAAAGTACAAATTCCACACACAGAAACCCACTACTTTACCCAAATCAAACAAGACCTACAGTTAGACAATGATTGCACAATGACCCACGAGCCAATACATGCATTGCTCGACGACCCAGAAGCCGAAACAACAAGCAAGTGTGTGACGACCCACCCGACGATCAGAATTAGATCGAAAGCACGTAACCAAACCCTAATCCCAACGTAGGCACAATACATCAACTGGATCCAAGCAACCAGTCACAACCAAACATGTCTTTTCTTAATACTACTACTAGATATATTATTACAAATTACCTTCCTGAACTTCTTCGCCGGCCGTACGTTCGCCGAAAACCTGAGAGAATTTCCACTCCAGCGGCTGCGGTGGACCCGCCGGAGCTGCGACGACCTCATCGCCACCGTTCATTTCCTCGGGAAAACGAATCAACGGCCCCCGAAAACGCGACGGAATCAGCCAATCTAATCAGTGCATCGAAGAAGATCGCTTTCTATGCTTACAAGATCATAGCTTCTTCAAAGTCCCATCCAAAAAGAAAAACAAAACCAAAAAAATAAAAATAAAAATCAATAATTATAATATAATTTCCCTTTTCTTTTTCACACCCTTCTTTGGATTTCCAGTTGAACCATTGGAACACAAAAAAGACCAAAAATTCTCTCTCTCCCTCTCTCTATCCAATGTTTTCTCTCTCTAAAAGGAGAAAATTGGGATTTCCGAATTAAAACACACACACACACACTTCTCTGTCTACTCCTTCTCAATAATAGGCTTCTGTTTGTTTTTTTCGTACGTAAATATATAATTTCCTCGTCTATGTTATCCTCACATGTCTGTCATACAGCTATGTGAAGCACTCATTTTCATTGGTCCATGATGGCGTTTCTAAGAAATATATTCCCATTTAGACGGGCCGTGATGGCTGTGTTATACGGTCATGGTAAGTTAAGAAAATTGTTCTTTTCATTAAATTGACGATTAATTAAAGGATTATAAGGTTTTCAATATAAAAAGACACATAACAAAAATATTTAAATTATTCTTTTGGTCCTCGATGTTTGCACGAAATTTAATATTGGTCATCAACGTTTCAAAAGGTTATTTTAGGTTCTCAATATTTTTTTTAAAGTCAAAATTTGTTCTCTAGCATAACATCTGTTTGGTTTTACCATTAAATACTGACGTGAAAGGCTTATGTGTCACACCCTCTCTCCTACGTTTCACATTTAAATGACATGACACCCTCTCTCACTCAAACTCAGCAAAACGACGCCGTTTTGATTTAAAATATGACACGTAGGAAGGCGTCATTTTGCTGAGTTTGAGTGAAAGATGGTGCTATGTCATTTAAATATGACATGTAAGAGAGAGAGTGTGCCACATAAGCCTTATACGTCAGCATTTAATGGCAAAACCAGACGGATGTTACGCTAGAGGACAAATTTTGACCCAAAAAAATGTTGAGGACCTAAAATAACCTTTTGAAACGTTGAGGACCAATATTAAATTTCGTGCAAACGTTGAGGACAAAAAAATAATTTGGCCTATAATTAATCACGTTACAAATAGAATATAAAAGATCACCTATTACTATTTTTGATGAAATAATTTACTTGTCATAATTTAATTCTTTAATCATAAAAACAATTATTAATCTTCAACCAATTGTAACAGTAAAATATTAACAACAGTACACACAATTATTAATAATAAAAAATAGTTAAAGAAACAAAAATAAGAAATATAATGAATAAATTTAATATTTTTTATGATTTAAAAATTAAATTACAACAAATAAAACTTTTTTCCAGCAAAAACAATCATTTACTCCTTTAATTAAGAACATTGTAAGATTAAAGGACCAGAAATTATTGAAAGAGAAAAAGTGATAAGTTGAAATGAGATTGTCTCAAATGACTTCTGTTCTATGTCCTTCCTTCAGTCCAATTGCCTTTTCATCCTTTTTCCTAAGGAAAAAATTTATATGTTGTTACTTACATACTTTTTTTAAGGTTAATCAATTAAAAAAAGATACGTGTCAAATTTTTTATGTCATCTTCTCAAGATTGACACGTATCTTTTCTTAATTGGTTAATCTTAAAAAAAACATGTAAGCAACAACATATAAATTTTGTCTTTTTCTTAACTTTTGTGAAAATTTTCTTTTCTATCAACAGAAAATGGACCTGAAAGAGCAAGAACAAGATCATGATCAAGCGGCTCAGAAATGAGAATCATAGGCAAATTTTTAAACCAAAAAATATGAATTATTTCATTGAATTCAAAAATCACATATATTTTAATTAGAAGTTGATAGAAAAACAATAATATATAAATATACTTTAATCCCTCATTAAAATGCTTTGATCAGCATCTCAATTATCTAATTTTAATAGCAAAATAAAAAAAAATGAACACCAAAATACAAAATGTTTTATTTTACATGAATTTTGTTAATAGATGTAATGTAGAATACATTATTAAAACTTAAAAGCATTATAGTGGTTGATGAATTAAATGGACAAAACAAATCTATAAATTAAATGACAAGATTGAGTTTGCACCTACAAGGACTAAAACAAATTGAGGTTCTTTAATTATTATTATTTTAAATGGCAAAGCATGTAGAATCTATAAATATTTATTAGTGAAATCCGTTGTTATACGAGACTTACACATTGGTTTCTCTGAAAATGGTACGATTGGCGATCGGTCCACATTATGCAGTAGGCCCCCGTCCATTCATGCTTCTTTTGCACCTTCTAAAAGTCTTCCACGAGATCGCTACTATAACTAATATTCTTGTCTATCTGATATGGCAAATCATTTCACTGTTAATCAACTAGTGCACACGATTACATATGTTGTCTAGTCTCTCATTCCTTTATTATTCGCAAACTCATAAGTGAGAACACCTAACTAAAAGAAATTGCGGAGACTCTAATATCATTTTATTGACTATGTAAACCCTGGATTCTGCACTTAGGTCGAGTCCCTTCCTTTCAAAACCTCCATTCAGAGTCATCTTCCCCTTATTTCAACGGCTAACCGAGTCAGAATATCACATTTTTTTTTTCTCCTGAAATGTAAATCTTAATAAAAAGGAAAAAAAATAAGTATATATAAGAAAGTTATAATGCCTTGCCTTGTGCAACCACTAAACTCAAACATATACATGTGTGTAAACAAAGTGTTGATTTTGACATTGAGATGATGTTCCTCTTATAATTCCATCTCACTTTTTCTGCAAGTTGCTAATGAAAGCCTTCTTGGTCATTATGAACCAAGAAGAATGTTTGGTTTGGTAGAATTTGGCCAAGAAAATAGAGATTCATGATTGATTATTTATGCTAATAATCATAGAAAATGTTAATGTGTGTGTAAATGATATTCTAGGTCATTTTTTCTTTTTCTTTTTTTAAATAAGACAATCTAGATTTTTTTTATATTGAAAAAAGGGAATTTAATAATTAGCTAACAATTTAGGGCTTGTTTAATTAGTGAAATGTCAGATGAAGTGAAAATGAGAATGAGAAAGAAAATATTAGAGGGAATGGAAATGTGATTTGACTGTGATGTGACTGAAATAAAAGTGGATAAAATGACATTTTTATCCTTATATTAAAAGTGAGAATGAAATAAAAATAATTAAAAAATAAAAATAAAAATAAAAATAAAATTTTATCACATTATAAAAAGTAAAATATATTTAATAAAAAAAATATTAAATTACGTAGGAATTAGGACCCCAATTCCAATAAGTAAACCGGCCTTAATTCCTTGTATCCATGTTCCAACTCTATAAATTGTAGTATCACGGACATAAATATTGCTATTTTATTTGGAGTGCAAATTAATATACTTTGAACAAGATTAAAGTACTCTTTTCGCATTTTATAATTTAAAATCTTGTAATTAGGACATGATAAATTCAAACATCTTTTAACTCTATTGAGTTCTTTAACATATTATTAGAAAAACATATGATTTTATTCTGTCAAGATTGTGACTCTTACCAATATAGTTTGAACTAACTAGATGAAATCTCATAATAAGATAAAATTCTCTCAACAAAAAATTTTGTTATACACAAATTTAGAACATGAGATCTATGAGTGTCAAAATAGATCAAACTCATAATACCGATAATAAACTCAATAATGATAATAAATTTAAGCTCAATAGAAGGATAATGAATTTATTGATTATTCCTACATAATGTATAGCTCACAAATTCTTATAAATAACTCATCAAATCAAAATTTACCTAAAATCAAATCCAAACCAAACAATTCTCTTTGCTAAAAGACTTATAGCCCGTTTGGTAGAACAAACCAATAGGAAATGTGAGGTTTAGGTCAGCAGTTTGCACGTTTGGTAGAACAAACCAATAGGGAAGCTTCCTTCGCTCATGTTGAAGAGAGAATGCGAGGTAAAGTTTAAAGGCCAAAATGATTTTAAAAAATTTGTGATTTTTAAAAAAATAAGGGCAAACAAGGTATTTCATTTTCATACTCTTATCTTTTATTTCCATATATTCTTTCTATCATACCAAACAATATTACTTTTACATTCCACTTCCATTTCACTGCATATCAAATATACTTTTTATCACTTATTTTCACTTACACCTCCATTTCCACTTTTACTTTCCACTCAAACACTCACTGGATACCAAATCTCACATAAAAGCTAATCATTACAAAAAAAAAAAAGACTAAAAGGTAATTAAATGAGTGAACCATTTTTTTTTTGTAAATGTATTCCCTAATAAGATTAGTGACAAAAAAATCCCGTTCCCAAAATTGCTCTATAAATAGAAAAATAAAATTCCATATTCCAAAGAAGTGAGGCAGTCCCACGTGTGATTTCTGTCATCCTTATCTAACAAAGTAAGCAGCTCACTCAATCCAGATAATCTGAATAATCCTGCTCTATTTTAATTTATCAAAGAGAATTACTAAATTAGTCGTTAAAAATATAAATTATTTTAAATTAATCTTAAAAAAAAAATACTTTATTTAATTCATGAAAGACGTTATTTTGTCCTAATGTGATTTATTTAATATTGGTCAAAATATCAAATTGGTCCCTTATGTTTGCACGAAGTTTCATATTGATCCTTTATGTTTCAAAAAGTTTAAATTGGTCCTTTATGTTTGCAAGAAGTTCCAAATTGGTCCTTCCGTCCAAGTCCGTTTATTTCTTCCGTTAATTGCTGACGTGACATGCTGAGGTGGACATATAATCTCTCTTACGTGTCCATTTAATTTGACGTGGCATGCCACGTCATCATCTAATATCATATGTGATGACGTGGCGCTGATGTGGCAATGACGTGGCATGACATGTCAGCCTAGATGGACATGCCAGCACTTAACTTAAGAAATTAACAGAAGTGGACGGAAGGACCAATTTGGATCTTCTTGCAAACATAAAGGACCAATTTAAACTTTTTGAAACATAAAGGACCAATATGATACTTCGTGCAAACATAAAGGACTAATTTGAGGTTTTGACGTTTAATTTTTTTCATAAAAAACTAACATGATTAAATTAAAATAAAAAATATGTTTTAAGGACTAAATTAAAATAATCTAGCGATTTGTGAAGTCTAATTACTCCCACCGTCCCACGTGATGTACTGATGTTTCCCACTAGAGCCTACCATTAAAATTTTCAAATTATATTATATATAATCAGTATCCAAAAAAAAATTACTTAGTAATTTTATATTAAATTTATTTTTTAAAAAAATTAATATGTCAATAAGCTCTTCTTTATAGTTACTTTTATGATAAAAAAACACCTTTAATATTTTTTAATTTCATCTTTAAAGTTTTTTTGTGTTAATTTTATTCCTAAAGTATAAAATCTCAATTCCTAATCATTAATATCATCCGTATTACTGTATTAGTGACGAACAAATTATCTTCGTCCTATCCTATATATATCCTAAGTAACAAGTTAAGACATTGGTCAACTTTGTCCTTTCGTAAAAGATGGTGAGTCTATGATACAACTTGTTGTATGTATGTAATGCAATTTCGATCGATAGGATTGTGACATATGGATAAGATAACTTGAGATGTGCAATTTTTCACATGTCACAATCCTATCAGCCAAAATTATATTGCATACATGTAATAAATTGCATCATAGACTCACCCATAAAAGATACATCAACCACCGTTTGGATTGATGACATCATTAAGGGCTTGTTCACTTATTAAAAATACATTTTATGGAAATAAAATAGTAAGTGGGGTCAATTGAGTCTCATTTACTTTTTCATTTCCATCAACTTTAAAAAAAAATAATATCTATTATATCCTTTTAATTTGACACGACACAATTACAATATTCTTTTTATTATTTTAATATAAGGGGTAAAATGATTATTTTATTACATTCTCATTCCATTTCCATTACCAAACTTTTACTATTAAACACATCAAATGCATTCCGTTTTCGTTTCTGTTTCTATTTTCATTTTTATTTCTGCCTAATGAACGTGCCCAAAGAGGCTGTTTGATTAGAAAGAAGTAAGGAAAGGGAATTTTGCTTCTTTGTTATTATCATGTTTGGTTGCAAAGAAATTAAGTTGAAAAGTTTGATTCTTTATTATGAGCATGTTTGATTGTACAAAAAATGTGAACTTTAGTTACCTATTTAGAAGAAAGATTAATTTCTTGTGAAAGGAGAGAAAAATTGTGTATTGAATATAGAAGTATTTATAAAATGTAAGTTTTGCTCTTAACAAAAAAATAAAATGACAATTTTGTCCCTGTTATTAAGTTTAGGGAGGTTACCTTTTATGTATTGGGTAAGAGGCAAAATTGTCATTTTTGATTTTACCTTTTATATAATATAATTTTATTTTCCTACCTATCAAATACACTTTTTTAAATCATATTCTACTTCCTTCTCACTAATTCCATTTCCACTTCCCTCTTAATAATTCTTTTTTCACTTCTGATTCTCTTTCTTACCAAAACAACTTTCCTATGATATTTATAAGTAAGAATCTGTTGTCTCATAATTGTAGCTAATAAAATGTAATAAAGAGAAGAAAAAAAACTTAGGTCCATTTTTTTATGTCTATTTCATCAAGTTTTCCAATATAAATATGACACGTGGCAAAAAGTGTTTAAATGACCAATCACAGTAGAGAGAGAATATAGAAGACCACCTTTTATATGACCAATCATAGAAGAAAGAGAGTGTAAATACAATATATAATTGGTGAAACTTGATGAAATGGACATAAGAAAATATACCTAAATTTTTTCCTAAAAATAATTAAAGGATAAAAAACCTCGAGCCACATTCATGTTGCAATGGGACATTTATAAGTTTTAATGATTTGTAATTTATATTATTATTAATTAAATTAATTAATTTATAAATATCCAACAATAGCTCATAATTTGAGAGTTTGGATCCTATACATTTATATTTTCTTAAAGTTTATAAAGTTTTCAAATATTAACTTTTGATTGGTTAAAAATTTTATATATATTATGTAACAATAACTTTAAGAAATCTCATGAAATCTTCTTCCTCTAATTTACATAATATTTCTAATTTAACTAGTGAAGTTTCTAGGATAAATACGAATAAGATGTACTTTAATTGATTGGGGCAACGCTTTGGTGATTACTTAAAATTCATTGGCTTGTTTAATAAACAATTATCAATTGAGTAAAACACTTTGATCATTTAACGGCAAATAGGCCTATTTGGTGGAAGCCGAGTGGTACATGTCATGTCATCGTTTAATGACAAAAGTTAACGGTGTTATGCTCGATGACCAAAATCGACAAAAAAAAAAAACTTTGAGTATCAACGTTAAAATTTTGAAACATTAAGGACCAACGTTAAACTTCATACAAACATTGAGGACCAATAAATTACAAAATGTAAGTGAAATAATTCCGGAACAAACGCACCCTATCATTATTGTTCCTCCTCTCCATCATCGTTTCGTAGCTTTTGGCTTCCCTTTCACGGACACACACAGGGACGAGAGATTGAGAGAGAACAAAAGAGGGAAAGAAAACCTAATCACCTGAAATGCAGCGTTGAGCTGGCGGCGGCGAGGACCACTGGAATAGTGGCTGAGCACCGGTGTACGGGACCGGCAGCGAAGAGTTAGGGCGGGCTTCGACATTGCAGGTATTTCTTTTGCTCTTCAAATTCAAATTTCTTAGCTATTTATCAGAAATGTAAAATAATTATCTAAATTTTGAATGATCAATAAAAACTTGACCTAGAAAAAGCTTGAGCTATACTTGTTTATACAGTGATTAGAAATTATGGCAGCTAGCCCATCAATTAGATTAGAGAGTAGAGAATAGAGACCCTAAAATATATAGAAGTGCAGCACCACTCAAACTCACTCGTTTGCGCTTCTTGCTTCTGTTTCAGAGCTGAGAGCTTCAATACTTAACTTTCTGGTACTAGACTTCACAAAGTCCCAAAGGACCAAGGTCATTCAATTATGACTAGGAACTACCTTGTCAAGGTTCATAAAGCAAGTGCAATCCATCTGTTTGCATAAATGACACAATGAAGCTGAAGCTTTTGAAATGAGATAAGCAAGACGATTCATATATATTGAAATAGAGTTTTAGTTCACTCTATCAAGTAGAGAGGATTCATGACAAGTAGTTGTAATGGCTTTTAGATTTCGGGATATATTTTGTAGTCGAATCCATTTGAGAGCCGGGAGATCTACTGCTTTCTATCTGAATTCGATGTTATATCACTGTTTGGAAGAATCCCGCCAAGATGTTTTGCCTTTGAAATGGTACGAGAATGCGTTTCCAAGGATTTTAGAACTGACCCAGATGCTTAAAAGTGTGGATTCGATCAATGGAAGACTTGTTGATGTTACCAGTAATGCCACCATTACTGACAATCGAATTGAAAACGAAATGGGTACCTTTAAATCACTTGTCCGAGTCTTTATTGGGTCTCCATCAGTTCAGCGAAAGTTGAAACACACACAAACAGCATATCAAGATTCAATTTCTCCCTTCAGCAAAGCAAGTGAAAGAGAGCCTATACTTGTTGATTCCCTTACCAAAATAAGTAATTATCTCAATGTCTCTGCTCAACAGAGGAAGTTCATTCGCTTAACAGTTTGCCCCCAAGTGACTCAGCACCGTATATGGACAGGTGCACTTGAGGAAATTCTTAATGGCTTGAAGCTTGATTTAGATTTGTTGGCAACTCACGGATTAAGCAAAAGTAATACTGTATTAGGTCAGCAAATTGTTCATAGCTGCCTGAAGTTTCTCATTGAAACTGCAGTTTCATCTGACCCTGACTCTACTTCATGGATGAAGCTTTCACCTTCAAAAACTTTTAATCCCTCTGATCCCCAGAAATGGGAAGATGTTCTTGAGATGTTCAATGATCTTATTGAATGCTTTAGATCAGAAACAAGGTTAAAATTGCATGTTTCTAAGCTTGAAGTAATGAAGGAGGGACTTTCTCAAATTAAGGATGTTATAGTTGACAGCAATATAGGATACAAGGAAGCTAGACATCAAGAAAGCCTAGTGCAGAAGAAGCTAACCAAAACATTGGGTCACCCATCTAGGTGTTTATTCACATTGTTGTTATATTACTTATACAGAAGAGTTTTAGATATTGAAGTGGATATACGTGGTGGGGTTTATGATAATGGCAGTGAAAACAGGTTTTGCTTGAACATGGGAAGAATCTTGACTTCAGATGATGAAAAGATGGTTGGGCGTGGTGTGAAGCAGCTAGATCAGGCACTTGGAATTTTCAAGTTTGTGTGGGAAACGGCTGGGATGAAAGGAAACTTGGATCTGCAAGGTCATATTTGGTGTGTTGGAGCAAAAGATAGGATGCTTAGGTACCGAGGAAACAGGTACTTTGTGCATGGTATCATCCTATGAGCATACATATACTGTCTCACCATATCCTTAATGCAGTAATGCTTCTGTTTTTATGGTGCCTTATTGGTTAAAAAAAAACTTAGTTGCAGTTTTTATATCTTTGCCATAAGGTTTTTCGATAAAAACAACGGATTGTAAAGTTTATACAACTCATATCTCCATGATTGGTTTTTTAACACATTTTTTTTCCATTTGTTTTATTTTGATTGGAGAACATGATAGCAAATATATAGAGAACTGCATATAAGTTTATTGATTATTGGTGCCTCATGGTCAAAATTATATTTTTCTTTCCTCTATTTTGAAAACTCGTATTCCTCTCTCTTAAAAACAACAACAATGAAAGCCTTTTCCCACTAGGTGGGGTCGGCTATATGGATCAAGCGACGCCAACATGTTCTGTCTTTGCACATTTTGTTCACGTCGTTGATCCATATTCATGAAGATTCGACAGAGTTTTACGTTGGTTGTCGACTACCTAACACAACCTTCCTCCTTTATCCGGGCTTGGGACCGGCTATGCAAGCCTAGGCAGAGTTCCTCTCTCTTAAAAGATTAAAAAAATTTACAATTTACTAATTTTGACTAAAATACTCTCAATAGTAATCGTTTTTTTTTAAAAATTATTAGGAAAATACATTTAAAAAATTTGTATTTTATTCTTATTTATTTTGAGTTAAAAACAATAAAATTAATTTATTTTAAAGTTTAAAAAATATTTTTTATATTGGTCAGATATATATTTAATTATATAAATAATACATCTAAAAGTATTTTAATGAAACTCAATGAAATTATAAATATTTTAGCATTAATTCAGCAATTTCCTCATCAAATAAAAAGGATAAAGAGAAAGAAAATGATGTTGCAAGTGGCAATGGAGATATGGAACTAATGAATGTGAAACTATTGAAATGCATCAAATGCATGAGAATCAAGATCTATGTCCTTGCTGTAGTACTTCAATCCGACGGTTTGGATTGTGTACTTTACTTATCCGCACTTCAACGGATATGTGTCTGAAACTGTGGATGGCATGATTCAACCAATTCAACTTACATTATAATTTTAAAGTTGGAACTTGGAAACATCAAGCATGTGGCGTGGACCTTTAATTTATTTTATTAGGCCATTTCAGGAAAGAGACATTTCACATTTGCCACTATGCCCCACACATAGACATATAGGTCATAACCTCATAGGTGGTGTTTTGTCAATTCCAAAGAAAGTTGGGTTCACTCAACATGACATGAAAGCTTAACCTTAGACAACAAGTACATTCATTTTAGGAACATGTCCAACTTGTAAGCAATCTGTTCCTATAACCCTTCCCTTATTGCTCTTGTTTGTTTATATGACAACTAATCATTTCTTATCATTGTTTTGCCTTCTATCTTCAATTTCTTAATCATTATCTTTCTGTAATACATGAGTTTATTTTTGGTCAGATTTTGTCTTAGTTTTTAACTTGTGTTTTGGTTTCATATATACCTTCAAATTCAAAAGAGAATTCAATTTTGTCATCATTTCTTCCCAAAAACTGTGGGTGAGCTTTGGAGTAACGGTAAAGTTGCTGTAATGTAACCTAAAAGTCACAGACTCACAGGTTCAAATTTTGAAAATAGTCTCTCTACTTGTAAGGATAAGTTTGCGTATATATGGCCCTTTTCAGGAAACCTCGTGCATTGAGCTGCCCTTTTTTTCTTCTTTGAAGCGCTTAACACTGTATATATGACTATTAATTTAAAGAAAAAAATTAATGTTAAAGTATATCAATATGATATTTAATTATATAGATTGTAGGGAAATATATGATATTTTAACTCTTCAAAGATACTTTATTTATGCCAAACTAGGTGGATTAGAAAAAGTGTATACTAAAGATAAATTAACTTGCATGTATATGACTTGGATAAATTGGCTTTTGATAAATAATGTATTTTCCAAGATTGATTTATATTGGAAGAATTCTATCTTTCTGAAGATTAGACATTTTTGCACAGCCATGGAGGATTGAGTATGGAAGAAATTATCCTAGACTTTAGAAAAGATTTGGACTCAAGTGAGTAGCAAAAATCAACTCCATCTCCCAACCTATTGAATCTTTGAAGTAGAAACAATCATTTTTTGTCCTTCAAATTCTAACTAATCTACATATAAAATTATTTAAAAAAAAAATGTCAGATATGCAAAATAAATTCTATGGGTATTCATGAGGTATGGATATTTTGAATCTTTCATCATCGAAAATGAATTCAGTCTCAACAATCCCTCTTTTTTTTTGGGTCAAACTCAAACAGTCTCAACTCTCAAATAAAGGCTACATTTGTCGTTTGGTGTGGATGTAACAAAGGGGAGGAGACTTCACGTTTCTCAAAAAAAATTTACATCAATTTTTTAACATACTAAAGAGGATCCACTCTCCTTCTCATCATATTTTTTGCATTTTTAACACACTTTTTACTACAATACTTTTCTTTACTTTACATTCTTTTTCTTCCCTTTTCATCCGTGCATTTTTATCAAATATAGCCTAAATTTTCATATTTTAGGGTTGGGCCCAATAAAATGAAGCAAAAGCCTAGTAATAATAAGACTGTTCTTCACGCTCTTTTATGGCAAGGCCCAAGAAAATGTAGATGCACCTATATGGACATGGTTTGGGTTTTCTTGACAACAAAAAATGGTCTCCATTACTGACTATCAATTAGTTGAATAAATTATCAAAGAGATCATGTTTTAAGTAGTAAGTGACTTGGTATTGTTTAAATAAGGTCTCGAGTTCAAGATCTTATAAATATAATTATTTTAGGCTAAAATATTATTTTTGTCCTCAATGTTTGCATGAAATTTAATGTTGGTACTCAATGTTTCAAAAGTTAGATGTTGGTCCTCAATGTTTTATTTTTTAGTCGATTTTGGTCCTCGAGCGTAACACCGTTAACTTTTTGTCGTTAAATGATGATGTGGCATGCTTATGTGGCACACCCTCTCTTCTACGTGTCATATTTTAATGACGTGGCATGACACATCACTGCCACGTCACCCCAGATGATGATGATAATGATGATGATAAAGGAGAGAAGATGATGATGTGGCAATGTGGGGTGACGTGCCAGTGATGTGTCATGTCACGTCATTAAAATGTGACACGTAGAAGAGAGGGTGTGCTACATAAGCATGTCACGTCATCATTTAACGACAAAAAGTTAACGGTATTATGCTCGAGGACCAAAATCGACTAAAAAATAAAACATTGAGGACCAACATTAAACTTTAGAAACATTGAGGACCAACATTAAATTTCATGCAAACATTAAGGACTAAAATAGTACTTTAGCCATGATTTTATTAAAAAAAAACTTTGAAGACTAAACGGAGAACAAAAAAAATTGAATAAATTCTATTTCTAACAAAGGAATTATATATATATAGTGTTGGTTAAATTATATTTGATGGATCGACTCCTTTTACTTTAGTTTTTGGTACCGAATATAATTTTTTTGAACATTCGTATCACATTCTCATTCCCATTTCAATTTTTTCAAACATTCTTTATACCAAACATAAGGCTAAATACACTAGAGTTAAAAAAAAAGTCTTAATTAAAAATGAACTATTTTTTTCCTACTCCATTATAATTATTTTTAAAGATTACTTCGATCAACTTGTAAATAGGTTCAACTTATTAATATTTACGGATTGAAAAATATTTAGGTGTAGTTTGTTCTTTTAGATATTTATTACTTTTTTTATTGGTCGAATAGATATTTATTACCCTTAGGTTCTTCAATTATAAAGCTTTATATAATTAATTTTTTAAAAAAAGACTAATTAAATTTTTGTCCCTTAATATCATTAACAATAGTTATATATGATTATATGAAGCAAATGTAAAATTACTCTTCCAAGAACATAATTGAGTTCATGAGATTGAAATGATCATAAAGTTAGTCTTTATATAACAAAATTTTTTTAAAAGTTTTTAATTTATAGGTTTTGAATATTCAAATATAGATTTTCAAAAAAAAAAAAAAGCATTTTGGCTTTACTTAAGTTCCAATTGTACTGTAGCAATTTTACTGTTTCACATGTTACTGATGACATTTGAATAAATGAATAAATTATTTTAATTAGTAAATATAATATCATAATAATTCATTGAGAAAGAACAAGATAATAATAAAAAAAAGAGAGTCCACTAGCTATCCTTGTGTTGTGGATTTATTCTTTTGGAACTTATCTCTTTGCCTCTTAGGCCTAAACGAATAAACGTACAGCATATGTCAATGTGTTTGTTAGAATATTAATTAATGGAAGGAAAAAACTTATGAGTATTTTTAAATATCTTTATTATTAGATTTTCGATTAGAAATCGATATGTGTATGATTTATACAATTCATATTTTATATGATTTTATGATCATCCATTTTTAAAAAAATGTTCTTACTCGTCTTATTTTTACTAAAGAATCTTGTAATAAAAATATAAGGGATTTTATATAATTATAATCTTTAGCATCATTAACTTTAGTTTTTGTATGTAATATGTATATCCTCAATTATTGTCTCTTGGGTTCAATACTGGAGGGATGAGAATGGAGTGTCATCCACTGATCACCTCCAAAAATGAGCTCTGCAGTATTCAAAGAATTAGTCATCAGACCTGCTCGAGTAGATACTCCGATCAAAGATTAAAAAAAACTTTGCTTTTGTGGTGTGCACACTCACACTCCAAAAATGGAAATGCCCAAATTTTTTGATGCTTCTAAATTGGATTTAGGTTTTCTTGTCCCCCACACTACTCTAACTAACTAATCTATATGTCATTCACACATTCATTCCTTTTTTAAAGAAAGATATCACATATTAAATCTCAATATTGAATCTATTTTCTTTACTTTTACTATGGCCCTTTCAAATATATATTTATAAATTTATTGTATTTATGATTAATTTTTGTTTTTTTGTATCTACTTAATAATCTCTCATGATGGATGGGATTTTAATCATTAAACTCAATTAATCACTAAAAAAATATTATATTAGTCGTTATTTAATAATTTAACTAATTATAGACAAAATTTATTGTACCACAAAAAAAAAATTGATTAGGATATTATTGGTAATAGACTTTCAAGAGGTAACTAATTTTTTTCCTTTTTATCAATAAATACAAATACTTGTACTAGTGATGCAAACACTTGATGATGATTGGTTTAACAAAAAAAAAGAAGTCATGATGTTATAATTTGCATTAAAAAAAGGAAGATTTTGAACCATATAAGTGTGGTATGGTGGATCTTTACTTAATCAAATGGTGGTGGGAGTTTGAATTCTTACGAAAAATATTACGAGACCAATTATTTACCTTTAAATAGAGAATTTATGACGAAGAAATTAATTACTATTGTCAACGATAAACATTCTCATTAAAAAGTATTATTTTAGTCTTCAATGATTGTATAAAGTTTAATGTTGGTCCTCAAAGTTTTTTTTAGTCGATTTTGGTCATCGAGCGTAACACTGCTAATTTTTTGCCGTTAAATGATGACGTGACACGTTTATTTGGCACACCCTCTCTCCTACGTATCATATTTTAATGACGTGGCACGCCACATCACTCCACAATGCCAAATTTTTTGTTTTGAAGAAGAAAAAGAAGATCATGATGTGGCCATGGTGGAGTGACGTGGCATGCTGTGGTGTGCCGTGTCATTAAAATATGACACGTAGGAGAGAGGGTGTGCCACATAAGCATGCCACGTCATCATTTAACGGTAAAAAGTTAACGGTGTTACGCTCGAGGACCAAAATCGATCAACAAAAAAAACTTTGAGTATCAACATTAAACTTCATACAAACATTAAGGACCAAAATAATACTTTAACCTTAAAAAAAAAAAAGAAAGTGAAGGAAGAGTTTTTGTTTAAAAATAGATATAGTGGTTGGGATTTGTTGGATAGAAGAAGAATGATGGAGGACAGGTCAGTGGCCATTGGACACACAATTTGAGAAAACAAGTGGACGCAACCTAATTTAGTTTTTAAGTGTATATTATCTATCTATTAATTAAAAATTTATTTTAATCAAATAATGTCACTAAATTTTTACCTAGAATTAGCTCAAATTTCACAAATTTGTATAGAAAATTCAATTCATTAATTTTTTTTTAATCCAAAATTCTAACGAAAAATTGATAAGTCAAATTATTTAAATTTTTTTTTTTTACACAAGGTGATGATAGAGATTTTTCTGCATAAGATTTAATGTTTAAAATCATTTTGTTTGCACAAAGTATAAAGTTCAAGAAAATTTTTTACATTTTAGTATAACTTTGATTTTTTTTTTGGGTGTTGAGTATAACTAATGAATAAAGAAAATTAACAGAATAATTTTAATTGCTCAAAGTGCAAAGTTTACAGGCATTTTTAACTTCTAAGTTACATTTTTAAGTTGAAGAAAATTATTTGTATATAACGTTCAGGAAATTGTTTTTTATCATTTTAACTTAAAAAAAATTAAAAAACTATATTTAATAATTTTTTTTCTTTTACCAAAAAAATACAATGATAAATTTTTTTTCTAAAAATTCTTTAGCCACATACTTGAAAAGGAGGAAAATCATACTCATGGAATGTAGATATGCTGTGTCCAATTCGGCGCCATCTGTATTATTCTTAACCATTTACATTATCCACTAACATAAAAGTTTTAATACACATATATATTTTTAGAATTAAATTATGTTTTAATCATTTGATTTATGAATTTTAATTATATATATATATATAAATTAATCATTTTAAAAATTCCATATCTTGACTTTTTAGTTCTTAAATCATAGAAGAATAAATATATTTTAGGTTGTGATATATGTGACCAATAACTTTAGAAGAACATATAAATATATTTTTAAATATGTGTCATATTTATATTTTTTTGTACCTAATTAATTTCATTTACTAAACTTTAGAAGATTAACAGTACATACATTAAACATTATTCCTTCTCTCTCTCTCTCTAACATTAATTTTTTTTTTATAAACCTCTCTCTAACATTATTGAACATTTTGAAGATCTTATTAATTGGACATTGGAATATTTTATATCCCCTATATATTAAAAGTGGCAGCTAATTATGACATTTCCTCTATTTCCTCTTTTTTAGGATTTAGTAGTTCCATAAATTTTAATTTATTTTATCAATTTCAACACATCACCTAGTAATATTCTAGATGCTACTTTTTTTTGTTTGTCTAAAATGGTAGTAAGGGAAGGCACTCCAAAGTACTACCCGGTAGGGCGCCAATGGCATGTTGGGGAGACCAACAGAGGTCCAACCCAAAGGATTACTGCACAGGCCTAAACCGCAAGCAGTTTTACCCACTCGCAACTACTCAACTAGCCCTTGGGTGCCAGGGGATCTCCCTGGGGAGGAATGTCCACCAAAGCAGGATTTTGGATGGCCTTCAGGGGGATTTGAACCCTCACCCATAGTAAGACGAGAATTTTTCTCCGGATCCTTAACCATTTATGCCAACCCACTTTGACTAGATGCTACTTTGCTCATATGCAAGTTTACAATTATTTTATATTAAATTATACTTCCATTTTTTTTAAAAAAAATATTATATTCTACCCTCCTAAAAGTAGAAGTTAAGTTATAAATATAATTTTATCATTTTTTTAGAACAATATAATTTTATCTCTTTAAGAGAAGAAAAATGTAATTATAATATTATTAGTTAGTGTTTCAAAAATATTTATAAATTAATACCAAAATGTTCCCTAAGTTATTTTTACCCTTTACGAATGGTTTCTTCAGTATTAATAGAATGTAGTTCTCTGATTTATTATAAGTGCTGTTAAGCTTTTTTATAATTTGATGAAATTTATTATTATAAAAAAAAGCTGGAATACCAAAATTAATGTTTTGACTTAAATATTTTATGAAAGAAAATATATGTAATGACAATTTTACTATAAGGGTTCCCCCCTAACATGCTGATATAAAGATCTAACCAACATTGATGGCATTTCACCTAAAACTTGCATTATGTGAAAAATCATTATGTAAAATAGATAATTAAAATTAATAATTTGTTCTTAATTTACTTTCGTTGAAACTAGTACTCAAAAATTTATTAGACTCTAATTAATTTAATTCGAGATAAAAAAAGTTGCCAAAAAAAAAAAAACTCAAAGATACAGGAAGTGCTCTTAATTTAATTGCCTTAACATTTTGCAAGCAATGACAACATGTATTGGGTCCCTATGTTTTGTCATGATCAACTAAATGTAATTATTTTAAGGGTGAGTCTATAATGCAATTTGTTGCACGCATATAATGCAATTTCGATCGATAAGATTGTGACATATAAAAATTGCATTACATCTCAAGCCATCTTATCTACATGTTACAATCCTATCACCTAAAATTGCATTACATGCATACAATAAGTTGTATCATAGACCAATCCTTATTTTAATCCCAATGACACAAACCAAAGGGTTACCAAAAAGGAGACGCAAATGACACATCAATATCTGTAGGACAAAATCCATTGGTAGGTCAAAACCATCAAACCAAAGATTTTAAAAAAAAAAATATAAAATCTTAGAGAAATTTTATTTTTGTTTAAAATTAGTGAAAAGTCAACCAATACAAATTTTTAAGTTCTTTTGTCTAACACTGTAAATTTTTTCGTTAATTGATGATGTAGCGTGTTGAGTTGGTGACACACTCTCTCCTACATGACAAATAATGTTGATGTGGTATATGACTCGATCACTGACTCAACTGTTGAAAGTGAGTCCATCTCATTCAAGTGCTAAATTTAATTCCACTCCCTTCACTCTCGTTGAATCCATCGTCGACTTCAATCGCTTCGTTTCTCATTCCCCTAAACACATCACATATATCTACTCTTTTATTTCTTTGTCACGGAGGAGAGAGTGTGCTACCAAGTCAATACGTTACGTCATCCATTAACAAAAAAAAAAAATAGTATTAGACAAAAATGACTTATTTAAAACAAATTATAAAGATAAAAAAATCGCCTAAAATTTTTAAGAGATAAATAGACCTACCCTTAATAATAATTGGTTTTAGCTTAACAAAAATTACTTTGACTGATTATTGCTAATTTCATTTTTTAAGTGAATAATCTATTTTGTAGTGCATAATTATAAAAAATTCACGTCCGACACAAATCAGATATGTAAATATGCACCTTGGAATTAAGATTTAAAAAATGAGATACTCAAGATCAGATTTTGTATGTAAATAATTAATACTTGATATATATATGCAACTTTTAAAATATTAAATCACAATTTTAAATATGAGTCAGATTTTGTATATAAATAGTTAATATTTGAAATTTCATCTTTTCAAATATTAAATTATAATTAAAAATATTTTTTGATAAAATATTTATAATTCTTAATACTTAATAATTATTAATTTAAAATTTTTCAATATGAGTATATGGAATTGTAAATCGAATAATAATATTTTAATTTTTGATTGTATTAAATGTCTCAATAATATGAAAAAATTATCACCTTATGATTCTTTTTAAACTATATATATCTATCATTATCTAGCATACTATCATTAAACTCTATCTTTGAAATTTTCTTTTTTAAAATTCACAAGATAATAAACAATAAAATAAATGCAAATAGAATCCAAGTTGAGCTCAAACTTCTGTGAGGTCAAGTTCATCCATGTGTAAACTTTAATATGAACATCACATGCTTATTTGGCAATTTTCTAAAATTGAACAACAATCACAAATAAAATATTAAAAATTAATAAAAAATAACTAATTTTTTTAAAAAAAGAATCACTAAAATAGAACCAAACCCAGAATATTCCAGCCTCCTTGTGGGAAGTGCAATTCAAAAGTGGCCAACCAAAACTGAAAATCCTTTGGAATATTCCATTTGTTCTCTCCCACATTTTATTCTCTTTACCTAAAATCCTCTTCTCTCCCTCCACCGTTAGATCCTTTGACAACCTAAAACGTCATCAAATCAAACGGTTATGATCGAACTCAAATTTTTGCCACGAGAATTTCGATTCGTGAGATGTACATTTTCTAGAGAAGAGAATCTGCAAAAAAAAAGGGACCTTCGTAACCTCCTTCTCCTTCCCTGAAGTAATATTCCTTTGGAATCTAAAGAACCCTTTTTTTTTCCCCTAAGGTTCCGTTAATGGCGTTCACTATAAATACCCACCTCTAAGAAGTTGATTAATCCAAGCCAAGACTACATTTTGAGAGAAGTTCGAGATACCCAATAGGATTTGAGGTTGTGGGTCGTTGAGATTTTTGCTCAGAAATGGCAGGAATCGTTGTGGTTTTCGACTTTGATAAGACCATTGTTGACTGTGATAGTGACAATTGGGTTGTGGATGAACTGGGTTTCACTGACTTGTTCAATCAGCTTCTTCCTACCATGCCTTGGAATACTCTCATGGTAAGATTTCTGGGTTCAAATTTGAAACTTTGTGTGTGTGTGTGTGTTTCTGATTATAAGTACTGAGACTGCTCTTGCTTTGATTTTGATTCTATAGGATAGGATGATGATGGAGCTTCATTCTAATGGGAAATCCATGGAGGAAATTGAAGAGGTTCTGAAGAGGATTCCTTTACATCATAGAGTAGTTCCTGCAATTAAAGCAGCTCATGCTTTAGGGTATGTTTTCTTTTTGTGTTTTTTTTTTTCATTGAGTTTTGTGTTTTTGTTTTCCTTGAAGAGGAAGAAATATATGATGGTGGTGGTGTTTTGTTTTTCCAGGTGTGATTTGAGGGTTGTAAGTGATGCAAATTTGTTCTTCATTGAGACAATTTTGAAGCATTTAGGCATAAGGGAATACTTCTCTGAGATTAACACTAACCCAGGATATGTTAATGAAGAAGGAAGGTTAAGAATTTTGCCTTATCATGACTTTAATAAATCCCCCCATGGCTGCAGTCTCTGCCCTCCAAACATGTGCAAGGTATAATTTTTTTCAATCCATTAATTTCCTTATTTTTTAATAAGAGAGACGGGTTAAGGTTTCTTTTAATTGGTTGAAAGGGTATTTAAAGTCTATCAGAAGAAACCTTAATGATTGTCTTTCCGCGTTGGTATGAAAAACCCTTCCAAGAATAATGAACAAATTTGACTTATAACTTGCAATAATTATGGAAGCAGTACAAGTTTCTAGATTTGTTTTGAAATTAATTATTCATAACGTAGCTTATATTTTATTATTAAGTTGGTGTCTCACGTGAGTCAATCAACAGTTGAATGATGATCCTAGAAGACTGGAATGGGTCTTGATTTTAATCCTTTCTTCTTGAATTTAACCAATAAAATATTTTAGGCAGTCCACCTTTCTGATTAGATGCCATTAGGCTTAATTAATTTTGAGGTTTTGCAATAATTAACTTTTCATCATTTCAAGTCATTAAATATTTTTTCAACCGGTCAAAAGAAATCTTAACCAAACCTTAACCAGTGTCCCTGACCTAGACCCACATTCACTTATGGTTAAATTAATCTATTTTTGTCATCATCCTTGCAGGGTGTAATCATAGATAGGATTCAAGAATCAATATCCTCTAAAGAAAGCAAGAGGTTCATTTATCTTGGTGATGGAAGTGGTGACTATTGCCCTAGCTTGAGGCTCAAGGAAAGAGACTTTTTGATGCCTAGGAAGAACTTCCCCTTGTGGGACTTAATATGCAAAGACCCTTTGCTTGTGAAGGCTGAAATCCATGAATGGAGTGATGGGGAGGATTTGGAGAGAATTTTGCTGCAATTGATCCACAAAATTTCCATGGAAGAAGAAGAAAGCTCTCAACAATTCATCACTTCTGATTGCAAATTGCAGATTTTATCTGTGCCTTCTGCTCATAATGAGGCTCTGCCTAAAGCTCTCTCAGTTCAGCAGTAATGATTGAATGATTGAATAAATTTAACATCTTTGAAATTGTGATATAGTTAAAAACTTTCAAAGGGGGTTTTTCTTTTTTCTAGTTTTAGTCCCTAATTAAGTTTAAGTTTTGGTTTCTGATGTTAATTTGGTCCAAGAAGGACAATATTGTATTGTGTAACCAATATTGCACAGATGGTACATAATTTCTAATATAAAAAGACTTGGACAATTATGGCAGTCTCTTTTCTCTTACTTTTTAGCCAATGCTTTTTTTTTTTTGAAGTGGTTTCTGGGAATTTTGAAGAGAGTATAGTAAAATGGTTATTAATGGAGTGAAATTGAAAAAGAATGAGTTCTTAACTAATTGTTTGGAAGTTTAAATTTTAATAGGAGTTAAAATTAATCCCCAAAACAAGTTTTCATTGTCCAAGAGTACTGGTGTAAATTGTCATTTTTACTTTATTGTTGTCTCTAGTAAATTTAATGGTTTTATTTAATTTAGTTCCTCAGTTAGTTGAATGGTTGTGTGTTTTCAAATTGCAGTGCTTTCTTACATGTGAGGCGTTCTATGAAGTTTCCGTGGAGGTGTCCTCGTCCGCTGCATCAGCTAGTGCGGCCGTCATCGTTTGCAGCCGGCGCCATTGTCATCGTCCCCAGCCGGAGCCGTCTTTGTCTGCAGCAGGTGCCGTGTGGGAGCCATATTTGTCCATTAATTTAGGTCTTTGTGACAGGCATTGTTAGATTGAGCTGCTTTATTTCATATACTTATCCTTCAAGGTTAAAGAAATTTGGGTCTATTATAGACTAAATTGGTGTGAAATTGTTGTTCACATTGAGCTACTTTGTTTGAGAATAATATTATTTGAAGATTAAATTTGTTAATTTTGTTTTTTAGAGATTAAATTGAGACAACTAATATTTTTTCAAGTCCTTTGGTTTAGTTTGAAAAAATTTATAAATTGAAAATAGGTTATCTTTAAGATTGACAAGTGAGTCTATTGTATGAATTAAAGAGATTGGATCTTATGCTGTCCAGCATAAAAAAGCAAGGAGAGAGAGTGACACATAAGTGGGTCCCACATGTGGGACCCACTTATGTGTCACTCACTCTCCTTGCTTTCCTATGCTGACAGCATAGAATCCATTCTCATGAATCAAAACAACACAAATATATTCTATGTTGCCTCTATAACTAATTTGTTAGAATAGTTAATGATTATATAGATAAAAGGATGGAAGTAGTAGTACCTATAAATACCGATTAGAACATTTAATATAAATCATTTAAGAGAATTTTGGGGAGAAAAATTTAAAATTCACATGTGACCTATAATTTGACTAATGAACACTTGGGCCATGCCACTTGGCAGTTTCAATTATAGTAGTGGCATAATTATATTTTTGGTCTTGGGCAAAGTATTTATCAAAACGAATTTAATGATTAATCTTTTGAATATTGTGGGCCCGGTAACCTCCCAACGAATGACGCTAATATTTAAGTGCCCTAATGGTTAATGTTCCATATCCACAAGCTAATGTTGTTGCTTGCTAATATTTTGTGAGGAGTTTCTCCTGCAGCTGGACCAATATTCAGCCACCAGCTTAGAAAATGAAGAGTTTGTCTCCATAAGCTTTGAAGGTTCATCATACTCCACCAGTTCACCTATAGTAACCAAGAAAAGGGTCAAATCAAACACAAGGGAAAGAGAAATAGAGTATAATTGGAACAAAACAAGATTAGAACTAAAAAAGAAGTTACCATAAGAGAGGACCATGATCATGTTACTATCTATTACAGTTGGAACTCTGTGAGCCACAGTTATGACAGTGCATTCTGCAAATTCCTGCCTTATAACTCTCTGTAGAATGGAATCTGTGGCAGAATCAATGGAAGCAGTAGCTTCATCCAGCACAAGAATTTTGTTCCTCTTCAGAACAACTCTTCCAAGACAAAACAGTTGCCTTTGTCCCACACTCCAATTTTCACCTTCATCACTCACTGTTTAATTAAATTAGTCAGAACTCACAACCAAAACTTTTACACCCATATGGAATTCTAAACTTTTAGTGGGAGATTTCATTCAACTCTTTCAAGCCATAACAAATGGTAATTAAATACATCTCTTAGAGTAAATTATTATTTTGGTTTCTAAAAGATTTCACTTGTCTCGATTTAGTCCCTAAATAATGAAATATCGAATTTAGTTCCAAAAGATTCTATCTCTCTCAGACTAAAAGATACTTTATATCACAATTTCGTCCTTGCGTTTCATATTTTTGCTATTTTTGGTAGGGACGAAATTGCACACAAGATATCTTTCAAGGACTATATTTTCATGATTTAGGGATTAAATTGAAACAAGTGGAATCTTTCAAGGATTAAATTTGATATTTTCATAACTTATGGACTAAATTGAGACACGAAGAAATTTTCAAAGACCAAAACAGTAAGTTACTCTTATTTTTATTAACATAAGAGTTGATACATTTGGAGAGATGAAGTGTTCAAAAAATTTAATGTGAATAAAGAAATTTTCAAAAAGCATGTAGCTTCAAATATTTATAAATTATTATTTTCATGGACTCAATTTGATAATATAATAATTGAAGATTGAGACAAATCTTTCAGGGGTTAAATTGAAACATATAGAATCTTTTAAGGACTCAAACATTAATTTACTCTTAATATAAACAAATCAATTGATCATAATATTGAAAATAATAAGGGAGTTTTTATAATTTGATCATACATTTGGAGGTGTAACTGTAAGTGTTCAGAAATGTTAATGTGAATAAAGAAAATTTCAAAAGATATGTAGCTTCAAATATTTATAAATTGTATTTTATTTTCCAAAGAACCATATATACAAGCAATACAATATCTATTTATTATAACTAGTAAGCTTCAAATTCCTGGATTTAACATACCAGAAGAGTCCAACAGTTTTGGTAGATTGCTAACTGTTGCCTTAAGCTGACATTTCTCTAAAGCCTATACAAAAGGAAACCAATGAAATCCATGATCAATCAAGTGTTCAAATAGAAATTCCATGTTATTTGAGTGAATTATCATTTTGGTCCCTGAAAGATGTAATATGTCTCAATTTAGTCCCTAAAAGATGAAAATGTCAAATTTAAACACTAAAATATGCAATTTGTTCCAATTTAGTCCTTGAGAATCTCCGTTAACATATTTGATGAAAAAAATTCTCATGGACTAAATTGAAAAAAAACGCATCTTTCTGTTCCATCTTAGGATTAAACTGAGACAAATTGTGTCTTTTAGGGGTCAAAATGATAATTTAGTCTTATAATTCAATTGTGGAGCTAACCCATTCACCTTCCATATTTCATCATCTGTGTATAGGCCTAATGGATCCAAGTTGGTTCTAACACTACCCCTGAAAAGAGTAGGTTCTTGAGGAATGATGCTTAGCTTCATCCTTAAGTCCTTGAGCCCCATTGAGCATATGTTAAGGTCATCTATAAGAATATTTCCACTTGCTGGCTCAACTAAGCGAAACAAAGCACTTATAAGTGTCGTTTTCCCACTTCCTGTCCTTCCTACAACTCCCACTCTGTTCCCTTGTTTAAGCGTGCAAGTGATTCCCTTAAGGACTAATGGAGCATTTGGACTATATCTGATCTGAAGTCATGTATTTGAAACAGTGAGGAATCAAATGAAGATGATCAAGGTGAAAATAAAGGTTGAGAGCATGAAATGAAAGTATGCAAATTTATCCCCCAACAAAATCTCATAAATATGCTTCTAGTTTCTTTTTGGAAAAACTCCCAAACTTCACCGCAACTTTCAATTTCGTCCCAAAACTTTTTTTATAGTCAAATTTGTTCTAAAAGTTTAGAATTGCAACCGATTTGGTCCAACACCTAACATCGTCCAAATTATTGACGACAATTGATGACTTTGTATCATACATGTAATATTAATGATAGCTCATCACTCAAAACGATGCCACTTCTTCATATTAATGTTGACTCATCACTTAAACGATGCTGCTTCTTCATATTAAGAAGAAGAATAATCAACGTCGTTTTAGTGTGTCCTGAAGATCATGAGTGATGATGAGTCATTAATATTACATGTGTAGTGTCATGTCATCATTTATCGTTAATAATTTGGACGCCATTAGGAGTTGGGATGAAATCGATTGTAATTCATAAATTGAGACAAAATTGACTGCAAAAAAAAGTTTAGAGAAGAAATTGAAAATTGATGTAAAGTTTAGGAACATAAAAGGTGCTTTTATCTTTTTTACCTTTAGGGCCTGAAGATCTATCCTACCCTTGGAAGGCCAAGAAGATGGAGGCCTCTTGGTCTCCACAATTGAAGGAGGCTCTGCTGGTATGTGAATGAATTGCTTGATTCTTTCAACAGATATAATATGGTTTGATAAGCTGCAAAACCATCTGGTCAGAAAAATTTGGGTTTGAGTAAGTGTCAGTGCATAAGAGAGAGAAAGTCCCACAAGCCCTGCAGACACCATAAGAGCCACAAATTCTTAGCATGTGAACAGTATGAAGTATGAACATAATCTTAGAAGGATGTATAACAAACTATTTTTTTTAGTAATTATCATTTTGGTCCCTAAAAGATGGAATTTGTCTCCATTTAGTCCTTGAAAATGGATGCAATTTGTCTCAATTTAGTCTTTGGAAATCTCCACTAACATAATTGACGCAAAAATTTTCAAGGACTAAATTAAGACAAATTGTATATTTCAGGGACTAAATTTGATATTTCTATCATTTAGGGACTAAATTGAAACAAATTACATTTTTTAGAGACTAAATCGAGACATATTGCATCTTTCAAGGACCAAAATGACAATTTACTCATTATTTTATGTAACATTACCTGGGGTAAGGTGTCCCTTTGGAAGTAAAACAAGCAAAAAAGCAGCAGTGAAGAGTGTCAAATTCTGAAGTCCTTCAATCCTTAGAACTATCCATTCCATTGCAGCATTTGAATGAAAGAAGAGTGTTGCATCTGTATCCACAATCTTTAAGTAGCTTTGGAAAAATCTGTCTACCATGTTGAAAGCTCTTACTGTTACTACTCCAAGTGATGTCTCAGCTGTAAAATTCATTATTGGAGCTTTTGTGGTTCCATTAATTCTTATTAGTTCCCTTGCAGAGGATTGATAATAACTCTTAGGACCACACAGAAAAACACAATGTTGAAAGTCCATCGTTAGAACATGGCTTGAGAATGAAAGATAAAGAGAGAGAGAGAGAGAGACAAACCAGAATGTATATTGAAGCCACCATGGCTAGAATAGCTACAATGAGGACTTGCCATGTGACAGAAGCCATTATCCCAATCATTGTCAGAAGCTCAATTCCTCCGGCTGCTACAAAATTGATGGAGAAAGGTATATCAAAGTCTAGAATACTGAAATCTGATGAAGCCTGCAATACAAGCAAGGAAGATAGGCTTTAGTTTTCAGAAATGAGTTAATAGACTTAAAAATAGTCTATGACAAAGGAAAAAGATATAGATTACATATGACTATGAGTAAATTAATATTTTAGTCCCTGAAAGATGTAATTTGCCTTAACTTAGTTCCTAAAAGACGAAATTTGTTTCAATTTAGTCCCTGTGAAAATTTCTGTCTGTGAAGTTAATGAAGATTTTCAAGGATTAAATTGAGACAAACTGCATCTTTCAGGGATTAAATTTGACATTTTCATCTTTCATGGATTAAATTTGATATTTTCATCTTTTAGACACTAAATTGAGATAAATTATATATTTCAAAGACCAAAATATTAATTTACTCGATTATCTATCTATTCTAGTTGGAGTCAAGAGGAATATTACTCGGGTCAAGATCCGCCCCACCGGGGTTGAGTCGAAGAACAACATAGGAGCATTGAAGATAGCATTGGTAAAACAAGAGAAGAAGGCCTTAGAAGCTTTTAATCCAAGATATGCAGCACAAAAAGCCCTTAGGTATACAGAGACAACACAAAGAAATGAAAGAGTTGTGTAAACTCCAATCAAAATTGCACTTGTTACTTTTGGGATTTCAATGGCTAGAGCTAGCCAAAATGTTGAGGCAGCCTGCAAAGCAACAAAAGCTAACTGTGATAATAACATCAAAGTTAGAACCAATGAACCCTTGGAGATAAAGATATAATCCCAAAATGGCTGCAATCCAACATCACCAATCTCCTTTTCCTCCTCTTGTGTAAGTTGTTGTCTCTTGGTAGAAATCTCAGCCTCACTCTCATCTTTCATGGGATGAAAACCATGAGATTCCTCTGGCTGATCTGAATCTGTTTTTTCAGGCTCCACTTGGTTTTCATTACTTTGATCAACCCCATTTATCACATCTCTATGAGCATTCACTAGTTGTTCAAAGGCTGTCCCAGTAGTCAAGAGATCTTCATAGCCACCTGATTGAGTTATTTTCCCTCCCTCCATTACCTAGAATTTTAGACACAATTTGCTTCATATGAGTTGTGCTCAAAGAAAAATGAGTAAATTATCATTTTAGTCCTTAAAAGACACAATGTGTCTTAATTAGTCTGGAAATATTAATTTAGTCTCTAAAAAATGAAAATATCATATTTAGTCCCTGAGAATCTTCATTAACATAATTGACAGTATATTTTGCAGGGACTAAATTTAAATAAATGATATTTTTCAGGGACTAAATTTGACATTTTCATCTTTCAAAGACTAAATTGAGACAAATTACATCTTTCAAGAACTAAATTTGATATTTCTATCTTTCAGGGACACTAAATTGAGACATATTGCATCTTTAAGGGACCAAAATGATAATTGACTGAAATGCATATTTCCAATGAGATAGGTTACCAGAATTTTATCAACTTCTGAAAGAAACTCCACTTGATGAGTGACTAGAATGACCGTTTTCTCTCTTAGAGCAGTCATGACACAATCCTGCAAATACATAATTTAAATGAGACTAATATACTGCAATATGGCGAATACTTTCCAATTCTAAAATACAAAGAATCTGAAAAGGGTTTCTTTTTACATGAAACAGAACAGTAGCAGTATGTGCATCAACTGCACTGAAAGGGTCATCAAGAAGATAGATGTCAGCATCATTATAGACTGCACGAGCAAGTTGAATCCTTTGCTTCTGTCCTCCACTCATGTTAACCCCTCTTTGACCTATTTCTGTAAGATCACCATGGATAAAGCAATTGATATCCTTATCCAAGGCACAAACTCTAATGGCATTCTTATATCTGGTGATGTCCATTGGCTTTCCATAGAGTATATTATCACGAATTGTCCCACTTTGAATCCAGGAAGTTTGAGAAACATAGGCTAGAGTTCCTCCTACACTAACCTGTTTTTCATTACAATGAAAGGAAGAAAGTTTAAGATTATTGAAATTAGAGTAAATTATCATTTTGGTCCCTGGCAGATGCAGTCTATCCCAATTTAGTCCTAGAAAGATGGAAATGTCAAATTTAGTCCCTGAAAGATGCATTTTGTCTCAGACTCTCAGTTTAGTCCTTGAAAATATTCATTAACATAATTGATAGAAAATTTTCTAAGGACTAAATTAAGACAAATAACATCTTTTTATTGAAAAAAGATAAATAGCATCTTTTAGGGACTAAATTGAGACAAGTTGCACTTTCAAGAACTAAATTTGACATATTCATCTTTTAAGAACTAAATTGAGACAAACTGCATCTTTTGGGGACCAAAATGATAATTTACTCTTGAAATTAATTTGGCAAGATATTGAGCTAAACTTGCTTGGTTAGTAACTCACACTTCCTGAAATTTTGGGTATCTCTCTGAGTATTGTGCATAAGAGAGATGATTTTCCAGCTCCAACTGGTCCACAAACTGCAACTTTCTGTCTCCATTTGATTTCTAAATTCACATCTCTTAAAGTTGGGGACAACAATTCTTGTCCCCAACTGAAATTCCCTGCATGGATCTCTATGCTGTTATTAGCTGAGTTTTGAATTTCATTTCCAATAACATGATCATCATCATTTTGTATCTCATCTTCCAGCAAGAAGGTGTTGAGACGGTCAAAGGAGACCTTAACTTGAATCATGACTGAGAGAGCCTCTGGGATCACCCTAACAGGCTCTGCCATGATCCTCAAGGTTGCAAGAACTGTGAAGATGGTCTCAGCATTTAATGGGGCACTCTGAAAGATGGCACATCCAAGGAAAATCACTGATGAAATGATGGCAGGAGTCATCCAATACATAAAGGTCCCATGAGCCTTCTTGAACTGTGCTTCACCCAAACACTCAACCTCTTTATGACGAAGGGATTCGACCAAGTTCTTGAATTTATCCTCCCAAGATTGTAACTTTATGATTTTCATACTATTAAGAATCTCTGAAGTGGCTCTTAGGCGTTCATCCTGTGCAGTCATGAATTCTGTCTGGCACTTTTGTAGGACTTTTGCAAATGGTACATTCAGAAGGCCACAGATTAGAAGAGGGACTAAACCAGGAAGTGCACCAAGACCTACAACACTGAAAAGCACACCAACACCAAGAAGAATTTGCAATGCACTAGTCCATGTTGAATGAAACCACCATGGAAATTCTCCCATTCTGTAGGCATCAACTGCAATGTAATTCACAATCTCCCCGGTCGAATGCCTCCTTTTCGCTAAACTCGAAAGCTTTAGCTGCTTTTTGTACACTGCTACCATTAGAGCTGATCTCATTCTCATTCCTGACCTCCTGGCATTAAAAAACCAGTGCCTCTGGGACAAAGACTCAACCAGCTTGGATATAATCAGAAACCCCACTATGCAAAGACCATCTTTCATGTTTTGCTCACTGTGATTTGTGTAGTTTACAAAAGCATAGAGTATTAGAGGAGAGAGTACAAGAGAGATTGTCCTGAGAAATGCCAAAGTTGCTATTATTAAGTTATCTTTTAAATGATTTTTTACTATGGACCAAAGAACCAAGTTTTTAGTATTGCTCATCATGTTCCTCTCCCTCAAAAGCAAGTCCCATGCATGAGTAAACTTCTGGTAAACCGAATGAGATTCGTCTTCGGGAACAAGAGAAGGGATGTCTTCAAGAGCTAGAGGCCTTAAGTATCCAAAGCTGAGTAATGGATTAATCCAAGAAAAAGTGAGTTTACTAAGGAATGTTCTACTGCTTTCAGTTTCTTGAACCAAAAGAGGTTCATATATAGTGGTTTCTGAGATATGTTGAGAGACAAAGTAACCAAGGTTTTGGAAGGCACAGAAGACAAGTAAAAGGTGTAGAGGCCATTGTACTATATAGAAGTAATGAAGTGTTTGGTGTTTAAACATAATTTCTATATTGAGAGCTGAAACCAGTGTACATGAAAAAACCCACCATATAAAGTTCAAAATTTTCATCCACTTATATCTCTGAATAAGCAAAGAAATAGTTAAAGAAATCCAAATTAGTCCTCTGATGATGGAAATCAACCAGTTCAACGTATGGAACTCACCAGTTTTGGCTATGAAATTCCACAAACCATTACTGAAATATGTAATGCTAATAAAAGCACAGCACAACGACCCAACTTTGAAAATCCATCCCTTTCCACAGTTACTATCACTTGGAGGAATTTTTCTTATCCAACTGATGAACAAAGAGAAACAGAAAACTGACAGGAACAGCAGATTTACAACGTCAATTATAGCCCTTTGACTGCAAACTGAAGTAAAATCGAAATCTCTGAAGCAAATATGTGAGATGTTCCCTGTATATTCAGTAAAAGTGATACAATCAGAATACATTTTTATGCAAAGAAGTGTATTGTATTTATAACAAAGACCTTGCAAGCAAGAGTTCATCCTTGGGAACTTCAAAGTTCAATAAGAAGCAGGAAAGAACCAAATGCCACATACAGAATAGTGAAGAATGAAAATACAGTATAATTTCTTTACTATAATTGTACGTAACAAACAGACTCAAAAGAACTAGGAATCAACACAAGTTTAGCATATATATATATATATATACCTATTGAGCTGCCATTGCCAAAGTGACCCATTTTGAGAGCTTGAGAGGTTTGCTATCTTTCACTCCAAAGCAGCCTCTTTGGATTTGAAGACCACATAACTTAATAAATACATATCTGAAATGAAAGTTCTCAGGCTGAAGAAGGAGTGAAAGTATAATTTTTAAAAAGTTTTCATCATGCCACATCGCGGACCAAATTAACAGTGTTACACAAAAGGGCTAATTTGAAACAAGTTGCAAAGACAAATGACTGATTTAAAACTTTTAAAACATAGAGGATCAATATAGAATAAATGAAAAAAATAAGGAACTAAAATGGGGTTTTGGCCAAAGATAAGAATAGAAGCAGTGACTTTGTTTAGAGGAGGCAGATCTGTGTAACTACCTTTGGCTGCATGCATACGTTTGATATATAAATAAACGAATCTTTTGAAAATTACTACTTAGAATATTACCACAATAATTGCTCAAATACTAACAAGGTAGCCAACCTTGAAGAATAAAATTATAAGTTACACTTAAAAACCCTTTTATTTTAAGAATTTTACTCCCTTAATTTTATAAAATCAAGATGGCTAAATTCACAGATGTGAGAAACCTTTTTCTTTAACCAATAGTAATATTTTAATTCCAACTATTCAATTTAATTTAATAGTTATTCTCATCTCTCATATAATTAAAGTGTTCTCGTTTGCTTATCTCTATACTATAATGATTCTATCGTCTTCTAGTTATTGGTCTCTAATTTATATAAATTATGCAATGAGAGGATAGAAAAAGTAAAAATAAAAGTAATTTATTATTTCAGTCTCTAAAAAATTTTATTTGTCTTAATTTAGTTCATAAATCATAAAAAAATCAAATTTAATTTTTAAAAAATACATTCTGCCTCAATTTAATCTTTGACCAATAATAATTAAGTTGAAGAGGTGACATTGATTGAGAGATGATATAGCAATTAAATATCATATAGTCTAATATGTGATACTAAATAAATAATAATAAAGAAAGCAGGCTAGAAATGGAATAAAAAAGAAACACGTTCTTCTTAAATTTTATTGGTAACGGTTGACTAAGGTGCGGCAGCAATTGTCCTATGGTAGAAGTTTAGATAAGGGTCAAGTCATAATTGAAATGCATGGCATTTAGACTGGGCCAAGTTAAGTAAAAAGAGTTACGCCATAACTAATAGCTATAGCTTTTGGTCTAGTGGTAAATGCTCGATCCAATAATACCGTTTAATTCTTCTTTTTTCATCTCTTTAGCAGGAGATCAAAAAAGCTTACTGCAATTTCTTATATATTTGCTATAAGATTTTTTTTGATTAAAATAAATTAAAACATATGAAAAAAGTTTTTAAAAAGAACCAATAATAAAAAATATAAGTTATATAAACTACTATACACATATTGATTTTTGGTTGAAGAACCTCTTCACAAAATTATAAAAACAGCCACCTGAGATTTTTCCTAAAATGAATTGAAAGACTTTCTGAAATCAAAAAGGTGGAGGAGCTTTAATGATTCTCATTCGTTTCAAAGAATTCCAAAACCACTAAGCATAGGGCCAAAGCCAATAGAATAAGATCAGTTTTGTAAATTATTCATATTGATTGATCATTGGATTAAGAAAAAGATTAATATGATTCAACTACACGTTGCCACCACCCAATTAGAATACAAATTATTTAAAATTGAAATCTCTGAAGCATATATATATATATGAGATGTCCCTGTAAATTCAGTAAAAGTGATACAATCAAATGCATGTGTGAGAGTACTATAACATAACAAGAAGATGACATATTTTTATGCAAAGAAGTGTATTGTATTTATAACAAACACCTTGCATGCAATTTATTTTACAATAAAATTCTGAAATAAAATACTTGAACTTGCACTCGGATAGGATAGAAACACTCCAGATTATTTTTATTTTTATATAAATAATTTACAATAATCCCACTTGAGGTTTGGGAAAGTCTACTTGATATCCTTCTTGTTTCAAAAACTACACTTAACTCTCTTGGTATTTGATATATACTGCAAAAACTTCTCTATAGCAATTTATTTTATATTAATAAAAACTACAATTTCATTATTAATATAACAATAGAAACAATTATATATTTTTATTCTTCAAAACACATATTATGCAAAAATATATAAATTTTATTGAAATATATATATCAAACATTAGAAATCCAAGTGTAAATTTGAAAAGAAGGATATCAAATTATCAATTGTAACTTTTTGGTATTCTTTTTTATGGAAGCAATACAAAGAGATTCCTAATCTTCTTTAAGGGTTCTTCCTGCTGCTTGACCAATATTCAGCTACAAGCTTAGAGAATGAAGAAGAATTAGCCTCAAGAAGCTTTGATGGTTCATCATACTCCACAATTTTTCCTACAATATCACAATCCAAAACACCCTCAATGTTATTATATATGAACTATAGGATAATATAAAAATATTCAAACAAGTTACAGTAATATCAGTCTATTCTATGCCTAAGAATCCTAGATATTGATAAGAATACAAATAGGGAAGCACAACACATTATATATTATCCAGATATAATTTTATTTTTGGTGGGCACCACCGCCTATTACCAGGGACCGACTAATCCGGTTTGAGATTTAATCACAGTTAAGGCTCCTCACCCCTCCTTACAGGTGTGTTATGAGAGGATCGAACTCGAGGGCTCTTCCCACATACTCAGCCTGTGTTCCCAACTGAGCCACAACCTGTATAATTGGTGGTGTTCTGTAGATACCAGCTAATTTAGGTATTTAGACATCCAAGTATCTAACCTATGTTCCTGTTGTTTGAACTGATGGAAATAATCTGAATTTTCTAGAAACATTGGTGCACTATTGTGAAAAGGTAAAACTGGGTTAAAAGGATGCTATTATATGATAATTTTGGATTTGGTCGACCCGACCCAAGTGTTTTTGACTTGCCGATTGGCCCATATTGGCATAACCACACCCAATCAAGAAGGAAAATCACATTTAGCTATTATAGGATGAATCCCCCAGATTCCCTTTTGGCTTTGACCCTTTCTTGTTTTGCAAGTCTCTACAACAACAACAACAACAACAATCAAAACTTTTTCCCACTAGGTACGGTCGGCTATATGGATCAAGCGACACCAACATGTTCTGTCTTTGCACATTTCTATGGTTAGGTTGTTTATGGATAGATCCCTCTTAATCGTTTCTCCTATTGTTTTCTTTGGTCTTCCCCTACCTCTAGTTATTAGGCTATCTTCCATTTAGATAATTCAGACTTTGAATCTGAGCTAGATATGAATTTATCATTATCCTTTTCTACTAGAATTAAGATTTTTATCTACAAAACCCAACTTTTTTTTTTTTTACCGCAAGGAATAGAAAATGAAGCTTAATTACCATAAGAAAGAACCATGACCATGTCACTATCCAAAACAGTAGGAACTCTGTGAGCCACAGTTATAATGGTGCACTCAGAGAATTCTTCTCTAATGACTCTTTGTAAAATGGCATCTGTTGCAGAATCAATTGAAGCAGTTGCTTCATCCAAAACAAGAATTCTGTTCCTTCTTAGAAGGACTCTCCCAAGGCAAAAGAGTTGGCGTTGGCCCACACTCCAATTATCTCCCTCATCATTCACTGTTCAATTAATCAAGAACTAGATGAAGCAAGTGCAAAGCATGAATTTTCAACTCAAAAAGGTTAAGAACTTCAAAATGAAAATTTAATGAATGATTATTTTAATATTTCTAACTTGTCCTCTCAAGTGAATGTTGTTTGGGGCTTGAAGCTTGGACCAAACTTTACCTACCTCATATTGAAATTGGATAATACCTTGTAGTCTCTAGGTGTTTAATATCAAATTATCAAGTTTTCTAATAAAATGACTAAAACCCTCTTTTTGTCCGTCCCTCACAGATGTTCATTTTCTCAATTTGGTCCCTCACAAATTTGTGTTCGAAATTTGGTCCCTTACATATTAGCATTCTCAGTTTGGACCCTCACAAAACAAATTGTTATCAATTTGGTCCCTCTATTTAGCAGTCGTTTAAATAATTAACGGATATAATGAGGTAGACTGCTTGGTGCTAACTGTGTAATATTTAATGTCTGCTAAAATAATCCGTTTATTATTTAAATGGTAGCCAAATAGAGGGACCAAATTAATAATGATTTGTTTTATGAGGGACCAAATTGAAAAAATGGGCACATGTGAGGGACCAAAATGAAGTTATAGTCCTAATAAAATCGTGCCTATTATGTGTATATTTTTTTACAATGCAGCTCCATATGATTAGGGTTTTGAAAAAAATCCATCGACATGTTATGATTTTATTAAGTTCAATCCATTGAAAATTCATTCAACTATGAAGAATAGTAGTTATATGCAAGAATCAAACTCTTGACTACTTGTTCATATGTAGAGACCTCAAAACCATGTCAACTCAAAAGCTTATATTGGTCATGCTTTTAAGAAAAGCTTCTCTCAAGTGAAAGCAAAACTATATTGATATTTCTAACAATAAACAGAAATATAAAAGATTTCAAATTCAATCTTGCTCACTAGATTATTAGCAGCATTCTGAATATTTCTCACCTGATGAGTCCAGTAGATTTGGCAGAGAACTTATTGCCTCCTTGAGCTGACACTTCTCTAAAGTCTACACACAAAAGAAAAACATCAAGTATAAGAACAATACAGATTCAAGTTTCATAGAACATGATGAAGAAGACTATCAAAATAGAACCATATTTGATATATATATATAACCTTCCAGATCTCATCATCAGAGAATTGACCTAGTGGGTCCAAGTTGGTTCGAACACTACCCCTGAAAAGAGTTGGTTCTTGAGGAATAATGCTGAGCCTCATTCTTAAATCCTTAAGGCCTATTGAGCATATGTTAATCTCATCTATAAGGATTTTACCACTTGCTGGCTCTACTAAACGAAACAGTGAACTTATAAGTGTAGATTTTCCACTCCCAGTCCTTCCTACAATTCCTATTCTAGCCCCTTCTCTGAAAGTACAAGTGATTCCTTTCAGAACTGGAGGAGAATTTGGACGATATTTAACCTGAAAAGAATGAAGTAAAAGTCATCAAGGATAAGATTAATTTATCTTTGGAAAAATTCAACTTATTATATGTATATATAAAGGAAGTGATGTACAATCAAGACATGAGTAAATTAGCATTTTGGTCCCAGAAAGATACGATTTATTTCAATTAAGTCCTTGAAAGATGCAACACGTCTTAATTGAGTCCTTAGAAAATTTGCAATGAGTTATGTTAATGGAGATTTCCAAGGACTAAACTGAGAAAAATTGCATCTTTCATTTACTAAATTTGACATTTTCATCTTTTTTTAGTGAATAAATTGAGACAGACTATATCTTTCAGGGACCAAGATAGTAATATTCTTAAAACATCTCACAGAAGATGGGAGAGTAATATACTCATTATTCATTGGTTTCTTTACCTTCAAATCTTGCAATTCTATTCTTCCCTTGGAAGGCCATGAAGGTGATGGCCTTTTATCCTCTACTACTTTTGGAGGCTCTTGTGGTATGAGCATGAATTGTTTGATTCTCTCAGCTGAGATGATATAATTTGATAATTTACAAGCCCATTGAGTAAAAAATATCTGGGTTCTTGTTGATGACAAAGCATAAGACATAGAAAATCCCACAAGCCCTAAATACACCACAAAAATGGGAAAACATGTCAAAATCCTAAAAACTTTCCATAACTTGTCATTTGGGATATTTTAATATTGCGTTTTCTAGTATCCTTAGAGATGATACAATTTATAAGACTTCATAGAGCGACATCCTTGTTATAAGATATCTTAAATGATATCAAGCATTTTTTTGGGTCTTGGACCAGAGCATCCACCAAAGTGAACCTGAACAGAACACAAACCCTTTACCAGTTGTGTCACACCACGTTGGTATGATATCAAGAATTTTAGATACTGGTGTACCAAAAGCAAGTATCATGAATACTTTCTGATATCCTAAACATTAGCATGAAGATGGTGGTATTACCTGAAGTTACATATCCCTTAGGAAGAAACAAAATCAGAAGAGCCTCTGTGAAAAGGATCAAATTCTGAAGCATTTCCATTCTTAAAAGCAACCACTCCATGGCAGCATTGGTATGCAAGAACAATGTAGCATCAATATCAACTAGATGTAGAAATGATAGGAAGAATCTATCCACCATCTTGAAAGCCCTTATGGTGACCACTCCTGCTAATGTCTCTGCTGTGCAACTTACAACTGGAGCTTTTGTTATTCCATTGATTCTTACAAGTTCCCTTGCAGATACTTGATAGTATCCCTTACAAAACACAAGAATGAGAAGAAGGAATAAAACAAATTGTTAGCTCTATGAAAATCTGAAAGTTCCAGGACAGAAAAAGGTAAAAGTACCTTTTTGGTCCCCAAAGTCTCTGTCAATTTTGCCCATGAACTTTGTTTGTAATCAATTGCGTTCGTAAACTTTCAATTTGCAAGCAATTTTGCTCTTTACTCTAACTTTGTCTAAATCAGTGTTACAAAAAACGGACCGACTGGTCGGACCGGAAAACCGTCTGCCAGTCCGGTCCGGAATAACCAAAGAACCGGTCAAGAACCGGCCAAACTGGTCAAAACCAGTGGTTTAGACGGTTTGGCCGGTTGTCAATTTGTGTTGTTTATGATTTAGTATTTATTGAGAATTTGTTGTGACTTGTAAAGATTGTTTCTATTTCAGTATTTATAGTTTGGTTTGTAATAAGACTTGAGATTTAAATATGTTGATCTTTGAACTTATTTGAAGAGTTTAATATGATATTGTGGTAGTTTGCAACTTGTTCTATTTTTTATCATGTTTAGATGGAGATGGAGACATATAATTATGAAGTATATAATTTTTTATGACATATTTTAGTATATTTAATTAAAAATATATATTTTAATTGCCACCGATTTGACCACGGTTTGACCATTGAACCATGAAGCAGTGCCTCGACCGGTTCAATGGCCGGTCCGGTTTCAAAAATACTGGTCTAAATAATTAATGACAGATGCAAATATATCCATGTGGCTTCTGCTACTGATTTTGATGCCAAGTCATACTTTTAGCTATAGTGTTTCGTCAATTTAACCATGGTAACACCATTTATTTCTTAGTACTACAGTGATAAGCGTGGCATAATTGACAAAACAATGTAGCTAAATATATGAGTTGGCATCACAGTCAGCTATTGGAGGACATGTTGACAGCCATATTTGCATATGTTATTAATTATTTAGACGAAGTTAGGGTGAAAGGCAAAAGTGCTTGCAAATTGAAAGTTTAAGGACACAATTGACAACGAACAATGTAGGGGAAATTTTGATGAAGACCCTATAGTTTGGGGACCAAAAAGGTAGTTTTACCACAGAAAAAATGCAAGAAGCTATGAGTTTGCATTATCCACCATAATGTAAATTGCAGCTACTGCAGCTGCAGCAGCAACTATGAGAACCTCCCATGTGGCATAAGCCATGATTACAATTCCAACTAGAAGTTCAACTGCAGTGTGTGGGGCATTAACTGTGGCAAAAGGTATGTCAAAATCCAAAGTACTCAAATCTGATGAAGCCTGCATTTCATAAGCATATAAAACTTCAATGAACAAAATGGAGAAACTACATTTTACCTCCTAAATTAAAGCCCAATTACAAAAATTAGTACATAAATTCTAAAACATAACAAAATACTTTCCTAAACTCCAAAATATGATAAAACACCAAATATTACTTTATAGAGGGAAATAATGTTTTGTTACATTTTGAAGTTCAAGGGAGTTCTCCTTTTATGTTTAGAGTTTACGTAAATAATTAAGCCTTAGTTTAGGGAGATGAAGTGTAGGGCTTGTTTGACATCGGTTTTTGAAAACTGTTATTGTTTTTCAGTATTTATTTTTAAAAACTAAAAAACATATTGGTGTTTTTAATAACCAGAACTAAAACTTGTTTTGGACTATTGTTTTCTTGTTTTGGGGAAAAAACATAGAAGTAGAACAACTTTGAGAGAATTGTTTTCATTAATTTAATTTTACTTCTTCTATCTCCCTTCATTAATGGCAACTTTGAGAGAATTGTTTTCAAAACTGTTCCCAAAACATATTTAATCAAACAAGTTTTTTTTATTTAACACAAAACAAAGACAACTGTCAAACACAGCCATAGATTCCCCTACACATTTTTAAATATTCACAGAATGTTAGTTTTCCTAGAGTAACTGGCATAGAATATGTATCTTACCCTGGTTATAATCCGTCCAACGGGAGTAGAGTCAAAGAAGGACATGGGAGCATTGAAAATGGCAGAATTAAAACCAGAGAAGAAGGCTTTAGAAGCCTTTAATCCAAGATGGGCTACAAAAAGGGACCTCAAGTAAACAAAAACAGCACTCGGAATTGACAAGCCAGTGTACACTCCAACCATCATTACTTTAGTGATCTTTGGGCTTTGAGTGGCTATTGCAAGCCAATAAGATGATGCAGCCAAAAAAACAGCAACACCCACCAGAGATATTAAGCTTAAACACAAAAGAAGCAGTCCCTTGGAGATAACTACATAATCCAAGAACATTTTCCATACAGCACTTCCCATTTCTCTTTGTTCTTCTTGTGTAAGTTGAATGGCCTCACCAACCTCCCCTTCATAGTGCCTCTCCTGTGTATTAATTATATCGACTTCTCGAAGTTCTTCTTGGTTTTGGTGAAGATCACTCAATCCTGTCATTGCATCTTTATGAGCAGCTATGAGTTGTTCAAAGGTTGTCCCTGATGCCATGAGCTCCTCATAGCTTCCTGCTTCAGCAATACAACCTCCCTCTATAACCTATGAAAAGGTTATATATTTCTATACTTATTTAAACCAAATAAAACAATATAGCTGCTTGTAAATTGCATACTTTGGAAACATTGAGGAACTAAAACAAGGGAGACCACATTTTAACTCTTTGAAATAAGTCCAAATTATAAAAATGTAACAGAAAACTTCACAAAACTTTGGACAGAAATGAAAACGTTGAATCTCAGTTGAAACTAATTACAAGAGGCTGCAACTTTGCTTCAACAATCCTCATGTGGCCTCTATTAGTTAATTTTAATTGGGATACAACATTCTCATTTTAATAAGTTTATAAATGTGTTCCATTATATTTTAAATTTCATACACTAATTTTGTAATGGGGCCCTAGGTCAAAGAATAAAATGTCATTTCCTCTTAAAACATTGATAGTTAATAGTTTACCATAATGTTATCAACTTCTGAGAGAAACTCCACTTGATGAGTCACTAGGATGACTGTTTTCTCTCTCAGAGCAGTCATGACACATTCCTGCAGTTTAAATTTGAAATAAAGGAAATGCATTAGAAAAATAAAACCTTATATACCTCTTGCATTTACATAAGTTATTTTTTGATGTATTTGGATAGTGTGGTTGAACTTGGGAAAGTAACTTCTGCATTTATCTGAATCATTTCATTAGGAAATTGTTTATTTGGATTAGCAGGGTACAATTTTTGAAGTTCTTCTAAATAGGTGAAATTTGACTATTTGGCTCTCTCTCATATTCAGAAGGTTAGTGTTTCATTACATTTCTAATGTATAAACACAATCCAAAAACAAAATTAAGGTATTGTTCTTACATGGAATAGAACTGAAGAAGTATGTGCATCCACTGCACTGAAAGGGTCATCAAGGAGATATATATCAGCATCATCATAGACAGCTCTGGCAAGTTGGATCCTTTGCTTCTGTCCTCCACTCAAGTTAATCCCTCTCTGACCTATTTCTGTAAGATCACCATGCTTGAAACCACTTATATCTTTATCCAAAGCACATGCCTTAATGGCATTTTCGTATTGAGCTTCTTCTAGTGACTTTCCAAAGAGTATGTTATCACGAATCGTCCCGCTTTGGATCCAAGAAGTTTGAGAAACATATGCTATTGTTCCATGTACTTTAACCTGGTTGCAAGATAACACAGCATAGAAATAGCATTAGACAAAATAATGTACTGCATTTCAAAAACAATTTGGTTAAATTATTGCTTTCCTTAGAGTTTTACTTAATTTTTAATTTAGTTCAATGGCCTATTTCTACGTAGAGTTGACTAGATAGAAATTAGCCCAATAATTTAACTATTAATAACCTAATTATAAAAATGAACAAAAACAAAACATGTTGGCGTCGTATAGCCGACCCCACCTAATGGAAAAAGGCTTTGTTTGTTGTTGTAGTTAAATGACCTATTCCTGATCTACAGTTTGGTCATTTGTAATTAGGTCTTTATAACTCTTGAAAATCTTTAATTGAGTTATTGTTCTTAATCCCCTTTAGTATAGTAGAAACTAACTATATGCTATCTTATCACTTTCAATATTCATAATTCATGGCAACTCTCCTAAGCCATTTAACCTATATGGAATGAGTGGATTTTCCTCCATTTTATCATACTATGAAAACCCATTTACAAACTTTTAAAACTATAGGGGCCAAAATATAAAACTTAGTGAAACTGTAAGGACCAAAAAAATAATTTAACAATCTTTTGGTTCATATCTTACAGTTCCTGAGGTGTTTGGCATCTCTCCAAGGATAGCATGCAGGACAGAAGATTTGCCAGCTCCAACTGGTCCACAAACTGCAATTTTTTGCCCCCTCTTGATCGCCAAATTGATACATCTTAAACTCGGAGTCAACGATTCTTGATCCCAACGGAAATCGGCTGCTTTAATTTCAACACTATTATCTGAGTATGGCAATGAACTTTTTCTTGTCTTCTCATCATCACTTTTTGTCTCATCTTCCAGGAGAAAAGCATTAAGCCTATCAAGTGAGATCTTAGTTTGGACCATGACAGAAAGAGCCTCAGGTATAAACCTCACAGGTTCTCCCATGCTCCTCATTGTAGCAAAAACAGTGAAAATAGTGGCAGCATTCAAAGTGGCACTCTCAAACAATGCACATCCTAAGAAAATGACAGCACAAATTATGGTTGGAGAAATGAAGTACAGCACTGAGCCATAAGCCTTGGTGAACTGTGTCTCACTCACCCATTTGAACTCCTCATCACGAAGCGATTCGACTGATCCCTTAAACTTATCTTCCCAAGATTGCAGTTTGATGATCTTGATGTTGTTCAGAATCTCTGAAGTTGCCCTGAGCCTCTGGTCTTGAGAGACCAAAACTTCTGATTGACACTTCTTTAGCTTCATTGCAAATGGAACATTAAGCAATGCAGATATGAGAAGAAGGACTAAACCAGGAAGAGCACCAAGACCCACAACACAGAATAGGACCACAATGGCTAACACAAGTTGAAGTGCAAAGCTCCACCCTGAGTGGAACCACCATAAGGATTCACCCATCCTATAAGCATCAACTGCTATGCAGTTCACAATCTCCCCACTGGAATGCCTGCTCCTTCCCAAACTCGAAAGATTCAAGAGCTTCTCATAGGCTGCCACCATTAAAGCTGATCTCATTCTCATGCCTGACCTCCTTGAGCTGAAGAACCAATGCCTCTGACACAAAGACTCCACCATTCTTGAAAGAAACAACAACCCAAATAAACCAAGACCCTCATACAGGTTTCTTTCACTATTGTTGTACTTGACAAAAGCATAGATAAGAAGAGGAGAAAGAGCTGCAGAAGTTGACCTAGCAAATGCACTGATTACTGTGGAAATATTCTCTTTTAGGAAAACTTTTAGTATGGCTCTAATCACCAAGTTCTTATTTGAGCTCCCTTTGGGTAATAATGAATCCCATGCTTTAGCAAACTTTTGGTAGGATGTGTCAGCTTTGTCTTGTGATTCTAGAGGAGGGATGTTTTCAAGAGATAGTGCTTTTGAGTGACCCAAAGAGAGTACAGGGTTGATCCAAGAGAATGTGAATCTGCTGAAAAAATTGGCTTGGCTTAGTGTTGTTTGGCTGTTTTTGACTTTTTCATGATGTAGCAGAGGTTCAAACATGGTGTTACTTTGGGAGTGTTCAGAAGAAGCTATCTGAAATGAAGCACAAAGAAGTTCAATAGGAAGCTCAAAATCTCAGATCTGTGCATTGTAACAAGAATTTCAACACAGAGCAGAAAGTTAAGAGAATACCTACCAAACAAGATTTACAAAAAAAAAAAGTTCATTTGCACGTTTTAACAAACAGTTAGGATACAAGAAAAGAATGTGCTTTCACAACAATCGATGTAAAAGGAAAACATAATAAATCATAATCCAATATATATATATATACACACCATATTAACTTGTGCTCTTTCTTTTCTGGAAAGAAACCTATTTATTAAAGCTTAAGCTGAGTGAATGTTATCAAAACAATGCAAGCCTTAGAATGGTGAGGCTTAAACCCAGTGAGTGTGGTTAGTAGTTCGATCACTTTGAGCAAGAAGCACTTTTAAAAGGAATTAGTCATCTTACACATACCCTTGTTTGCAAGAAAGAAAAAAGGTGATAGAATATAGATATAATACTGTTGAAAATGGTAGATATTTTCCTTCCTAGGCAGTACAATAAATTGGATCATTGATATTTGTTTTATGTGATAATGAGTTGATGGTCATGTCAGTAACTGAAGTGATGAATGCTATTTGACCAAGAATTTTTTTTTTTAATTTTACACGGATATATTTTTATTAGAAATAATCAATGTTGTAAGAACGGACCGGACGGTCCGACCGGTTCAACCGTCAACCGAATACAAAGGCGAGTCGGTTGGATCAAAAAAACCGTTTTTGCAGTTGGACCGGATTTAACCGGAGTTGGACCGGTCAACCGGTCCAATTTTTAAAAAAAAAAAATTAAAAAATTTAAAAATAAAAAGGAAAAATAACATAAAAAAAAAGAAATTAGAGAAATCTTAAAAATTAAAATTAGAAAAGTCTTAAAAATTAAAATTTAAAAGTTATGATTATCAATAATTTAATATTTTGTTTGATTAAGTTCTTTCAAAGTTTGACAAGTCTTAAAAATTAAAACTTTGAGAAGTTATGTAATTTAAAACTTCAAAATTATGTATATTGAAACCTAAAATTTGAGTGATGTCATTTTATATATTAAGAACATTTATTATTTATTATTTATTGCGTCATCCGGTTCGACCGACGGTTCGACCGGTTAAACCGATCAAACCATGAACCGAACACTTGTCCGAGTCTTTGTCCGGTTCGGTTCTTACAATATTGGAAATAATTATATTTAAAATATTTTTTTTAAGCCGGATGGTAGATAAAAATGATAACTTGTGTTTGCTAATAAAAATTTAGAAGAGAATGGGAATGGGAATGGATTTAATGTGCTTGATAGTAAAAATTTAGAATGAAAATGTATTAAAATTATTATTTTATCTCTTATATTAAAATAAAAAAAATAAAATTATATTATAATAAACATTTTATATTTTTTTTTAAAAAAATCTGACAAGAAATAAAAAAAATAAAAAGTGAATGGGCCCTCCCTCCCACTTTTTACTCTCCTTCCTTTTTTTTTTTTTTCTTCATAGTCTAAAGAACATAACGGAATATAGGTGTAGATATAAATGGTAAGTAAAATCATAAAACACATATCCAATAAACAAGCTCCTTCTACAATTTCAATTGTTATAAGTAAAATTTTTTGTATGTTAAGTAATGAAAATGAGGACAAGATTTGGTACGTGACATTCGAATTAACTAAAATTCGCTTTAACATTTTTTAAGTGTTTTTTATTGGAAGTAATCATGTTTAAGACATAAATTTAGATACCTCCTAACAAAAATTTAAATCCGAGTTCATCATATTGTGAGAGACTAATCCCTTCTATTGCACCTAATCCCCATTGATCGCTCTTAACACTTTGACTTAGGAGTGTTCAACGGATTGGGTTCGATCGGTTGGGACACTTTATTCAACCAATCCAACCAATCCATTACAAGAGCTTCAATCGATCTAATTTAAACCAAATTGGATCGGTCGATCAATATTTTATATTAAAAAACTAAAATCGCGTTCATTATAGTCTCATGTCCAAACTCAAACTAGACAAAATAGAGAGTGAAAATTAAAATTAACAATCTAAACAAAATACTAATATTTATTATAAATTCAGTACTAAAATTTAACCATAATCAAATTTATTGCTTTCCAATCTAAAAAAATTTACAAGAGTGATGCTTACAATTCGTTCCGATAATCATAATAAAATTAGTCTTTCCCATATCACCAATAACCCATTTTATATACCTATCATTATCATATTTTTTGTCAAAATTATCGGTATTTAGATGTTTATAATTAGGCTTTGATTAAATACTTCAAATTAGTTAAAGCATTTTTTTGTTTATATATACAAAAACCAAATATAATTTTTTTTAAAAAAAAATATTTACCATTTTAACGAAAAATACGTCAGCATATTTTAGAGAATTTATATTTCTGCTACACAAAGATAATGTGCATTAAATGTGGTAGTTGGATGTCATTTTTGTATTAAATATATTCCCTTCAACTTTAAAACCTGCCTAAAATATTTGTGGAAGCCTTTAGTACACGGATTTAAAAAAATTAGTTTTAAAATTATGAATTTCAGCATTTTATAATATCATATTTAGTATATTGATGATTGAAAATGTAGGTTTGAAATTCTTAAGATTTCGAGAATCTTGTAATTTTGTGTTTTTTCACTTTTTTAATAGATTAAATTTAAGTAAGATTTCTTATGTTTTTACTATGAAGTTCCTTTATATAAATAAGACATAAGTAAAAAGTATTTAAATAACAAATCATAATAGAAAGAGAATATAGAAGACCACATTTTACATCAGAAATAGAGAGTAAATAAAGCATATGATTAGAGGAACCTTATGATAAAGAATATGGATTTATCTAACAACGGTACATGTTAATGTTTCTTTTGATTGGTCAATAGAGCATCTCATGTCTTGAAATCTACGAAAATTTATTTAAAAAATAATGTTTAAAAACTCAATTGCCAAATTAAAAGAAACCTTAATATGTGCCCTTAAGACACGTGTTAGAAGGATCCTAAAGATATAAGTCCCACTTGACTTAGGTTTTTTTTTCGTTTTTTTTAATCCCTACCTAAGGGAGTGAGATTCTTATAATCCTATGAAATGAGATTATTTTTAACTATATAAATTTTTTAAATTACTCTAAAGACATGTGTTAGAAAGACCCTTAGAACACGTGTTAGAAGGACTCTAATGATATAAGTCTCACATCTTCTTCTTGGAATCTTCTTCTTTTTCTTCTTATTAATTTCTATTCAGAACCAAACAAGCAGAACGAGAGAATGGGGAGACGAGGTGCAGAATGAATGAGGGCAAAACTGTCTTTTCCTGTCGAATTCCACAAAAGTCAGCCCTTTTTCATGAAAAAATCTTGGAATTCAGCTGGTACATAGTTGTACAATTCTAAATCTAATTCCAATTCTAAAGTGAACCAAACATAGCCGGAAGCTAAGTAGCTCCACAAAGCTTCACAAACTTTTACATCTACTAATTTTAATTCCCAAAATTAGAATACGTAAAAATTGATTTTTAAAATCCAAAAGTTTATTATAAACCAATCCTTTTGTAGTTAGACAAAATTTGATGAAAACAAAAATATGAATAAAAATGTGAATTTTAAAATCACATTTGGTAAAAGGTTGAGATCATGTATTTTCTTATTAAAAAGTAAGTATTATGAGGGACTAGTATTTTTTAAAAATTAATTGAAAAACATGGATGCTCCAAGAATCATCCAAGAACCTGACGAAAAGGGTAATGAGCTCTCAACTGAAGAGAAAGACCAATTAAGGCGCAGCAACAAGAAAATGAAGACGGATGGAGAAACGATTGCAGCTGAAGGTGATCTACAGATGATCGATGTAGCCGAAAGCCATATTGAGATACCCCAACCTGAAGAAGGGATGATGGGAGGGATTACTCAACCGAATGACTCACCTATGTTGGATCTTGATTTGAATCTCGTGTCTAAGAAAGAGGTAAAGCGTGCGTTATGGCAAAACTGTCAGGGGAAAGAAATTTCGTATAAAGAAAAACTCCTTAGTATCAACGGCCGAGGGAATGAAAGTTTGAGCGATCAGGAGGAAGATGACTTTCTCGAAGACAATGATGAAGAGGAAATCCAGATCCAGGAAGATGAACAGGAATTGTTGTGCCCAACGCTTCAGGTGTCCCCCGAAGAAAGATTGAAACTGTATAAATCCTGGAAGCAATCTCTTATTGTCAAGGTTCTTGGTAAATTTATAGCTTTCAACTTCTTGAAAACTAGATTAGAACGTATGTGGCAGAAAAAGGGCCAAATTAAAGTGATAGACATAGGAAATGGTTTTCACTGTGTCTCCTTTACAAGTGATTTAGACTATAAGTTTGCTTTACATGAGGGGCCTTGGGTAATTCTTGACCATATACTGTTAATCCAGAGATGGAGACCGAATTTTAACATAGATAATACTGAATATAAAAGAATCCCTGTGTGGATTAGGGTCCCTAGTCTGCCAATAGAATGCTATGATAGACATATTTTGTGGAGGCTGGGGGATCTTTTTGGTAAAACTCTTAAAGTTGATACCCATACTCTTTATGAAAAAGAGGGAACTTTTGAGGTTGAAAAGGCGAAATTTGCCAGGATATGTATTGAAATTGATCTTAGGAAAAAATTATTATCAAAATTTCGTCTCTTTGGTAGAATTCATCATGTAGAATATGAAGGTATTAGACTGGTTTGTTTTACCTGTGGTCAATTTGGTCATGGGAAAGAGAATTGCCCCCTCAATAAAGAGAAAGAGGAAGCTCCTGACCCTATGGATAAGAATACCATCCATAAACAAGCAATGGGGGAGAGTAAGGTGGAGGTGGGAGATGATGCTTTTGGTCCATGGATGATGGCGCAGAAGAATACTAGGAGAAAGCCTCGACCCCGTTCAGAATCTAGACCAAGGCCTGGAATTTCCAACAAACCAGCCACAAGCCCTCCACAAGAGGGTTCTAGGTTCAATGTTCTTGATCAAGAGGAATCACATGATGACCAGATGGAGCAAGACACCCCTATGAGTGAACAAGAACCGAATCCCTATGGAATTCCAGTAGTTGATCCTGTCATTCAGCAGATTGTGCCAGTTCAACAGGAACCCAAAAATAGAATGAGGAAACATGAGAAATCTACGTCGGCTTCAAAGACCCAGCCTCCGTCTGAAGCTCGTAAAAACAGTAAGAATCCTCAAGAAAAGGCCACCAACCATACGGTTGTCATTGCTTCTCCAAATAGTAAGAAGCAACAAGTTCTTGTCAATCCAATCAGATCTCCACCAAAGCCCTTGGAGAGCAGCGGTAAGGCGAGTTTTAAAGGCTTGGGGGATCCACCCAAGGTTAAACAGAAAAAGCCACCAGATTATAATGAATCTTTGGAGCTGATAAGAAGTTCTGAAAGAGCCTTAAAAGCGTCAGGAAAATCTGTCTTCGATCTTGGGGTTACCCCAATTTATGATAACAGTTTGTAAGTGTTTCCTTCCCTCCTTTTTAAATTTAAATTTATGAATTTAATGACTTGGAATTGTAGGGGGGCAGCCTCCAAAACCTTTCCTGGACTTGTGAAAGACCTTTTTAGGAAGTACAATCTGGATATCCTAGTTTTGTTTGAAACTAGAGCAAGTGGCACAAAGGCCGATCATATCATTTCAAAGTGTGGTTGCCCTTTTTATATCCGTGTGGAGGCTGAGGGGTATGCAGGTGGTATATGGATCCTCTGGAGTAATGGGGATATCAATATTAACGTTGAAGAAACGGGTTTTCAATTTATCCATTGTTATATTCATATGAAGAACTCGGTTAGCTTTTGGGCTTCCTTTGTCTATGCTAATCCAAACGCCCAAGTCAGAGAATTTTGCTGGCAAAGCTTGGAGAGTATTGCAAATCGTATATCAGGGCCTTGGATTACTATTGGAGACTTTAATGTCTATCTTTTTGCACACGAGAAAAGTGGTGGTGCCTTACCTAACACTTACAATATGAGCAGATTTTCAGATTGCATTAACAAGTGTGGCCTCTTGGACTTAGGTTTTAGAGGCTCGAAATTCACTTGGCAAAGAAACAACATCAGAGAACGCCTTGACCGTGCCTTATGCAACCAGATTTGGTTATCTCAGTTTCCGGATACTATCGTGCTTGTGACTCCGGCTTTCAAGAGCGATCACAACGCTCTCTTGGTGAATATGGTCAAACAAATTCCTAACAATAGAGGAGAGAAACCGTTTAGGTTTCATGCAGCTTGGCTTACTGACAGTAGATTCATGAATGTCTTAAAGACAGCTTGGTTGCCGAGGGAGGGGTGGAAGTTCAACTCTGAAAATTTTACTAAACAGATCACAGCTTGGAACAAAGATATCTTTGGCAATATTTTTAGAAGGAAAGACAAAATTATTAGAAGACTGAAAGGCATTGACAGAAGTCTTGCTACTCATAGGCATGCTGGGCTTGAGAAACTCAAATCTGATCTTTGGAAAGAGTATGAACAAATCCTTATTCAAGAGGAGCTGTTGTGGTTCCAAAAATCTAGAAATAACTGGATGAGCTTCGGGGATAAAAACACGAAGTATTTTCATTCTTCAACTATCATAAGGAGACAAAGGAACATGATTGCTTCCTTGAAAGATAATAATGGTGAGTGGATTTCTGAGGAAGGCCCCTTACAACGTATGGTGAATGACTTTTACAAAGGCCTGTATTCAAAGGATGTCAACAGGTTACTTACGCATCAAACTTTTCCAGGATTTCCTACTCTTCCTTCTAACATTACTGCTAGCTTTGCCTGTCCTGTGAGTATAGATGAAATAAAAAATGCTTTTTTTCTCTATGAGCCCTTTTAAGGCTCCGGGGAATGATGGCATGCATGCTTTTTTCTTTCAAAACTTTTGGGACACCGTGGGTCCTACGGTTATCAATTTTATCAAGAGCATTTTTGAGGATCCTTCCAAAATTAAGGAAATTAACCAAACTTTGATTGTTTTAATTCCTAAAGTGGATAATCCTGAGTATGTTAAGGAATTTAGGCCTATTAGTTTATGTAACACCATTTATAAAGCAATCACCAAAATCATTGCTAATAGGATTAAACCCCACCTCGGATACCTTGTCGCCCCTAACCAATGTAGTTTCATTCCAAATAGACATAGCTCTGATAATATTATTATAGCTCAAGAGGTAGTTCACTCTTTGAGGTTTAAAAAAGGAAAGAAGGGCATGATGGCTATTAAAGTTGATTTAGAAAAGGCCTATGATAGGGTGGATTGGGACTTTCTTGAAGAGACACTTAGGATGGTTAATTTTCCTGATTCTTTTATTAAGATTATTATGAGTTGTGTTTCCTCGGCCTCTATGCAAGTTCTTTGGAACGGAGGCAAGCTTGATAGTTTTAAACCCACTCGTGGCATTAGACAAGGGGACCCAATGTCCCCTTATCTTTTTGTTTTATGCATAGAAAGGTTATCTCACATCATTTCAGAGGCCTCGCGTCAAAACTACTGGAGGCCCATCAAGCTCTCCAGGAGAGGTTCGCCTATCTCCCATTTATTTTTTGCAGATGATCTCCTTCTCTTTGCCGAGGCGGGTCTTGAGCAAGCTGAGCATATTAAAGAGTGTCTTAGTTTCTTTTGCAAGATCTCGGGTCAGAAGATTAACCAAGATAAGTCGAAAGTTTACTTTTCTAATAATATTAATCATAATAGAGTTGTACAACTGTGTGACACCTTGGGTTTTTCTGTTATACATGATCCAGGTAAATACCTTGGTATTCCCTTGCATGCAAAAAGAGTCACAAAGAACTCTTATGCTCACATCATGGATGGAATCAAAAAGAAGCTTGCTGGCTGGAAAAAGAATTCTTTGTCTAAAGCCGGGAGAATCACCTTAATCAAATCTGTGATCACCTCTATTCCTTCTTATGCTATGCAAACGAACAGAATTCCGGCTGCTTTGCTGGAAGATATTGAAAGAATGGAGAGCAATTTCATCTGGGGAGATGCTCAATCACAGAGCTCTCATCTGATAAATTGGCATACTCTAAAGCTTCCTAAAGACAGAAGTGGTCTTGGTATTAGAGATTTAAAGAAGCTTAATAAAGCTTATTTGATGAAAATTGCGTGGGCCATATGCACTAAGAAGGACAGCTTATGGGTGAAGATCCTTAGGGATAAATATGGCTTCAACTCTGATGATCTGAACCTTCCTCCTAAACCTCCCCTCTGTTCAAACCTTTGGGCTGGTATCACTAGTATTTGGCACGAGTTTAGAAGACATGTCATCAACTCTATCCAAAATGGAGTGAATACAAAATTCTGGACTGATTATTGGGTCCCAGACTTTAATAACTTAGCTGCCTTCTCTCTTAACCAAATTCCACAAGCTAAAATTAATAAAAGAGTCTGTGATTATGTGACGGATACAGGTGATTGGGATTGGCTTGCTTTTAGTCATTTTCTTCCTAATGAAATTCTTGCTTCTATAGAAGCTATTGTTCCTCCACTGAATAATGCAGGTGATGACCAGCTTTCTTGGTACCCATCGCCTAATGGGAGCTTCTCCATCAACTCTACTTACCAAGCTTTAACAGATTCTGATATGGGTGCTGTCAGCCCGGTGTGGAAGAAGATCTGGGAGGTTCCTACTATGGAGAGAGTTAGAGTCTTTTTGTGGTCGGTTTCTCATGACAAGATTATGACTAATTCTCAGCGGTTAAAGAGAGGTTTTTGTAATGATGACACATGTCCTAAATGTTGTAAAGACCCTGAAACTTCTCTTCATACTCTCAGAGACTGCTCGGTGGTCAAGGGTATCTGGTTGAAGTTTGTGCACAAGAATAAATGGAATGCTTTCTTCAACTGTAGCATTCAAGAGTGGGTTCTCCTGAATCTTATGGATAAGGATCCTATTTGGCCCTCTACTTTTTCTATTATTTGTTGGTTAATCTGGAAGCATCGCAACAATTGGGTTTTTAATAAGGCCCATAAACCTATTTTCTCAATTGTGCATTCGATCAACTACCATACCAAGGCTTTTCTTGATTGTGGTCTTTTAAAACATTCTTCTTGGAGTCCTTCTGAGTCAAACAAGAATATGCACATTAAATGGAAGCCGCCTGAATGTGGCTCCTTGAAGTTTAATGTTGATGGCTCGTGTTGGCGCCACAACAATAGCATTAGTTGTGGCGGGGTGCTTCGTGACTCTGATGGTAGATGGATCACTGGTTTTGTTAGAAGGATGGGGAAAGGCAACTCGCTAACCGCTGAGATGTGGGCCATTTATAGTAGTCTTCAGATTGCCTGGGATAATCGTCTTAAGGATATTATCATAGAGACTGATTCCTTGCTTGCCATTACTTTGATAAAGGATGGTGTGGATCGCTTCCATCCTCTCAAGCCTCTTGTTTCTGCTATTTGTAACCTTGCTGATAGAATAGGGAATATTAATTTTACTCATTCCTTTAGGGAGGGCAATCGTGTTGCTAATGCCTTAGCTAGCTCTGGTCATTGTATGGATTTTGGCCTCTATAGCTTAGATATTCCCCCTTCTTCTTGTATTCTCTTGGTGGAGGATGACATTAGGGGTGTCCTCTTTCCCCGTGGTTTTGCTGGCTAGTTTTTTGTCAGCTCCCATTCCATCAAAAAAAAAATCACATTTGGTTAGTAAAAAATGGGACTGAAAATAAAAAAAGACTAAAAATTAGATAAAATAATTATTTTAATCTTATATTAAAATATTAATAATAAAAAACAAAAATCTTCATTAATAATAAAAAACAAAAAAAACATGAATAAAATAGACATTTTATAGGTCACTAACTTTCCAATCCCTCCAACGTGGGAGGGTTCGTACAAACCCATGAACATAATTGCAAGCAAGGAATGTATAAATACTTATTTAATAATTGGTTCGTACGAACCAATTATTTATTTATCATTGTATTTTATAAAAGAATTGCAAAAGTTATTTAACTTTCATCACTTTTACATACATTTCATCTATATCAATATGATTATGGGCTTTTATGATTATTGGTCTCATAAAATATTAATTTAATAATTAAAAATATATATAATAAAATACATGATTAGAATTTAGAAGAGATGTGAGAAATAAAATAAAAATAATAGGTAGTTAATAGAAAAGTGTGAGAAAGAAATAAAAAAATAAATTAGTAGTTATTTAATTTATTATTTTAAAATATAATAATTTTATATTATTTTTTTCATTCATATTGTAGTATTGAAATTAAAGAGGGTCAAAAGAAATACAATTAGTTTCTTATACATCTGCCTTCCTCTATCAAAATGATATCAGTAATACTCCTTTATTTAAACAATATTCCAACAAAGGGAGATTTAGGTTTAATGACAACACTTCACCAACCCAATCTTAATGACAAAATTGGTTTGGTATCAGATTTAGGCTTAATAATTTTTAAAAAAAGGGAATTTTTTTTTTTTTTCATTTAGGGCTTGTTTGGTAGTCAAAAAGAATGAGAATGAAAATGTTTAAGACTACATTTGATAATGGGGAATGGGAATGAATAAAAGTTGTATAGAATGACTATTTTACCCTTATGTTATAAAAATAATTTTTAAAAAGCCAACTTTAGAATGAGAATGAAAATGTTTAAGACTACATTTGATAATGGAGAATGGGAATGAATAAAAGTTGTATAGAATGACTATTTTACCCTTATGTTATAAAAATAATTTTTAAAAAGCCAACTTTAGAATGAGAATGAAAATGTTTAAGACTACATTTGATAATGGAGAATGGGAATGAATAAAAGTTGTATAGAATGACTATTTTACCCTTATGTTATAAAAATAATTTTTAAAAAGCCAACTTTAGAATGAGAATGAAAATGTTTAAGACTACATTTGATAATGGAGAATGGGAATGAATAAAAGTTGTATAGAATGACTATTTTACCCTTATGTTATAAAAATAATTTTTAAAAAGCCAACTTTAGAATGAGAATGAAAATGTTTAAGACTACATTTGATAATGGAGAATGGGAATGAATAAAAGTTGTATAGAATGACTATTTTACCCTTATGTTATAAAAATAATTTTTAAAAATCCAACTTTAGAATGAGAATGAAAATGTTTAAGACTACATTTGATAATGGAGAATGGGAATGAATAAAAGTTGTATAGAATAACTATTTTACCCTTATGTTATAAAAATAATTTTTAAAAAGCCAACTTTCAAAGACAAAATGGAAATATTATTATTTTTTTAAATGCATAAATTAAACAACAATTAATTCTGAATTATTATAATAGCATTAGCATGGACTTAATTATAAATAACATGTAAGTATATAGGAACTTAATTTTAAAAATTGATGCTATAAGAACTAAACTACAAAGACCAATGAATTAATTTAACCTAATTACTTGCTTGCTCAATTTTATGATCCTCAAAAGCACAAACCCTAGCCTCCTTGAAAACCCTACCTGCCCTACAAAAGTACCCTTTGCTAGGTGCACAATGACTATCTTGTGAGCACACACACAACCCTTCTAAAGCACACCCATCCCTAAAAACACCCACATCTTCTTTAATCCCAAGAACTTGATCACTCCACTCACTAGAGAATAGCCCATTAGGATCAAAATCCTTCTTAACCTTCAAGAACTTCCTTCCATTGTCATAGTACTTCCTCATGACCCCATGAAAGGCAATGTCCCTATTCTTTCCCCAATGGGGTAGCCCTCCATATTTGAACAACCCCATTTGCTCAATCTCCTCAAAGATGTCCTGGTGAAGCCTAGGGGTAAAAGGGTCTTTACCGCGGTAATAGGTCAGGTCAAACTCTACGCTGTTGTCTGCTTTTCCTAGGTACGCAGGCGAGGCCCTGATGTAGCGGATGAGGATGCCGTTGTAGAGGTCAAGGCCACAGAATGCATGAGGTTCTAGAAGGACTAGGTTTTGAATGTCTAGAATGAAGGATCTTGCTGAGGATAATGGGATGCTAAATGCTGTTTGGTGGTAGAATCTTGCATTGAATCTTGAATCCCATGGACAAATTTTGTCTTTGTCTTTGTCTTCATCATAGGAATCTCCTTCGGTGGTTAGGCATGTTCCTGAGGATTGCATGTTGTTGTTGTATCCAATTACAGGGTACCCAGTGAAGGTTTTACCTGTGAATAATTAAGTAATTTGGACAAGGCAAAAAAAAAATTTGTTTATTAAGTACTTTTTAATATTTGAATTTGATAGTTAATTTTCTTTCGATTAATTTAAGTGAAAGGAAGACGCTTCAAATTAACGTTATAATAGACTCGAGTTGGGAATTACAAATTAATTTAAGTGAAAGGAAAACGCTTCAAATCTTTTAGTTGGTCATGCATTTTATAGTTTTTACAGTAGATTAATGTTTTAGTTTTTGAAAGATGTATATTCTCTCTATTGACCAACTAAAAGATTAAATGTCTCAATTTGATCTTTAAAAGATATATTCTCAATCAATTTTCTCATTTGATTAATAGGATAGAAGAAAAGTATATTAATTAACTCACAGTGGCGTTAACATGTGTTAACTTGACTATAATTAATTATATGATGAATTGGATCATATTTATTAACAAAAAGTAAAAGCAAATCATATTAACGAATTAAATATTATTAAATCACAGTTTACCTTTTTTTTTTTTAATTTGCATCTTGTAAATCTTGTGTGTTTTATTTTATATAAGTTATGCATAATCAAAATGCACTACTTGTAAGTTTTTGTTGAATATGATTCAATTCATTATTTAATAATTAGTAAGCATATATTAGTACTGATAAGATAATCAACTAATTAACGTTTTACCAATCATATTAATCAAATGACTAAATTAATTAAAAACTCATCTTTCAAATACTAAATTTTTTTTTTAAAAAAAAAACTATACTTATGCATGTTTCAAGGACCAAATCATTAAAAATCTAAGTTTTATAAGCTACTTCATTTAATTTTGACTAAAAACGGGAATAAGAGGAGTAGATATTCAGTAGTACTGAATTTCAGTACATCCCTCCAATCAGCTGATTCCTAAATCATTCAAGATGGTTCCTCATTAATGTGAATTTATATTAATATTAACAAATGACTCTACATAATTAGAATGATGTACTAAACTTCAATCATACGATACCATTAAACTTTTATTCAACCAGAGAAAGTTGTGATGTTTGTTAAAAATTCGTACCATCATTAGTCAATCCATAGGCATTATCCTTGAGTGTCTTAATCACTGCCTTGGCTTCAATGCATTTTCCATAAGAATATCTTGTGGCTTCTAGCTCCTCCTCTGTTTGTGTCACATTTTTAATTCTCTATTAGTCTCTCACACAATATTCATTTTAAATCTTGATATATAAATATATAGTTGAATGGAAGATGTGGAAAGGAAGGTGTATATATATATATATAAGCAAAATTACTTTCTTACCCTCAATATTTGGTGCTACTGTCAATTATGTCCTAAAGTTTATTAGCTATTAATTGTATCTATAATTTTTCATTTTTCTTAATTAAGATTATCCTTTTCATTAACACCATCAAAATAGTTAACTGATCGAATTTAAGTTATGTCAACTGTCAAATTAGACCCCTAAAGTTTTTGTCACTATCAAAATTAGCTTTTCTATTATATATTGTCAAACTAGCCCCTAATTTTTCAATTTATACCGTTGTTGTCCTTTTTATTGGGTTTACTTCCAACACTAAAAGAGTTACTCCATGAGTTGACAGTGGCAGTTGGCATAAATTAAATCCAGCCAACTTTAATCACATGTGACATCATATAAGCACCTACCGTTAACTATTTTAATGGTGTTATTGGAAAGGGAAACATTGATAAAAAAAATAAAAGATTAAGAGTACAATTGACATTAAACAAACTTTGAGGACATAATTGACAATAATCTCACACATTTAAAAGTTAACAAAAGTAGTTTACCAATATATATATATATATATGGGTGAGTTTATGATGCAATTTGTTGCATGTATGCAATGTAATTTCGACCGATAGGATACTTACCGGCATGTCTAAAAGCTATTAACTGTGAGGGCAATTTGGGGCGAAATGGAAAGAAATCAAAAGTGCCATTGGCTGATGCATTAATGGAGATACGCCCATCAACTCTATACACAGCCTCACCTTGACTTGGGTACCATATTATATCACCAAACTCATTCTCATGCCCAAATCTAACCACTTCATCACCTAAATTTGAGTCATTCTTAGTTATATACCTCACACTTCTCTTGAACATAGGTTCTAATTTCAAGGTCACCTGCAAAACTCACATATATGTAAACAAAACAAAAAAATAGATTACTTTTGTAATTAACTCTAAATTAATAACATAAAAAGGCAAAAGTATTTTTCCGTCGGTCTATATTAATTTGGTCCCTAAACTTAGTTTAATTTGCAAGCAATTTTGTCATTTATTCTAAGTTTTATGCAAATTAGATATGACTATATATTCGTATGTGGAATGACAAGTCATATATTTAGTGTTTCGTCAATTTAATTAGTCAAGGTAATGTTATTTTTTTGCAGTGCCACAATGATTACCGCGGTTAATTAATTGACGAAACAACGTAACTAAATATATAATTTGGCATCATAGTCAGTATAGAGACCATGTGGGCGGCATTTGCATCTTCCATTAATTGTTTACACGAAATTATAGCTAGGGTGAAGGGCAAAAAATTACTTTCAAACTGAAAGTTTCGGAATGCAATAATTAACAATAAACAAAATTTAGGAGCAAAATTGATAAAGACCGTATAGTTATATATGGGACCAAGAAGGAACTATTCCCATTAAAAAATATCTTCAAATTTGTATTCATGGGTCGGGGATTGAATGTATCTTTCGGTCAACCAGGCTCTGACGTGATTAATTACTTCATATATATATCATGTTCGAAGTATTGTTTGGTACTAAATATAGACAGCTTTGCCAACATGAATTTAAACTATATATATATACCTGAGAGATAACTCCGAGAAGGCCAAGTGAAACTTTGGCTGCATTGAATTCCTCGTGAGATTCATCTAGGGTTCGGACCATAGCATAAGCATGGTAATCAGGAGGAGCTGGAGTGACTATACGAAGCTCAAGGACATGGTCATGGATGGCACCTCCTTTACCCCACAAGGAGCTGCCATGAGCTCCAGTGGCCAGAAGACCCCCAATGGTGACACCCCACCAGTATGGTGTGTGTGGCAAAGCCAATCCCTTCTTGGCTGCTTCCCTTATAATTTCTCTCACTGTCACACCACTTTGTACTTTCATTGTTCTTGCTTCCATGTCTACTTCCACTATCTTGTTCAAATTCTTTGTGCCTATCATCACCCCCTTCTCGCCTCCTGGACATACCTACTAAAATAGTCTCAATCAATCGTATCAAAGAGTATATATATATATATGTACGAAGCATAAACACTGACACAATACAGAGACAAACACGAGTATGTTAATATGTCAAAAACTCTAAAAAAAAGTAAAAATTATTAATCCTTGCAAAAAATAGTCTCAATCTATAAAGTATATGAACATGTTTATCTGTGCTTCATAAGTCTCAATCAATCATATCATCCAGCAATATCTACAAAGCATAAAGAATCATGACGTGTCAGTGTCACGTGTCATTGTGTCAGATGCTGACGTATCGATACCTCATAATAAATTAATATTATATACGATTCTAAAGAAGATAGAGACCAGCTTAGGGATGGAGTGGGAGAAGCGAGAAATAGCCTTCACTTTGGTTTTGGTTCTGGCAGCATCAGCAACAATGGAAATGAGATCTTCCTCTGAGGTTGGAAACTTCACCATGGATGTTGTGCATATGCTTCGATCTGGGAAGATCCCTAAGTAGTTTGTGACATTACAATTAGTTCTGTAATTCTCTGAAGAATTTGAAATTCTAGAATTATTATTAGAGCACTTGATAGCATCCTCTGGAGCCCTACATCTACAACACAAGAAGAATTCCCAAATAATTAATACCATTATACCCTCCAACCTCATTATCTCCCTCTTCATCTTAATTCAATATTTCACCTTCCAAAATTTTTCAATGTATACTTTAGTTTAACCTAATTTCTTAATTGTTATATATATATGCCTCATCCTGCTTCAATAGTTGTACCTTAAGCAATGTTGTTTCGTAGAAGTTGCCCACCATGTATTTGTGTGTGTGTGTGTTTTTTTTTGTTCAAATTTTACTTTCAATTAATTGATTTTATTAAAATCTATTCTTCGTTTATTTTTTAAGTCATTACTTAAAATTAAGTCTAGTGAAAGCGACTAGTCTCTTAGGGTGTGTTTGGTTGGTGATTTTGATGATATAATGTTGGATGTAATCCTCCAACATTACATCCAACCAAACAAATCCCAATTTTTGCAATGTGATGAAATTATGTTTTTGTCCTTACTTTTTTATCCATTTTTAATGTAAGGGTAAAATGGTCAGGTCATTTTACCCACTTTTATTACATTCACATCACATGACCATTTTATCCACTTTTATTCCATTCACATCAGATTACATCATATTGACATGACATTTCCATTCCCTCCCACATTCTCATTCCCATTCTCATTACATCTAACATTACATCCTCCACCCCACAAACCAATTATTAATACACATCCCCACTTGAAGAGGCCGGTTTGATGAAACGGTGCTGTATAATCCGAATTGGACTATTAATACACATTCGGTTATTAGCGCCATGTGTGTATCACCATGCAAGTATTTATCTATACCTATTTTGATAGAGTTAGTGAAAATGACAACATTACTTAAAAATTTAAAGAGTGAAGGCATAATTGACAGTTAACAAATTTTGAAAGTATAATTGACACAGATCTTAAAGTTTAGGGGCACCAAAAATATATTTTTTCCTTAAAAAAATTAAATTTACAAAAAGTTCAACATCTATAACCGTAATATTAAAAAACAATAGTAAATAATAAAGTGCATAAGAAACAATAGTGGTTGAAAAACTAAACTTTACAGTCAAGTTTTTGCTTGAAACTTCTTACCCAAAAAACAAAAAACTCCTGGATCCAAGAAAATTCCTAAAAGCTTCAATTTTCACTAGTCTCTATTTTAAGATACGTGTTTGCTTTAAGAAAAAACTATATTAAATGCTTAAGGTACGTAATAAAAGTTTAGTTTCTTCTTCAGTACATTCGGAAAGTGGAAGGAGTAAAATACATTAGCCCAGAAATTGTCTGCCCCAAATCCAGTTATCCGGCCCAATATGAACGGGCTGGTCTAGCGGTGGAGACATCCTTACTGGGCCCATGTACAGCCCAATTGTATATATAGTAAAATTTAGTGGGAAGCATCAGTTAATTTCGTTGAAGTAGATTTCTCTTCTCTTTTCTTTTCTTTTTTATTTTTTACCTTAATTTTTTTAGGATCAAATCTTATTTTACTCAAAAAAAAAATTGAAGAATTTGATGAATAATGTAAGAAAAAGAAAGTACAATCAATTTGGTTAAGGGACAATATTTAAACTTTTGAAGTGTTTGTTTCTTTCCACAGCAAAATAGTTTTGTCTTACTAGCACAGTCTTCAACAGATTCATACAGTACATAATAGTGCAATAATGATGTTCAAAATACTGAACTCTTAAAACAAAAAATTCTGAATTCTTAACTTATTCTCCTCTATAAAAACAAATTAAATAAACCATATCTCTCAAACATAAAAAAAATTATATATTTACAAGTAGTGAAAATCAACTTGTTTTATGATCATTAATGGTAATTTGTTTTTATGATAGACAAGTTTTATATAATTCTATTTGTTTTTCTTTAAAATTGAATCTTCTTTCTCATAAACTTGATTCTAATTAACAATCATGCAATTGTTGTACCACTCATTAATAGATAATAATGGTCATGTCTTTGCTACATATAAGCATATATTATATTTGGTTCGAACGTTTACTATTAGATTATTTGACTGAGTTAACCCTTACCAGAGATTCTGCTATCGGACAATTACTGCCACGCACTCTTAATTTGGCCAACAATCTCCCATTCAGCAATTGCTTTACTGAGAATCGAATCCATGACCTTAATTCTGATCTCGATTGTTAGATTGAGAACTTTCCACCAGGGCAAAAGCTATTAGTCAAAGCATATCCCTTTTTGTACTTAACTCAACCTGGCCCAAAAAAAAGTGCCACATACCCAATTCGACAACAATTCGACTCGTACCCAAACCTCTTCCATAAAACAATTACTGCCATACTTCGACCAACAACTCCATTTGACTTAAAAGATTGGTACACTCTTTACTTTACTGTGTGACTTTCAACATTGAATGTATGTGCATTATTTGGTGAGCTTTTTACCACACATTCCTTGTTTCAACTCAACAGCTCATCAAACAAGATTCAAGCTTTATCTTTATGGAATTCTATATATCCATCACTTTCTTTGTATTGCTGTACATGTCCACCCTAACTTTATGAATCTATACTAAACTGGCAGAAACATTAATTAACTCTTTTATAGTACTGATTTTGTGTGTGTGTTTGTGTTTTGCAAGGCCAATATATATATATATATATAAAAGATTCCATACTTCAAAAAAATCTCTGTCATGCATAGATATGATCAGTGACATTGGATTATTGGAATCAGAACATTTAAAAAAGACAAAATATTTATATATATATATGTATGTTCCTAATGAAAAGGTTAATTATGCATGCAATAATAGAGGTAGAGAAGTGAAATGATAGTAATTATATTATAGAGATCAGATTGAAAGAGAATCAAAAGGGTGTGAGTAGAGACAGAAAGAAAGCAGGAAGAAATAGTGAAAGGCAAACATATATATATATATATATATATATATATATATATATATATATATATATATATATATATAAAGTAGCACCGAGATTGGTACAAGTGATAAGCGGTTTGGTATCGCTTAAGCAACATCGATCTCGGGTTCGAAATCTTTGTAAATGCAGCTATCCTCATTGAAAGACTCTCTCATAACCAGGTCCGTGATGCACATAGATCGAATTTGGATTAATCGAGGCAGTACCTCACACATCAATGGTAGAACCAAAAAAAAGTATATAAGGTAGCATTAAAGGCTATCTCTTGAGATGTCTCATCATTTCATAGAAGAGGGTAAAGCCTTGTGATGTACCTTAGCTTACCTTTCTTTGCTTGGTACAATTTGCATGTGCCAAACAAACCCTAAGGCCCCCACCCCATTTCACCACTAACACCTCTTCCATTATTGAGTTGATATTCTGATCTCATATATGCCATGCCTTTATTTTACACACTTATTCTTTTTTTTTTTCTATGTTTTTCTTTTAATTTTTGCATGTGTTTTGATTATTTGGTATATATAGACTCACCCATATATAAAAACTTAAATGTTAATGTATTATATATATATATATATGCCTTTTAAATTATAGGGATATAGATATAGTAGTTTTATTTTATTTTCCATTAATTAGGCTTAATTTTTTAATAAATAAATTGTTAATTACTACTAATTAATGTTATATGTTTATAGGAATTTGAGAGTTGAAGAGGCATTAGAAGAGAGGTACTTGCAAATAGAAGGACAGATTAGGGATCAAGGATAGCCCCACTACCTTCTTTCCCATGTTCCCTACCAAAGGGAAAATGCAGAGAGTAAAAGAATAATAGAAGTCAATATAGAATATCCTTTGAGAAATTAATTAAAAATAGAAATTTTGGTGTTTCAACTTTCAACCTCATCATGCTTAAATTCATGACTGGTCAAATCCTTTTATTTATTTATTTATCTATGAATTCTTATACAAACAATAAATGTATAAATATGTCAAAGATAAATTTTATTAAAATAAATAAATATAACACACACATATATATATATACATATGTATATATATATATGTCAACCATACTTTAATCCCTTCTCTTAAATAAAAAGGCAGAAGTTCTGAGTATGCTCTGATTGGCTCCCCCATGCATGATCAATTTTTTAATTTTTACCAAATATTTTAAAGGGGGGAAAAACAAAAACAACCAACAAGGTAGAAACTCTTATTTTTTAACAACATTTTAGGGTATGTTTGGATTGGAGATTGGGGAGGGAAGGGGAGACTATTAAGATATCTTCTTCTTGTTTGGGAAGATGAAAATTGGAGGGGAAGATAATGGAAGATCAATCTTTAACCCTCCATTATCATTCCCCTTCACAAATTCAAGATATTCCAAATTGGAGTATTTTTGAGGAGGTATCAACACCCAAACAAGGGGAGGACATATGGAAGCTTAATATTCCCTTCCCCCCCTCCCTCCTCCTCCTCCTCCTCCTCCTCCTCTAATCTCTCCCCTTCCCTTCCTTCCCCTCTTAATTCCCAAACACACCCCTAAGTTCGAGTCATATATATAAAAAAATTATTGTTGGGATAGTTATTATACACCCCATTGTAAAACCTCTCCATGCTATTTCAAGTCAAATAAGGAGTTCAATAGACTTCTAAATATCCGATAGTGGTTCCACTCAAAACAAATTAAAACAAAATCAAAATATGAATAATATTATTCTCTCTCTCTCTCTCTCTCTCTCTCTCTCTCTCTCTCTCTCTCTATATATATATATATATATATATATATATATATATATATATATATATATATATATATGAAATGGAGTTATCACTTTTCATAGTTAAGTCATACCTGCATATGTGTCTCCCAACACATGAGGGTCAGTATCTAACATAAGATGAGAAAAACATAACATAATAACATGCATAGTACATGTAGATGTAGGGCACACCTTAATTAGTGTGAATGAAAATGACATAATTAATTTTTGAAAGGTTTAGCAATATATATATATATATATATATATATATATATATATATATATATATAACAAATTAAATATTCAATAATTCTTGATTAACTATTATAGCCTAATAATTAAGAATATTAAGATTAACTGTGATTAATAAGTGTGTACTATTGTAGATTTACGTTCTTAATTATGCATCATCCAATTTTAGTTCAGTGATATTATATTAGAATTAAAGTATTAATTCTCTAAGGTTATAAAAAGATCAATATTTACATTATATATTAATTCCTAACAAGAACTAGATTAGTATATATATATATATATATATATATATATATATATATATATATATACACAAGTCATTTTTTGAGTTGATAATATATAATTAATCATCAAAGGATGAATAGATCATTATTGTCTCAAAATCATGCATATTTTTTTTTTTGTTGTGAAAAAAAATTTAGATGGAAGTAAACACCGGTATTCTACTAAATTCAGAGAATACGTACCTCCCAACCTCCTTAAGGATTTATGAAATGATTTATATATCACTCACCAATAAAGTATAAGAACTCGACCATTAACCAACTGTGCCACTGTCATTGACATACATATATAATTAAACTAACTAGGGACCACAAAACTAAAAGGAAGCTATATATATATATATATATAAAGAATGGTGTATATATATATAGGTTTAAATCTGATTGGTATTGAGAAAGAGCATTAATTAAAATACAGAAATGAGAGAAACTGAAAGTGTAAGCAATGCAATCTACTTGCTTAAAACCACAGCAAAAGACATAGAGAAAAGCTGGTAAGAAAATCAATGAATTGAATGCCAACAAAACAAACAAGAAAGGAAAGGAGGAATTGGAGAGAATTCCTAGATATTAACATTAATTAAGGTTTGTACTAACCAATACCTTAGATGAATATTAGCTGGTTAAAGTTTTATCTGATTAATTATAGTTGATGAGATTTTTTAACATTTAAAATTATTTATTTTATTTTATTTTTACAAATTTGAAATCATTTAATATTCTATCAACCAATCAAAAAATATCTTAATTCCACTGTACCTTATATTAGGAGATTTAGGACACTGCAGGCTAATTAACAAAACCCTAATATTAATGATAAATGATAATAGATTGTTGTGATGCCAGTGTCTTTAGGTCATTAAGGTTTTTTTATTAGTTAGAAAAAAAATTAATGATTTGAACATGATAATAAAACTAAACAAAAAATTACACCTTTTTTAGCAAAATTCATATATATATATATATATATATATATATATATATATCTAACATGTGCATAAGTTCATATTTTCTTTGATTGGTTGAGATGAAATTTATTTTTTTAAAGTTGATGAAAAGTCAACAAATACAACCTTTTAAGCCCTCACTCTCATTAGTTAAAGAAAATCATTAAACAATGTCCTTAAAGCACTGGTTAACAAAACTATATATATATATATATATATATATATATATATAATTAATGCTTCATGTAATATATATATATTAGTTAAATTTATTATTTATTTTTTAAATATAATATGAAATAATAACTTTCATGTAAACTATTTTAAAATAATAAATTAAATAATGAGAAGTTTTTTTCATAATCTAAATAATAAACTTCAATTCTATACTTTTTTAATAACTTATCCAAGTATACTTTCTCCCACACATCCTCTCATTATGTAATTGATTTGATATTTTTTATTAAAAAATAACTATTTTATAGGACTATAATTAATGAGTAGAAGAGCTATGAGTGTATATAATATAGATGTGTGTGTTACTGTAGACATGGAAGACGAATGGTGGTATCTTTGAAGACAAGAAAGGCCCAGAATGAGCATTTAATAAGCTTTAATTAATTGGAGGTTTCAACCATCACACTTCTTCATCAACCCTCCTCACTATTCATCATTGTATTTGTAAGCCTTCTCTTTTTCTTTCTTCAAAATTGAGAAGTTACATCGTTCTTAGGGTATTGTTACATAGAGATACTGAATTCTGGTTTACTATCTATCAGTTATCGAGTTTGTTTTGAAATTTGCATTGTGTTAAAATGATATTTTAAAAAAAAAAGTTTAATAATTGATAAATAGTAAACTTTAACTCTTCATAATTTTAAATAGTTATCCTCTTCTTTATAAGGAAAAAAAGTTTTACTAACTAAGCACTAGTTAAAATTTCTATTAAATTTGATTAATGAAAGAATTTACAAAATTATTTTTATTAATTTTTTTATCAATTTTAAAAAATGTTGTAAGGCACTTATTAAATAAACTTTAAAATAATAATAAGTGTTCAAGATGGCTGCTTGAGGAAGATATATATATATATATATATATATATATATATATATATATATATATATATATATATATATATATATATATATATATCATTGATTGGTAATGTTTTAATTGATTAGGGTTTAAATTTTTTTAATTAAGTTACTAGTTAAGTTTTTTTTTTTTTGAACTATGAGACTTGCTTGCATCACTAAGTTTTAGCTATCTTGGTTCTTCTTCAAAGATTATATTGTTATCATTTTAGTTCTAAGATCATCAATCAATTTAGTAAAAAGTAAAGCTTATATTATATAGCATGTTCATTTAGTTCATTAGATGACCAAATCGATCAGGACTAAAATAATGATTTATTTTAAAAAATATTAAAAGTAAATTCGTAATAATTAATAACTTTTTTAAGAAATAAATCGATGGTATAATTAGTATTATATCTTTAAAATTAAATTAATATGATATTTATTCAAAATTTAATAAGTATTAATTAAATATTTATAAGATAACATGCATGCATGTTTCAATGATTAATTATATATATATATATGGTGCTTCAGTGGTTTGGTATTTCTAAAGAAATTTTCGAGTTATTATTTTTGTTGTGAGACTTTCTCACCATAATAATCAGGTACGTGATACGAGTCATTGAGTTTAGATTAGTCGGGACAAAATTTTAGAGACCGAATTGTCAACCAAAAAAATAAATATCTCAAAGTGTATGTAATGTAATATTTAGGATCCGTTCGCTAACATGGGAAATGGTGATGGAAAGGAAAAAAGTAGACTTTTTATTTCCTTCAAAAATTTAAAAAATAAATAAATATAAAATATTTATTATACTCTTTGATTTGACATAATCTTAACATTCTTTTTATTATTAATTTAATATAAAGGGTAAAGTAGTAATTTTAATACATTCTCATTATAATTTCATTCCAAATTTTTACTACCAAACACAATAAACCCATTCACATTCCCTTTGCCTTTCTCTTTTCGCGTAAAAAACGTATCCTTAGGTGCCGTTTGGTAGCCAATGAGTGTTTAGTGGGAAGTGAAAGTGGAAGTTTTTTATGTGTGTTTAGTATGTAGGGAAAGGGAAATGAAAATAAAAATTAAGATTGTTTGGAATGATAGGAATGAGGGAGGGAAGTGGAAGTTAAAAAATACAAAAGACTATTTTACCCTTTACCCCTTACACTTTGTGTAGAATATATGTGGAGAGAATGGCAAAGTAATCCTTTCACAAAACACATCCTTCTCTCCACCTCACCTTTCCTCCACTTCTTCATGGTAGCAATCTTTCCACTTAGCTAGGAACCTTCAACTCACCCCACCACTTCCAAAACCATACCAAACACACTTTAATCTGATCACTTTCTTTCTAAACTCACCTCTAAAAACTATACCAAACGGGCTGATGATCAAGTAGACTTGGTAGATTATCATTCTTCCATTTTTTGCTAAAAATGAAAATGACACTAGTCTAATCTAGCATCTCCCATTATTGCCCTAATTAAATATGTTTTTATTGTTTGGCTTCATAAAGATGTGAAACAAGACCGGTACTTTTCCTTTTCCCCCTTTTTCCCTTATTAAATTCTTTTTTAGCAAGAATGACAAAATTAATTAAGAAGAAGAACAAAATTATATTTCTTCAGTTTAAGTAAACCAAATTTATTAGGGTAAAATCTGACTTGAAGGGACACAATTTATAACTGGTAATTTAATTTATCTTATTTTTCTTATTTAATAATTAGCATTAATTCATTTTGTGAAAAATAGGTTACTGATCAAATTTTGGTTTGATGGTCCCATCTGATATGTCTCTGTTGAAAGGAGCACTCAGTTGAACTAATTATATATATATATAGTAATAATTCATTAATTTATTTCATTCTTTAATTGATCTCCATTAATTCAAATAATATTATTTAAATTTTAAAATAATTAACCAACCTTTATATGTGTAGCATTATATTATATGATAAATCTATGTGAATTTTAAAATTTAAAATCACATGCTTAATTGTGCATTATTATAAATACAAAAAGTTAAAGTGAGTACTAATTAAAAATTAAAAAGCATGAGCAGCTCATATTGGACTAATTTAGGGCATATATAGAAGACAAAAACTGTGTTGGAAGATTTTCCTGCTTTGGCTATATATGAATCCATCTTCAATATAAAAGAAAGTGGTTTATGAAATTGAGGCAATTTGTCTTTATTTGAGTGGTTATGTTAGTTTAATCAATCCAAGAACAAACAAGAAGACAATTTGGGTTATATATATATATATTTTTTAATTAGGCATTGTTTTTTTTTTCTTAATACAATGGATTAATTAGGCTTTCTATTTTAATATGAACTCTAACCTAATTGGAAAAAGTAGGTGTTAATAATTAGGCATTCCCATCCCTTTTGAGGATTGTGCAAAAGTATTGTTCTATTATTATATATAACAAAGTAGCTATAGTGGGGTGCTCAAGTTAGATTATATGTATACAAAGAAAAGAATTTGATCAACCTCATTCTAATTTTTTTAATAGATTTTTGCATTTTAATATAAGTGGGGGGACCATGCTTTTGTAACAACCTTATGTTTAATTTCTATATTAAATTAAATTTAGATATATACATCTAGCAAAGTTACCAAAAATGAAAATTTAAAATTCTTGTAACCTCCCTAAAGTATAGATTAAATTAGGTCAAAATCTCAAATTGGTCCTTTGTGTTTGCACGAAGTTTCATATTGGTCCTTTATGTTTCAAAAAGTCTAAAATTGGTCCTTTATGTTTGCAAGAAGTTCTAAATTGGTCCTTCCGTCCACTTCCGTCATTTTCTTAAGTTAAGTGCTGACGAGTCCATTTAAGATGACATGTAATGCCACGTCATTGCCACATCAGCGCCACGTCATCACATATGATAGTAGATGATGACGTGTTAATGATGTGGCATGACACGCCTGTTTAAATGGACACGTATGAGAGATAATATGTCCACATCAGCACTTAACGGAAGAAATAAACAGACTTGGACGGAATGACCAATTTGGAACTTCTTGCAAACATAAAGGACCAATTTAAACTTTTTAAAACATAAATGACTAATATAAAACTTCGTGCAAACATAACGGACCAATTTAAGATTTTGACCGATTAAATTATTATGCGTAGTGTGTAGATAAACTCTTTTTAACTACAAAATTTGATTTAGAATCCTTTTTTAATTTGGGGAAATAAATTGATAAGCTTTAACTTTTTTTTTCTACAGGTATCGAGGCAATTCTATTTGAGACATTGTCGGACACCTCTCTAAACGAAAATTCGAATTCAAGTTAATCACATTGTGAGTTGGTGATAAGCTTTAACTTTAAATGAGTAAATTGAGAGAAAAACAAATCTTTTAAAAATTAGATCATTATTAATTTACTCTTAAATTATTGATTTTAAGCCAGTTAATAGTTTCAAGTTAGGACCCATCTGTTTTCATTTGCATATCAAATTATTATGTGCTGTAAGCCCAAATTAAACTACGTACAATTTAAATATTTAATTTACCTACAGGAAAATTATTAGCAAATTAAAACTTAAAAATTAAGATAACCTAATTATGTTGTTATTCTCTTTATATAATATGTACAAGAGGATGTTCAGTAGTACGCTAGTACTAAATTAAACTTTAAGACATTTTTCTCCAATTATTTGGTCACTTATATATCAATTCAAAATGAATTCTTATTAGTTTGAATCCTTATTATTAATATTAAAAAATATCATTAAATAATTGAATATATGTACTATTATGTTCATATATGTACATGAAGGTTTTTTCTTCTCACAAACTCTTTTGAGATTAATTAAACCCAAATTTACTTTTATTTTTTATTTTTTATAAAACATTCAAAAGCACAAGCATTGTCAAGAAATTAAATATAATCTTTAGTAAATGAGAGATGAAGCTTCCTTTTATTTCAACTTGTAGTAGTAATTATTAATTACTTATAAATGCTAATTAAATTTGAGTGATCCAATTTCTGAATTTTGTCATTCATTCAAAATCTTTCTGCAATTATTTTGTCTGCAAAAATATATTATAAATTTTGGAAAATAGAAAAATACAATTTCCTTAAGATCTCTTGCTAATCAAGATGTAAGTCATAATTTAATTATAAGTCTTTTTTTATCATTTCTAAAAGTTTATCCAAACTAATCTAGACTCGACCCGTGTCACGCACTTGACTATGATGAGAAAATATCTCAACGGAAACAGTTGCATTCACAAAGTCTCAAACTCGAGATATTATTTAAACGATACTAAGCCATTTATTACTTAAATCAACCCCTTATTCATGCATAATAGGAAGTTTAAACTACTTTAATTAATGATAGATAGATACATGAACCAAGTTAATTTTATATCAATAAAATTTAAAGTTGGAAGTTGGAAGAGAAATTTGATGGTACTAAGTCCAAAAATGGTACATATTTATGAGAAAGGCACAGCCATTGAGATGACTAATTGCTTCTTGAGCAAACAATATTTAGAATTTCTACAAGAATCAAACGCGAATTTCCAAACTTTATTTGTATTAATTTTTATCATTATTAAATTAATCACCTCACATAATACAAAACAAAACAGGGCCGCATTTAATTTTGTCCTAAACCAAACACTAATCACCGATCCCACGCATGCAATTGCAATTTAATTACAAGCACACACTCAGAGGAACACATTAATTAATTCATTAATTAAAGGCTAATATATATATATATATATATATAATATAATTCGTTTGAACTATAAAAATAGATATATAACTCTTTTCAAACTTTACAATCAGTGCGAAAATCCTCTTTTGTTAACTTTTCATTCAAAATTTTACAGAAGACAGGGATGTCAAATTATTTAAAAATAATATTTTTGGATAAAATCTAGAGTTTAGAGGAATTTTTTATATATATAAAGCCTAAAATTCAAGATTTATTATTATTTTTTTTGTATCATAGGAAGACTTGATTTTATATTTAATTTTGATGTGTTGCTAAAACGCTAGGGATTTTGTTGAATGGTTTTTTTTTTTTTTAACTAGTACCCTAAAACACTAAGATACTACTTATTCTGTCATCTAATTATTTAATAAAATTTTTTTATCAAAAAAAATTTATTTAATAAAAATTTTATTTATTAAAAAGTACTATCTTTTTGTATATTTTTTTTCACAAAATTTAAATTATTAAACATTTTATCAATCAATTAAAAAACCTTAATTATTATTTAAAGATACTAAACAGCAAAACTCTTAATTAAATTAATCCCTTGTAATTAACAAGAATATATATCTTGACAAACTTATTATTCTTAATTAATTAATTAATATTAAATTATATCTTATGGATGCCTTCTCTTAACTTTGTCCACTTTTTCCCACCCGACAAAAATTTAAATTCCACAACTGTGATTAAATAAAGTGAGGCATTAATTAATTACATGGAGCCTCTTTATTCTTTTATTTTATTAATATTAATTAAAAATAGTAAATTAATATAATCCATAAATAAATAAATAGATAAATGAGAGGAGAAGGTTTGGCAGGTCGGAAAACAACTGGACAGGATCCTAAATACATGGCGCCAAAATCGAGCACTCCAAAACGACGTCGTAGAGTCACCGTCTAATCTCCAATCTAATCCTTTAACGGACGTCACTGAAAACGTTAGTTATTGGGAAAGGTAATGTACGATGGGACTGACGGCGATGGATAACGGCGCTTGGGTCCCACGTGGGAGGGAAGGTGTGTGTGTGGGGGGGGGGGGGGGGGGGGGGGGTTTTTGATTGGACTAAACTTACATAAATTTGTTTCACTGTTTATTATAAGTTATAAATAAAATATGTATCTATGATATTGAAAAAAATATGTAGTAAAATATATTTGTATGAATAATTATGATGGAGAGAAAATATAAAAAAAAAAGTAAATTTTGTATGATTAATTATTAAAGAAAAATAGTATAAATAAAAAGTTAAAATGTATCGAGATTTTTTGAGTTTTAAGTCATGAAATATACACTTCCGAGTTTTTAAACTTTGGAGATAGATCTCTTGAATTTTCAATTTGAGGTACTTAGTACCTTTCTATTATATTTTTGTCCACATTCAGTCATTATCTACCACGTAAGCATATTTTGTAAGGTTATTGTAGTCGTTATTTGCCATATAAGCACATTTTGTAAGGATATTTTAACCTTTACATGCTATTCAAGTACTTTTTATCGTATTTTAACCATTTTAGTCATTTAATTTAGAGCCATAGAAATATAAAATAATTAAAATATCCTTATAAAATGTACTTATAAATAACGGCAAAATATAAACAAAAAGGTGTTAAGTGTCCTAAATTGAAAGGCAAGAAATCTGTCTATAAAATTTTAAAATCAAAATTCAAAAATTCTAATACAATTTCTCCTAAATAAAATATATAATTAAAAAAAAATTATACAAATATCTAATTAACTTTATCCCATTTTTTCCCTTTTTGATTTGAATGCTAAGGTGACGTGACGGTGCATTCTAAAGTTTCACCGCTGAGTCTGAGTGGGCATTTATGGCAATTTTCAAAATGAAGAAAGGGAGACAGAAGAAAGGCCAACATTTTTCAACAATTTACGATTCTGGGATTCTCGCTTTATTTTATTTTATTCCTTCCCCAAATCACATTAATTAATAAATACAATTATTTTTATTACTATATTAGAAAATAAATAAATATAAAACTATATATATTTATAGAGTAAACTATAGTTTGTCCCCCTTAGTTTGGCCTAAATTCAGTTTGCTCTCCTGTGGTTTAAAATGTGACACTTAACTACCTTGTAGTTTGACTTAAAATTAATGTGCCCACTATAATTTAGAGTGTGACACTTGACCCCTGTAATTTGTTATGTTATCACTTATATATATTTATTTCGCATATATGTTGTATTTACATTAAAAAAAATATATATTAATCATTTTTAGTATAGCCATAAATATTTATGGTTTCGCATGTACATTAATTCTTGCATATTATTTATTTTTTAAATTTTAAAATATCATATAAAATTTTTATTATTAAAATTTAAAATAATAAAAAAATTGTTGACTTTTTTCATTCCTCTCATAACTATTTTAGTCATTATCCCTACCTCTTCTTTTTTATTTCATCATTTTTCTCGTAATTATTTTTTAATTTTTATATTATAAATTTTGAATTTTTTTAATTAGAAAATACTACATAAAAAATAATTGATACAAAGAAGTGAATGCTCTCTCTTTTTTCTTCGTGTTTATTTTTTAACTAGTTTTTTCTTATAAATCTAGTATGAGATATTGGAGTTTACACTTTTTACTTAGTTCAATAATTATTATGATTTATTCTTTAATATTATTAGATTGGACTTTTTTAAATTATTATAAGTGTCGTTTGATTTTTTTTACAATATAACGAAAGTTTAATGTTTTTTATAAAATTAAAAAAGAAAAAGAAAAAGGGAGTGAATGATGGGGGTTATATAATAATAATATCTTCATCACTTTTTAAAATTATATGATTGATGAGCAAACTCTCATATTTCTAATTCTAATAATTAGGAATGTTGTAAGAATCGGATCGGATCGGACGGTTCAACTGCTAACCAAATACAAAGACGAGTTGGTTGGATAAAAAAAATTGTTTTTTGTAGTTGGACCGGATTTAACCGGGTCCAACGTAACCGATCCAATTTTTTTTTAAATAAAAAATAACATAAATAAAAAAATTGAAGAAGTCTTAAAAATTAAAATTAGAAAAGTCTTGAAAATTAATATTTAAAAGTCATGATGATCAAGAATTTCATATTTGGTTTGATTAAGTTCTTTCAGAATTTGACAAGTCTTGAAAATTAAAACTCTGAGAAGTCATATAATTTAAAACTCAAAATTTTGTATTTTGAAACCTAAAATTTGAGTGATGTCATTATATATATTAATAATAATTAATATTTATTATTTATTGTGTCATCCGATTCGACTGGTGGTTCAACTGATTAAACCGATTAGACTATGAACCGAACATTTGTCCGAATCTTTATCCAATTAAGTTCTTACAACGTTGATAATTAATTTAGTTTTACATTTGGATGACCTTTGATTGTAGGGAAAATGTACATTTTCCCTCTATAGGAAGCTCGTATCCTATTTGAGACAGTGAAAAGGTGACCAAATTGTTAAAAAATTAAGTGTAATATTTATTTTATATCTTTAGTAACATATTAACATTTAACATACATTAGAGTAAAAATTTTCGTATTTTATCTTATTTTTAATTTATCTTATCAAACAAAATTATTCTTATAATATAATTTATTTTTCTTATATAACAAATATATCTTTTATATTTTATTTTATTTCATTTCTCTCTCACTTTTTTTTTTTAATCAAAACATCATCATCATTATATTACAAGTTTACAACTAAATATAACCTTAGATTTCCACGTACTATAATACTGACTAGAATCAATCACAAATTAAAAACGGCCAAATGACTCTTTTGGTCCTCAACGTTTTCATCAAGTTTAATATTGATCCCCAATGTTTCAAAAAGTTATTTTTGGTCCTCAACGTTTTTATTTTGGTCAAAATTGGTCCTCCAGCATAACTCCGTTTGATTTTTTTTTGTTAAATGTTGACGTGGAAGGCTTATGTGGCACACTCTCTCTCCTACGTGTCATATTTGGATGATATGACACCCTCTCTCACTCCAACTCAGCAAAACGACGCCGTTTTACTGAGTTGGAGTGAGAGAGAAGTGATGCAAAACAGCGTCGTTTTGCTGAATTGGAGTGAGAAATGGTGCCATATCATCTAAATATGACACGTAGGAGAGAGGGTGTGCCACATAAGCCTTCCACGTCAGCATTTAACAAAAAAAATCAGACGGAGTTATGCTGGAGGACCAATTTTGACCAAAATAAAAACGTTGAGGACCAAAAATAACTTTTTGAAACGTTGAGGACCAATATTAAACTTTGTGCAAACGTTGAGGACCAAAAGAGTCATTTGGCCAATTAAAAACCTTTCATTTGAAGTAATTTTTTTGAAGGGTTAATATTTGGAGTTACAGATAGCTCAAACTCATCAGTTGTGAGCTATTGATTTTATCTTAATATCTGTGTCATTTTATTGTTTGAAAACAAAAATTATTTAAATACAGATTTTCAGATAGATTCAACGACTGACAGATAAGAAACTTGTATTGTATAACTCTGCATTACCATTTTTTTGAAAGGAAGATCATGTGGGGCCCACAGGTGTTATGTCCTATGTATATAACAGAAATAAGGGGAAGAGAGGGGGAATAGGAACACTGAAACAGATACATAAACCGACATTTGAGCATTAATTAAATTTAATAATAACGTCACACCTACTACTTTACCTTATCTTCTTTCTTGCCTTTGCATTTTTAATAATTTTCTAATTTTTCTTTTTAAATTCCTTGAAAAAAAAACTCAATTTTATTTTGTTTCAGAGCATAATACCGCACCGCCGAACAAACTTCATCTTTTTCTTTAATATAAAATTTATACAGAGTGACTTTGGATTGAGAATCACTAACCTACCCCTAAAATTCCTCATACCCACTCATTTAATACTTAGATTCAGACTTAACAGATAAAATTTATGAGTACTTGCAAAGTATGAGTCTTTTGATCATCACTATAATTATTTCATTTGGTTAAAATTTAGAAATTGATAATATCATGTTTGACATAATAAATTAAAGTTACACGTAACACATGACTTAAGCATGCTTGCTTATCTTGTATATGAGCCCTCGACTCAAAGTAGGCTTATAAATATGCCTTTTTACCTAAATTTTAAAGACCTCGTGTTGTATACTCATAATAACTCTGTAGACATCGGTTCCCTAAAGCCTAAGGAAGCTCACTTGCCTCCATCTTAGGTTCCCTCTTTATGACCCATTCATTAGCGTTCTCGTCCTAACCTAACCTCTTCAACCAATGTTGTAAGAACCGGACCGGACCGGACGGTTCGATCGGTTCAACCGCCAACCGAATACAAAGGCGAGTCGATTGGACCAAAAAACGTTTTTCTAATTGGACCGGATTTAACCGGAGTTGGACCGGTCAACCGGTGGTCCAATCGGTCCAATTTTATTTTTAAAAAAATTAAAAAATAAAAAAAGGAAAAATAATATAAAAAAAGAAACTAGAGAAATCTTAAAAATTAAAATTAGAAAAGTCTTGAAAATTAAAATTTAAAAGTTATGATTATCAATAATTTTATATTTGGTTTGATTAAGTTCTTTCAAAGCTTGATAAGTCTTAAAAATTAAAACTTTGAGAAGTCATGTAATTTAAAACTTCAAAATTATATATATTGAAACTTAAAATTTAAGTGATGTCATTTTATATATTAAGAATAATAATAATTTATTATTTATTGCGTCATCCGGTTCGACCGGTTAAACCGTTCAAACAATAAACCGAACACTTGTCCGAATCTTTGTCCGGTTCAGTTCTTACTTGCTTCAACATGTTATTTTCGCTCACAGGCCACCATGTATGTAATGCACACATTCAAATTATATGAACATTGAACTCTCTTCAACATACATAAACACCTAAATCCTCACATAAGACAAATTTTCATAGTTACAACACACTGCGGTTCAATTCCATCATCCCTCAAATCTATTGACCAAGAATGGATTTATGAAAAATGATCGTAGAAATTGATTCTAATGTCTTTAGAGTCTGATCGATATGAAATATAACTTTTAACTTATGTTAAATTATAGAGGCAAAATACTATTTAGTCCCTGAATTGTTGGTCAAACTACTATTTAGTCTCGAATTTATCAAAAATACTATTTAGTCCCCAAACTTTTAACTATGTCAACTATTTAGTCCCTGGATTTGACAAAAATACTATTTAGTTCTCGAATTTGTAACTATGTCAACTATTTAGTTCCCAAACTTGGCAAAAATACTATTTAATCACTGAATTTGCAACTCTGTGGTAATAGTCTGGAGACTAAATAGTTGATAGAGTTATAAATTCGGTGATTAAATAATATTTTTGCCAAGTTTAGAGACTAAATAGTTGATATAGCTACAAATTCGGGGACTAACTAATATTTTGTCAAATTCTGAACTAAATAGTTTACATAATTAAAAATTTCGGGGACTAAATAATATTTTTGATAAATTCGGAGACTAAATAATAATTTGACCAACAATTCAAGGACTAAATAGTATTTTATCTCTAAATTATATATATTTTTAATTTGACTTGATTAAAATAATTTTATTTTTCACTAAAATTTAAATTATTTTCTAATAAAAGACACATTTAAAAAGGGTTATTTAACTAAATTTTCTCTATCATAATAACAGAAATTTTTTTGTAATAACTTATAATAAGCACTTAAATCATAAATGCTCTTGCATCCTTTTCATCTGAAAATGAAAAATAAGAGGAAAGTTCAGTGAAATCATTAAATGACATAATCGAAGTTCGATCTAGTCCCATTAAATGCCCCTCTCATCCTCAAATTCCATTAAAATATTCTTCACAGTGTCATCTCCGTAATTATATAGCAAAAATGGGGGCTTTTTCCCTTCCCCCTACCTCTCGACGGCGATTTACTGCGTGAAGGCAGAAGAAGGAGGCTCTCTGAAGCAAAAAATACTGAATTGACTTTGACTCTCACAGGTCACACCTCACAGCACATATCCTTTCCTTTCAAGTTTCAATTCAATTTTTCTGTATTATGTCATGTATGTATGTTCTTGTGTGTGCGTTTCACCTTACCTGACTTGTACAGCAAAACGAGATTTTCGTTTTCCCCTAAAATTTCTTTACTTTTCCTTCTGTGTCTCCCTCCTCCTCTATCTATCTCTTTCTCCATTGCTCACCCCTCAACAAAGCTGCTCCCTTTTCTTCTCTTTTCCACACCCCATTTTTTCAAATACAAGAATTATTTGGTACTTGTTGCTCTTTTCTCTCCATACCCACTTTCCCTTCCTATGAATTGGTGTTTTTGATTTGTTCTTCTTATTCGCTTCAACCCCATCTGGTATTTCTCTCATTCTGTGCCTTCAAGTGCAGCAAAGTAAGCAAGAAGATGTTTTTCTTTGCTTTTTTTTTTTTTTTGGTTTCTGACTGAAAGTTTGTGGAATTCAATCCACTTTGGTCTTGCTGAAAATGGGTTTCACTCATTTTCTTGTTGATTGTTTTTTTGGTTTTTGGGAGAGGGATGTGTTTTTCTTGGTGGAAATTCTAAGATGTTGATAATGATAATAATAATGATAAACAGAAAACAAATGAAGTGTATATTATGTTCTTGTTCTGTTTGTTTAAATGCTCAAATGGAATTGGCTGACAATAAAGAAAAAAGAAGAAAGGTTTGGATCTCATTCTGGCCGTTCCTTTTCTCTTTCTTTGTTTTTAAGTCGCCAATGATGTTTTTGATCTTCTAAAGCAACAACATGGCCTTTGAAAGTGAATCATTTTTATATGTTTTTTTTTTTTGCTTTGCATTATCTTTTTCTTTTTTACTCTAAGTTGAATCTGTACTGTGCAGGCTTTAACTTTCATTGCCCCGGAGAGCTAAACTAAACGACCTCTACCTTCAGTCATATTGGTGATGATTTGATTGTTTTCTGTTGAAGATGAAGACATGGTATGGCACTATTTCTATAGTGGAATCTTTAGATAATAGAGCCAACTAGTTGGATCCAAAGCACACCCATTTCACCTTTTGAGGATGTTTTTTACAAATACTTGGAGTTGGGTGATTTGAAGGCACAATACTGTCTGGAAGGCTCTCCCATGTGGCTTTATGTCGTTCACATCTCATGCTGAACAGTGCTTTGAAGCTTCTTGGATTGCAGAAAATCTTACAAATACATCTGTGTTAAGCTGAGGACTGCAATTTCTTGCTTTCTGAGCCAAAAGGGTATCTGATTCTTCACGGATTTGATACTATTTTGGGAAGGTAGTACATAATCCCTCTTGTTGGAGACAAAAAAGCAAGATAACTGAGAAAGTTGAAAGTGGGTTTAAAACTTCAGATTGTGTTGTGATTCTGTGATGAAAGATTTGAATTTGGATCTTATCATGATGATGGGGATAAATGTACTACTACTACTAGCAGACTGATAACATTGAAAGCGTTCTTTAAGCATACAAAAACATATGGCTTTCATGGTAATTGAGAGTTAAAACTTTTAGAACAAGACATATATATATAATTTTGTTTTTGAGGGATAATTGGTGCTGATGAGTCGAGAACCGAAGCGAGGGAAGCAAGAAAAGGGTTCTGATGGTGCTGAGAAGGTCATCGTCGCCGTTAAGGCATCGAAGGAATTTCCTAAGGCTGCTCTTGTGTGGTCTCTGACTCATGTTGTTCAACCTGGGGATTGCATTACTTTGTTAGTGGTTGTGCCTTCACAAAGTTCAGGTAAGTTCTCTAATTAGTTTATTTATTTGGGCTAGATGTTTATTGGGGAACGTTAATCTTGATGCTTCACACACATAAGAATTGGTTAGAATTATAAAAACTCTGAATTTATTTGTGTTCTTGACTAGTATTTGAACTTGCACCTGTGAACATGCAGGTAGAAGATTATGGGTATTTCCGAGATTTGCGGGCGACTGTGCCAGTGGGAACAAGAAATCTTCAGGAACGTGTTCAGATCAGAAGTGTGACATCACTGATTCTTGTTCCCAGATGATCCGTCAGCTCCATGATGTCTATGATCCAAATAACGTTAGTACTACTAATAACCCTGATAAATGAAAAAGGCTTGTACATATTGAATGTTGGTGTTTGATCTTTATAACATGACAACCTTTTTGAGCAGATTAATATCAAGATTAAAATTGTTTCCGGATCGCCTTGTGGAGCAGTAGCTGCTGAGGCCAAGAAAGCCCAAGCTAATTGGGTTGTCTTAGACAAGTAATATTCCTTTTTATTCTTTTCATTCATCCCTGAGTTTGAGTAATAAGAGATTCTAATTATCTTCTCATGTGTTGTTGGTATATTCAGACAGCTTAAACATGAGGAAAAGCGGTGCATGGAAGAACTACAATGTAATATTGTGGCAATGAAGAGGTCCCAACCGAAAGTACTCCGCTTGAATTTGGTTGGATCACAAAAGAAGGATCTTGAAGAAGCTGACCCATTGCCTTCCAAGCAAGATGAGATGCCTGGAAAACAATCCAAACAGAAGACGGAGTCTTTAAATTCCATAAAAGCACCAGTTGTCACTCCAACTAGCAGCCCGGAACTAGGGACACCATTTACTGCAACCGAAGCCGGCACCTCATCAGTTTCAAGCTCAGATCCCGGGACCTCGCCATTTTTTGTCTCGGAGGTGAATGGTGAGTTAAAGAAAGAAGAAACAATCAAGGAAAACCAAGAACTCGATGATACTAATTCAGATACAGACAGTGAAAACATGTCCACATCTTCAGCAAGCTTGAGATTCCAGCCGTGGATCACAGAATTACTTTTACATCAACGATCATCTCAACACACAGAGGAAAGATCTGAGAGATCTCATGATAAGCCTCAAACATCAACGACCCGAGCTTTGCTAGAGAAGTTCTCAAAGCTTGAGAGAGAATCTGGAACTGAGATGTCAGCCTATAGAACTGAATTGGATTTCAGTGGAAACGTTAGGGAAGCAATCGCATTATCCAGAAATGCTCCACCCGGTCCACCTCCATTATGTTCAATATGTCAACACAAGGCACCTGTTTTTGGAAAACCTCCAAGGTGGTTCAGCTATGCTGAGTTGGAGCTTGCTACTGGTGGATTTTCGCAGGCCAACTTCTTGGCAGAAGGAGGATTTGGATCTGTTCACCGAGGGGTTCTACCGGATGGGCAAGTCATTGCCGTCAAGCAACATAAATTGGCTAGCTCTCAGGGTGATCTAGAGTTTTGCTCAGAGGTAGAGGTCTTAAGCTGTGCACAGCATCGGAATGTTGTTATGCTGATTGGGTTCTGTATAGAGGATAAGAGAAGGCTACTGGTTTATGAGTACATATGCAATGGATCACTGGATTCTCATTTATATGGTAATTTCTCTTGTTTCCATATAGCTCGCTTAAAATATATGTTTGAATTCATTGATCTTTCAAGATTGACCTAGTCATAATTAATTAATAGGCAAATGGGATTAGATATCATATCATATACTGAATCCATATCAGGAGAGTACTTAAATCAATATGCCTAGTTAATGCCCAATGGGATGCAGATGCAGTAAGATTTTCTTGATCATAAATGCTTCTCTCATGTAAAATAGTTCAATATCATGATCCATTTATGCTAAACACAATGACAAATTTAGTATGAATAAATGTTACCGGTTTTGAGTTGATTGATAATTGACCTAACACTTAAAGTTTTTCAGGGAGACAACGAGAGACATTAGAGTGGTCTGCACGGCAAAAAATTGCTGTTGGAGCTGCTCGAGGGCTACGATATCTTCATGAAGAGTGCAGAGTGGGTTGCATTATCCACCGTGACATGCGGCCAAACAACATTCTTATCACTCATGATTTTGAACCACTGGTAGGGTAATCCTTCATCTCCTCTGTATATTTGTAAGTGAAAGATCATCATTTCTCCATAAGACCACAATTGTATTTTCAAGATCTCCCAGCTGTTCCTTCTCTTTTATGCTTTTGATGATTAAGAATAAGCATTGTGGATTCTCTAGCATCTTAACATTCTGATCAGATATGCATTATGTAACATGATTGTATTATTTTTTAATTGTTCAAGGTCGGTGATTTCGGGTTGGCAAGGTGGCAGCCTGATGGAGACACCGGAGTGGAAACCAGAGTAATTGGAACCTTTGGGTAAGTGATGTATAGTATTTGTATTACTCCTTACTTATTTATAACTGCAATATGAACATGAAACTAAGCTGTGCTGCTTCTATGTAGGTATTTGGCTCCAGAGTATGCTCAAAGTGGCCAAATCACTGAGAAGGCTGATGTATATTCCTTCGGGGTGGTATTAGTGGAGCTCGTGACTGGGCGAAAAGCTGTGGATCTCAATCGGCCTAAAGGACAGCAGTGTCTTACTGAGTGGGTAAGTAAGAGGATAACAATACTGTCAACAACCAAAGGCTTTTCTCACTTGAGGATAACAATATCTTACCTAAAATGATACGAGGTTGCAACTCATTTTGAAAAATATTTTCGACATGAATGACCATAAATGTTACTTGACTTTTGAGTTTGACCCTTAATAATTGTGAGATTATTTTGGTGTTCTTCTATGATAATTTTAAACACTAATACGGTGATCATTTTGTGAAGATGCTAAAAACTGTCTTTTAAATGTTCTGTTTTCATTTTCAACCTAGAAAATGAAACTGAAAACAAGAAATACTGTTAAGTTTCTGATGCTGGCACTATTTTCAAGATTTGGAATGAGATTAATGAGATACATGATAATCTAGTGACAAATAGAGAAAAAAAAAACAGAAAATGGCTTAAGTTTCTTTTCGGTTCATGCGTAGCCATTGATTAATCGTGAGCATGTGCATGTTAAACAGGCAAGGCCGCTGTTAGAAGAATACGCCGTTGATGAACTGATTGATCCAAGGCTGGGAAATTGCTATTCAGAAAATGAGGTCCATTGGATGCTGCATGCTGCCTCATTATGTATACGGCGAGATCCTCATTCTCGACCCCGCATGTCGCAGGTAAAGAAAGTTAATTGAACAGATCTTTTCCTGGAAATAGAAGAATGCATGGTAATCTACCAAATTCATGTTTCCCTGAACTTCATAGTAGGAAAATCCTAAAAGCCATTAAGGCCAGGGTAGCTGCATAATTTGTACATTCTTTTGTATCGATTGGAACATTACATTTTTGTATGCATTCTTTTCTTCTTTCTGGGTTACAAACTAGGCTTTAAGGCCATGGAAGTAGAGAATGCTAAAAGTGGCATGGATAGATTAGTTGTATAAACCATACACATGTCGGTTTCTGATTGGAGGACCGGATGCCAAAAATATTTAGACTGCACTATTGATTTTGACCATCTTTGGCTTACTCTTCTAAACTCTTTCTTGTGCCCTATGATTTTCTCTATTCAAGGTTCTCCGAATCCTCGAAGGCGATATGGTGATGGACACAAATTACCTATCAACTCCGAGTTATGACGGCGGGAGCCAGAGCGGTCGAATCTGGGGAGAGCACCAGCAGAGGCAACACCATTACAGTGGACCTCTATCGGACGATTCGCTAGAAGCCTTCAGTGGGAAGCTATCTCTGGAAAAATACAGGTCTTCTTCTTCCTATTGGGACAAGGCTAGGAGAACTGCATTTGAAGAAGATGATATGTAAAATGGGGGTTTAAATTGGAACTAACTATATTGCTTTCTTGTTATGCTTAAAAAATATGTTTCCTGTATTTTGGTAGTTTACCTTTTTTGTTTCTGTTTCTTTTTCCTTTTTTGCAATGCCATCTGATTTTGCATGTGAATAGTAGGAAGCGGAAGTAGAATAGGGTAATATATATACAGAAGCTTTTGAAATTCTTTAGGGGAAATTATGTAATGTAGTGCCTAATGAATGGCCTTCATTAGACTTGAAAGCTGTTTGTGATTTACAAAAATGTATCAAATAGCCTCATCTCAAGGGTTTCAATTCTCTTTCTCTCTTGTAAATATTATTGCAGGTTCATATGCATGAATTGAAAAGCAAATGAATTTCATTAGAAAGAATTGATTAATTATCGAAAACCTTGAAAAAAAAAAACTTTTACATTAATATTTTCATTCAAAACTTACAGAAAAGTGATACATCAACAAAATCAAGTTATACCAGAATTTCAAAAGTTCTAAACTTTGAACTTGGTGTAGAAAACTACCTTGTTTCAACTTTATGCAAAAAAGAAATCCCTCAATTAATTTGTAATGTCTACAATTCCACAGGGTTTTGGATAAAAAAGTTTAAAGAGGAAGGTTTTTTTTGGGGGGGGGGGGGGGGGGGGTACAAATTACACAGTTTGATGACATTTTAGGTCAATTTTTACAATTGTTGGGAGTTATTTGTACAAGTTCTATAGTTTGTGGAGGTTATGTGCATTTTTCAAAATCAAATTTATCTAAAAATTGTTAGAAAATTTTATTATTTACAAGTAACAAATACAAATGGCACATACTTTTTGACACTCCAAATTCTCATATAAATATGGTATTTAAAAAAAGCTACTTATAAATTTAAAATCATAAAAAATATATAAACATGTGAAAGACAAAAATTATTTTTCATAGTTCTTTATAATAACTATAGTTCATATAACTTTTTTTTTTTTGCAAGAGTATATTTATCTTCTCTATATCATTTTTATTTTAAACAATTGCAGTGAATTGACTAGCCATCATAAATTTTGCAGGATGAGTAAATGCATCAAAATTTTCATATATGTATATTTTTAATTCATCTGACATGAATTAAATCTATTGAGGAGTTCAAAATTTTCTGGCAGAGATAGTGATGGCTAGGGTTTAAGCATTAATGAAGTGAAAGGTGATATGTTAGAAAAATTTGAAATTTAAACATTTGAATGCAAATAAAACAAACAAAAATCCTGTATGGCTAATGATGTCAAAATCTAGAGAGTGAGAGGTTCAGAATTAATAGTGATTTATGAGAAATGTCAAATGAAGTTCCCTAATTCTCAGAAATCAGAATGTTTTGGCATTATTATGACTTCATGACAAAATCTTAATTATCACTAAGACCAAAACCTGTCAGGTTTTTTTTTGTCTATCAATTTGGGAAAATTACATAATAAAACCCATCTTTTACTATAATTTTTTAATAAGAAAATATTTTAAATATCATTTTATATTAAAATTATATTAAAGTTGCTGGTTAAAAAAGCCATTAATTCTAAACTTGATGTTTTGTTACTCCACCAATTTCTTCTTAGCACTTCAACAAAAATATATAAATTCTAAGATGTTAGTTTTAATAAATAAAGAAAATAGTAATGAATACTTTTTCCTTTCAATTTTTGGTGCAATATTTTTTTTTGGGTTTTCCCCCTAATAAAATACTTAGACACCAATAGCATCTTCGTTATATAATCTTCTCATTGCATTTTTTTTTTATTACAAAGGGGTCGGCTAAGCATTAACCATCAAAACCACGCGGGAGGCAAAGGCCTCTAAAGTCATCCTGAATAACGGTTTTATTGCATTTTAATGATAAAATTTTATTGAAACTTAAAAATTGCATTTAAGATTTCTTTCATAAAGAATAATTTGTATTTATTATATTATTTTGGGTTGTATACAATTTAAATTTTGAATAAATTATATTGACGTAATTCTTTGAGGTTTAACTAAAGTATACTTAATTTTTTTTAATTTATTTTCTATTAATGCATGGAGCTAACTTACATAACAATAAATTGTATTTTATTTTTGACTAATTTAATAATTTAGTCATTGAAATATGTATGTCTTTTTAATTTTGTTTTTAAGAGATAAAATGTCTAAATTTGATCTTTGAAAGAGTAATAACTAATAAGATAGAAGAAAAGTTAACTGTCAATAGTGTTAATAAATGCTAACTTGATTATTAAATGATGAATGTGATCCTTTTTAATAATAATAATAATAATAATTAAAAGACAAAAGTTAATTTTATGTCTTTGAACTTTACACCAATTTTTAATTTTTTTTCTATTTTTTTTCTGCGGTCAATTATGATACAGGCACAAGAGGCACTTTTAGAACTAAAATAATCATTGAGTCTTTAAAAGAGCTTATGAAAGAGACTTGAGCAAATCAAACTGTAATTGAGGCTTTAGTTGTTTTTGAAAATGCCATTGACATTAAATGGACTAAAAGCGGAGCTGTTCAATATATTTTAAACTTGGGAACATGAATTTTAGCTCCACTTTTACACATCTAATGTCAAGATCGTTTTCAATAACAACTGAATGTCTGATTACTATTTGATTTGTCTAAATCTCTTTCAGAAGCTCTTTCAAAAATCAATGATTATTCTAGCTCTACAACAGTTTTTTGTACACTACAACAAAATAGAGATTTAGCCACGGACAAATCCGTGGCTAAATCAAAGGAATTCCGTGGGTAAATAGATTTCCCCACGGAATTAGCCACGGATGACGTCCGTGGCTAAAATCCGCGATGGCAAATATTTACCCACGGAAATTATTGTCCGTGGGTAAATTCCCACGGCTTCCCCACGGATCAGTCCGTGGGGAAATTTAGCCACGGAATCCCCACGGATTGTTCCGTGGGTAAATAGCCACGGATGTTTAACTTTAGCCACGGATATTTCCGTGGGTAAATTACCCACGGACAGTTCCGTGGGTAAAATTTCGTGAGTAAATCTGTGTTTTGTTGTAGTGGTACTTGTATCAAATTGTGTCTCAAAAATTACAAATTACAATTGATTTCGGTTCAAACCTTAATGTCATCCAAATTATTAATGACAAATGATGATATAATACCACACATGTAACATTAATGACTCATCATCACTCATAATGTTCAAGACACACAAAATTCACGTTTCTTCTTCTTCTTCTCCCCTCCTCCTGCTTAATATGAAAAAGCCACATATTTTAAGTCAATATTATATGAAGTGACTTCGTTTTGAATGATGAGTTAATATTAATATAATATGTACTGCCAAATCATCATTTGTCGTTAGTAATTTGTATATGATATTATGTATTATGATGAATTATTCGATTGCAATTCAAAACTTTTGAAACAAAATTGATCACAAAATAAAGTTTATGGAGGAAATTAAAAATTGATGTAAAGTAAGATGTTTTGATGCCTAAACAAAATAGAACACATCATATTTAATTATTTACAAATTAAACATCGTCAAAATGTACAAATTACATTTTTTTGTGTACACTTTGTTAATACGATATGTTTAATTTTATAAAGGTTAAAACCTCATTTTGGTCCTCTATCTTTTTCCAAAATTTTATATTGGTCATTTATTTTTCAAAAGTTTTAAATTGGTCCTTTATGTTTTACGCAAGTTCTATATTGTTCCTTTATGTTTCATTAAAGTTTTATATTGGTCCTTTATGTTTCATTAAAATACTATATTAATCCTTTATGTTTCATTAAATTTTCATATTGGTCCTCTCAGCATGGTTTCATTTTGGCTTAAACGACGTTATTTGGGTGTTTTTGGTGTGTCTAAGGCCATGTCAGCTATCTGATACACGTAAGAGAGATTATGTGTTCACCTCGGCGCGCCACATCAACACTGAACGAAAGAAATGGACGGAATTGGATGGAAGAACAAATATAGAACTTCTTGAAAAGATAAATGACCAATATAGAACTTTTGAAAGATAAAGAACCAATATAGAATTTGGGTGAAAGATAGAGGACCAAGATGAGGTTTTGACCTTTTATAAATTACACTTTGTCAACACATATTGTCTATATATATTTTTTTGAATATGATTCAATTCATTATTTAACGGTAGATGTGTCAAAATGGGCTAAGCCTTATGGGCCGATCCGTTCGACCCTATAAAATATATAGGGCCAGACTAAAAAATTTCTGATTGTAATTAAAAAAGGTCCAGCCCAGCCAACCCCTAAAAAGAATAAGACCAAACAAGCTAGCTCATTTTATTTTTAATATTTATATATTGAATTAATCTTATTGTTTTTATTTTAATTCAAATTATACTATATACTTTGAATTTTTATTTAATTTATCTCATTACTTTAATTTATATTTTATTATTTTAAGTTTTAAATTAAACTAAATATTATATTATAAAGTATTTTGTAATTATTTAAAACTTAAAAAATATTTTTTTGAAAAAAATAAAATTAGGGCTAGTAGGCCCTGTCATAAACCTTAATAAGACCGAGCTGGACTAAATTTTTTTTAACCCTAATTAAAAAGAGTCAACTTAATTGGTCAAGTTCTAATAAATTAAGACCAAAGCGGACTAGAGCCCGACTGAACTGGCCCGTTTTAATACTTCTATTTAACGGTCAATTTAACATCTATTGTTACTATTGTCAATTAACTTTCATCAATTCTATTAATTAAATGACAAAAATAATTCGATATTGATATATTTTTTCTTAAATCATAGTATCCAACTATCCATCATTAAACACAGTAATTAATATCACTTGATTAAAAATAAATGAATCACGCATTGAGTTTTGGTATTGATATTTCAAAAATCAAATTGAATGATTAATCTTTCAAGAATGAAATCATTCATTTATTCGTAGTTTTTTATAAATAGATTATCAAATATAATTTGAGAATCTTAATGCATTTTTTGCATCACTAAACTTAAATAATCACATATTAAACACTAGAGGCTTCGCATGCACCAAGGTGCATGCAATCATTTTTTATATATAATAAATAATTCAATAACTACTTTTATTTCTAATTTCTCTCTCACCACTTTTATTAACTACCTTACCCATGATCTCATTTTCTTTCATATCTCCTCCAATCATGTTTTATTTCATATTTTTTAATTATCAAATATATTTATTGTGACCCCAATGACCAGAAGGGTCCAAAGCCATATATATATACTAGAGGCTTTGCATGCACCTACGTGCATACATGTAATTTATTCTTAAATTTTTTAAAAATATAATATAAAATAGTTATTATATTTTAAAATCATTAAAAATTAAATATTTTTAAATAGAATTTTTATCATAATTTAAAACAAAAAATTAAAAAATGAGAAGTTATGCATTTCTCCATTTTTTTGTAACCACCTATCATAATTGGTTATTTATTGGGAAGTTGAGGGGGAAGTTATTTTTTTGGTGTCACACTTTGCTTGTGTGACACCAAAAACTCCAAAGCCATATATATATATATATATATATATATATATATATATATATATATACTAGAGGTTTCACATGCACCTACGTGCATGTAAATTGTTTTTTTAATTTACAAAATATAAAATAAATTATTATTAATTGTAAAATAATAAATTAAAAATTATTTTTTTGATAACTATCATAATCATTATTTTTTAAAAACAAAATTACTATTACCACTATTCTCCTATTTTCTCTCACCCATGATCTTCTCACATCATATTTGTATTTTCTTTTTTAATTAATTAAATGGCTATTTTAGAAGACCGTTGACGGGAAGATCCCACAGCCATATTAATATAGATATACTAGAGGCTTCGCATGCACCAAGGTGAATGCAATCATTTTTTTAATTTACAATAAAAATATTATTATTATTATTTTTAAATATAATAAATAATTCAATAACTACTTTTATTTCTAATTTCTCTCTCACCACTTCTATTAACTACCTATGATCTCCTTTTCTTTCATATATTCTCCAATCATATTTTATTCCATAGTTTTAAATTATCAAATATAATTATTTTGTGACCCCGAATGACTAGAAGGGTCCAAAGCCATATATATAGATACTAAAGACTTCGTATGCACCTACGTGCATACAATCTAATCTTAATTTTTTAAAATGCCCAAATGAGCATAAGGGTTAACAACCATATAAATAGATATAGAATAGTATTTTCGCTGGCCATCATCGATCGAGTACCACCGCCACAAGGATCTTCTTCCAAACTCAAACCCTCCGTTTTCCTCAACGCCGCGTGCGTCACCATCAGCGCCGCATCCACGGCCAAAACCGCCGCCTCGATTTCCAGATCCGCCGCACTGGACCGGATCACCACCACCACCACCACGATTGCCAGGAAGATCGTCGTCAACACCGCACGACAAGCAATCGGACGGCCGATAATCACCGGCGTCGGACAGCGCCAGAGGAAGATCTCGAACAACAAGAGCGTGGATAAGACGAAGTTGAACGTGAACGGGCACAACAGAGTCGAAAAGAGGAGCGCGATGACGATGTAGTTCCAGCAGAAGTAGGCGAGGTTGAATCGAATGCGAGAAACGGCGTCGTCGAGGGAGGTCGGGAGGGCGAAGGAGGAGAAATCGAACATGATGTTCCATGGGCTGCAGTTTCCGACAATAGGTTTGCGTCTGGTAGGGATTGGATTTGGGGATGGAGATGGAGGAGAAGACGAGGAAATTGGGATTGTGCCATACGTGGTGGTCATGATATCTTTTTGATTAATTTGTATTCGACTCGTATTGAATCACTTTTCGATAAATTTGGATTTGAAATTGAAGGTAAAGAGTATGATGAAAATCACAAGGAGAAATGGAGAGTGAAATTATTGAATGAATGTGTGTAAGATGTGTGGGAAGAACACTCCATAGACTTTTATATGAGCAATAATGGAAAGTTCCAAGTCTTGAGACTATGGAATAGTCAAATCTTTTGAAGTTCATTTTTCTCAAGTTTGTTCAAAGTATGATTAATTAGTATGCAATTCTTTTTTTCAAAATCTTAAATTGGTCCCTTATGTTTGCACGAAGTTTTATATTGGTCCTCAATGTTTTAAAAAGTTTAAATTGGTCATTTCGTCCAAGTCCATTTATCTCTTCCATTAAGTGCTGACGTGGCGTGCTGAGGTGGACATATCATCTCTTCAATGTGTCCATTTAAGTTGACGTGTCATGCAATGTCATCGCCACGTTATCAGGTATGACATGTCAGCTTAGATGGACACGTCATCACATAACTTAAGAAATTGACGGAAGTGGACGGAAGGACCAATTTAGAACTTCTTGCAAACATAAAAGACCAATTTAAATTTTTTAAAACATAAAAGACCAATTTAGGCAACGGTGTTTTTGGATCTTCATTCTCTTTATCTTAATTATTCTATATTGACTACTGAAATTCACAATGAAACTTCCTATTTGCAAGACTCTCATTATATTAAGCACTAACATTTCGTGTCGGTTTCTCTAAATCTTCTTCTTTGTAATATAATAAACAAATTACAATGACACTAATTAGTAATTAAAACAAATTGATGTGACCAAGCCATGGTACGTAATTATTGTGTATTTGGCGTGGATTTATATGATATATTTGACAATTATATGAGGAGAAAATATTGAAAGAGACAGGAATGGAAGAAAATGGGAAATTGATTTTTTTTTAACATCAGGGTCTAATCTCGTCGTTGCAAGTTCTCCACTTAAAAGTAAACGGTTAGTGATACTAAATATACATATAATTTAAAAAACTCTAACAGGGGCAAAACCCTAGCGGCCGTTTTCTCTCTTCTCTCTACGTTCGTTCTTCAACCAGTTTCTTTCTGCAGATCTAACTGGAGGGGTTGCCTCCGTATTTTTCTTCTTCTTTTGTTACCGTCGTTACCTTTCATAAATAAGGTAGATATTCATTCCCCCAATTTTGGTGGTGATTTTCTTTCAGATTTACTTCTGAGTTTTTTAGTCCTCTCTTGTGAGAGTGTAGTCTCCCATTGTTAGATCGATTCAGATCTAGTAAGTGGAGCTTGTTTTATTTTTGTGTGTATTTATTTTCTTTTGTGAATTTTTTTAACAATCAGGTAATTCTGGATTCAAGATTTGTTATAATCATATCTAAATCTACGAATCATCTATGTTAAAAAAATTTCACTCGTTCATCATGATTAGTACTGTCAAACGGGGCGGGGCGGGCCGTTTATTAAATGGTCTTAAATATGCTACCCAAGCCCGCTCATTGTGGCCCGCGGGCTAAACGAGCTAGCCCGCGGGCCACTTTTTTTTTAAAAAAATTTAATATTATTTAAATTTATTTTTAAATATTTTAAAATTAAATTTTAATAAAATAAAAGTAATGTTACTTTTTTTATTTTATTTAAAAAATTAAACTTTTATATAAAACATTCAATTTTGAACAAGTGGGATATATAAAACAATTTGTTGGGATCAAAATTTTTAACATCTACTATGGATGGAACTTGTAGTTCTGTGCACGTAAATACTGTTGGGGCAGCAACCTGAAAATAAGAATAAACACAACAAATAGGGAAATATAAAATTGTTAGAGAAATTATAATAGCGTGGTACCGGACTGAGGCACGGGTATCTCGTTATCTTTAAGGTAATTCACGCCTCCCACGGGTTGATTTTGCTATATCACCCGGTGCAGGGGTACTCAGACGCGTTACCTCCAGGATACAACAGCCCAATACTCGCCTGTATGTCTACAACCTCTGCACGTAGGAGGTAGACAGGACTCTGTCTCCCACACCTTTCTCTACCCAAATAACACACATCTTGTATATATATTTTATTTATCTTAGAACAAAAACTCCCAGCTCTTGTTCTTCTCATGTATCCATGCATCTCTTGTCTTCTCCCAACCCACATATATATAGGTGGATTTTAGGATGCCATTTAATTATAAATTAAATGTGTTTTAATGCTACCATTAATTGATAATCTTTGAACAAGTCAAATTGTAACATATTATTATAATAATAATATTAATTAATTTAATTTTATTAATTTATAATAATATCCAACAATCCCCCACTTATTATTATAAATTAACACACCCATTTTTATACTTGTTTTTACACTTGGGTAGAGACAGACTATTATGCATAATATAGATAGCTAATTGCCTTGAATCTATATTTAGCAAAAATATATATCTTGATCCAGAGTCATGGTGGTATTCGCCTTGAACCATAACTGCTTAAGGGAGACAAAATATATATCTTGATCCAGAGTCATGGTGGTATTCGCCTTGAACCATAACTGCTTAAGGGAGACAAGACATATACCTTGCACATAATAATCCAGGTGCAATATATGAGCCCTAGCCCGCACATTATGCGGCCGTGTGCGCACCCTGTTTCTTGAATGTGTTTCAAGAATATATGCCCTTTTATATTCTCATAGGAGCGGCCCCACTCCGTCACATTCAAATAGGTGAATTCTGTCAAGGGTATTCCTGCAATTAAGATACCCCACTCTTATAGAGCTACAGATTTCATTAAGAGTTTTTGAAAACTCAACCTCACATATCATTGCAGGAAAATGCACTTACACCATAGGGATAAATTAAGAGTTGAAACTCTTTTAAATGTGCATTTCAACAACCACTCTATGATTCGTTTGTCCCTTTGAACAAAGTTCTTAGGATCTCTAATCACAAGGTAGGGTATCCTCATAGGTTGCTTTTAATCCATACGGGCATATAGATTCATCCCCCTCGATGTACACACACCAGATTCTTTGACTATAGCTATAGTTTCAGAAAAACACACAATCCAAAGAATCCAGTCATGACGATATTCATCACAATAAGTGATCACAATTTATTGGCTTAAAAAAAACTCATAATTATTATTGGCGAGTATCCCAAAATTCACAAAATATATTTTTAATATATTCTTCCACCAAATAATAATACTAGCCAATAAAATAAAACATTAATCCATTTAAGGAACTTTTCAAACTCAATTATATGTGACAAAAATTAGTATCATCTATATGTACAACTTTGTACTATAGGAAGTAGCACCAATATAATTGGGCTTACTCAAATTTAAATTAATTAGGCATATCTTCATCTCTTTGAGATGGTATCATCAATTTATAAATTGATCACAAACTATATGCCTTTATCCACAATAGAATTTTCAGTCACATATTCACAATAAAATAGTTCCATAAAAGAATTATGTAATTCTCATTATAAATTGCATAGCAATTTTTAATAAAATAATATACCGTCAAAATTAAGGTGAACTCCAATTTAGGATATCCACAAAATTATATACCCCCACTATTGATAGGTATTGTGCCTCTCACAAGAATTTCACAAATTTATTTTGTTCACCCAAAATAATAATATTCTTGTGGCACTTATAAAACATCACATGTGAAATCACAAATTTTATATGTGAAAATTTCACAAAAATACAATTAAGTGAAAATTGAATTTTCACAATTATATAAGTATCAAACTATTCACAACAAAGTGAAATCTCAATTTTTCATGTTTGCAAACATTTTACCTCAAAATATTTCACCAACTAATATTGAGGCATTTTTCAAATCCCATGACAAATTTCACTGTCACATATGGCTTAAATCAAAGCCCGCAAAAATATGGCTGTTAAAAGCCTCATAGATTATAGAATAAAATTTCTATAAATATATCTCTAGCATTTTAATGCTTTATCACATAAAATTAAGCTTATAAAAGCTTTTTACATTTCATGGAAATGTATCACATTTAATCTTGTAAAAGCTTTAAAAAGCTATTACCACTTAATGAAATTTTATGGGATAACTCTATTACTCTTCTAAATATTAAACCCATAAAATATTCATTAACTCACAACTATATTGAATATAATTTGGCTTAGAATTAATTATAATAAAATGGTTTTAAAACCATTTCATGAACCCAAAATATAAGCCAAAAAATATTTTCATATTTATTTTTATAACAATAGCATACATAAATTTCTTCCCCTTATTGTTATAAAAAATAATATGCTTTATTTTCTAAAACCATATGACATATTTAAATAATGTCAGAAATATATTACCACCCAAATACATACCAAAACCTTGTCATAAAATTATAATATTTTATGATCATTATTTGGCCTTAAAAATTAATATAAGTTTTAGATTTAACATCAATTTAATGATTAACCCAAAATTATATTTTATAACATACATATGGTGGCAACAATATATGTGATTCTATGAAAATTAATTTACTCAATAAAATTTTTCATAGTACCACATTTTTTATACACAATAAATCACTTGGCACAAATATATATGATTTTAAAATGTCCCAGATGTATACTTTTCACACTCTTTCTTACCCCCACTATCAATAATAATTTATATAAGGGGAATTCTTAAATAAAGAGTAAGTATACATACCTACTCATGAGTTCATGACAAAAATCATCTCAAATAATGGTAAGATTAATTACCTTTCCACACTTTTCAATGTGAGCAAAAATTGACTAAAAGTCATATATGAAATCCACAAGGCTCACACCAAATTAAATTTTATGAGTACTATTCATAAATAAAATATGAAATATTATCATAAAATTAATTAAGTAATTTAATTGCATATTAGTGATATTTAAGATATCAACCATTTTCTCAATAAAATATTTGTATCAAACACGATAATTGTAGAATTTATCAAAATAAATAACATATTATGCTATTTTATTAAATTCCTACTTTGTGCATAAGTCCAAAAATATATTCTGGTATCTCATTATCACAATGAAATTCTTCCACAAATAAATTTCAAAATTCTGTGAGCAACTAAATAAAATATAAAGATATTATAAGCTCACAGAAATAAATCAAGATACCAAAAATATATAAAATATATATTTGAGTTAGTTCACCAACTAGAACTCAAATATTTATTTCCAATCATTCTTATTTTTCTTTTGCTGCTTTATGGGGATTAGCTATGAACTACCTTAAACTTGTTGGGGCAGCAACCTGAAAATAAGAATAAACACAACAAATAGGGAAATATAAAATTGTTAGAGAAATTATAATAGCGTGGTACCGGACTGAGGCACGGGTATCTCGTTATCTTTAAGGTAATTCACGCCTCCCACGGGTTGATTTTGCTATATCACCCGGTGCAGGGGTACTCAGACGCGTTACCTCCAGGATACAACAGCCCAGTACTCGCCTGTATGTCTACAACCTCTGCACGTAGGAGGTAGACAGGACTCTGTCTCCCACACCTTTCTCTACCCAAATAACACATCTTGTATATATATTTTATTTATCTTAGAACAAAAACTCCCAGCTCTTGTTCTCATGTATCCATGCATCTCTTGTCTTCTCCCAACCCACATATATATAGGTGGATTTTAGGATGCCATTTAATTATAAATTAAATGTGTTTTAATGCTACCATTAATTGATAAGCTTTGAACAAGTCAAATTGTAACATATTATTATAATAACAATATTAATTAATTTAATTTTATTAATTTATAATAATATCCAACAAATACTAGACACAAAGTATATAATAATATTTTTTTAAAAGAAATGATTAATCTGAGCTTAATTATTTTATTTAATTAATTTGTTCCAAGTGAAAATAATTAATGTATAATAAAATTAAGACAAAAGTACCTTTCCTAACCCCAACGTTTGGGGGTCCTGTCAGTTTCGCCCCTAACGTTTTTTCGCTGTCAATTGTACCCCTAACGTTTTACGTTTCTGTCAATGTCACCCTTTTGACTAACACCGTCAAATATTTAACGATTTTTGCTGACGTGGCATTCAATGTGGCAAAACATTTTTTTTTCCTGTCAATTGTACCCTAACGTTTTACATTTCTGCCAATGTCACCCTTTTCACTAGCACCATCAAATATTTAATAGTTTTTGCTTACGTGGCATCCTATATGGCAAAAATATCTGACTTGGCATATTTTTTCCACACCAAATTTTTTAGTCATCTTTTTCTCATTAAAACCGTGTCGTTTTAGCCTCACCATATTCCTTTTAAAATATAACTCAAACGCACGTGCCATTTTGCAGACAAAAACATCGGATACGTTACCCATTTTCTACTTTGTCGGAGATGTTACCCTAAAATAGAGAATGGATAACGTCTCCGATGTTTTTATGAGCAAAATAGCGCGTGCGTTTGAGTTATATTTTAAAAGGAATAGGCCGAGGTCAAAACGACACAACTTTGATGGGGAAAAGATGAGTAGAAAATCTGATGTGGAAAAAAATATACCAAGTCAGATATTTTTGTCACATAGGATGTCACGTAAGCAAAAACTATTAAATATTTGATGGTGCTAGCGAAAAGGGTGACATTGGCAGAAATGTAAAACGTTAGGGGTACAATTGACAGGAAAAAAAACGTTAGGGGTACAATTGACAGGAAAAAAAAATGTTTTGCCACATAGGATGCCACGTCAGCAAAAACTGTTAAATATTTGACGGTGTTAGTGAAAAGGGTGACATTGGCAGAAACGTAAAACGTTAGGGGTACAATTGACAGCAAAAAAACGTTAGGGGCGAAACTGACAGAACCCCCAAACGTTGGGGGTTAGGAAAGGTACTTTTGCCTAAAATTAATTTCAAAGAATGAAACACAGTAGCAGTGCTTGTAGGTTTTATTTAATTGTATCATCAATTAATTCTTTAATTTAAATTATAAAATAAAAATAGTTAAATAATACATAAATTCATCCTAAAATTATTTATTTATACTTAAAAGAAATTAATTTATATTATTTTTAAATTTTCTTTTTTTAATATTTTATTTATTTTTGCGGGTCGACCCGCGAACTAAACGGACCAACCCGTTTAGGCCCGTTTTTAAACGGGCCTATTTTCTCCTCCCCAAGCCCGCCCATTGTCACTCACTCATTTTTCAATTTGATTTGGAAATTCTGTTCAACCCAAATTCTTTGGGTTTGAAACAAGAGAATAGAGATTGAGAAAGAGCTTCATTGGTTTCCATTTTGCCCTCAAAGAATGATAGGAAGTTGATTTCTTCATTCAAATTTTTTTTTCATGAAAATGGAATTATATTAAAATAAAGGCCTCACTGAGGCAGAACAATGGAGAGCTATCTCCTGAAAGGGTTCGAGAGCAAGGCATTACAAGAAGAAGAAAGCGTACTAAAGGAATTACTACTAGACGTAATCCTATCAAAAGTGATCCCATGAAGGTCAGCCAAAAAATACAACTTCAGGAAGGAAGGGAGATTCTGGAAAACGAAATAATCTTCATGCTTCAAAAGGGAGAGCTTAGCAAGAAGATCAGCACACTGGTTTCCTTCTCTGAAGGTGTGAGACAATCTAACTTCACTAAATCTCTGAAGCGCAGACCTGCAAGAGGAAATAAGATTCCAGTGCTCATGGAGATTAGATAAAGCATAGTCAAGCAACAAATTACAAGCCAAAAGCGAGTCCGTTTCAATCCAAAGATTTTTACAGCCCAAATCAAACGCTAAATTGATACCACTAAAAATAGCCCACAGTTATGCTTTTAGGGCAGTTCCTTGGCCAACAAAACCTGAGAAGCCCTTAACCCAACTACCCGTATGGTCACGAATTAAACCGCCTATAGCGAAAGGGCCAGGGTTGCTCGAGCAAGCGCCATCACTATTAAGCTTCCACCACCCAACATTAGGTGGGACCCATTTAACAATAACCTTGAGAGTCTGCTCGGTGAGAGGGGCTAAGGCAGTAGCAGTCATATGGAAAAATTCAACAGCAGAAGCAATACCTTTCTTAGCAGTAAAAACAGGGGAGGGAGAAAGGTTTTTGAAAATAGCATCATTCCTAGCTAGCCAGATATGCCACAAGGTATAAATAAACAGAACATTATGCGGAGTGCTAAGAGCTTCAAGGTTAGAAAGCAAACAGTTTCTTTTTATCCACTCCTCAATAGGATCCGAGACTTGACAATAGACCCTACAGTTAGACAGCTGCCAAACATTTTGAGCGAAAGGACAATCTCTAAAAATATGAGAAACAGTTTCATCATCTAAATTACATAAAGAGCAAGTCATAGAGATGGGGACTTTCCTCTTAACCAAGGCAACCTTTGTGGGAAGGCCATTATTAACGCACATCCACAAGAAAAATTTTAACCTGCGGTGGCAATTGAACTTCCAAATCCACTTGAAAGGATTTGCAACCAAACCATTAATGAGCTTATCAGAAATCAGATCATTGTAAATCAGGTTAAGACTAAACATACCATTTTTGACGTAATTGCAGGAGATAAGATCATCAATCAGTGAGTCCTTGAAACAAGGCGTGGCGGTAATGAGATCCTTAATATTAGGAGGCAGATCAAAAGAAATACTATTCCAATCCCAAACCCCAAAAGCAATAGCAAATAAGTTGACACTAATTGAAGACTCATCTCTCTGTAGAGGCCCAGCAACGAGACTTCTCAGAGAAACTTTACTGAACCAATTATCAAACCAAATATTAGTATTATTCCCATTACTAATAAGGGAGGAGGAATTAGAAGCAATAAATGAAGAACCTTTCTTAATAGCTCTACCAGTAGTTGAGTAACAATTACACGACGGGCTAAGGTAATGGTTGACAGCTTTAGACCACAAGGAGTTGGGGTTGTCTTCATTCAAATTTAGCAAAGGTTTTTAGAGGCATTTTGGGCCAATTCCTTATTGGCCAAAATCTGCATTGGATTAATAGGGCCTTTTTGAGGTTTTTTTTTTTTTCAAATTTTGGTCACTACTGATACTCTGCTTAATAGTATTTAAAAATATTTTTTTTCACTATTATTTTTATTAAAAAAAAAGAGTTCGTATAATCCTATAATCATGTAATATATTTAGAATTTCAATTTTAAAAGCTTATAAGAGTCAAATCTAGAATTTTTTTGGCCTGTAAAAATCTAAATTATGATTATTATTATTAATTTCTGCATAATAGTAATGGCAATTTTCAATTTGTACAGACGAAAGAAGAAGTTGTTGGGATTGTACCATAAGTCGTCATGGTTATGCATAATCATATACATATTAAACATTAGTATTTTCGCTAGGCATCATCGATGGAGTACCACCGCCACAACAACTACAAGGATCTTCTTCCAAACTCAAACCCTCCGTTTTCCTCAACGCCGCGTGCGTCACCATCAGCGCCGCATCCACGCCCAAAACCGCCGCCTCCATTTCCAGATCCGCCGCGCTGGACTGGATCACCACCACCACCACCACGATCGCCAGGAAAATCGTCGTCAGCACCGCGCGATAGGCGATCGGACGGCCGAGAATCACCGGCGTCGGACAGCGCCGGAGGAGGATCTCGAACAACAAGAGCGTGGATAAGACGACGTTGAACGTGAACGGGCACAATAGGATCGGAAAGAGGAGCGCGATGACGATGTAGTTCCAGCAGAAGTAGGCGAGGTTGAATCGAATGCGAGAAACGGCGTCGTCGAGGGAGGTCGGGAGGGCGAAGGAGGAGAAATCGAACATGATGCTCCATGGGCCGCAGTTTCCCAGAATAGGTTTGCGTCTGGTAGGGATTGGATTTGGGGATGGAGGAGAAGAGGAGGAAATTGGGATTGTGCCATAGGTGGTGGTGGTCATTGATATTCTTCTCTCGATTAATTTGGATTCGACTCGTGTTGAATCACTTTTCGATCAATTTGGATTTAGAATTGAAGGAGAAGAGTATGATGAAAATCACAAGGAGAGTGAAATTATTGAATGAATGTGTAAGATGTGTGGGAAGAACACTGCATAGACTTTTATGAGCAATGGAAAGTTCCAAGTCTCAAGACTATTGAAGTAGTCAAATCTTTTAGGCGGAATCTCTAAATTGATTTTTTATGTTTGTACAAAATTTTATATTGGTCTTTTATGTTCCAAAAAGTTTAAATTGATCTTTTATATTTGCAAGAAGTTTCAAATTGGTTCTTCCGTCCAAGTCTATTTATTTCTTCCGTTAAGTGCTGATGTGGCGTGGATGTGAACATATCATTTCTTCTACGTGTCCATTTAAGCTGACGTGTCATGCCACGTTATTAACACGTCATCATCTACTATCATATGTGATGACATGGCACGTATGTGACAATGATGATGTGGCATGACACGTCAGTTTAGATGGACACGTTAGCACGCCACATCAGCCCTTAACTTAAGAAATTGACCGAAGTGGACGGGAGGATCAATTTTGAACTTGCAAACATAAATGACCAATTTAAACTTTTTAAAACATAAAAGACCAATATGAAACTTCGTGCAAACATAAATGACCAATTTAGAGTTTTGACTAATCTTTCTTTTTTTTAGTTCAATTGTCACACCTTGTTCAACACATTACTACTTTGATTTACACAATCATTTGTTTTTGAAAACATTATTGTTATAGTTGTGAGCTTCTACTCATAATATTATAAGCAATTTTAATAAGCTTTCTTTTGATAGAAAATGAATTAAAGAAGAGGTAAGTGTAAATTTTTAAACTAGTAGAATAATAAATATACTTTAAATAAGCCTAAAAAAGTTGGTCTACTTTAATTTAGAGCTGTTTGTTACAAGAATATTAAACTAGAATATTTGAGAAAATGAGAATACAAATGGGAATGTTGGAGGAAATGAGACTGCGATGTGATTGTGATGTAAATGAAATAAAAATAGGTAAAATGATCGTATATTAAAAATGAATAAAAAATAAAAATAAAAATATAATTTATATTTGATATAAAAAATATTAAAAAAAAATATTAAATTACATCATATATTATATCCTCAAAACCATAAACTAAACGGCATTAAAATTATAGATCAAATGTCTTCTCTTTCTCGCTTTAAAATTGCATATATTTGAGTGACATATAATTAATAAAATATAACATAAGTCTTATTTTAAAATTTGTGTATATAATAATAAATTTGAATATGATCCGGTCCTTCAAATACATTTTTATACGATGATACATATAAATTATAGAGTAATACTGAATTTTAGTATATTTTTTCAATTAGTTAATTCCTTATTCATTTAAGGTGAGTCCTTATTAATATAAATTTTTATTAATATTACACTACATAATTAAAAAGATATTTCAAAATTTAATAATACATAGTACTAAACTTTTATCTTAAATTATGAAGGCTCCGATTCATCTTTGGGTGCGCCTTCATCATAATGTGCTACAAGGACCTCACAGATTGTCTCAAGTGTTCCCATTGACCAATCAGAAAGATATCTTTGGAAGCTTACCAATTATTGCTCTATAATAAATTTGTTTGACTTCTTCAAATAATTTTCCTAACATAATTATATTGCCATATTTTCATAATTCTCTTATTAAGTTATTATTATTTATTTCTCTCTTCTTTTTCTATTTATTTTTTCCTTCCTTCCTTCTAACCACACTATCTAACAAAGGATAATAATATGGAATTATGGTAAATTTTGATTCATCAGTTCTCAGTTATTAGATTTAATTTGAAATTTATGTTAATTTTTTAAAAATTTAAAATGTTATAGATATTGAGAGATATCCGATAACTGAGAACTAATGAGTTGAAATTCACCATAACTCTAAATTATTACGGAAAGCGGAATTACCTTACAATAAATATCCAAGTATTTAATTTAGGCAACGGTCTTTTTGGATCTTCATTCTCTTTATCTTAATTATTCTATATGGACTACTGAAATTCACAATGAAACTTCCTATTTGCAAGACTCTCATTATATTAAGCACTAACATTTCGTACCGGTTTCTCTAAATATTCTTCTTTGTAATATAATAAACAAATAAATTACAATGAAACTAATTAGTAATTAAAAAAATTTGATGTGACCAAGCCATGGTACGTAATTATTGTGTATTTGGCGTGGATTTATATGATATGTTTTGAAAAAATATTGAAAGAGACTGGAAAGGAAGAGAATGAAAAATTGATTTTTTTTTGTATAAATCAAAGTATCTATTGTCGATTACAGTGACTAATCTCTTCGTTGCAAGTCCTCCACTTAAAGGTAAACGGTTAGTTACATAATGCTTTTCATGTCCATAGTGGGATTCGAACCCCACCACTTAATTAAGGGACCAAATGAAAAATCGTTAGGCTACACCCATGTGGTCAAAATGTTATCTTTCTTTCTTTCTTCTTTGTTTGGATATCTTCTAAAATATTTTAAAATTCTAAATATTGGGATAACGGAGAATTAAAAAAGGAACACATATTTTATTTCTCTTTCATTCTTATTCTTAATACCCAACTCAAATATACTCTTAATCAATAATTTTAGGGTTAATATGTTTATTATGGTATTCAAAATTTGTCACTCACTCATTTTTCAATTTGATTTGAAAATTCTCTTCAACCCAAATTCTTTGGGTTTGAAACAAGAGAATAGAGATTGAAAGAGAGCTTCCATTTTGCCCTCAAAGAATGAAAGGAAGTTTATTTGTTCATTCCAATTGAGCAAAGGTTTTTAGAGGCATTTTGGGCCAATTCCTTATTGGCCTTTAAAGAATTGGGTTGAGGTTACTTAATCCAATGCATATTTTGGTAAACTTTTGTTTGATAAATAAGGCCTTTTTGAGGTTCTCCTTCAAATTTTTGTACTGGCACTCTTCCTAGTAGTATTTAAGAATGTCTTTCCTTACTATTAATTTTAGGTCAAAACCTCAAATTGGTCCCTTATGTTTGCACGAAGTTTCATATTAGTCCTTTATGTTTCAAAAAGTTTAAATTGGTCCTTTATGTTTGCAAGAAGTTCCAAATTGGTCCTTCCGTCCACTTTCGTCAATTTCTTAAGTTAAGTGCTGACGTATCCATATAAGCTGACATGTCATGCCACGTCAGCGCCATGTCATCACATATGATAGTAGATGATGATGTGGGGATGACGTGACATGACACGTCAGCTTAAATGGAGACATATGAGAGATGATATGTCCACCTCAGCACGTCACGTTAGCACTTAACGGAAAAAATAAACAGACTTGGATGGAAGGACCAATTTAGAATTTCTTGCAAACATAAAGGATCAATTTAAACTTTTTGAAACATAAAGGACCAATATGAAACTTCGTGCAAACATAAGGGACCAATTTTGAATATTGACATTATTTTTATTTAAAAAAAAGAGTTCGTATAATCCTATAATCTTGTAATATATTTAAATTTTCAATTTTAAAATGCTTATAAGAATGAAATCTAGATTTTTTTTTTTTGCCTGTAAAAATCTAAATTATGATTATTATTATGATTTTCTGCATAATAGTGATGGCAATTTTCAATTTGTACAGACGAAAGAAGAACAAGTTGTTGGGATTGTACCATAAGTCGTCATGGTTATGCGTGATGGACCATGGTTGATGGTTTCCCATGGTGCAATTTTTCGTACAAGGAAATACAATTTGAAGTTTTATAACTATTTTCAATTTTATATAATTTCATTCGAAAATTTATGTTATATTTGACTAATGGATGTGTATCAAAAAGAGCTTGTGGTTTCTCATGACCCCAATTGAACCTCCATGAGGTTTAATCTGCCTAGGAAAAAAGGTTAGAGCCGAAGTCGGAACTTACATTATAAACTCTGATAATTAAGTTAGTGATGAAGTGATATTCGACGAAATAAGAAAAATAGAAAAGATAAGAAGAATGAAGAAGAGAAATATACTTATTTTATTGGAGGTAATATTGTTCGAGACAGACATTAAATATGGACACCTCTCACAATAAAAATTTATATTTAAGTTCAACACGTTATGAGGAATTAGTTCATTATATTAAATTCAATTTCCGTTGGTCTACTAGGGGCACGTTTGGTTATGAGTATCCCTTTCCCATATTAGTGGGATTCTCAATTTTGGAGGTAATCATAATTCTTCTAGTGGTCTTTATGAGAATCCAATGTGAAATGTTATTTTTGCCTTCATCCACCATCCCTACCATCCACCATTGTTTGATTTAATTATGTGGTTAAATTGGTCATTATATTCTATTCATATTTTTATTCTTATTTCAATCTCAGTTTTATTCCTTTTTATGTTATACCAAACGTAACCATTTTCATTCTCATCCACACTCCTTCAAAATCAATCCATCAACCAAACGAGTCCAATAATTTAACATGAAATAGGAATTTATATTCCTTTGCTTTGGGTGTAGGATGATAAATTTACTTTAGCGATTCGAGTTTTTCCATTGTAGATGATGAATCACTGAGCTCCCCTAAGTCTCCGACGACCTGCATAGGTGAGATCATAGCGGGAGAAGATTTCCTAGTGACATTTCGATGCTCAAGTCAGTTCAGGTAATATAAAGTGACCCAAATAGAAATTCAATAGTAGTATTTGATGATTCATGAGGTATTTATACTCTTTCTCATCGGGGGTGTTATGGTATTTTTCAAAAAGTATGAGATTATAATAACAAAAAATTCATATGAATTGTAATATTTTTCAAACTCACGAGTCAGTTTTTAAATTATGATTTCCTTTCACAAGTTGATATTAATATTTAAGAATCGAAGTTTCATATAGATTTTTTTTTTTGTCAAAACTCTAAATTGGTCCTTTATGTTTGTATGAAGTTTTATATTGGTCTTTTATGTTTCAAAAAGTTTAAATTGGTCCTTTATGTTTGCAAGAAGTTCCAAGTTGATCCTTCCGTCCAAGTCCGTTTATTTCTTCCGTTAAGTGCTGATGCGGCGTGCTGAGGTGGACATATCATCTCTCCTACGTGTCATTTGAAGCTGACGTGTCATGCCATGTCATCATCCAATATCATATGTGATGACGTGGCGCTGATGTGGCGATGACACGTCAGCTTAGATGGACACGTTAGCACGCTACGTCAGCACTTAACTTAAGAAATTGACGGAAGTGGACGGAAGGACCAATTTAGAACTTCTTGCAAACATAAAGGACCAATTTAAACTTTTTGAAACATAAAGGACTAATATGAAACTTCGTGCAAACATAAAGGACCAATTTGGGGTTGTGACTTTTTTTTTCCCAATAGTTTCATATACAAGTTGAAAAGGCTTAAATCCGTTAAAAGGACAATAAATGGAGTTCAATGGAATCAAACTAAAGGAATTTGAATTTCGTTCAAGAAAAAAAAAGAAATTTCAATTAGGGTTCTCCCAAATTCAGAATAATTTATAAGAAGATGAGAGCTTCAAGTTGTGGCAAGTGGCATTTAGGATTTTCCTTTGGGAATCTTTCATTTTAAGTTTAAGGAAAGAAGAAAATTATCCAAGCTGAAAATAAATTAAATTAAGCCATTCCAATTGATCTTTTGGTCATAAGAAAAATTTAATGATTAAAAATTTGATCTTGACAAACTGAATCATTTTCTTATAAAAGGTCTTTATGGAAGCTTCTAATTATATCTTTGCCATAAATTTTTTTAAATAAAAATCGAAATGTGAATATTTTTTTTTTAAAAATCACATACTTTATTTTTATTAAAAAATTTGATAACAAAAAATTAATATAAAGAATATATTATAATGCTTGCTGACGTGACACTTAACGCCTAGTTTTCACAGAACTCTAACAGAAGCAGTGTCTCTGTCCCAAAGTAAAAACTCAGGGGTTCTATGTGCAATGCTTTAAAATTCAAGGAGTCTATGTGTCCCTGACCCAAAACTCAGAGAGTGTATGTGCATTTTAACCTAAATTTAATCATTTACACAAAAAAAAAATATAGTATTTATAGTATTCTAGATTGAGTCTGGCAAGACACACAATTGCGCAAGAAACTCACCAAACATGAAAAAACACAAAATAAAACAATTTTAAAAATTCAAAACTCTTGTATGTCTTGACCGTTTCTTGTACGTTAATTAAGGAGCTTTTGTTTTAGTATTAAATTTAAATCCCACCGTGTGTGTGACAAATATAGGGAGTTGAGCTTAGAAGAAACCTATTTATTTCCCCCAATGCTTACTTCACCTCACCTTATTCATTTATTCATTTATGTATTTATTATTCTTATTTTATTAACAATATGCACACTAGAATTCATCTAATTACTCCTTAGTCAAGTCAAACTTTTGGTGGTATATATATAGCTTACCTTCATGTTTTTTTTAAAAATAAAATTTTCAATAAAATCATAACGAGCAGATTTTTGTTTATTCATCAAGAAATTAAAATTTTCTGAAATATAAATTATCATATTATATATATATATATATATATATATATATATATATATATATATATAATAAAAAAATTTAGGTACCAACGTGTTGTGGTACATATAGATAATGAGTTTGTATTCTCTTAATTATCGCTATCTAGATTTGATTAATTAGTGAAGAGATGAGAATAGATCGTCATTAGATTATAATGTATCTCCGGTATAGTTTTTTTATTGTCATGTAAATATATATATATATGGTAGCTTATGAGCTTGTCTAAGAAATTTGTTATATATACATGCAAAATAATATAATAAAGTCAATCTGTACAAGTCCTTTGTAAATGCATATTGACCAGAATTATTATGTAAAATACTGAGAATATACGTATGAGATGAGACCAAAATGTTATATAATTAATTTAATATTACTAGTAGGATTGGAGGAAGGGAAAATTGTGAACTGGGTTTATGAAACTTGAAGTTGAAGCATAAAATAGTGAGATTTGCAGTGCCTGCACGTCTACAAGTCCATAGTTCTCCAAGTTTTTCCATAGTTTCATTCTGCATTTCAAGATTCCTTTTACTTCTTCCTCTCAAACACCAAAAACTTAGCTTCAATAATATCTTTATATATATATATATATATATCATCAGCTTCTTCTTCTTCTTCATTGCATTAACATTAATGCTAACTTGATACAATATTCTTTCATTCACACTTCAAACACTAACACTTAATTTATATCTCTCATTTTCTATCTATCTATCTTTCTTTGACTCATTCATTCTTGTGGATAATGGAGAAAACAGCTGATCAGCTCCTCCATGGAACAATTGAAGTCACCATCTTCAGTGCCACTCTTTCTGCATCTTCATTTCCCTTCAATGTGAGTTAGCCCCACACAATATATAATACTAAATATATTATCATTTTAGTCCCTCAAGATACAATCAATTTAGCTTCTGAAAGATGCAAGTTGTCTCAGTTTAGTTTTTAATATATCAAATTTAGTCATTGACAGATGCAATTTGTCTCATTTTAGTCCCTGAACAATTTTTTGATAATAGAGATTTTCAGGGACTAAATTGAGATAAATTGTATATTTCAGGGACTAAATTTAACATTTTTATATTTAAACAGAGTAAGTTGAGATAGATTGCATCTTTCAAAGATTAAAATGATAATGTGCACTATATTAGGAAAAATGCTTCCCATGCTATATATTACGTATTTAATTTCATTGGTTATGTATACTAAGAAATTTGAGGGTGAGCTTGAAGCAACGATGAAGTTACTACCATGTGATCTGGAAGGCAAAAACTCGAAACAGCCTCTCTACTTATAAGGATAACTAATGAGATTGCATACATGCATTTAAATTCTGACTTTTTCTTAACCTCACCTAGTAGGAGTCTCGTGCACCGGGCCCGCCCTTCTAATGATCAATTTGTGATCTTTAATTTTCAGTGTTTATGCTCAAATGGGAAGCCAGCATATGTGAGCATAAAACTAGGAAACAAAAAAGTAGCAAGAACAAGTGAAGAACAAGACCGTGTGTGGAACCAAACATTTCACATCCAATGTGCCCATCCATCAGATTCAACCCTCACTCTCACATTGAAAACCTCATGCTCCATATTGGGGAGACTCCATATCCAAGCCCAGAAGCTTCTCAAGGAAGAGAGTTTGATCAATGGCTTCTTCCCTCTCCTCATGGACAATGGGAAGCCAAACCCTCAGCTCAAGCTCAGGTTTGTCTTGTGGTTCAAACCAGCAGAATTGGAACCTTCTTGGGAAAAGCTTCTGATCAGTAATGGGGGATTTCAAGGCTTGAAAGATGCTTCTTTCCCACTAAGGTCTAATTGTGAGGTCAAGCTTTACCATGATGCTCATCATTCTTCTGATTTCAAACCTCCTTTTGATCTGTGTGGAGAACCAAGAAGGCTGTGGGAGGATGTTTATAAAGCCATTGAGGGTGCTAAGTATTTGATTTATATTGCAGGATGGTCCTTCAATCCCAAAATGGTTCTGGTAAATATATGTGATAATTCTATGTTTTTTGAGGGAAAATAGCATTTTGGTCCTCCTTAAACTTTGAGTTACTTATAAATTAACCCCTTGAACTTTTAAAATTGACAATTAAGTCCTTAAACTTTCATTTGTTTAGTAAATATATATATAGAGGTCCTTCTGCTTCATTCTTTTTTTCCTATAAAGTGATAGATTATATGTTATTTTATACTTCTTACTTGTTAGAATGAGTATCTTTGAACTGTACTTTCCACTGCATTGATCTCCCAATTGACATGTAGAGAGCCTAATGCGACGAACAAATTATTGCAGTTGGGGAAAAAAAATGGGAAAAGTACCTTTTTAGTCTCCAAACTATAGGGTATAAGAGTATTTGTTAATTTTGTTTGTAATTGCATTCTTAAATTAAAAGTTTATAACTTTCAATTTGCAAGAAATTTTGCGCTTTACCCCAACTCAGTCTAAAATATTAACGGCATAAGTAAACATGGCTGTCCACATGACCTTCAATATTTATTGTAATGCTAAGTTATATATTTAGTTATAATGTTTCGTCAACTTATGGGTTTGATTGCTATTTGTTATAAAAGGATATATTTGTTAAAATCTGAAAGTTATAGATCTAATTGCTATTTCTAAAAGTTTGGAGGCTATTTATAAGTAACCAAAGTTTAAGGTATAATTTTACTAGCTAGGAACCAGTCCTTTAACATCAACTGTTGGCCAAAAGGACTAAAATGCAATTTAATTTGTTATTTTCAAGGACTAATTTGCACATTAACTAATCTTCAAGGACCAAAGCTAGATGAGCACACTAATTTAGGGACCCAATTGTTAGTTTTGTTCACTCTTTTTTTCTCTTCCCTTTCTCCATGGGCAGGTTAGGGATCCTGAAACAGAAATCCCACATGCAAGAGGGGTGAAGCTAGGTGATCTACTAAAGAAGAAGGCCTCAGAAGGAGTTTCAGTGAGAATAATGCTTTGGGATGATGAAACATCTCTACCATTCATCAAGAACAAAGGAGTAATGAACACACATGATGAAGATGCTTTTGCCTTCTTCAAGCACACCAAAGTCATCTGCACAAAGTGCCCTAGGTTACACCACAAATTCCCCACCCTCTTTGCCCACCACCAGAAGACCATAACAGTAGACACCAGAACAGAATTGATGAGCAAGAATGAGAGAGAAATCATGAGCTTCATTGGTGGATTAGACTTGTGTGATGGAAGGTATGACACACAGGAACACTCACTCTTTGCCTATCATGATGATGATGATTTCTATCAGACAAGTATTGAAGGATCTAGAGTTGAAAAAGGAGGCCCAAGGGAGCCATGGCATGATGCTCATGCTTGTGTTTTAGGTGAAGCTGCTTGGGATATCCTCACAAATTTTGAACAAAGATGGACAAAACAATGTGATGCTTCACTTTTAGTCCCTTCTAGTACCTTAAGGAACCTCATCATAAACACAAACACTACTGAGAAAGACCAGAGAAGAAACTGGAATGTTCAAGTATATAGGTCAATTGACCATGTGTCAGCAAGCCAAATGTTCAGAAAACTTAGAGTGGAAAGAAGCATCCATGAGGCTTATGTGGAGGCAATTAGGCATGCAGATAGGTTTATTTACATAGAAAACCAGTATTTCATTGGGTGTGGGAATTTGATTCCCATTGAGATTGGTTTGAAGGTTGTGAGTAAGATAAGGGCAAAAGAGAGATTTGCTGTGTATGTGGTGATTCCTATGTGGCCTGAAGGTGTGCCTGAGAGTGAAGTGGTTGGGGATATTTTGCATTGGAGTAGGGAGAGTATGGAGATGATGTACAGGATGATTGGTGAAGCTATAGAAGAGAGTGGGGAAGAAGGGCATCCTAGGGATTATTTGAATTTCTTTTGTCTTGCTAATAGGGAAGAGAAGAGAGATGGAGAGTATGTTCCATCACATTCTCCTCATCCTCAAACTCAGTATTGGAATGCTCAGAAAAGTAGGAGGTTCATGGTGTATGTTCACTCCAAGCTCATGATAGGTATGGTTATAAGTTAGAGTAAAATATTACTTTGGTCCTTTTTAGATAGCACTTTTCTCAATTTAGTCCTTCTTAGATGGCCTTTCTCAATTTAGTCCTTTTTAGATTAATCAATTATCAATTTGGTCCTTACCGTTAAAATTACTAACGGAGTTAGCTGAGGTGGATAGTTTGAGGTAACTTTATAATTTTTACATATTAAGAGGGTTTTTTAATGTAATTATTTTGGGAAATTTTATAATTTTCACAAATTGAAAATGGTACCATATTTCTTTTTCAATTTGTGAAAATTACAAAATTGTCCCAAAATAATTACATTAAAAAGCCTATTATTATTTAAAAATTATAAAGTTACCCCAAATTATCCACCACAGCTAACTCCGTTAGTAATTTTAACGGTAAGGACCAAATTGATAATGAATTAATCTAAAAAGGACTAAATTGAGAAAGGCCATCTAAGAAGGATCAAATTGAGAAAAGTGCTATCTAAAAAGGACTAAAATGATGTTTTACTCGTTATAAGTTATTATGATTTGTTTTAATGGGAATGATTGATGGGAGCTCAAGTTTTTACGACTTGAACTTTCAGGACTTGAGTTCTCATTGGTCTTTTTATTTTCTCAGATGAGAGAGAAAGACTGAAGAGAAATCGACATTTTTATAGAATAGTTTTTTTTAATTATATATGGATTTGTTATGTGTTCTGAATTTTGATTGAGAAAAATATGTTTATAGGTAAATTTGAGAATTATAGAAAAATTTAAATTATATTAAAGTGTTTTCTAAGTGATATTATTCTAATTTTTATTTTACTTAATTATTAAGGTATGGTGGATTCATATAACATTGGACTGAGTTCTTAAGAATATTTTTTATATTAGGGAAGGAGAACTAGAATAGTTGAAGGTTAAACCAATCTTCCCATTATCTTATATATAATTATTGCACAATATTATTTTGGGAAAATTATATTTTATCTCCTAAACTATAGTTTAATCACAATATTGGCACATCAATTTGTTAAATTTAGTATATTTTACTTGTATGATGAACAAAATTACAAATTTTGATTTATGTTATTTCATTTTTGTAAAGAAAGATTTTATTTTCCGAATCACATTAACAAAAATTTATATTCAAGAAATATCATTTTCTATAAAATCATGAGGTAACAAAACTTGACCCTTTTGGCTTTTTACCATATTTTTCATGAGAATTGCTTCTTTTTCTCTTAATAAAATTAGATAACACAATTAATTTTTAAACTCTAAAAATCAATTCTATTCATTGCTAGGCTCAAATATATTGAATTTAACATGTACATAATTGTTTCACAGAATTAAAGTGTTATTTTCTAAAACTTAGAACAAGTTAAAATATATTATTCAGATAATACTTTTTATATCTTTACTATAAATTTTTTTTTTTAATTTAAAGAAGATACGCAGTAAAAAATTTATGTATAATCAGTCACAGCAAAAACAAAATATAAGGTCAAAGTGGGTTGGCACAAATGGTTAAGGATCCGGAGGAAAGTTCTCGCCTCACCCATGGACGAGGGTTTGAATCCCCTAAAGCCATCCCAAATCCTACTTTGGTGGGCATCTCTCCTCAGGGAAATCCCCTAGCACCTAAGGGCTAGTTGAGTAGCTACGATTGGGTAAAATTGCTTGTGGTTTAAGCCTGTACAGTAATCCTTTGGGTTGGGCCTTTGTTGGTCTCCCCAACATGCCACTGGCGCCCTGCCGGTAGTACTTGGGAGTGCTTTCCTTACTACCATTTTTCTCACAAAAAAAAAACAAAATATAGAAGACCACATTTTACATGATTATTCATTAAAAAGAATACTATAAATAAAGTTTATGATTAAAAATTTTATGAAAAAGATATAAGAAACTCTACTAAATTGTTTGCAAATAATTTTCCTATTATTCTTTTATATAAAAATCCATTAAAATAAAATTCAAATTTCTCGACCTTGTCATTGCTTGCAGTGGACGATCTGTACATGTTAATAGGCTCAGCCAACGTGAACCAGAGATCCATGGACGGCCAAAGAGACACTGAAATCGCCATCGGATGCTACCAATCTCAAGACGGCAGTTCCGATTCCGATTCCGATTCCGATTCCGATCGCCGGAAGAGCCGCCGTCACGGCGAGATCCAGTCCTACAGAATGTCGCTCTGGTACGAGCACAGCGGTTGCGCGGAGGAATCGCTTCTGGAGCCAGAGAGTATGGAGTGCGTGGAGAAAATGCGCGCGATCGGAGATCGAATGTGGAGGATCTATAGCGGCGATGAGATTGTGGACATGGAAGGAGTTCATCTGGTGACCTATCCTCTGAAGGTGACGATGCGAGGCGGCGTGGAGGATTTGGAGGATTGCGGAGGCTGTTTTCCTGATACGCACTGTCCGGTGAAAGGGAAGAGATCCAAAATGTTGCCTCCGATCTTCACTACCTGATCGCTTCACATTGCAGATTTCAGATCTGAGATTGATCAACAATACCATTACCAGGTGATTCCGATGAATGAAACTAACTAATTAATTAAATTAAATGTTTAATTTGAAGAATGTCGAGAATTTATTGATTATTTTATAGGAAGATTGTGATTAATACAAATAGGATCGTCTCTTACATGTAATATTGTGTTATATTAAATTTCTGTTCATAATCAGCAAATAAACTATGAGTCAACAAGAAGAATGAATTTGACTTGGTTCATGAATCACATGTGTACACTACTCCGATTTGGAGCTTCAATCTCAAGCCTATGCACAATTGCTTATTCAAGAGTATTGACATTAGTAAGCTTGGGAAGGTCATGAATTCTCATAAACACTTGTTAATTTTATGAAATCGACTTCATATGAATCATATATTAACTAGAGTTCATACCTATCTTCACTAGCTACCTGATCATTTTAGATTTCAAATTTTAGTTTCACCAACAGATAAAAGTTTAGTACTAATATACTATTTAACTTTGGTGTATCTCTCAAATTTTGTAGTGACATTTGTTAATATTAATAAAAACTTACATTAATAACGTCCCACCTTGAATGGACTAGAGACCAACTGATTGGAGGGATGGACTGAAGTTCAGGTCATGAGTGACATTAATAAAAACTCATATTAATAAGGACCCACTTTGAATGAATTAAAGACCAACAGATTGGAAGGATGTACTAATACTACTGAACATCTACTCTGTTAGGTGATGAGTGAAACTAATTATTTAAAATAAATATTCAATTGAAGAATGTCAAATAAATTAGGCATAATAATGAGTATTTTTATATTCTCAAATTTTACATCAATTTTTAATTTTCTCTAAACTTTTTTTAATGTCAATTGTCTCAAAAATTTCAATTTGCCACCAATTTCGTCACAGAATTTTAAATTTTGTCCTAACACCTAACGTTATTCAAATTACTAACGTATTATACAATATGATACTTATAATATTAATATTAATTTATTACTCAAAATACCATTGTTTCTTTCCTATATATATATATATATATATATATATTTTTAAATAGGAACAAATGTCGTTATTCTAAATAATGATTAGAGATTGATATTTAATACAAAGAAATAAAATCGTTGAGTAATGAATTAATATTTAAAACTTTTGAGACAATGTTCACCGCAAATAAAATTTAAGAACCAAATTGAAATTCCAGACAAAGTATGGAGATATAATTTTGCCAATAAACTAATAAACTTTACTAGAAAAGTAATTATTTAAATTAATCGTTTCCCAAATTATATAGCGTCCATTGACATGAAAGTATAATGAACCAGTGACATGAAATTTATTTAATCGTTTGACTTTCGTAAGTGAAGGATTATGCAAATGAATCATTCCAATCATCTGCATAAATTTATGCTTGGTATCTAGGTCCCATAACAAATACATTTTTTTAGTAAATTGATGAGAACTTTAAAAATAACATTTTCACAAAAAAAAAACTATAAATTATTTAAAAGACAAGATGAATTTGTATATCTATTTGTCAAGAAAGATAATGAATAATTATGACTTAACTTCTGTCTTTAGTTTCATTTTATTCTTGCTATGATTTTACTTTTATATTAATCTTACCTAATTACTGAATCAAGAGCAATCACTGCACTATTAGCCATTATTGTTCCCCTTTTGGAGAAGATATTAACTAATAATACGATAATACTGAATTTTAGTACATACTTCCAATCAGTTGATTATATACTATAACAGAATCCAAGTTTAGTACAATTATTTATAGATCCAATTTTTTTTGGCAAATAAAATTTAAAGAGTGAGATAAACGCAACTTTTACCTTTACGAATAGAAACACTATTTTCAAGATTTAGACCCAAAACCTCCAAGTCTCGTGGCAAAAACTAAGGGGCTTACCCTCATTTATAGATCTAATTTTTATTCATATGTAAGGAGGCGTTAATTGGATATTTTCTATTCATAACACCAAGGCAGAACATATCCTTGAATTGACATTTTGGTCTTTACAGGATACATCTTGTTGAAAAAGTTTGAAATCTCATTTTAACCCTTAGAAGAGTATTACGTTTTCAAAATCATCCTTATTGCATTAACCTGCTAGCTTATAGTTAATAGAAATAAGTGACATAACCTAACATAGAAGATGATGTGGTGTTCCAACTTCCAACTATCATTTGAAGACATAGCACCATGCCACTAGAAGTAGCCACAATACTAAACCATTTTGGGACTCCATAATGACAATTCAGGCCTTCCCATAAGCTCAACGCAAGGACCAAATTGAGACATGATATATCTTTTAAGGACCAAAATATCAATTCGAACTTTTGATTTGAAAAAGCTTCATTGCATATTTGCTCCTTGAAGCAAAAACCTTTTGATTTTCCTCAGGATATCTCTAATACTTTGTTATTGTCAAAACAAGTATAAAAGATTTGTTCATACCATCCAGAGTCCTGGACAGGATTCCTTATCTCTCCCATCTGCAGCAATAATAAACATAAGGTTAGATTCAAATAAATGGTGAGTAACTTGAATATTCAGACAAAATTCTAAAAACAGAATTCATAAAAATACCAAAACATAATGAAAGACATTCATGATGTTATAATACATAATAATAGCAGTATCAAAACAAAACAATATATAGTGGTCTTTTCTGTGATGTGAAATGATTTCATACATAATTATGAGAACTACATAAACAAAATACAAGACGACTCCTACTCCTTTAGACCATGTTCTGGGTCACTTGGTTCCAAAAGCTTAAGCTGTAAGGTAAAAGTCCATGATTGATTGTATTGATATCTTCAACCCTCCATCCCTCTAGCATACATTACTCTGAATATTACAGTAACTTCTTCAAAAGATTCATGCGTGGTCCATTGCCTATCTACTTGCTAAAGAGATATGTACATTGGTGTTTTCTGGTCTAGGTAGAAATCAGATTAAGATTATAACCAATGACAATAACGTTTGTTTTACCAGGGAAAATTACTGTTCTTCTAGTTTCTCGATACTCTGACTCCAATTGCAGAATTTAGTCCAGAGAGACTGCTGTACCAGAGTTATCAATGAATCTTCAAATCAGCTATAATTACAACCAACAGACTTCGCCAGCCATTGGAAACAAGTTTAGTAATTTACTCCAGCAGAAGAACTTGAGAAAGCACATAGCTTCAGCTACCAATGCATCAAAACTAACTTGGAGGTTGGACAATCCAGAATCAATAAACCCTATAGATGAATTTATAGCTCACCATGGATTGTCGCCTACACAAATCAAGATCTAAACCTCCTCTTACAAATATTAAAAGGTTAACGGAGAGACAGGCATATACAAATGACTTGCGTGGGAAGGTTTGGCATCCAGCACCAGCATCCTACAACTTTCCAGATGGCTCCAATTAAGAAATAAAACTGCAATGCTATAAGAATTCTTAAACAACCCCTTAGTTACTGCTACTATTTCCATTATACTTCACTGGTTTCATTCTGAAATAGGACTATGGGATTAAGAAAAATGATGACAACGCAAACAGGACGACCATTACACCTGACTATCAGAGTTCTCCACCAGTAACATAAACTAAAATTTATGCTTGGTTTATATGAGGATGACTGATGGAACCCAAGTGACTTGGGAACCCTCCCTCAAAAGCTAGCTGATAAGGGGGAAAAACCAAGCCATTTAAGTACCCCATCGAGCATTCCATACTACCCGATGTAGGACTCGGGTAGCTCATAATACCCTAGAGATATCTCAAAATATCCCTATCCCCATCCCCTTCATAGCATCGCCCCTAAAGAGCCAACGTCTTGGCAGCTGCACTCTGCGACACTTCACTTGGCGTTGCTTCAATCCACTACGGTCAGCCCCTCTGTCATCAAAACCCTCCGCAAGCAGCCCTCTTTGTGATGTCAGCAATCCAGGCTCTAATACCAAATAATGGAACCTGGGGAACCCTTCCTTAAGCTAATTGTTAAAGGGGAAGAACCGAGCAACTAAGTTCCTCATCGAGCATCCCATACTATCCGATGTAGGACTTGGGTAACTCATACTACCCTAGGGATATCCCATACTATCTCTATCCCCATCCCCATCAATGATGAATCCCAAACACTTCGATTAGAATACCTTATTTCAGAAAGTGGCTTGTCAGTCCAAAAATCCCAGAAAGCTCCAAAGGTAGAACCAATATAAAGTTGATTACTAATCCAGTAAGATCTCATGTTATCCTTCCAAGCGAAGTATAGGCTACTATTCATATAATCTGCTACCCTATATACTAATAACGTAGGGCAATCTCATTGCAAGAGATGGAAAAAAGCAGTCACCACCATGGATTATATAATAAATCAATGAATTAAAATTATAACACAGATCCAGTTAAATTAAGATGTGAAATTCCTTGCTATTCTATTAAACTAAATTTTCTGGTTAGATGAGCAACAATCAAGTTTCAAATGCAGCATACTGAGCCTTAGATGATGATATTCAGTAAGGACATACTCACATACATATCAAAGTTCCATATTTGTTACATCATTCATACCAATAAAGAGAAGCAGAATACTTGCCTATGAGCTTCAGATTAGCAGCAGGCCTTCAGGAAGATGGCAGTCCCACATTCCTTTCTTCTGATATTTCACGCCAATACAAGCAACCTAAGGGAAACTTGCATATCACAGAGGATCTTGAAGAATGAGATTTCAGCACCTCAACCAATATGAAGAATGCGAAACTTTGTCATAATATATGATATACAACACTGCCAACAGTTGTTTCTCTCCATCAAGATTAAAGAAGTTATGATATTGATAGCCAACAGTTGTTTCTCTCCATCAAGATTAAGGAAGTTATGATATTGATAGCGTACTCCTTAATTTCTAGTTTCAGATAGATATGTCTACTTATTACCACCAACATCCCATCCTTCACCGTGTGACCAACCAATTTGCAGTCCACTTTGTATTAATAGTTCAAAGAAGGACAAATTATAACATCTATCTCAGTGGGTAAAACATACCACTTTCAATAAACTCAGCTCCTCAAGCAAAATAACACTTCAGAATTAGTACTGATTTCAGTATACTGTTTACCAACTTGCAGCCTCTAAGTTCAGCTTTTGAGGCAAACCAAACTATTATTCTGTTACTGCTCCATCAGAGTACATTATCCTGGTTAACCTCAAACATTAGAGTATTATAACAGGATGCCACAATCTCTCGAAATTTAAAACACAGGGCAGCTGCACATTGCTTTAAAGCACTACAGATAAGATAATGTCCTCTTCAAGAAAAAGCAGTAGTTACTAGTTATCACAGGCAACTTAGAAGATAATATAAGGAACAAAGAATGATTGTACATTTCCACCTTATTTCATCCAAAAGAAAATAGCTTTCCATACCTTATCACAGCAACAACAATTCGAACATCTCTCAGAAATAGAATCGAATGAATTACCCTAATCCATGACTCCCCATTGAAAAGCCTGCAACTTGTCTCCAAGAAGGGGACATTCTTGGCAACATAAAGTCACTTAAACATTTATGTTCCTGTTTCTCTATAACTTGTACATCCTAGTTCCTTGATCAGAGTGACTACTTCCAAAAGAAAACTACCATGCCACCAACAACTTCAGCACTCACATGTTATATTAAATATTAATCAAGCCTTAGAATAGTTAGATATATTTAACCATCACTCTAACCTAATGGAAAGCATACCCTGTTTTCTCAAAAACTTGTATGTAGGTTGCTTCCCTCCCCAGTTGCATGATCACACTGACTATTGCCAGATAAAAACTACCATGCCAGGCACCACCAACATCAGCACTCACTTTAAGTTAATCTGGCCTTACAGTAGTTACATATATTTATCACTCTAGCCTAGTGCAAAACATACTCTGTTTTCTAGCAAAATGCAACTTCTTGTAATAAATGCTCCAAAGTCCTCTGGATAGTGATATCTTCATTAACAGATCTCCAAGAACCAAAATACTCCATACTCTGGATAGTGATATCTTCATTAACAGATTCCCAAGTACCAAATAAATGTATTAAACGGCGCTACTCAATAAATGTGTTGCTAGGAATTCAACAAGAGCTTTGACTTCAAAAATACGAAGTACAAACTAATATAGAGTATTCTAACGTTGCTAGTAAGAAATACTGTCATACACTGAGCTTCAGCCCATACGACTCAGCATGTGGAGTTACAGAACCTCAACACAGCCTTCCAGGTTCCAACTCATACATAGAAAAGATAACTTTACCAAGATTAAGACTTCATAACAATAGTAAAAACAATAAAGGCAAATATATGAATGCACAAAAGATAGAGAGATAGGATTGTCAACATACTATGTAAGAAAATAAGACATATTGCAGAAACGTTGTCTCTATGATAAAAGCAAGGAAACACTAAAAGTCTAAAACCTTATATATGCCAGTTTAGGAGTAACAATATATCCAGATAAATGACCCTTGATGCTGCAAGCAGACAAAGAGTGACTTCAAGCTCCATCTCACAATCAGCTGTTCCTGTTAACAACTGACAGATGTTCTTTTGTTCATCCCAAAAGCAATTGCTTGTATCTCAACGGAGACTCATGTGAGGCTTGTCTCGTCCCCCGCCTGAAGTAGCTGTTCGCCCATACAGAGGACTTTTGTCAGCACCACCCTAGACAGCAGCACATGAAATGTAAATAAAACCCAGAAAGATTGAGGATAAAATGTAAATTGTAATTTTAGGAAAAGATAAAAATACCAAATGAGCACGATATCCATCTGAATAAGGAGCAGGTAAACCCCCATTTGAGCCGCCATATTTTGTCCCATAAGGTCCACCTTGATAAATGAAGCAAAATATGAAAGAAGCCCAAAAAAGAAAATAGAACAATAATAAATATCTGCACCAGGAGGGCTATCTGATAACAATTATTGCAACATTTAGTTCCTTATTTAGGGTCTCAATCCAACTGAAAATATGCCTCCTTTCAGGTTTTCAAATTGAATGGGTTTACTTTCTAATTATTCAGGGAATTTCATTCAATGAGGAATTTTGAATTATTATATCCTGAATTTCTGATACACCAAATTGTTAAAAGGGTTAACTAACTACTTATACACATTGAAGAGATATCTGACAAAGGATCGTCAAAATTCTGAAAAGGACAGAACAATAATAAGGCAATACCAGCGCTCCAGTGTCTGCCATCAGCAATAGTAAGCTCAGCACGTAATTTTTCAACTTCCCGGGACATGGAAACCATATTATTTTCCATTCCCTGTCTCTGTTCCAGCAACTCTATGTTTGCCTTCTTTTCATAATCTGCCACGGCTCTAGAAAATTAAAGAAATAAAACATCATCATTATCATTTCAAAGTTAGTTTCAAAAAACGGTACATCACAAAAGGGATTAGAAATAGGCAACTAAACTCCATTAGCAATTAAACCACAGACCTAGCACGCATAAGTTCTTGGTGTAGGCCATCAATCTCGGCCCTCAACAGTGGGATTTGTTGATTATCAGCTTGTAACCTTGTAATATCTTGGGTAAGTGTCTGAACTTTCCCTGTAAGATCTTGTCGAAGATTATTAAGTTTCTGAACTTCGGCTCGCAATTGTACAGCCTCCTTCTTCAAAGGCTCGGTTGCCCGAAGGTCAGACTCCAACTTCAGTCCTTTCTCAATCAGCTCCCTTGATTTCAGATCTTGATCTGCACGAAGATCAGAAATAGCACGATTCATCCGGTGAAGCTCCTCCTTAGCAGCCGCAAGGTCTTGCTGCATAGCCATTCGGTCCTCTACCAGCCTCCTATTATCTGCTACCAACCTCTGGATTTCTGCACGCTGCATCTCAAGTTCTTCTTCCAAAAGAATTGGATGAGGGGCAATTCGTGGCCGTTGCATTGGAGGCTCACGAAGAAAGGGCCTTTCAGGAAGGTAGCCCCGCCTGTCATTAAAGGCTTCTCTTTCTCTATGACCACGGTTTCGTTTAGACATTTTATGTTACCTAAAAACACAAGCACACAAACCATATTGATATTCTGACAATTGAACACTGAAACCATCGTTTGAGAGTTGTAAAAAATCGAAACTAAACATAAGTTTCTACCGGATAAACAATAGCAGAATTTGACCACGAAACAAACCCCCACAAGAACAAAAAACAAAAACACATAAAGGGAAATTAAAACTAAAAAACCCATATAGCAGAACATAATAGAAGCTTCAGAAAATTATGGAACAAGCGAAAACAGAAACCCAAATCGCTAGTTTCATCGGTAGAAAGAAAGAAAAAAAAAATGGTAAAACAAAGGAGAAGATAGTGAACCTTCTGATAACTTTCTCGGAGAAAGGATTCTCCGACCGAACAGAAAAAACACGGAGGACGGAGATGAGGGTTCCGGCAGGTAAAACGAATTTGCTGAGAGGAGAATCGATGGGAGTTCGATGTTTTGTGCAGGGAGAAGCCAATCTTGGTCTTTCAGGTCAGCCTCTTACGGCGTCGTTTTGTCAATAACTTTCCTATTATCTATTATTTATTTATTTTTTGGCCTTTTCCTTTTATCTATGGCCAAATTATTTTTTTGGTCCTCAAAATTTGCACCAAGTTTAATATTGGTCCTCAACGTTTCAAAAAGTTATTTTTGGTCCCCAACGTTTTTATTTTGGTCAAAATTGGTCCTTCAACATAACTCCGTCTGATTTTTTTTGTTAAATGCTGATGTGGAAGGCTTATGTGGCACACCCTCTCTCATACGTGTCATATTTGGATGATATGACACCTCTCTCACTCCAACTCAGCAAAACGACGCCGTTTTACTGAGTTGGAGTGAGAGAGAAGTGATGCAAAACGGCGTCATTTTGCTGAATTGGAGTGAGAGATGATGTCATATCATCCAAATATGACACGTATGAGAGAGGGTGTGCCACATAAGCCCTCCACGTCAGCATTTAACAAAAAAACCAGACGGAGTTATACTGGAGGACCAATTTTGACCAAAATAAAAACGTTGAGGACCAAAAATAACTTTTTAAAACGTTGAGGACTAATATTAAACTTGGTGCAAACGTTGAGGACCAAAAGAGTCATTTGACCTATTTATTTGTCCTTTTTTTAAGCAGTTTTGCCTTGCCCTCTTAAGTTTTAAATTAAATTTTTATGTTTAAAAATTTTTTAATTAATTTTTTATGTTTGTAAGTTATTATAAATAAGTCTTTTTGTTTGATATCGTTAGTATTTTTCGTTAAATAATGACGTGAACAGTTGATGTAGACAAAATCTCTCTTCCACATATCCTTTTAAACCGATGTCAATAATATTGAGCAACGTAGAATTAGAACTCAAAATAAACTAAAACAAAGGTCAAATGTGTACGTACGCTTAGAAAACACAAAGACCAAATACACAAGAACTCAAAAAAAACTAAAACAGAGGCCACGTAAGAGAAAGATTTTGTCATATCAGCCGTTAATGTCATCATTTAACGGAGAACACTAACAGTGTTAGGCAAAATGACTTATTTGAAACAATTTGCAAATATAAAGGACTAATTTAAAACTTTTAAAACATAAACGACTGATTTAGAATTTGAATGGACCAAAATAAAATTTTAGCTCAAATTTTATATAAAATTCAAAATCTTCTTCTTTTCTTAATTGGAAAAAAAAGTATATTTTTTTTGCTATATCTATAGAACATATTTAAGAGTAAAAATTTTAATCTCAAATGTTCATAAAAAAAATTAATCCCATGTTGATGAAGAGATTTATCATTTATGATTAAACTAACTCTTTTAAATATAAATAAATAAAATATTTCTTTTGGGCTTTATTTTGATATAACTAATGAATGTGTATTGGGCTTTATTTTGAAAAGAAAAATCGAAAATCAACAGCCCAACAAGCTAAGCCCACAAATTCTGTTGTGATCTTATAACTTTGGGGCTGTCACTTTATCAATCTTTTGGGCTTTCTGTAACCCATATTAGCTAAATCTTAAAATAATAATTGATTTAGTCTATTTATGGTTTTTGGTCAGAAAACTAATCTACTTCTGACAAAAAATAAATAAAAACTAATATACTTAATCATATTTTAAATTTTATTTTTGGCTAAATTATATTTTGCATACATATATTTCAAAAATTGTTTCTAATTTATTTATTTTCAATAAAATAAACTTGGTCAAAACCTCAAATTGGTCCTTTATGTTTGCACCAAGTTTCATATTGGTCCTTTATGTTTGCAAGAAGTTCCAAATTGTTCCTTCCGTCCAACTTCGTTAACTTTTTCCGTTAAGTGATGACGTGGCCAGCTGAGTTGGATCCTACGTGTAAAAAATGTGACGTGGCACTCCACATCACTTGCCACGTCACTCTCCCACTTTCTCTCCCCGCCACATCAGCCTCCTTCCTCTTCTTCTTCTTCTTCCCTTATGCTTCTCTATCTCCATATTCTTCCCTTTTGCTTCTCCATCTCCATATTCTTCATCATCATCTTCGTCTTCCTCCTCCACCACCGCCGCCGCCGCCGCGGCGGCGGCCTTCCATTCTTCAAACTTTCTCAATCTTCCTCTGCTTAAATCTGCAAAACAAAATTGACAAAACTGACAAAACTGGATCATATTCATATATATCTCTGTTTCTGTCAATTTAGTTCAAATACTAACCAGATATGAATAACTATGGTCAGATTCCTAGTGGACGATACGCCCATAAGGGTGCACACAAATTTGGAGCACAAGGGGATTCCATACCCGAAGGACCAAGCAATGGGAGTGTAGAGCTCGATATGGAACGCGGACGATTGGGCGACGCAGGGGGGCGTGTGAAGACATACTGGAGCCACGCGCCGTTCGTGGCGACGTATAGGGGGTTCGAGATTAACGCGTGTGAGTGCGGTGGGTCGGTGGCCAGTACGGCGGAGAATGCGAGCAAGTGCAGTAGCAGTGAGGATAGGAAGTATTGGTGGGACGAGCCTACGTTGTCGGAGTTGAGTGTGCATCAGAGCCACCAGCTGAAGTGGGTTAGGGCTCACCATATGGTGTATGACTATTGTGTGGACACGGCTAGGTTTGCGGCCACGCCTGCTGAGTGTATTCATCACCGTCACTACCATTAGGCACTAATTATTTATTTGACCATAGTTAATCATATATATATATATATATGAATATGATCCAGTTTTGTCAGTTTTGTCAATTTTGTTTTGCAGATTTAAGCAGAGGAAGATTGAGAAAGTTTGAAGAATGGAAGGCGGCGGCGGCGATGGTGGTGGTGGAGGAGGAAGACGAAGATGATGATGGTGATGATGGTGATGATGATGATGAAGAATATGGAGATGGAGAAGCAAAAGGGAAGAATATGGAGATGGAGAAGCATAAGGGAAGAAGAAGAGGAAGAAGAGGAAGGAGGCTGACGTGGCGGGGAGAGAAAATGGGAGAGTGACGTGGCAAGTGATGTGGAGTGCCACGTCACATTTTTTTACACATAGGATCCAACTCAGCTGGCCACATCATCACTTAACGGAAAAAGTTAACGAAGTTGGACGGAAGGACCAATTTGGAACTTCTTGCAAACATAAAGGACCAATTTAGACTTTTTGAAACATAAAGGACCAATATGAAACTTGGTGCAAACATAAAGGACCAATTTGAGGTTTTGACCAATAAACTTTATACACATGTATTTGGTATCACTTTTTTTTTTACACAAAATAACTATTTTTGTTAGAACCAAAATACCTATTTTATAATTTAAAAAAAAAAAGAATATACGATGTGAAGAGATGGGAGAGATAAAATAGCGATAATGGATAGGATAGTTAAAAGAAGAATGAAGTAAATAATTTTTCGTTATTTAATAATTATTTAAATAATAATAATAATTTTATATTATATTTTAAAATTTTAAAAATAAATAACATGCATGTGAAGCCTTTATAGTTATATATGTATATGAAAATTTGTATTAGCCAAACCTAGAGAAAGTATAATTTACCCTTTTTTGTTTAGGAAATTCATAAAGTACAATTAAGTTAGTACAAAAATTAGTCTAGAATTGTTCAAGAGAGGAGGATCAAGAATCTTAGAGCTGGTTTTATAAAATGCTATTCCCTTTTATTATAAATGAATCTACTTCACTCACCAAATTGATAAGAGATATGCATGTTAATATGTAAAACTAGTAATTAATTTTATACATTAATTCCCATATAGGTTAACGTGCAAAAACAATATACTTAACGTACTTCACCAAAATTGCAATTAAGAGGATTTGTTATGAACTCAGATCAGTTAAAATGACTTCATATAGAGTGCACTTTAGCCGACAATCCAAACTGTTGATCGACTAAAATACAATTTTGTTGTAATCGATCAACAATCCAAATCAATCATCGGTTAAAGTGCACTTCTTTCGTACACTTCACCTTATCAAAATTGGATTTGTTATCACACCAACATTTTACTTAAACTTCCAGCAAGTTTCCTATGATTGTCATTATTATACTATGGGACCCTAGAAACTCATACTATTACTGTCCTTGTCCTTACACACTCACTTAATAACTCACAAAATCAGGCCCCCCACCTCTTACAAGAAAAAGAAAGAAAAAGTTACAAAAAAACAGGAGAAACATTATGAAGAGTAAAAGCTTTTAACTCAACATCAAGATCTCAGTGTTCCCACTTACAATCAAACTTTGTACTATACTACATCTCTGCATAAAGAAGAATTGGTGAAAAGTAAAAGTAGAGGCCTAACCTAATCAAATCATGGATTCTTCAAAAATTAAAAGATGAAACTTTCTTTTGTCTGTTTGTCCCAAAAGAGGCAAAGGCTATCCATTCCACACGTGTGTGTTTGCCCTTCCCTTCCCTTTTCTTCTTCTTCTTTTTCTTCTTCTTCTGATGCATCATTTTGTTCATCTATGTAGAATACTTTCTTTGGTCATAAAGCAGCTCAAGAATTTTCCATTCTTTTTACCCAGATTGGCATCCTCCTTTTCATTCTTACAGTGGGGAAGTTCAATATAGTATCTTCTTCTGCTGACCATCTGCATGAGAAATATTTGAATTTAACATGTCTGATAATCACAAAATGGCATTGATTAGCTTTTTTTCTTCCTTTAATTAAATGTTTTTTTAATAGAGTTAGGCCTTTGAAGCCATGATAAAGTTGTTGACATGTGACTTAGACGTCACAGGTTCAAATCCTAAAAATAGTCTCTCTGTTTGCACGAGTAAAGTTGCTTATATCTGACCCTCCCTAAATCTCACCCGGCAGGAGCCTCATGAACTTGACCACCCCTAATTAAATGTTTTTAATATGAGAAAAAAGACTGCTTCATGGTTGGTTCAGAGGTGCTAGAAAAGAAGGGGGGAAAAAAAAGCACTACAGATATATACTGGTTTGCATATTATGTAGCTAACCCCTAAGAGCTAGATTCCTTTTCCAATTGTAAGCCCACATCTTCATAAAAGAACGTGTTGTAATAATTCAAATCCTAGTGTCCTGACCAAGATTTGACATAATAAAACTTTATTAAGAAGAATAGGTGAGTCCACTGTAGGTTTGTAGCTCAAAGGAGGCAAATTTAGGTGGAATAATGCACTTATCTCCAATGAAAGCTTTTTTTTTTTGGTGTCTTGAAGATTCATTTCTTATGAGCTAGCTATTCATGTTGGTCTAGATAAATCAAATTAATCATAAATAATTTAATATGGATTCAATTAAGTGGATCTTTATATGGACATCATATTCTATTTCCCTCTAAATAGATTAAAGGTAACTTCAAATATCTAATAGTCCATTCATGATGGATTTTTTTAACAATTTGTGACTTTAGACTTTAGACCCATTGTCAATTTGTCATCATTAACAAGAAGACAAACACTTGGATCAGGGACACTTGACTAGTCAAATCCTTTTTATTTCTCTATACTAACAGATTGGTTCGAGTTTTCTGTATAGAAAAATTTTTGTTGGGATAGCTATACTATTGTTATGGAACTTCTACTAACTCGTGACAAATTAGCTTTTCTCACATTAAGGACATCCGGTAGCTTTCAAGCAGTTTGATTAGAACTCTTAAAAGAGATAAGAATTAGAGTATGTTTCTCTTGAAGTGTGTGAGGCTTTCTGATCTGATCTGACCCCATAAACTTCACTACTTTACTGCAATATTCCACCATTGTTCATTTGCAAGAGACATTTTTATGATTGACCCGCCTGGATATAGATTTGTGGAGAGAGATAGAGGAATCTATGACTCAAATTCTAACTTTAAAAGAGAAAAGCTTGAGTGGAATCATGAAAAAGCAAATTGAAAAAGCCTTCCTAAACGCCACTGGGTTCCCAGAATGGCAGGAAAAAGTTTCATGCCTTCTGTTATGATATTGCCTTTGTTCCTTCATGTAGCACTTTAACATTTAAAAATGACTCACTGTGTTGACTTATTAGAACAGAATCTAGAATGATTAAAAAAACAAAACTACATTTGAAAGAAATGACCCAACTTGTGTACAGATTTTAAGTTGTTTATTAACAAATTTCTCAATAAAAACATGATATGCAAATACATTTTAGCACTAAATGATTGTTTTTCTTAGAAAAAAAGTATTCATCCTTATTGTGTTTTTATTAGATAACTTAATAATTAACGAACACATGATCAAAATATTCATACCCAATGAGTACCCTGAAAATATACCTTGTGGGTCTGGGTACGGGTCCGGGAACAAAGTCAACGGGTTCGGGTCCGGGTAAGGAGGTACCCTACCCGCAATAGTAATTATTTATTTTTATATATATAAAGTATTATTTTAAAATTTTTTTGTGTTAAAAAAATATATAATTCTAAGAAAAAATGTTAAATATCTTATAGATATTAAAGTAATATAATTGTATATTTATATTTATGATTTAATTTTTTTATTTTCTGTGATTATAGATGAAAAAGATTGATAAAAATAAATTTTATATTAATAAAATAATAATTTATTTCATGTTTTTCTGGATCTGGGTCTGGGTATGGGGATTTAATTACCCGTAGGGTCCGAAGATGGGGATTGATTTTGATACCCGTTCAAGTCCGGATCCAAGTCTGGGGATTATAGTACCCTACCCATGATCATCCCTAATCATAAATAAACATCTTAAGAGGTCGAGTTTCCCTATTGTTAGACTAACATTAAATTTGTATTTATTAACAACAACAAACAAAGTTTTTTTTCTACCAAGTGAGTTCGGTTAAATAGATCAAGTAACAGCAACGAATTCAATCTTTGCTTATTTTTATAGTTAAACTATTAATAGTTAAATTCATCATAATAATTTTTTCTTTTTTTTTTTGTCTTCTCCTACCCCTAATTATTAAAATATTCTCCAATGAATCAACTTTTCGTACATGAACCTCTAAAAATATGTATTATATAATAAAAAGGGATTAGACATGAGAAAGTTCGACCTCCACCTCTTTCTCTCACTATTAATATTTAAACTTATATTAAAAAAAGTAAGTGAGAGAGTGCAATGTATGATGTAGAGACTCGAGCTTTTGAGAGCTTGAGCTCTCTATAGCACGTCCCTAATAAAAATAAATATTTTATATAAATCTAAAAAAAAATAGACAAAATACTATTCAGTTCTTAAATTGTTGGTCAAATTACTATTTAGTCCTTGAATTTATTAAAAATATTATTTAGTCCCCGAAATGTTTAACTATATCAACTATTTAGTCCCCGAATTTGACAAAATACTATTTAGTCCCCGAATTTGTAACTATGTCAACTATTTAATCCCCAAACTTGGCAAAAATATTATTTAATCACCGAATTTACAACTCTGTCAACTATAACGAGTAACAGTCAGGAGACTAAATAGTTGACAGAGTTGCAAATTCGATGATTAAATAGTATTTTTGCCAAGTTTGGGGACTAAATAGTATTTTGTCAAATTCGGGGATTAAATAGTTGACATAGTTAAACATTTCGGGGACTAAATAGTATTTTTGATAAATTCAGGGACTAAATAATAGTTTAACCAACAATTCAAGGACTAAATAGTATTTTACCTCAAGAAAAATCCAATGATAAAAAGTTCGACTACTTCTTAAAAAGGTTGAGAGCTCTGTAGCATTAGGTAAAACTCAATGTTTGACATATTCACATGCAAATATACTCATAATTAAATGTGGTAGACAAGTGAATCTACATATAAGAATCTCCATAAAAATCATTACCTGAATTGTGTAACCAAGTGGTGTAGGAAGATGGAAGCTTCCAGCCTGGACAAGTCAAGACCAGGACACAGCCTTAGTCCCCCACCAAATGGAGTGAAAATGCTACTGCTCATGTCTTTGTCCTGTTATAAAAAAAAACATGACCAAATTCTCAAAAGAAACCAAATAATTTGAAGAGAAGAGGATGCTATATATATATATATATATATATCTTACTTGCCACCTCCATGGATTGAACTGGTAAGGGTGGTCATAGTTAGTCTCATCAAGATGAACTGATCTAAAATATGTAAAAACACACCATCCTTTTGGTATTAAAATCCCTTTTATCTCAACATCTTTCATGGCCTTTCGGAATACACCCATGATAATATTTCCCATCCTCAAAGTTTCTGTAATAACCTGTACAAAATTTTACACAAAAATTAGTTTACAAAATTATGTTTTTTTTTTAAAAAAAAAAAGCTAAATACTATTTAGTTTCTGAATTATTGGTCAAACTACTATTTAGTCCCCGAATTTATCAAAAATACTATTTAGTCCCCGAAATATTTAGCTATGTCAACTATTTAGTCTTCGAATTTGACAAAAATACTATTTAGTCCCCGAATTTGTAACTATGTCAACTATTTAGTCCCCAAACTTGACAAAAATACTATTTAATCATCGAATTTGCAACTCTGTCAACTATTTAGTTTCCTGACTGTAACCTGTTATAGTTGACAGAGTTACAAATTTGGTGATTAAATAGTATTTTTGTCAAGTTTGGGGATTAAATAGTTGATATAGTTACAAATTCAGGGACTAAATAGTATTTTGTCAAATTCGAGGACTAAATAGTTGACATAGTTAAACATTTCGAGGACTAAATAGTATTTTTTTAATAAATTCGGGGACTAAATAGTATTTTGCCTCTAAAAAAATTATTCAATGAGAAGCGATGTGCTTACTGTTTGAGTAAATGGTAAAGACACGTAATCGCTCCAACTCAAGGTCTCCCCAAGCTGATCTTTGAGATTCTTAAGCTTCATATTTTCCTCCTGAGGTTCATTCAAGTAAAACCAATCAGTAATGAAAATAGAATGGGAATGTATTAAAATTATCATTTTAATAAAAGAAAATAAAGTTATGATTGTGTCAAATCAAAGGGTATAATAGACATTTTGTTTTTATTTTATTTATTCTTTTTTTTAAAAATTTTATGTGAAGGAAAGAAAAAAGTAAGAATGGATGGGCTCGGTAGATCCCATCCACTTTTTGCATTCCTTTCCATTGCTAAATCCTCGTAACGAACGGGCCTTATAATTCTATGAATTTCTTAAAGCCACATGTTGTTAAACAAGCTTTTCTATGAGAAATGTCTCTAAAATGTATACATATCTTGTCAATTTACAATAGATGGAATCTCTTCATAATAAGCTTAGTCTACCTATTTTCTCTATATAAACCAATTCTACCTAAGAATTTATCAAAGCACCGACACGTCGTTCTTCATAGCACACTGTAGACACACATTCAACACACGCACAAATACAATAACAATCAAAGTTTTTTTTTTCACTAGATGGAGTCGACTATATGAATCAAGCGATGCCAATGTATTCTGTTATCAAATATAATTTTTAGTATGATTCACTTCAAATATGCTTGATCTAATTATAAAAAAAACCTCATATTTCATAGTGAAATAACTGAGAAATGACATGAAGTTAAAGATATTTGATTCTATATATATATATACCGTTAGTTGTTGCAAAGCAGTAGGGCATTCTGAGAGGTATTTGATAGCAATAGCAATAAGAAGAGGCACAGAGTCTTCTCCTGGAATCATCATATCAATTACATTATCTGCTATCAATTTGTCTGTCAAATGCTCATTTGGATCATTCAGGAGCACATCCACTACATCTCTTGCAACTTCAGGAATAATGCCACTATCTCTCTTAGCTTGGATAATTTTCTGCACTAATTTTATCATTTTCTTTTTGGCCTGATGATGAAACCAAAACTCCAATCATCAATACATAATTAATAGGATTTTAATTACCCAAAAGGAAATGAATTTATTTGTAATGGTCATGAATACTTACCATGTCACCCCTTTCTCAATTTTCATCTTAAGTTTTATTCAAAAATTATTGCTAAAGACATCTTCTTCTTTTTTTACATAAGATCAATCTAACTCACATCAGGTCATGCTAAAATTTGGATGGAGATTGAAGAGAAGGGCAAAATTGTAAAACTTCTAATTAGTAAGGAAATAAATTGAATTAAAAAAAAATAATGTGAAAAAAGATTATTTTTGTTTAGACTAAATTATCATTTTGGTCATGAAAGATGGAAATGTCAAATTTAATCCTTGAAATTTTTTTCTTAATGTAGTCCCTGAAAGATGGAAATATCACATTTAGTTCCTGAAAGATATAGTTTATCTCAATTTAGTCACTGAGAATCTCCATTAACATAATAGGCAGAAATTTTTTCAAAGACTAAACTGAAACAAATTGCATCTTTCAGGACTAAATTTGACATTTACATCTTTCAAAGACTAAATTTGATATTTTTATATTTTAAGAACTAAATTGAGATAAATCATATCTGGATCGAAATAATTATTTATTTTTTTAATTTATAATTACTTGCCTGTAAAGAATGATAAAGTTTTGTTCCCGGTAGGTTTATGGGTAGACAAATGAGGCCAGAGATGAATTCTTGATAATGTTTCCTTAGAAACTCCATTTCTTCACCTGGATCCAAACTAATCAGTGCCTTAACTAGTAATTGAAAGGCAATCTGCATTAATTAAAAAACAAAAAATGCTTATTGGTATCTGAAAAAGGAGTATGAGCATTATGATTGTGAATCTCAATCTCTAGTCTCTAGGCAATATAATACATGAAAAATGATTGTGAACCCCATTAAGATAATTAAACTGTATTTTTTTAATTAAAAAAAACACTTTGTAGTATTGAAACTCAGGTATGAGTCAGAAACAACTCAAACATTAATCATTACTTAACAACTCAAAACAAAAACGTAGTAAAGATTGAGAAAGAGAAAGAGAGAGAGGATTGCTTTTTCATGCAACTTTGGAGAAAAAATCTTAGGCCCACTCATATGTTTTTTTTTAAAAAAAATAGATAAATTAAATTATTTATATTATACATCTCTTTTTTAAGACAATGTTTAATACTACGTTATCGATCTATAAACTCACAAATGAATGAGAATAAGAGACAATAATAAAATATCCAATTTTATACTAGTACAATATCTCCTTAAATCTTGTGTGATAGATTTACTTTCGTTTTGAATATAGTTCATGAATGACGAAACAAGAGCTTCCTCCTTAAGAATGCCTCTTTCATGTAAAAACAAGTAAACAACTTAAAAAAGAAATATGAAGCTTGATATTTAAAAGACCTCTTTGCCTTCAATTTAATCCTTGAAATCTTGAAAAAAAATGAGTAAATTACTATTTTGGTTCTTGAAATATTCTACTTGTTCAATTTAGTCCCTAAATTATGAAAATATTAAATTTAATCCTTAAAAATTCCACTTATCCCAATTTAGTCCCTAAATTTTTTTCATTTTTCTCAATTTGGTCCTTAAATCATGAAAATATCAAATTTAATCCATGAAAGATTCACCTTGTCTCAACCAAATTTAGTCCATAAAAGATACTATTTACGATCACAATTTTGTCCATGCAAAATATATATATATATATGAAACGCAGAAACGAAATTGTGATACAAATATTTTTTATGGACCAAATTTGATATTTTCATGATTCATAGACTAATTAAATTGAGACAAGTCAAACTTTTCAGGGACTAAATTGAGCCAAATGGAATTTTTTTAGGGACCAAAATAAACATGGTCAATCTCTTGAAAACTAAGAATCCAAATCCCTTTAAAGAGAGAGACAGAAATTAAAAGAGAAGGAACTAACACGTTTGGTCTCATCTTGAATGTAAACAGGACGATCTTCACTCCAAGAAGCCATAGATTGTTGGACATAGGTTTGCATTTCTGTGGTGATCTGAGACTTGAGGTGTTGAGACTTGAAGAAGCCTCCAACCAGGCCATGGATTCTCCTGTGAAGGTTTCCATTAATGGCCAAAATAGAGAACTCTCCCATCAGCTCAGAGAGAGATTTTGGATAAGAGGGAACGAACACTGAGGCATCACTTTGTAAGACAAATTTATTAACCTCTGCATCTGTTGAAATGATGGTGGGACTCCCAAATATGTGTGATTTAAACACCTTCCCATACCTGCAATTATATTGCAACAAAAACCCAGAAAAAACTGAAAGAAATTAGATCATGCTTTTAGATGTTTTGTAAGTTTTACTTTTGATTATATTGAGAAATCTAGAGTAGACTAACATTTTGGTCCTAAATGATGCAATATTGCAATATAAACCCAGAAAAACAGAGAGAAAATCATGATTTTAGATGTTTGTTTGTAAGTTTTACTTCTGATCATATTGAAAAGTATAATCAATCATGTGTGATACTGCAGAATCAAAAGCATAAATTATTATTATGATCCCAGAAAGATGCAATTTGTCTCAATTTAATCCTTGAAAGATGAAAATGCCAAATTTAGTACCCGAAAGATGAAATTTATATGAATTTAGTTCTTAAAAATCAAAATATCAAATTCAATCTCTGAAAGAAGAAATTTATCTGATTTAATTCCTTGAATAAAATTTCTGTCAGTTAAGTTAATGAAAATTCTCATAGACAAATTACATTTTTTAGAGACTAAATTTGATGATTTTTTTCATCTTTCATGAATCAAGTTAAGACAAACTGCATCTTTCAGACACACAAATAGTAATTTACTCGGTAGTAATTTGACTTGGCAAACAAGATGATCAGCTCAAATTCACTACAACAACTACATGTGTTACAGCTTTTTACGGCATTTGGGCAAAACATCAAGCAGGTGGCATGCAAGGTGAAAGATGCCATCAAAAGAAGTTCAAATATGGATATGGATAGCCATGAATCAAATTCAACATATAATTAACATTTAACACAATGAGTATATATATATATATATAAATGATTCATAGTATGATTATGATATATATATATATACGTACATGAGGCATCGATTGTGGACGAAGGAATCAGGGGAAAAATCAGAGTAAGCGGAAGAAACATATTGAATGGTTTCGCCGATGAAAGGCCATCCCACAGATCCTAGAGGAAGCTTCAACTTTGTGGACTCAGATTTGGTGAATCTGATGAGTCCGAACCTTTTCTTGTGGAACAAGATGGGAATACAAAATAGCAGAGCTAAGGCTATCGTCACAAACACAATACAATCCTTCATTTCCATTCTTCTTCCTAATTGTGTTTCTTCAATCTCTATGTGCTCAATATATATATATATATATAACAAGATTGTCCGTTCGGTGTTCGAAGCTTTGTCTTCACTGATGGAACTCGAAAGGCCTAAACTGCAAGTAATTTTTGCTCAATTGGTTTTGGGTGCCAGAGAATCTCCTCCTTAGAAAAGATGCCCACCAAACAAAATTTTAAATGACTTCAAGAAAATTCGAACCAGTTGCATATAAATAAAATCAGAGCATCGAATCTTTGACCGGTTGTGTCAATCATATTGATGACATACACAATGATCATTGAAATATTCCATTCCTCGTAAATAAGATTTCAGGTTCGAGACTTGCGTATAAAAAAATTTATATTGGGAGAGCTCTACTCGGTTATGGACTTCCGTTAGCTCGAACAAGATTGCTTCCAACAAGAAAATACCAGTGAGAAAAAAACATTACTACAGCTTTGATATAATTAACTACCTTTTTTAGTATTTTCTCGTATTTAGTTTAAGATTAGCATTGTGCAATTTGATACTTAAAAAACTCTTTTAGTCGTTGGAAGATTAAGACAGTATTATTTAATACTTGTCAACTCTAAACTTTATTCACAATTAATCATTTCTTCATCTCTCTACGTTAAATTCTAGAGATTATAATTTACACAAACTAAACTGTAGATTTGAATGTTTCTAATCAATATCACAAAACAGTTATTTTAAATAATTTAAAATAATTTAAACTCTACCAAAAAAATAATAATAATTTAAAGGTCAAAACCCCAAATTGGTCCCTTTTGTTGTCACCAAGTTTCATATTGATCCTTTATGTTTCAAAAAATTTAAATTGGTCATTTATGTTTGCAAGAAGTTCTAAATTGGTCATTCCGTCCACTTACGTTAATTTCTTAAGTTAAGTGTTGACGTGTCCATCTAAGCTGACGTGTCATGCCACGTTATTGGCCACATAGGAGAGATGATATGTCCACTTCAGCACGTCATATCAGCACTTAACGGAAGAAATGAACGGACTTGGATGGAAAGGCCAATTTAGAACTTCTTGCAAACATAAAGGACTAATTTAAACTTTTTGAAACATAAAGGACCAATATGAAATTTGGTGACAACATAAGGGATCAATTTGGCGTTTGACCTAATTTAAAAATAAAATATGTTATGTGAAAAGAATAGAGAAAAAAAATATGACTTTGGATATTTTTAGTCAATAATATTATATAATAAATATTTTATAATTAAAAAATAAAATAAAATATATGATACATATAAATGATAGGTAATTATCAAAAGAATGAAGGTGCATGTGCGAAGGCCGTATGAGAAAGAGGGTATGTAAAGTGTGAATTAAACTTTCTGTTTAATTATATTAATTATAAGGAGAATATTTAATTTTTATATTTTATAGTATGTTTTGGGGCCGATGGGAAATATTTAATTATTTATTATAAGCTACATATGGTTAGGTTGATTGGCGGCTAATTTCTTTTAAAGATTTTATTAATGCCAAGCCGGCAAGCCATATACAAATATATGTTTTTTTTTGTTAATTATACTCCACTAGGTGAGAAAAACTTGAAAATAAAACTAAACAACCCATCATTTATATAATTAAATATATATTTGAATTTTTAAAATAAATTTTTTTCATTTTAAACAAAAATAATAATAATCAAATGAATTGTATGTTTTTAAAATTTTTCAAATCATGAGAGTGTATAAGTTTTTAAAATAGATATTATAAGTAAAATAAGTATTTTCAAAGATATTTAGATAGCCACTTAAACTTAATTGTTGAAAATAGATATTTTTTCAATAATTAAATTTTGTTTGTCGAAATAATTGGTTCAAAAAAGATAATAATAATATTTTTTACAAATATTGATAATTATTGATTGTCAAATATATTATCATTGACTTTTTTAACTTATTCTGATGGTCAAAATTTAATTATTGAGACAAATACATTTTTTTAATAATTAATAATGACCGTGGAAATATAAGTGGTAAAAAAACTATTATTTTTCTTCTTGTGAGAATATGTGCTTATAATTGAACAAAAAGGAAAAAAAAAAATTAAAGCCCTAATTTTGTATTATTCTTCTCTTCTCCTATAAATCAACGAAGTTCACCCATTTAATTTTTATTTTTTGTAATTGATGATTGTGAGATGCTAATTGTGTCATAGCCTCATTAAAATAAGTAAATTTTCTTTTTGTTTGATTGTATTGTATCTTAGGGTATCTTTGTTTAGTAGAATGTTGGAGGCAATAGAAATGGGAATGTTGGAGGGAATGAAAATGTCATGTCAATGTGATGTGATGTAAATAAAATAAAAGTAGATAAAATTACTATTTTGTGCTTATATTAAAAAATAAAGATAAAAACATAATTTCATCATATTGCTAAAAGTAAGGTTTATTTGGTATGGAGAATGTTAGAGGGAATGTTTCAAATACGTTCCTTTTCCCTTATTTATTCCATCAAACAAACAAGGTCTTATGGTACGTTTGTTAGCCAGATTTGGTGTGGGAGAAAAGAATGGAGAGGGTGGCCCCCGTGGGCCTCACTAGCAGGTGGGAGAAAAGAATTATTTCTCGATTTTTGTACAAAATTATTAAAAAAAATTAAGGTGTGAAATGTTCATTATGTCCTTTGATTTGACACAATCATAATTTTATTTTAAATATTTTAATATAAGGAGTAAAGTGGTAATTTTAATCCATTCCCATTCACATTCTCAAATTTTACTACCAAACAAGGTAAATCCGTTCGCATTTCCTTTCTGCGTACCAAACATACCTTTAAGAAATGAAATTTATTTTACTAAATTTTGATAAATAATTTATTTTAAAATTATATATTTGTTAAAAAAACCGCAAAATTAGGTAGAGGCTCGTCAGCAACCTCCAAAGGAGGCTGGGAGTGAATCTTCTGCCATTATACCATTCTCTGTTATTAAAGAGAGATAGAGATAGAGAGCGAGACCTATATACTGTGACTTTCTGAAAATATATAATTTTAAAATAAATTATTTTTAAAATTATATATTTGTCAAAAAGTATGATACATTCACAACTTCTTTCTAAGGGAAGGAGCTTTAAAAATAAATAAATAAATATTCTTTTGTGACTAAATAAAAAATATTTTGAGATAGTGAAATAGGACATGTTAAGTATTTAATATTTTTTTAATTTGTTTAATATAGAATTACAAAAAAGAGTAAATTACACTGCCCTCCTCTGAGAGATGCTGAAATTACAATGCCCTCCCCTCTAGTTTCCAAAATTACACTGCCCTCCCTTGAGAGATCAAATATCATTACACTTTGATCCAAAACATTATTCTCCCACTAAAAAAAAGATCTAAAAAGTCAATATAATAAATACTAATGACTAATAAATATTAATGACTAAATTGACCCTCACACAAGATAAAAAATGTTTAACGTTATGCTTAATCGAAATTTATAAAACTGAATCTTTATAAAAAAAATTTATAAAACTGAATCCTAGTACACCTAACAAATTTTTTTTGATATATTTTATTTTATATATATATATATATAACTTAATTATCGAAAATTAAGTAAAATAATAGATGTTTTATATTACATTACATTATTAATATAAAAATCTATAAACTATTTTAAGTTACAGACTTTTTTTTTTAGAATTTTATTTTGTTAACAATAATAATTACTATAAATACTAATAAAATAATAAAAGACAATAAAAAAATGAAACAATGTTATTATAAGAGGATGGAAGTATGTATAGGTCACATTTTATAAAGTTTCATTCTTTTGTGAGGGGTAATTTAGTCATGAATATATTTATTGTATTGGAAGTTGAAAAAATTTGACCTTTTAGACTTTTTTTTATTGGAGAATGGTGTTTTGGATTAAAGTGTAATGACTTTTAATCTCTCAAGGGAGGGCAGTGTAATTTTGCAAACGAGAGGGGAGGGCAGTGTAATTTCAGCATCTCTCAGGGGAGGTCAGTGTAATTTACTCTAAAAAAATAGAGAAAGAAGTCTTACAAGCGCATGATTGGTAATTAATTATTAATGATGTTTATAGAAATGGAAGTTTGGTGGCCTCGTGCCTTCATGTGAGATTCAATAAAACCACAATTAATCCATTAAAAAAATTAAAACCACATTTATATATATATTCCTTCATCATCGTCCTAATCATCATCTCTCACTCTGACTTTGAATTTTTTAGTCTTGAATAATATACTAATTAACATAGAAGATTAATTTTTTATAGAGGTGTTTAATGCTGATTATAACTAAATTAAATTGAACAAAAGTGGTCAATCTTTTGTTTTAATGGGTTTGTTATTTACATTTACTAAGAAGTTTGATTCAGTTTTCAATTAGTAACATGTTGTTATTTGTTTATGGATTAATAAAGAATTATTATAACATTATCTTATTAGTAAGTCAAATGTTGTATTTTTTTTTAAAAAAAACATGAAATTATATTATAAAAAAGTCAAACAACACTTACAAATGTTCAGATAACTTCTACTCAATATACAGAAGAAGAAGAATTAAAAAATGGTGTTGAACTAAAATAACAAAATAAAAGCACAATTAATCTTACAAGTAAGTAAGATAATCTTATATGAAAATCCTCATCTATCTTAGTATTGCTAACAAATTAAATATTTATCATTACACTTCCTATATATATATATATATAAAAGAGAAATTGTGTTTTGCACAAATATAAATATCATACTATTATAAATTTTTCTATCAATTTAATAAAAGATCGAAATATTTTCGACATATGAGAAGATGAAGAACTTGTTCTGGAAGGAATGGTTCGAGAAGATAAAGAAGAAGACGATTGTTTTAGTTTGGTTATGACAATTAAAACATAAATCATAATACATCTACGTTATGTTAAATTAACCTGAATAATTTGATTTAAAAATCTCTTTAAATTGTTCAAACCCAAAAAAACATTGACCTTAAAAAAAATAAAAAGAAAACTATGATAAAAAAAGAAAAAGAAAAACACTTGGGTATACAAAATTAATTTAAAAAAAACAAATAAAACTTGGGTCCCAAACTCCCAATCTATTCTTCCTTTTAATTAATTAACCTCTCATGTTATCATCATTCTTGATTCATAGGCTTTCCCATATTAAACGGTAGAGGCCACATGCATGTGTCTTAATTAATTAATTGCCTTCCTTCTTTTGAATCATTACTATGAGTAGATGTTCGGTGGTACGGGTAATATTGAATTTCAGTACATTCTTTTAATCAGTTGGTTCCTAATTCATTCAAGGTGGATCCTAATTAATGTGAGTTTTTATTAATAGGCTAAAATGCACAGAACCCCTCTGAACTATAGGGTGTTTGCACATAACCTCCTTGAACTTCAAAAAGTTGCATAGCACCTCCCTAAACTTTTCAACTTTTGCACATAAAGCATTCTGTTAACTTTTCCATCCAATTTTTAACACTCAATCCCACATCAGCTTCCACATCACATTTTAATCCCATGTCATCTGGACAAATAAGTAATTTCTCTACTATTAATTATTTAATTATTTTTATAAAAAAATTAATTATTTTTATCAAAAAATTAATTATTTTTATGAAAATTAATTTCTCTACAGTCTATATTTTAATTAATTAATCAATTTTTTTTCATAAAAAATTAATTTTTTTATAAAAGTAATTAATGATAGAGAAATTATTTATTTGTCCAGCTGACATGGAATTAAAATGTGATGTAGAAGCTGATGTGGCATTGAGTGTTAAAAATTGGATGGAAGTTAACAGAATCCTTTATGTGCAAAAGTTGAAAAGTTTAGGGAGGTGCTATGCAACTTTTTGAAGTTCAGGGAGGTTATGTGCAAACACCCTATAGTTCAGGGGGGTTCTGTGCATTTTAGCCTTATTAATATTAACAAATGACACTACATGATTAGAGGGATGCACTGAAGTTCAGTGGTACGATAGTATTAAACTCTTATCCCATTACTATTATTATATATTAAATCTTAATTATTTCATTGACTTCCCAAATCTTAATGTAAGATATACTTTGATTTATTGGACCAGGGACCAATAAGAGTGCTAAATCATGTCAAGTAAACAAAATCTAATTCATGATAAACAAACAAAGATAATACAGATTATATAGACACATGTACATGATGATGTTAAAGATAAAATTATACAACATTTTTCATTTAAAAAATAAAATATTTCTATCTAATGGAGAGTGACACAACACCACTTTTCTTCATTATTTAAATTTTAAAGTACATTACATTTTAATTATAAATATTTAAAGTTATCTATATTTATTATAACATACTTAAATCTCCATATTTTCTTCTTGTTTTCTGGCCAACTAAAAATAAAGTGCATTTTGTACATCCAAAATATGGAACCCTCACGGGAATAAATAAATATGTGGAAATTAAAAATACTGAAAAGTCAAGCTTCCAAGGAAGATTCTTTTTTTTTGGATGGAAACAGTGTCATAGAGAGTCTGCCTATAACCTATAACAAAGTTAAGGAGCGCACTTAAGTGGATGTGACTTATTTATCTTTAATCAAGTGTCAAAGGTTTGATCTTTTGTCTTGAATATAGAGCGGCTTTAAATTCTTGAACCAGTTACGAAGATATTAATCACTTTATTCTACGATAAATACCTTATTAAAAAAAAGAGGGACTACTTATAACTTCCTTCAAAGACACTACAATATAGAGGGGAAGTGTTCTTTTGGGCTTTCGCCGCGAAACAATCCAAACATATAACTTGTTTCAAAGACTTTGTTTGTTATAAAAATTTGGCTAAAGTACTATTTTAGTCCTCAATGTTTGCATGAAGTTTAATGTTGGTCCTCAATGTTTTAAAAGTTTAATGTTAGTCCTCAAAGTTTTTTTTTTGTCGATTTTGATCCTCGAGCGTAACACCGTTAACTTTTGCCGTTAAATGATGACATGGCATACTTATGTGGCACACCCTCTTTCTTACGTGTCATATTTTAATGACGTGGCATGACACATCACTGTCACATCACCCCAAATAATGATGATGAAGAAGAGAAGATGATGATGTGGCAATGTGGGATGACGCGACAGTGATGTGCCATGACACGTCATTAAAATATGATACGTAAGAAAGAGAGTGTGCCACAAAAGCATGTCACGTCATCATTTAACGGCAAAAGTTTACGGTGTTACGTTCGAGAGCCAAAATTGACAAAAAAAACTTTAAGGACCAAAATAGTACTTTAGCCTAAAATTTTAAATGAGAGAATGTTGGATGAAGAGAGAATAAGAGTGGCGACTGGCGAAATATTAATAATTCGTAATATTAATAATTCGTAAATGAAGAATATAGTTATTATTTTACTCACTCTAATTTTATTTTCTTTATCGTTTTCTCTCCTATTCCTATTCCCTCAAATAAGTTCACTAATAAGCAAATAAAATGGTGCATATCCACTCCATAGGGAATGTTTGGGCTCCCATTTTCAGTGTAAAGCCCAAAGGCCCACGACGACACAAGACGAATCGAATTGATATACATCCATCCTTTTACCTTTACGCTTGCTTCATCAATCCTCAAAGCACCTTTTCATGGCGTCCCACGAAACGTACAACGCAGACACTATCTATCTGTATCGTTGAGAGTGACGGCTTCATGGGACGCGAAACGGAGGCTACCCTACAATCCCGATGCTTCGAGAAACCTCCACAAGTACAGTAATTAATACTCTCAACTCTCCTTGGATCAATGTTTAAATCATCGTCATCTTGGATCGGGACGCTTCTGATATTCTTAAGCGCAGTAGTCCAGGTCAAGTTAAGGTATTGCCCTCACGGAAAATTTCATTCGTTTGGTTCATTTTGCTTACTTTATTTTTTTGCTTTGTCTAGTTGCTTAAAGAAATTGTGAGAACTGAGAAGGGGGAAAGGACAAATACAAGTTATTGGGTATTGAAATTTGTGACATTTTTAACTCAGATGTAATGCAAAATTGTGAAATTACGTAAGAAAACAAGTTCGGTATCACTCTATTGTTGTTTACTATATTAAATTGGGAGTTTATACTTTTTGTAGCCTAATTGCATTAATTTGTTGCGTTGTGTTAGACAGATATACAGCGTGTGTGTGTGTGTGTTTTACTTCTCTTTTTAACGAAACCCTTTGATGAAATTTAGATATTTTTAGTTAAAATATATCAGATGGCTATAGTCTAGTTTTGACTTTTGAATTTTGATACTTCATTTCTAGTTATAGTCTTTCTTATATAGCTTTTTGTTGTACAAAACTTGCCTAAAATTTGTTAGGTGTTGATTTTGATGTTTTCCAATTAAACATTAGGAATTTTTTTTTTAAAAGAAAAGAAAAATCTAATCACGTTGTGCTGAAATGGTAAAAAAATGCAATTATAAAAGAAAAATATAATTACATTGTGATGGGTTCCATGGTGTAGTGGTTAGCACTCTGGACTTTGAATCCAGCGACCTGGGTTCGACTCCCGGTGGGACCTGTTTTTGCAAAAGCCAAGATTGATCTATGTAGTCAACACCACCTAGTAGAAAAAATTTTGAATATTGTTATAATATGTTTTTATTGGAAAACCAAATAGCAAACATTTAGGAATTGCACCTAAGTTTTGTCTTTTTATCTTTTTGTACTTTGGCCTTCTAATATTCATCTGATTCTGAACATTCACCGTAAAGCTTTATTTGATATTTAATTTATGGGAAATATAGAAGAACTGTAGTTCATATAATGAGTACGTGTTCTGCTGTTGTTTCCTTATTATGCAATATTCATCTTGTTTCTATATGTTTTTTGTTTCTAGTTGGTGTTCTATAGTCTATACTTCTTTTAGATCTTTCAATGCCAAAAGTGTTGTTGATTATAAATTTATATGTTGGTAAATAGTAAATAACTAAATTGTTTTATTCTTATGTAGTCTAACTGTCTAAGGAAGTAATTTTATATACTTTTCCTTTATTTTCTAGACCTGATGATCATAGAAATTTGTCTTAAAGTGCATGTCTATATTTACTTAGCCTACAGCATTACCCTTTCAAACAAAGCTTTCATATAATATTACTGTTTAGAATAATTAAGGGCTAGTTGACACATCACTGCCTTGCAATTTCAGTTGACCTGTGAGTTGCAATATGTCCATCTATTAATTTGTGATTGCATCAGAGAATCTGATAGGAATTATCTTTAAAAAAGTACTGTCTTTGTAATCTGAACCTTGTTTCCAGCCTCTTTGCTAAAACCCAGTCATCTACTATTGAAGTAGGTTGGCTATCTTATATCTGTTTGACAAATGTGAAACGCTAGGAAAAGCTCATGCTGGAAGAAGCAAAAGTAAGTTTTATAGCCATCCTTTCTATAAAAAAAAACACTTTTAAAATTGGTTAAATTACTTTTCTGGCCCTTAAAATTTCAATCAACTTTCATTTTCATCCTTATAGTATTTAAAACTTGTACTTAAGTCCCTACGAATTTTGAAAAGAAAAAGAATTTTGTCTCTGTCAACTGTCATTAGGCATCCATTAGAGTATCATTAGATTCTATTAACTTGACCAATAATATACCATATGTATAATTCATGTCAACTCACTTGGATCATTTAACCTAGGTGGCATCACATTGTACATTTCTACTTACACGAGTGGATTTGACTCCATTATTTATCTCTACCTCTATATTGGTATGAATCATGCTTATTCAGAGTGTTAAAATGGCATATAGTTGGCCACGTTAGCAGATTTTAACAGCATACTTACTGAAGTTTAATGCTAAGGACCAAAATAAAGTTTTTTTAAAAGTATAAAGACCAAGTTACTAACTTCTAAACTTTAGAAACCAATTTGAAATTTGAGTGAAAGACTGGGGACCAATAGAATAATTGAACCAATAAAAGTTATTTCTTTTGTTTAAGTAATATTTTCCCACTTGAATCTATATCAAAAACTGAACTGAACCCAGTTCTTAGATCTCTCCACCTTAGGAATTCATGAAAGAGAAACAATCATTCATGATGTTGCCTCTCTCAACACAAATGTTGGTGCTCAATTGTTGGTTCACAAAGTGGTTATTGCCTTTTTCTCTTTTATACAGGTTGGCTGAATGGTGGATGATGAAGATTGTCTTCAACCAGTATTTTGCTGGAGAAGAAAAAACCAATTTTTGAAGATTTATTAGTTTTATTCATTGTAGCTATGCTCTTTTGCAAGTGCCATCTTAATAAATTGAAGGACAAAACCTAAGTATAGATTTTAGGTGTTTATTATCAGCTTCTGCTATAAAAACATGATTAGTAGATGTTTCGTTCTTACAACTCAGCACTACATGATTTAGTCTTTTAAAAATTTTCCTCCACAAGTCATTAATTTATTAAAGAATGTGATAGTAAATATACAAAGAAGTTTAGTCTATTCCTGAATTGAGTCCCCCTCTTGGATGTTGATGGAAGATATTGTTAACTAATTATTAGTTCATCTTTTTTTTCCCTAAGGAACTTTGGTTCAGTCATTAATTTATACTAAGATACTTTGGTTCTCTTATTTTTGTGTAAAAGCTATTATCATATTTATAATGTGTGAATTGTGATAATAATGCACTAAATCATTTAAATTTTTATGAAGTAGTTTGATTTCTTTCTGTATAGATTTTTTAGATAAATTGCCTGGTGATGTTTTAATAACCATTCTTATACAGCAAGTCTGTTGGCACAAGAAAAAGGGAAAATAATATGCCTGGAACATATAAGTCAAAACATAAACATGTTCAAATTGTGAACACAATGAGAATTTAACTTCATTTTTAGAACAGTTTTTTTATTTTTAAGTTCAACCCTATGTATAATTTGAGATTGATTAGACAATGATTCTTTCTATTTTTGTACTGAGATTTTTTTTTTCCATAACAAACAATTTTTATGTGTCTAGGTACATCAAACCTATGTTGTGTTAGGACAATCTGTACTTCTGCTGTTCTGCAAGCTAAGTGGAAATTATTACTATAATGGTTGGAATCTTACATGGTTCTTCCTCTTAAAATTAATGGCTTACAAGCGATTGTTGCAGCCAAACTCAAGTATTGAATATTAATCTCTCCAAAGGTATCAGTTAATTCAGTTGGCAAAAAATCCTCTGCAATAGGAAGGTTTCGAAGAAAGGATTATCTCCAGTTATGTAATTCACACAAATCTCTCTCCCTATGATATTCAATTTGAAAAGTGATTGATTTCCATCTAGTAGTAAATAAAATGACTGAACAAATTTGATCTCTGAATTGTTAAGCTCATTTTGTTTTATTTTGAGTAAATTATCATTTTAATCCCTAAAAGATGCAATTTGTCTCAATTTAGTCCCTAAATGATGGAAATGTCAAAATTTGTCCTTGAAAGATGCATTTTGTCTCAGTTTAGTCCTTGAAAGATAAAAATATCAAATTTAATCCCTGGAAAATGCAATTTGTCACAATTTAGTCCCTGAGAATCTTCGTTTACATATCTAACGAAGAAATCTTCAGGAACTAACTTGAGATAAATTATATCTTTTAAGGACTAAATTGAGGCGGATTGCATCTTTCAATGACCAAAATGATAATTTACTCTTATTTAATTTTCAAAAATTAGAGTATGTACCCCCCCCCCCCCCTTCTCCCCCTGGATATGGATATGTATATGTGATAGATACATAGTATTTCATAAAACTAAAAAATTTTAGCCATAAAGGTCTTTTACAGAGAATGTGTGATTGATGATGGATAAGGCAACTAGATAGTGACTCAAAAAAGGAGGATCCTAGATGCTATCAGCTGAAGATGCATATGCATAACTGTTCATTTGGATGAGGTTGGGAAGATGCATATGCCTTTCAGCCAATGCCTTTTGGATAATGCTTCCAATTCATGCTCTTCCTCAATATGTGGCATTCCCATCACTTACAAACCAATCATCTGTCTGTTTCATTCTTCCCTTCTCACGTTGCTTTGGCTGAAACAACATAATTAATGCCGTTGTATAATTGATTAAGGTTCGGGTTCTTATTTTATAAGGGTAAGTGTTCGAACCCTATGATCGATGTGAGGGTCTTATTAGTGGATGATATGTAAATTCTCTCGTAAATCCTCAAAGAAATAGGAGGTCTTCTTTGATCCTGGTAGAATTCCAATGCTTACTTCCACTTTCTTTTCGCCAGGAATATAGTACCATAATTGAAAAAGAAAATAAAAAAGAGAAATATTTTTGTGCCTTATCCAATGTCTCTTATCCTACATCAATGAATACTCAGAAACTACAAATGTAGGGTGTTTCTTAGTGATAATTGCTGACTGTATTCAATGAAAGCAAAAGGCATAGTCTTTTTTTGTTTTTGTTTTTTGAATGGAAATAGTGATGGGAAAAGGAATTTGAGCTTCACAAGATGGATAAGATTGAGTTTAATCCTCATCCTCCAATTCAATCTCAGTGTCTTCAAACATTTAAAGCATGTCAAGCAATGAGAGTTTTAAAAGAAGCCAAAACTATATAATATTTAATTATTAACTACAAATAATAAATAAATAAATGAATCATGATCTATTCCCTTTCTGTTGAAAAAGTGCAAGAAAGTGTTTTGGAATGTAGGGTTAATGCCATTTGGTAATGTGGTCCAACAAGTGAATGGAGCATAAAAATATACACTAAAAGCCCATTTTCATATTCTATTGAAGCTAATTATTCCTACCAAAAAAATTTTATTTAAATATATGTAAGATGAATTTTATCAACAAAAAATGTATTTTTTTTTCATCTTCATTCTCTATTAACATTTCTTATCTTCATATAATTCAATAAATGATTTTAATACTTAAGATACTCAATTAAGACAAATAATTTGTGAAAGATTATAAAATTAAAAATAGGAGGCTAATCCATAATTTTCCTCAAAAAAATAAAATATATTTGTCATTCTTTCTCACATGTATCTTCTTATTAAAAATATTGACGGTATTAAATATCGACACCTCTCCCAATAAGGATTCTAATACTAATTTATTATATTATGAGTGATTAATCCCTTATATTAGATTTAATCCTATTGGTATATATATTTGACATATTTAATTACAACTATTGACAAATTTTTCTATCATGTCTATATGGTCCATGGTGGTTGTGTGTTGTGAGCCAACAAAAATTCACAACATTTAGAACATGGGGGGTTGGCCCCACACAACTCCCAAGCAACAAAGGCACAAGAAGTCTCACAATAGATTTGGCTTGATTTACATGTAAGCAAGAGCAACTAACATATCCTAGCAACTTCAAATCTTCAAGGGAAAGCTTTAATTGGAAGCACTAGTGGTTGAACCAAAATCTACTATATATAAATTTAAGGGTGTGGTTGAATAGAAGAGACTCATTCATTCTTAATCAAGTGTTAGGGGTTCGATCCTTGTCTTGGATATGGAGCAGCTTTAAATCCTTGGGCCAGCTGTCCCACCCTTCGAGGTGCCTACAATTCAACAAGTGGATTAGTCATTGTGCTCGACGATAGATACTCTGGAGTAAAAAAAAAAGTAATATATATAAATTAATTAATGGTTCTGAGTCATTTTAGTCATTAACATATAAAATATAACATAAAATATAGGGTAAACTACAGTTTGCCCCCCTGTGGTTTGGCCTAATTCCAGTTTGCCCCTCTGTGGTTTAAAGTGCGACACTTAACTACCCTGTGGTTTGGCTTAAAATTAATGTGCCCCCTGTGGTTTAGAGTGTGACACTTGACCCCCCTGTGGTTTGTTATGTTAGCACTTAACTACCTTCACTTACCTTCTATCCAAATTTTAGTCAAATTAATCATCATTTTTATACTTTTAATGTTTAAAATTTATTATTCAACACTCTATAATTATAAAATAATTCAAAAAATATATAATTAATATAAAAAAAATTATAATTTTAAAAAATCAATAAAATAATTTAATATTTATTGTTTACTCTATTGATTATTTATATTTAGTTATTTATTCATTTTATTTTTATTTTTTATCTTTAATATTTTAGAATTATTAAATCAATCAAAATAAAATTGTAAGAGAATAATATAATATAAATATATAACTAAATTTAAGTTTTTTTTATTGTTCAAGTTCGGAACATACATACCTGAATTGAATGTTAACGTTATTGAGCTTAGAAACTCTAACATTAAACAATAATTTTCTTAGAAAAGTATCCAATTTATCCAATCATATAACGTTAATAGTGTACCAAAATAAAGTGACAATCCAACTTCATATTAAGTATTAACATATTCAAATTATTGATTTTTTAAAATTATAATTTTTTTATATTAAATATAATTTTGTTGAATTATTTTATAATTCTAGAGTGTTGAATAACAAATTTTAAACATTAAAAGTATAAAAATGATGATTAATTTGACTAAAATTTGGATAGAAGGTAGGTGAAGGTAGTTAAGTGATAACATAACAAACCACAGGGGGGTCAAGTGTCACACTCTAAACCACAGGGGGTCACATTAATTTTAAGCCAAACCACAGGGTAGTTAAGTGTCACACTTTAAACCACAGGAGGGCAAACTGAAATTAGGCCAAACCACAGGGGGCAAACTGTAGTTTACCCTAAAATATATGATAGATGAAAGGATGAAGAAAGAAAAATTATGAGAAGTTAATTTAACCTCTCATTATTTAATTTATTTTTTAAAATATAATAATTGTTTTATATATTATATTTCAAACATTAATATGCCTCATTGGCCTTAACTACCTTCTGTCTCAAACAAGCATAACTAAACACATGGCCTTGATGTTTTAGCCACTACATATATATATAAGATATTTTTAAGCTAAAGAAAAAAAAATTACCTTTTTTTTATTGAGGAAACAAAAATTAGCATACAACTAGAAAGTATCACAATACTTTCTGTCTCAAGCAATCATAACTAAACACATGGTCTTCTTGAGGATTTAGCCACCACATATATAAGATATTTTTAAGCTAAAGAAAAATAATACTTTTTTCAATAATTGAGAAAACAAAAATTTTAGCAAAAAAAAAAAGAAACAAAAATTAGCATTCAACTAGAAAGCATCACAAAATTAAAGTCGTGCATCATGCCTTGTAGCAAGAGTAATAAATATTTTTCTCCTACATATATATATATTTTAGTTAAAAAATAAAATAACATTTTATGATATTAAAAAAAAAGAGTTGGGCCAAACTCATTATAATCTTGAACTAACACCTCTTCCACAACGATAATATCAATGTTGTAAGAATCGGACCGGACCGGACGGTCCGACCGGTTCAACCGTCAACCGAATACAAAGGCGAGTCAGTTGGACCAAAAAACCGTTTTTGCAGTTGGACCGGTCAACCGGTGGTCCAACCGGTCTAATTTTATTTTTTAAAAAAAATTAAAAAATTAAAAAATAAATAGGAAAAATAACATAAAAAAAAAAAAGAAATTAGAGAAGTCTTAAAAATTAAAATTAGAAAAGTCTTAAAAATTAAAATTTAAAAGTTATGATTATCAATAATTTAATATTTGGTTTGATTAAGTTCTTTCAAAGCTTGACAAGTCTTAAAAATTAAAACTTTGAGAAGTTATGTAATTTAAAACTTCAAAATTATGTATATTGAAACCTAAAATTTGAGTGATGTCATTTTATATATTAAGAATATTTATTATTTATTATTTATTATTTATTACGTCATCCGGTTCGACCGACGGTTCGACCGGTTAAACCGATCAAACCATGAACCGAACACTTGTCCGAGTCTTTGTCCGGTTCGATTCTTACAACATTGGATAATATATAAATGAGTTAGGTTAAGTACAATTAATAATGATAAAGATATTAATAGGAAGATAAGTAAACATGATGATAAACTCTAGTGTCATGAAAAGCATAGAGAAAAGACACAATTAAATACACACACATATATATATATATATATATAATATAGAATATGATTTGATAAAAATATGATCCAAAGAAAATTGAGTGATTAGTTTTAAAATGTAATTATAATGACATGGGTTTCCTTGGTGTTTTTGAAACAAGATTGATGCAAATGTCTATCTGCTTGATAGGATATTAGAAAAACTAGTGGGTGATTGGTGAGACATCACATTATAAGATAGAGACCTTTTTACTATATATATGCTTATTATTATATAACTCATCAAACATATATATAGCTTGTTTCTTATCATATATAATTTATGACAAATCTATTAGCAAGTACCAACTAATTATATGGTTAGATCTAATAGAAGAAGTTAGTTTTTCATGTGTGCAAAACTATCTATTGCGCTATGAAAAGTTATCACATTTAGTATTAGACAATATTTTAAATAAATTTAATTTAATAATAAAAAATTGCAAAAAAAAAAGTGTTAATTAAGATAGGTTCAAATATATCATCTGTCAGTTATTGGATATGTCTGAAAATCTATGCCAAAATATTTTTTCTTTTTAAAATATAATATGACACATATCTCAAAAGATCCAACAGCTTGCAATTGGTGAGTTTGAACTCTTAATAGCTCCAAATACTCACCCTTTAAGATATAATAGAAATTAAATTTGAAAAGTAACATTTTAATAATTTAATTAGAAATTTTTAAATTATAAAAATTAAATTAAAAGTAAGTAAAACCCTAATTAAAAACTTTATTAGAAGGCCTGCTTTTGGCTTTTGATCAGAAGTGTGATAAGTTGTTTAAACAGTATAAGGAAAGTTATCTCATAACTACTCCCAAAACTACTCAAAGAAGAAAAGTGATTTTTGCTTTAATTGTGACTTTAATCAAACGCATAGTGACGATTTCAAAGCTCCAAAATATTTGAAATTTGAACCCAAAAAAAATGCACAATCATATATATATATATATATATATATATATATATATATATATATATATCAAATCTCACCTTGTGTATGCAGCAACCAATTGGCCAGCGGCAAACCCTTAAATGGAGCTCAGATCCGTAAAGGATTAGTCATTGGCCTATCGGGCTGGGGAATATCTTGAGAAACAAAATATATATATATATATATATATATATATATATATATATATACACACACATGCATGCACACACATATATGTATTAATAATTTTAAAGAAAGCTTAGAATGGAAGAGAAAGATAAGATAAAATAACACTTTTTTAAAAGAAAATAATCCTTTTGAATTTGACCCCAATAAACTAATAAACACCATCAATTTAATTATATATAGTGGGAATGAAGACATCAATTTTGTATGATTCAATATTATATAATAATTATATATAGGTGGCAAACGTCATGATATTCTTGTTAGGGTTTATATATATAAATCAATCTCCCACAAAAAAAAAGAAAAATATTCATTCTTTGATAATTAATTAAACTCATTAATGATTAACACTTGCATCACTTTAATATAGATTTGAAAATTAAAAATCACTCTTATGTGTCACATTGAAATAGTTTATTATAATCTTTGATGATATCTAACCAAAAACTTTAACATATTGTAATCCCAAGATCAAACATTAATAATATTATTTGACTGTTGTTTTCAACTAAAAGTTGATTAATTAACAGTTAAAATGATATCACACTAGGACTAGGTGAGATCACCTAATACACATATATATGTGACAAATATTCACTACTTAATTAATAAGTTCAATTGTAAATTTTAGTGTCACTATTAAATATTTAATTTGTCATTTGATGTTGTCTTTTCTAACTATTAATTAACGAGGAAATGCTTTTGATTCTCTAAATTATTGGTCAACCTACTATTTAGACTTTAGTCAATGAATAATACAAATAAAATATTTGATTTATGAATTTTCACCTGTATCAACTATTTAGTCTTCAAGACGTTAGCTGTTATCTATTCCGATAACGTGACCGTTAAATTATAACGTGTCACCGTTAATTAATATGCCAACAGTGCTATCATGTCTAATTATCACATCATCTTGAGGAGGAAATTTAAACAATTATAATAAATTAGAGAAAAAACCTCATTTTTAATTTGGGGTTAAATACATTTTATGTTAAATGCTGACTGTGACACTGTGACATACAGTTAGCAAGTTAACATTGACACATCAGTGTTTAACAATCACGTCATCTAGTTAGATAACAGCAACGTTTCAAAGAATAAATAATTGACAGAGGTGAAAATTCAAGGACCAAATAAGTCTATATATTTTTATTATTTATGGACTAAATAGTAATTTAACTAACAATTCAATGACCAAAAAAATAGATCACCTATTAATTAATTTTAATTTTAATAAGACTTATTTGATTGTACAATATAGTAGTACTATACTCTATATTTGGTATCTATTCTCTTCAATTTTATATAATAAATTTCTTGTTGCACTCCAAAAAAGAAATTATTTCATAAAAGTGACAAAACAAACAAAACCCCACTTGCTATGTCAATGTCAAATTATATATATATATGGGTTGGGTTAATATATATATATATATATATATATATATATATATATATATTTCAAATCCACTTAACTAATTGAAACTAAACTTGATTTTAAATTAATTACCATCAAAAGAAAGATACAATTATTGAGATGATGATGATGATGAAGATGGATAAGAATGGTTAATAATGTTCATTCTTCATATATATGTCCCAACCATGAACTTTTAAGACCCACACATTTTCAAGTGACCACTATAGAATTTGATTAATTATTATTAGGGCCTACCAAATCCAAAAAAACCAGTCATGCTGACTCAGCTCACCCACACACGCATGCATTGGAAATTTTTAGATAATATGGAGTACTCCATAATTAATTATAAATAAATAGATTACTTGTAAAATCATTTAATTATTTTTAAAAAAAATAACTCTAGCAGTGTGGCTTAATATTGAGTAAATTATCATTTTGGTTTGGTTCTTAAACAATGCAATTCGTTTTAATTTAGTTATTTAAAGATGAAAATATCAAATTTAGTTTTTAAAAGATAAATTTGTTTTAGTCTCTAAAAAATCAGTTGTCTATTATATTACTAAAGATTCTCATAGACTAAGTTGAGAAAAAGATGTATCTTTCAAAAATTAAAATTGACGTTTTGTCATCTAGAAATTAAATTAAGACAAATTATATTTTTATGGACTAAAATGATAATTTACTTTATAGCAAAAGAGTGTTTCCTACCTCCAATGTTTGGCGTCACTGTTAATTTTGCCCCCCCAATGTTTTTTTTGTTGTCAATTGTACCCCCAACGTTTTATTTTTCTACTAATGTTACCCTTTTCACTAACGCCGTTAAATAATTAATGGTTTTTGCTGATGTGACATCACACGTGGTAAAATAAGTTGACAAAGCAAAAGTATTTTTTAACTCAGATTTTTCTCTATCATAGCCTACGCAATATTGTGTCGTTTTGAACCCTAAACATTTTCTTTTCAAACAAGTTGAAGTATCGTGCCATATTGCTCTCACTTTTTCTAGTCAGATCATTTTGTCACGTGTAATGTCACATCAACAAAAACCTTAATTATTTAATGGTGTTAGTAAAAATTGTAACATTAGTAAAAAAATAAAACATTTGAGATATAATTAACAATAAAAAAATATTAGGGAAAGAATTATAATTGTCACACTTGAGGATAGAAAATCACAAGTTTAATTACATTTACTTTATAATTAATTTATCTTTTTATATATATACAAATTAAACGTACCCTCTAAATTTTGTTATATCCTTATCATTAATTCATTCCATTCCTCTCCTCTGACAAAGCTAAACTTTGAATTGTTTGAATGGATGTGATGTGATGTATGTGTTGGCTGCCCTACATATATATATAGCTGTGCTGATGTGTCTATCTTATCTTGATGTGGCTATCACTTTTTCCACTTGTCTTGCTGATGTGTCATTTCAAAATATTATCATCAATCACATATACAATATTTGTTTTAACTTGGGAGAAGATAAATAAAAGTGAAGCAAATGAAGTTAAAGTTTTTAATTACTTGACATTTTTATTTTTATTTTTCACATTCTTTATCAAAATAGTTTTTTTAATTGGTTACCTGTCTGATCTTCGAAGCACTGTTCCGACTAATTCAAAATAAGAGTTTTCTTTTCAATCTCTTATCTTCTTCTCAACTTTTTGTCTCTTGAAAATGAAAACGTCAACGTTAAAAAAGCTCTAATACAATGTTAATGAATTCCAATCAAATTAGTCAGATATTAGATATTAGGGGGCGTTCGCTTTCCAGATTTAACTCTGGAAAGCAAACCAAAAAGTGGGTGGGGTCCAGTACTTTTTGGTCTCCCTCTTATTTAAAAAAAAAGAAAAAAATAATAAAATACAAAATATCTATTATACCCTTTGATTTGACACAATCATAACTTTCTTTATTTTTTATTATTTTAATATAAGGGGCAAAGTGGTAATTTTAATACATTTCCATTCCATTTCCATCCCAAATTTTTACTACCAAACACATCAAACTCATTCCTATTCCCTTTCCCTCTCCCTTTCTAGCAAGCAAACGTGCCCTTAGTACCAATACAATAAGAATTCAATAAAACTTAGCTCTTTAAATTGGATATTTAGTTTAGGTTATCAAATCTACAAATACATCTATTTTAATGAATTGCAATAACTGATATATAAAAAATATATCTAAGTTTAATATTTATTGTAGTATTGTTCTTTCCTTTCTGACTTATGATAAATGCAGCCCATACATCCTCTCATCTTCTTGTAGACAAAAGGGAAGAAAAAAGCAACATTATCATGATTGCAAAAAAAAATTTATATATATATATTCTCTCCTTGCTTCAAAAGCATCAGGCAAATAAAAATTATAAGAATTTTTTTATATATAGAACATAGACATGAAAAATTTGTTTAAAATATGTATTGGATTTTATCTGAGTCTTCTTGATTTTAATGGATAAAATTTTGATCCTTCAAATATTTTTTTTACCTTTTCAAAAAATCATATAGTATCATTTTTTAGTAACTCTTGAACTATATATATGGATAAAAATTTGATCCTCCAATTTTTTTTTTTTACTTTTCAAAAAATTATTTAGTATCATTTAAGTAAGTTCTTGAACTATATATATATATATATAACAATATTAGATTTTCCAGTATTAAATCCGTAAAAAATATCTTTAATATATAGACAAATTTATACTAGATTATAGCTAGGCCAAAATAAAAATTTTCTCTTATGAAGATTATAACTTTTGTTTTATTTTGGATCATCTACATTTATTTCTTGCAGTATTATATATATATATACATATACCATATATAAAAGAGAGATAAGAAGGAAAAAAAAAAAGATGCTCATACTATATAGCTATAGGGGCCTCCAAAATTCAGGGTGAAAATGTATGGAAACATGAATCATTGGGAAAAAAATATAAAATTAATTTAAAGGTCATGCAATTTAAACAGTTTTATGTGGGAAATATAAATAATGGAAAAAGATAGGGCCAATTTACAAAGTCCAACCATAAAGAACAATGGGCTATGACCCAAGGGCCCATTGGGGGGGACCATATGTACCAAACCTAATTAAATTCAGTAAATTTGTTGTTAGGTAATACTAAATTTAATTTTTTAAAAAGAAAAAAAAAGTTGTTAAGTGTGAAATTAAAATATGGAGAGAAAGTTGAAGTTCATGAGTGAGTATCATCATATTTACATAATTCTCAAATTGTGTTTATTGTAATTTTATTTAAACCGATTTATGAAATTCAGATAGTTATTGTATAGATCTATATATAATGATGGTATGAGGAATTTGTATAAATACAATTATTATTATTTTTTTAATTTGTGAGTAATCTATTCATAAGGGAGGAATCTTATAGCCACCATTAATTAAAGAAAAGGAGGCTAAAGGTCAATTAAGAGATAAAGGAATATATATATATCCTCTTTCTTTTTGTTTCCTTCTTCAAATTATCTTATGTTTCTTTATCCATATATAAGTTATTGTGTGTGTATATATATGTATCATATTATATTAACCTGTCATTTAAATAAACAAATATAATATTTTTTTTAAGAAAATATAATATGTTATATCTTGTACAACAAGAGCTTTTTTGCATGTCAATTTTTTTTTTAATTTTACAAAAATCAACCATTTAATTGATATAATTAATGGCGAGATTAAATTAAAATAGATGCATGATAATAAAAAATTGAGTTTTAATATAAAAAAAAATTAAGTGTTTATTAGTAAGTATATTAATAAGCCAATAAGTTTTTGGTTCATATGATCACATTCTACTCATAAAATTTGAAAGCTTGGATTTGAACTTAGATGATTTATCATTGGTCAAAACTTCAAATTAGTCCCTTATGTTTGTACGAAGTTTCATATTGATCCTTTATGTTTCAAAAAGTTTAAATTGGTCCTTTACATTTGCAAGAAGTTTCAAATTGGTCATTCCGTCCAAGTCTGTTTATTTTTTCCGTTAAGTGCTGACGTGGCATGATGATGTGGACATATCATCTCTCCTACGTGTCAATTTAAGCTGACGTGGCATGACATGCAGGTCAGCACTTAACTTCAGAAATTGACGGAAGTGGACGAAATGACCAATTTGGAACTTCTTGTAAACATAAAAGGACCAATTTAAACTTGGAAAAAACTAAGGTAAAGTTGCATAGGTGCTTGCTATAAAGTTCACCAATCATAAACTTTATTTATATTCTCTCTCCAATTTGATTGGTTATGTAATTTATTGCTTTTCATTTTCTCTCTCTACCATGATTGGTTATACAAAAAATTTTTGCCACGTGTTTCAATTATATTTGTGAACTTTATAGCAAGCACCTAAGTAACTTTACCTCAGTTTAGTCCTTTAAACTTTTTGAAATATAAAGGACCAAAATAAAACTTCGTGCAAACATAAAGGACTAAAATTAGAATTTTGACCTTTATCATTTATTGCGTTATATATGTGAATCTCTTATGAATATTCTCTAAGCTCACGTGCCTGATCTCAAGACTAAGGTGGCGTTTGGTATCCGGTGAGTATTTTAGTAGGAAGTGGAAGTGGAAGTGGAAGTAAGTGATAAAAAGTATGTTTGGTATGCAGGAAAATGGAAGTGAAATATAAAAGTAATTTATTTGGTATGGTGGGAAGAAGATAGGGAAATAGAAGATAAAAGTATGAAATACCTTTTTTGCCCTTACTTTTTTAAAAGTCACAATTTTTTTAAGGGTATTTTGGTCTTTAAACCTCAACTCACCTCACCTCACCACAACTTCTCTCTCCTCACCCATGGCACCTACCTCCCCTCGTATGATGGAACTTAGCTCATCATGGAAGAAGCCTCACCATGTACCAAACAAGCTTATGAGTGGTGAGATCATTCACATCTCCTAACTTCCATCCTACCAAAGAAGGCATAAGGCATTTTACCCATATTTTATGTTTTTATTAAAATATTTTCCATTTAAAAATACTTAATAATTAATAAAACATAAAATATTTATATAGTAGATGAAATAATTTTTGAACGGTGTAGAACAACATAGCTCAAAAAGAAACCTACCCTAGCAAACGCCATTTTAGAAATAGAAACACCAAACATGTCACTAAATATGATATGCCTAAGCTCTTCAGGCAAGTGTTCAATTATCCTAATTATTGTACCCTAGCTCTCTCAATATATATATATATATATATATATATATATATATATATATATATATATATATATATATATATATATTGGGTATTTATTAAAGCGAATTTAATGACTAATCATTCAGACTTTATTGGTTTAATATTGGAGACGACCCTTTAAAGTCCCAACAGATGACATTTTATTTGACAAAAATTATATTTTAATCCCTAATATATTTAGCACCTTTCTCAATTTGGTCCTTAACGTTTGTTCAATTTCAATTTAATCATTCACATTTAAGATTGGTATCAATTTAGTCCTAAACATTTGCTCAATTTCAATTTAATTTGTTCCCTCATGTCTCTGATTAGTACCAATTTAGTCTCTCAAATTTTCTTCTTTACCCTTCAAATTTGCTAAATAATTTTAATACTTGGATAATGGACCAAATTGATATCGATTGCAAATGTGAATGACCAAATTGAAATTAAGCAAGCATTAGGAACCAAGTTGGCACAAATCGTTAACGTGAATGACTAAATTAAGAGTATATTGTGGCCATTACTTTTTTATGAGAGCATAAGCAAGATTTTAAATATGCATAATGCATGTGGCCATTATTATTATTTTTACCAAAAATTCACAATAGTGGTCTGATAATTAATTTATTGAATATTATCAGACTCATTACTGAGAGCGACCCTCCAGAAAATTGATCACACTCACTTTTCATTCCAGTCATTACTTTTAATAGAGAAAACTTCTTAAGAAATTATAGCTTAACAGAGCCTTATCTAATCTGCAAAACACTTTACAAATCCAATAATCACCATGAGTTATTACAAATTATAAGAACCCTAATTAGATTCTTCACCTTTTTAAATTAATCAATATATAATATATAAGTGTGTGTGTGTATATATATATATATATATCATTATAACAATATTATAATCCCGATAATTCTGATCAATCATTTTTCTTTATTTCTTGTTGGACCCTTATTTGGAGGTTTCCTCTCTATCCACATATATACTGTTTCAATATAATGTTGATAAAAATCTATTATAATTAAAAGAAAATAAGGTTGAAAAGTTTAATTATTTATAAACAAACTCAATAATTATCAATCACAAGTTGAGTAGTACTTAGAGCTATATATATCCAAAACTGAAAAACTTCTTTTCACAATAAATGTGTGGATAAGAAACATCCCATGTACCAATTTCCTTTTTTGTATAGGAAAAGTTGTGGCTCACACACACACACACACACACATATAGATATATATATATTGTAAAACAAAAAATTCAGGAGCAACAAGAATATAAGACAAAGCTTAGAGAAATAATAAGGACTTAAGAAAGAGATGCACCAAATTTCATTCATCTATTCACTTGTTTACAATAGCCTCTATTTATAGGACTTTAGCCATAAGGTAGCATTAAGAATACAATAATGTATATTTAAGCACACTAATTGGAAGGTTACACAATTCTCTTAAAGGGGCTTTCATGGAGAAGTTACTAAGGATACAAAGAGACAAGTGATCATATGGAGGGTTTAGGAAGAATCTAATGTTAAAAATGTGGTGATCCACGTATAAATACATATATTTATAATAATATTTGCATTATATTTTTGTCATAAATTTGCAAACCACGTGCATAGCATACCCCTAAGTAATTGCTATTTGATAGACAGATTTGTTTTATTAAATTGGTATTTAGTCTCCGAATTGTCGGTCAAACTATTATTTAGTCTTCAAATTTATCAAAAATACTATTTAGTCCCCGAAATGTTTAACTATGTCAACTATTTAGTCCCCGAATTTGACAAAATATTATGTAGTCTCTGAATTTGTTATTATGTCAACTATTTAGTCCTCGAACTTGGCAAAAATACTATTTAATCATCGAATTTGCAACTCTGTCAACTATTTAGTCTCCTGACTGTTACCTGTTATAGTTGACAGAGTTGCAAATTCGGTGATTAAATAGTATTTTTGCCAAATTTTTGGAGATTAAATACTTGACATAGTTACAAATTCGATGACTAAATAGTATTTTGTCAAATTCGGGGACTAAATAGTTGACATGGTTAAACATTTTGGGGACTAAATAGTATTTTTGAGAAATTCAGGGATTAAATAATAGTTTGACCAACAATTCAAGAACTAAATAGTATTTTGTCTCTTTATTAAAATATGTTAAAATAATATTCGAGAATGTGGTTGAATGTGGAAGATATTTATTCGCCCTTAATCAAATGTGGAGCCCAAGGGTTTAATCTCTAACTTTTGGATATATATAGAGTAACTTTAAATCCTTATAATTAACCTCATAAAATGGACAATAAATTGATCTATGTGAATATTGACAAAAAAATATTTAAAAAATCCAAAATCATGTTAACTTTTCTTTCTTACAAAATTAATTTATTATAATTGTTCTACTAAACATGTAAACTGATCAATTTAATTTTTCTACATCAAGCGGCCGAATTGGATTTACCTTAAAATTTCTAAAATTAATTATATATATAATTATTAACCTCATAAATGGAATATAATTAATCATGTGATGATGAAGCATGCACACATATATGGCATTATGTGGTTAAGAATGAGGAAGACATGAAAGCTGGCTTTGTATAATGGTCAACAAATAATTAGTAATATTGGTCATAAATTTTGGGAGCAAAACCCTAAGTCATAGGGTCCACATTTATTAGTAGACAAAACCTATACAAATATAACTGCCTCACAGCTAATTACCAACTATATAAATAATAATGTATACAATTATATTTATATATGCAGTAGTAGTTAGTAGTTACTATATATATATATAGCAGTAATTATATTAAATATCCTCACCAAATCAAACAAATAATTAAACCTTACATTAATAATAAGTTATTGAGATGATGATAATGGATCAAATCCGATCCATGCATTTATGTGAAAATAATAATTGATGACAACGTTATGTGAAGAGATATATAGATACAGAATAAGAATAAAAAATTTATTTATTGTTTTTATTATATGATTTTCATCGCTTAATTAATTAATTTTATGTGTATCTCTCTTCTCAGAATATAAAATATCGATCGATATATTTTTTTTAAGTGAGAAATATCCAAATTGGATGATATACAATAATTTCACTCTTTCATGAGAATGATACACAAGTTTAAATTGTAAGAAGAAAATTGATAATAAGAGTTTTTATTATTTTAAGACACTTATGGTTAGACTTAAATTAGTCTTAAGTTTAATATCATATTATTTAAGACACACACATATTTATACTTTGAAAATTCTTTTTTATTATAAAGTAAAATAAAAAATCCTGTGTATATGCATCCCTAATTTTCCCTCTCTTAAGAGGAATTCAGAGTTCAAATTAAAGAGATCATTAAAAATTAAAATGAAAGGTATATGAAGGTTTCATAAATTAGGGCCACATTGAAATGGATGCTACAACCAAAGAATAAAGATATATATATATATAATATATATATGAGTAGTGGAAGACAGAATACTTTATTTCTCTCTCAACTTGCATAAATCATTTGACTTTCATCCACATATATCTGAAAGAAAACAGAAAAAAACATTACAAATAATTAAATTATTAAAGCTTTCAAATTAAAGTTTTGTAGACTAATCCAATCATTATTTTATTATACACACTTTTAAGTTTATATATAAATATATTAATTTACAGTTTTTTATAAAAAAAATTTCAAAATTTCCAACATTATTTTTTCATATGTAGTACTGTGAGAAAGTAATTAAGAAAAATGGAAACACAAAGGAAAACATGAGTTTTCAATTATGATTGATAGTTATGTTTGCCAGTTTGCCAAATGCAGAAGTAGCTATTAATTCAAACAGCAAATAATATTTTCTTGTCCTACAAATAACTGGACTCATCATGTCTACTTCAAATAAGATATACATATATATATATGCACTAACAAGATCTCTAATCTAGTAGTGCTTAATTATGATTATATATATACTGCAAACTTAATTAATTATGATGTTTTTAATTATCTTATAATTGTTATGTAAGGGAAACATAATCTGCAAATTATAAATAGACTCATGATATTGGATTATATATCATGAAGTTCTCAGTTTTTTTATTGATATTGAATATATAATTAGTAATAATTAAAATAGTAAATTAAGTACATGCACTCGTTAATTTCTCTCTTGAGAGAAAAAAAAACTACAATATTTCCCTTCTATTTTGAAAACAGGACACTCTCCATCACACATGGAAGATATAAAAACCTACAATTTTATTTAGTTTTATTGAAATACTCTTATATTAATTTATTATTAGTATAATATTATATATATATATATATATTAATATGGCTGTGAGGTCTACGGTCTCCTAAAATAGTCAATTAGTTAATTAAAAAAGAAAATAAAAATATGATGTGAGAAGATCATGGGTGAGAGAAAATAAGAATAGTGATAACTTCCCATGATTCCATTTATTATTTTAAATATAATAATTATTTTATTTTATATTTTAAAATTTTAAAATAATTTAATATTTCATTTTTTATTAATTTAAAATATAATAATCATAATTTTATAATATATTTTTAAAAAAATTAAAAAAATAAATTACATGCACGGTACGTGCAAGCGAAGCCTCTAGTATATATGTGTGTGCGCGCGTGTATTTGAACAATATTATAAAATAAATAAATTTCCATAAAAAAATATTATAAAATAAATTAACTTTATGATTTTCAATTCAAAATAAACAATAATGACATTATCATTTTAAAATTAAAATTTTAAGAAAATATATTTTTTAAATAAATATATATATACTATTAAGATTATTTTATTTAAAATAAGTAAAAATATAAGTTTTTTTAAATCTTTAAAAAAAAATGTGAGTTATATAGATTTCTCAAATCAGAAGAAAAAAATTAATTTTGATATCCCCAAGAAATTAAAAGTAAAGTGTAATTTTCTCTATTTAGGAAGATTTCACTAAATAATAATTATTAGATGAAAAGGGCAACATGTATAATTAATATTTTTACAATTATATTTGAACTAAAAAAAGACCAAAATTTCAAATGAAAAAGAAGAAGAAGAAAGTAATCCTTTTATTTGATCTCTACCTTCCCATGAATCTAATTAAAGTATGAAAACCAAACCCTCAAAGTTGTGAAAGGAAATTAAAAAATGGTTCTAATTAATTAAGTGAATTCACCTAACACCTTAGCCAATTCAATTCAATAGTCTTTTTCCCTATGAAATTGCCTTCTTGTGAGGTTAATGGAAAAGGGCCTCTTTGCTTTTATACCATCATTTTCAATTTTATTAACAACTTCATCAAACACTTCTTTTTCGTCATTTTCAAACCTAAAAAACCTCACTCTTTTGAACTTTTACCATAAATTATTCAATGCCGTCTTTATCAACTAAATTATCTAAAAATAAATTATTTGCATCAACCCAACAGGATTGTGTTGATATTAGTTTATTATAAAGTATTGTGATTCAAAATCCTGCTTTGGTGGGTATCATTTCCCAAGAAAATTTTCTAGTACTCAATATAATGGCTAGTTGAGTAGTTGCGACTGGGTAAAACTGCTTGCGGTTTAGGCCTGTGCAGTAATCCTTTGGGTTGGGCCTCTATTGATCTCCCCAACATGCCACTGACACCATGTCCGATAGTACTTAGGAGTGCTTTCCGTTACTACCATTTATCTAAAAAAAACTATCGTACGTGAATGAAAGCAGCACAGAGTTAATTATTGTTTAAATCAAGTACATTCATTTCATTATTATCATTATTTTGTTATATAATTTTGGTTATTAATTTCAAAAAATTATTCAATATAATAATCATTTTAATTAAAACCATTTTAAAAACTGAATTAAGAGGTTTATCTTTGAATAATTTAATCTTTTAATATAATAAGTATATTTTTAATTAAAACAATTTTTAAAACTAAATTAAGAAATTAATCTTTAAAGAATTAAATTAAAAATTAAATCATTAATTTATTAAAATATATATTTATTGACGCAAGTTAATACAAGCTTAAATCAACCCATAATGCCTGGATTTGGACTTAAGCACTAAATTATAAAATTTATTCATATAATACACGTATGTTAGGTAATTCAAATGTCACCAACCCAAAAATTCACATGATTTAGCAAATACATGCACCACAAGTTAAGCTTTATGCTAAAGTGAGTGAACAAATATACACGTTAAAGACATTAATAGAGACTCAATTTAAAAAATTATTACATAGTCAGATAGTTTGAGACCTTTTGATGTTAAGAAATTTTTCACTTAAATGGAGCTCAGATCTGTGGAGGATTAGTCCTTGACCTGTCGGGTTGGGGAATACCAAGTGCATGCCTATCAAATAAAATTTTATTTTATTCAATTGAGTGATGAAATTTATGAACATTAAAAATTATTATTTATGTTGACTTTTTATAAAACTGAAATTATTAAATACTTTATCAATTAATTAAATAAAATGAATTTAACAAACGTCCTTGAAATTTAGATACTCATTAGCAAAACTTCTAAAAAATATATATATTAGCATATTGTAATCTAGTTAGCAATTTAATAAATTAAGTCCCTCCAAGCTAGCTCTTGGAAAGCTAGGAAAATAAAAAAAGATATATAGAATTGGATGGTTAGATTCATTAAAGGCCATGATGATACAATAAAGAAGCTATTCAATTTTTTTTTTTTTGGGTAGAAAAGCTATTCAATTCCTAATTTTGCAAGATATGTATCACCAACACCTCATCACTTTCAAATTTTTTTACATATATTTTACTTAATTACCTTTTAAAATTATATTAATTTATAAGTACTATATATATATATCGTTTAAAATCAATGTATACATAAACCTCAATTAATTTAGATTAAATTAATTGTTTCCTTTAAATTAAAATGCAAAATATTCCTTGAATTTTGGTCATTTGCAGTTGCAAATGTGACCTGAAAATTTAAAATTGACACTATTTATAAGACTATTGAATTTTTATATTTTAGCAAATAGACAATTTTATTTAATTTCTCCTAACTATGTATGATTTGCACTACTTCAGAGTTCAGACTTTCCATATGTAGGAAGATCAAAGTGGCAGATAAATTAGTGTTATTAGGAAAAATGTTAACATGTATAGGGATCTATTTTCTAAAATGTAAAAGTTTTGGAAGCTAATCAACAAATTTAATAGTTTTAGCCGGCTATTTGTAATTAGTAACCCATATTGTCTTTGAAGTATTTGTCATTACATTTTTTTTTACAAAAGATGGTAGTAAGGGAAGACACTCTCAAGTACTATCGGGCAGGGCGCCAGTGGCATGTTGAAGAGACCAACAGAGGCCCAACCCAAAGGATTACTGCACAAGTCTAAACCGCAAGCAGTTTTACCCAATTATAGTTACTCAACTAGCTCTTGGATGTTAGGGGATCTCCTTGAAGAGGGATGCCTACCAAAACAGGATTTTGGATGGCTTCAGGGGGATTCAAACCCTCGCCCATAGGTGAGGCGAGAACTTTCCTCCGGATCCTTAACCATTTGTGCCAATCCATTTGACTCATTACATTTTAATTTGTTGATTAAGCTAGCTATATAAATTGACAATTTGAATATCCGCCATTATTTAATTTAACTCGACAAAATAATGATCTTCAGAGGGTATAATTTATGAAACATGTACAAAACATCCGAATATTGCATATGTCGATCTGTTAGAGATGTTCTACACACAATTTATTTTTTATATATATATATATATTCCAATAATAATTATATAGAGAATCCAAAGTTATGGATCTATTCTCTAAATTAATATTTCTCAATTCCTTTGATATAAAGCATATCATATCCATCCGCATTCTCACCATTATTTTATTAATCTTTCTTGTTTCTTAACACCTAACATTCTCACCATTTTCCTCACTTCCCCATTTAATTTACACATACAAAAAAAACTTTTTTTTTCTCATTTTAATATTATTATATCTCCTTTAATTCACAAAAAATATTAAATACATAAATAATTAGTATTTAGAAATAAAAAAACTTTACATATAAATTTTTTGTTGAATATGGATGATCAAATTATAAAATTTCTTCAGCACCAAAAAATAATAATAAAATTTCTTGTATATATATTTTGAAAATAAATTAAATAAGTATAATAATTTAGTAATTGAATATATATATAGGCCATGGTTGGTTTTTAATTAGTTAATAAATATTTTATTTGTTAAATTATTTTACTTTAGGGCACGTTTGGTTGTTTAAAAAACAATGTAATCTTTCTTGTAATCCTACATTCCCTCAAACATTCTTCCTACCAAATATACTTTACTTTTTACAATGTGTGCCCTTACTTTTTTACCTACTTTTATTCCATTTTCACTTTTAATATAAGAGTAAAATAGTCATTTTTTCTATTTTATCCACTTTTATTCTATTAATATCACATCAGATCACATTCATATTACTATTCTCACTCCCTCCAACATCCCATTCTCATTGGCTCCAATATTCACTTAACCAAACATAACCTTAATTAATTTGTTTGGAAATCATGAAAGTGAAGGGATCGGAGGTGGTGAGGTTGGTGTTAGCAATCATGCATGTGTTAGTGGGAGAAGTGCATGCAATGCAAGCATGCACACATAATATATATTTTTATAATTTGCATCGTTTTTTTAATATAATTAGTGGATTTAGAAGGTGTAACAGAAAATAATGCAATCACAAAAAATAATAATAATAATATTGCTTGCTTCTAGTTTTATAAAGCACATTTCTGTTATTGTTTTTGTTACTTTTCTCTCTCTCTTTTCCTTTCTCCTTCCGCCAAGTAAACCATCAATGACTTTTTCTATTTTCTGAAACTGATAGCTTTATTTTTCCTGATAATTAATTTTATAAAAAAAAATCAAACTTATATTCTTAAAAATCAAAATAATCTTTTAAATGTATTGTTCAGGATATTGATACAAGGAAACAAAAATAGTATATATGTTAATATGTATGAGTTAATTTACTTAAATATATATAAAGATAAAATCAATTGTCTCCATATATATATATATATATATGAACAAATGAATGTTAATTAGTAATCAATATATATTGATTTTTAATATGTTACAAAAAAAAAAATCCTTTACAATTTTGCATTTATAAATTAATGTACACAATTATGAATGATATAGTCATTGTGAACAATTTTACTCACAAGGAAATTAAACTATAAATTTATATAGCACTATTACTTATGACTCTTAAGCTCAATTTTTCTTCCTTTAATTTATAATCATTGAACTCACAGCTGTATGTGTGTGTGCAATCGTACAAAGCAAAGACTGCATTACATTAAAGGCATAATTATAATTAAAAAGAAAATAATTTTTTTCCAAAAGTAATATAAATAATATTATAATTACAACTTACAAGTTTGCTGTTTTTTGTTTTTTTTTTTTTGTTTTTGGATGAAGCTGGTTTTTGTTTTCATTTTTATTATGAACAAAAAAATGTGACTAGAAATTTGTTTAGTACTATTTAATTAAACGTCTAAAAATAAGTTTTAGTTTTTTTTCACTTAATAAAGACTATTGTTTTTATAATTTTTTTAACTCAAAAATCAATAAAAGTATGGCTATTTAAGTAGTTTAATTTAAAAATAATTATTTTTGAATTTTTAATTGTACATAACACTTTTTTTAAAATATTAAAAACTTAAAGAATAACTAAAAATAAAGAATCAATATTTTTGCTCTAAAAAAAGATTATTGAAATATTTTTATAAATCCAACATAACCTTAACTTATTCATAAGAAATTATTATCATAATAGAGAATTTTTTATTTGGAAAAATTTTCATTCAAATAGTGTTTGGATGAGCCTCAAGCCTTTGTTGTTTAATTAATTACTTCTCCAATTCGATCAATTAAAGTATGTCATAACTCAAGATTTTACCCAATTACACGGATAAAAGTTCAATGGTACCGTACCACTGAACTTCAATGCATCCCTCCAATCATGTAATGCCATTTGTTAATATTAATAAAAACTCACATTAATTAGGGCCCACCTTGAATGGTTTAGGGACCAACTGATTGGAGGAATGTACTGAAGTTTAGTACTACCGTACCACTGAACATCTACTCCAATTACACATGCATCATATGTATTCAAATATCCACAATAATTCATCATCAAAGTTAGATTAACATCTTGATTTTAAACTTTCCATAAACGTCTAATCACATTCTTGCCTAATTGCCTTTACTCATAATAAGTTGATTTACTTTAAGCATAGAGTTATGTATCATTCATTGCTATTTATTTAATTCTTATTAAGTTCTATGATATAACTTTTTTTCTTTTGTGTTCACATGAAAATCATTATTTAGTCCCTCACATTTCTTTCTTGACCCCTCAATGTATAATGGAGAAGTTAAATTGGTATCAATTGCAAACACGAAGAACTAAATTGATATCAATCATAAATATTAAGGACCAAATTGAAATCAATCGAAAACATAATAAACCAAATTAAAACTAAATAAATATTAGCGTTGAGGACCAAAATCAAAAAAAAAAAACGTTGAGGACCAACATTAAACTTTTGAAACATTGAAGACTAACATTAAACTTCATACAAATATTGAGGACCAAAATAACATTTTAGCCCTTTAAAATGTGAACACAGAAAAAAGAAAAAAAAAAGGTTGAGAAACGTATTAGTGAAGCAGAAACCAAAGATTATGCAGATAATTACAAGTATGGGTTTTCACGCGCGAATGCTGCACGTGAATTTAACTTCTTTTAATTTCTTAGTTTGTACTAATTTGAATTTCTACTAATATAATTAATTAATTAACTATCCTTTCGTTTCTGCCAAATATAATTATCCACTCTCATGGTTTTGTTTACTATTAACCAAGTAATCACGTGAACTTTGACCGTATGCTTATTGCTTAAACTATTAAACTATACATTTACGTTTAAACAAGTGTTGGCGGTTCGAATTTCACTTTGTGTATGCAGTAACTAATTGGCCACCAACAAACCTTTAAATAGAGCTCAGATTCGCAAAGGATTAGTCCTTAATCTATCGGGCTGAGAAATACCTTGAGAAACAAAAAAAAACTAATTATGCTCTCACAAAATTTTAATTAAAATTTAGAAGATTTTTGATATATATATATATATATAAATAATCTCTTGATCAAGTGATTATATCTCTTATGTCAAAATAAAAACAAAAAACTCAAAAGAAAACAATATGAGTAAGAGATTAATACGAATCATATTCAAATAATCTAGATTATCCCAAAATTTTCAATATCGAAGAATTTTTAATAGGATAATAAATAATAAGAAAAAAGTTATTTTAGACAAAACATAAACATTCACAAATCAGAAAGAGAGTTATAGTTACGCTCCAGTCGCACGCGTGGGTGTGCAATTTGATTTAAAGAAACATTTGGGAGAACCGACCGTATTGGGATTGAGTGAAGAATCTTTGTGTCGTTTTGAAAGAGAACCAATAAAAAGCGTTTGGATTAATTTGGAGATACCCTACAATTTTTTTTTTTATCTTCCAAACATGCCTTTACTTTAATTTCTTTTCATTTCCTTTGTATTGAAAAATATGACAAAATAAAAATTTTATTATTTTGATCTCTTGATTTTTTTGATTAGTTTGTTTTTGTCATTTAATTTAATTCTTTTGTATTAAATTTGGTTTTTAATCGTTAATTTTGTTAATGTATAATAATTAAATAATTTCTTTTATAAATAATAAATAATCTTGTATTTAGTTTTATTTTGTATTAAAAAAGGTTAAAACCTAGTTCTCAAAAAAATTGTTGAAACCTATGTTGCTACTTGCTACAGAACTCGGTATTTTTCTTTCTGATTTAATGAATCTTTATCTACAGAAAATGAAAATCTAAAGTAAGAAAATTAATAATTTTAAAAACTTAATTTATTCTTATTATTTTTAAATTTTTATTGCAGTTGTAGTAAATTTTATTATAGTGATCAGTATATTTTACAATTTTAAATATATATAAAAATTTTAACTTATGACAAAAAATTAAAAAAAAAATAACTTACTTATGTTTGTAAAGTTTTTTTTTGGCCAGAGTAAAGTTTTTTAAAAATATAATACAAAATTATAATTATTATATTTAAAATAAAATACAATTTCTCACTCCACTAAGGCACTAACTTTATTTTTTTCTCTCCTATTTTTATATTACATATTTTATTTTATATTTTTAATAATTTAAAATAATTTTTTGTGACACAATTAATTAAAATTATCAAAATCATATTAATATAAATATGATTTATTTATAATTTAATGTTATATTTTTTAAATCGATCTCTAAAATTTTATTTTAAAATATATTATTTAAATGATATTAAGTCTATTATCACTTTATTTAACGAGTGTAATTTATATTAAAAAAGCATTTGAGAAAAACGAGAAAAATGAAAATTGAATGGCGTTCCGCAATAGTGCAAGTAAAGGACAAGAGAGTGGGCCCCAACACTCTCGAGAAAGTAGGCCCCACTCTCTTTCTAAGTCCTTCACTCCTCAAACTGTTTAAAAGCAGCTGCAAAGCACCTTCATTTTCCCTCAGACTATCATTTCTTACTCTTTTTTATTTTCTCTGAAGAAAATTTATTCTCTCAAAATCAAAACAATTTCCCTCTTTCACTTTCCTTCTTCAGCTATCTCTTCAATCATTCTTTCTGCAAAAACCAAAAGAGAAGAAGAAAATCAGGAAAAGTCCATTCCTTCTCCTTCCATTTCTCTCTTTCTTTATAGACATTGAAGCATAGAGTAAAAGTTCAGAGGAAAGGCCAGTGCTTTATCAACCTCAAGAAGAAGAAGAAGAAGAAGGTTATTGTTCTTGTTCATGATATAGCATTCATGGGCTTCTTCAAGTTCAAAATGTGGAATGTGGTGGTGATTCTGGTGCTTTCATGTTCTTCACTGATGATTGGTTCTGCTAGAGCCTCTGTGTCTTATGACCGTAAGGCTATTACCATTAATGGGCAAAGGAGGATTCTTCTCTCTGGATCCATTCACTACCCCAGAAGCACCCCTGAGGTATTGCACTTGTATTCTGGAACTTTCTTCATGGGTCTCTCTGGTTTTTTATCATTTCAAGCCCCCATGTAGTTTTATCAAATGGGTACCTTAAAGTTTCTATCTTGTTTCTTTTTTGGTTCAGATGTGGCCAGATCTTATTCAGAAGGCCAAGGAAGGAGGTTTGGATGTTATTCAGACTTACGTTTTCTGGAATGGTCATGAACCTTCACCTGGCAAAGTAATCAATGATTTCAACTACTTTTGCTTGCTGTATTTAAGAGTGCATTTTTTTTAATTAATGTGTAATTAGCGAGAAATAATTTATTTTCTTCTGCTTTGTAGTATTATTTCGAAGGGAACTATGATCTTGTGAAGTTCATAAAGCTGGTGCATCAAGCAGGCCTTTATGTTCATCTGAGGATAGGCCCTTATGTTTGTGCTGAGTGGAATTTTGGGTAACTTTAATTGATTTTCTATTTGAGCAAATTATAATTTTAGTCAGATGCAATATGTCGCTATTTAGTTTTGAAAGATGGAAATATCAAATTTAGTTATGAAAGATGCAATTTGTCTCAATTTAGTCCTTAAAAATTGCATCTATTAGGGACTAAAATGATAATTTACTCTTTTTTTTTTTTACATACTCATCTTGATCTATTTATAGGGGTTTCCCTGTTTGGCTGAAGTACATTCCAGGCATCAACTTCAGAACAGACAATGGGCCTTTCAAGGTGAGACAACTCTCATTCCCATACGTTAAGAATCTAAAAAAAAAGTCTACTTTTTCCTCTTCGAGTTATTTGATTACCTTCTAATTAACTATTTTACATTGCCATAATGAAGTTCCAAATGCAAAGATTCACAAACAAGATCGTCAATATGATGAAAGCAGAAAGGTTATTTGAGACTCAGGGGGGTCCAATAATTCTTTCCCAGGTAGACTAAACACTCAATTAGCTTTTTCTTAATCCAATCACTTGCTTTGCTTGTTGCTTTAGATTTTCTTGCTGACTAGATATTTTTGAGCTTCTTGTTCCTTGAGAAGTAAAGAGAGATATATTTGTTTGGTATATAGATTGAAAATGAATATGGACCGATGGAGTATGAACTCGGCGCACCCGGTAAATCCTACACAAAATGGGCAGCTCAGATGGCCATAGGACTTGGTACAGGGGTTCCATGGGTCATGTGCAAACAAGATGATGCTCCTGATCCTGTTGTAAGTGCAACTCAAGTTTATCTCCTATAGAAAATCTTTGAGTAAATTAAAGTTTTGGTCCATAAAAGATGTGATTTGTCTCAATTTAGTCCCATAAAGATGGAAATGTCAAATTTAGTTACTGAACCAAGAAAATGTCAAATTTAGTCCTTGAAAGATGAGATTTGTCTCAATTTAGTCATTGTGATATTTTTTGTCATTTATGTTAATGGAGATTCCTAGGGACTAAACATTGAAATAAAATGCATGTTTCGGGGATTAAATTTGACATTACCATCTTTTAGGGATTAAACTGAGACAAATTGTATTTTTTAGGGACTAAAATATTAATTTACTCAAAATCTTTTCACCTTTTGTAGACCCGGAAATTTGTTGTAATTGCATGCAAATTCATTTAATGCTGATCATTTTGTGTTGTCTTTCATTGCCCTAGTTTTTTAGCTTCTAATTCCAGTGTAAATTTTGACAGATTAACACCTGCAATGGCTTCTATTGTGATTATTTCTCTCCAAATAAGGCTTATAAACCAAAGATGTGGACAGAAGCTTGGACTGGCTGGTATACTAAATTTGTTATTTACTTCTGAAGTTGGGCTGGGAATAAGAAACACACAAGCTGGATAACTAATTAATCACCATCACCTGTATTCTTCTGTTATGCTTGTAGGTACACTGAGTTTGGAGGTCCAGTTCCTCACCGACCGGCCGAAGACTTGGCTTTTTCAGTTGCAAGATTTATACAGAAAGGGGGATCATTTGTTAACTATTATATGGTAACCTTATTATTTTATGAACTCAATAAGCAAGTTCATATAAATATGTTAATTTTTTAAATATTAACTAAGTCCTTCATTTTTTTCCCTCTCATTGTAGTACCATGGTGGGACAAATTTTGGTCGAACTGCTGGCGGTCCCTTCATTGCTACAAGCTATGATTACGACGCACCTCTTGATGAATATGGTATGAACAAAGGATTTTTAACCTTGATCCTTATACGACCCTTATAAACACTCGTTAAATTTTTATTGCTTTCAATTTAGGAGATATAAGCAAGAAAGCTCAATTCTAAGGCATACTGCAGTAGAACATTGCTGCTATCATAGTGAACTCAAACCAACAGTTCAAATTAGTTTTGAATTTTGAAACACTATTTTAAGTTTTTTGTGATTCTTATGAGTAATGAATATTGTCTGTACATTCGATGATATTATGGATGATCCAAAATGTCATTTTTATTACAATGATTAGGCGCTGAACTGAACCAAACTGTCGATGTGTGACAGTGATTTATAATATTGACCGGAAGATGACTGTCAATAACCACTGTTTGGGTTTGTCTTTTTGTTTTAAGACATTGTAAATATCATTGACTATTCTTCTCGCTGAATATCCCATAATCATAGTTGATTCCTTTCCTTTTTAGTGGTCCCTTCATCCTCTTACATACTTATAATACAACTAACTAAAAGTAAAGTCATCATAATATATAATATGAGTTGTTTTTCTTTCATGCATAAATACTGAGTAATATTTTTCTTCCTCTATGCAGGATTGCTCAGGCAGCCAAAGTGGGGTCATCTGAAGGATTTACACAGAGCAATAAAACTGTGTGAACCTGCTTTAGTATCTGCAGATCCTACTGTATCGCGACTTGGAAACTATCAAGAGGTATATCTTGATTCAGTTAATTCAAAAGTATCAATCCTGTTGAAAAATGCTTCAGAATTAAAATAAGTTTCTAACTTTCCTCATTTTATTGTCCAGGCTCATGTCTTCAGATCAAAGTCGGGAGGTTGTGCCGCATTCCTTGCAAACTATAACTCAAGATCTTTTGCAACAGTGTCATTTGGAAATATGCATTACAACTTGCCTCCTTGGTCTATAAGCATTCTTCCTGATTGCAAGAACACTGTTTATAACACTGCAAGGGTGAGAAAAAAAATAGATTAAAAGATAAACAACGTATAATTTCATATGATTATCTGATTTGATTATAATAGAGATATTAATCTCAGAAGAGTTTGACCAACTAACCATACACAATTTTTAGTAGATTGAATAATTTTCTGTTGATGGTTTGTGCCTTTGTGGTCTGCTATATGCAGTTTCTTTTGTGGTTTCTCTTGTGTGGAACTAGACTTAAACAAAAGGGAAAGCATGAGGGTCTTTTTGGCTAAATGTTCCTTTTCAATGAATAAAAAATGATTCTTTTCAAGAATTCTCTTGTGTATTTTGGCAAATTAAACTTGTTAGCATCTCTGTACAGGTTGGTTCCCAGAGTGCACTGATGAAGATGACTCGTGTTCCTATTCACGGAGGACTTTCATGGCAGGCATTCAATGAAGAGACAGCCTCTACTGATGATAGCACCTTTACCATGAGTGGCCTGTTGGAGCAGATAAATACAACTAGAGATGCTTCCGACTACTTATGGTACTCCACAGAGTGAGTAACATATAACTTTGCACATTGCTTTCTCTTTTTATTTTTCATACAATCTTTGGCAAGAACACTTTGGCGGTTAAGCTTATTATTCATTCGGTTTTCCACCTCTTATACTTATCGTGTTCACTTCCTTATCAGTGTTGTGATTGATTCCAACGAAGGCTTTTTAAAGAATGGAAAGGATCCTTTTCTTACAGTCTTATCTGCTGGACATGCTTTGCATGTTTTTGTCAATGGTCAGCTAGCAGGTGAGCAGCATAATTTTGATTTGAAAAAATTTATGACACTTAAAACCATTTTTTTTAAGAACAATTCCAATTCTTTTTTTCCTTCATAAGATTCAAGGATTTTTTGGAGGTGATGACTAAGATCAACTGATACATGCTTTTTCAGAATTGATTGACCTATAGCACGGCATGGCTTAGTGAAAGCCATCAATCTAGTTGTTCTTCCTTGGCTTTGCTTTTTTAAGACATTCCAAGCATACAATTTTTCTATTGGAAACTATTAAAGTAATAATTGTTTCATTGAGCATATTACTTTCATTATTATGATCAGGAACTGCATATGGAAGCTTAGAATTCCCAAAAATAACATTCAGCAAGAGTGTGAAGCTCAGAGCTGGTGTCAACAAAATCTCCCTTCTAAGTGTTGCAGTTGGACTTCCGGTTGGTCTCGCTTTCTCTCTCTTTATATATATATGTTTGACACACTATATATACCACAAACTATTCTGATTTTTCTGTAAAGTGATGAATTATGCACATATTGTAAAACTTATAACTGCTTTCTGTTATTGACATACAGAATGTTGGTCCACATTTTGAAACATGGAATGCTGGTGTTCTTGGCCCGATTTCATTAAGCGGTCTCAATGAGGGGAGAAGAGACTTATCATGGCAGAAATGGTCCTACAAGGTTCTTCTTGAAACATTCACCGTGCCTTTTCTTTCTTTTTGATTGATTCTGCTTAAGATTCATTCAAGTGCATGCTTCTTTCAGGTTGGTCTTAAAGGTGAAGCCATGAGTCTTCATTCACTCAGTGGAAGTTCCTCAGTTGAGTGGCTTCAGGGATTCTTTGTTTCCAGAAGGCAGCCATTGACTTGGTACAAAGTGAGTATAAGAGCCTAAAAATCTTTGCCTATGCTTAAAAATTTGACAATATCTCTATGTGCTCTTCACTTCTTCTAAATATGTACTCTTTTAGTACTAATATGTAATATCACTAATCATTAACAATTTTAGTAATAAAGGAAAAAAAAGAGCGGCCTAATGCACGAGACTCCCAGTAGGTGAGGTTTAGGGAGAGTTATATGTATGCAGCCTTATCTTGTGTAAGTAACGGAGCTGTTTCCAAGGTTTGAACACATGGTCTCTAGGTCACATGGAGACAACTTGGTCGTTGCTCCAAGACTCACCTTCCTTTTCCCACTAGGCAAGGTCGGCTGTAAGGATCAAGCGATGCCTACGCGTTTTGTCTTTGGTCATTTCTATAGTTAGGTTATTAATAGTTAAATCCATCCTAATAGTTTCTCCAAATATTTTCTTTGGTCTTCCCCTACCTCTAGTTAATTCCATCCTTATATTAGTAATAATTAGTATTACTATTACTACTAATAGTAAAGTAATATTACCAAAAAAATGTTTATTTTGTCAAAACAGAATATCTGATGTCTTTTCCTGCTCATCTTACCCTTTCCCACCCCATTCCTATGTGAATTGGACAAAAATAAACTTGATCTACAAGTTACATGATGTGAGTAGTGAGGGAAATGGTAATGGCATAACAATAAGTTGTGAGATAGCAAGCCAAGAAAAGAGATTCTCTTCGGCTGCACTAATTTGAAAGCATTAACTCAACATCCTTTTAATATTTTTGCAGACAACTTTCGACGCGCCACTTGGAGTTGCACCATTGGCTTTAGACATGGGCAGCATGGGAAAAGGTCAAGTGTGGATAAACGGACAGAGCCTTGGTCGATACTGGCCTGCTTATAAAGCCTCTGGAACTTGTGATTACTGTAATTATGCAGGAACTTATAGTGAGAATAAATGTAGAAGTAACTGCGGCGAGGCTTCTCAAAGATGGTGAGAAACAAACAACTTGGCACTAGCAACATAGTGTTTCTTTTTTTGGTTAAATTACTCTGTTGGTCCCTAGTTTTCACTCAATTTTCAATTTCATTCCTATAGTTTAAAATTTATGAATTTAGCTAACATGTTCAAGATGGCCCATGATTGGCCACATTAGCAGAACTTAACAACACACTGGCATAAGTTTAATTACAGGGACCAAAAAAGTTAAAGTATTTGAAATCTTAGGAACCTAATTAAAAATTGATCAAAATTTTGAGGACCAAATGAGCTATTTAACCATTTTTCTTAATGCTGCTGAGGAACTATTAACAAACCTATTACTGGCTTATGATTTGTTTCAGGTATCATGTTCCTCATTCATGGCTGAAGCCAACTGGAAATTTACTAGTTGTGTTTGAAGAGATGGGTGGGGACCCGAATGGGGTCTTTTTGGTAAGAAGGGATATAGATAGTGTGTGTGCTGATATTTATGAGTGGCAACCAAACCTCATAAGCTATCAGATGCAAGCTTCTGGTAAATCTAGCAGACCAGTGAGACCAAAAGCACATTTGTCATGTGGTCCTGGCCAGAAAATCTCTTCCATCAAATTCGCTAGCTTTGGTACTCCTGTCGGGTCTTGTGGAAACTTCCGCGAGGGAAGCTGCCATGCCCACAAGTCATATGATGCCTTTCAAAGGGTATTGCTTCTATTCTTCTTCTTCACTTTGTTTTACAGTGTCTGATTGGCTGTGCTTTCAATTTGGCTTATTTTGAAACTCTTCTTCAATAAAAAATTTCTAACTACTTTGTTCTTTGTAGCATGCATAGTACTTTTTGAGAATCTACAAGCCAAATTCTGTTTTGAATGAGAAGTTCTGATTTTCTTCTTCTCTCTCAAACATTAAAAAAAAGGTTCTGCTATCAATTTTGTGTGTCTCCTCCCCCTATTTTGAAAACATGCACTCTCCTCTCTTAAGAGATCAGAAAACCTACAATTTGACACATTTTGACCAAAATACCCTTATGTCTATTATTTATATAATTAAATATGTATTTGACTAACATAAAATAAAATAAAAATAATTATTTTAAAAAATATTGTTTATAATAAATTATAATTATTTTAGAAAATTAATAATGCTATTAAGGGTATTTTAGTCCAAAAGGGTGAAATTGTAGGTTTGTTAATCTTAAAAGTGAGGGGAGTATCACTTTGACATCTCTCAAGTCTCAATGGATAGGAGTGTAATTTACTCAAAAAAGAACTTACAGCTAAACCAAACAAGTTGTGTCATGTGTGTCTGATTGTATATGTTGTTAGGTTTTGGTCACAGAATCTTTTAACTTCCATACTTGTTTCATTATTCAATCTTGAATTTCTTGTTGCAGAGTTGCATAGGGCAGAACTGGTGCACAGTAACTGTATCTCCTGAAAACTTTGGAGGAGATCCATGCCCAAATGTCATGAAGAAACTCTCAGTGGAGGCCATTTGCACCTGATGATGATGATGATCAATTGATCATTCTCATCATCAGAAAAATTATAAAAAAAAAGGGATTAAAAGTTCCAGATTGATCATTATATTACTATTATTTTTCACAATTCATGCTTCCTTTGGGGGTGAGATTTGAGATCAACCAAAAATATTTCCACTGCTACCCACAAGCATTGATTAACTTGGCTTTGTACTACTGAGGTGAAGTTGCAGAAACAAACACAACACACCTTAGTTGAAAAAGCCTTTAGAGATTGAGATTGATGAAGAAGAAGAAGAAATGATTGTGGATTTGTGTATATATATATATATATATATCATTGGTATTCTAATCTGTCTATTATACAAAAATGGTGAAGATGGATTTGCTGCTAGATGCACATTGAGATGATAGTAATTGAGTCCATGTGCAAGTGCTTTTTTTTTTTTTTGGGTTTCAGTATTGAAGCTTCTGGCTTCTTGTAATATTTTTCTGTTCCTTTGTAATCTCTCTCTGAAAGCAAATTTAGTTGCTTTCTTCTTGTATGAAACTTCCCAATATTATTATAAAGATCAGGTACATCATTTTGATATGTTTGATATGGGTGTTTCCATATTTCTTTTGGAAAAAAAAAGAAAAAGAAAACTTGTATAAACCCTATCTTTGACATGTTTATAACTTGTTATTGGACCTAGCAAGAAAAATATGACTATGACTACATCTAATTAAGAAAGCGTTTGGTTTCTCAAAGAGTTCGTTTTTTCGTGAAGTTCTGTGAAGTTTGCTCAAATGTATCATTAATTCGTTTGCAAATAAATTTTCAACGAACTTTACTTCAGAGGATGCAATTCCTTCAAAAAATCACAGGAATTTCCATTATTAAAGGATCATTAGGTATGTGTTTCATACATGTTATAAAAAAGAGGTATGTTTCATACATACATATATATTATACACAACACATTTATCTATTCTATTCTTCCCTTATGACTTTGACTCTATTTTGTTTTGTAGGTCTCTACAACACCTGACCAATTTGAATTCATTATCATTAATTTTATTTTTGGTTTTCAACATCAAATTTGTTTTAATCTAATTAAAATTTTGGTTTAAACTAAGATTTGGTAATCTAAAAATAATTAACATAAAACAAATACTAATTGAGTTGTGCTATTCCCACACAATAGACCAATTGACATTACCATGATCAGCTTCTTTTTATTCAACCATTTAATTATTTAATTTCATGAAAAAAAATATATAATTATGTAATTTATAGTGATGTATAAATAAGAAACTAATTTTTGCATACTTATTTTTATAGAGAAAGTACTTATTTTTCCAAATACAAATTATTTCTCTTTCACAGCACTCTTAAAAAAATTCTATTTAAAAAAAATTATTTAAAAATCAACAATTTTTAAAAGAACGTACAAACCGGCCCTAAGAATATTCTAAAGTGGAAAAAGTTATAAGAGTTGGGCAAAATGGTACATTAATTAGTAAGATGAAGGTCCATGAGAAATGTATTAAGGGTCTATTTATTTCTGTTAGGTGGTCACTCTCTTGTATTTAAACAAATTGGAAATTTCAACATTAAATTAGGATCAAGCAGTGTAACTTAGGACTTGGGGCGTGTTCAGTATGAATGAAATAAGGGCGGAAAGAGTGAATGAAAAAAAAAATGTGGGTTCTATATGTTATTTATTTTTTTATTTTTATTTTGAAAAATGTATATAATTAAAAAAAAAATATAAAATATCTATTATACTCTTTGATTTGACACAATCATAACCCTCTTTTTTTTTTATTTTAATATAAGGGGTACAGTGGTAATTTTAATACATTCCCCTTCCATTTCTATTCTCAACTTTTACTAACAAACACAATAAATATATTATCTTTCTCTTTTCATTTTCGCGTAAACAACGTGTACTTGATATTTGCCGAGTTGCCTTCTAATTATGATATAATTTGTAGTACTAAATTTTATTGAAAAAATTGTCAGGTTTATTATAGAAAACAAGCAGGGGTGGCTATGGATAATGGATGTGTGATACAAAGCTTTATCCAAAGTTGTTATTATAAACTCTATCAATAAAATATCCATTTTAAGATATTTATATTTAAATTAGTGTCTTGCTTCTTAGTTTTATTTAAGGTTTTTTTTTAAAAAAAATTAGTCATTGTATTTTGAAATGTACCAAAATATTTTATTTTCTTTATCGTTTTAGGAGTAGCATAAATTGTGAAGTTTGTCATTTTTAATTTAATATAACAAATTTAGCCAAAAATATGTGTTATATGTTAAAAAAGTAAAAAATAAAAATATTCTTAAATCAATAATTTAATTCTTAAAAAATTACTCTCTTTTTACTTTTTTCTGGTCGAAATCACTACTATCCAAAAATTTATTGAGTTATACTTAATTAATTTGGCTTCAACTAATTGAGGTCTCATAAAAAAAAAGCTTTTTCAATAAAATTTTTTACATATACTAAAGACATTATTTTAAAAAAATTGAGTACTTAACACTTATAACTTGTTCTTTTTAATATATTTATACAAACATAAGATATTTCAATTTAATAACCTTATCATTTTTCTTAATTAAAAGGATCCTTCCTATGAGACAAAATTTAGATCACTTAAAAAATTAGTTAACATCACATCACATAACATATATAATAAGAGGACATGACTAATAATTAGGAATTAACTATTATCTTTCTATAATTAAGAAATGACATAACTAATAACTTTACTTAATCTCTTAATTAATTGTTTAGTATCTTTCTCTCTCTCCCACGTTGCACAAAACTAGTATCTCGCAGATGAAAATTGATACATGTGTTGCATCCTTATTTACCAAAAGATTTAGATTTTGGGGATAGATTAGAAGAAGATCCATATATATATATATATATATATATATATACGAAATATGATTACTTCATCCTAATTTAGAATATTAAATGACATCCACATGAACTACAACCAAATCCAAACATTATTTAATAATTTCAAATTTGTCATTGGCCCAATTTTTTTTTTTTTTAATTTGTAAAAGATTAAGAGTACACTGTTATTTTGATCTTTAAAAAATTTCACGTGTTTCAATTCAATCACTACAATTTTTACTTATTTCAATATAGTCTTTAATTATAAAAATCAAATTTAATCCATAAAATATATCTTATATTGCAATTTCATTCATGCATCTCATATTTTACTTTCTCTAACCTACTCTCTCTCACTCTCTTTATATATATATATATATATATATATATATATATATATATATATATATATATATAGTTAGACAAATTAAAGACCCTGTTTTAGTCCTAACGGTTAGTATTTTTCTCAATTTAGTCTCTTAATTAGTACCAATTTGTTTCCCAGCGTTTGCTCAATTTCAATTTAATTAGCATCTCACATTTTACAATTGGTACCAATGTGATCCCTCTATTATGACAATAATTTGTTAAGAAATTTTAATACTTAGATAATAGAGCGACCAAATTGGAATCAATTGCAAACGTGATGAACTAAATTGAAATTGAACAAATTTTAGGGACCAAATTGAAAAGAGTATTAAATGTTAGAGATCAAAATTGAGTTTTGCTCTATATATTTATTTTGATTCATAAGATGACATGTCACTTAATAGCCATATAAGTCAATGCCTCATATGCAAGTCTATTGTCAATAACTCAAAGATGAAATTGCCATATAAAGTAGATTTAATAATTAAATTTAATTTTTTATTATTCACTAACTAAAATACTAAATCGAGAGAAATAAAATTTATTAATAATTAAATTAAAAAAATAAAAAAATTTAGGACCTAAATAATAATTTTTAGAATTAAAAACCCCTAAAAATTTTCATCAACCACCAATACACTAATGACTAAAACTCAGTTTAATTATAGTATAATAACCACTAACCACTATTCAAGTGTTTCTATTAGTAATAGGGATAAAAGTTCAATGGTACTGTACCATTGAACTTTAGTGCATCCCTTCAATCATGTTGTGCCATTTGTTAATATTAATAAAAACTCACATTAATTAGGGCTCACCTTGAATGGTTTAGGAACCAACTGATTGGATGGATGTACTGAAGTTCAGTACTACCGTACCACTGAACATCTACTCTAATAATAGATATAAAATCTTGAAGTAGATATTTTTCTTTTTATCAAATTAGAAAAAAATAAAATAAAATAAAATAAGTTGCTATTCCTAATCCAAGAGGGTATGGCCCCACCTTCATCACTTTAACCCAAAACTGAAGGAAAGAGATCAAAATAGAACCTTGAAAGCGCCTAAACTACGAACAGAATTTTCCATTACTTTGCTTTCTCTCTCACAATTCTTGCTTTTCCCTTTTCTTTTTTTCTTTTTCTCTTTCTGTATATCAAATCACACGCTTTCTTCTTCTTCTTCTTCTTGTGTCTTTCTTTCTAACCCAATAATCCCTTCCCTTTCTCTGCACTATTATCACTCCCAAATGCACGATCCCATTTTCTGGTTCGCTCTTCTCATCTTCTCCGCTTCTCTTCTCTCCTTCATCCTCACTTCTCTCTCTGTCTACAAAAAGCTCCAACGAAAGGGGAAACCCCAGAATTCGGATTCCACCAACTCCGACCCGGCTGCGTCAGTGAAGCATTCGGCGTCCGCCGCGGAGGTTGTGGATAAATCCAATGAGACCGACGACCCGAGTCATTTGACCCGTTCGCTCTTGCTCGAGGTCTTGCCGTCCGATTCTGCGAAATGGGCGAGTTTGTTCGATGAAAAGGGTTGCGATGCCGCGGCGAATAATCGAGAGGTCACGGATGAGGGGCAAATAGGGAAGAAGAAGAAGAGGAAAGCGAAGAAGAAGAAGATGAGTTCGCACGGTGAAGATGAGGTTGGAGGAGGAGGAGGGAAAGCGAATGCCGGGTCGGAGTCGGGGCTCCGATTGGATTCCGTTTGCTTATATCCCTTCACCTCTTCTAGTAGCGCTATGCAGAGGAAGATCAAACAGCAGTATGACGAACTCGTGAAATGCCACGAGGCAAAGAAATTGACACTTCACCAGGTTTTATATTATATCCAGTTTCTGAACTTTGAACCCTTTTTTGGCTTTTCTATTTTCCTTAGAATTTGAGTCAATGTTGTATTGTTCATCTTGTCTTATTATTATATATTGAAATTATTACTTCGATCCTGAATAGGCAGGAAGTATCTTAGTGTATATATATAGTGCAAGTGTGCAGTTGATATATATGTAGCTCAGAAATTCTTTCTTGTTGGTTTTTACTACACAGCTACTGCTTATTGTTTGCCTATCTGCAATACAAAATTGAATTACAATATAGGTTTTAATGTCCTCTGAGTGACTTGCAAGATAAATATAGTTTTGGTGGTTTATTTTTTTTACTTTTTGGGTTATAAAGGAGGCACAAGGCCTTGGGAGTATGGGGTGCGGAAATGAGTGGGTCCATGGAGGTACCACTTGAGCCAAGGAACCTGGGTATTTTTTGGTGGTTCAATTGTTACTGCCATGAGACTTGGAGGCTATATGGGTTTAAATCGTGGAAACGGTCTCTCTGAGTTAAGGTTGCGTACATCGAAACCCCGCCACCTAGTGGGAGCCTCTATACTGGGCTGCTATTTAATTGTTATTATGCAATTGGGACTAATTCCAAAAGGCAAGTAGTAATTCAATGCCATTGTTCCAATATCTAAAACTTACTTGGTTAGGTCAATTGTATAATATCACTTTATTTGGCTGATGTAGAGTAAGATATCAACATTGGGAATTTGTATGAGTAGTTTTGGGAAATACATGGTTGGAAACTTGGAATATTGGGAGTTATGCTATAAAGATAGTGGAAATGTAGAAAAACATAGGACATAAATGATTTTTAACGTTGCCTACATTTACATTAGAGGGAGCAATAAATAATTGTGAATTTAACAAACGTCACATAGATTTGCACAAAGAGAACTCTCGGCCTTCATGTTCAAACAAAAATGCTTTTTCAAGAATTTTAGTAGACTTAGCATTAGTTAGGACCTTGTCAAGTGACTGAAAGGGTTAGACTCTAAATTTCTCATGACAAATATGCTCCTGTGTGTGCAAGATTATGTTAGGTAAACATTAATCATTTGCATGTGTGCATAATTTGTGTGAAAAGACAGACAAGGTAAGCTATGACCTGTTTCAGAATCTGGAACAGTTGTGCTAAAAACATAAATTCAAGACACTTAGGCTGCGTTTGGTTCAGTGGAGAATTGGAATTGAAGGTGGAATTGCACAGATTACGATGAATTCTTCAGTTTGGTTCGTCACGTAGAATTGGAATTGGAATCCACAAAATTTACTCAATTCCATGGAATTCAATTCTCAATTCCATAAAGTGGGTTTTGTTTGGTTGGACGTGGAATTGGATTCCACATGGAATTGCACAATATTCTATGAATTATTTAGTTTGGTTGAGTTATGTTGAATTGGAATTGAATTACGTGGAATTGGTTTTTTAGAATTGGGTGTGTAAATTTTGTGGAATTGGATTGTAGGGTATTTTTGAGGAATTGAGATAAATTTTGTGGAATTGGGTTTAAAAGACATTTTTGTCCCTACTTTCTTTCTCTCTCTCTTTATTGTTTTTTATTTTTTATAATGAATATTAAAAAATAAAATTTTAAAAAAATTATTTAATATTTATTAAGGAGCAAATTAGTCTTTTTACCTCACCTTCTTTTATAAACTTTCAATTCCATCTTTTTCATACCAAACACTTTTTCAATTCAAATAATTCAATTCTAATTCCATCTTTTCATACCAAACATACTTTTTCAATTCAAATAATTCAATTCCAATTCCAATTCCAATTATAATCCAATTCCAATTCCAATTCCATAAAAATTTTGAACCAAACATACCCTTAGGGTGTGTTTGGTTTATGGAAACATTTTTAGTTTTCATTTTCTATTTCTTAAAATTTTTCTTTTAAGTTTTCAATCTTTTAAAAATATGTTATGTAAAGTTAAAATTTTGTCAATATTTTAACACTGGATATTTTGTGAAAAATGCTGAAACAACTTTTAGACGTTTCCTGTTTTTAGCCTACATTGTTTCCAGAAAATATTTTCAGTTAAACTATACCAAACACATTTTCTGCTTCTTGGTTCATCACTAGGTCTTTCAGATGAAAATGCCTATGGTTATCAGAATGTAGACTTCCTTCTCACTTGACTTCTAAAATTCGGTTCTGATAAGAAGCAAAATTAGCAGTGTAACATATTATCTTATGCAAAACATTTTCCTCTTCATGGTAAAATTTATTTGAATATAAGCAGCTTAGAAGTTTAATACCTTGTTCTTTTGTGATGCAGGTTGTACAGTTTGCTAATAGTTTGGTTGATGCTAGAAGTGAGCTACAGCACAAGTATGTCCAAATTTATTCCAAAGCAGATACTTTAGATTGTATTTTATTTATTTCCTATGTACTTTTGAAAAATGTTTCAGAATATTATCGTTATGTTTTGCCTAGTTGCTGTAAGTGCAACTATGTTAAACACAGTAACCTGATGGTGACTATTTCTTTATCTATTGAAAACTTAATGAATCATGATATGTTAAAATTTTCCTGGTGTTTGTCACCTACTTGTATGGCATCATGTTCTTGTGAAATTCATGTTTACAATTTTAACCAGGTTACATGCAAATTAAGATTTCCCATTCTATGTTAAATTTCCCGTTATTCTGATTGTTTTCATGTCCTCTTTCTGTGACAGGGCTGATGCAATCCAACGCAAGTTTGTAATAACAAAGGCTTTACTATTCAAGGCGGACCGATCTTCCTTTGACCGCCTTCGTCAACAGGTTGGTAGATTGCACAACATTTCGAAGGGAAACTTCATGTCATTAAGGATAGTAGTAATCTCCATTGAGTAACTAATGATTTGTTGTTTCAGATATACAAGCTGGAATTAGAACAAAAGCGATTAGAGGAGGATGCTTTTGTTTACAATTGGCTTCAAGAACAGCTTAAACTCTCACCAGCATACAAGAAGGTAAACCTCACTAACTTTCTATTGCACGGATGAAGCTTCCTATCTGTAAATAATACTAATAGGTCATGTTCTTTTACTAGAAAGAACAATGGAAATGAGGATGGAATGGGTGGGGCCCACTGGGTCCCACTTATTTTTTACTTTTTCATTTCCATCAACTTTAAAAAAAAAAAAAAATACAAAATACAAAATATCTATTATACCCCTCTGATTTGACATGATTTGACACAATTATAACCTTCTTTTCTTTTTATTATTTTAATATAAGGGGTAAAATGGTCATTTTAATACATTCCCTTTCCATTTCCATTACCAAACTTTTACTACTAAACACAAGAAACGCATTCCGTTTCCATTTCCGTTTCTGTTTCCATTTCCATTTCTGCGTAAAGAACGTGTAGAGTATGTAAACCGCTTTCCTCTAAAGATGCTCGAAGTTGGAACTTGCATGGAGAAGGCAAAATCCTGTAAGCTGGGGGAGGAAGATGACGACGAATTTTGTGACATTTCATTTGAAGAATTATTAGCACAAGAAAAAAAGGATTCATTTTGGTTAGTAGTTGTATTTCTTTCTTTTCCTGTCTCGTTTCATAATGTCATCACTGGAATTCTTGAATATGGCTTCTCTCTTAAAACCACTATTTCTACACTGTTGCAGGCAAAAAACTGCGAAATCCAGGCAATGCTCGAGCTAATGACTGTGCTAGTTTGGCTAACTGTAACCAGAGTTAGTTTAGTATATGTAGATTCAAATCCACTATATGTAATCTTGTACTCTCACGGAAATGTTCTTTTTGGTTCTTTGCTTGTGCCCCATTTGAGTTTTTTAATGGAATAGATCATACAAAATCTGAGCTTTCTTTGGGTACTTTCAAATGAAATCTAATGGATGTGCTATTGACATCTACAAATAATACCAAAACTAAGTGAGAATTTAAGAGGACAAGAGATTAATGTTGTGATATAAAACAAATCCCATTTTACTCTTGAAAGTGTTTCCAACTTTCTATTCCTGAAAGAAATAACTCAAGGCAATATATATGTAAAAAGAAAACAGATTTGTGGAAACTATTTTGACAAGCCTTCTAATTTTAATCACCACGTTTTTGTTAATAAAATTCTACAAAAGAAAGTTGAAGTTCTATGATCAAATAATGAAACCGTATATGATTACATCAATGTTAGTGAAATCTGTTTCCACAGAAATACTAGTTCGTTCATAAAGGTTAGTGAGGAAGAAGAGAACAAAAAAAAAATACAGCATAGGTAATTGAATTAATATTCCTACTAAAAATAGAAATTTAAAATAGACATGAAGTTTGTAGTCTGTAAACCAAATTATGAGAAAATATGAAAACATTTTTAAAAATGATAATTTTTTTGATAAAAAAAAAGCCTGTTTTTACATATTAACCTATAAGTCAATTAATGCTTAATAATATTAACCCCTTTTTGGTGATGTTTTAACATATTAACCTACAAGTCAATTAATGCTTAATGATAAATGTGTGTTTTTACATATTATCTCTCCCAATCAACAATACAGTAATCGCAAAGATAAGATCCTTAATGATCAACTGATGCTTGAATACCTCACTAGTCATTACATTGGGACATGGACATTAGAAATTCTAAGAAAATATACAATGCACAGCTAATTGATACAAGGAAATCTCACTAAGCGAATGTGCTAGTAAAACCTAACACACACTATGCTATGATAAATTTTCATGAACTCATCCTCCGTCCAACTGGTACATTGAATACTAAAGAATTTCCCCATGGCCATATTATAGATATGCAGACATCTCATTGCTTCAGAATAGTACAAAGATATTTGAAAAACAAATTAACAATCCAACTCCTCTCTACTCTAGCATCACCAAAAAGGGGTTTCACGAGTGGGGGCAGAAATCTCTTCCAGTTCCTCACATTCATCTCATAGATTCCATTTTCATGTTATACCCATCTTGTTCTACTATAAGCAAGTAATTAGTCAATCAATCTTCACTGATGAGTAGATCTTGCGGACGAACCAGAAGCAAGCATAGAAGCCTATAGTCCCCGTCAACACGAAGAAGGAATATGAAACAATTATCATATAACCAAAGTAAAGGATGCCTGAGACCAGCTTTGTAATCTCCAATTTGGTAAAGAAGTAGAAAATAGAGTAGAGGAAAAGGTAGAGAGCAGATGACCCGGCAGTGAGGTAAGATCTCCACCACCAGTTGTAGTCTTCACTGCACAACTGGAAGTAGCAGAGCACGATTGTAATCTCAGCACAAGTGATTAACAAGATAACAAACACAATGAAGAGGAAGCCAAAAATGTAGTAGAACTGGTTCAGCCATATCGATGTCAAGATAAAGAAAAGCTCGATAAACACAGCACCAAATGGAAGAATCCCTCCAATAAGAATTGAGAAGGCAGGCTTCATATACCATGGCAGTTCAGGTACCTGCCTAGGAATTTTATTGGTCTTCACGGGGTCTTCGAGAGCTGGTTTTTTGAAACCCAAGTAACTACCAACAAAGACCAAAGGCACTGATATACCGAACCATAGGCAGACAAGAGCAAACATTGTTCCAAAAGGCACTGCCCCAGAGGACTGCTCTCCCCAAATTAAAGCATTCAGCACAAAGAAGACTGTAAAAAGAATGCCTGGAAACATAAATGCAGTTTTCAAGGTATTCCGCTTCCACTCTGTGCTCTTGAACATTTTGTACATTCGTGATGAAGAGTAGCCAGCAAATAAACCCATAAAAACCCACAATAGAACCATGGCAGTCATGAGACCTCCTCGATTAGATGGGGACAAGAATCCTAGCAGTGCAAATATCATTGTCACAAGTGTCATTCCAAATATCTGAACACCAGTACCAACATAAACACAAAGTAAATTTGAATTAATTGGTGGCCTGAACACATCTCCATGGAGAAGTTTCCATCCTGTCTCTTCCTGGGCCTCATCTTGGGTCTCTAGCTGATTATAATTGGCAATATCTCTGTAAAGAGTTCTCATCATGATCATTGCCACCATTCCAGAAAGGAAAAGAACAATCATTAGAGAATTGATAATGGAGAACCAGTGGATCTGATCATCATTCATTAAAAGATATGTGTCCCATCGTGATGCCCATTTGATTTCACTTTCCTGAAAAAAAATGTGAGCAAGCGTTGCTTAAAGTATCAGATCAAAGATGAGATAGAAGATTATGAGAGTGGCCAAGGGTTTGATCAGAGATACCTTAAAGGAAACATCATATGTAAATACAATATCCTTGCTAGTTTCAACTTCTTGAGGAACAGTGCTACCTTGCAGCAAATTCTTGGTGTCTTTATTGCATGTAGCCACCTGTGGATTCTTCTCATCCCACTCCTTGTATTCATGATTGATGCTGATCACAATTGAAGAATTTCATATGAGAAAAGAAGAAGATACATCTAGTAATTATTTCATCAAAGAAGCATCCAAACATCTCAAATAAGCATCCAAACAGACAAACTCTTTATTCAGGAGAACAAATTGAATCCCAAGGCATTACAACTAAGTGCGCTGTTAAAAAGCACAGTGCATTAAGTTATGAAACTTAACCAGGAACTAGAGCAGGAATGTTTAAGAGCCCAGTTTTAAGATATCTACAACACATTATATCTTTAAACAAAAGCAGCATTACTGACAAGGTAAGATTATTAGACTAATCTTGTTTAACTGAGCTTTATTTCAAACAGCATAGCTTCCAGATGCAAAATGTGGGTGAGATGATTCGAAAATTATTACCAATATAATTATCAACAAAATTCAACCAAGTTATGCTAGGAAAATAAATGCAACTCCCGCCTAGAGAAAGTGGAAGAAAGAACAAAACCTGTTTGGTGTCACCTCAAACCCAACAATGCGAGCTGAATCAGTTTCAGGATCCTTGTGATACATGACTCTAAAACTCAAGTGGTTATTGATGAAATATTTCTCCTCCTTGCTCTGTGGGAAAATTGCAATTCTGTAAAAAAATTTTAGAAAATGAAGATATTTGAATATCATAAACCCATTGAGTCATACCCCTTGGTAGTTTCCTTTAAACCCTACACGATAACCATGTTCATATGTTGTCGATTGACTCCCATCCCTCCTTTGTCTAAGAACAGCAACAGGAAGGTTATCCAAAATCCTGCATGTTCAAATTAGAGCACTGACTGTTAAATGAAGTGTGAAATAGGCAAACAGCACAGTCCATAGTGCCTCATTAAGTAACTTTGCATCACCCCACCCAGGCAATACATAGCAGAAACATGCACACAAACATGCAATTGGCCAAAAAAAATTAAAATATTTAAAACGAAGAAGAAGAGCTAATAGTCTAATACTATATAACTAAGACCTAGCTGCCATTCATTCACCACTTACATGTGTACTCGATATTCATCATCAATTTTTTCTTTGAAATTTTTTGCAGATTCAGCATCCAAATTTACACGACAAGCAACAGTACAAGACTTTTCCTTCCTCATTTCAAACTGAAAAAAGAATTATGCATTAGATTCACATAACCAAAGATGAAACAGTAACAGTCAAATTTCAAGGCCTCATTTATCCATGAAACTATTAAAAGGATCAGTTAATAGATGCCCACCGTATATACTGAATTCTCAATCCGATCACCTCGAAGAACCTCACCCAAATTTTCTGCATTGTTCACTATCTTTTTGGGTTTGCAATACTTTAAATAGTAGTAGTCATATGGAAGCTGAGTCTTTGTAGATGACAATTTATTCACTTTGACAGACAGGGGGTCATCCTGGTTCCAAAATGCAAACAAGAAATTAATAACTACGAACCAAATGTAACAGAATAAAATAAAACAATTTAAATTACAAATGACTAAAGTCATTTCTTAAGAAAAGAGGAAGGTGCATTGAACTGAACTCCAGCGTTCTGTTTCATGTGCATCTATAATAAAATGATCAAGTAACAGCACTCATAAAAAATGATATAGAATCTTCAAAAAGTGAAGACTGAAGACCCACACTAAAATAAGGAACCTGATTTCAGACCTGAAGGAACATCTCACGCAATTTTCAAACCACAACCACAGTAAATGCCACAAACAAAAGAAATTCAATCATGACTGCAAAGACATGACTTAGATCAGAGCTAAAACCCTAGATCCGCCATTAATATACGGGTTGTAAACAACACATAACTCAAAGACTACCACCAGTTCGACGAAGAAACAGAAGGTGGAGCGTGAATCAACAAGCAGAATAAGCAAAAAAAAAAAAAAGAGGAATGGGATCGAAACTTACAATTTGGAAATCGCGAGGAGCGACGCCGGGAAGGTAGAAGGAGTGAACGGAGGAGATGAGAAACAGAGCTAGGAAGGCGGCGGCGGCGGTGGTTGTACGGACGGAGATCGTGCCCATCTTCGTCTTCCTCCTTGGAGTTTCACAGTGAGAAACAGTCAAATGCTAGCACAGCTTAAAACCGACGAAGAAGAAACCAGAAGATAGATTTACCAAAATACCACTTACTTAAATCTTAATTACTTATTACTGTAATATGTAATGGAAAAAATTTAATTACATTTTCTTATATCCATTTCATCAAGTTTTTTAATATAAATACGACACGTGGCAAAAAGTGTTTAAATGATCAATCAAAGTAGAGAGAGAATATAGAAGATCACCTTTTATATGACCAATCATAAAAGAAAAAGAATGTAAATATAATATATAATTGGTGGAACTTGATGAAATAAACATAAGGAAATTAGCCTAAATTTTTTTCTTATGTAATGATATTGGGTATTGTGACTTAGGACAGTGAAATTAGGACATTTTCACTATTTAATTCTAAAATAATAAAAATTATAGAATAAATTATTATTTTATTAATTTATTCTGCCAAAATACACTTTGTCTTCATTTAATGGGTAAAGTAACTTTGGTTTTTACTTTTTGGTATCCCAATTCCAATCAAATATGTCCTTCTCTTAAATTATGTTTTAAAAAATTTCTTTTCAAACAATTTCATTTTCTTAAAAAAAAAACCGTGCCATTTTCATTAATACTATTAAAAAAGATAATAGTAGAGATGATATGGTGTTATACATAGTAAAAAATCTGACCGATTAATGTATGTAACTTCATATTTTTTTCATTTTCCAAATCACTCAAGCGACACCATGTAACGCGAAGTGAAATTATTGGGAAGTGATAAATTGTTTGAAGAAGTTAGAAATTGTGCATTTTAGAAGACTATGAGGTTGCATACACTAACACAGTGAAATTTTTTTATCACTATGTAATGTCATATCAGCTCTTATCGTTATCAATTTTAATAATGTTAGTAAAAAAGGTTGGCTAAAGTACTATTTTGGTCATCAATGTTTTATATGAAGTTTAATGTTGGTCCTCAATATTTTAAAAGTTTAATGTTGGTCCTTAAAGTTTTTTTTTTGTCGATTTTGGTCCTCGAGCGTAATACCGTTAACTTTTTGCCATTAAATGATGATGTAGGAGAGAGGGTGTGCCATATAAGCATGTCACATCATCATTTAACGGCAAAAAGTTAACGGTGTTACGCTCGAGGACCAAAATCGATAAAAAAAAAAACTTTGAGGACCAACATTAAACTTTTAAAACATTGAGGACCAATATTAAACTTCATGCAAACATTGAGGATCAAAATAACCTTTAGTCAAAAAAGATCACAATCAAAGTTTCACGACATATTTAAGTGAAACCTCAAGATGTAAAGTACCAAAGATATCTTATCTTGTTTAATATATAAAAGATTAAAGTATTCAACTAGCAATTCTATAAAATCATAGAATTGATATCCAAATTTCCAATTCCAAATGTCATACCAATCATTAAAATTTTTTTATTTTCGTATAATTCTAATTCCAAATACAAACCAAAGGCAACCTAAATTATAAAATAGCAGAGAAAATACCTGGTAACATTTTTGTTTTTACATTATTTTAAAACTTTGTATTTCATATCCATGTTATTTGTAAAATTCAATTATTTTTCTTTAATATTACAAATAATTCTCAATAGGTCTAAGAAGATATAAAAAAAAAATCATTAACTCATGTGCTTAAACTAATTGTTTGTGCCCAATCTAAAATCACTATTTTTTCAAAAAAAATAAAAATAATAAAAGTCTAATAAAGTTCTAAATAATTTCTTTATACATATATTGAAAAGATTATATGCAGTTGCACCTAATAAGATGTAACGCTTGATTCATATAACCGATTTCACTTAATAGAAAAATACTTTGATTGTTGAATATGCAATTTCTCCAAAAAAAAAAAAGTACAAATTGCATTTCTTTTACAACAAACAAGAAAAAAAATGGTCATAGGTCAATATTCAATTACAAGATTGAGTAAAATCCTAATTGATGGAGGGAAGTGAGAGATTTTTCCAGAAATGTCATGAGTTACATCCCATGATATGAGATCTGTACTTATCTAACTCAGCCAGCACCTCCTCCTCTGGTCTGTATATTAGATCAATCATCCTCCATATCTGCATCACAATAACATCTCCATTAAATCTACATATTTGGAAGTGAAATACAGGTTCAGCAAATAATATTCCATCCGACTCTTTTTACTAATTCTGCCTCACAGGATCATCAAATCAAGGAACTCCAGTAAAACATGAGATATTCCTCCTAAGGTAATACGGGATGTGCAAGTCCCACATCGAATAATATAAGTTATTGCGCAGAATTCGGCAAATTTCAAGCTGAATTATGCTGAAACTGCAATCTGGCATGTTCGAGAAGTTTTTCGACCTATTAAAATCACCGAATATACTTTCTTCGAGACGACTCATATAACAGTATAAATACGGATCCAGATCTTATTGTTGTGTTTAAGCCATTTTATTTTTACCTGTAGGGTACCACCACCTCCAGTACTTCCACAATCATCAGAGACACTAACAATTGTCCATGGATCAGATGCATTCCAGTTGAAGTCAACAACCTTGTCCCTGAAGGAATGACCAAATAAAAACGGTTTTGCATAGATGTTTTATTGAAATATGATAATTATAAATGAAGCTAGCTTCACAAGTTCGCAACAGTACAGTACTAAGAAATCTAAATGGTACAATCACTAGCCGTTTTCCCGCTCTCGACAGACTATCAAGTTTTCTTGCCTATCAATAATCTAAATGGTACATGTATGCAATTTATTTTTTAATTTTTAAAAAATGCAATATAAAACAATAACAAATTAGATATTTAATAGTTTTCTTTTAATTATTAAAATACTATATAAAATATTTATTATTATATTTTAAAATAATGAGAAGTTATTTACTTCTTCACTTTTCTAATAACTACCCATCATTATATCTATTTTCTTTCACCCAAATCCTCCCATCATTTTTTAATTGTATTTTTTAATTAAAAATATGTATTTTGTGTCACCAATGACTCGAAGACCCAACAACCATATTTATATAGATAGATAGATATACAAAATCAAAGCATGAAGTACTCCCGTTATAGCCCTAAACTAATGAACCTGGGCTCATTTGGGAACAAATTGCCTTTCAATTTAACAGGATGCCTAGCCAATCAATCCTAGAACCAAAGGATCACAGATCATTACTGTAGCAACTCCCTATGCCAAAAATGTAAGTTATATAACAGGGATTCGGAGTAATCAAAAAAACTTAGGTGCAGTTTTTATATCTCTACCATCAAATTCTCCAATTAGAAAACAACAAACGTATAATTTATACAACTCATCTCTCTGTTCTTATTAAAAAAAATCGCATGTTTTATTTTGATTGGAGAACCTGGTAGAAAATATATAAGAAATTGCATATAAATCTAGTCCATTCGGAATTCTATATCAGTGAACACCTTTTTATCTCTTTCTAGCAGAGGTAAAACTTAAACATCAGTGTTGAGTTCCAACCCAACTGGCTGAAGAGTAAAGATAAAATGCAAGATTATTTCTTTCTTAGACGTCCCATATAACATACCTATGTCCAGCATGCCGAAAGAACAAACCAGGAGGAGCATTAGGTACTTTTAGACCAACAGAATCTGGCATTTTACCAATCTAAATGCAAGGTCAGTGTCAACACTGGTAAAAAAAGAGTAAAATTATAAACAATGCATACAACAACAACAACAACAATCAAAGCCTTTTCCCACTAGGTAGGATCAGCTATATGGATCAAGCGACGCCATGTTCTGTCTTTGCACATTTCTATGGCAAGCGACGCCATGTTCTGTCTTTGCACATTTCTATGGTTAAGTTATTTATGGCTAGATCCCTCTTAATCGTTTCTCCTATTGTTTTCTTTGGTCTTCCCCTACCTCTAGTTATTAGGTTATCTTCAAAACACTTTTTCATGAGTGTAGATAAGGATGAGATAAACTGCATTACATTATACAATAAGAGGGAAGCATTATTAATGCTCTAGATGCATGACAGATATGCAATAATAAAAGACTCTTCCAAATATTTCTATCAAGTGCTATATAGATCTTCTTTTTAAAAAAGCCTTTAAGTTTTCCCTAAAAATTTCGAACAATTAAAAACGAAATCATTTATGGAGGCTCTTCCAGTCAGAAATCAAGGGCTTAGTTCATACTAGCAACATATATTCAAGACTACAGACACTGTTCCTAACATAAATATGGAATTTTCAAGCAAAATATAAAGAATATAAAATGCTTGTGAAAGCTAAATTTTCAATTGCCCTTGCACTTGAAAGAAATTCTTATTTTATTGGTCCAAACAAAGCAATATCCAAGTCCATATGAAGTATGAACTAGAGTAAATTAATTTAAAATGCCAAAGTACAATTCATGATGAACTAGAGTGAATACTTAAAAAATTGAAGTGTTCAAACCTTATCATGGTCCCAGATGTTTAGAATACCATCCTCAGCAGCACTTCCAAATACAGATGACTTGTCAGGACACCACTGAAACAGATGCATCATTGTAGATTAACAATCACAACTGAAATTCCCATAACTGACATGCATTTGGAAGCTGTGAATTAATTGAAAAAATAGACATTATCTTTCAGGCACCTGCACACAGAGGACAGCTGCATCATGACCCTCAAATTTATATACAGGAGACCCAACTCCATCATTGCTAAGTTTTCGTCGATCAAACATGTGAACTGTGTTATCAGCAGAGCTGAAGTCAAAAAACCAAAAATTAGAAAGAAGATAAAATACTCCTATGAACTGCTTCAGCATCTGAAGGAACAAGATCCAACTTCAAGGTTAACCTATGAAGAACTGAAAAAAAGCCTTAAATATGTAACAAATAAAAATGAGAAGTTAGGCCATGGAATTGGAATACAAAATCATTTAAAGATTCAACAGCCAGAGGCAGGGAATACCCAGTCAGAATGAAATTAATATCGTGGGGACTCCAGTCTACACAATGAAGATCTGCATTATGCGCCTTCTCGACCTGCTCAAAAGATAAACATAAATAGGAAAGATAATTGGTAAGGTGACAAATTAACAGACAACCAATACAACGATACTTGATTGAGAAATTAAAATCACAAAAATGCCAAAAAGCAACATGGTAGGAAAGCCCCAGCTGAAGGCAAACGCTGCACTCAGTTTTGTTCTTAGAGGGGATATTAAGACAGAATGAAATATTACTTAAATCTGTACCACCAAGGAATATATATTAAGAAACAAAAACAAAAAATAAAGAACAATTGAAGAAAGAGGAAAATGCAAAATGACCCTCTGAACTTTGGGTCACTTGCAATTTCATTTAAATCTATAATTACCACAAAACTTTTAAAAACCAATCAGCACTAGATGTAGCCCATCAATATTAGCTTGTTTTCCGGCAGTTATAAAAGAATGGATGAAAACATACCTTGCATGCTGGAGTGGATCCCACTCGTGCATCCCAGAGTATGAGGCAAGAATCATCACCAACACTACAGAACTCTTGCACACTTTGATTCATAGAGACAAAAAATAGGCAGAAATCAGAAAAAAGACAAATTGGAAACACCAAAAATTACCCAACAACAAAGGAAACAAAATGACAAGGAGATAGCAAGTCTAATCCCTTTAAATCTAAATAACACCAAAACTGGAGTTTATAAATTTGAAAGTGAAGTTCATATTCTGATATGTTATTTTGAAAACAAATCTCCTTTTAACTAAATTGGTATATTGATTAACATAATAATTTATAACATCACAAGTCAATCATACTCATATGTCAAAACTTTAAATAGCAACCAAAATTACTATTATAGTAGAAAGTGAGAGATGAAGCGCAAATCAGTACTGTAAATATCAACTTTTTAGCTACACATAATTGACACATATGTGAAGCAAGAAAAGTTACCTTGTTGGGCAAAACTGCACATCTTCTACAGTGTCCACATGACCCTTGTATATGCCCCGTGGTCCAATAGAAGGGCTTTCTGCAGCTTTCTCACTATTCCCACCCACCTTAGAGCTAGGTTTAGCATTGGGTGAAGCTTCTGCCGCTAAAGTTGCAACTTGGTCATGTATACTCCATAAGATCACACACTTGTCTTTCCCTGTCATATTATATTCTCACAAAATCAAAATAAGCAATATAGCATATATGGGGGCAAATTGTCCAGTAAAAGGAAGAAAGTTATCAGCTATATAGAAGTAATATTTTGTTTTAAAAGTAGCTTTTAAAAGGCAATGCATATCAATATATCACTAAATAAGTCAAAGAGTTGCAAAGGAAAATGTGGCATGATGGAACCCAAGTGACTTGGGGAACCCTCCCTCAAAAGTTAGCTGTTAAGGGGGAAGAACCAAGCCACTTAAGTACCCCATTGAGCATTCCATTCTACCCGATGTGGAACTTGGGTAGCCCATACTATCTTAGGGACATCCCATACTATCCCCATCCCCATCACAACACTGCCCTTGAAAAGCCGACGTCCCGACGGCTGCACTCGGCGTTGCTTCACTCTACTACGGTAAGCCCCTTCGCAGGTAGCCCTCTCTGTGCCGTCGGCAAATCAGCTCTGATACCAAATGATGGAACCCAAGTGACTTAAAAAACCCTTCCTTAAAAGCTAGCTATTAAGGGGGAAGAACCAAGCCACTTAAGTACCCCATCGAGCATCCCATTCTACCCGATGTGGGACTTGGATAGCCCATACTATCCTAAGGACATTCCATATTATCCCCATCCCCATCATGGCATCTAATTTTATTGTAAAAGCAGTGATGTTAAAGTTTCCATGTGTACTTAAAGTGTTTCATTGAATTGGGGAAAGTATAAGAATCTAGTATAATAATAAAATGGTGTGAAGTGGTGGTCAATCTTGATGATGTGCTCCTCTTTCGGACAATGGCATAGTTGGTGCCACAGTTTTGTAAAGTGTCACAATAGAAACATGCATTGTTGTATGGTACTAAATATTGGGTCATAAAAGGCCAACATGAGCAAAAATTCAACGTTGCAGAAATGAGAATATCACACTAGTAAGGATAGGATGAGGAATGATTGCATTAAAAAAAAAAAGTTAGGGTAGCGCCTATAAAGATAAAACATGTTGACGTTACTTGATCCATATAGCTGAACCCACTTGGTGGGAAAAGACTTTGTTGTTGTTGTTGTATTATCACAATAAGAACATGCTTCCCTATCTCTCTTGGTCATTGACTGAATGTGAGACAATAACCCTCCCCCCTTCCCCTGACACTACCAAGACATAATACACAATATTGAATTAAAGCTATCTAATGAGCTTAAGAGTTCAAATCAATTGACTGCAGAGTTGATTTGCAATTAAAAAAAGATTTTAGACTAATTTCAATATTCATCAGATGATCATATACCACATAATAATTAAATTATACATATTACAAGAGTGCTTCATAGTTTTGGCGGGAAGGTTGAGTCAAGTGTAGGCACTGTCAATGACAATAACACTGATATTACTATATTGATAGTCTGCAAACTTTAAGCTCAGTTCCTACCACAGATCCCAAAAGGTTAGGACCTGAGTACGAGATTTAAATAAAGATGAAGTTACAAAATAGATTCTAAATATCATAACCGTAAGAAGGCAATGGAAAAAGACTTCAAGTCTCCAACCTCCAGAAAGAACAAAGGGCTCAGATGGACACATAGCCAAAGCAAATTCAGCATTATCCTTATGCCCAGTCAATATCTGCAAAAAGATATTCCTAAGATTTTAGTTGCCCAAATTATTTTATAACATACAAAAAGCAACTTAATGACATATACCTTCTAAGTATTGGGTTTCAAACGTTTAAAATTTTCATTCAATAGTAACAAAAACATATATATAATCAAAAAAGTAATTACTTGTTTCTTGTCATTAAAATTTCTATTTCAAACAGTAACATAGCTTTTAATGACAATTACTAGTAATAGAAAATGAAACATAATGAAAAGGGGGGGGGGGGGTTTAATAAAAAGAAATAACAAAATCATGAGATCAAACCAGATCAGGGCGGGAAGCAGCAGCTCCCAGGACAGCATGCCGATTAGGTTGAACTTCAACATCCCAAATAAGTACCTATTTCACAAACGGAAAAGCTTAATACCTACATCGAACTTACATTAGTTCACAAACAACAAAATGAAAAAGAAATCTCCAATTCTTGATATGTCTAATTTGGCAGGAGAAATGGAAGCACATAAATAAATGCTAACCTCAGGACTATCTGTGTGGGTGGCCACTATCTTACTGTTTTGTGGGAGTTCCCTGATTCGGTTCACCTGAAAAATATCAGAGCCAAAGGAAATTCAATGTTTAAGTAGTTAATCCTCAGTCAAAAAGGAGGGGGGAAAATATTTATTCATAGAAGTCGATAAAAAAATTGATCAGATTTATATTTCTTATAAACAGGCTACTTGAACTTTACATTCATGTATTAAGGTACATCAAACATATATAAATGCAACAAAAGGCGTCTGTAAAAGTTTTACTCATACAACCTGCAATAAGGATTTTACTCCTAGTACTATATAAGACATAATACCAGTGTCCTCTCAATATATGAGTATGACAAGTTGATAATTACTTTTCATCTTTTGTGCGTGTAAAGTAACCAGTTGGAGTACAATTCAATTAACTTATTTGGAAGAAATTGAATAAGGTTTTCAAGGCAAGTCATCCTGCCTTTCGTTTTCCAATTCCACTGTCATCTCTTCTCCATTTTTATAATCCTAATGACAACAATGAAAAGATAATTATAAATACAACTGATTTCTTGACTAAAAGGAGTTTTTTTTTTTTCGTTTTGCTTAAAGGACTCATAATGCTAAAAAGTGAATTTTCATCCGCAGTCATATATATATATATATTGTGTGTGTCAGTGTGTGTAAGCTTATTTTAAACCATATGTCCACAGAAAAAAGGAAGTAAAAGCTGGGAAGAGACTTGGGGAAAATGAATACAATCTCCAAAGGAAAGGAAAAAATTAGTGAGCTTTGGATCCCATAATAGATTAACTTCAATATACAGAAAATCAGGATGAAGGGCCAATAATCCCTTTCAAATAAGGAGCACACTTTCCTTTAGAATTACTAACCTACACCACCCATTTAAATTAAAATGCAGTCCACTTTTTTATACTGGGCGACAAGTTAGCTCTTTATGGATCCTGAATCTTGATATGTTTAGATTATAAACTTTAGAGAATGTTACTGCTTGAAAATACCTTTGTGAGCGCAACAATAAATTTGATAAACTTGAAAACTAGATTGACACCATCTAAAAGTATACTTCTATAGATCACCACCAGTCTCTGAGAAATACTAAGCAACAAGTAGACAAATATTGAAAAGAAAAGGTCATTACAAGTAATGCATACCTCGCCAGGGTGTATAATAGTTTTGTACTTTTTCACAAAGGGTGAACGTGCTTCTTCATTAAACTGAAAGAGATCAAGAAACACAAAGTAATCAGCAATATCTTAGATATACTAACTTCATGATCATTGTCACAGAGGTCAATAACACCATTCCTGGACCTACTTATAACAGCTTAACCTTTAAGGTGGATTGACCATTGATGATCATAAAACTAAACAGTAAAGTAAATGCTTGGCAAGGGGGAAATTATTTAAGTATATAATAATATTAATAACAATAACTTATATTACCTGTGATATATGCTCAGCAGCTGCAACCCTAGGTTTCACAACCTCACAATTTGCTATAACAAGAGTATTTGGAACACTTCCATCAGTCTGAAAGTAAGGACAAATACAAGGAAAACCACATAAAGCAACATAAGCTGTAGCAGAATAAAGATGATAATGCAAAGGAAAGGAACAAAAAACCATTATGCATATGAAAAATTGCCCAGTCAATTGGCAATGTGAAACAACACTACAAAAGTTATAATACTAGAATACAAGGATAGTAAATTTTTAAATCTTAGCATGGAAGTGCCACAGAGAATCAACAGTTCAACACACATGAAATGATGATTTATGAGCTTCTATATCAACAATAAGATTTATAAAACAAATAAATAGAACCATCTCCGAAATCCCATCCCAATATTTTAAAGGGAACTGTTGCTCTTTCGATTCCAACCACACTAAAATGCAAATAAAAATACTGCAAGAAAACATTATATTGCCTGTTCAGAAAGATAGAGACGCTGACGATTCTTGTAAGTAGCTTGGTCTAGTTGAGGACCCCATCTGCCATTAGAAGAGAGTAAGAATCATCACAGGAAGAAGATCATCTGAGGTAATAAATGAAAGTAAAACAAAGAGAAACGCACAGCCATGTTGAAGATAGCACTTCAATTTATTATATATGGATCTTCGAACTCAATAAATTGCAATCATGTTCTCCCACAGAAATTATACTAACATTACAATTAAATTTTAATTGTATAATTTATTTAGATTTCCGAGTACTGCCTCCCACAGATAATCATAACAATTTAGAGTTTCCTGTGATACCACTTCAAGTATTCTTTGAAAACCAAAAAAAAAAAAAAACAGGGCATGAATGCATGATAGGGAACTACCCTTAACATTGCCTATAGAAGTCCATAGTATTATAAACAAAGACAGGTTAGACAATATTCTCCATTGGCTATGGCTATCTTCCGACTTCACTAGGGATCAGACTGCCATGACAATAAGGCACTCCCTTATGGTATTCCATGCAAAATTCTTGAAAGCCAGTGGTTTAGGATAAAGAATACAAACCCTTGTATCTCCAAGTGTACCTTTTGATTAATGAAGTTAATCAAATCAGATATATTTTCTTTAAGCTCTTCCAAATTATGTATTTATTTGCAAATTTTTTCAGTTCAACTAATAAATTATACTAATAAGTAAATCCTTTCAGATGAAATGTAAATGATTTTACCGCATTCATAGTTATTAATGGCACACTATTACCCACATAATTGCCCATTGCCCAGTGCCATGGATAGTGGGGCAATACAATGGTTGGTGGTGTTGCCAATTTCGTTTGGCTCAGCCATGGCACACGCCATTGTGAATGGTGTGCGCTATTGGGGCAATTTAAATTAAGACATTTTTTATATAAGCCCATTCTATTAAAAAAAATGTTCCATTTACCTAGACAGCTCTAAGTTTCATCCCTTTATTCTACCATTATGATTATTTCTTCCCTTACTATTGACTATTCTTCTCCTTTTGTAACTTTCTGATTACTTTTTACCTATGTTTCTTTTCCATTTTTCTGATTATTTCTATTCTTCTTCTTCCTCCTCTTTTATGAGTTGTTATTCTTTTTTCCCTCACTATTTGTACTTTATTCTCTCACATGTAATTATTTCATTTCTCCCTTCATAGGCTAGGCCACTAGGTGTAGGGTTAAATCACAAGATACTTAACTACGAATACTTGAGCCAGTGGGTTGTGGCATTATTTATGTGATATGCTTTGATTACTAGTTTATAACTTGTGAATTCGAGAGGGACTTGAGAAGTGAAAAATACTTTCTAATAGATAACTTAGTATCTTTTGTTTCCCTCCTTTTTAATTATTTTTAATTATATAATTATGTACACCGCACTTCAATATTGCCACGAGCCATGCGCAATGGCTCTAGGAGCCCCTATAGCAATAGTGCGCCACGGGCCCTCAACAACTATGACGGCATTCTACGTGCCAAGTCACCAACCTCCAGAATAAGAGACACAAAACCCCACCACCTCCACTAATTTTGTCATTGTAAGCAACAGTGCTGGTTTTGATCATGATACACTACAAAATATGAATGTTTAACTAAGTATTGTTTGACTTTAACAATCTGAACAAAGAAAAAATTATGAACTACTAAAAAAGGGCGGCTTCTCTGATGCACATTATCATTTAAGTGCAAAATGCACTTAGATTCAATGTGTTAATAAACTATTATAAAAATTACTAGTGAGTAGTGACTATTTTTAAGTGCTGGTAACTATTTTCAAATTTATAGTAACGTCTTCATATACTTGTAGGTGCTCAGAGGTGCTAGTTAGTTGTGAGTGGATTGTAACTGTGATAACTCCAACAAGAAATCAGTGTTGGTAATTCTTCACTTATTACCAACACTTTGGAAGATGTTAAAAGTGCCTACATTTACTTAGAAAGTTACATATATCATTGTGAATAAATAGTTAGCACTTAGCAGCACCTTTGAAAACAAAATTAAATGCCCTGCTGCCTTAAAACAAAGATACTAACATATAACAGGACACCTTTCAGAGAAACTATAAACAACACATTTAATTTTCTTCTTATCCGCTTATCCCCATTATTCAACCATCACAGACTTAACTAGCCACTCATTGCTTAGCCCTACACAAAAGATCGATACAACGATCACAGAAATAAACTAAATTCAAAATCGTCTCTCTTTTTTTTCTTTTTTAATCTACCACGTCCTGATTTTCCAGCATCCCAGAAAACCCACATTGAAAAACCTCCCAAAATACAAAAATCAAAACAAATGATAACCAACGAGAAGACAAGGTTAGAAATGGCAAGCACCGGCATGAAAGCGAAGGCCAGACGAGGTTGTGGTTGGCGATCCAGTCGTAGAGAACAGGGACCAGAGACTTCCACTGAGTGTACCTCTCATCCACCGAAGGCGCACTGCCCTTGCCAGATTCCTTCATTCCCTCAGAGGAATTCTAGGTTTCTGTGAGTAAGCTGAAGAAGAGTGAAAAGTTTGCCGATTAGATTCTGAAATGTTGGAAGAGCTATTTTTTCCGTTTGTGTTTCCCGCCTATTGTGTGGGTTTTGGCGTTTTGTGTCTATTCTATTATAGAATTTCTATATACTATACTATACTGTAGCTTCTTGCTGTACCATTTTTGTTACTATTCTTTTCTGTTAGGACCATTTTTGTCATTCCCGTCGTGAATTATGATACTTTTATAGTACAACACAACACACACAGTTCTCCTATTATGCGTCTGTCATGCCATTTGAGAAATATTTGGGCCTGGGCTTTGCGTTGGGCATGTGTTCATCGGCCCATAGGGTTTGTAGTGTTTAATTTTGGGCCTCTATCTTCTTATCAAATCAAATAAGAGAATATTTGGGTGGTGGGAAGTTGCAAATAAAAAAATATATATTTTTTTAGGGTAAAGTACTATTTTGGTCCTCAATATTTGCATGAAGTTTAATGTTGGTCCTCAACGTTTCAAAAGTTTAATGTTGATCCTCAAAGTTTTTTTTTGGTCGATTTTGGTCCTCGAGCGTAACACCGTTAACTTTTTGCCGTTAAATGATGACATGGCATGCTTATGTGCCACACCCTCTCTCCTATGTGTCATATTTTAATAATGTGGCATGACACATCACTGCCACGTCAGATGAAGATGATGATGAAGGAGAGAAGATGATGATGAGGCAATGTGGCAGTGATGTGTCATGTCACGTCACGTCATTAAAATATGACACGAAAAAGAAAGGGTGTGCCACATAAGCAGGTCACATCATCAGTTAACGGCAAAAGTTAAAGGTGTTGCGCTCAAGGACCAAAATCGACAAAAAAAACTTTGAGGACTAACATTAAACTTCATGCAAACATTGAGGACCAAAATAGTACTTTAGCATATTTTATTATTGGAGGAGAGGAAAGAGAAAAGGAAGATGGGTGGAATATATAAAAAATTAGGAAAAAATTTATATATATTTCCTTACATTCATTTCACCAAGTTTGTTTATTAAAACATGACATGTGTAATTTTCTTTTACTTAACATTTTTTTCTTAACTTTGTTAACATAGAAAATGACACATGTCATATTTTTTAATAGGTAAATTTGATGAAATGAATGTAAAAAAATGGATATAATTTTTTTCCAAATGAGGGGAAGGAATATATTATTACAGATTCCAAAAATGTCGACTATTTGGTTACTTTGTAGGCTATTCACAACCGGTTGATTTTTTCGTTAACGCTTCTTTAAGATGAAATGTCAAAAATATCCTTTTTAATTATTCTCTCTTTTTACTTTTTCACATATCAAGAAATATTTTAATTATAAAGTAAGGATATTTTAATCTTTTTCAATACTTTCCAAATTTTACAACATATTTTTACATACCAAACACATTTTATTTTTACTTTCTTTTACTTTATATTATTCAATTTTACATCCATTTTCTTTTCATATGTACATTTCTATTAAATATTTTTTAGTAAAGTACCCATGTTGTCCCCAAACTTTTTTTGTTCATGCCAACCCCTAAACTTTCAATTGTGTTCATGTTTGCCCTTTTTGCTAATACTGTTAACTTGCTTGGGAATTTACTAACGTTGATGATAAATGTGTATCTCTTTTGCCACTTCACTGTCCACCTTATTTTCCACGTCACATTTAACTTTTTACTTTTATTAAAAAAAATAACATAATCCAAAGGATTAGGTTAATTTTTTTTAATAAAAGTACCAAGTTAAATATGAGGTGGATAATGACGTGGCAAAAAAAATTACACATTCATCGTCCACGTTAACAAATTCCGTCAAGCAAATTAATGGTGTTAACAAAAAAGACAGGCATGAACAAAATTAAAAGTTTGAGGTAAACATGAACCAAAAAAATTTGAAAACAAAAATAAACATTACAAAGTAGCAAGATACTCTAACTAAGGTATTTGCACGGGTATATACAAAAAAAACATACACAATTTCAGCAACTTTTCAAAACTATTTACAGATCTATACCACTTTTACTGTGCACCCCCAAAAACGCCATCCGTGAGGGCGTTTTGTTGATTTTTTGGAAAGAAAAACGCCCTCAGTGAGGGCGTTTATATGGTCAAATGGTCAACCCTATAAACGCCATCAGTGAGGGCGTTTTTACCTGAGGGCGTTTTGTTGATTTTTTTGACTAGAAAAACGCCCTCACCGACGACAATTTATAGGGTTGACCATTTGACCCTATAAACGCCTTCACAGGGCGTTTTTCTAGTTAAAAAATCAACAAAACGTCCTCACAGATGGCGTTTATGAAGGTGCACAGTAAAAATAGTATAAATCTATAGATAATTTTAAAAAGTTGCTAAATTTATATTTAATTTTTTTTTTAATATATACATGTACAAATGCCATCTTACTAATATTTTTCACTTTCATAGTCAGTCTACTTCACACGTGGGATTTTCTCCGACCATAAGCGATACTTTGTAAAGTAACAACTGTCTACTTATTTACACGTGCCACTTTCAGCCACATTATTATTATTATTATTATTATTATTTATATAAAAAGAAAAAACATATTCAAAATTTTATCAATCCCAACGGTCAGATTGTCTGCCTTAACCACAATCTCAACCGTTGGATCTCCACACTTGATCGACCTTTAAGCCTCCTCCTCAGCCAAAAATAAACGCAATCGCGGAAGCCAACGCTTCTGACATTTCCACCATTTTATTGAGAGAGAGAGAGAGAGAGAGAGAAGACGATATGGAGTTTGAATTTTGAATATGGGAGTTCGTTGGATCGTTTTCACTACGCTCTCTCGTGTCGTCTACTATAGGCATAGCTTCAAATGCGAGCGTTTCGTGTTCGTTCTTCTGGGCGTGCGTTTCTTCTGATCATTTTCTGAATATCTAACGATACGACGCAGTTTTGGTGAAGAACCCCCAATAGGTTCCCGATTGGTGATTCTGGAAGCATCGCGAAGTGTTAAGACAGCTTGAAGGTTAGTTAGTTAGTTACTCTTTATTTGCTTCCTTGCTTCGACCTTGGATCTCCTACTTCAGAAAGTGATATTCTCTTCCTTTTTCTTTTTGTAAATTAGCTAATTGATTTGTTTCTCTCTTTTTGGCTCAGTGAAGAAGAAGAAGAAGGGTGGATGTTGAGCAAGTCAAATTGATTTTGAGGTACCACTAAAAAACAATTAATTTTCTTATTTTCTTGATAATGATCCGTCTGAGAAATTTAATTTACTTGTGTTATATGCAAGTGTAGATAGGGACTTGTATCTTCCCTTGAAAGGAAAGCCTCTCTCTGTCACGAGACAGCTAAGAAAAGCTTTACTTTCCACGGCCTCTATTAGAAAATCCCTTGATCCTTCCTTTGATGTGTGTCACAATCAATCAGGCTCATAAAGCTCTCTAGATTTAACTTTGATACACTCCTAACTCTACCAACCTTCTTCATGGTTGAAATGTTAATATGGAGATTTTCAGGGGTACTTTTGGATTTTTCGTTTTTCAATTGTCATCACCAAATCCTTTTATTTAATTATCGTTGTTATTAAATTTAAATTTTTCATTTTGATGTTTCCCGACTTGTTCTTTTGTGCCCAAGAATTTTCTTTGTCCTGGATTCTTAATTTATAATTTTACCAATTTTATTGATTGCAACTGCTCCCCCACTGCCTTTCTTTTTTCAAAAGAATTCCTATGCTGCTCATACCAATGATTATAGTATCATTTGCCTTATTGTATTCTGTTCGTGGCAGCTCTTGTTTTCCAGTTTTTCTTCTCTGATCACCATGGTGGTTGAAGACAGTAGTAATGATGGGGTTCGATTTGATGATGGTTCAAGTTCAACAGAAGAATGGTTGTTTCATGCGCAGAAACTTGTCCCTCTTGCTCTTGATAAAGCAAAAGAGGTAAAGGGATTTCCTGGAAGGTGGAAGATGATCATATCAAAACTAGAACAGATCCCATCTCGTTTATCAGACTTATCTAGCCACCCTTGCTTCTCTAAGAATACTCTTTGCAAGGAGCAATTGCAGGCAGTGTCAACAACACTGACAGAAACTACTCATTTGGCTGAGCTTTGCGTGAAGGAGAAGTACGAAGGCAAGCTTCAGATGCAGAGCGATCTCGATGCCTTGTCTGGGAAACTCGATTTAAATTTGAAAGATTGTGGCTTATTGATCAAAACTGGGGTTCTCAGCGAAGCTACTTTGCCATTAGACATGCCAGAACCAGATTTTTCAAGCAATATGAGGGAATTACTTGCCCGCCTTCAGATCGGACACTTGGAGTCAAAACACAAAGCTATAGATAGACTCAATGATGTGATGAAAGAAGATGAAAAGAGTGTTTTAGCTGTTTTGACTCGTAGTAATGTAGCTTCTTTGGTTCAATTGCTCACAGCCACATCTCCAAGGATAAGAGAGAAAACCGTCACTATTTTATGTTCTCTTGCAGAATCAGGTAGCTGCGAGAACTGGCTAGTTTCTGAAGGAGTTATTCCACCTTTGATAAGACTGATTGAATCAGGAAGTGCCATTGGCAAAGAGAAGGCTGCTATATCCCTTCAGAGGCTCTCCATGTCATCTGAAACAGCTCGCTCCATAGTAGGACATGGTGGGGTTTGCCCGCTCATCGGTCTTTGTCAAACCGGTGACTCTGTGACACAAGCTGCATGTGCTTGTACTTTGAAGAACATATCGGCTGTCCCTGAGGTTCGACAAGTTCTAGCAGAGGAAGGGATTGTGAAGGTAATGATCAGTCTCCTAAATTGCGGAATCTTGCTGAATTCCAAAGAATATGCAGCTGAATGCCTGCAGAATCTCACTTCGAGCAATGAGAATCTAAGAAGGCTCGTCATATCTGAAGGTGGGGTTAGAAGTCTTTTGGCTTATCTAGATGTTCCACTTCCCCAAGAGTCCTCAGTGGGAGCACTGAGGAATTTAGTAGGATCCATTCCTGAGCATTCTCTTGTTTCTCTTGGTGTCCTTCCTCGCTTGGCCCATGTTCTAAAATCCGGGTCTATGGGGGCCCAGCAAGCGGCTGCTTCTGCAATCTGCCGAATTTGCAGCTCAGGAGAGATGAAGAAGATGGTTGGCGAAGCCGGGTGTATTCCTCTCCTTGTGAATATTCTCGAGGTTAAGTCGAATGGCGCTAGAGAGGTTGCTGCACAAGCACTTTTGAGCTTAATTGCACTGACTCAGAATCAAAGAGAGGTGAAGAAGAATGATAAGAGTGTGCCTAATCTTGTTCAACTGCTTGATCCTAGTCCACAGAATACTGCAAAGAAATATGCTGTTTTGTGCCTAGCATCGCTTTCTTCGAGTCAAAAGTGTAGGAAGTTGATGATTTCTTATGGGGCAATTGGGTATCTTAAGAAGCTCACAGAGATGGACATTCCAGGTGCTAAGAAGCTACTTGAGAAACTGGAAAGAGGGAAATTGAGAAGCTTGTTTAGCAGAAAGTAGGGGAAAACTGTATCTGCCTATTTGTATCATGAAGCTTGGTCTTTTGTTATTAACTTCGTATCATCAGTGTTTCATTTTCTATATGAAACAAATTAGCTTAGAATACAAACTGGAGTGACCAAGTTTGCTAATCTATGTAATCTATGTTGGATTATTATAAATAATTAAATATTTAACACCTCTCTCTCTCTTTCCCTATATCTAGATTAATATGGCTGTTGGGTTTTTTTGGTGTCACAAAAATCTATTTTATAATTTAAAAATAAAATAGAATATGTGATGTGATGAGATGTAGGAGAGAAAGTAGGGATAATGGATAGGGTAGTTATGACAAGAATGAGGAAGTAAATATTAAATAACTTTCCATTATTTAATATATATATATATATATATATATATATATGAGTTGAGTGATTCATCATTTCTGCACTATCAAATATGAGTTTACAATGACAATGTTCCTGGCTTTGAACTCCTTAGCTTTCATGATTCTGACTAGAGCTGCTGGTCATACAACAAGAAAGATACTCATTTATCAGTTGACATTTCATGAGGAGGAAAACTATCTGCTTCTGGCATGCATAGCTTTTAAGAATTACTCTGCTCATGAAAATAGTAATTCTATAAATAGAAGTAAACTATATATATGTATAATAGAAGAGTATGTAGATATTCTGATATGAATATGAATATAGAATATATAATTTTAGATGTTGCCCTGAGATTAGAGAAAATTATGAGAGATTTTCTTCAGTTGGGTGTGGGGTCTCAGTAATGTTGCTTTTATTGGTCAGTGGCTATGGCGGAGTATTCAAGAGACATCTTTCATCTTTGGTATCAATTCATTCAAAGTACTTTTTGGATTGGTTATGTTAATTTGTTTCTAGTGCTTTAAAATCAACGCTCAGTATTATGCTGATCTGAAAAAATGAATTACAGTTATAACTGTTGGTTATATAGGATGACACGTCATCAAAAACCGTCCAAAATTGATAGTGTTAGCCAAAAGCCTGACATTGGGAGAAACACAAAACATTAGAGGTATAATTGATAACGAAAAAACATTAAGAGTGAAAGTGACAAGATCCCAAATGTTGGGGGCAAGAAAAATACTTTTGCCTATTTATATAATACAAGAAGGAGGCACATCATTTTATATATTCTTATATTGAGCAAAACCGAACTTCTTTCTTCAATTTCTTCTACATTTGTCAATGCTTTATAATTGAGAGGGTCTTATTGTATTTACTTGGCTTTTGGTTTTGTTCTTTTTCTTTCTTTCAGTCAGCCTCTGATATTGTAAGATGCCATGTTCCATCAGCAAGTTGTGTGAGTGAGGTACAACTTGAGAGTTACACCTAAAGGTGGGTGAATAGGTGTTTTTAACCCCACAAAAAATATAGGTATTTGTAAACATTATTTAATTCCAAAGAAAATATTTTGTGTGCATATATATTAGATGATGACGTGTCGATGACGTGACATGACATGTCAGCTTAAATAGACACGTAGGAGAGATGATATGTCCACGTCAGCACTTAACGAAAAAATAAACGGACTTGGACGGAAGGACCAATTTGGAACTTCTTGCAAACATAAATGACCGATTTAGACTTTTTGAAACATAAAGAACCAATATGAAACTTCGTGCAAATATAAAGGATCAATTTGGGGTTTTGACCTAAATTATATGTATATATATATACATATAGATATAACTAATTTGTAAATGGCTTAATTAAAATGGAATAATTAAATAGTGCAGAAAAATAAAAGTATAAGGAGAGAATAAGCACACAGCAAATTTATCCTGGTTCAGCCGAACAATGGCTTACGTCCAGTCCCCTTGCACAGCAAGAGATTTTTATACTGACAAAACTTGTTTTACAAGACCGCCCACAAGCAACGGGTTGGTTTTTACTCGCTCAACAACAACGACAAGGTTTTCCCGCAAACCTAAAACGGGTTAATTTTCACTCGCTCACCAATAACGAACCCAAGTAGAGAATATTTGGATAACCCTTTTATCAATAAGGGAATACAAGAAAGCTCAAACCCTTTACACTCTCTAAGTATAGATAATACCAAGATACTAAGCTGTAGAAAATAATTCTCAAATGAGAGATATAGAACATTTTAGCCTATTGCTCTTGCTTTGAGACTTCGTGAGAATGAGAGTGAAATTCTTCTGTATTTATAGTGTAGCTTGATCACCAAAATTGGAAAATAGCCGTTGGAGGAAATCAACACTTTAATTGACATTTTAATTCAATTTCATCATCCACCAAGGTAGCTAGCCGTTGGACATGATCATGGGAATTAAATTGTGATTTTGTCCTTTAATCCACACTTGATTCATCCCATTTGTGCTAGCAATTATGATTCTGCATCAGAGCATACTAAGATGGCAATTTTCATGGAATTTTCAAAAGTCAGTCCACATGTATATACTAATCAATCAATATAATAAGAATTAATTAGCTGGGGACAATAAAATCAATTAGTTTCTGATTCATGATCAATATCATATTTATATTCCTTAATCATTCATAAAATAATTATATTTTATATAATTATACACATGATTTTATTATGATCGTCCATCCTCAAAAATCATTTTATTTTGATCTTTTTTTTGAAATTACAGGAAGATTCTTGGATTCATATCTAGCATAGTGGGAAGAACTTGTGGTTTATTTTTTTGCTAGTGACATGTCTGATAAACCTCCTCTTGGGCCTAAATTTTGTCTCATGTTTCTTGTAGTCTTAAATAATGTTATATTGCCGCTTAAATTTAGCTTAACTTGTGTATTCTGATGGAATCTAAAATTTAGAGCGTAATTTTAGTTGTAATTTAATATTTTTCATATTAAATATATTTTATTTTTGTAATATGATGAAATTATGTTTTTGTCCTTACTTTTTTACCCACTTTTAATATAAGGATAAAATAGTCATTTTACTCACTTTTATTCCATTCACATTATAGTCACATCACAGTCATATCGTATTCCTATTTTCTCCAACATTCCTATTTCTATTCTCATTCTCATTCCCGATTCCCATTCCCATTCCCATTCTCTCCGACAACTAAACCAGGCCATATGATGTTGAAGCTAAGGAAGCCCATTATGGTAAAGGAGGGTGGATTCAAACCAACTGCATACAATATTCAAAAGATTTACTTACACAACATAAAGTCTAAGGATTTTCAACATAATGCATAATTTTCTGCACAACACATAAAAGTTAGGAAGTTTTTATTTCATATGATTTGATTTTGTTAGCCTATGGGTTAATGATATGAACCAAAGACCTAGGCCCATTAAGCCCATAGTGAAGACCCAATTTGAAATCCGGCCAATAAATGAGATAGTTGTAAGAGAGTATAAGTATTGCTTATAGTTGCTTTTGTTCATTATGCTTGTATTTGGTGTATTTCTGTTAGCTCAATATAGGAATATACTCTTCATTGTCCATCATTCATATCTATTCTTCCATCTTTATTACTCCATTTCAGTTCTGTTTCTGCGATTATTCTTGGGTTGTATCAGTTAATTCTGATTTTGAATCGAAAAATTAAGCGAGGTGCCTTTTCGTAGAAATTGTAAAATTTGAAAGCATTTTATTAGGGAAAAAGTACTTTTATATATCAATCAATAATTGTATTTTTGTATGATGATACTGAACATTTAGATCATAAGCAATTATCGACCCCAAACAACATTAACAAATTCTTCATGAGCTTGCCAATTACAAATCACTTAATTAGACTTATAATTAATTATAGCTATATATTTATGTATACCCATTTTGTTATGACCAAAATGGCTAAGCCCAATATTTATGTATACCCATAAAGAAATGGACATAAGTTTTTTCTAACCCATAATTGGTAGAGAGTTTAATTTTGAAAAGGTTTGGACATAGCCTTTATTCGGACAAAGCCCTTAATCCCCTCGCTGAATTGTAGGCACCTCGAAGGGTGGGACAACTGGCCCAAAGATTTAAAGCTGTTAGAAAGTTTCCAACCGAAATTCACCAGAAACTGAGTCAAAATAAGAATTTTGGGATTTTCTCTAATTTTTCTTTCAAAATGGTCCCTATTAAGACTCAATTTCATTTCTGGACTTATGCAAGCTCAAACAAAGTTACAACAAGCCTCACAAGGTTAGATATAACTTGTTCATACACTTTTCACAACCAGAAACAGTTCTGAGATCACATTTTTGCAACAAAACCCTATATTTTAGAAATTTTCAAGAAAAGTCCCTTAAGTGCAAAAATACCATTAGAAACCCTTATGGGTTCTCCCAAGCTTCTAAAAAGAGTTCAGACACTTCACAGAATACACAGAAACAGTCAGTCACAGCTATTTTGACTCAGAGTACTCAATTTCCCCTAATGGTAAGGAAACAATAAAATTTATGTAGTTTAGTGCTCCATACCCAAGGAATCGAACCCCTGACATTTGATTAAGGATGAATGAGTCCCTTCCACTCAACCATAACCTTGGGCTGGTAAAGTATATTCTTTAATTTCATTTCAATTTGATAAAAGTTTAATTAAAATGTGGTGTATATTTTTTTTTTTTAAAAAAGGGGAAGTAAATGATAAATGAATTCATTAAACAATCACCTAGTTCATTTAAAAAAAAATAAATCGTTCTTTTTTTTTTATAAAAAGCATTAAACCTCTGTTATATTGTAGAAAAAGCTAAATAGTACTTACAATAATTTAAAAAACTCCAATATAATAATACTGAAGAATAAACCCTAACAATTATTGAACTAAATAAACAAAGTGTAAGCTCAGCTGATCTTATTTCTTCAGGATGAAAAATCTCACCGTCCTTGGTGTTGCCAACAGAATTGTTACTCCTATATCTCCTGCTTATTAGATATGTAATAATCTTCAAAGTTGAAATTGTCGTAGACTCTTCCAACAACATAATGAACAAGTTAAAGTTTTTTAACATAAATAATTCATACATTTTAAATATAATTATAACAAATATAACAATATACACGTAAGTTCATAGATGGATAAGTACACTCTAGATTTGGAATATAAAAGTACATACACAATATTTATAAAAGAACTAAAAGAATTGAATAAAGCATATAAGAATAAGGAATTTTTAACTTTACATGATCAAAAGTATAAGATGGTATATTAAAAAAATAACTTATTTTAACTTATACTTAAGATAATGTCATTTGTAAATTGTAAGCATGTGAAGGAAGTAGATTTGCAACCTTGAAGGGGGTAGATTTACTTTATATAGATAATAATATATTTTATATTTTTATAAATCTTGATTAAGTACTTTTGAATTCCCATATTAAAGTGCAATTTAATCCATGACAAAAATTCCATTTTAGTCCCTAATGTTTAGTATCTTCCTCAATTTGATCCCTAATATTTGCTCATTCTCAATCTGGTCCCCCACATTTGTGATTAGTGCCAATTTGGTCCCTAACGTTTGTTTAGTTTCAATTTAGTCATTCATATTTAAAATTAGTACCAATTTGATTCCTTCATTAATCAAATATTAAAATCACTTAACAAAATTGAGGAGAAAAAAAGAAAATGTGAGGGACCAAATTGATACTAATCACACACATGAGGAATCAAATTAAAATTGAACAAATATAAGAGATTAAATTGAAAATGAACAAATCTTAGAAACCAAATTAAAAAAAGAGCTAAATGATAGAGACCAAAATAAGATTGTTGTCTTTAATCCATCCCTTGACTACTTGAGTACTTGTGGACATGACCAAAAGTATAAATACTAGGTTAAAAAAAAGTCTATTTTAACTCATTTTCATTTTTAGCATTTAAAATTTTATTGAGGAATAAATTTATTTGCAATTTTTTTCTTATATATTTTTACTATTAGATTTTTTTGCCCGGAACTATTTAAAAAATAAAATATGTGAAAACATTTTAAAAATCAATTAAAAATATATCAGTTATTTAAATCATATATATGTTTAAAAAGGATGATAAAAACATATATAAAATTTGTCCACAAAAAAAAAACATATATAAAATTTGCAATTAATTTGTTCATTTTATTAATTTGTTCAATTTAAGGTTAGATCTTGAATTTTACCTCTCACAATTGGATCTACTATTTTCTTAATCAAATAAAGTAGAAAATAGACGGATTCTTATTCAAACTCCAATTTAAAATCAAGATTGCAAATCTCTCTCAATCTTTCTCTTACATTTTAAAACTATTATATAATAATAATAATAATAATAATAATTTTGTCATATTTTTTATTTGTGAAGAGAAATGGATGAGTATTTGGAACTATCAAGAGTTCAAGTTTATCGATTGCAAGCCATTTGATCTATGTTGAGATTTGTGTCATCTTATATTTTTTAAAAAATATTTTAGTACAGATCTCCAAACAAATTCAACAACTAATAAATTGTGAAGTTGAACTTTTAATACTACCGGGAAAGAGAAAATACAGGTGAGCTATGTACTTAAATTAATTGGAAGGGAATGTAGGTTTTGGGATTTATATAATAGGCACGTGTGGGATCCACGCACGAACATGACGACCGAAAGCGGCGAGTGGGGGCCACGTACAGGTTAGTGATGGCCAATCACGTCGCGCGTAGTTTCACGCAACTCCAAAGTTCCACGCACATCTCACCGTCCACTTTTGCTACTACGCACCAAAATAAAAGGCTGTGATGGCTTGATGGGCGGCCAATGGGACCCACTCAATAGAGGCGGTGCAAGGTGGGGTCCACCCCCACCTGCCTATTCTGCGTTTATTTTCTTCAATTCTTCTCCATTTCTCTTTATTTCTGTACTAAAATAATTTCATTTTAAATTATTTTATTATTTTATATTTTTTATGATATTTCAGTTTTATTATTTATTTGTATATAAAAATTTGTTATTTATTTAATTTATTTATTTTACTGATACAATTTTTTAACCTAAATTTCGTTCTTATATGTTAGTAACAACACAATTATATATGTAATTTTAATTTTTTATTAGTTATGAATATTTTATTATTTTAAAATATAATAATAAGTATTTTATATTATATTTTAAAAATAAAAAACATGCACTTAAACCTTTAATATTTCATATGTGAAACAATATTTTGGTAGACAAGAAAAAAAAGAACAATCATATCATGTCATGAAATTACCTTACAAAACAAGATTTCAAGATGTATATAATTAATTAGCCATCCAAATAGACGAGTTAAATTAATAGAAGATAGGGTTCACTATTATTATTATTATTATTATTATTATTATTATTATTATTATTTATGATTCAATTTATTTAAAGTTGGAGACTACCTTGCCTTTCACATATCATAGATGACCCCATATTGAACTTTTTTCATTAAGAAATTACAAACTTCTTAGTTTTGGTTTAGCATGCACTAAAATTATTGTCATTTATTGTTTTATTTTTGAAAATTTTACAATATAAATTTAATTATAATAATAAAATATGTAATTCCTCTTTTTTTAATTATACTTTATATTTTAAAATTGACTAATATATACAAATTTAAAACTAATAACCAAAAGTTCCAATATTATATATATAGATTAATTGGTATATCTATGTTAATAAGAGTCAAAACTGACTGATATATGCATGCATTAGACCATGATCAAATTTGCTTAAATTTAGTATTATCTTTTTTTAACGGGTTATTACTACTTTACAACTAGTAATAAATTGTTTTAAACTAATTAAGAGGAGATATTCAATGGTACGATAGTACTAAACTTCAGTACATCCCTCCAATCAATTGGTCCCTAAACCATTCAAGGTGGGCCTTAATTAATGTGAGTTTTTATTAATATTAACAAATGACATTACATAATTGGATGGATGCACTGAAATTTAGTGGTACGGTACCATTGAACTTTTATCCATTTTTTTTGCACACGATCTTTTAGATAAGCAAGCGAAATGCATAATTATATCTCTTTTTTTTTTAAAAAAAAAAAGAATTAGAAAGTCATGGGGAGAAAACACAAATTGATATATTGAAAGAGGATTATATTCAAAACTAAGTGTGGCACTAATTTAATTTAATTTAATTAGTCTTAGCCTTAACTAATAAGGTTAGGCTGAGTCAGTCTTAGTCATATCTAATATAATTTTTGTATCCACCTTCCTTTCTTGTAACAAAAGAAATTTGTAATCATTTTATCTTTCTTAGAATATATACTCAATTAATGTTGTTATTAACTTTGAAATACTTTATAAATAGTATTCTTGTCAAATATCAAAATCCCATATACTTTATCTTTCTTTTTTAAGTTTATGCAATGAAATTTGATTAATCATATTGAACTAATTATATGCATTTCTTCTTTTGAAAAAAGTTAGGTGAAGGAATGATATTTAAATTCAGGATTAAATTAGATTAAGTCTTTGAATTTATAAAGTAAACTTACAAATAATTCATCAACGAAAAAAATATATGGATTCAAACTCATACAATTATCAAACGTGGAAGCCAATCAATAAGCCGTGCAATTTTTTGTATATTTGTTGATCTAGTTTTTCAATAAAAATAAAATACATAAAAATAATTAATTAACGAATTAAACTTATAATAAATATATAAAAATTACATTTAAAATTTTTTTCCTCGTACCTAAAATTTGAGAAAAGATAGTTCAGAAAAGAAAAATTCATACATATTTTCAAATTAAATTTAAATGCAATGGAAATCGGGATATCCGATGTAGCACTCGAACGAGGTATTTTGATTTGCATAATAAATAAATAGTGAAAAATCTCAAAATTTCCTGCCGAATCACAAAGAAAAAGGGAAAACGATAAAGATAAATACTTTGACGCAAAAAATTTCACCAAAGCATAAAAAAGCAAATTTTTTTTTTTGGGTTACAAATCCAGATTTTGTGTTTTACTGTTTTTCATCAAAGGCATATTATAGAGGCAGTCAAGCTTACTTTTTAGAAACCAAAGCCTAATGTTGAAGAATCCCATTTGAGATCGATCGCCCTCCCTTTTTTCTCTTATGCGATCTCCTTTTCTCTGCTTCAATTCGATCTCCTTGCGGCATTTTCCAACAATCATCTGAGCTGAATCTGTTTTAATCTCTACGCAATGGGTATGCGTGCTCAACTTTTAATTCCCGTATCGATCTGATTATATGTCTGATTCGTATAGTTTTATACTCTGATGATCGAAGCTTCTGTAAAATTTTGGGTGACTCGTGATTGATTTTGATTTCTATCAAATATTAGTTTTTATTGATATTTGATGGATGGTGGGTATAACGGAAACTGATGTTTAAATGTGTATGCGTTATGGGTTGGTTTCTAAGACTGTTGTTTTTTATGTAATTAATTTCAGTTTAAAGTGAGAATTTGTATGATGTGTACATTTCTTACAATTGGATCCACAACTTATGTTCTGGAGTGCTGAAAGTTTGGTTTGGATCGCAGTGGGGTTGGATAGTTGGTGTTGTTTGATTACTAAAGAAAAGTTAGGAGAAAGGGAATTACAAGCTTTGCTTAAATCTTTATTATCTCATGATATTGAAAATTTCTTCCCCTGGGCTTCCAGTGTCGGTGGAAGCATTGGGATGAATTGATGAATGGAGTAATCTATATTTCAAGATTCAAGAACCACGATACAAGTTATGAAAAAGGAAAAATTCTCTAGTGTCAAGTAAAGAGAATGGAATTTTGTCACTTAGCAAATTATAAATATAAGGTCAACTTATGTAGTAATTATTAGTATTCAAGTAAGTTAATGTTTTGAAATCCTCATAACAGGATCTTCTTTCATTTTTGTTTTTGGGTGAGAGGGAGTGAGGTGGGGTTTAAAAGTTACAGAGTATTAGTTTTCTGTGTCTATTTTTCTTCCTGACTCATGCTGAATTTCTGCTTATCCAGAAACAAGTGATCATTGTAGTTCAACTCAGCTTATTGATGGAGATGGTACATTCAATGTTGCCGGAATTGACCAATTTATGAAGGAGGTGAAATTGGGTGAATGTGGACTTTCATATGCTGTAGTTTCTATTATGGGTCCACAAAGTAGTGGTATGCTTTCTTAACTCTACAATCTCATTGCTTCTTATTCCCTTCACTAGCTAATAGGCTATTATGATTGCTTTAACAATTCAGTGTAGTTGCACATAAAGATCTCTGAGTTATAAATATCTTTAACTTTGCCATGGATGCCCGAACACTGGAGGTGATTGCATTTTGAGAACTACAGGAAGTTTAAGTCAAAGATTATTCCTTATTTTAATAAAATTATAAGCAATAACTTGAGCCAGTTGAGATTTGATATAGACTATCACTTTGTCAGAATGTGTTGTGAAGTATTCCCATGAAAGGGATCTTATTATTTTCTAAATTGTTTTATTGTCTGAACAGGTAAGAGCACACTGTTAAATCATTTGTTCAGAACTAACTTCAGGGAGATGGATGCTTTTAAAGGAAGGCATGTTCTTGTAACTCCCACATATCATCGCCTAAATTTTGGTCATATATCAGGGGGTTAAGCTGATGACTTTGCTTGTTATCAGGTCTCAAACAACTAAAGGAATTTGGATGGCTAGGTGTGCTGGCATAGAGCCTTGTACAATTGTGATGGATTTAGAGGGCACTGATGGAAGAGAACGTGGAGAGGTGCTTGTCCATACAATAAACCTAAACATTCATCACTTTAATCATGATGATGAGTCTATTGCCAATTGCCATTCTTATTTCCATTTTATATATGGAAAATGCACAGATGATAGATGCCACTGTGTCCTTAGCTCCTATGGGAAATAATACGTGTTTGTTTATAATTTTCAGTGCTACTATATGCTGAGATTTATTTTTTACATCTTTCACTTTTGCGTTCTTTTTTTTCTGTGGACTAATATTCTTTTAATTTTGTCTTGGCAAATACTAAAGTAGATATTCACTTATTCCTATTTTTAATTTCTTAAATGTTATGCATTTAGTTAAGTTGTGGGAAGGAAAAAGCATTGCATATGAATTCCAAAATATGATTGATTAGCTTTAGTTAATAACTAGGACTTTTGATTGAAATCCCTGTAGTCTGTTTCTTGGCAGAAAAATAGAAGTGAAATGAGAAATGGATTGTTCTTTTGTTGTTGCTTCCTCATATGTTGAAATTGTTTTCCTCTCAGGACGATACTGCATTTGAAAAGCAGAGTGCTCTATTTGCTCTTGCTGTTTCAGACATAGTGCTAATAAACATGTGAGTTATTTCACCCCTTTTTTATTATATTTCTTTGACATGGACTGATTCTAATAAATTTCAAGTGTCCAGATATTTGAACTTCTTTTTCTGATGTTTGTGAAACTTATTTATTTGCACTGCAATCTTTGTTAAGGTGGTGTCATGACATAGGCCGTGAGCAAGCTGCAAATAAGCCTCTTTTGAAAACTGTCTTCCAGGTATCTTTTGTCGACCTAATGACTGATGACATGCCTCTCTTGAATCTCAAAAGTTGTCGTATAATGGCATGCTATTATTTACTTTCAGGTAATGATGAGACTGTTTAGTCCGCGCAAAACAACATTGTTGTTTGTCATTCGTGATAAAACAAGGGTGAGTATGCAAACTTTTATCATTGTTATTATCTTGATATATCTCTTTCATATATTTCGAAAATTCTAGATAATCTTTATTTAATATGGAGTTATCTCAACTTCTATACCTTTTACTAATGTGATTAATCTTTTCATTTTATAGACACCCCTTGAAAATTTAGAACCTGTTTTGCGAGAAGATATTCAGAAGGTAAGGCAGTGCTTTAGTCTTCATACAATCTTGTAGAATTGTTACATACATTTTTTTGGTTAACTTTTATTCTTTGCTTTTCCCACTGCAGATATGGGACTCTGTTCCTAAGCCACAAGCTCACAAGGAAACCCCACTAAGTGAATTCTTTAATGTAAATCATTATTCAATTTGAAATTTTAAACTGAAGATCTTCAATTCAGAATTTGTATTGGGCATTTTATAGTAATTGTTTGTATGTGGTGACAAATGATCAGGTTGAAGTTGTTGCTCTCTCTAGTTATGAAGAAAAGGAAGAGCAATTTAAGGAGCAGGTATTAATTTTGCACCAGATGCCTTGTTTACTTGATGGTATTAAATGGTACATTACCGGAATGTGTGTGTTTCTGCATCAGTATGTTACTGAGTGCTCATGACTTCCTCTCTACCTAGAAATTAATTTGTCTTTTGTAGTGGGAAACAGATTTAGAAAACTGTGGCTTATTGAACCTCTATAATCTGTGTAATTCTTTTCTTCTTTGTTGTTAATGTAGGTTGCCAGCCTGAGGCAACGATTCAATCATTCTATTGCTCCTGGTGGGCTTGCAGGGGATAGACGTGGAGTAGTTCCTGCTTCAGGATTTTCTTTCAGTTCACAGCAAATTTGGAGAGTCATTAAGGAGAACAAGGACCTTGATCTTCCTGCACACAAGGTGACATTTGAATGCTGTGCTGCTTCTTCTTCTCAGGTTTTACATGTTATTGATTGATTTGATTATTTATCCATGATTCATCATGCAGGTCATGGTTGCTACTGTACGCTGTGAAGAAATTGCCAATGAGAAATATGCTGCTTTTACTGCAAATGAGGTATTAACATTTCTTTTCCTATAGTCCTATTCCCAAGGGCATTTGGACAGTCTTAATTATTGACATCATGGAATTGCTTTGCAATTATTACTTAGGAATGGTGTCAGTTAGAAGATGCTGTCCAATCTGGCCCAATTCCTGGATTTGGGAGAAAGCTCAGTTCAATCCTTGACAATTGTTTATCAGAGTGAGTATAGTTCATTTTATGTGACATCTCTATTTTTAGTGGTTTAGCTATTGAAAAATGAGCACCATTTTCTGATATGTAAGCTTTATACTAATCTCTTAGCGTTTAAAAGGTTTTGACAATTTAATCTCAAACCTGTTGACTAGATGAGCATTTTTTTCATTTTTATGCGAAGGTACTTTTTGATGTCAAAGTCTTACTCATGTTGGCTCCTTGAGTGAAAAGAATTCTTTTAGTTATTCAAGGTGGAACAGTAAGGATTGTGTTTTGTTGCATGGAAGGAATTTTAGGAATAAAATGTTTTTTGTTGTTAATATTATCTACAATTTTTTATTGACAAGGTTTTATGTGTAGCACTGGCTGTGCTTTTGTATGTTCTAGGCCCCTAAGTTTTATTGCTGCAATGTTTTGTTTGACCATTCATGTTTGATAATATTGTTTTCAAATAATTTTACTGTGTCTCCTTTATGTTGTAGAAACATTATATAAGGATATCTTAATGTGGATTTCACTGATTCTGATTTCTGAGCTCTTACATTTCTTTTTAATATAGGTATGATGTAGAAGCCACTTATTTTGATGAAGGCGTCAGATCTGCAAAACAAAAGCAACTTCAAGAAAAACTGTTGCAAGTAATTATTCTTGATTTTTGCACTATCTTGGTTTTTCCACTTTTTTCTGTTTTTTAGAATAATAAAGTAACAATTAATTGAAAGATACAAAAACTGGAAATTACGGAATCTGAGATTAACTGTATAATTATAAGATGTTGAATTGTTAGATGAGTGTGTGTGTGTATTTTTACCCCTTTAAATATTATTGATTTTTTGTTATTATTTGTGGGATTTATAATAATTTGATGTTTCCCTAACAGCTTGTCCAACCAGCATTCCAATCTGCACTGGGACATATAAGATCTGGAACTTTTGATAAGTTTAAGGATGCATTTGACAAGGCTTTGAATGGAGGGGAAGGGTTTTCTGCTGCTTCTAATAAATGCACTGAATCTTGTATGGCTCAGTTCGATGAAGCATGTGCAGGTATTCAGAAATCTCTGCCCTTCTTGTTAAATAGCATATAATTCAAGTTGAAAGCCCAAACGTATTATTATTACCTTTTAAAGCAGAAGAAATTATGTGGAAAAAGTGGATAGATGAAGTGTATTATGCTCAGAACTTTTTGAAGTGGATTATTCCAATAATCTACTGTCAGAACTTCTAAACTTGATATTTATAACGTTTTTTGTCTGTAGGTTCTGTACTAACTCAATGAATTACAATGTAAGGCTAATAATGTCTATTCTTGCAGATGTAGTTATTGAAAAAGCAAACTGGGATACATCTAAAGTAAGGGAGAAACTGCGGCGTGACATTGATGCGCATGTTGCTTCTGTGCGTGCAGCTAAGCTGTCTGAATTAACTACATCATATGAGGTGCGTGTCTAACATTCATGATTCATGCCTTATGCAATGCATAAGTGATTTATAATTTTGGGGCGGGGGGATGGATAGCTGATTTAGAATCCATTAAACTGATTTTAAGTATATCCTGATCCATCCCTATCCTATTTTGGGGACTGTACTCAATTGAATGATTGACTCATTTATATAAATGGGCTGGGATATCCATCCGTCTGCCCATTATTTAAAGTTATTTTATCTTACTTTTAGGTCCAATTTTACAAATTACAGTAAAGACATGTACTTAAAAAGTGCAAAAATTTCACCTCTTAACTGTCAAACTAAAATGATTCTTATAGAAATGCTATATAAGTTTAAAAAAAATTTAAAACTAAGGCATAAAAAATAGACTTAGGATTTAGGTACTTAAAATCTCTATATATTTTTCACATTAATACATCTGTGAATTTTATGAGACTCCTCATGCTTTGTGATTGGATGGAGTTAGATATTTAATTTTGTGATTTTTTGTCGTATGTTTCTATAATTGACAAGATAAATACTTGTGAAGTTTGCTGATAATAGTAAACTTGCAGGAAAAACTAAAGGAGGCCTTATCTGGACCTGTTGAAGCTCTTTTAGATGGAGCCAACAGTGATACTTGGCCAACGATAAGAAAACTTCTCAAGCGTGAAGCTGAATCAGCTGTTTCAGGATTCTCTGATGCACTTTCTGGGTATGATATGGATGAAGAAACACGACAGAACATGATTACACATTTAGAGGACTATGCAAGGGGTGTGGTAGAAGCAAGGGCTAGGGAAGAAGCTGGAAGGGTTCTAATTCGTATGAAGGACAGGTATGAACCTTCTGCAACATATGAGTTGCCTTGTTACTTTTTCCTTAAAGTTGTACTTTATAAGCAACTTACCTTTGATTTGAAAACAGGTTTACAACATTATTCAGCCGTGATTCTGATTCAATGCCTCGTATTTGGACGGGAAAGGAAGACATTCGAGCCATAACCAAGACTGCTCGCTCTTCTGTATGACTTGATTATGAATATGTTATTCTGCTACCTGAGCTTGTATTGCATTTAGATTTTTTTTAAATAACAAATTTAATCATTTTCAGTCCTTGAAGTTGCTATCTGTTATGGCTGCAATTCGTTTGGATGATGAAGATGCTGATAATATTGAGAAAACATTAGCAGTAGCTTTGGTTGATTCATCAGGGAGTGCTGTTAAGGATAGGAGCATCGCAGTGGTTGATCCGTTGGCTTCGAGCACATGGGAAAAGGTGCAGTTTTTTTGTTGCTGAGTTCTATCTGGCAATTAGTCAATTGCGTAATAGTTTTGGTAGATAAGTGATCTGTTTGCTATCAAGTGTTTATGGACCTGGAAAATCAAATGGGGCAAGAATGTTAATATTTTATGAAGTTACTTAATCTTGATGCATTTTTTACCCAAAAAAAAATTCTTAGATGTGTGGATTGATCTGAGACATAATTTAGTCAACAATCAACATAATGCTATTTTTAGTTTTCTTGCTTGTTTTTTGGTATTAAAGGTCTACTTCTATTTTGGGGATTGATCATTTTGTGACTAAATTTTCCATGCAGGTTCCATCCTCAAAAACTTTGATCACACCTGTACAGTGCAAATCTTTGTGGAGGCAATTTAAGATGGAGACAGAATATAACGTCTCTCAGGCCATAGCTGCACAGGTATGATTTTTTCCATTCTTGAGCTTTGTGAAAATCTTTTGTCTATTACCTATTTGAATTTGTAGTCAAACTCATGTAGCTTAACTGTAATAACAGAAATAAGGTTGGGTAGACATTGACTACACTTTCATTTTCACTTTGCATGCATTTGAGTTACTGTTTGTGTGGTCTCAAACATGTTTTGCTTCTTAGTTGTCTTGTTTAGGTTCCTTGTGTTACATATTCACATAATGACTTGCTAATTAGTGGATATACTTTTTACCATGGATGCTTATAGTATGTAGGCTTCTGAATTATTTATCTTTTAGAAAGTTTTTTACTTATTGGTGATGTAAATTTATCCTTTTTCAGGAGGCCAACAAGCGAAATAACAACTGGTTACCTCCTCCATGGGCAATTGTTGCTTTAATTGTTCTGGGATTTAATGAATTTATGACCCTTCTAAGGTACCTATCAGCTGATCTGATATCTTTCCATTTATTTTAAGCAGTAAGGTTATGTTTTCACTTCTGTTAACTCTCCTCTCGTAGTCTCGTACCTTCTATCCTTTAGGAAGTTCAAGAGGATGATAAGAAATTTAGACTTCACATGAAGTAGCCTGAGGATATAAAGTCCTATAGAAATTGTTCACTCTATGGATATCTGTTTTTTTGGGGATATAAGAAGGAATATTATGAGAAAGAAATTTGGGTGAAGTACAAGTGGAGGCGATACTTTATCTTCCTAAAAGAAACCAAAATTAGGAAAGCTAGTGTGACTAACAAGAAAGAATTTAACTAAGCAAAGCTTGCCTTTCTCAATGTGAGATTAAAACCCGTTTATAATATATTATAGCTGAGCTCCATAAACAGGCAAAAATTTTCCATAAACAAGAGCACTGCAAAAACTTATTTAAAAAATTTTGGTATTTCTATTAACCATATGCACCGACACTGAGTAACACAGCTGAAGAACCTTGCCCTATTCCCTTCCCAAACCTCTGAATGATGTATCAGAAATTACTTCAAACTCACTAGACAAGTTTAACTTTCATTAGAAAAAATAAAAAAGGATCTTGAGAGTCTAAACCACATATATCTACCTGCTGGACAGTGTAAACAAAATGGTTTTAAAAAAGTCCTTTTGGACATCAACGACTGGACAGGCTATTAGTATTAGAAGTTAAAATGTTACTTTAAAGCTTTCAAGAAGAAGATCCTTAACACTTTTTAGACTATTTAACTTCTTTCACCATGTTTGTTATTCTTTTTGGCAGAAATCCGTTTTATTTGGCTGTCATCTTTGTTGGTTTTCTCCTCGCAAAAGCCCTCTGGGTGCAGCTGGACATTTCTGGTGAATTCAGCAATGGAGCTGTGAGTGACTTTTTTTTCAACACCTGATTCTCTAATTTTTGTTGGATCTCTAGCTGGATTATGAGTTTGGTCGCTATCTTAAACCAGTAGTAGGAAATTGAATAAACAGTTGGGCACTTGTAGAAATTCTCACCTAGTAGTTTTTTTAAGAGAAAATCCCATGTTTACATGGTATGATCTTGCATTTTATAACTGTGGAGCATGTATAATTAAACATCAAGATCATATACAAGTATCAATTTGGCTTGTGAAGTAGTCTTTTAGCCTAGTTACCTAGGTCTTGCCATTAGTTGGTTCTCGGTTTTGCTGACATATATCCATTTGCCTTGTTTAGGGTTTGATTGTTGTATATTCATTTGCCTTGTTTTCTTCCTTGTGTGCTCTCAGCTTCCAGGACTTATATCCTTGTCAACCAAGTTTCTTCCAACTGTCATGAACATTATCAGAAAACTAGCAGAGGAGGCACAGAACCCTGGAACTAACAATCCTCAGAGAAACCAATCGAAAAGCAATAACACTGATCACGCTCGTACTGATATGTCATCGAATGCTTCGTCTACTGTAACTTCATCAGACAATGGAATTGAATTCTCCAGTCCATTAAAACAAGAGTAGATAAAACATGAAGAGCAGTGTTTTCTTTCCTGTTGGAAGATGTTGGTCTCTGCTGGCTGCATGCTGGGTTTTTGGTTGTGTCCATGAATTCTAGACTTGTGAGCATTCAAGAAAAGTAAGACATTCAAAGGCATTGTTTTTTGTGCTAGTGCCAAATACAGGGGGAGCATGGTTGATTCCCAGGTAGCCCCCCATTGAAATAGTTCTCTATATTCCAATTTAGGAGATTTAGATAGTATGATGGTTTTGCTGGTTTGCCTTCATTTTTTGTTGCAAGGGTTGTATCTATATTCTGGATGTATCTTATTGAAAAATTATTTTTGATGGACTCATGTATTTTTATCATCATCTTGATATTTACCACACAGCTTCCCAATTACTTGAAAGATCTTATATACTACCTATAATCTGAACTGTTGAATTACTAGTAACATGATTTGATTCTATGAAGTTCACTTTCAATTAAATGCACGTTTAACCTGTATGCAGATTAATGTGATTTATTTTTATTCATTGATGTGTAAAAAATATTAATATCAATGAACTCCAATTCACAGTACCAATTCCTGTTTTCTTACTACTCTTACTTGGCATGCCCATCAGAGTGTTGTTTCAATGCAGTAATCTGGGAAATTTCAATTTGAGAAAAATAAAGTTGTATTGTACATTTGTACTAACTTGTAGTTGGATACCATTAAAATATTAAATATCAAGCCTTGATGATGTGGGGTTTCATGGATTTATGGTTTTCAGAAAGTTAATTTATCATATATATATAGATCTTGCAGGTGCCTTCAATTATGTTTGTATTCATAAATGGAACAGACCTAACACTAATAACTCTTGAAAAGAAAATGTTCATGTCATGTATTTGTCAACTAATCTGATACTAATATACTAGATTTGTCATTTGTATTACATTACATATTTCAATCCTAATCATTTATTAGCTTTTGATTTCCTGAGGTATGGGAAGCTCTCTCTCTCTCTCTCTCTCTCCTTCTCTGTGTGTCTCTTAATTGCAGAAAGGTACCTCTCTGCTTTAAAATTAATGTCTGTGTAGTAAAAGGACACTGCAGCATCTGAAAGCTTTTAACCACTATTTCCCTTCAACCATTGCTCAACTTGGTATCTGTTTCTCTATGTCATTGTTTGGGATTTTGCTACAGAAGTATGTTATATGTATAATAATTAAACAATTATTTTGTATACATTTCTTTTTAAAAATAAAAATAACTATTGGTATAAATGTTTGACTTCTCCAAGAAGTAACATTATCTTGAGGATTACTTCAAATTAGAATTGTAGCAGTAAAAACAGGGATCCGGATCTGCTAAAGTGCAAATCCGGTAAAGTGCATAAAGGGTACAATATGAATCATTGGATGAAATTGTTATAGTACAGACACGAATCTCGATTTTTATTTAATGGTTTGGATGATGCACTTCATACACTTTACACATTTTGCACTTTATTGGATCCTGTTCTTGGGGGTTGATTTTGTACAAGTGTCAGTTTTGATTTGGAATTTAGAACTCTACCATAGATTATCCATGAACTATGTAAAATTGCCAATGAGGTTGGCTCATCTGATTATTTTTTATCTATGACAATTATATGATTTAGATTTGATTCCTATGTAAGTTTTTTCTAAGATTGAGGGCATGTCTTGACCTTGAATTAAGGCGTCATCTTCTTGCTTAAAATTTTGTTTATAGAAAAAAAAACTATTGTGAAATTATAATTTGAGAAAGAATTAAATTTATATGTAACTTTTTATATTTTTTTAATATTCAGAAGCCCACTAAACTGATTATTATGGCTTTAGTGTAGGTCTTTTAGTCATTAATGTTAAGTCTAATACTTTTATGTAGAGATTAGTTATCAATAAATCAAGCTATATTAGAGGAATGCAACTTTTAGTAATTTTTTATAATAGTTTCTAATAAATAAAAAAAAATTACATGTTTGAATATTTTAAAAATATTTTAAATGCTATATTTTTTAGTACAAGACTTTTTACCTAATATTGCACAATACCATGGCCATTTGATAAATGCGTTGTCACAGAATTTTTAAGAAGCTTAAGACATAGTGCTGAAGTTTTGGCTATATATAATTATATGTTCTAAGATTTCACATCAACATTAATGTTTTTGTGCACCTTACTTAGATGGTGACCATCATAAATTTCCTTACACCTGAGAGACATGCCCTAATTTCATAATAAGTCTCACATACAACATGGTCTCCTAATTTTTTTTTCTTGACTCGGTATTCATTAGAATGAGTTTGATAACTAATTTTTGAAATTGGAGCCGATGCAATTCGTTTTCTAATAATTTTTACATAATTCCTTCAAAATGTTTCCACTGTGAAGTAATAATAATTTTTAAATAGGAATAAAATTGTTATTAATATTGATAATAGTCTTGTAAATAATTGGTATGCTATTTGTCAATATTTATAACAATTTGGTCCCTAATCTATCCATAGTTAGTAGGTCTCTATTAGTGTGAATTCTTATTAAAAAATTATTATTATTTCACCAATGAAACATTTAAAAAGAATTACAGGAAAATAAATTGCAGTGAATCCAACTTTGTAATTATTTAGATATTCTCAAGTCCATTATTAGGGGACAGCCATTCCAGTGGATGAAGCTTCCATTATTGGGGGGACAACTATTTTAACGGATGAGGTTTCATTCTCACCCTTCCAAGGATCAAACTTAGGAAGCAATGATTAAAGGAACACAAACTCCTTATTATCTGTGTCACATCGTGTTGGTATATAGTCTTCTAATATATATAGAAGAGGCAAAAGTTCAATTTTTTTGTCAAAAGATATTTTCATATTTAATATTAAATAGTGTTTCAAACAAAACTGCCTCTAATAAAAAATGCTTCAGAGAAATATATAATATAAAATAGATGAATATATATATATATATATATATATATATATATATATATATATATATATATATATATATATATATATATATATAAATAATGACTTTAGAATCTTTTAATTATTAGTCTCTCATACTATATATTATAAGACAAATATGCATAAAATATTATTTACATTTTATAATAGTGGGATTGCCTACATTGCTTTCAATTCCAAATAAAAACCAACTAACATATCATGTCTCATAATGCTTGAACTATGTCAAGGTTAAAATAAGAATAAATTTTCTACTCTCCTTTTTTTTTTTTTATAGATCTCAAAATTAGGTTCTCCTCTATTCTATTTTAAAACTTTACATTCTCTTTAGATTATAAAAAAAATATAATTTCAGCATTTAAACTAAAATACCTTTAATAATATTAATTTTTTTTAAAAAAAATGTATTTTTAGAAATTTTAAATTTTATATTGATAGGTAATGGCTTTATATTTAATTGTACAAGTTATAAATTTAGAAGTATTTTGATATGAAATTATATATTTTTTAAAGTAAAAATGTAATTTACTCTTAAAATAAATAGGTTTGGAAACCAGCAATAAAAAACAATATATATTTTTTTCCATTCCAATTTCCAACTGACACCAATAAGACAATAACTATTAACTACGAACTACAAAAGCATTATTAATAAAAAAAAAACTACAAAAGCATTATTTTAGCACTTCACAAAATGCACGTTTTGGAGAATCTCTTATTTAAAAGGAAAAAATTTAGATCAAATTCGTTATATTCTTGTCATTAAGTTTGTGGCAAAAAATATTTAAATGATCAATCAGAGTAGAAAGAGAATGTAGAATATCACATTTTATATGACCAATTATAGAATAAAGATAATCTAAATATAACATATAATTGGTGGAACTTAATGACAAGAATATAAGAAATTCGATCTAAATTTTTTCGTATTTAAAATACTAAAATTGAACTTGAACCAGACTGTGAGAAGTATTTGATTTTACTTTTAAAAAAAGAAAGTTTGGTAAAAATAAGTGTGATCCATCTACTAATTAACTTCTCTACCTAACTAATATGAGGATGTGTGGATACTATGCTTCGTCTTTAATTTGAAACACTGCAAATTTGTACCTTTTATTTTACAGCTCTTCAAGCACAAGTCTAGTTAGGGCATGGCAAGAATCATTAATGTTGCATCCTATATATATATATATATGTATATATAGCTAGAGAAGGACAGAAAATTTAGGTGTTTTGTTATGAAAATCGAGGTAAATTTAAGTACTTTATTTAGCACGGTTAAACGGTCAAATTTATTGCGGGCTTTTTTGTTAAGATGTGTTGATATCGACCGATCAATTTATAAATCGGTCACTTTGTTGATGTACAATATTCGCATCCATATTTGATTGCGGGCTAAATGAAAGAATACACCGGCCAATACTTTTTTAAAAAAAAATATATTTTTATTCATTTTAATTAAAAGTTATAATATAATATTTATATAAAAATAAATTTTGTAAATTATGAGTAATGTAATAATTTTTCTATATATAACTATAATATAATAATTATATTATTATTTTTAATATTATAACATAAAAAACATTATAATTTTTTATTATCAAATTAATTTGTTTTTTTTAATAAAACTTTGCTTTAAAAGAAAAATAGTGTAAAAAATAATATATTAATAATAACAAATATTTATAAAACATATAGTAATAAACTTTTAAACAATTTTAAAAGTGAAATAAAAATAAAAATCAAACAGCGGCCTGCAGACTAACAGACTCAATTCGTTTAACTTGCACATCAAACAGACCGATCCATTTAAGCTTTTTTTGTGTGTGGGGGTATTTAAGCTTATTTTTTTAGCAGGCATATTTTTATCTCTCCAAATTTATTCATTCAACAAGCGAGACAAACTAACTCACAGACATGAGCTCATTTAACAGTTCTAATTTTATTAGATTTTAGGTTAAAGTTTTACTCCGTTTTTAATTGAGTCCCTATAATTTAAAATTTTGAAATTGACTCCTTCTAGTACAACAAAATTTTAGAATAGAGGGAGTATATATATTTGGTCCCATTTTTTAAAAGTGATTTTTATAGTTATCCAACATATATATATATATATATATATATATATCACAATGGTTGGGGCTCCCACCACCATTTTTGACCAAGCAAGGATTCAACTCCCTCAACTTTTAGCCACCAAAAGTATGTATATATATAAAAACAAGAGATAGAGATATATTGGTATCAATTAAGAATACTATTAATTACTTATTGAATTATTCTTTTTTTTTTCAATCATGAATAATTATTCTAATAATAAAATCTTAATACATTTAAAAATTAATGCATATTGTATGTATAAAATATAAGATTGTCTAATATTTACAAAAAAAATTGGAAAAAAAAATACATAGTGACATATATATTAAATTTTAATTTGATGATTAAATTAATTAAAATGAATTGTTTTTACAAAATATTAAGATTAAGAGATCCAATATCAGTTATTGAATCTGTGTGAGGGAACTAGGTGGTTGGCATGTGCAAATTAATGAATCTGGGCTGTATAGCTACTCATGAATTCATTGGAATGCCACGTGTCATAACCTCCTTGGACAAAAATTTAAGTCCTCCTCCTATTCACCATTCATCATTTATTCATTTTAAATAAAAATTTAGACTCTAATAAGATCATATTATTCCTTCCAGTTCACAATATTTGGGTAGGTATACACAGATCAAGAAAATCATTAGTTCACCTTAAACTTAGAAAAATATGAGATAAAAAGATTAAAATACCCTTACTAATTAATTACTCCTACTTACTCTTTTTTGATTAATCTTATATTGGGAATAGGTATTAGATAGTGATAAAATTGTAAAGAAATAATTAATGTTTTTTTGATTTTATAAAATAACAGATATTTTGAAACATAGAAAATCCCCCACTTAAACAGATATTATGAACTAGAGGGAGTAATTAGTATCAATCATTTAATCTTAACAAATTATGTACTCTCATAACACTAGACTTTTAAAAGTACCTTTTGTCAATCAATTTTGTCTCTAAACTTTTGTTGTTATTAATCGTGTTATAAAACTTTTAATTTGTAAGCAATATTGCCTTTCACTTTTATTTCATCTAAATAATTAACACCAAATACAAATGTAATTGTCTACTACGTGACCTCCAATGCTGATTGTAATACCAAGTCATATATTTAGTTACGTTATTTCGTCAATTTAACTATAATTATTACTATAACACTACAAAATATATAAAGAGTCTTATCCTGGCTAAATTGACAAAACACGATAGCTAAATATATAACTTAACATTACATTCAGCATTTGAGGCCACTTGGATAGTCGTATTTGCATTTGAAGTTAATTATTTAGACTAAGTTAGACTAAAGGATGAAATTGCTTATAAATTGAAAATTAGAGACATAATTGACAGCAAACAAAGTTTAGGGACCAAATTGATAGACCCTATAACATGGGGACCAAAAAGATACTTTTGTCAAAATTAAACTATACTGCCGAGCGCGATATAACACAAATGGTAAGGAGTTTTTATTTTCTTAGTCATTTCCTTTCAAGTTCAAAAAGGTTAAAAATGAAACGTCGAGAGAATCACTCTTAATAATAAACCCTATAATTTTAGAGATATCCTATAAGACCAAAAATAAATTTAATGAATCACTAATAAATAATATCGTTTAGTACTCTATATATACCTAAAACTTTTTTGTTAGTGCGTAACTACTTATGTATATTCCTCACAAACAAGTAGAAAACGGTCAATGTAACCTCTAACTATATCATCAAAACAATTTAGCTGGTATTGATTCAAAATCATAATTTGTGAAATTGTTTTATTTGTCAAAATTTGCCATAATTTAAAATTCTATCACTACAAGAAATGGGGTTTCAGTGACGAGTACAATTTTTGCCACTGAAAGTCCTCCTTTGGTGGGAACATTATTTTTGTCTCAAATAAAAGTCTTCGGTGGCACAAAATATGTCACCACTGTAGACTTTCGCTCTTTAGTAGTGACTTTTTAAAGTCGCCACAATAGCTGTTCAGTGGTATCAATATTGTTGCCACTGAAGATTTGAATTAATTGAAGTTTTATAACAACAGAACATTTTTTAGTGATGAATTTCTATTCATCAAACTAAAATCGAATCACCCATGAATATGAAAGAAGGCTTTCGCTCCATTTATGGGCAAAGGTTCGAGTCTCCTAAAATCATTTAAAATTCAATCTCACTTGGTTGATATTTCTTTTTTAAGAGATCTTTTTGGCACTCGACGACTAGGTAAAACTGTTTACGATTCATGTCTGTGCAGTAATCCTTTATATTAGGCATCTGTTGACCTCTTTAACATGCATGTCACTGACGCCTTACTCAATAGTATTTAGAAGTGCTTCCTCTTAATACCATTTTATGGGAAAAAAAAAATTAAACCTAATACTTTACTTAAAGATCATAAAATGAACTAGACTTATATATATATAGTTTAATTTCTTATATATTTATTATAGTTCTCTAATCAAAATTAAATATATGATTTTTTTTTAATTAATTATGAGAGAGATGAGTTATATAAATCATACACGTGATCAATTTCTAATTAGAGAACTTTATAGTGAAGATATAAAAATTGCACCTACATTTTTTTCTAATAGAATAATACTACCAATCTAATAAAATCAATTAATTTTTTTTGGGTATAAAAGAATTGAGATGAGGGGATGACGCCTCAATTAAGGGTGACATATCAGGCATCTAGACTCAGATAACACTGAACTTACAAATAGCCAATTAGTTATGGTGTATTTAAATATAATATTGAAAACTAATTGGAATATGTTGAATTACTTTTGCAATAGTTTTAGATGAACCAATATAAAGGGACATTCATTGTCCCTTGTGTTGCCATTATTATGAGTCCATTGGAGGACATTCACAAGAGATCACCAAACCATACCAGCAATAATGCTTATTCTCTCCACAATAAATATTTGTTTTCCACCATTGACTCATTTCTCATTTTCAAAATTTTGCAACTTGAAAATGACTTCTTTTCCTTTTCATTAATTTACACCATTAATTAATTCATTGCTCAATATATATACTATGTAGCTACTTTTATGCTTTCTCTTTTTTGAGTAGATGTTCAGTGGTACGGTAGTACTGAACTTCAGTAGATCCCTCTAATCAGTTGGTCCCTAAACCATTCAAGGTGGGCCCTAATTAATGTGAGTTTTTATTAATATTAACAAATGGCACTACATAATTGGAGGGATGCACTGAAGTTCAGTGGTACGGTATCATTGAACTTTTATCCCTCTTTTTTGTGCTTATTTTGTGTGAATATATGAAGGAATATTAATTGGGTCCGTAGTATTATTAATGATTAATATGTTAAGGATCAAAGACATTTGAATATACACACACACAAGTCTAGAGAAAAAGGAAAAATAGTGGAAATTATTTTGTCATTGTAATCACTGAATTGTATTAAAAAAATAAAATAATTTCAAGAACTATTAAAAGTTAAATAAGAGTTTAATTACTCAAAAAAAATTAACTATATATATACATTATATAACTTCATTTATATATAAAACAATAAAAGTAAAGCAATTTATTGTACAAAATGCTAATTTGTTTTCAATAATCCTTTTTAGTATTTTGGTTATAAATTCATAGTTTGATTTGTTTTCAATAAATTATAAAATTAGAAGATTTTAGGTCAAATTTTGTAGTTGAAAAATTATTTACACATTTTTTTTATTAAACTAAAAAAAATTCCATTTTAACCAATTTTTTTTAATAAAAAAATGGTGTGAGCGAAATAAAAAAAAAGAAATAAATTAGACAAGTACATATTAATTTTGTTGGCAATTGAGGTGTGGGTTTTTAAGGCATAGTGAAAAAAGTATTGACATATTTTTGGTGGCATATTAAATATGAAGCTTTATTACTCATATAAGTGTGTGAGCTGTCTTCGTACAAATTCTGGTGGCCACCATCTCACCCTCACGAATCCACTCTAACTGTCACATTCATTTCACCTTTAAATAATTTCTTTTTCCATTGTTAGATAAATGGTAGGAACCGTGGTAGGAATCGTCGATGAGTTGGATTAAGTGGTAAGTAATATTCTGAGTTTGAGATCTTATAAATATAGTTATTATTATTAGAAGACTCTTCAATCATAGTTAGGTACGCGACGCGGATCGAATCCGGATTAAATCTGAATTAGTGCGACGATGAGTAAGTTGTCAACATATGTTAGGGTGAGTCTATGATACAACTTGTTGCATCATGCAATGGGTTATGTGGCACAATTGTAGCCATTGATGTGATCAAATTACATTGCATGATGCAACAAAATAACAAGTCTGACAATTCTATTGGCTGAAATTACATTGCATGATGCAACAAGTTGCATCATAGACTCACCCATATGTTAGAGAGATCAATAGAGATTCAATTTAAAAAATGTATTGTACATATCTAAATTACAGACAATTTCATTTGATCGCAACTATTTAACTGGTATTTGAATATAAGGGAATCTCAAAAAAGAAAAAAATATACTCATAAATTTTTGAATAGTTTATTTGAAGCATAGGCTATTATTCAACAAATCATTTCTCCTCCTAAATAATTCAACAAACCCTCCATTATTATTCTTTCCTCATATTTTGCATTTTCTTCATGCTTTCTCACATTATTATGATAAGATGCTAAGTATAGATACTTTAAAAAGTAATTCTTGCTTGGACTTATATATATACACACACTAAAAAAATGTAGGTGTAAGCTCATGCCAATTAAATTTTAAGGAAAAGGTCCACCTTGATCTGAATTTTCTTACTCATGATCAAGTCTTACTATATTTTTTATTTTTGCGTAACAGTATGTGAGTTTAATAATTAATTTTTTGAGTATTACAGAATCATTATGTTGCTGAGTATAGGTGACTCTTTTATCAAATCACGTTTCATTATTATTCTTTTATAATTAAACTCGAGATATAATGATTAAGGTAATCGATGAGTCTATGATTGTGATATGTGGATAGGCTAATAGAATTGTGACATGTGGATAGGATGATTTGAGATGCAATGCAATTTTTCACATGTCATAATCTTATTGGGCGAAATTGCATTGCATGCATACAACAAATTGTATCATAGACCAACCCGCAGGTAATATGATTTCTTTGCTATTTATATCACATGGTGATTATATATATATATATATATATATATATATATATATATATATATACACACACACGTAAAAAATTATATAAATAATATAATATATGTGAAATGTTCACTCTTGATACACAATTTGAAATATTTTATATTCACTATTTTAATTGAAATATAATATCTGATATTTATTACTTTACATAAATGTGTGTAAATGACAGTGAACAACAAACACACCTCTTGAAAGTAGAACTTAATATATATTTTGGTTAGTTGGCTATTCAATTTTAGAGGTTTTATCCTGATTAATTTAAATTTGATTTGTTTTATATACATGATTATAGTAGAAAAGTCTTTTAACGAGGATAGTTGCATTCATAAGATCTCGAATTTAGAATCTTGCTTAAACGATACCAAGTCACTTATCACTTGGATTAATCCCTAATTGATTGAGACATTGAGTTTTTTTTTCTATCTCTCTATTCTTGATAATCATGACTTTAAAATTTTAATTTTTAAGACTTTTCTAATTTTAATTTTTAAGATTTCTATAATTTCTTTTTTATGTTATTTTTTTTAATTTTTTAAATAAAATTGGACCGGTTGGACCATCGATTGGACGGTCCAACCCGATTGACCGGTTCGACCTCAGTTAAATCCGATCCAATTATAGAAAAACGATTTTTTAATCAAACCAACTCGCCTTTATATTCAGTTGGCGGTCGAACCGTCTGATCCGATTCTTACATTGGAATACAATACAAAAACTCAATCTCTCTCTTGAGAGGTTGAAATGTCCGTAGAATAGGGTTATTATTTATATGAGATTAATCTGGAGAGAGTTATGATATGATGATGTATTATTTGTTTGAAGTATTTAAAGGGTGGACACACACAAAACTAGGCCAACCAGAGGCAGCCACTTAGAGGGAAGAAGGGAAGAAGCAGCTTCTTCATTGGCCTCTCACATTCCAATGGCTCCACTTTCTGCACTCAAACTCTTCATTCTCTCCTTATTACTTATAAGCCTCTTCAATTCTCTCTCCACTTCCCAAGGTTTCTTCTTCTTCTTCTTCTTCAACCTTCATATATATATATAATACAAGATAAAAGGTTTCTTTGTTCTTCTAGGCCATCATAGATTCTTGAGTTCAGATTCTCTTAAATACAAAATCTGTGAAGTGCTGAAGTGCGTTGTTTTTGTATATTAACCCATTGACGGGTTAATATGTAGAAATCGCAGTTCAGATGATCTGTTCTCTATTAGATTCTTCTCCAGTTTTGGGTGGTTGGAATTGTTGAAGATATAGATCACACCAAATTTTTTCTTGATGATGTTCATATGTTTCTTCTTCTTCTTTTTGGCATTAACTCAAACACATTATGCCTTTGATTTAATTCCTTTTTGCTTGTGTTAAAAAATTCTGTATCTTTGAAGAAGGAAGGGCCTTCTCTTCAAGTTGAAGCAGTAAAGACAGGAGAAAGCCATGATTCTCCTCAATGTGATTATTCTCTTTGGCATTAAATCAAACACATTGCATACATACTATATATATAGTATAGCCACCCAACTCTCTGCTTTCCTTCCTTTTGATTTTGATTTCCTCTTTTCTTTGTCTTCAAATTAAACTTTGTTTAACTGAAACAGAAACACATCAGAAAGCTATATATGAATAGGGCGTTAAATCAAACACATTGCATTCATTCTTCTTCAGCACAATTTCCAGAAAACACAAACCTCATATAGATACAATATAGCCATCCATGATCCACCCAACTCTCTGCTTTCCTTCTTCTTGATTTTGATTTCCTCTTTATTTGTCTTCAAAACCAGAAACACATAAAAAAACACATAATGCTTCTTTTAGGCATTAAATCAAACACATTGTGTGCATTGCAGGTAGTAGTAGCAACAACAAGCAGAATTGGTACAAGTACAAGTACCCATTCATCAGAAGAGCAAGTTCATTTTCATCATCTTCATCATCATCATCTTCTTCTTCTTCATCATCATCATCAACCTCAAACAATGGGTTTGATTACATCATAGTGGGAGGTGGAACTGCAGGGTGCCCTCTGGCTTCAACTCTGTCCCAAAATTTCAGTGTTCTGCTTCTAGAAAGAGGGGGTGTCCCATTTTCAAACCCTAATGTGTCATTCCTGGAGAATTTCCACATCACATTGGCTGATACTTCACCTTCTTCAGCTTCTCAATACTTCATTTCCACTGATGGAGTCCTCAATGCCAGAGCTAGGGTTTTGGGAGGTGGTAGCTCCATTAATGCTGGCTTCTATACCAGAGCAAGCTCAAGGTAATTATTATTATTATTAAGTATAATTAAAATTTATTTTTCAAAATATAAGGAGAGAATTACTAATATGATCCCTGAAAGATAAAAATATTTAATTTAGTCTTTAAAATATATTTTTTTGTCCTAATATAGTCTTTTTGTCAGTATATGCGTGACTTCTTTCACTCAGGGACTAAAAAGATCAAACTAAATTTTTTTAGGGACCAAATTGATAATTCTCTCAAATATAAATAATAGTAATACTTACTCAAAATTTAAAATTTATTTATTTTTTCATTGTTACATTCTTTTCAACACACTTTTAAGTATGTAGTTTACAAAAGGTGAAAATTAGTTATGTGATAGATACTTAATTATAGCTCTATATTTTTAGAGAAATTTTGAATATATTTTTTATTAAACACTTGGCCAAAAAAAGCTTTCAACATAATTATGATATTTTTTTAATATTTGCCTTTTTATTTTATGTGAATGGGAGTGAACAAATATAGTAAACTTGCACGTGAAAGATTTTAATAGAGCTATAAGTTCCCAACAACTTCCATGTGTTGCTGAAAAAAAGTTATTTTAAAAGTGAGAAAAAGAGATAAAAATGAAAAAGAAAAAGAGGAATGAATTGAAAAGGAGTCAAGGATAAACAAATAAGATTATTTTACCCATAAAAAAATTTTATTTTAAGTTATGGCCTAAAACTCAAGGACCATACATGCATTTTAGTCATTATTTTATATGAGTTGTATTTAATTTGTTTTAATTTATCACTCTTACATATATTAATTGCACTATATATTCTGGATGTGAAAAACTAGCATTTGGTTTTCAAATTTCTTTATCAACAACTAAATTACCAATACAAAAATAACTAAATTACTTTAAAAGAATAAATAGCATTAGTATTAAATTTATGGGTACTAAAAAATATAATAAAAATTTGCATCCTTAAGATATCTTTAGAAAAATATCTGAATTAACTAACGTTCAAAAATATCACTCATCAAACCAAGCTTGGTTGGTCTAGTGGTTAGCTCACTAGGTCACTTAAGCAAGTGTTGGGGGTTCGAATCCCACCTTGTGTATGCAGCAACTAATTGGCCAGCGGCAAACCCTTAAATGGAGCTCAGATCCGCGGAGGATTAGTTCTTAGCCTGTCGGGCTGGGGAATACCTTGAGAAACAAAAAAAAATATCACTCATCATATATATATTCAGGCCAAATATATATATATATGTGGCAAATCTCCAAGTCTTTTATAGGACATAGTTATGAAAACCCTAATTAATTCATGGGACCCCTTGATTAATTAATATATATATATATACACACTCATGAGTATACAAAGTATATACTTATGTGAGAGTACTCATGTGAAATTAATTAGAATAATATTTTACTCTCACCTATTCAATTTAATCCAAAAGTTAAAAATAACTCTTTTATCTCTCACACAAATAAACTAATAAAATGCAATCACCTTATATATATACACACAAAAACTTAAGTACATACATACTATTATTATTCTTTTTATTTCTAAAATATGGTATAAAATATTAATTAATTTTTTAAAAATTAAAAAATTAAAATTTATTTACTTCTTTATTTTTTTATACCTACTATTACCCTCTTTCAAAATAAAAATTAACTCCATTACCCCTATTTTTCTCCTTAGTTAGTTATCTTCTCACATCACATATTTTTATTTATTTTTTAATAAATTGATTATTTTAGGAGATTATTGACGAGATGATTCAATAGTCATATTAATATGACTAACCTTTATTGATATGACTATTGGATCTTCTTGTCATTGAAATTTCAAAATAATCATTTAAATAATTAAAAAATAAAAATATATGAAGTGAGAAAATAAGGCGAGAGAAAAAATAGGGATGATTCACTATGGTACTTTATTTCTATTTTGAAAGAGAGATAATGTTAGTTATCAAAATGATAAAGAGAAAAACTTTCTCATTTTTAATTTATTGTTTCAAAAAGTAATAATAATAATAATTTCATATATTTTTTAAAAATTAAAGACAAAATATGACACGCACATATATGCATGTAAAGCCTCTAGTATAATATATGTTTCACAACTTCTTTTTCTTTTTTTTTCTCTTTCTTTCATTTCCGTTAAATTTTGCTAAATTATCAATTTGTATGTGTTTGATTAACATAAATGTTTGGAGAGTTCTAAAATTAAGTGGGTGAATATTTAGAGCTATCAATAGCTTAAGTTCACCAGTTACAAGTCGTTGGGTATATCTTAAGATCTGTGCCATCTTATATTTTTTTTAAAAAAAAGTTGACACAAATTTTTAGACAAATCTAATAATTGATAAATGAGTTTGAACTCTTGATAGCTCTATGACATTAGCGAATTATGTGTGGCGGGTGTTGGAAACATTAAGCACATATATGAGTTTGGATCCAGTGCAATTCTCTTCCGTGCAATTCCGGTGCAATTCCTATAAAATACACATTTTTACATTATTTTTGAAGTACTAATACGGACTCACACTAATAATAATCCACTATGAATAGATTAGAGACCAAATTAATATCAATATTGACAAATATCATCACCTTAAATGGATTAGGGACCAAATTGTTATTAATATTAAAAAATAGTCTTACGAGGCTATTTAGTGATGATATTTGTCAAAATTGATAATAATTCTATTCCTAATTCATTCATAGTGGGTTATTGTTAGAATAAATTCGTATTAGTACTTCAATAATAATATAAAAATGTGTATTTTATAGGAATTACACCGGAATTGCACGGAAGAGAATTGCACTGATCCAAACTCCACATAGATCATAGATGTTGATACTTGTGTACATGATTTGTGCAACTAAAGACAAAAAAGGTAGTTTTGTGTCAACGTTAGAAGAGTAATGGACTTGCTAGATACTCAAACACCAAGTGATAATGATGCTTTTCTTTTTCTTTTTTGAAACCCTCAAGATGGGATATTATTTTATGAAAATTTTGATTTTATAAAATGAAAAAAAAAACAATTTAAAATGGTTGAAAACTTTGAATTTTAAAAAAATGATAAATTATACTGATCTTCTCCTTTGAGTGATATCAAAATTACACTTCTCTCTCTTATATTTTCAAAACATACATTCTAACTTTTAAAGGATTAAAAACATATAATTTCACTTTATTTTATTAAAATACCCTTAAAATAACATTATCAATTTACTAAGATAATTTTAATTTTGAAAAAAAATTATCATTTTTCTATTATTTATTTTGATTTATAAATAATTATTTTATTTTAAATTTAAAAAATATTTTTTATATAGTCAAATACGTATTTAATTAAATAAATTAAACTACTAATAAATAGAAAAATATTTTAGTTAAAATAAATAAAATTATAAATTTCTTTATTTCTCAAGAAAAAGAATATATAATTTAATAATGAGGTGAGTGTAATTTAGAATTAGTGAGTGACTAAATGTAAGTAATGAAAGGTGAGTGGCCACCTTATATTTTAAATTAAAAAAATATTTTTTATATAGTCAAATACATATTTAATTATATAATTTTTTTTTGATAATAATTATATAAATTAAACTACTAATAAATAGAAGAATATTTTAATTAAAATAAATAAAATTATAAATTTTCTTATTTTTCAAGAAAAGAAATATAATTTAATAATCTCTTAAATGAGGTGAGTGTAATTTAGAATTAGTGAGTGACTAAATGTAAGTAAGAAGTGAAAGGTGAGTGACCACCTCATAAATATATATATATATATATCATGAAATTTGCTTTTCAAGAATTGAATGCTCAATGCTGCTTGTGGTCCTAATTCCTAACATAATTTTAAGACTTGGAAGTTGAAAGTTATTATTAGGTGGGTACCATGAGATCTAAGGGGAGAAAGAAAATAATATATGGAGACAATAGAAGTTGCATATTTATTTTTCATTATATATATTTCAATAGAGGTAAATTGCTTATTATTTGGTCTCTGAATTTACACTCCTATCAATTATTTACACATGATCGTTATGTGTTGATGTGACGCCGTTGATTTACCACTATGTTATCACATCATCATAATATTTAAAAGTAATATTAAATAGTCCTCTATTTGTTAAAAATAATATTAAGTAGCCACTGTATTTATTAAAAGTAATACTAAGTAGCAATAATTTATGGCATTGTAAATTCATAGACTAAATAATTTATTTTCAAATTTTATGGACTAAATAATAATTTTAGCATGGAAGAAAAAATAAGAGGTAAAATATTATTTAGTCCTTGAATTGTTGGTCAAACTACTATTTAGTCCTTGAATTTATCAAAAATACTATTTAGTCCCCGAAAATTTGTAACTATGTCAACTATTTAGTCCCCGAATTTGACAAAAATACTCTTTAGTCCCCGAATTTGTAACTATATCAACTATTTAGTCCTCAAACTTGGCAAAAATACTATTTAATCCCCGAATTTGTAACTCTGTCAACTATTTACCCGTTAGAGTTGACAGAATTCCAAATTTAGAAATTAAATAATATTTTTGCCAAGTTTGGGGACTAAATATTTGACATATTTACAAATTCAGGGAATAAATAGTATTTTTGTCAAATTCGGGGACTAAATAGTTGATATAATTACAAAATTTCGAGGATTAAATAATATTTTAATAAATTCAAGAATTAAATAATAGTTTAACCAATAATTCAAGAACTAAATAATATTTTCACTCAAAAAATAATAATTTTCTTGTATTTCAATATTTGATGTATAAGGTAATTAATGTAAGGCAGGTTCATAGAGAAAGTGGGATGGGATGCAAAATTGGTGAATGAATCATACCCTTGGATTGAGAAGCAGATAGTTCATCGTCCGCCTTTCTCCGCCTATCAGAGAGCTGTCAGGGATAGCCTTCTCGACGCCGGCGTCTCTCCCTTCAACGGCTTCACCTTCGATCATGTTTCCGGCACCAAGCTCGGCGGCACCATTTTCGACCGATTCGGTCGCCGCCACACTGCTGCCGAACTCCTTGCTTCCGCAAACCCTAACAATCTCACTGTTCTCATCTATGCCTCTGTCCACAAGATCGTTTTCGACACCAGAGGTACGTAAAGTCCGTATGTGAATATTTTTGCTATTTACAAATTAATTAATGCATGCAATTAATGTGGCAGGGAAAAGGCCAAGAGCCATAGGGGTTGTGTTCAAAGATGAAAATGGGAAGAGGCATCGGGCACTTCTGGGGAATGGAAGGCAGAGTGAAGTGATAGTGTCAAGTGGTGCAATAGGGACTCCTCAATTGCTAATGCTTAGTGGGATCGGTCCAAAACAAGAACTTCAAAGCTTGAATATACCTTTGGTTCTTCACAACCCCTTTGTTGGAAAAGGCATGGCTGATAATCCCATGAACACCATTTTTGTTCCTTCTAATAGGCCTATTCATCAGTCACTCATAGAGACTGTGGGTATCACTAAACTTGGTGTATACATTGAGGCTAGCAGTGGCTTTGGTCAATCCAACGAAAGCATTCATTGCCACCATGGAATCTTGTCTGCTGAGGTATGCACGCAACGTGTTTGATGAATTTACTCAATGAAATGAAAGTGAGAAATTGACAAATTGCATGTTTTAAACTATTTGATGAGGTATTCTATGGCATTTTCAAGAGGACAAGTATAATTTTGTTTCAGTTTCATTTTCTTATAAGTACTAGGCAAAAGTACTTTTCCTAACCCCAACGTTTGGGGGTCCTGTCAGTTTCGACCCTAATGTTTTTTTGCTGTTAATTGTACCCCTAACGTTTTACGTTTCTGCCAATGTCACCCTTTTCACTAACACCGTCAAATATTTAACAGTTTTTGCTGACGTGGCATCCTACGTGGCAAAACGTTTCTTTTTTCTGTCAATTGTAACCCTAACGTTTTACATTTCTGCCAATGTCACCCTTTTCACTAACACCATCAAATATTTAATAATTTTTGCTTACGTGGCATCCTATGTGGCAAAAATATCTGACTTGGTATATTTTTTTTCCACATCAGATTTCCTACTCATCTTTTCCCCATCAAAGTTGTGTCGTTTTGACCTCGACATATTCCTTCTAAAATATAACTCAAACGCACGCGCTATTTTGCTCATAAAAACATTAGAGATGTTATTCATTCTCTATTTTAGGGTAACGTCTTCGGCAAAGTAGAGAATGGATAACGTCTCCGACAAAGTAGAGAATGGATAATGTCTCCAATGCTTTTGTCTGCAAAATGGCATGTACGTTTGAGTTATATTTTAGAAGGAATAGGCCGAGGTCAAAACGACACGGTTTTGATGGAAAAAAGATGAGTAAGAAATCTGATGTGGAAAAAAATATACCAAGTCAGATATTTTTGTCACATAGGATGTCACGTAAGCAAAAACTATTAAATATTTGATGGTGCTAGTGAAAAGGGTGACATTGGTAGAAATGTAAAACGTTAGGGTTACAATTGACAGAAAAAAGAAACGTTTTGCCACATAGGATGCCACGTCAGCAAAAACTGTTAAATATTTGACGGTGTTAGTGAAAAGGGTGACATTGGCAGAAACGTAAAACGTTAGGGGTACAATTGACAACGAAAAAACGTTAGGGTCGAAACTGACAGAACCCCAAACGTTGGGGTTAGGAAAAATATTTTTGCCTAAGTACTAAAATCATATGGTACAATTTTCAAGAACTAATATTTTATAGGACCAAACTGTTCCGTACTAAAGTGATACAAAAGATCTTTAAAATATTAAATTGAGACACACATCATCTTTTTAAGAACAAAACAGAGTTTTTAATGGTAGAAACTATATTTTACTCTCTGATTCCAAAAAGTTGAAATTAAAACAAAATTGATAGTTATTCAATTATTGGAGTACCAAAATAACGTTTTGTCATTCATAACCAAATTGAATTTACATGACAAAAAGTCATTCTTAAGCATGGTAGTAGATTATAAACAAGAGTAAATTATTATTGTGGTCTTTGAAAATGTAATTATCTCAATTTAGTCCCTAAACGATAGATATATCAATTTTAGTTCCTGAAAGATACAATATGTTTCAAAATTAGTCCTTAAAAGATGAACTTGGTTTCAGTTTAGTCTTTGAAAAAATTATTGTCAGTTACGTTAACAAAGATTTCCATTTTTCAAGGATCAAATTGAGACAAATTATATTTTTTAGGGACTAAATTGAGACAAATTATGTATTTCAAGAACTAAATTTGACATTTCCATCTTTTAGGAATAAATTGATATATATTGCATCTTTCAGGACCAGAATGATAATTTGTTCTGTAAAATAACTAGCAAGCTATATATACTCATCATCAGAAAATTCATTCCTCTTCCTTGAATTTACTTGACAAAACCAGATTGGCCAGCTCTCCACAATCCCTCCCAAGCAAAGATCCCCAGAAGCTGTTAAAGCATTTGCCAAAACAAAGCGAGAACTCCCAGTTGAAGCATTCAGGGGAGGCTTCATCTTGTCAAAAGTAGCAAATCCTTGGTCAACAGGTGAGCTCAACTTAATCAACACCAACGTAGAAGACAACCCTTCTGTTACCTTCAACTACTTCAGCCACCCCTATGATCTCCATCGTTGTGTTGAGGGAATCAGAATAGCCACTAAGGTTGTGCAGTCAAAGCACTTCACAAACTACACCTTGTGTGACAGACAAACCACTGAGAAACTGCTTAACCTCACTGTGAAGGCCAATGTGAACCTCATACCAAAGCACCTCAATGACACTAAGTCACTGGAGCAGTTTTGTAGAGACACTGTGATCACAATCTGGCACTACCATGGTGGGTGCCATGTGGGCAAGGTGATTAATTCTGATTATAAGGTTCTTGGAGTTGAGAGACTTCGTGTGGTGGATGGCTCAACATTTACAGAGTCACCTGGGACTAATCCTCAAGCCACTGTCATGATGATGGGCAGGTATGTACCTCTAGATAGACCACATAACAGAGTACTTACTACTTATGTTGACAAATAAGAAGCATGGGTACCTAACACAGAATGAATACCGTGATAAAATAAAATTGAGTAAATTATCATTTTAGTCCTGAAAGATGTAATTTCTCTCAATTTTGTCTCTGTGAGATGAAAATATCAAATTTAATTCCTGAAACATACATTTTGTCTCAATTTAGTCTCTTAGAAATTATCTGTCAGTTAACGGAGATTTCCAGGGACTAAATTGAGACATTTCCATCTCTTAGGGACTAAATTTGATATTTTCATCTCTCAGAGACTAAATTGAATCAGATTACATCATTTGGGGATCAAAATGATAATTTACTCAATTTAAACGGTTTATGTATATTGTCTTTGAAACTAATGTCTGACACGTGTTGAAGGCATAAAGGACTAACTTTTTAAGCTTTTCCATCAATATATATGCATTGGTCAATGAAATTAAATAGCTCATAAGGCATCAGTCTCATTCTTTAAATTGATGTAAGATCAAAAAAGTTTTCTATTTGGGTATAAAAAATGATACTAAAGCTCCTAAAAGTCTGTTTGCCTTTGGCACAAGTCCTGGAGAATAGATTCTCTCTAGTGCACATGTCATGAAGTGCTTGAGTATGCTAATAAACAAAATTAAATTACCGTTTTACAATGCTAGCTTACTTCAGACTTATTTGCATTATAGATAATCCGTTCTCCAAGTTCAGCCTTTCTAAGATCAAGTATACCAGTTAGGGCACCGGATTCTCATAATATTTTGATTTAGTATTCATATTTTGCTATCCAACTGATATTTTATGTTTGTCACAGGTACATGGGACTGAAGATTTTAAGAGATAGGTTGCACAAATCAGCTGGTTTGTAGGAAGAATACTGTAGTGTGATAATATAAGAGGAGCGTGTTAGTTGTAAAATTGGAAATTGATGTGGTATATTTGTCGTAATGGTTAGTAAACAGTTATATTAGTGATCAAACGGGTACTAGTTTTTGTGGAGAAGAATCATTCTGCTTGTGAGTGTATTGTTATCTTCGTTTTGTCTTGGTTATTGAACAATTACTTGCACAAATGTATGTATATCTTATGTTGAGATCAATGGCACTAGACTCCATTAGGAAATTCCTTAATTTCTACATTAATACGACATTGCTCATTACATTTACTTTACTCATTTGTGAATCTCAGGATGATTCACTAGTTTGATTTTAAAAATTAGACATGATTTGTAATGCTTTAAAGGCACCATTCTTAGATAAATCAAATATAGGCTCTCACATTGGAATTTTGGGTCCAGAATTCACCTGATCTTACTATTATCAGTTTCTGGATGTTCATATTTGGTTTTTGCTTCAGGAGCTTAATAGATGGCAAAGTAAACATCTACTAAGATATGTCAGAGTATTCATCAGAGCGGATCTGATAACGAATCTTTTATTTATTGTACGGTCTATTGTTACGGTGATCCTCCTACCGAAGGATGTTCCATTCCCATCATAAATCGTACACGAGAGACGATGATCAAAAGAACACATTTCTTATCATTAGTGAGCATTAATTTAAGGAAAAAACTTAAGTCCATTTCCTTATGTCCATTATATCCAGTTCTCCAATATAAATATGACACGTGGCAAAAAGTGTTTAAATGACCAATCACAGTAGAGAGAGAATATAGAAGATCACCTTTTATATAACCAATAATAAAAGAGAGAGAGTGTAAATACCATATATGATTGGTGAAATTGGATGTAATGGACATAAGGAAATGGACCTAAGTTTTTTCCTTAATTTAAAGCACCAAGATATGCCATTGTTTTTTGTAAATGCTGGCAACAACTGCATTGAGCTACTGATTTTTTAGCGCTGCCGTCCTTGTATTGTAGAAAACCCAACTCTACTCAAAGTTGCATTGAAGCTCTTTTTTTTTTTTTTTTTGGTTAGGCAGTGTCTATGGCATCATTTATATAGACCACTTTTTTTTTTGGTTTAAACTATCTACCATTTCTATGTATGTAGAGTTCACCAAATAGTAGATAGCCTAATTATTAGAGGTACGGGAAGACAAAAAAAGATAATAAGAAAAACTATTAGGAAGAACTTAGCTATAAATAACTTAAACATAGAAATGTGTAAAGACAGAGCATATTAACATCTCTTGAACTATATAGCCAACCACACCTAATGAAAAAATACTTTAATTGTTAAATTATCTATCATTAAACATAATGATTAATTCTCTCGCTGACTTATAAACACCTCGATGGATGGAACATCTCATCCAAATATTTAAAGCTACTCCACATAAGATTCAAGAGGCTTCACCATATTTAATTTGTATATTTTTGGTTTTTTGTTCCTGTAGTTACATTCCATTTTTAGTTTGATCCCTAGTCTATATATTTATAACTAGATGCTTATAGTTTTAAAACTTGTTAAATTAGTCTCTATTGAAGTTTTGTCAATATTCTATTAAATCTTGATTATGTGGCCAGTATGTGACATGAAATGCAACTTATGTTAAGTGACTTGAGCAAATTGGCTTATAATATATAGTTATCAACATCAACATAATGCTGACAGAAGTTTAACACTAGGGACTAAATTAAAAGAAATGATAATTATAAGGACTTAATTACAAATTTGAGCAAAACTACAGGGGCTAAAGGAATAACTTAACCTTCTTAGAATGAGTAGCCCTATAAAGATAAATCCCTTGCAATGAGGCTATTGAGAAGTTTAATGAGAACCAGACCATAAATTAGCCGAAAATCCATGCTCACTAATGCTTCCTCTGGACAAACTCCTCAGTTTCTGCCAAAACTGCCTTTTCTTTCCTGCAGTGAGAGGCTCTGAAGTAGAATGCCTTCTGAGTGACTCGCAATCCTGGCTCGATGTACCGAGAAGTTCCGATGCTGATAATGTTACCTTGGTTTCATGATTCGGAATACCGACAATCTCGCCTGAGACTCTAGCAGACTGTTTATCTAAACTGGTTTGAAGACCATCTTCTTGGACACTCCAAATTCCTGCATTGCTTGTTTCTTCAAATTCACTGCATACTAGCTTCAATGCCTGAACAACCTCACCCATGAAAGGGCGTTGAGAGACTTCTGGTTGAACACACATTGATGCAATTGCTGCAACTTTTAAAACAGTATCAAGAGAGATGTTGGACTTTATAGATGGGTCTATGATTGTTTCTAAACCCTCCTTGCTCGTGAGAAGTGGACGAACCCACCCGACAAGGTTTTCTTGACCCGGTGGTTGTGACAAATCTACAGGCTTTCGTCCAGTTAGGAGCTCTAGTAGTACAACTCCATAGCTGTAAACATCACTTTTGACCAGAAGATGGCCAGTCATTGCATATTCCGGAGCCAGATAGCTGCCAGACACAATACGTCAATAAGGTTAAATCAGTTTTTATGTTAAGGAAATGCATAGAAATGGTAATGTACCCACCTAGTAAAAAATTCATAATGATCTAGCTACTAAACACATCTTAAGTAGTTTAGTCATGTACAAAGAAGACAGTTAGAGGCTCTTAGATATGGTCCAATAACTAGAGGTAGAGAAAGATCAAAGAATACAATTAGAGTTGGAGAAAGAGAAACTATTAGAATGAATTTAATTATTAATAACCTAACTATATATAGAAACGAGAAAGACAAAACATGTTGGCGTCGTTTGATCCATATAACCAACCCCACCTAGTGAGAAAAGGCTTTATTTTTTGTTGTTGTTTTTGCTTTTGTTTTATCTAGCTACTGAACACTAGAGATAGTAGAATGAAATGAGATAGTAAACAGTAAACACTTAACTATGACATACATGACAGAGCCTGAAGAATATAACAACATAAAAGGCCAAAAAGAAAAGAGATGATGTTTATTACCCAAATGTTCCCATAACATGCGTCGAGATGTGCTTGTTTCCCTCGTCTAGTGCTGTTCTGGCCAATCCAAAATCTGAAACCTTGGGTGTAAAATCATGTTCCAATAAAATGTTGCTAGACTTGAAATCCCGATGTATGACACATGGATTTGAATCTTCGTGCAGATAAGCCAATCCCCGAGCTGCACCAAGTGCTATCTTCATCCGGGCATTCCAATCAAGTGGGTTAGTTTCCTTGTGAGCACCTGGGAATATAGATTGCTTTCAAAGGTTAGCCTCTGAAGAAAATCCATGAATTTTGACTTCAAAAGTGAGTGATTTTGTTTACCATGTAAGTGGGATTCCACACTTCCGTTAGGGATAAGCTCGTAGACTAGGCAACGAGTCTGATTCTCAATGCATATACCTATCAGTGTAACTAAATTTCTATGGTGCAAGCGACTAAGCATCTCGACTTCTGCCAAGAACTCACGGCCACCGTGATGATCATCTCTTTTGAGAATCTTCACAGCCACATCCCTCCCATCATATAGAATACCTTTATAAACAATCCCAAAGCCACCTTCTCCTAGAATTCTTGAAGCATCAAAGTTGTTTGTTGCTTTCTCAATGTCATTCAAAGTAAAAGTCTTAGCAGATCCTGTATATGTTATTGTTCTAGAACTTACGGACATTGATCCGAGACCTGGCTTGCTCTTATAAGTCAACAACCTGGCAGACCCTGCTATTTGCAAATATGTTCTATATTTTAAGTGATGCAACCAAAGATGGGGGAAAAAGGTAAATTTTGACTCTCAAAAGATAAACCAAGACGAACAATCATAAAGCTAGAATTGAAGACTGAACTAGATAGGCTTCAAAAGCATTTCTAGTTAAGGAAATTTGAAAGACCAAACACTTCAATGATATTAAAAACTCTACCATCTCTGCAATCTATCTCGTTGCCTAAAAAGTAGAAATAATAGTGTATTGGTTTTTACCTGATAGTTTTGAAGAGGATGAAATCACATTTTGATTTTGTTCAGGCTCATGAACAAGAGAGCGACATCTCATCAGCCAAAGCCATGCAACTGCAACAAATATAAGAAAAGCCGTAAATGATGATAGCACGATTATTACTATCATGCCTTTACCATTCCCTTCCTTTTTTCTCCTTGGTACATCTACTCCCAAAGGTTTCATTATTGTGCCATTGTTGTCATGACCGGGGTACACTGGCCCATCATCTGTACTAGAAATGCTTGAGGGATTTGGAGGTGGAGAAGGAGGAAGACCTGCATAGGTCAAAAAGGTAAAAATCAACATGGTGATCTACTAATACAACTAAATGTACTATATAAATTCACAGTATTAAAAAAAAAAAAAAGGAGTCAAAAAAGCTGGGAATTAATGTAAAACCTGGATAATGAACATAGAGTACTTCATAGGCACCAAAGAGCGAAGCATCTGTGTGAACCTCCCGGTGCCAGAATTTCTTATATATTGAGAGTGCTTTTGTGTAATCAAACCTTGATCCTTTGGGTACCAAGTTAATGATAACAGTAGTTTTCTCTACTTGCTGACTAGCTTCATCAGCTTCCACAATGCGAACTTGGCTATGATTCAGTGAAACACTGGCTGCAATTTCCTCAGCTAGCTTTGAAACCAGTGGAAAGAACTTGTATATTGAAATGCTAAGACGGAGTTTAACTTGAAGTGGCCATACACACCCACAAGGTGATCCAGGAGGTGTATACGTAAGGGGCTCTGAGCAAGTCATTGGCATGCAATCTACAAGTAGGATCAACATCACATAACTTTCTTGAGATGAGTGAAAAAGAAGGCACTGAAATAATGTAACTAATGCTCTACGATTAAGTTTCGAGTACCCTTATTAGGAGGTGGAGGTGGCAGAATCAAAACAGAAGCTGGCGGTGGAGCCCTCATCTTCCTCAATGGTGAACCTTTAGGTGAAATTACAGGTGAAGGAGATGGAACTAATGAACAAAAGAAACAACCAAAGTGAGATACTATTAATCATTAGGGAAGATAATGAATTAGTATACAAGTAAAAGAAATAGCATGAATAAGTTTTTTTAATACCATTCAAGTGGCCTGTTTGAACAGCTGGTGATGGAGCAGGTGCAGGTAAATTCCAGCTCATTGGTGAAGAGAAAGGAGGTTGTGATTGGAAGACAGAAGGACCTAAATTGTTAAATGAAGTTTACAGAATAAATGATATTAACATTGATAATTAATGCCAAAAAAATTAATTTGCACAACAGCACAAGAATATTTTTCAGTTCAGAGAATCTAACCTTGATGACTATAAGTAGGTGGATGAACCAAGTAAGTTGGCCCTGGCGATGAAACAGTGGACTTTCTTCTGGAATAGTGATGTCTATGATGGGAATGTGATGGTGGAGAATCTACAAAATCATGTGTCCATTTTGAAGGAGCTTTAGTGAACGGCTTAGAAGGAGGGAGTGCAATACTTGAAGGAACTTCAAAAGATGACTTAGATGGCGGAACTGCAATGCTCGAATGGCTTCTAGAATGGTGTTGATTGTGGGCTACAGAGAAAAAATATATAACATCTAATTTAGCATATATAGATAATTATGGAAATGAACTTTTCCAGATAGAAAGTATCAATCGCAAAATATGTTTATCTATACATCCCTCCACCACCCAAAGGGTCTAATTGTAAAGTTGCATGGGTGATGTGAGGAAATAGCACGGTTTGTACATCTTGTTCAAACAGGTCCATTTATATCAATATGTTACATGTACATATATTATTCAAGATCTTCATCAAGTTCAGAAGGCATGTTAAGTTACTTAAAAGCTACATTACTTAGACAAACCACTTAGTTTCTTAATCCAAAACTTCAGGTCCTCCTTCTCATAACTTGGGACTACAATGCAGATTGAAGAATGTAGAATTGTTCCTTCAAAAGGTTCATGTTAAACATTGAACATAAAGGACTGAAAAGTACCAAAATCATCAAAATTGAGGTTTCATGTAGAATCTTCAAACTTGAGCAAGAAATTCCAGAAATTATGTATGTTGATATCAGTGAAACTTGGATATATACTTCATTTCCTAAGGTCCAGTGGTTCACCTCATAGAGAACTTATTGGCCTTGGCCTGAAGGAATTTAATTGAATTTCACTGTAAAAGCAAACTTGTAGCGAAAATTATCATTAGTTGCTAAATAAATTGCAAAATGAGCCAAATAACTATATCTGTTTAGATGCTTGTCGATAGTACTTACCATTAGAAAAACGTACTTTATTGACTGACTAATCTGAATAAGACAAGTTTGAAAATGCCAAATAGTTCACATATTCCCCAAGAAATATGACTATATGAGCAACCATGGTGTTCTACAACCCAGAGAATTCTGTAATCTTAATCACGGCACACCCATACTATTTTTTCTCAAAAAACAAAAAAAAAATGTTCGGTCCTTACTTTAGGATACTTTATGAATGTAACAAATCTAAAATACAATAGGATCATTTTAGATATAACATGCCCGTGAGCAGAAATTAAACTCATTATCAAACATACATTTTTAATTAAAAAAAATTGAAGCTTTTTTAACATCTTTTGTGAAGTGTAAACTTATCCAGTATATAAGGATTATCTGCATCTATAATTCTACATACAGATGGCTCTGTACTTCTTTTGACTCAAGATATAGACATATTTCTGTAGTCTCTGAAAAGATTAGGGGTTCCACCTTTACTTCAACAAGGATAACCTTTTTTTCTGTCCAATTGATGAACATGAACAAAAGTGAAGCCAGCATGAGGGAAAGTCACAATAGGCCAATTTTGACTAGTTTCAATTGAATTGGTAGGAACTTATACGAAATTCATTTAACTAACAATATAGAGGCTCAAAATCCATCGACAACATAATCACTTATAGACACAAACAATTGCAACATTTGTAGTATAGATCAAATGCAATGACTTCTGAAATTTTTTTTCTTGTCGAAATCACCTTTATCCAGAAGCACATTGGACTCTACCTAATCTGGCTCAAGCTATACTACAGATATTTTTCCCTCAAAAGTTAATATGGAACTAGTTTCCGAGTACCCTCCTGTTCACCAAAAAGAACACTAATCTAAGCAAACAAAAACCCCAAATCTAAAACCTGAATCAAACCCCTCATTGATATACATCAAGTACCAACTACACAAAAATAAATCACACATTCCCATTGCTAAAACCAAGCTCATAACACATGAATTCAGCCCATACCTGCATATCCATGAAGGTGTGTAGTACAGACCACCAAATGTAGCTTAATCAGAAGAAAAAACAGCTGCATCACCATCTTCTGACTAAGAATTCAGAGATCAACTCTGAAATTCTCTCAAGTTTCACCAAAAATCCGAAGAGAATAAATTTGTGAAAGCAGAAACAACAGCAAATACTGAGTCAGAAGGTGAAGGGGACAGTAATTGTCAGCCATAAGTTCTAATCTACCGTTTAAAGCAGACTGAGAATGATAGAGTAAAGGAGTAAGAAAGAAGATGACAGTGCGGTAATAGCACAATAATGGTTTGGTGGGAGACACCCAAGTTTTCACCTTTTTTTCAGAAGGGAGATGAAAAATTCGGAGAGAAGGGAATTGTGAAAGGACAGCTTATTGTTCTACAAAGAAAACTAGAAGAGATCGAAACCACATAGAAGAATGGAATACTATACACTCTAAAAGCAGCAAAAGCACAATGATTTCTCTGTAAGAAGGTTGGTGGGGTTAAACGTGTGAGACCAGAGTCCGTATATATGATAAAGAGAAAAGAAAAGAAAAGAAAAGAAAAGAAAAAGAAAGAAAGAAAGGGAGAAGAGTGAACTCATTACAACACTAAATTAACATCGGAAAAAGTTTAGCTCATTTTTTTATGTTTATTTTATTCAATTTCATCAATCATATATTATATTTATACTTTTTTTTTTATAATTGGTCATATAAAAGGTGGTCATCTATATTCTCTCTCTACTGTAATTGGTCATTTAAACACTTTTTGTCACGTGTGACGTGTCATAATTATATTGGGAATTGGATGAAATGGACATAAAAAAATGGACCTAATTTTTTCCATTAACATTTTGGTAAGTAAAATACAATTTATCTTTTTTTTTAGAACTAAAATTTGTTTCAATTTAATTTTGGTAAAATTTTATGCCAAATATGTTAATTAGTTAATAGAAATTTTCATAAATTAAATTAAACAAACTGAACCTTTAAGAAATTAAATTTGTTATTGTTATACTAAATTTGACAAAATTGTATCTTTTGAAAATTAAAATATTAATTTACTCTTATTATTACACTCATTTAGTTATATTGTAGTTATTCAATGATGGGTTGATCCAAGTGGTAAACGACTTGGTATACCTTAAACTTGTGCGCGACGCGAGTTAAGTTCGGATTAGTCGAAACAATGTCTCAAAGATCGAACGAAAAATCAAAAATAATTAATGAATGAACTAAATAAACTTCGTCTTCACCTATACCGTTAAATGAATAGGTGAAAATATCATAATTGTTAAAAAAAAAAATTAGTTATTTAACTTTTTTTTAAATTTATACCATATTAATATTTTATTAAGTAACACAAAACTAAAGTGCCCAAGATGGAAAAGAGTGAGTCCTAACTAACTCATTTTTACTTTTATGGGCTATTTTATATATTGAATTATAGAGGGATGAAACTTTTAAATATTTTCAATTATTTTTTAGTAACTGCATAATATATTTATTTGGCATTTATATTAAAATTTTAAAATATACACATAAAAATTGTGTCAAAACTTTTTCTCTATGTTTTCACTAAATTTGAAAATAAAACTCAATTACTTTATCAATTGATTGATCTTAAAAATATATTTAATATTTTATATATATAATTTCACAAAAATTCATGAAGTTAACTTTGTTATATATAATACTATTTAAATAGAAATTATTTATGTCGTATCATCCTAGTTAAGTGACTTAATAAATTGAATTATACATAGACAAATTTGTTTTAGATATTTTTTAAAAAGTTATTCAATAAATACATGGTATACTTATTTTTCATATTTTTATTGAAAATTTAATAAAACTAAATAAGATGCATGTCTTTTTATAGTCACCAATTTTGAAAATAAAACCAAATTCTTTTACTCATTCAAACAATAATTATCAATTTACTCTCAATTAGTCAATCAAAGAAAGAGGAGCAAAAGTAGTGTGATTGACATAAACATGAGGCAAGAAAAAAAGAAGAGACTCATTGAATTATTAGCATAATGCTTGACTTTCTTTTGCTTTTCAATTGATTCAGACAATGATTCAACAAAAGCAAGATGGGATTAGATAGATATTTTGGATTAATAATAAATGTTGTTAGTTTGAAAAGTTAATGATTCGTTTTACATTACCAATTGTTCTAAAGAATCTAAACCACTTTTTTAGTTATCTCTGTTTGGGTGTTTTCTACCTTTGAAGCAATGACATCAATGGCGGATGGGCTATAACGTGGCTAAAGCTTGCCTCTTTATTACATATTTAAATAGTTTTTTTTATTGAAAAGATGGTAATAAGGGAAGGCACTCCCAAGTGCTACCAAGTAGGGCGTTGATCAGTGACATATTGGGAAGATCAACAGAGGCCCAACCCAAAGGATTACTGCACAGGCCTAAACCGCAAGCAGTTTTACCCAGTCGCAGCTACTCAACTAGCTCTTAGGTGCCAGGGGATCTCCCTGAGGAGGGATGCTCACCAAAGCAGGATTTTGGATGGCTTCAGGGGATTTGAACCCTCGCCCATGGGTGAGGCTATTTAAATAGTTTTAAAAGATAGTTTTTTTATAACAGTTGTCCTAAGTTAGGAAAAAACTAAGGTAAAGTTCATTAGGTGCAAGTTCACCAATCATAAATTGTATTTTTACTCTCTCTCTTTTTTGATTGGTTGTATAATTTATTGTCTTTTATATTTCCTCTCTATAATGAGAGGTTATACAAAAATTTTTTGCCACGTGTGTAATTTTTATTGGAGAACTTGATAGCAAGCACCTAATGAACTTTATCCCCTAAGTTATTGGTTAAACTTCTTTTATTGATTGCTAAAATATTTAATAATTTAAAATTTAAAAATAATTTTTAATATTTAAAAACTTTATTAACCGATCAAATAGAACAAGCTCATGTTTTTTTTAAAAAAAAATTATATATATATATATATAAAAACAGGGACAAGATTGAATTTAATTTTAGAAACAACCCGCAATTGGCTTAAAATTGTATTTTAATTAACTTGAGTTCAATATTTATTATTGGATGGTGAAAAGTTATCTTAGAAAGTATAGTTTGGCCTTAAGAAACTAAATTTTCAAATAAAATGTGAGTGCAAAATTAAGGCCAAATTAGAGTTTTGTAGTAAAAAACTTGACAAGTAATATCTTTCCTTCGTTTTAGTAATAGTAATTTACATTTATTTTTTGTTAAAACAATGCAATCTTCAACTCATCATTTAATGACTTTATGACTACTTTAAAGTATATGCCTTCCCATCCAACTTCATCCAATTCAAAAATTAAAACTTGTCAAGGAATGATATAAATGATTAACTTTCGGGTATTTAGCAAAAATTTGAATTTTATGATAATTGATATGAGAATCTTATTCGTGAGTGATATATAAATTTTTATCCGTAGCAAATCGACCCGCCAATGAACGAGTTGATTGGGTTGATTCATGTTTAACCCGTCAAATTTTTTTTTTTTCTCTTATTTTATGACTTTTTTCCATTTTTCTGTGGGCTTTAAAATTATTTCCTTCACTAAAAATATCTATTTTTATTTAGGAAAAAGTCAATAATTTGAATTAAAAATTGAAATGGACATATTGAAGAGAGAAACGATTTACATTTGTTGCTTATGTGTTAATGATTTGATAGTTTAATGTGTTTAAAAACTATTTTAATATTATATACTTGAGCGACTTGACTGGTTAAAAATTCGTCTTTGACATCCTCACAAAACTAATTCCATATTATTTCATAGGGTGGAGCATATATAAAAGGTAGACTTTGTGGGAAGTCAAATTTTCATGGTTAAACTACATTGAGACATATGTAAATAATAACATAAATCTATTTTACCTAATTTTTTTTAAAAAAAAACTTAGGGTCTATTTAATTTGAATGTAATTTTTCCATTTTTTATTGTTTCAAAAAATATATAGAAACTTATTTGAATTATAACGATATTCCACTAGTCCCCACATCATTATCCTAAATCAATATTAAAGAGTAAAAATAAAAATCACATTCCAACATCATAACATACAATTGGTATTTTTAGTTTTGTTCTTTAAGTATTTAGTTAGGGATTTAATTCTTGAAAGCGTATATGAAAAAAATTTCGTAGTCAACATAAAAATTCTCTTTTAAAAAGTATTCGATATAAAAGAATTAAGAATATTATTAAAAAATATATATCATAGTCTCACTAAAATATGTATCTTTCATTCTTGGGAGTACCAAAACTTTATAGCGATGAAGATGATTAAAAAAAACCAAGTGGTCAATGTAAGAGCAATGATCTATGAGGACATATATAGATAAAAAGAATTTAAAATTGACATATTTAGGGAAATTTAGGTAAAATAGATGTTGGGTGATAATTGATTGATGAATGGATCCGGATCTACAAAAGTGCAGACTCGATAAAATGCATAAACTGCACAATATGAACCGTTGGATAAAACTGTTATAGTACGGATGCGAATCTCGATTTTTATTTGACAGTTTAGATGATGCACTTCATACACTTTATACATTTTGTCCTTTATTGGATCCTCTTCCTTGGTGAATAGCCCCCAACACAGACAAAAACTCAGGATTTGGTAGCTGTTTTGAAATGCCCTGTCAGATTCTGTTTTGCTGCCCACCAATATAACGTTTTTATATCTACCAAAATATCTTTCTCACTAGTGTCGGTTTCTCAAGTTTTATTATATTAACATTTTGAAAATAAGTAAGAAACAAACTTTCAAAATAAAAAATAAAAAATTGCCTAATTAGGTAGAATTCCTTCCAACGTTCCTTTTTAATTCAAATAAGAAATTTTACAATGAGGAGCTAAAGCAAAATTGTATGGAGGTGTAAGGATTAATAAAAAATTTTGTCTTTAATCTATTTGAGAAAAGTCCATATTAGTATTGACAAATAACGTTAAATGAATTGAAGAATATGCTGAAAATCCAATAGTGTTGTAGTACCACACTTTTATCCGTATTTAAGGAGTGCAAATCTCCTTTTAAATTTATTCGGTCGAAATTACTAGTATCTAAAAGTTTATTGAGCTTTGACTAATCTAAATTGAGTTAGTAGAGTCCCATAACAGAATATAGCTCTCTCAATAATTTTTTTTTTCATATAAAAGATTCGAACTCAAAGATAATATTTTAATTAGATTATACCAAACAAAGAGAATTGCTTGGCATAGTTAATTCTTGATAATTAGTATATTCTTAAAGTATGGTGTTGGCTTATTCTTGATATGCATTTTATTTTTCTGTAGTATGGAAATAATTTCTCACTGGGCTTTCTCTTTAGGCCTGGGCTCAGATTTTTTGTGAAGATGGGCCCATAATGTTAAAGACTAGAGACAAAGTATGGTGTTGGCTTACTCTTGCTTTGAGTTGCTTTTAGATTCTAAAATCTATTCAGGCCAAAAAAATAAATCTAAAATCTAAATAGTGTTTACTAGGATTTAAAACTATGATCAATTTTTAAAATATTCAATTTTTTTATATAAATAAAATTTTAATTTTGACCTAATTTTATATAAATCAATCTCTTTAAATTATATTACAAGTCCTATTTATATAGCAGGCAAGTCTATTTTTAGTAATCTAATTCCAAGGGTTTGTTTGGCACGTCATATAAGGTTTGATTGTTGTTTTAATTTGGTCCTTTAATCCTCTTATATACTTTACAAATATAAGACGTATCAAATCCTTCACAAACATTTATTTTTGTATTTTTATTAAAAATCATAAATTTAATTGATAAAATGGTTATTATTTTATATTGGTCAATTACTTATTTTCATATATTAAGAGGGTTTAAACATTTGACATTATATATAACTTATGAGTATTCAAAGTTTGTATATATTTAATCAGAAGCTAGTACTTTTTGTATACCCATAATTTCAACCAAAAACATACTTTTAATACTTATTATATCGTAAAATAATAAATACAATAATATATTTGTGACAATAAGTATAATTTTAGTTTACCTTTTATTGTATAATATTCTGTACGCAGTATTTCTTTTTTTTTTTAATCAAAATGATAGTAAGGGAAGGCACTTCCAAGTATTATTGGGCAGGGCGCCAATAACATATTGTAGAGACCAACAGAGGCCCAACCCAAAGAATTACTGCACAGAGTTAAACGCAAGTAGTTTTACCCAATTGCAACTACTCAACTAGCCTTTGGATGCCAGAAGATCTCCTTGTGAAGAGATGCCCACCAAAGTAGGATTTTGAATGATTTTAGGGAAATTCGAACCCTCGCCCATAAGTAAGACGAGAAGTTTCCTTATTTCTTGAATCAGTGGTTAATAAAACGGAAAAAACTTAGGTCCATTTTTTTATGTTCATTTCATCCAATTCCTCGATATAATTATGACACGTGACAAAAAGTGTTTAAATGACCAATCACAGTAGAGAGAGAATATAGAAGACCACCTTTTATATAACCAACCATAAAAGAAAGAGAATGTAAATACAATATATAATTTGTAGAATTGAATAAAATGGACATAAAGAAATGGATTTAAGTTTTTTCCTAATAAAACATTATTCTAGAAGCAGATTCTAAAACTTCTCTCAACCTATAAATAAGGTAACAGAATGACAAATTTCATGGCTAATTGGGGTCATCAATTGAAGCTTGGTGTGACAATGATGCAGAATGCACCTACCGGAAGATAAAAAAAAAAATTCCTTGTGGAAGATATCATAGGAGTCTCTATTGGTGGAAAGTAGATTCTCTAAAGTAATTCTTTATATTTTTTATAGAGTTATGAGAGAGACAGAGAGAATGAAAATTTTTTCTCATAATTCTATCAAGAAATGTAGAGAATTAATGTAGAGGATCTATTTCTCTTTCTGTGAAGTTTATGGAAACGTTTGGTACAAAAGTTAAAAAATAATAATTTTGAGATTATGAGTTTTTATCTTGTAATTATGCGTTTGGTACAAAAGTTAAAAAATAAAATTAGAAATCTTACAATTCCGAGAATATTGGATTGCATCAATGGTTACAATTGTATCACATACACATTATATACATACAACAAATTATATCATAAACCCACCATTTCATATCATAATTCTCAAAATTAGAATTCCTTAAAATGAAATATCAATAAGGTTTGAAAGATAAAATGAACTTTTTCAAAAAAGAGGCAAAATTCTAAATTGCAAGAAGACCTTGAGATTTGTAGGTATGAAAGATCAATCAAGTCACTACTTAGAAATCAAATGAACAAATGGTACTCCACATGAGTCTTTTATGATAACAGCAGTTTGAAAACCAAAATAAGCAATGGAAGGTAAGGAATCCATTTCATTAGCCTAAAAATCAAATTAATGGATATAAATATAATTAGTTACATTTGTGCAAATAAACCCCTATATCAACTATTTTTTTTAAAAAACTTAAATAATAGATTAAAAAATACACAGAAATCATATATGAGTTTTAAACATGGTGCAAAACTCCCATGGGTTTTTAAACCTCGCACTCAACTCTATTTAACTTTTAAAGTTGCATCCATCGCCAATGAAGAGTAACACTGTTGATTAAAGCTTAGACTCTTGTCCGGTGAGGATTTGAACCATATGATAGATGTGACGACTATTGATGAGTGATATATAAGAATTATGTCCATTTTTTTTAAAGTGTTTCAACATGTCAGCAAACATTTTATCGCGTCAACATTTTTTAGAGCTAATTGAAATTTTTTTTGAAAATTGAATAAATCTGATAATAATTTTAATTAAAGTTTTTTTTAAATGACTGAAATTCTCTTAAATTAATTAAAAAATGTTGAGCAACATACCTCTTTCTTTTAGCTAAAAAATTGACTTTCATTCCGAGATTGAATCCTATGTTACTCAACATAGAAAAATGAGAATGACACATAAGTGAGCAACATACCTCTTTCTTTTAGCTAAAAAATTGACTTCCATTCCGAGATTGAATCCTATGTTACCAGCATAGAAAAATGAGAATGACACATAAGTGTATCTCATGGTCAGCATAAGATCCAGTCTCCTCCCATTCCTAAGTTATGACTTCAAAATTTGTCATCTTGTTGAAACGTTGCCATCTCTCACAATCTTTAGACTCTTCACTTGCATATAGCCACAGCCCAATAAGCACAAGCCATATATATACTCCCATAAGTACTCATAGTAACTTCATAAAACATAACCTCTTCCTCTCACTCACCACCATGACAGACAGAGTCCACCCTTCCGCCAAGTCCACGGCGTCTCACGGCGGAGCTAAGCCCTCATCATTCCCCAAATCAAAGCCCCAACGCTACGCCGCCGCCAACCAACCCGCCTACCGTCCTCGCCCCTACCACCACTACCACCACCGCCACACCCGCCGCAGATCCTGCTTCACACTCTGTTTCTGGTTCCTCCTCCTCACTCTCATCCTCCTCCTCCTCGTCGGCGTCGCCGGCACCGCCTTCTACATCATCTACCGCCCCCACCGCCCTTCCTTCACCGTCAATTCCCTCACGCTCTCTTACCTCAACATCACTCCCTCCTCTGTTCTCAACTCCAGATTCGACCTCAATTTCACCGCCGTAAACCCTAGCAAGAAGATCGCCTTTGTCTACGATCCAATCTCGATCTCCGTGCTCTCCGACGAAATCGACGTCGGCGACGGGATCGCGCGAGGATTCGAGCACGGGAGGGAGAATGCGACGGCGATTCTGAGCGCTTCGATTTTGAGGAGCGGGAGCGTGGCGGCGGAGGACGGTGATTCGGCTGGCCGATTGAAGGCGAATCTGAGGAACGCGAGTGGATTTCCGTTGAGAGTGATTTTGGAAACGAAGGTGAAGGCGAAGATGGGAGGGCCGGTGAAGACACCTAAGGTTGGGATAAGGGTTTCTTGTGATGGAATTACGGTTAATCCTCCCGCCGGGAAGAAGCTGGCGGCGGCGGCGACTTCCGACGCGAAGTGCAAGGTTGGTGTTAGGTTGAAGATTTGGAAATGGATCGTTAAAGTTGGGTGAAAATGGAGGGAGAGGTCTGAATTATATTATTTTCTGTTTTTTTTTTTTTTAAATTCTGTCTTTATACTTTTATAGTTAAAATTTTAAACTTGTATAGTTAAGAAAGATATTGTTAATAACTTGATATAATTTTCGTTAATAAAGTGTAAATTCAAACTTTCAATATTTTTTCTTATTTAAATTTCTGCGGGAAACAAGAACAAAATAAACTTTTTTTAATGATTTTTTGGGCTAAAACTAGGTCACAAAAGCCTACTATGACAACTCTACCTTAACATGTATTAAAGCGTAAGTTTTTTTCTTAAACATAAAGTGCAAGTTAATATAAATAATGGATTGAAATTATTTATTTTTAAGTTTGATTATTGACCTTAATTTTATAACATCTTTAGATTTTTAGATAAGTTATTTTATTTTTTGAGATTCGACAAATTAACCAAATGATTAATAATTGTATTTTTTATTATTTTTTAATGATTTATTAATATAAAATAAAAATATTTCTTTTACATTTTAAAAAATAAAAATATACGTAACAATAACTTTTTCTAAAGCGTAAAAATTACTTAATATCATATCTTTTCTTTTCTCCGTAAAAAATATAATATTTTTCCCCTTTTAAACTCAAGTACATCAAACTTGTCTAATATTTATAATTTATTTATCTCAAAAATATAATAATTATTATATTATATTTTTAAAAAATTACAACGCAAAGCCTGTAATTTTAATTAATATTTTATCATTTTTTACCCTACTTTAAGAATGTTCTTTGTACTATATTTTTTTGGCCTCGTTCTTTCAAGTCAATGTATCCACAAGTGCAGGACTCATTTGGTTGGGTACAATCTTCTTATTGAAAACGGATCCTCTACTGTCCATCTCGCCTACTGTTCTGCTGTCTGCTTCAAAACGCACCGTTTGGGCTGTGTTTTTTTTTTAAAAAAAAAGCTTTCCAGAAAACGCAGCGTTTGGAGTGGGTCTCAGACTCTCAGTTTCTTCTTCACCTATTCATTCTTTCCCGTGCGTGGCTACACCCCTGCGATTTTTTTTCTCTCGCCTTCACAGCAACGAAGTCTGTCTATCTCTGCTATTCTCGCCGGAGTTTGTCTCTCTTTTCTATTCTCGCCGCAGCAGACCTAATGCGTCAGAATCAAAGGATTAAAAGGTTTGGGTTTAGGGTTTCGATTTTTCGATCTGGATTTGATATATATCAAGGCCTTTTATTTCTTTGTTCGATTTGTAAAGCAAGCTTCACTCTAATGCTATATTGCTTCGGCATTTTTCTGGGAAACATCTTAGTCTTACATGGAAATACTTAGCAACTTCTTTGAACCTAAAATATATCATCATCTCTTATATTAATGGTTGCCTTGCTGCTTGTTGAGACCAATGCTCTGTTTTTGGATTACCTAAACGTATGTATCCCAAATTTAAAATTTTTAATATTGGGTATCTAATATTATATTTCTTATTATCAATTGCATTGCTTGAGTTATGTTACTGGTTTTGTGAATGGGTAGCACATGCTCCAATATATTTCTTTGAAATAAACAACTTACAAATGAGCCTTACTACAACTTCTGTATGAGTAAAACTAATTTATTTGTTCCTCTGAGTCCATCTGAAATGCATGAAAGAATGATGGATTTGACGATATTTGATCTTGGAAATAACCCAATAAACTGCCTGCTTCCCCATACTTCATACTATTTTGTCGTCGAGTGCGAAGATAATTCTTCTAATCCAAACGTGTGTATCCTAGATTATCTCGTCCCCCAACATGCATGCTCGCCAGTGTAAAAGAGGCTCTTTGTTGAATCCCAGAATCATTAGCCAACTCAATTTCATGAGCTTGGATTTCAGACACGTGCTGTTGAGAAGCTAGCATGTGTGCAGTTTGCATAGTATGGAGTACATGATTATGCTCTTCTACAAATTCCTTCACTCTCAACTTCCCATCTTGAAGGACGAGGGATATTTTTGCTTTGCAATCTGTTCTCGTCTCTTGTCGAGGATTAACTGTCAAATAATCTCTCTTATCTTTTACTCTTAGCCCTTCTTTACAACAAACAAATCGACAAGAAGTTATTGTTGTTTTGTCTTTTTTGTTCTTGTTGGCATAATCCCTCCTAACTCCGAATCCCATTCTAGCACCATAGTCCTTCCAAAAATTTCAAGCACTCTCGATGGTGTCAAATTCCATTCCAATTTTAGGCTTCCAATCAAGTTCAATAATAACATTTTTCTTACAAATAATAAATAAAAATTATATTAAATTAAAGGTAATGAAGTTACCAATTGACATAAACAATAAACAATCAATAAATTACATACAGATGAATATTGAAGTCAATAACAATAGGTGCTAATAACAAAACTAACAAATATATATAATCTGTTGATATATAATAAATATAATACATTCTTGGGCATTAAAAAAATACACATGCTTGGGGACTAAAATGAGAGATAAATGCATTTTCATTGCAAAAGTATATTCTATCAGGACTAATATGTAAGAGAAACGTTATCCCAAATGCAAAAAATACAATATTCTCCTTTTAACTCTACCATACATATTGAAACTCGCAGGACTGCAGGAGGAAGAAGAATGACGTTGAAGGCAGATGCTGCTCTTCTTTATGTTGAAATCGCACCAAATAGCACTCTAGAACCCTAGAATAAAAATGAATTTTTTGCTCTGCTAATCTGATGGATGCGCGGGAGAAGAACGGGAAGAAAAATTGAAGAGAATAAAGAGTCGCACCAAAACGCTGTGTTTAAAGACATTGAATTTAAAAAAAAAATGGAACGACGTCGTTTTTGCTGGACAACAGGCACGGTAGAGAAGCGGACAGTAAAGGATCTTCTATCCTTCTTATTGAATTATACTTTAGGCGATAATTAAAAATAACATAAATTTCTTATATTTGCGTGCTTGCTTAATACTTTTTAAGTTTGATTTAGTTTATCACACATTATTGCTTAAAACCACCACTATAGATTTGTGATAGAAACACTAATTAATAATTAGTTGGGAAATGGTTGTAACAAGAATCCTTTTAAGTCTTACTTTTCAGAAATGGATACATTTTGTCCAAGGGATAAATTACGCATGTATAGTAATTCATGCCAAAGAAAGGAAAGCTATAATTATACGTACGAAGCCATGATAGAAGATAAATAAGATTTGACAAATTAATTGAGTTATGGTAACTAGCTAGTAGCTAACACTATATATATAGTTTGATGTTGAATGTAATCATAATTCAGGTACCAAAGTTTGAAGCAGTCAAATTCTTCGTTTTTTTGTAAACAACAATTCAAGAAATATATGAGCAATATATAATATAGCTCAAAATATATTGCTTGAAGTAGAAAATTTTGTTCAAAAATAATTACAGATATGGTTCATTAAAAAATCACTAGTAAATTATACCATGTTCATTCATAAAATTTGTTTGCGGTCAATTTTGTCTGAATTATAATCGATTTTATCCTCAAAGTTTCGAATTTTATTCTAACACTAATTGTCCAAATAATTACTAACAACAAATAATAACATATACATATATAATATTAATGTTAACACATTACTCAAATAGAAATAGATGTTCATAGTACGATAATACTGAAACACAACAAACGCATTCCCTTTCTCTTCTCTTTTCTGCATAAAAAACATGCCCTTAGTGTAAAATTTGGAGACATAAATAGCTTTATACCCTATTTAATTTTGTCAAGTTAAAATTAGTTTGAGCTCCTGCGTTTTAATGTATATGTCATTCAAAATTTTTGTAATAGTTTGGTTTCATTGTTACTAAATTATATATCCTGTAGTATTTTATTTTTTAAAAAACATTATTGAACAAAACTAATCACAATTAACCCAAAAGTATTAAATTTATTTTTTTGGTCGAACAATTAATTTCTCAAACAAGTTATTTTTTTTGGGTGGATCCTAAAAAAGTTAATTATTAGCTGAGATAGAAAAATTAATAATTTGTCTGTCTTTTGATTCACCTTTAACATTCTTTTGACTTAAAAATGATTTAAAAAAAAACAAATCAACAACTACTGTCACTTATTCAATTTTTAGTCTCAAATTAATAAAAAAAATTTGGATAATAAAACAAACTCCCTCTGACATATTTATCATAGGATAGGATCCATGAAATTTGAAATAGTTGAAAAGTTGCCATACACTAATAATTGGGCTCTAGCTATATGGAGATTGGAGACTCAACTTCTTGAGTTTTTATGTTTCTTTCTTTCTTTTTTCCCTCTTACCTTAATAAAAAAAATTCAAAAATAAGATAGAGACAAAGTAAAAATACTCAATAATTTTAAAGTGATGTGCCGCCTAGCAATATTTTATAGTAATTAATTACCTATGACTTATTATTGTAGAAAGAGAATCTAAGATCTCATGCTGTACTTTAAAGTACAATATGAAGAGAGAAAAGAAATAGAGGGTGAGTCCAAAAAATATGGAATTCATGATCATAATCTTAACCTAGAAGACAAGAACCATGGTTTTTCATCTCTCACCATATATTATATATATACGAATCAACCATATAGATGCTTCTTCATCTTCCTCCTTTCCATTCACTCACATATTCACTCAAGCTAAGCCTCTTCCAATATGGCTTCCAAGTCTTTGGCCAATTCCCAAAATCCAAACCCTAAACTTGCTTAAGTTGTTGTTCCTCAGTGCTCTCACCAATCCAATCCCTACATTCCGATTACTCTATTTCCTAAACCCTAAACCCTAAATATTGGTGAAGTAGTAGGTTTCAAGTATCTAACAAAGAAGGTGATAAAAGTACGTACGTGGCCCACGAGATTCCTAAAGAGAAAATAATAATATTGCAAGAGATTAATTATATTCATTCGTTGGTATATATTTAATTTGGCAGCATGCATGCATATATACATATGGGTGACTGAACTCAAAGACAAGTGTTATTGGAACTCATTATTATTAGCAACTCAAGGAGCAATAATGTGGTTGGTTTTGTCCAAGCTGTTTCCAATTTCTATATCTATATATACATCAAAACCTCCTGTTGTACAAAACTCTAAGCTCTATATATCTATACATCAAAACATCTTGTTGTACAAAACTCAATTAGGAGCAATAATGTGGGTGGTTTTATCGAAGCTAAAACAAGAAATTAGCAAAGTAAAAGTTGATGCAAAATCAGATTAGATTCAATCATCACTAATTAGAACTCTTGCCTTGCTCAATCTGCTAATTCTCTGGCATCTAATTCAGATCAAGTTTCCGCCGCTTCCTGCTTCTTCTGGCTGATATCATGTTCATGAAAAATTGTACAAGCATGAGATTATGCAGATTATCAATTATTTTTCCCAAACAATAATTATATAATAGTTTATTACTTTGTTGTCTTTATTTTGAAACATTTAATAATTTTAGAGTTGAGTTTGAATGGATTTTTAGATTACACAATCGAAATAAATCACGTGGGATATGCTATATAAACTGATTTTAGGTGAAGTATATATACAAAGTTGTAATTTTTCCCTATAACTTATTCTAACAAAAAGAAAATAAATAAATAATTAAATAATTAATTTCTCTACAGGAATAGTATACTAGCTAAAAGCTATAGCCCCTATTAATTATGAGCTTTCTCGAAAAATTGAAGCCTGAAAACGTCTCTCTATGCACAATTTGTGAGAGTAAACAAAATTGCTGCACCTTTTTTATTATCATCTTGATGAATTACAGGATTCTCATTCTGATTCTGATTCTGAACTCTTTGATCATCGCTGCATATTTCAAAAAAGAAGAAGAAGAAGAAACTAATTAATTATGGTATAAGCAAACTAACGTTGATGCAACAACAATAATAAATAAGTACGAGATAAATCTAGCAATTTAAGACTTATTTAGCTTTAATTCTTAGAACTAATAGTATTCAAGTCAATATATAAATACACATAAAATATTTTTCATATAAATCTAATTTGTAGACGCATGTATGCTTGTGTTGCGTGTAAGTCAATTAGAATAATTAATGATAACTAAGTTGTGTACATATATGCAACTCTAGGATTCCTAAATCCACACATGCATACATATACATGCACAGTAAGCTAAGAAATTAACTGGAAAGTTTTATTTATTTATTTATATATTTATATTATTGTGAGGCAAAATACTATTTAGTTCCTGAATTGTTGGTCAAATTATTATTTAGTCCCAGAATTTGTCAAAAATACTATTTAGTCCCCGAAATGTTTAACTATGTCAATTATTTAGTCCCAAAAAATTTGACAAAATACTATTTAGTCCTCCAATTTATAACTATATCAACTATTTAATCCCTAAACTTGGCAAAAATACTATTTAATCACCGAATTTGCAACTCTGTCAACGGGTAATAGTCAGGAGACTAAATAGTTGACAGAGTTTCAAATTCGATGATTAAATAGTATTTTTGCCAAATTTGGGGACTCAATAGTTGACATAGTTACAAATTCGGGGACTAAATAGTTGACATAGTTAAACATTTCGGGGACTAAAATTTTTTGATAAAGTCGGGGACTAAATAATAATTTGACCAACAATTCAAGAACTAAATAGTATTTTACCTCTATTATTGTTGATCAGTTAATGCAATGAGATTTTCTATTAGTTTCACATATAGGAGTCAGAATTACAAGTCTTATCTAAACGAAACTCACATTTGTTTGAAGAAAAAAAAAAGCATTACACGTACACAAAACATATTAACTTGAGTGCGGCTATATATATATATATATATTAATTAAACTGCTTTAATTTGAATAACCTAACTATAGGATCACAATTCTCAATCCAAACCTTGTGTGTTTGTGTGTGTCTAAAGAAGCAGAAACTGAAGAAGATTAGAGCATATGATGATCATAAACACACACCTGCGCTGCTCCACTAATTGATCATCCGCCCCAATCCTGAGCTGATCAATCGACGCCGATCGCCTATTATTATTATTATTACGCGCATCGTTCGGATCGCACAGTAATTCATCACCAACATTATAACCACCACCGCCGCCACCACCATAATTCTGGTTCCGCAACTGCCACCTCATCAAATACGCAAGATCATCTTGCGCAGCATTCATCTGACGATCTCCAATCATAATATACGCCTCTGGTTGCATCAGCGGCGCCAATTCTTGATTATGATCAAGAAAATTATGCGAATAATACGGCTGATTATGATGAACCGGCGGCGGTACGGCGGAGGCGGCGGTGTGAATGCGTAGTTGTTGTTCGCAGATCTGCGGCGGTACGGCGGAGGAGGAGCTGGCGGCGATTGCGTTGCTGTCGAGGTAAAGATTCAATTGATCTACGATACTACAGATGAGTCGTCGTTGTTCCTGATAAATGACCGGCGGCGGCACGGCGGCGGCGGAGGAGGAGGCGGCGGCGGCGTTGTTTATGTTGAGGTAAAGATTTAATTGATCTCTGAGACGATGGATGAGTAGTTGTTGGTCGTAAGAGGAGAGAGACGAGAAATTCGCGAGAGATTGAGTGACGCGATCGAGTTCGTATTGAAGGCGAACGATCTGGTGACGGAGGAGGAGAAGCATATCGGAATCGGAGTAGAAGACGGTGGAGGATCGCGTGGCTTCATCGTTCTGTGGAGGAATAGGATTATTGTGGAAGCGTTGCAAGATTTTGGCGACGTTATCAGCGCCGAATTGTTTGTGAGCGTTGAGGAATTGGCGGTGGGTAACGAGAGCGGAAGAAGGGCAATTTGGGGCGCAGTTTCCGCGCTGCAGGTTACACGCAGGACACGTTGTTTGATTGGCCATGGTAATACGGAAGGAAGAGAGAGAGAGAGAGAGAGAGAGAGAGAAGGCGAGGGAGGAGGGAAGATAGGGGGTTACGGTTGTAATTAGTTGTAACAGAATGGGGACTACATTAGTACATTATAAATATATCTTTTAGTACTTGGAGTTGAGAGTTGGGATATGTATCTTAATTTTTATTCCACAATTGTATATTTCTTCTTCTTTTTTGAGAAGGAATCGAAACATATGCAAGTCTATTAGTATATAATGAGCAAGTCTATTAGTATGTACTATATGCAAGAAAAATATTTGACTATCTTTAATTTTTCTTTATTATTTTCTTTAAAAGATATATGTATGCGCGGGAATTCTTTTCTTGCCCTATATAACTTTATAAAATGTAAGTTAGGGTGCAGAATGATTAAAATGTATCGTCACATGTAAGTGTTATAGTATAGATATATAAATTTTAATTTTTATTTGACGGTTTAAATTGTATTCTTTATGCACTTGTAGTTTAACGTAAAGGATCCAAATTAGTATATATAGATGGATTTTTTTATTTTGAAAAAGTATAGACTAGCACTGTCAAAATGGGCCGAAGCCTGCGGGCTAGTCCGGCCCGCCCGCTAAATGGGCGGGCTTGGGTTAGCTAAAATAAGCCCGTTTAAAAATGGGCCTAAACGGGTTGGCCCGTTTAAGCCGCGGGCTAAACGGGCTAGCCCGCGGGCCCCGCGGACCGGCCCGCCAAAAAAAAAAAAGAAAACATAAAATAAATATATATTTGTTTAAAATATGTATAAATATATATATTTTAGATAATTTTATGTGTTAAATAATAATTTTATTCTAATAAAGTATATACATAATTTAAATAATAATTAAAATTAATAAAATATTAATTTAAAGTTAAAAAATTACTAATTTTTAAGTAAATATATAATTTTATAATTAATTTTTTTAAAAAATATATTTAAAAAAAATAAAAAATTGGCCAGCGGGCTAGCCCGTTTAGCCCGCGGGCCATTACGAGCGGGCTTGGGCATTACTTCCCAAGCCGGCCAAATAAACGGGCCGGCCGTTTTGACAGTGCTAGTATAGACTATATACTAAGCTAGAAAAATATTTTATTTTCTTTTTTTTATTCATTTTTTATATGCTTTATTCATTTTCTTTAAAAAGATATATGTATGTATGTCGGGAAAACACTTTTTTTTGCCCTAACTTTAATTTTTTTTTAATTCATTTTTTATATGTTTTATTCATTTTCTTTAAAAAGATATATGTATATATGTGGGGAAAACACTTTTTTTTGCCCTAACTTTAATTTGTTTGAATTCATTTAGCTTTTAAATGCATGTAAAGTTGGCAAGTCTAGAGTTGTAGCATTTATTAACATGGCAATGTTTGATATATTAATTTTGAAATGAATATATGTATAGTTAGTTATATAAATAAGTTTCACATTTGATAGATAAATAATTGATAAAAACATTATTTTGGTTCTTTACGTTTACCCCATATTTTAATTTGGTCATTTACATTTGTCTAGTCTCAATTTAATCCTTGATGCTAATAATCTGAGTTAATTTAATCTTTCCATTATCTAGGTGTTAAATAATTAACGAATTGCTGACGTGAACAGTTAAATATATACACCTAAATATACTGAGTTGGAATTCCTTCACTTTATATTCATATTTTTTAAAAATTCACTCTATATTTATTAAATTTTAAATAAGAAATTAATTAAAACCTAAAACGTTTCATCATAGTGCTGAAGCATGTGAAGATGTTATGGGAGGTTTTTTGAAGATCTTAAAGTTAGAAACAAGCAACCACCAGAACTCTGAAAACTCTTTAAACCACAAAAGTTCTCTGAAACCAAAGAAAATGTGAAGAACATGAAGTCCTTCATGGAGGCACTGGTTTAAAGTGGATGGTATTGATCATTTTACATTAATTACCATGATCCAAGAAGAGTTAGTGGGGAAGGATTGTATGACCTGAAGTTGCTGCGTTTTGAACACATGCTGATGATGCGGGTTCTAAATGAGGCATTGAGACAATGAGACCTAAGTGAGGTTTTGAAGAAGCAATAGATAACACTAAGGGCTTAGGTAGCACCAGAAGGGCGGTAAAGTTCTCCGAGTTTTAATACAGTTGCATTTTCAAGGTTCGAAACTTGAGACCTTTGGTTAAGCTAGAACAACCCCTTACTAGTTGATCCACGTGCTTAATTTTAATTATTATCTCCTTAATTCAATTTTTGAAAAAAAATAGGATTAGATTGTTATTCGTTGTGAGTGATGTCACTCCACTAATAGACCTGGCAATACTTGAGAAATTAGTTATTAAATCCCTTTTGATGTTCAAGTAGAGATGATCATGGGTAGAGTTTGGGTAAGATATTATATCCCCCGTCCTCGGACCCAATTTGAGTGGGTATAAAAGTCAATTGCTATCCTTAGACGCTACAAATAGTCGAATTCTCATATTCGGAACAAGACCCATAGAAAATTTGAAATAAATTATTACTTTATTAATATGAAATTTTTTTTATCATTTTTTCATCTATAACCACAAAAAAAAAATTAAATTATAAATATAAATATAAATATATTATTAAATTACTTCAGTGAAAGATAAAGGATTAATTTAAAACTTTTGAAACATAAAGAATTAATTTAAAACTTGAGTGAAACATAAATAATCAAAATGAAACTTTCGATAATTTATCTAATTTTATAATTTCTTTCTCCTCCTTGGAGTTTTTTTTTTTTTGGGCAAACTCCTTGGAGTTTCAATTTATGGCGAAGGAGGCCCAAATGTTGGATGGTCCATGATGTCACAGAAATGGGCCGAGCAAAACACCGAATATACATTGGAAAGTTCGAGAAGTGCAAAAAAAAGAAGAAGGAGAAAATCGGAATATGATATTTTAGTCAATAGAAAATAGAAATTGAATTGAAAGCGGAAAATATAAAACCTTCGGAAAAAAAGACTAAAACCCTCTCTAAAGCCCTATTCTTGCACTTGGCCATTAGCCATCACATTCATATTCTTTCTCATTTCATTCATTTTCCGAACCAGCAATGTATCGAATAGCTTCCAAACTAGCTTCTTCCTCATCGAAAAAACTGGTAGGAATTTCCGCTCCATTCTCGATTCTTATTACTACCTATGTCATTTTTCTAGACGCTTCCTTCCTAAACTACAAAATTGATTTGAATCGATTTTGTTAATGTTAATTAAGCTTCAACAAAAGTGGGCAATTGTGTTTGTATCTGAATGATCAAAGATTATGTTTCTAATAATGTTGTTCTCTGATGGAGAGTGTTTTAACCTGGATATCTTTTCTTCGCTTCATGTATGAATATTTTAATTTTAATGGGATAGGTACTTAGTCGGATTACATCAAGCAGAAATTATGTGGCGAAGGATATCAACTTTGGAGTTGGGGCTCGTGCTGCTATGCTGCAGGGGGTTTCTGAGGTGGCTGCAGCTGTAAAAGTAACAATGGGACCCAAGGTATTGGGTGTGAATCACTGTTTCTCCTCTTGTTTATGCTAGTTGGTTGTTGTAGTGGGTGGTTGCAATCTTAAATCTGCTGATAGTAATATATCTATTATGAGTTCTTTTGATGGAACTGTGAACTTTAATTTTAGAGTTGATTTAAATTCCATATTGGCAATGCCAAACTTTTTGGCATCTTCCCTTCCTTTTCTTTTGGTAGATAAGAAATGCAAGTGGGTGTGTCATTTTTCTTTGTCAATTGAGAGAATAAGGTTTCACTTTTTGTTTCAAGTTAATGGCTAAAAGCTATTTCCAAAGATCATTATCTTAGATGATAAAATTTCAAAAAAGATATTTCATTTTGATTGTTTGATTCAGGGTCGCAATGTAATTATTGAGAAAAGTCATGGAAGCCCCAAGGTTACAAAGGATGGAGTGACTGTAGCCAAAAGTATCAAATTTAAAGACAAAGCAAAAAATCTTGGTGCTGATCTTGTGAAGCAGGTGGCTAAGGCTACCAATACTGCTGCTGGGGATGGTGATGACTTCTCTCTGAAACTTTGTTACTCCAAAATGTTCTACGAATGTAAAATGAGAAACTTTAATTTGATATCATGGTTTATCTAGTTCCCTATAGGCATGGATAGTTGGCCTTAAACTAGATGATTTATAGTCCTAGCAAACTAAATGAAGTTGCATCGGTATAAATTCTGCAAGTAACTCTTTTGTAGCTAAAAGTAGAATTTGATTTCATTTTCAAGAGAATTCGTAGAGACTTGTCTATAAACTAGTTGTAGTCCATCAAAAACACTTGGTATATTTTGCTTAAGTGATCTAAAAATGTTGATAACATGGGAAGGTGAAGTTCTAATATATGCGATGACTGTTCCCACTCTTTAAGAAACATGGATAAGATCTTAGGTTATCAGTTATCTATGCAATTTCCTTTCCCTTCACAAGCCTCATTTTGTTTGTGTTGGTGCCTCTGGATCTTACGAAGTCATTGTTATCTAATTCCAGGTACAACTTGTGCAACTGTTCTGACTCAGGCAATACTCACAGAAGGCTGCAAATCAGTTGCTGCTGGTGTTAATGTCATGGATTTGCGTAATGGTATAAATAAGGCAGTTGATGCTGTAATTACTGATTTGAAAAGCAGAGCATTAATGATTAGCACACCAGAAGAAATAACTCAGGTGCAAGGGATTATCAACTCTCAAGCAAACTTACCTCCTGCTGGATGAATTTTGGATAAAATAATTGATATTACAGTCTATGCTTTTCTACTTTCTTGCTACTATCAACATTCAGAGCATATACATTTAATTTTTTGGGCAGTGGATAATCTTAACCTTTTTTAGCTTGTTAAAATTAAAATTCATTCAAACCTTTTTAATGGAAGCTTCTTATCATGCTCTCAGCTCCTTCATCCACATATCCTGGTGTTATGGCTTTGCATGTGAAACCCAAAAAAATGAACCTTTTCGTAATTATGTTGCATCTATGTCAATTTTGAATCCTTGTTTAACAACATTTCTAGACCAACAATATGTTTTCTTTTCACCTACTTTGTGCTTACTTTCCAGTCATTTGTTTGTTTATTCTGAAAGAGTGGTGGGACACTAAATCTAAAAACTGTTTGATGAATATTAGTTTGTACCACAACTTTTTTTTTAATGGAAGTTTGTACCACTACTTATCTTTTATTTTATTTTTTAAAAATTACTTAATTTAACACTAAGTCCTTGTTCAACAAATTTTCTCTACATTTTCTATTCCTATGAACTACTGCTAGTTAACAATTCTTTATACTAGGTCATTTCTTTATTTGTTGGTCATTTATTTCTTATATATGACAAGTAGGTTGGAACTATATCTGCAAATGGAGAGCGAGATATTGGAGAACTTATAGCTAAAGCAATGGAGAAAGTAGGGAAGGAAGGAGTCATTACTGTTGCAGTAAGCAACTTCTTTATTTTGGTACATTTATACTTGGCGAATTTTCAGTTCAGATTATTGAAGTTATTAAACCTGCAGGATGGGAATACTTTGGAAAATGAGTTGGAAGTGGTAGAAGGAATGAAGCTAGCCAGAGGCTATATATCTCCTTATTTTATTACTGATCATAAGACCCAGAAATGTGTAAGTGCAGATTGAATGTGTTGTCCATAACATCTATGCCAGACATTGTCTAATAGTTGAACTAATATGTTGTTTTACACTTGTACTATAGCGTTGATGAAAAGAAGTTGGTAATGGTACATTTTTGGACAAAATTCTTCTTTTGATTACCAAGTCTTGTCAGCAATACATTTAATTCCGACAAAAGAGAGGTGTTATATTTGTTAATCTTATCTTACTATCAATTAATCATATGCAGTAATAAGGATGCAAGGTTCTAGCGCAGTCACATGAAGCTATTTGTTAATCTTATCTTACTATCAATTAATCATATGCAGTAATAAGGATGCAAGGTTCTAGCGCAGTCACATGAAGCTTAATTTTTATTTTTTGACAGCTATTCATTCTTCTTGCAAAGAGTCACTTTGTCACAAATATTGTAGAGAATTTCATTCTTTTTTATTGTTAAATATTCAACTTGATTTGGATTGAGTTTCATCAGTGATGTGAATAATTGTAATTTTCATTGTTAGGAATTGGAGCACCCCCTTATCCTCATCCATGAGAAGAAAATATCAGACATGAACTCGCTGGTGAAAATTTTGGAGCTGGCAGTGAAGGTGACCAAACTAATCTTCAATGAACGTGTTCACAATTTTGGATAAAAGTTTACATTTTAGGATCTTCTCATTCTTTAGTTTGTTATTAAATTTTAAGCAGAAAAATAGACCACTTCTTGTTGTTGCGGAGGATGTTGAGAGTGATGCTCTGGCTATGCTCATACTCAACAAGCATCATGCTGGGCTTAAGGTGATTATTTGGCTCTTTATATTTGCACTATTTAAACTTCAATGTATCTACTAGTTCTCCATATTCTTTTTTGATAGAAACTAGTTCTCCATATTCATTACTCAAAATTTCTTGTATTTTAGGTTTGTGCTATAAAAGCTCCTGGTTTTGGCGAAAATAGAAAAGCAAGTCTAGATGATCTTGCCATTCTTACTGGAGGAGAGGTGAATAGCTCTCATCACATCTATTTTTTAGATACTGTGTACAGAAACTTGATAATGATCTTCTTTTCCTCATTTTTTTTTTCCGTAAGAATCACCTTGCCAAGGTCTAGCAAGTTGGAGCAAAGTTTGTTATGTGTTATATGAATGTTTATGATGTGTTCTAAAACAGGTCATCACAGAAGAGCGTGGTTTGACCCTTGACAAAGTCCAACAAGAAATGCTCGGTACTGCAAAAAAGGTTTGTGGCTAGAAGCAATATAATTGTATAAGTAACCATAAGTACCTTGGACTCAAGTACTCAACTAATTTAATGTGCAACAGGTTACTGTCTCTCTTGATGACACTGTCATTCTACATGGTGGTGGGGATAAGAAGCTTATTGAAGAAAGATGTGAAGAGGTATCTGATGGTTAACACAGTATTTTGTTTTTTCTTGTATGATAATTTTACTTGTACCTAACTGAAATGAGAAGGTCAAGGCTTGTGTAACTCTACCCTAAACATAAGTGACACAGTGGGCAGTAGTAAAGTATCATCCATAGATGATTCTTAATGTGAGGTCTTCCAGATTTGACTGTAGAAATATTTTAAATGCTTTACTTAGCAACAACTACAACAACAAAAGCCTTTTCCCACTAAGTGGAGTCGGCTATATTCATAAAGATATGACAAAGTTTTACGTTGACTATCGACTACTTGACGCAACCCTTCTCTTTTATCCGGGCTTAATGCTTTACTTAGCATGCAGTCAAAATTAGATTGGTGGTAGAACAAGGCTTATTTTCCTTGTTCTCTCTTTCTCCTGTTACCTTTTCATTGGATATATTTCCTTTTCCTGCTTGTACACTTGTGGGATGGCCGCAATTGTAATTGTGCTTGGGGCCTTGGGCAGTTTATGATGTGAATGTCACTTTATAGCTCAGGGCAGCAATGGATAAGAGTACAGCCGTGTTTGATAAGGAGAAAGCACAGGAACGGCTATCAAAGCTATCTGGTGGTGTAGCTGTTTTCAAGGTTTATCACATACCCTTATAAATTCTTAGCTGTATTAAAATTCATTTACATTTTCTCACATGGATGATGGAACCAAACCCTTACAGGTTGGAGGAGCTAGTGAGATAGAAGTTGGGGAAAGGAAGGATAGGGTTACAGATGCTTTAAATGCTACTCGAGCAGCCGTTGAGGAAGGAATTGTTCCTGGTAACCTATCCTTGTTCCATTTATATTTGTTCACATTCTTTGAATATGTTTCACATTATTTCAGTCAAAACATAATTGTTTTAATCAGGTGGTGGAGTTGCTCTCTTACATGCTAGCAAAATATTGGAGAACCTCCAAACCCAAAATGAGGATGAGAAAAGAGGAGTACAGATCATTCAGAATGCACTTAAGGTTGTTTCTTTTGCTAGACCATCATCTCTTTCTGTCAAATTAGAACCCTTTCTCTTTGTTATTTAAATATTTACTGATGATCCATGTTTACAATAGGCACCTACTTCCACAATAGTTTCTAATGCTGGTTTTGATGGTGCTTTGGTTGTTGGCAAATTGTTGGAACAAGACAATCATAGGTTTGGTTTTGATGCTGCTAAAGGTTTGTACTCTAGTTGTTTCACAAGTGAAATCGACACTGACATATGTCAGTCGTTGAAAATTCTGTTCTCAAAGTGCAATTAGCTAGCTCTCTGTTGGTTTAGCTGCTTGTTTTGGTTCAAGTTATTTTTTGCTGCTTTTGGGAATTAAAGGTTGAGGGTGCTTATTGTTCTAAAACAGGTGCCTATGTCGATATGGTGACGTCTGGAATTATAGATCCTCTCAAAGTTGTCAGAACAGCCTTGGTAGATGCTTCCAGGTGAAATTTTTTCAGTGCATGGCAATTCCACATTCATACACACACACACACACTCAAATTTATATGAAAATTCTAGCTTCACAGTTGTGGAGGTTAGCAATATATCTGCATAGGGATGCTTTGACCGAAAAGCTCTTTGACTAAGGCTATATATGGATGGAGGAAAAAAGAAGAAAAATGAAAATTTGAATTTGACAGTTGCTCTGATTTAAATTTAAATTATATATTTCTATCAAAAAATAAATAAATTATATATGTATGAAAAAAAAGAATATTGTGATAAATTAAAGTGTTGTTGTAAATGCAGTGTGTCATTGCTACTGACAACAACTGAAGCAGCTGTGGTGGATGATCCAGATGACAAAAATAAACCTCCCAGCCGGGTCCCAGATATGGATGATTTGGGATACTAACTTTAGTGAAAACCCATTTTGTTTATCAATATTTGAGTCATTTATGTATTGTGTTGCTATTCCTTTTTTAAGGAACAGATACTAAAGTATAGATTTGGACATCCATAGCTTTGAAATATATATTTTTGGGTGGAAAAAAAAAATTAGTCAAGGATATGGCACCTCAATTTAGGGTTAGAGCATTCAGAGAGCACTTACAGGAGACTTTCAGATAAATTCAAGGCATGTAATTGTTATGTTTGGAAGGCTATTACATGAGTCAACCTTTATTGGTCCAAAGATTTGAATTTTACAAAAGGAAAATGATTGGTATGATTATATTTAGATAAATAGCTAAACTGAGAAAGGTGAAATCATATTTGGCCAAAAAAAGAAAAAGCAAAAAAAGAAAGGTGAAATCATACACACAGAATGGATAAGTTTGGTTTTGTTATTTCGTCTTTGTCAATGACTTGAATTATGAACAAGTCTATAAAGTTTATTAGGTATTTGCTATCAAGTTCTCTAATAAAAATTATACATGTGGCAAAAAATTTTTGTATAACCAATCATTATAAAGAGAGAATATAAAAGACAATGAATTACACAATCAATCAAAGAAGAGATAGAGTAAAAATAAATTTATGATTAGTAAACTTGATAACAAGCACCTAATGAATTTTATCTTTAATTTTTTCCAGCGAACAAATATGTATTTGATGTGCTGATTATGAGATTTTTTTCCTTGAAATATATATTTAAAGAAAAAAAAGGTTTAAAAACAGGCAATGTCTAAGGAGTATCAGTATTTTCACATTATGAACAGTGGCATATTTATAATTTCCTAACAATAAATTCTTTTGAGTATTTAAATATTATTACTATTATCAAAATGTATTTTCTCTTAACTGTATTAAAAATTGAAAATGAAAAGTACAACTTGACCAATAACGAATTTATTAAAATAAATGTACCAAACAAAAGAATTTTTTATTTAAAATATGAACTAGAATTTTTTTAGCGTAATCTGATAATTGTATTATCTTCTACAAACTATTTTATTATGACTTAAGATTAGATTGAACTAGTCCTTTTCTTTTCTTTCCAAAATAACATTTTAATTTTTTAGATAATTGTATTATCTTTTAAAAAATCTTTATAGAACAATATTCATCTTTATTTACAATTCAAAATAATAAAATATATAATTAAAATATGAACTAAAATAATTAAATAAATTAAATAAAAATCTAAAATAACTAATACAATTTGAATTAAAAGAAAAATTATGCAATTAATTTAATGTATAAATAATTTAAGGAAAAAAATTTGAACAACATATGTTTAAGAACTTAATTGTAAAATAATCGAGATCTTTTAAGGATTAAAAATTGATTTGTAAGGCAATTTTTTTAAGGGCTGATTTGTATAATTAATAATTAACTGTGTCACATAAGCGGTTAACTATTCACGTTAGTATTTTCATTAACTACTTTTAATAGCACCAGACGTAGGTACTAACATGTATAATATTTCAGTCTTTCATAGATTAATTTGTATAATCAACATTTTGTTTATGAACTAAATTATCAGTGCAAGTGTATATTTCATGGACCAAAATGATAGTATACTCCTTTTAATATATTAAATTGTTAGCTATTAATTATTGTTGGATAGTTGTTATTCCAAAATTATACAAATTCATTTATTGAATTTATAATATTTAAATTTAAATATTAAATTAAATAATCATAAAAAAATTACCATATTCAATTAGCTCACGTTAAGTCATATTGAGTTATGGATGATTTAATATTTTTGAAAATTTATTTCATTTAATATTTATTAAAAATTAAAGTACTTAAAATATGTCATTCCCACCAAACCAAAAGCTACTTACTATATATTTTCTTTCACTTTACATCTAGTATTTTTTTCCTTTTTATTTGAAAACTGAACATGTTAATTCTTAATTTTTACTTGTTACTGAATATGTATACATTACAAATATAAATTATATCAGGAAAGAATAAGACAATCACAAACTCAAAATGTATCAAATCAATGCTAAGCAATCTGTTGCAATATATATATATATATATATTTCGTGTGCCAGGTTTTCACAATGCATTTGGAAAATTTTTAAAATGAAAAAAAAAATAATAATATCTATAGGCCTGGGGAAAGTCACACTAATTGATGTAAGACTAAATTAAAAGTTCTAGAAGGGAATGTCAAACAGAATAAATTTAGTGAAAATCTCCAAGAGGTAATAACTAAAACATACATAATGGATGAGCTATTTAGGCTTAGCTTAGACTAATCAGAGAGAATTAGAGGATGAAGAAGGCCAATATTAGCTTTGAGGAGGTCCATTGGAGGCTCATTCATCAAGCTAGAAGAAGATCATATGATTTTTATGTTTTCTTCATCATTGATGTCACACAATATATATTTAACAATTTAAAAGATACAAGAAAAAAGTACGATGGGAGGATTTGGGCAAAAAGTAAATATGATGTTTTATTAGAAAAGTTGAGAAATAGTTAATAACTTCATGATTTAATTTATTATTCTAAAATATAATAATTATTTTATTTTGTATTTTAAAATACAAAACTATCAAATAACTAAATCATTATTATTTTATATTATACATTTAAAAATAATAATACATACGCGTACGTGTATATGCGGAGCCTCTAGGTATTATGATCTTTCAAAAATTAAATCATACTTTCAATTATCTTTTAGAGATCATTTACTAAAGTTTTTCTTAACCATGCTTTATGATGTTGTTAAGATTGAGATCTTGCATAGAATCAAACAAAGCACAAATTAAAAATTGAATCAAGGATTATAAGATCTTATTTTTTTATAAAATAAATAAAAATGAATATAATAGTATAAGTTTCGTTTGCAAGTATAAAATTATAAAAAAGTTATCATTCTTTCATAAAATAAATCATGATATATTAAAAGATCTATATTAAAATAGTTTTCATAAAACAACTATTTTTACCAGGCAAAAAAACAAAAACTATTTTTATTAATGAGTATTACCAGTGTGATATTTGAATTTTTCTTAAAAATTATAAGTTTCTAACATGAGATAGTAAGATTGTAGGATATGTAACAATAAATTATTAGATCGTAGGATCATGCATATTATAAGATTGAGATCCTATTGCTATTATATATAGTAGATTTTTATTTCATCTAAAATTGATATTCATTTCTATGAATGTAAGATGTTATTAGAATTCTTGTTAAAACATATATTATTTATCTACCAGTCAAACTCAGCGCACTTTCAGATTTCCCGGTATAATAAACTGAATCTAACTAACACAGAAATATGAATTTGACTTAAATATATAGCACTAATTAGCCGTGGCCCATAAAAAAAGTATAAATATAAATATGTTAAGTAAGAGTATCTCAATATGGGTTACGTTACATGCATGCATATATATATATATATATCTAATATTCATCTACCTATTTTTGCAAATTAAATTTACCTAACAACATTTTCAGTAATCTCTACGAATCAGACATGCATGCATGCATGCAGAAGCTAGGGGTAGGTAGGTACGCACCTAAAATATAATTTATTCTAACAAAAAATAAGAATAAATAAATAAGAGTCGTCTCGCTCTCAGGAATATGGTACTAGATAGCCGCCGCTAGCTAATAATTATAAGCTTAATTTGTTGAAAAATTGAAGCCTGGAAATTAATGAATAATTTCTCTGAAGAAGATAAATTAATCTAAGTGGAGTCTATGTTGTGATTAGCTAGTACAATTTGTGAGAGTAAACAAAGTTGCTGCGCCTTTTAGGTCATGATCTTGAACCTGCTGATGAATGCAATCTGCAGCCTCTGCTTTCACTATTGCATTGTCTATCTTAAACAAAACCCTTTCATCACTGCATTTTTCAATAATCAAAAACCTTAATTATAATCATCATCTTAAAAGTTAAAACCAAACTGAATTTTGTGCAACAAAAATAAATGAATAAAGATAACTAATCTAGCAAATATAAGACTTCGGGCATGTTTGGTAGACATGCAGAATGTGATGGGAATCAGGATAGAATAAAAGTGAGTAAAATGACCATTTTATCCTTATACTAAGAGGACAAAAACATAATTTTATCACATTGCAAAAAGTAAGCCATGTTTGGTAGCATGAATTTGTAAGGGAATGTTGGATTACCTCCAACCTTACTTGTACCAAACATGCCCTAATAGTTTAGGGCTTAAAATGGCAAAACCTAACTGATTAATTAGGACTTCTATTAATTATTTAATTATTTAATCCAACATTAATTAGGGCATAATCTAAGAGAGTCAGAATTACAAGTCTTAATTACCTGAACTAAAACACTTGCTACACAACATATTTAAGGTTTTGCTAACAACTTCACTTAATAAAATATGATTGGTTAATAAAATATTTAAAGACTTGTTAAAATTTGTAAAAAAAATTAACAAAAGTAATAATTTTTAAAAGTAAGAAATTCAATATTCAATCGATCGCATAAAACTTTAACTAAACATTGATCACCAAAATCCTTATTTTAAAGTACCTCAAGAAATGAAAGCACTTGACCGTACTTCATAGTTTAGGGTTTCAAATTGCAAATGCCTAAAGACACTCTACATTTTTTTAGTAGAGTTATATATGAGAGAGATAGAGAGATGAAAAATTGAGAGAGAAAAATTAAAAATCAAGAAAGAAAAGATTTTCCTTCTCTCTATCTCTCTTATAATTTCACCAAAAAATATAAAAAATTACTTTAGAAGATCTTATAGGGCTTCTATTAATTAGGACATCTCAGAGTCAGGATTACAAGTCTTAATTAGCTAGGGCTTCTATTAAAAGACAGGTTAAGGTTTTGTGTAATTAATTAATAAAACTTTAATCAATATCTTAGAGCCCTATGATTAACAAAATCTTTGTACTCAATCGTATTATTCATAGTTTAGGGTTTCAAATTCACACCTGCGATGATGATCCACTAATTCATCCGCCTCAAACCCGAGCTCATAATTCCTCGCATCACCATTATTATACTGAACATCCAGCATGCACGACGACGACGACGATTTATTAATATTATAATTATTAATATTCCGAGCGTCGTACAATTGATCATCGCCAACAAGATTATAACCGCCGCCACAATTAATCTTGTTCTGATGCAACGACGACATCGCCGACGATAAATCTTGCGGCACCGCCGCCCAAGAAGAATTCACATCCTCCTCCACAACACTCTGACCTCCGCCTTCCGCCATCATATACGCCGCCGCCAATTGCTGATCGTGATGAGGAACATAATTAGGAAGATGCTGCTGCTGCTGCTGATGATGATGGTAATTGTTGTTGTAATTAAGATTCAATTGATGAGATCGGAAGATCGCGAGTTGCTGGAGGACGAGATCGAGCTCGGCGCGATGGAAGTCGATCTGCGCCTGGAGCTCTTGGATGTAGCGGTAGCAGCCTCCGACGGGATCGTTGGCGCGCATGTCGGACTGGTAGATGATGGATCGCATGGCCTGGTCGCGATCGTGAGGGTCGAGGTGCTCGATGATCTTGGTGATGTGGCGGACGCCGAAGAGCTTGTGCGCGTTGAGGAACTGGCGCTGGCGGTCGTGAGGGAAGTACGGCGCCAGGAGGCAGTCGGAGGCGCACTTGGTGCGGCGGTACTTGCACGCGGCACACGCTTGGTTGTTCGGATTGTTGCTGAGATTGGGATTGATGGAATTGGAATTGGAATTATTGGAATTGGAATTGGAATGGGAATGGGAGGAGGTAGTGGAGTTTAAGTTCATGGTAATTAATTAATTAGTTGTTGTTAATCGATCGGAAAGGAAGGTAGGATTTGAGACTCCGGCCTCGAAGGCGAGGGAGGAGGAAGAGAGGGGTTAGGGTTAATTTGATTGGGATTTGGGGGAATTGAAAATTTTGAAAATGTGTGTGTCCTGAAATTTCTGGAGATGGAGAGAAATGGGAGGAGTGGGAGAGAGAGACAGATCACGAGTGGGTTGGATTATATATCGTGTATCATATATTCATGAGAGAGAGAGAGAGCAATATCACATAACTGATTCAAATGCCTGGATTATATATATATATATAGATATAGCAATTTCTTAATTTTTTTTAACAAATATCAATATATCATAACTGTATTATACCTTTTTTGGTGTCAACAAAAAGTCTATTTTGTAATTTAAGAATATATAAATTAAAATATATTATATTCTATATTAATATGTTTGTTAGATTTTTTTTAAAAGTAAATTTAAAAGTAAAATAAGAATAATAATAGGTATGTAGTTATGAAAGAAATGAGAAAGACAAAAAAGATAATGAGTGAAATGTTACTGGTTAAGAATTAAAAATGGTTAAACATTTAATTTATTATATTATAAAATATAATAATTATTATTTATATTATATTTTAAAAAAAAAACTAAAAATAAATTAGAGTAAATTATACAAACCTCCCTTGACATATTAATATTACACAGACCTCCCATCTCGTTTGAAATATTACACTAATCTCTTTTGAGAGATCAAAACACCATACACCTTAGTCCAATTAACATTTTTTCTTGAAATTTTCATTCAAATAGATGATTTTCAGCTCAAATTTTTTTAAATGACCAAAATACCCTAATTTTTTTTTGGTCGAAACCTCTTAGTAATTGAAACCAAATTACTAAATTTTTAACCGGTATATATGATTTTGACTAAATTTTTATGCATTTAATAAAAAAGTAAGATATCTTAACTAAACTTTTATAAAAATACTGACCATCTATAAAAAAAAATTTAATAGCTACGATTTTTAAGAAAATGCAATTTAGTAATTAGTGTTTTTTTTGTAAAAATTATTAATTACAGAATATGTTAGATTATTTAACTTAATTTAAGAATGATTATAAAGGTTAATGAATTATTAATGATAAAAAAATACAAAAAAGAGAACAATAACATTGACAAATAATAATAATAATTTTGTTAATTTCAATTACTAAGAGATTTCGGCCAAGAAAAATTACTAAGAGGGTATTTTAGTCGTTTAGAAAAAATTAAATTGAAAACCATCCATTTGAACGGAAATTTTAAGAGGAAATGTTAATTGGACTAAAGTGTAGGATATTTTTATCTATCAGGAGAGGTCAGTGTAATATTTCAAATGAGAGGAGAGGTTTGTGTAATATTCATATATGTCAGGAAAGATCTGTGTAATTTACTCAATAAATTACATGCACGTATATATAAAGTCTCTAGTATATATGTACTTGCTTTCATTAGTAATTATTAATTATTAGGGAGGATTAATTTGGTATATGCTTTGTTTAAAAATGTTAATTATTGATTATATATATATATATATAATCTTTATTTGGAGAGTATATGTAATCTTTAGGTCATTTCCAGCACATATTGTAACGATATCTACATTTTTCTTAGGGCGCGTTCTTTACGCATAAAGGAAAATGGAAAAGGAATGGGAATGTGTTTACTGTGCTTGTTAGTACAAATTTTGGAATAGAAATGTATTAAAATTACCACTTATATTAAAATAAAAAAAATTATGATTATGTCAAATCAAAGAGCATAACGAATATTTTGTATATATTTTTTTAATTTTATGAATTTCCATAAAGGAACACTTTTCCATTAAGACCTGGGCCAACCACTTTTTATGATTTCCATTTCTCCAAGTTTTCACGCAAGAACCCGACCTTATTTGTCTCGTAGAATTATTTCTTTTGATAAAATATACTCTCTTTCTTTAAAGATTAAAAAAAACTCGCAATTTCATCATTGTTTACCAAAATAGCCTTAATTATACTGTTATACATTTTTTTTTTTATAATGAATATGTATTTAACTAATATAAAATAATATTTTTTTTAAAAGAGGGGAAGAATAATATAAGTTTTGAAATAGAGGGGAATGAATCAGGCAAAAAAAAAAAAAAATAGAAGGGAAGAAAAGTAGTACAGTTTTAAAATTTCTCAAGCAAGAAGTGTATAACTCTAAAAATTATTACAATATAATATTTATTTTGAGTAAAGAATAATAAAAGTTTATTTATTTTATATTAGTTAAAAATACATTTAATTCTATAAATTCAAATATGAGGGTATTTTAGTCAATTTTGTAATCTCTTAGAGGAAGAAATGATCATATTTTTGAAATAAAAGTAGGATTATTTGTTTTTTTGTTTGTTTTTGTTTTTAACCCAAATCTTCTCTCTCTAACCAATTGAATTATTAAGAAACAATATAAACTTGAAATTCAAGTTAGTTTAAGATACATATATAACACACAATATACACATATATACACTGATATTTACTTTTAGGCAAAAACACATTTTCTGTCCCTATGTTTGGGACTCTTCTCAGTTTTGCTCTTAATATTTTTTTGCTGTCAATTGTATCTCTAACGTTATACCAATGTCATCCTTTCACTAAAACCGTCAAATATTTAACAACTTTAAGTGACAATTTTCCCCAATGTTGTGTTGTTGTTGCTGTGGCCCTCACCATTCACCTTCATCATTCTCCTCCTCTTCCATCTCCATCTTCTTCATCTCTCTCTTCACCAAGCTCACCCTCTATTCACCCCTAAATCCAAAGTTCCAATCTTGCGAACTCAAATCCTGCGGCAATGTCCCAAAATATTATACATAAATATTAGAGCCAATTGCATGAGAAAATTTTTAAAATTATACTCTAATCTCTTCTTTTCTGAAAATATACACTGAAAATTTTTAAAATTATCTTGTATGTGGGTGTATAGGTGGAAGGCCAAAGTCAGAGATGTGAACATGTCACGAAGTTGAAGGAAGGAAAATGAGTTCGATGCAAATATTGTGGATTTGAATTTGCTGAGTGTTAATAGAATTAAATCACATCTCTTTCACCATCCCTTCCTCACACTTCTCCACCACACCCCTCACTTCCTCCTTCTCCCTCATCTCCAAAACGACTTGCGTTTCATTCCCTCCATAACACCCAATCCTATTCCCCTCCAAAACCCCCTCTATTAAAGACTCTGTTTTGCACCCAAACACCAAGAACAGATCCCTCTATTTCAGAGCCACGCCGAATCGGGTTCCGTACAGAGTCAGATTGCTCGTACAAGGACGACATGTTGATGATGATGATGAGAAGGAAGTGTTGGAGACTTGAATTGACTGGCTGTGGTAGAAGATTTGGTGGACGATGTAGTGGGATTTGGAGAGATTGAGGATTGGGAAGGCGTTGTTATTGGTGGGACAAGAGAGGGTGAAACCTAGGTACCCACAAAAGGATTGTTGGATACTTTCGAGATACAATTGACAACAAAATCACATTAGGAGCAAAACTGACAAAACTCCAAATGTTAAGAACAAGAAATATACTTTTGCCTTATTTTTAAAAGATAAGAACTAGTCAAAATTTTGTTTTAGACAACATTATATTTACTTTCTTGAGAGATAACTTTCATATTAAATTATTTTAAAAATACTTCTATAAGGTGAATGATTTTTTTGTCTTCAAATACGTGATGGTATTTTAAAATCATCCATCAAATTATCCCCTTTCTGCCTCAAAACTAGAACCTCAAAATCTAATATTTCAAATAGTAGTGTCAAAACGGGTCGGTCTGGCCTGCTACGGGCCAGCATTAAACGGGGCGGGACGAGCCGGCCCGTTTACTTGGCGGGCTTGGGAAGTGATGCCCAAGCCCGCCCGTATTGGCCCGCGGGCCACTTTTTATATTTTTTTAAAATATATATTTTTTAAAAAATAATTATAAAATTATATATTTATTTAAAAATTAGTATTTTTATTATTTTAAATTAATATTCTATTAATTTTAATTATTATTTAAATTATTTATACACATTATTAGAATAAAATTATTATTTAACACATAAAATTACATAAAACATATATATTTATACATATTTTAAACAAATAACTATTATTTTTCATTTTCTTTTTTTTTTTTAATTTTTTAACGGGCCGGCCCGTGGGACCCGCGGGCTTATACGGGCCAACCCGCTTAGGCCCATTTTTAAACGGGCCTATTTTTCAAAGTCCAAGCCCGCCCATTTAACGGGCGGACCGGGCTAGCCCGCGAACTCGGACCCGTTTTGACAGTGTCTACTATTAACAGTTCAACATTAAATCCAATGGTACCATGCCATTATTGGGACTAGATTTTTTTTTTCTTCTATGATGTGGGATTGGTTGGTCATAACTTCATGCAACCCATTTGGACTTCACATAGATTAAGATGCAATTTTGTTGCACCCAATCAACTATCCAAAATTAATCATATAAAATTACTTCAAGTGATCCATTTCCAAAATTGGGGTTAGCTTTGGTCTCATGTAGAAGCACATCGAGTAGAAATAAGTAGGCACCCAAAGGGATCACGAAATTTGTTATATTGATTAAAACATCTAAACAAATTTTAGTTGAATATATGTTAAAAAATTTTAAAAGTATAAGCTGCGCCACAACATTTGAAATTGTTAAAGTGCATTTTGCATAAAATGCAGGATATGGTCCGTCAAATAAGAATCGAGATATATATCCATATTTTAACACCTTCATTCGACGACCAAGATCTTACACTTCAGCAAATTCAATTCTTGTTAGTAGTTAATACACGAATAACCTAATATAACACATGAGAATTTCTCTAAAACCTCTCCTATAGTCATGAAATGCTCACAATTTACAATTTACAACAAGTCCATCTACAAAATGATATTTAATCTATCATCAAGACTATTTAACCAAAATCTTCATATTATATGGTAGAAATCAATATCTATTTAGCACGTTCTCGTATCACAAACCACTACATTTTTTGCAACCTATTTATCAAAACTAACTGAATTCCCTTATGGTTCAAGACTAGCTAGGTATCCTCCTCAGTATCGTAAAAAGCAAAAATGACATCATGATTTTATCTCAAACTAAATCAGAGCATAAAGAGTTAACTCCTATACTAGTCATTTAGTCAAAGGTTAATGGATCAATTTAATTTCTAAATCCAGATTCTAGATTTATCTCTGTCATTACTTGAAGTGAAGCTACTCAATTAAGCTTACCGCGATTGCTCTTATCCAAGAATACCTGGAAATATAACACTGATGAATAAAGAAATGGTTGAGTAAAGCTGCATTTTATGATTGCATGTTCCAAGTTTGGAAGGGAAAAATGCTGTATATATTATACAATATAAAAATGGGTTTTGCTAAGCACTCGTTAAAGTTTCACCTGATTGGTTGATGAAGTTTTAAGATATTACAAAGTGTTTCTGTTGATTTTTCACAACTTTCAAATAATTATATGCTCCACCAACCATTCAAATTTACTGGCATTTAGGTAACTGATTTCAATCTTAACATCAAGAAAATAATCTGCCACTTCTGTTAGTAAAGTGAGAAACCTATTTGTCTATTGAGAAATAAAACCTCATTTAGAGCTCCTTACACATTTGAATGAGAGGAGCTTAGGGCTCAGACTTGACAAGATCTTCCACAGATTTTCTGTAATTGGCAATCAAGTCTCTGTAATTGAAACAAAAGGAGACACGTATTTATAAATAGCATGAAGAAGTTCAACTAAAGAGAGATACCAGATGCAATTAGTACAAACCTTCGCTGATTTAGCAATTGTTCACTTTCCTCTAGCTTCTTCTTCTGTCCCTCAACTGTCTGCATTTAGCATTCAGAAAGTCCTAAGGTTAGATAAAGAATACTTCCTACCAGCTACAAAATATTAGTTAAAGATCCAACATTTATACGGAATCTGCTCTTCATGCATGGCCCACAAGCAGGCCATAGGCCATATAATAAAAAGAAGACAGCAAACTCAAACTCAACGATTTATGCCGGCTGATGTACTATAATATTATTCCACAGAAAGATCATTGCGTTTAATTAGAGGTATACCATATGCCATTGAACAATAGCAGAACCATTCAGTCCCAGAACACTTCTGAAACGCTCAACTAATAATATTCAATTACCATAAACATACATAAACAAGCAAAGAAAATGTATTATTACATAAAAGATAAAGGTAAAAGCAAACTATAGAAAAGGAAAAAAAGAAGAGAGAATTGCCAATTACCATAGCCTTGGTGCTTAAGGAGTCTGAGATTGAGTTTAACAGCTGCTGGCACTTCTCAAAATGGTTGCTCAATTCATTGATCTTTCATTAGTTCAAATAAAAGAAATGTCACAATTAAACGTTAAAAGATATAAATTTAAAGGCTTATTAGATACTAAAACAGAGAAAAAGAAAAATGAAAACATACCAATGAATCAGATTGCTGATCCCTAGTCCCACCTTCGATAACCTCTGCCAAATTCTCCACCAGCTACAGCCATAACAAAGAAATCCCTTTTATAGAAATAAAAATTAAACTATATTCCCCCGACAACTTGGTGCCCTTTCAAATTAGTCCTTCCGAGATGTTTTCTTTCAATTTAATCCCTCAATTTATCAAAGCATTGTAACCTATGGAGCTTCTGAATTTCATGAAATTAGGGTTCCTAAGCTACGTAGAAGACGACTAAATTGTGAGAGTACAACTAATTAACCAGAAAGAAGATTAGAATCTTAGTATAGAGAAAACGAAATTAGGGCTTTTCAGGCTTACATGCAGGAGATGAAAATGAGAGGCGAGGGACTGGTGAAGGTTCGGTTGCTGTTGCTGTTGCGGCTGCGATTGCGATTGCGATTGCGGTTGCAGTTGCTGTTGCTGCAGCTGCTGTTGATGATGGAGAAGATGCGACTGCTGCTGCTGATAGAGCTGTTGCGACTGCTGCTGTTGAAATTGGGATTGCTGGAGTTGTGGTTGAAACGTTTGTTGCTGCTGCTGCTGCTGCTGAAGAAATTGTTGTTGTTGATGGAGATAGAGAGGGTCCTGATTCGATTGCATAGGGTTAGTATTGTGGGTTGGGATCATAGTCCAGCTTCCTCCAGTGTTGTAAGGATCCATTTTGCCCTCTTTCTCGGATTGCTCTGTAAGCTGTGTTGGAAATTTGATCCTTACAAAATGGATCCACATTAAAACCCACTTTTTGAGAACAAAATTTGAACTCTAAGAGAGATTCGAAATACAAACCATACATACCTAAAGTTCTAGCAGCCACACTAACAGAACGGTCAATCCGAAAAGAGGAGGCAGAATACGCAAAAGAGACGGCAACTATAGGGCTTTCCACCGTATTTCCTACTCTCTTCTATACTCGAACTCCTTCTCTCCCTCTATTTCTCGTCCAAAAACAGGGAAGCCAGCGTTTCTTTCTTCTTGTCTCCCCTCTAATAGGTTCGTCAGTAAAATTACTATTGAGTTGACATACTTATCTAAATTCAAAGACTAAATTATTATATTATTAATCTTTTATGGACCAAAAATGATATTTACTCCTAAAAAATTTATTCACTATATAAAGGTTACATCTTACATGTATATCTTCTAGTCGAGCTTGAAACTATAGTCTTTGGACTTAAATGGATAAAATGTTTCGAATCACTATTTTAATTCTTAAGTCACTAAAAAATCAGTTGAACTAATAAAACAAATATAAATTTTTATCTATTATCAATTTATTTATTCTTCTAAATAAAAATTATATAAAATTGTATTATAACATACAAATTATATAAAATTAATAATTATTTATTTATTTACTTAAATTCACAAATAATTAATTAAATAATATAAATTAACAAATAAAAGTCTATTTTTCCTTTTTGTTTTCTCAAGAAGTCTATTTCACAGAAGATATCAAATTTCACTCCCTCTCTTCTGTATGTCCAATTGTCCATATCTTCTTCCTCTTCATATAAATTGTTTTCATCTTTTTGGTTTTCCAAATATCCCAAACACTTGCTTAAGTGATCTAATGAGCTAACCACTAGACCAATTAAATTTGGTTAAAATTTTTTTTTTCATCTTTAAAAACTCTTTGAGTTCTCTAATTCTAACAATTAACTTTTGAGTATAATTCTTTTAAGAACTTATACTCTAACTTTTAAGATGTGAATCTCTCGAGAACTTGCTCGTATCACTTCTCCTCCTCAAAATTTTGTTTTTTTTATTGTGTAAAACGCAAACTAGATCCGGATCGTGTCCGGGTGGATCCCACTTCAATATTTTGGACTGTCCGAACCGGCCAAGTGTCTGGGTTCGTGGAATCTCCCAAGAATTTGCTCGTATCAGTATCACTTCTCCTCAAAATTTGTCTTTTTTTTTGTGTGTAAAATGCAAACCAGATCCGGATAGTGTCTTAGTTGACCCACTTCAATATTTTGGGTTGATTTGGACCGGCCAAGTGTCTGGGTCGATGAGTTTCCGGTCGGTCCGGTCTGGGTCCAACAACAATGGTTACATGTAGGGGTGGTTGCGGGTTTGAAGAAAAATTGGAACCAATCCGATCAAAGTTTGGCGGGTTGAATTTGGAAAAAAAGAATGTTGAACCCGAACCGAACCAACTCGTCAATGGACGGGTTGGGTTGGGTTGGTTTGGGTTCAACCCGTCAACTTTATTTTTATTATTTTTCTTATTTTTTGACATTTTTTTATTTTATTTTTTAACTTTTAAATTACTTACCTTCATGAAAAAGACTTATTTTCATTTAGAAAAAAAGTCAAGAACTTGAAATAAACTAAAATTGACATATTCAAGATATGAACAATTTGTATTTATTGCTTATGTATTAATGATTTAACATTTTAATGTGTTATAAATTCTTTTTCTAATAATAATATATACTAGTGCGGGTTTGCGGGTTGGTTCGGGTTGGACGGGTTCATAATTTTCAAATCCGCTAATCGAACCAATCAATGAACGGGTTGAAATTTTAAACCCAAACCAACCCGCCAACCCGAACCAATTCAACTCAAACTAGCGGGCTGGATTGGGTTGAGCGGGTTGGCGGGGGACCCGACCTAATAATCACCCCTAGTTACATGTTAATCTTCTTGTCAAGCTGAAACGACCTGTCGTGGGGAACATCGAAACGACGTTGTAGTTTACAGCAGCCACGGCGTCCGCTCGCTAACCTTATTTCTAGCTCCGAGGGAGAAGGAAACATGGGCGTCATATAAATTCGTTGCTTCCTTTCCCATCCACTCTTCGAATCCAATTCTAATTCCCACAAATCTTCAATATTTTTCCGGCTTCCAGGTTTGATGTTTATTTCTGAAACCTTTCTCTCGCATTTTCTTCTTGAATTCGGAATTTATTTTTTGTTTGATTCTGATTACTGAAACTGGAAATCGCTGTGTGAATTAAGTACTCATCTAAGTTTTATGTATTTGATTCCTTTTGTGAGAATTGCCTCATTTTTAGGCTGGGAGTTAAAAGCTAAGAAGAGAATAATTGTATGCACAGTTTGTGAATTTAATCAAGGTTGCTTATGATTGTTTGTTATGGAGAGCTGAAATGTATATCGGAGTGCCATCAATCTGCCCTCTGATTAGATTCAGCAGTTTCAACTGCTCAATCTCAAAGTTAAACCCTCTGATTAGATTAAGCAGTTTCATTTTAATTTTTACTTCTGTGCTTTGAACAATTGTACAAAAGTTAAGTTGGTGTGGATGTAAAATGTTAGGTAAGAATATGTACTATCAGGAAATTCCCTAATTCTCTAATTGGCCTTGATATATTACTTAATGCTTACCATTTTCTTTCTTTTGAAAAAGTTCATGGATATCTTTTTTGCCTGAGAAAATCATTTATCAATTGCTTTTAAGGACCAAACAAATTGTAAACTAAAAACAACATTTTTGAGCTCTCATGATCTCGCGTGTTACCTAGCCAAAAATGCAATAAGTACAAGAAAGTGCGTTCTTCTTGGGTGCTTTTATAGTTTTGATGTTGCATTATTATCCAATGTTGGTGTATTCCATGGGTTTGGCTAGTGGCATTTGTTTGAATGTTTGATATTCTTTGAAATTGTAGGTAGACTTAACAGTTATGGCAGTAAAACCAACAGTTGCATTGAGGGCTATACTTGTAGGAAGTATAGCTGCTTTTGCTAAAATAGCCGGTGCAATGAAGGCCGCTGGTGGCGCAAAGATGGGTGCGGCTGCGGCTGCCATGACAGCAGCAGCAACTGCAGCCATGGCAGGCTCAAAACAGGACCAGAATGATGCTTCTCAACACTCACCACCTAAATGATATCTTCTTCTTTTAGTCTTTCTGCTTTTCGTGAGATCTGATGTCATAGTTTAGTTGACTATTCCCTGAGTTTCATTGGAACGAAGATGTCATATTTGTAATCCTAGTCTAGACAGATGGTGATGTAATAAGCACTTAAAAATTGTTTTCTTGCTCTAAGAAATTTTGTAGTTGGTTAGCAGAAGGTAGATTCAAATCTCTTATCCATTCTGTATCAAATATATATATATATATATATATATATATATATATATGTCAAGCATTAAATGGGCTTACATGCCCCTCAGTGCACAGGCAGAATGTAAATAAATGAGCTGTTTTTGTAATTTTACTCATTCATTTGGGATCGTTTATAGTGTTGATCCAATTGGTGTGCAAGATAGATGGTTAATAATATAAAAGTTTCATCCAAAATATTATCCTTGTATGATTACACTTTATTGTGAAAATGTAGGATTCTACAATATACTAATCAGTAACATTTGTTATAGTGTAAGAAGCTTATATTCCACAATCAGTTTATATAGAAAATTTCTTTTCTTTCTTTCTTTCTTTTTCTTTTTTTTTTTTTTTGAAAAAAAGGAACTAATCTAAAGTGGCATTTTCTTATCTCAACTAAACAGTAACACTATGAGATTATTTGGTCCTTCTTAACAAATTCTTAAAATTCAAACGTGCATTCTTTCAGTGGTAAAACAATGGTAAACAATTTATTAGTAGTTGAAGTATACAGTTCAATTTCTTAAGATTTTTGAGACATTATTTGATTTATTTCATATAATGCACAATGTAGCACCAAGATAGAATATAAACATCAAGTACCCTGAAGATATGACGGTAAATAAATATTTCGCACTAGTATAGGCATGAAGTAACCTGAAGATATTTTCAAATTCTGCAACATAAACATCATATTTTGCCTCTTACAGTATGGAAAACAGTTATTCCACCAAATTTCACCCCACATCTTATCTGGGTACTCCATGTTACAGAAATTTGACAATACACTTGTCTATATATATGTAAGCAAATTTACTATCTATTCATCACGCATTATCCACTTTGGCTGATAAATCAAAGATAATGATCACTTGACCAGAAGGTTCATAATTACAGCCACAATGAAGGAGACTCTAAACCTTTGGCATTTCCATGTTTCAACGGCCAATCATATTGAAGATGTTATAGCTGATGGACTTTCATCTCACTTGAACCACAAGTGAAGTCTGGCTCATCAACTGTGTGTACCACATGTTCAGGGTTTGGAGATTCTAACTCAAGTATAACCTGCACATTGGTTTCCACAAGACTTAAAGCTGAAGCTTTCAATCAGAATTGCAAGCTGTATTAAGAGGTGATCTGCTATGTTATTTTCACAAAATGAAATTAGTATAATGAATTGCTAAAAGTAGGTAGTTTACTGAAAGGAAAGATAATTTATTGCAAGCTTGTTGAATGAAGCAACATCAGCATGTTCTGTCTTCACATGTTTGAACTATGAACCGGTAAAATGATTCCATAAAAAAGTTTCAGGTCTCAAATGATTGAACACAAAAATAAAAGCAACTCTTAGTATTAAAGACAACAAAAATAGCCTCTGCTAAGTCATACCAAGGTATTATCCCCGTGCTTAAGGACGGGTGCCGGAACGTAAAGGTTGCACTGAGGTCCTCTTGACTATTAAAAAACCATAAGTTAGTACTTGAAGAGAAAAACAAACGAGTAGAGAACAAAATATAAAACCATGCAGCATAATCACAAATATAATTCGACCAAGAGAAAGAGTTGCCAATTTACCGGCCAATATCTTCCTAAATTAAATTCGTTAACGAATGCAATGCCTTTTCCCCAGTTGTTAAATGATAAATACGTATCCTTGACAGGTCTTGATTCATCAATTGAGAAATGACCAGAATACAAAGCAGGTTCTTCAGAAGAATTCTCTGCCAAGAGAAGAGTTCATGGTTACATATTTGACATCATCAATTGATAAACCTAAGGAGTGATGCTTGATGAGAAACACCAAGAACAGGGAAACTTCAGTACATACCAGACTTGTGTATAACCCTTTTGTGAGGCAATGATATTTTATTGAATGCAGAAAAAGCATCCTGCATGATGGGATTGGAAGACGGAACTTCGTTCAAGTTGTGAAAAGGAATAGGGAGCATTTTCCACCCGTGTAGAGTTTCCCCGTTGACATAAACAGAAGACAGAATGCCCTGAAGTAGCTGTAGCCAATTACAATCAAGTTTTTAAAAGTAACATTGTCATCTTCAGACAACCTTTACCTTTCTATCAAATATGAAAGTCCCATAATTTACATGACCCATGTTTTCAACCTACAAAAGAGGGGAAGGAAACATTTAATTCAATTTCAGAAAATGTGAAAAGCAGCAAGAAACTCTTCATAGGCGTGGCCATGCAATGTTGATCTTTATATTTGATTTGCCTTCCATAATCATAATGACCAACTATATTACTAAATTGAGAAATTAAATAAATAATTAATAAAAACTTCATCTTATATAAACCATAAAAAATTTGCCAGGTCAGCAACTAGGTCCAAAAATTGACTATGCTATAAGGCACAATGTTTTACTCTAGTGACTTGAGATTTACTCTCAAACACATGAATTAACTTGTATGAGCAATGTAAGGCAATGAGTTGTAGTTCTTCTAATTCCTGTCAAGTTCAAATTGAAGTAATGTTTAAACTAGTGTTTAAACTGTAAAAAAAATATCCAAGTTCACTGACACTTCTTTTAATCCACAAAAGGGTGGAGCTGACCCTGAGAGGATGGATTTATTAATTATAAATTAAGAAAGTACCGGGACATTAGCAGCTCGAAACACCAGAATGTTTCCTCAGTACTTAAATAAAGGAAATTAATCAAGAAAGCATGCAGGTAAGGTACCAATATAAATAGGTTGATGTTAGAAGGACATTCGGTTTCAGGAAGGATGAGTTCGTTATTCAGCCATCTTTCCAAAGTACCAACATAAGTCGGCCGTGCACCGCTTTCTTCAGAAGGACATGAGATAAATACTTGAGCTCTGTCATGCACCTGCACATCCATAATATTTGTAATGGAAATAACATTTTGATACAAAATAAGAACATAGCTAAGAAAACGACAGACTAAGAATCAGTGATAGAAGGTAAAAATCACCTTTGGTACAGACAAAATGCTTCTTCCTCTTTTAGCAGTGTATTCCGATATGTATAATAAAAACCCGAACATCTGGACATGAGATATTCAGTTTCAATTATATACCTTTCAGCAATTTATCATTACAAACAGATCCTGCATACCTGGCCCACAGACTCCATTGACAATGGGTTTTCAGATTCAATCACATTGATGGGATTGGTCAAATCAAACATGTCAAACAAGAAAGCCTTTCTTTGTAAGTGAATTGGTCCATATCCTGTCTTTTCATTACTAAAGGGGACTGATGGAAGAGTTGCTGAACTATATCTTGCTATAACCTTCCGGAGAGCTGAAATATACAATACAAGCTCAAATATATATCTTTGTTTGCATGGCTTGGATTATAAAATTTTACAATGACCAAAGTATCAGGGGGAGAATGAATATATATACATACATATATATATATATCAATTACAAATCTTGGGAAAAGATTTTTACTGGATATATCATATTTTGTGCCTGTGCAGTAATAGTTCAAGATTATGTTTCAAAATTTCTCATAAACCTAATTCTTAGTGTTCCACCTTTATTCATTAGGTGATGTGTGGCTGATAAGAATTTGCTCATAGTGATATAATATTCACTGAATGACATTGATGCTAAAACAAACACGAAATCTAAATGGACCTACATTCATTGACACACTTTATCACATTGCAATGAAGTATATTTAAACCAGTCAATTGAACCCTGGATTCCACCATCAAGGACTCATTGGAGTGTTGCACGACATCTAGAAGTCTCAGACTAATTGGGAAAAGATACAAGTTCTTTCTCTGAAGAAAGCATGTAGCTCATTCAAATGCTCTTTATGAGCATCTGACTCAATTAATATTGCTCCCTTAGCATCAAAACATGCTTTGGGCTTGCATTTTGTATATAGTCACTAACAGAAAGCAGAAGTAGCTTATGGAAAGAGTAAATGTCAACAAATTTAAAAGTGCATTAACAATAGCCTGGAAGAAAGTGTAAAACTAACATTCTCACCATTGAATTTAGTATTGTCCACATCACCAGATTCTCTAATTGGTGCATCCTGGAAAGAGTAAGGCAACCCAATTTATAACATGCATACCATAAGTACTAGTGAGGATTAATAGATGGCTTGAAAGATTTCTAACATAATCATAAGAAGTGAGGTCAGGCTTGTAATCAGCCTCATCTTGACCAGTATTTGCTCCATTGTAGAATCCAAAGTTCGTCCCTCCATGTGCCATCTGAAAATTAGAACGTCAACGCCAAAAGGATCAATGAAAATGTTGTTTGACTTGTTTCAATTCCATCCAAAGGCAGAAGTTGAGACATACATAGAGGACAGCAGAACCATTCTTTTGCAATATTTTTTCAAGGGCAGCTGCTGTGAAATCAGCATCAGTCCTAGCAATTTTCTCTCCCCAATGTGTAAGCCATCCAGTGTAGAATTCACTGATATGACAATCAATATGAGATGAGTATCTAGCATCTGACAAACAAAAATAATATCTATAAGTATACATACGCTGAGAGTGGAGGTGACTTTCCAGGGGCATTAAACTCCTTTTGTAACTTGAATATAGGCCAAGGGTCATCACCAGTAGTAAAGTCAACAGCTACAGAAAGTGCATATATATTAGTTTGCTTGCAATATGTCCAATACAATGTCTGTGGATATCGGTTGATATGCAATTATGCACAGCAATGTTAAACGATGGAGCGGTGGGCAGAGAATGAGGAAGTGCATGTTATGAATAAGTAAGAAGGTTCTATAAAAAAAATGAATAAGTAAGAAGGGGTGGGAGAGAGAACAATAAAAAAAAAAGTTTGTAAAAGCTTGTATGTAACATCTTTTACTATTTTGAACTTTTACCTGAAAAGACAGCATCCCCACGAATAGTTCCCTTCTCAAGATTTTCCCGAGCTCCTCCATCTGTAGTGTATCTGGAAACAGGGAACATACATACAGTTTGAGAGAAGGAAAAAATCAACATTTAGAAGAAATCTGTGTTAACCCTGACTGAGATAATCCTCAGGTTACCCTAGAAACTTCACTATTCCATTGTCAGTCTGATTTTAGGAGGCAGCCTGTACAATAAAAGTAGCAGTTTGAAAAGTTGAAATTCATCTTATGCATGTTCTTAATCCATTCTTCCTGTTAACAGTACCTTATTTTGAACACTATGTTATCATATAATACTATCTCCAAACCTTGAGAGGCCACTATAAGTCTATAACAGATATATACATGACAACTTAATTTTTAGAGGGTGAGCCTTGGAGCAATGGTAAGGTTGCTGCTAAATGACTTCAAGATTACAAGTCAAAGAAGGTGAATCCTAGAAACAGTCATTTATAAAACTTTAACTGACCAAGTCAAAGGTTTGGTCTAACCCTCTCCAGATCCCACTTGGTAGGAGACTGGGCTGGCCTTTTACATGATAGGTTAACTTTTAAAATTAGACTATGAAGATGCATGAAAACTAAACATGTGCAAATCTGAGTTGAAGATCCCACTATAAAAGGGCATGTATTGATGTCTGAAGGATATAGCAGTGGAAAGCAAGATAACTAGATTAGTAACGGAAAGTAAAACAAGGAAATTTATATGTAACGTTTCTAATTAACTGACTGTTTTTCTATTATTTTATTTGTATTGTTGAATAACGCTTCTAGTATTATGTACTGTGGAAGGAAGCCTTGAATGAAATTTTCATCCTCCATAAATTCTGTTTCCTCTCCTCTCCTTGTTCTGTTATTATTTCCTAATATGACTACCTTCTCTTTTCTTTCTTCAATATTTCAATTTTAATAGTTAAATCACGCTGAGACATGCCAAAAAGACACACATATGAGGACTAAAACCCATGATCTAACTCTTGAGTAGAAACTAGTCCTTTAAAGAGACGGAAGCAGCACTAGAGCATTATACCAACTAATTAATTGGCTGAAAGATTAAGACATATACATATGGAGGAAAACATCAGTTTATAAAGAGTTAATTAGTATAACTATCTTCTTTTATAACATTCATATCATATTACATTTATACATCCACATACTACAGTTTAAGAACTATAAGAAAGAGTTTAAAAACATTAAACCTCTTACAAAATAACATCTTGCCCAAGATGGCCTCTAGCGAGATTGACCAAGTGATGAAGATATGCTTTGTCATTTCCATATGATCCATACTCATTTTCAACCTGTGCCAAACAATGTTTTAGTTACTTTTTAAAAGAAAGTCAAAATCTAAGATTTTCATAACTCTTTTATATACCATCATTGTAACTTCAAGTTTTTGTAAGATGCTAATCTCCAGGAATTCAAAAAGAAAATAGCTTTAGATGTAAACAAACAATTATCCACTGAACTTATTAACATATTATCAAGAGTCTAACATAATTAAAGTTCTTGAGATAATAAAAAGGGTGAGGAAATTCCTCCAACTTCTGACTAAATTACATAGACAAATAGACTTGCTGTTTCTGTAACCAGAATATATTTTTTCAATGCTTTATGTTTTATAGACATCATGTGTAATTATGTCAACCAGGTAAAACCAACTATCTAAAAAAAAAACTCTACCAGAAAGCAACTTACCTGAACCATTATGATAGGGCCTCCATTGTCATAAAGGAGAGGAACTAATTTTGGAAGCAGGTTACCCCACCATCTGTCAACCTTTAAACACCGAATCATATATTTAGTCTAAGCTAAAATAATAAAGCATAGAAACAGTGCAAAAACACAAATAGATATATTCACAATCAAGCCACAAATGAAGGTCATCTTTTCTTTTTATAATTATTATTAAGTAACCTAAACAAGCAACTCCTAACAACAAAGGCAGTATAAAGAGCCCCCAAGATATGGTAGAAGCAGAAGCAAGGCCTGAAAACACTGGCTTGAGCAGATGTAATGTTAACTTCAAGCTACCTTGCAGCCAGTTTGGAAGTGGTAAATAATCAGCAATAGTATAACGCCAACATCAATAAGAGAAGAGTGTGTAAACATTATACATTAGAGGTCTAGATTACCTTATGGATAGCACAGAAACTGTTATCATATGAAAGAGAGAGAGAGAGAGAGAGAGAGAGAGAGAGAGAATAAATGTTTTAAAGGAGAAAAACTAAACATGAAAAAAAAAATGAAAAACAAAAAGGCATACAAAAGATATAAACAAAATAAACAATAATATTTTGTAGCTGAACTCTATAAGAGAAACATACCAGTTGAAGAAAAGAAGGATCAGATGATCTTAGATTTGGAGATGGATTAATAGCAAGTAACCAAGCAGGGAATCCACCTAAATCCCATTCTGAAATAAATGAACAGTCAGTGTCAGCAACACCATCACAGTAACTGCCATGAGTGCATTTCCTTGTATGGTGGAGCAATGATCAAGGTTAGTGCCACAGCATAAAGGCACTGCAAGGAAAATGTTTTTTTCTGCTTCTCTTTAATCAATCAGGAAATACATGCTACCTTTCCTCAAAGAGACATATTAGGGAGAAATGACAAATGACATCACAGTTCTGGATAATTAGAGAAATAAATCAGATTTGAAAATTGCAAATCAGGTCGTTAATTTGTAAATTGACATTCTTCTAACAACTACATCTGCATATATGTAGGATAAAGGTAAAGTTAATATGAGTGAATTTACATATACCATTCTAGTTTTCTATTCAATAGGAACAAAGGTTCAACTGTGCAGCATGGTATAAAGTATAAACAGAAGAACAAAATACGTAACAGAGAACTATAACTAAAAAAGGATCTTAATTTTCCATTATTTAGCTCTATTCATCACTTTGTTAAACTCAAAAGCAGAAAAAAAAAAAACGAGATGGTTTTGAGTGTGGAGAAACTTGGTACTTTATAATTGCAATTATGACAAACTAAATATTACTAGAATGTTTGCAAGTCAACCTATAGCAATTAGTTTGTTTCATTATTTAAATAAATAAATAAATAACTGGGGTGAACATTTAAAATATCACTCCAAATCTCCATGCTTACATCCAAAAAAAAAGAAACTAATGCATATATGACTTCATGACACTTTGCAGGGTTTTAGAATTATGTTTCTCATTCTAAAAATATCCACCATGATTATATTACATGAAAATCAGAATTTTTTTAGTAACCTAGAGAAGCACAAAGATCAACGGAAAAATGCTTTCTTAGATCTTAAATTTACTGCTCACCTGCACATATGTAAGGTCCAGCTCGAACCATCACAAGAAGATCAAGTTTGTGACAAAGTTTAAGGAAGGCTTCAATGTTTGCAATACCCTCAAAAACAAGATTTCCAGGTTTTGATTCATGCAGATTCCAAGGGACGTAAGTCTGAATGGTATTCAAACCCAGTGCCTTGGCTTTTAACAGTCTGTCTTCCCAGTACTGCAATACTAGAACACAAACAATATCACCATTAAAAAGCATATGACTAGAACAGAATTCACTGAGTATAAAATAAAAAAGAATAATGGGACCAGAATCATTGATCTTTTCTGCATTATCCTCACATATTGAGAGGTGATGATAGCTCAATCAATAGTCATCTAGCATCTAACACTACTTTTGTTATGTCTACTAAGAAACAAAATTTCTATTAAAAAAAAAAGAAACAAAATAACTTATACTCCAACATGAACTGCTCAAGAACAAAATATACTATATCCATTAAATTTGTCTTTTATTTCCACATGTTCTCCATTTCTTATTGAAGAGACAAAAACTACTGAAGGTGGTACTAGTACAGAAGTTGTATGACATACAGATATGTCTAATGCCTTGTCCTATCCTCATTCTGAACATGAGTGGAGGTCAGGATTTGACTTCAAGACCTCCAGGGTAAAACAAGCTTGGGGCCAAAAGGCCTGTGAAATGTGAAGCCCCTAATTTCTAATATAACCAGCTTTCTCAGTTTGATCTGAGAAACTTCAAAGCTTATTGACTTCTGCTGAATTGAGAAGTAAGGCATAGCCAATACTTGCAATGTAGTTATGATTTGGACAGTGCTAAACATTATATTTCTCTCATTAAACTGAGAGATATCAGTGAGATACATACCTCTGGAAGCACACGAAAATAATGCAAGTCACCACCAATGATCCGGAAAGGTTGACCATCTTTCCAAAACATATCATTGCTGATCTCAAACTTCCTGCTGACCTGAAAATAACAATTACAGGGGAGTGGGAGTGATCAAAAGGGTCAAACTCAAAACTCTAAACAAAGAAAAGCTACAGCTCAAGTTATCTCAAAAGTCAAAACGAAGACCCTATGCGAAATTAGATAACAATTTTTCTGAAAAGAGTTAAAAATTTATGACAGCCAACGCAGCTCAAATGACCAAATAGGTCATCCTTTTGTAAGGATGGAAAATCTTCCCCCCCCCCCCCCCCCTAGGATTCTGAACCACAGTGACCTATAATTATAAGGAAGAAATCCCCAAACTTATTTTCCCATTAGCCAAACAGATTTAGTTAGCTCAGTAAACAGATAATTCATGTCAAATTCTAACAATCACATAAATAGCAAGTTCGTTAACTACTTTCCCACATCGCAGAAACTAAATTTCAATGATATTGAAGCCTGAAATGAAGGGAAAGGATAAAGTGACTTACTTTCTTATTGGGGTGAGAACGATGGCCATTGCGGTGAGAGAAAGGAGAAGAAGGAAGAGAAGCGAAAACGGGAACAAAGGTACCAAATGCTATGAAAGAGAGAAGGATCAAGAAAATGGTGGTTTTGGTGCTTCGCTTCATCGCCATTGCTAAAAGTTTGGAAGCTGAAGTTGAAGTGTGACTCTTCTTCCAACAAATTCTCGTTAGAGGCAACTTGCAAGTGGTAGTATGGTACCCATAACCAATAGGCAGAGATAAAAATGTAAATTTCTATGGTTACCAAAGAGCTAAAATATTTTTTAAAAATTATTATTTAATCTTTAAATTTTAAAAAAATATTATTTAGTTTTCAAAATTTGCTTGATGTGTAGCTATAAGGCCACATCATGTCTCGTTCTCACGTCAAGATCTTCTTCTACGTCGACTGCGACACCCATTCGTCGTTAACGGCATAACGTCAGTAGTTAACGGTCACGTCACTCGATAATCTAACAAGTAACATCTAAGGGACTAAATAATTGATAGAATTGTAAATTCGAGGACTAAATAATATTTTTCTAAAATTCAAGAATTAAATAATAATTAAACTAACAAGTACTTTACTTTGTTATCAAAATTTCGAATTAAAATAAAATTATATGTATACAATTTTTTTGTTCTAAAAAAAATATGTATACAATTTTTTTTAAAAAATAATTATAAGAGAGATAAGTTATACAATCTATAGGTACATATTATTTTTCATTAAAAAAAACTCCATAATAAATATTAGAGGCTTCGCATGCATGTACCGTATATGTAATTTATTTTTTAATTTGTTTAAAAATATAATAAAATATAAAATTCTTATTTTAAATAATAAAAAAAATTAAATATTTGATAGTGTTTTAATTTTTAAAATAAAATAATTATTATTACATTTTAAAATAATAAAAAGTATTATGAGAAATTATTTGTACATCCTCTCATCATACATTTCAATTTTATTTTTAATTAAAAATAAATATTTTATGAATCCAATGACTAGAAGACCCAACATCCATATTAATATAGATACATTTTGATTGTATTTTTATTTAAGAAATAAGTATTTTGTGAGTCCAATAACCAAAAGACCCAACATCCATATTAATATAGATATAAAAAATGAAGCTAAATTTTTAATTAAGCAAACACAAGTGTTTGTCAGGTTGCTCTTACAAGTTACTCCAAAATAGACAAAGACACACCAAAAAATAAACACCATAAGAAATTATCTCATCTTGAAACGCATTTTCTTCCTCATGACATGATTTACAAAACTCTAAATTGGTCCTATATGTTTGTACGAAATTTCATATTGATCTTTTATGTTTCAAAAAGTCTAAATTGATCCTTTATGTTTGCAAGAAGTTTCAAATTGGTCCTTCCGTCCACTTCTGTCAATTTCTTAAGTTAAGTGTTGATGTGGACACATAAGCTGACGTGTCGTGCCACGTCATCACATATGATATTGGATGATGACGTGGCATGACACGTCAGCTTCAATTGACACGTAGGAGAGATGATGTGTCCACGTCAGCACTTAACGGAAGAAATAAACGGATTTGGACGAGAGGACCAATTTGGAACTTCTTGCAAACATAAAGGATCAATTTAGACTTTTTGAAAAATAAAGTACCAATATGAAACTTCGTGTAAACATAAATGACCAATTTGGGGTTTTGACCTAATTTTTTTCAACTAACTATGGATAACGTATTGTTTTTCTTTAGCTAATATTTTCGTAGGATTCGGGGATGTAGATAAGGGGAAGGGAAATGGAGAGATTAGAGGAGAAGGGAGGGGAGGGGAAGGGAAGGTTAACCTTCCATATGTCCTCCCCTTGTTTGGGTGTTGATACCTCCTTCAAGATACCCCAATTTGGGGTGTCTTGAATTTGTGAAGGAGAATGCTTGATCTTTCATTATCTTCTCCTCCAATTTTCATCTTTCTAAACAAGGGGAAGATATCTTGAAAGTCTCTCGTTCCCTTCCCTTCTCTTCCTTAATCTCCAATCCAAACATACCCTTAGGGAGTAGATGTTAACGTTGATCAGTAGTACGATATTACTAAATTTTAGTACATTCTTTCAATTAGTTGGTCTCTAATCAATTCAAGATGAGTTCTTATTAATATGAATTTTTATTAATATTAACAAATGGCACTACATGAATGAAGGGCACTAAAATTCAATAATACGATAATACTGAACTTTTATTCATATTCATATTTAGGATGTAGATTTAGTATAATAAAATGGGAAAGAAAGAGTCAATTCAAGATGAATTCTTATTAATATGAATTTTTATTAATATTAACAAATGACACTACATGAATGAAGGGCACTAAAATTCAATAATACGATAATACTGAACTTTTATTCATATTCATATTTAGGATGTAGATTTAGTATAATAAAATGGGAAAGAAAGAGTCAATTCAAGATGAATTCTTATTAATATGAATTTTTATTAATATTAACAAATGACACTACATGAATGAAGGGCACTAAAATTCAATAATACGATAATACTGAACTTTTATTCATATTCATATTTAGGATGTAGATTTAGTATAATAAAATGGGAAAGAAAGAGTCAATTATTGGAGCGACCGCGTAAGTTTAAGATATTGCCAAACAATGAAGGGTTAGGGGCAAGGTGGTTGGAGAAAAAATTGAATTTGACTAAAAATTAAATTTGGCTCTTGATTCTAAGAGCTCAAGCTCACAAAAGATTGCTCATTTGTAGGATCATAAGAAAATATTTTTAAAAAAAAAAAAATTGACTCTATTTATTTATTATTATTATTATTATGTTGAATCTCATGGTTTGGAAGCTTCAGCTCCAAAAAACTCAAGCTTCCAATAGCACCCAAAATAAATTTTCCTAGAAATCTGACCAAGAAAATTCAACCTATATATAATACCAAAGATGCATAAGAAGAAAGATGATTATATACATACATATATAATTAAGCACCAATTAAAATAAGCAACATTATAATAATAGTTGCTTTAGAGATATATATATATATTAATGTTATCAAGGGTATGTTTGGTATCCTTACCAAATAGTAAAATGGTTTTTTATGATTTCCAAAAAAAAAATTACATCATATTTTATACATACCAAATACATTTTTTATCATATTTTTGCTCTCTCATAATTTTTCTCTCTATCTCTTTCCTCACTTTTTGCCACTGAAGGTGGACTTTCAATGACGACTTTTTTGAGTCGCCACTGAAAGTGAACTTTCAGTGGCGACTTTTTTCGCCACTGAAGGTGGACCTTTCAATGAAAGTAGATTTTCTTGTAGTCGACCTTCGGTGGCGACATGAAATTGTCGTCACTGAAGGTGGACTTTCAGTGGCGACTTGTTTTGCCACTAAAGGTGGACTTTTGGTGGCGACTTTTTTGAGTCGCCATTGAAGGTCGACTTTCAGTGAAAGTAGCTTTTCTTGTAGTGGACCTTTGGTGGCGACATGAAATTGTCGTCACTGAAGATGAACTTTCAGTGGCGACTTGTTTCGCCACTGAAGGTGGACTTTCAGTGACGACTTTTTTGAGTCGCCACTGAAGTTGGACTTTCAGTAGCGACTTTTTTCGCCACTAAATTTGGACTTTCAGTGACGACTTTTTTGAGTCGCCAAAGTCTTAGTCTATTTTCTTGTAGTGAATTCACCCGTTTTCTATATACACAATAACTCTAGATTATGCCAAATGGTGATGGCTTAATTAATCATGGCATTATAATAAAGACTCACCAATATAACAAACAAGAAAAACTTTCTTTCTCTCCTAAGTCATAAGAATATTATTATAATATATATATATATACACTATTTAACTTGAAGCCAGAGATAATGAGCTCGGAAGGGATATTGTAAGTTTAATTTGGGTGGTGCATGATCCTTTTTTCAAAAGCTTAATCATTGAGAATATTATATAAACAAGAAAATAACAAAGAAAAATTGTTTTTTCATTGCTAATTCTTTAGAGCTCATACATATATATATATATATATATATATACACACATATACATATACATAGTGCAGAACATACACAAAACAACTCAACTAGTAGTTTCTCCAAAGTGTACTGTCATCTTCACTTTTGAGAGAATAAATCACAATATATTATTTATATTTGACAAGTAAAAATTATGTTTACTCTTATTTTTAAATTTAATTAATTTGTGGAATAGAAATGAGAAAGTCAGAAAGAGAAGGGTGGAAAAGACAGAAACCACATATACATTACTATCCCTTCCCACTTCCTTCCTTGCCTCTCTCTTTATTCTTTCTTTCTTTTATATATTTTTTAATTTTTGTGTCTATATCTCTTAATCTTTTAAAAAATTTATAATTTTTTTTGTAGTTCTTTAATTACTTTTAATTTGTTCATATTTGTTTAAATTTTCATTTTCTTAATTAATTGGTTTCAATCAACCATCTACCTTGACCACTTCTTTACATCTCTGACTTTCTTTAATTTTTTTTTTTAAAAATGACTCAATCCACCTTTAATGAATTAGTCTCAAATCCATTTGAGTTTGAGACTTTTGTACAAATATCATAAATATATAGGTTTATGAAATATAATATTTACTATTTATTTAAATAAAAAAAGGCGGGAACAGTTATTTGGAATTTAAGAATATATATATATCATAGTGAAGTGGTGGTTTCTAACACAGAATAACCAATTCATTCATTTGGTTCAATAAGAGAAAACCACAACAACAAAAAAAACTAGTTCTATTCTCTTTTCTTCCAAAAGTGTGCATTTGTTGTGAACAATTGATCTGTGTTCATCATCGTAACCGGATCGGTGCACATAACTACTCAGGTATGCCAAAATCCTTCACTTGCTTTCTTCTTTCTCCTCTTTCTCTAACAAACACTCAACTAAATTGTCTTCCTCTCCCAAACAATTAATTAAACCATTTCTTCAAACCTCAAACACTTTCCTTTCCTTTTCTTTCATTAATTTCTTATGCTTGATCTCTCTGATCTAATCTACTCTAGCTGTAGTATTGTGGTAATTAAATTTCTTCCTTAGGATATATATATATAGATCCCAAATTATAATTAAAGCTTACTTTCTAACATTACAAGGAACAAGATCTACACATTTGATGAACCCTAATTAAAAAATTAGGATTTTGAAAAATTATATATATAGTTATTCCAGGTTTAATGAGAGATTATTATTATTATTTGATGTTGCAGTAGCATCATCAAGAAGAAGAGGAAGCAGTAGTAATAATGGAGGAAGAGATGATGAATAGGTCTAATTGTGATGATCAAGCCACTGCTTCAATTCACTTATTGCCTCCTTCAATACTCTTACCAACTCCAACTCAACCTGAGAAGAAGAAGAAAAGCCTCCCTGGCAACCCAGGTAAATTCATTAATTCCACCTAGTATTATTTACTTTTTTGAGTCACACATGGTCGGACTGGTTAGAACCGGTCAAAATCTTACAACTTGAGAACAATCGAGAAGTATACCAGTTTTGACTAATTTGGACAAAAATTCTTTTTGTTTTTATTTTTTTAAATGATTGAGTCTAACATTTTTGCCTATTTTAATTTTCACTATACATACATCGTGTATTTTATAATTTTGAATTTTATATTATTAAAGAGCAACAAATATAGTTTGTAAATAATATAAATGCTTTAATTATTCGTATTATTAATGTTGAATCATATAAATTACTCATTATATGTATAAGTCATTTTATAATTTTTGTGATATAAAATATATTATTGATATTAAAATTATTTTATAACTATTTTTCATATTTATATATAACATCATCTAATTCAATCACAACAACTCATTAAAAATATATTATTGAACCGATCATCAATCCCTAACCCAAAAAATTTTCGGTTCAATAATTGGTCTTGACAAAAAAAATAATTGTATAGAATTTATGTTCTCCAAAACTCTTTTCCGGTAATGCTTCAGAATTATGGTAAGCTTTATCTTACTGCTTCTCAGTCATTTGATCTATGTCATCTTAATTTTCTTTTAAAAAAATAATTGTCACAGATCTCGAAACAAATTTAATGACTTAATTATAAATCTCTGTTTAAAATTCAGACCCAGAAATAGAAGTGATAGCGTTATCCCCAAAGTCACTTCTTTCAGCAAATATGTTCACATGCGAGATCTGCAATAAGGGGTTTCAGAGAGAGCAGAATCTACAGCTTCACAGGAGAGGCCACAATCTGCCATGGAAGCTGAAGCAGAAATCATCAAAAGAAGATCATGAAGGTGAAGAAGAAGAAGAAGGGATGGTGAAGGTGATGAAGAGGAAGGTGTACGTTTGCCCAGAAGTGACATGTGTGCACCATAATCCAGCAAGTGCACTGCGAGATTTGGCTGGAATCAAAAAGCACTTTTCCAAAAAGCACGGAGAGAAAAAGTGGAAATGTGATAAGTGCTTTAAGAGGTATTCTGTTCAATCTGATCTTAAGGCTCATTCTAAGACCTGTGGAATTAAAGAGTATACATGTGAATGTGGAACAATCTTCTCAAGGTAAAATCTTTCTTTTCTTCATTATTTTTGCTAAATTATATATATATATATTTTTCACTTTCTCACTACCACAAAAGAACATATTAACTTTAATTTCCGGGGCTAAATCGTGGAAAAAATTAGTCACAGAAGAGTGATCTGTGACTAATATGTGCATGACTAAATTAATTTAGCCGCTAATTGCTATGGATTTGTCATGGTAATATTTTCATGCAGCTAATCTGTTATTTTGTTGTAGTGTTTAGTGAAAAGAATTAGTCCATGCACAACGTATGAATTCGGGTTCAAATATTTGTTGGAAGAAGTGTTCATTGACGATATTAGTGTTTTGAACATAATTCTCTCCGATAAAAAGAATTTTTTATGAAAAAAAATAATCATGATTGACCAACTTATAAAATGGCCTCTAATTAATAAAAATATTATTTGGTGTTGACTGAGTCATAAAATGTGTTTTGACGAAAAAAAAGTTGAAACTGACGAAAGAAAATGGCCTCTATCATTCTCTATTATTAGTCTAAAATATTATATTTTAATATTTTTTTTGTATAATTAAAAGTTTTGAGTGCCTCAAATTTATCATTTCTCAAAAGTATGAGAGTTATATAAATAAAAAAAATTGAATACCCTACATTAATTAGGACCAACCATGAATGGTTTAGGGACTACACTTTTATTTGTATCTATTTTATATTTTAGAAAAGTTTGTCATTTTTCAAATTTAAACGACTTGAACTCCAAAATTTATTCATCTCAAATATATTTGGAAGCACCTAAATTGTTTTATTATAAAAAAAACTATTAAAAAGTATTATTTTAAGCTAATAGTAGAGAATGACAGAGAAAAATAATGGTAGAAGAAAATTGACACATATTTTTTTTAATTGGTTAACCTTACTAAAAGCATGTAAGCAACAACACATAAATTTTTTCCTTTAATATATTGATCAATTAGCACTAAATTAATATCCAATTCATATTTATCGTACGGCTTCTAGAACGATGGATTAGATTAATTGTCGATCAAATTATGAGGGAGACTAGATTAAAAATCTATCATCTATAAAAAATCAAAATGATATTTTAATCATCACCATTGACAATTATTATTGGTCCGATTAGGAAGTCATTGTCAGATATTAGTAATTTATATATGGTGTTTAAGAGATTTTGAGGTCTTTTTTGGTATTGGAAAAAATAATAATAAATTCACATATTTTAAGTAGATTATATATCACGCTATTTGTATGTTAATTAATAATACTTATGTAATTTTATTTTTTAGGTAAGAGAACCATAAACAAAATAAATACAAAATATTGTTAATTAATACACAAATAATAGAATATTAATCTAGAAGATAAGACTGAGTGTAGTGTAGTGTAGTATGTTGGCACTTTTGTGACATGAATTATATGTTATGTGAAATTAATATATATTTTGATTTCAGAAAGGAGAGTTTCATAACGCACAGAGCATTCTGTGATACATTAGCTGAGGAGAGTGCAAGAATTGCATCACTAAACCCACTACTTTTGGTTCCTCCTTTTCTTCATTCTGGAATAATGAATACTAATAATAACAATCATATTATTCAAAATTACCAAACATCCCCTTGGCTTCTTCCAAACCCTAACCCTATTCCTTTTCCTCCTCCTCCTTCGTCACCTCACATGTCGGCCGTTGCCTTGCTTCAGAAGGCGGCCCAGAGTGCAACCATCAACACCTCGGGCTCGAGCTCAGGCTCAGGCTCAGGCTCAGGCTCAGGCTCAGGCTCAGGCTCAGGCTCAGGCTCACCGCTTCCGGTTTTGAATTTGAGAATAAGAAAAAGATGAATATAATGAAGAGGGTTTGATGAGTTTGACCAAAGATTTCTTGGCTCTTGAACCTCTTTCCATGATGATCTTCCACACAACATGCCTACCTAAAGATGATATATATATATATATATGTATGGTCACTGGCTTGTACGTTTAATTAATTAGTAGTATTTATGTTAATGTGTCAGCTAAAAACAAAATTATAAAATATTTTATATATATACGACAATAATATTGAATCTTTTTCTTTTCGTCCTACAATATTGAGTTTATCTTTTAGAAGTCCATTCTTTTGGCAGACTAAAAGCCCAATTAACTCGCACACGGGCTCCAGCTATTGCACGTTAGTTGGTTACTATTTTGGGCCTTTGTGACATTTTTTGTTGAATATCCAGTTATTATTAATTAATAAACCAAATTAATTAAGTTTCCTAATACATATGCTCGGAAACAGCATTATAGTGAGGCCATGATAATCAATTAATCATACAAAAGTGAAATTTTAATATAAAATTTCAAATGGAGTAGTTATCAATGAAATTAAGGACTAGCCCATATTATAATAAAAATTGAAATTTAATAAGTTAATATATATAAATATATAATTAAATTAATTAATCCTAACCATACTATTAGGACCCCCCGGACAGTAAACAATCCCAATATATATATATTTGACCAAAATCTTATTTTAGTTCCCTATTTTTTTTATTTGTTTTATTTCAGTTGTCTATCTTTCAGAAGTTCTAAGTCGATTAATTATCTATCTTTACAACTTATTTCAAATTTATCTTTTTGTGTAACATCATTAATTTAGTCCGTCAACTAATGACATATATGACATGATAAAAATGTTTTAGAAAGTATACTTTCACCCGTTTCAATCTAAGAACTTTAATTTTAACCCTTGCATTGATTCATTGAACGATTCAGATCTAAAGACTATGCTTTATTCTCTTTAAAAATGACCATGTTTAATTTGAGATCAAAACTATATAGAGGTAACATTGCAAGAAATATGTTCCAATAACTTTTATTCAAAGCTTATAATATATAAGCGACACTATATATGAAGATATTATGGTATATAGGAAATAATAGAAGAGAAACATTAGTTAATTAACAAGTAAAAATATAAATACAATATTGATAAGTAGGAGTCTCAACCCATTGTCCAGAACCACCTTCCATCGTGTGTATATATATATATGTTGATAAATCTACGCGAGAGGATAAATTTATAGGAAATTGGATTTGTCTTAGGTTAAAACTTAGGTGTCTACAGTCCTAAATAAGAATTAAAGTCTACGTAGTTTGAGATAAACTTACATTCATGGTCGTTGTTAGCTAAGAGAGTTACTGAAGTAGGTGCACCGTGTGCAGCTAAGACGTGTTAGCCTATAAACGGGCGACTAAAAGAGAGAGCTGTTGGGAGCTCTAAAAGCTGTGGAGGTAGATAGCACTCACAACGTGTGATGGAGTAACTACTTGAGAGAGTGGAGGCACATAGAGGTACGTGAGGGATTAAGAGGGTATGTGAGACTTCGAGATGTTCTCTTTAAGTCTTCTCATTGTTTGGTTTAATTTGACTAATTAGCCATGTAGTAGTCTTGGGCTGAGGGCCCAATAAGAGAGAAACGCGAGGCTTACAACATGTGTAACTCTAACTAAATTAAGGCGAACCATGAGAACGTGGTATTATCACAAGAAGTAAGAGATTGGATTCAATAATTTTTATTCAAAGCTTCATAAGCATGCATTATGATATTTAGTTTAAGGGTGGGTCTATGATGCAATTTGTTGCATACATGTAATATAATTTTAGACGATAGGATTGTGACATGTGGATATGATGACTTGATATATATATATATATATATATATATAATAAATATATATATATATATATATAATAATTTAAATGAGCATTAATTACCCTTATTTATGTGAGTTAGATTTTCTACATTAATTTTTCTTTGGAATTAGGAAAGTTTTCATTCCAAATTTTCAATGAATTTTAATGCAAAATGAGGTGAAAGGAAACCCGAAATAAAAAATTCATATAAAATGATATCTCCAATCACAAATTGCCAATATCTCATCTTTCAACTTTCCTTTCTTAAAACTTTGGTCAATTTAATATTTCCCATTTTCCTAATTTCCCTCTCAATCTTAATTAATAATATAATTTCCAATTTTCCCACCCTCTTCATACTAATTACTTATTTTGTAACTTTCCCTCCATCCCAAGAAGAGATTCCTCTTCCTATATTTTTTAAATGATGGAATGTGTCTTTAAAAAAAGAAAGAAAAGGAGAGTGTAATTTTGACATCTCTTGAAGGGAATACAATTTTTTTATAAAATGGAAATATGCAATTTCCCACCCAATAATGTATATCTATATATATATAATTAATTATATATAGGTAATGTAAGAAATATGACCCAATAATTTTAACAGTCATAGATACAAATGCATTGGAAAGGACCATCTTCACTGGGCCCTACGCATTGTCCAATCCCTTTAGGATTTTGAAATAAAAGTCCAATTGATTAGAGAGATATACTAAAATTTAGTACTACTATATGTACCACTCACATTCTTTATAGCATTTGTGATTTGCATTTCAAGATCACACTCATCTAGATGCAACACTATTGTGCACTTGTTCTTCTCCACATTAATCCCTTCGCTTCTCATTGCCATATATAACTGCAATTAATTAATTAAATATATCTATATATGTTATAATAAAAAACCAACTAAATTATGAAGAACAAAAAGGTAATTAGCAACTAATAAAGTGAAAAAACGAAACTCCTAACAGTTTCCTCCACACAACTAAGAAAGAGAATATAATTTTAATTTTCAAGCGAAACTCGAAACTCTTAATAGTTTCCTCCACACTACAACTAATAATATAAGGCATGTAATTATAGAGGTGCATAGCAAATTTATATATTGAACCAAAAAAAAAAAAAACAAATTCCATATTTGAATAAAATTAGACATTACATATGTAGTACAAGAAGAAACGAACTAGATGCATATTATAATTTCCTCCACACAAACACACTTGTTCTCTCCAGAAAAACAAAAAATTTAAAAGGACAAACTAGACCCACCGAACTTTTCTTCCATAATTCTGGACAATTTCTCAATCATACATGGGGAAAAATAATTAGCCCAATCCCCAGTTTCACCCTTCCTAAAGAAATACTTGTTTTCAACTTCAGCCTTAAGCATGCCTTTTCCACTCTTATTTACCTCCAATTCCTTCATCTTCCCGAAGCTACAAAGCTCAATTATTGCATCAATCACACCACCACTTTCCTCTTCTTCACTAAAAGTGCAATCCAAGAATTGCGCCATTCTTTTCACTTCAAAATTAGTGTTTGCTTTCAATTCATCATATTTCAAGAACAAAACCTTGTTAGGAGTGTCCTTACTTGCCTTCCAATAGCCCAACATATGGCTCCAAAATGGACCATAGTCAAATATTCCCTCAATGTATTTTTCAAAGGCTTCCTCAAGTGCTAATGCAGGCAATAACAGTTGTGATGACAAGATATTATTTTTGAAATGCCATAGAGAGATGAAAGCATCAAATGGGTTGCGACAAAAATAGATAATCTTACAATTAGAGTTACGAATCGAACCAGGCAATAAAGGAAAGGGGATGTGAGTACCAAATAGTCTTGGCTCAGAAAGGGTAGAAAGAAAGATGAGGGAAAATAACATTGTTAGGGTCATTTCCATAAAGGTCCATCGTCTCAAGGAAAGGCACGAGAGAATGAGGATTGGAGTGACGTAAAGGATGGTCATCATTTTGGGAGATGGGAATGGAAGGATTGCGTTTTGAAATGGCAAAAGCAAGGGCTTTCAACCATGTGGTGCCTGATTTTGGTAAACTAGCAACGATAATGTCACTGGGTTTTGCTTGGAAGTGCTTTAGGAAAGTGATTGTGGCTTTGAGATAAAGTGGAGGGATCAAATGATTTTGGAAAAGGAGAAGATCATAAGCTCCCCATCCCTTTTGTTTGGGAAGAGATTGAAGCAATTCCTCGTCTTTATCAGCAACATTGGCTTTTAGACTAAACTTTTTCTCTTGACATGAAGTATCCATAGCTTGCTGTGTGATAAGGATGGGCATCAAAACACTATTATATAATAAAGATTGGTCTAGTTAATTAAATATAATAATATAAATTAGCATTAAGTATTACCCCTATTTATTTCAGTTAGATTTTCTACATTAACTTTTCTTTGGAATTAGGAAAGTTTAATTCCAAATTTTCAAAGAATTATAATGCAGACCAATGAGGTGAGAGGAAACCCAAAATAAAAGATTCATATAAAATAATGATCCCTCCAATCACTAATTACCAATATCTCATATTTAAAATTTCCTTTCTTAAAACTTTGGTGAATATTTTCAATTTTCCCAATTTCCCTCTCAATCTTAATTAATAATATAATTTCAAAATTTTCAACCCTCTTCATACTAATTACTTATTTTGTAACTTCCCTCTTTAAAATTTTTTCAAATTTATTTTTTCAAGTTTTAGTTTTACTCCTCCATCCCATGACGAGATTCCTCTTCCTAATATTTAAAAAAAAATAAAGAAAAGGACATTGTAATTTTGACATCTCCAGAAAGAAATATAATTTTTTTATAAAATGTTTGTTATTTATTGGATTAAATTTAGGTAAGATTATTCTTTAATTATATTTTTGTTAAAGGTTTCCTAATACTAAGAATATACGTGTCAAAAAGTTTACGCATGACCAATCACGGTAGAGCGAGAGTATACAAGACTACCTTTCATATGACCAATCATAGAAAAGAGAATAATATAAATAAAGTTTGTGATTGGAGTATCTTATGACAAAGATATAAGGAACTTTATCTAAGTTTTTTCTTATTTATTTTTTGGGTAAAGTATCCTTGGTAGCCCCTAACGTTTAAGCCTTCGGTCAAGTATGTCCCTAACGTTTGATTGCGGTAAATTATGTCACCAACGTTTCATTTTTTGAATAATCTTACCATTTTCACTAATACTATTAAAATAGATAACGATTATAGCTTTACGTAACTTGACATCGTTAGAGAGATTGTTTGCAGAGGCATCAATTCACTAATGTTGAACCAAAAACTATTAATTCTCATATTTGGTTTTGAATATGTCAAGCAATTTTGTTTGTATTTTAGACTTATAATTTTGGGCTTTAAAATTATTTATTTTGAGTAATTCATTGATCTAAATTTTGGCCCATATCCATCTCGGCCAAAACAAAATAAAAAAGTTGAGTTATGAAGTAAATAAAAATTGCTACCTCTTGATCAAGTGAAGCCATGCTTAACCTCCACTCTTTTACTGACAAAAAGTACACCTACTTTTCCTTATTTTATGGAAATCTAACCAAAACAAAAAGTAGAGTTAGTAAAAGTCTTGCTGACAAAAAGTACATCTACTTTTCCTTATTTTATGGAAATCTAACCAAAGCAAAAAAGTAGAGTTGGTAAAAGTCTTTTTTTGCAGGCTATGCTGTCAAATGAAAAAGCAAAAGGCATGTAGACTTTATTCTTTTAAAATTTGACAATACATCAAAGGAGTAAGAGAGAAACATGTCCAAAATGCTTATACTTCATCCATAAGCTCTTCTCTTCTCTCTGCAAATCTAGCGTCAAAAGAAAAAGTCCATCTTAATGAGAAGCATTAAATGTGAAGAAGAGAGACGTTGAAGAAAAGCCTCAACGGCTATCTCCCAAGAAGAAGAAATTCAAAAGTGAGAGGCAATGGCTAGCTTACTGGTGTGCCTATTTACTGATGGAAAAGAAGAAGTTGGAGTTTTCAACTAAGTGTTCCAAGCTTTCAAGAGTGGCAAAAATCTTCTGAGTGAAGAAGAGTCTGAGTAACTCCCGTGTGCAATTCCTGTGTGCGATTTCTGTGTGAACCCTTGTGCTGTAATTTGTAATAGTCATTAGGTGACTGTATTTATCTCTTCTTCCTCTCTTGCTTGTGATAAGAATTTAGTGATTGAAGTATCTTGGGTGTAAAGGCCTAGGTAAGGGCTGATCCTAGTTGGGTGAACAAAGTTGCAAAAAGATACTCAATCATTAAGTTCTTGTGTGAATCTAGTTGAGAATTGCGGTTGTTAGAAGAAGTTAATATACTGAGTCTCTTGTGGTAAAAGCCTTAAGAAGGATGATCCTTGCAAGGTTGCAAAGAGGGAACTCTTTATATTAATTTTTTTTTGGATTGAGAGTTAGAGTCCTGGTGAAGATTCTGGTTGGAAAAAGAATTAATACTTGGAGTGTCCTAGTGGTAAAAGACTAGTTGAGGGCTAATCCTTTTGGTGACACAAGGTTGCAAGAGGAACTTTAAATATTAAGTTTTTGTGTCTGAATCCTGAGATTGAATTTGAAATGATTTAATATACTAAGTTTCTTAGAGGTAAAAGCCAAGTGAGGAGGCTAATCCTTGAGGAAGGTTCTTGGGAAACTTATTATATTAGGTTATAAGTTAGTTGCTGGATTGAGTCCTATATTGTTGTAAGGAAAGTGTAAAAGCAAGTGTGCTTTTCCAAAGGGAGTTTGGGTTACTTGGTTGTAAGAATTGAATTGAGATAATAGAGTCCTTCTAACTGTTTGGTTAGCAGGGGAAAGGACGTAGCTATTCAAGCAACCTTAGATAGTGAACCTCTCCAGCAAAATTGTGTGTGCAACCTTTCCCTTATTCTGACTCCTTCACTCAAAGAAAACGATTTTCATAAGAGTCCTAATCAAAAGGAATTTTTTTAAAAGAGTTAAAATTTAAATAAACCAATTCACTCCCCCTCTTGGTTTATTTTTTGATTAACTGCTAAGTTACAAAGCAAAACAATGGCAAAAATAACTCGCTTAATGTGATTCTTTGTCAAAATTGGTCTCCAATCCTCATCTAATTACTTTGATACTCCTAAATTTTAGGGTTTCAATTAATTTAGCCGAAAAAACTTTTTTATTTTTAATTTAATACTAATTATGTCTTTAAACTTTTAAATTGTAAATCAGTTGTCCACAACATCATTGACAGAGAACACTAACACAGTCTGTCAAAAGGGCTTATTTAGAACAACTTACAATCAAAGAGAACTGATTTGAAACTTCTAAAACATAAAAGACTAATTTGAACTTAGGTGAAACATAGAAGATCAAAATAGAGTTTTAACGATTTAAATTACAAATAATTTTATCCTTTATCCAAATGATTTCTTGTCCTGATGGTAAATCAGACCCCACTATATTAAGATTACTCCTATGTCTAATTTCATTTTCTTGCTTACCAAACATACTTCTTTTTATATCTTATTTCATTACTCTCTCTCACTATTTTTTTTCCTTTTCAAGTCTATTTCCTATCAAAACATCTTTCTTGCAACCAAACACAACCTAAATCTTATTTTGTACTAATGTTAAAACTATTCAATTCAAACTACTAGCATTCATCAGGCCAAAAAAACTACTACTAGCATTCAGTTTTCAATCAATAAAAAGGGAATAAAAATTAAAAATTTCAAACACAACTAATAACGTTCTTGACAAAAAAAAACGCAACTAATAAAGAGAATGTAATTTCAATTTTCAAGCGAAACTCCTAACCATAGTTTTAAATTGCGGTCGCAATATTGCTGTTAGGGCATTTGTCACAACCGTATCACACCGCAATTGTGATGTGATGCGGTTTTATATAGAAACGCTGCTAATTGTATGAGTTTGTGACCGTTTAAGAAGTCGAAACGTGGACGTAAGATAGGTGTATATGTCTATGGAAGAAAAAGAGAAAAAAAAGCAAAAGAGAATAATATTATTTTATAAAATTCTTTGATGTATTTAATGTTATAATATAGATGAATTCTTTTAAAATTTCACGGCGGCAACCCGCATTCTAGCGGCCGCAATACTCGCAACTGCAGTAATTATAACGCAACCGCGATTGCAACCGCAATTTAAAACTTTGCTTCTAACAATTTCCTCCAAACAACTAATAACATAAAGCATGTAATTATAGAGGCGCATAGCAAATTTATATATTGAAACACAAAAAAAACAAATTCCATATTTTCATAAAATTAGGCCTAAAGAAATGAACTAGATGCATATTACAATTTCCTCCACACAAACACACTTATTCTCTCCGGAAAAACAAAAAACTTAAAAGGAGAAACCAGACCCACCTAACTTTTCTTCTATAATTTTGGACAATTTCTCAATCATATAAGGCGATAAATAATTAGCCCAATCCCCATTTTCACCCTTCCTAAAGAAATACTTGTTTTCAACATCAGCCTTAAGCACGCTTTTTCCACTCTTATATACCTCCAATTCCTTCATCTTCCCAAAGCTACAAAGCTCAACAATTGCATCAATCACACCACCACTTTCCTCTTCTTCACTGAAAGTGCAATCCAAGAATTGTGCCATTCTTTTCACTTCAAAATTAGTGTTTGCTTTCAATTCATCATATTTCAAGAACAAAACCTTGTTAGGAGTGTCCTTACTTGCCTTCCAATAGCCCAACATATGGCTCCAAAATGGACCATAGTCAAATATTCCCTCAATGTATTTTTCAAAGGCTTCCTCAAGTGCTAAAGCAGGCAATAACGGTTGTGATGACAAGATATTATTTTTGAAATGCCACAGAGAGATGAAAGCATCAAATGGGTTGCGACATATATAGATAATCTTACAATTAGAGTTCTGAATTGAACCAGGCAATAAAGGAAAGGGGATGTGAGTACCAAATAGTCTTGGCTCAGAAAGGTTAGAAAGATGAGGAAAAATAACATTATTAGGGTCATTTCTATAAAGGTCTATCGTCTCAAGGAAAGGCACGAGAGAATGAGGATTGGAGTGACGCAAAGGATGGTCATCATTTTGGAAGATGGGAATGGAACGATTGCATTTTGAAATGGCAAAAGCAAGGGCTTTCAACCATGTGGTGCCTGATTTTGGTAAACTAGCAACGATAATGTCACTGGGTTTTGCTTGGAAGTGCTTTAGGAAAGTGATTGTGGCTTTGAGATAAAGTGGAGGGATCCAATGATTTTGGAAAAGTAGAAGATCATAAGCTCCCCATCCCTTTTGTTTGGGAAGAGATTGAAGCAATTCCTCATCTTCATCAGCAAAATTGGCTTTTAGACTAAACTTTTTCTCTTCACATGAAGTATCCATAGCTTGCTGTGCGTTAAGGATGGGCATCAAAACACTATTATATAATATAAATTGTTCTAGTTTATTAAATATAATAATATAAATTAGCATTAATTATTACCCCTATTTATTTCAGTTAGATTTTCTACATTAACTTTTCTTTGGAATTAGGAAATTTTAATTCCAAATTTTCAAAGAATTATAATGCAGACCAATGAGGTGAAAGGAAACCCAAAATAAAAGATTCATATAAAATAATGATCCCTCCAATCACTAATTGCCAATATCTCATATTTTAACTTTCCTTTCTTAAAACTTTGGTGAATATTTTCCATTTTCCTAATTTCCCTCTCAATCTTAATTAATAATATAATTTCAAATTTTTCAACCCTCTTCATACTAATTTCTTATTTTGTAACTTTCCCACTTTAAAATTTGTTCAAATTTACTTTTTCAAGGTTTAGTTTTACTCCTCCATCCCAAGAAGAGATTCCTCTTCCTAATTTTTTTATTTTTTAAATGAGGGAAAGTGTGTTCTAAAAATAAAGAATAGGACATTGTAATTTTGACATCTCAAAAAGAAATATAATTTGTTTTTATAAAATATTTATTATTTATTGGATTAAATTTAGGTAAGATTATTCCTTAATTATATTTTTGTTAAAGGTTTCCTAATACTAAGAATATACGTGTCAAAAGCTTACATATGACCAATCACGGTAGAGCGAGAATATACAAGACTACCTTTCATATGACTAATCATAGAAGAAAGAATAATATAAACAAAGTTTGTGATCGGAGTACCTTATAACAAAGATATAAGGAACTTTATCTAAGTTTTTTCTTATTTATTTTTTCGGTAAAGTATCCTTAGTAGCCCCCAACGTTTGAGCCTTCGGTCAAGTATGTCCCTAATGTTTGATTGCGGTATATTATGTCCCCAACGTTTCATTTTTCGAATAATCTTACCATTTTCACTAACACTATTAAAATAAATAACGGTCGTAGCTTTACATATCTTGACATCATTAGAGAGATTGTTTGCAAAGGCAACAATTCGCTAAGTTACAAATCAAGACGAAGACAAAAATCACTCGCCTAATGTGATTCTTTGTCAAAATAGATCTCAGATCTTCATCTAATTACTTTGATACTCCTAAATTTTAGGGTTTCTATTAATTTTGACTAAAAAACTTATTTTTAATTTAATATTAATTATGTCTTCAAACTTTTAAATTGTAAATCAGTTGTCTACAACATCATTGACAGAGAACCCTAACACCGTCGGTCAAAAAGACTTATTTAGATCAACTTGCAATCAAAGAGAACTGATTTGGAATTTCTAAAACATAAAAGACTGATTTGAAACTTAGGCGAAACATAGAAGATCAAAATGGAGTTTTAAAGATTTAAATTACAAATAATTTTATCCTTTATCCAAATAATTTTTTGTCCTCATGGTAAATCAGACCCCACTATGAAGATTACTCCTATGATCTAATTTTATTTTCTTCCCTACCAAACATACTTTTTTTATATCTTATTTCATTACTCTCTCTCACTAATTTTTTTTCATTTTCAATTTTATTTCCTACCAAAACATCTTTCTGCAACCAAACACAACCAAAATCTTATTATTGACTAATGTTAAAACTATTCAATTCAAACTACTAGCTTTCATCAGGCCAAAAAAAAAAACTACTAGCATTAAATTTTCAATCAATAAAAAGGTTATAAAAATTAAAACTTTCTAACACAAACTAATAACGTTCTTGACCAAAAAAAATAGGCAACTAATAAGGAGAATGTAATTTCAATTTTCAAGCCAAACTCCTAACAACAGTTTTAAATTGCGGTCGCAATATTGCTGTTACGTTATTTGTCGCAACCGTATCACACTACAATTGCGATGTGATGTGATTTTATATAGAAACGCTGCTAATTGTATGAATTTGTGACCGTTTAAGAAGTTGAAACGTGGATGTAGGATGGGTGTATATGTCCACGGAAGAAAAAGAGAAAAAAACAGCAGAGAATAATATTATTTTAAAAAATTCTTTCATGTATTTAATTTTATAATATATATAAATTCTTTTAAAAATTCGCAGCCGTAACCTGCATTCTAGTGGCCGCAATACCCGCAACCGTGACAGTAACCGCAATTTAAAACTTTGCTTCTAACAGTTTTCTTCACACAACTTTTAACATAAGGCATTTAATTAGAGAGGCGCATAAATAGCAAATTAAACTTATATATTGAAAAAAAACACAAATTCCATATTTTAATAAAATTAGCTGAGAAGAAATGAACTAGATGCATATTATAATTTCCTTCACACAAACACACTTGTTCTCTCTAGAAAAACAAAAAACTTAAAAGGACAAACCAGACCCACCTAACTTTTCTTCTATAATTTTGGACAATTTCTCAATCATATAAGGCGAAAAATAATTAGCCCAATCCCCATTTTCACCCTTCCTAAAGAAATACTTATTTTCAACATCAGCCTTAAGCACGCTTTTTCCACTCTTATTTACCTCCAATTCCTTCATCTTCCCAAAGCTACAAAGCTCAATAATTGCATCAATCACACCACCACTTTCCTCTTCTTCACTGAAAGTGCAATCCAAGAATTGTGCCATTCTTTTCACTTCAAAATTAGTGTTCGCTTTCAATTCATCATATTTCAAGAACAAAACCTTGTTAGGAGTGTCCTTACTTGCCTTCCAATAGCCCAACATATGGCTCCAAAATGGACCATAGTCAAATATTCCCTCAATGTATTTTTCAAAGGCTTCCTCAAGTGCTAAAGCAGGCAATAACGGTTGTGATGACAAGATATTATTTTTGAAATGCCACAGAGAGATGAAAGCATCAAATGGGTTGCGACATATATAGATAATCTTACAATTAGAGTTACGAATCGAACCAGGCAATAAAGGAAAGGGGATGTGAGTACCAAATAGTCTTGGCTCAGAAAGGGTAGAAAGATGAGGAAAAATAACATTATTAGGGTCATTTCCATAAAGGTCTATCGTCTCAAGGAAAGGCACGATTGAATGAGGATTGGAGTGACGCAAAAGATGGTCATCATTTTGGGAGATGGGAATGGAACGGTTGCGTTTTGAAATGGCAAAAGCAAGGGCTTTCAACCATGTGGTGCCAGATTTTGGTAAACTAGCAACGATAATGTCACTGGGTTTTGCTTGGAAGTGCTTTAGGAAAGTGATTGTGGCTTTGAGATAAAGTGGAGGGATCCAATGATTTTGGAAAAGGAGAAGATCATAAGCTCCCCATCCCTTTTGTTTGGGAAGAGATTGAAGCAATTCCTCATCTTCATCAGCAAAATTGCCTTTTAGACTAAACTTTTTCTCTTCACAAGAAGTATCCATAGCTTGCTGTGTGATAAGGATGGGCATCAATACACTATTATATAATAAAGATTGGTCTAGTTAATTAAATATAATAATATAAATTAGCATTAATTATTACCCCTATTTATTTCAGTTAGATTTTCTACATTAACTTTTCTTTGGAATTAGGAAAGTTTAATTCCAAATTTTCAAAGAATTATAATACAGACCAATGAGGTGAAAGGAAACCCAAAATAAAAGATTCATATTAAATAATGATCCCTCCAATCACTAATTGCCAATATCTCATATTTAAACTTTCCTTTCTTAAAACTTTGGTGAATATTTTCCATTTTCCTAATTTCCCTCTCAATCTTAATTAATAATATAATTTCAAAATTTTCAACCCCCTTCATACTAATTACTTATTTTGTAACTTTCCCTCTTTAAAATTTGTTCAAATTTATTTTTTCAAGTTTTAGTTTTACTCCTCCATCCCAAGAAGAGATTCCTCTTCCTTTTTTTTTTCTAAATGAGGGAAAGTGTGTTTTTAAAATAAAGAATATGACATTGTAATTTTGACTTCTCCAGAACGAATTTTTTTTTGTAAAATTTTGTTAAAATCTTTTTGGTAGCCCCCAACGTTAGAGCCTTCGGTCAAGTATGTCTTTAACGTTTGATTGGGGTAAATTATGTTTTCAACGTTTCATTTTTCAAATAATCTTACCATTTTCACTAACAATATTAAAATAGATAATGGTTGTAGCATTATGTAGCTTGACATCGTTAGAGAGATTATTTGCAGAGGCATCAATTCTCTAAGTTACAAAGTAAAACAATGGCAAAAATCTCGCTTAATGTGATTCTTTGTCAAAATTGATCTCCAATCCTCATCTAATTACTTTGATTCTCCTAAATTTTAGGGTTTCAATTAATTTAGCCTAAAAAACTTATTTATTTTAAATTTAATATTAATTATGTCTTTAAACTTTTAAATTGTAAATCAGCTATCTACAACATCATTGACAGAGAACACTAACACCCGTCAGTCAAAAGGGCTTATTTAGAACAACTTGCAATCAAAGAGAACTGATTTGGAACTTCTAAAACATAAAAGACTCATTTGAAACTTAGGTGAAACATAGAATATCAAAATGGAGTTTTAACGATTTAAATTACAAATAATTTTATCCTTTATCCAAATAATTTCTTCTCCTGATGGTAAATGAGACCCCACTATGAAGATTACTCCTATGATCTAATTCCATTTTCTTGCCTACCAAACATACTTTTTTTATATCTTATTTTATTACTCTCTCTCACTAATTTATATCCTTTTCAAGTCTATTTACTATCAAAACATCTTTCTTGCAACCAAACACAACCTAAATCTTATTATGTACTAATGTTAAAACTATTCAATTCAAACTACTAGCATTCATTTGGCCAAGAAAACTACTACTAGCATTCAGTTTTCAATCAATAAAAATTAAAATTTCAAACACAACTAATAATGTTCTTGAGCAAAAAAAAAAAAGCGCAACTAATAAAGAGAATGTAATTTCAATTTTCAAGCGAAACACCTAACCATAGTTTTAAATTGCGATCGCAATATTGCTGTTACGACATTTGTCGCAACCGCATCACACCGCAATTGCGATGTGATGCAGTTTTATATAGAAAGCAGGTAATTGTATGAGTTTGTGACCGTTTAAGAAGTTGAAACGTGAATGTAAGATGGGTGTATATGTCTACGGAAGAAAAAGAGAAAAAAAAAAGAACAGAATAATATTATTTTAAAAAATTCTTTGATGTATTTAATGTTATAATATAGATAAATTCTTTTAAAAATTCACGGCCGCAACCCGCATTCTAGCGGCCGCAATACTCGCAACTGTAGTAATTGCAACGCAAACGCGATTGCAACCGCAATTTAAAACTTTGCTTCTAACAGTTTCCTCCACACAACTAATAACATAAAGCATGTAATTATAAAGGTGCATAGCAAATTTATATATTGAAACACAAAAAAAAATAAATTCCATATTTTAATAAAATTAGGCCTGAAGAAATGAACTAGATGCATATTACAATTTCCTCCACACAAACACACTTATTCTCTCCGGAAAAACAAAAAAACTTAAAAGGACAAACCAGACCCACCTAACTTTTCTTCTATAATTTTGGAAAATTTCTCAATCATATAAGGCGAAAAATAATTAGCCCAATCCCCATTTTCACCCTTCCTAAAGAAATACTTGTTTTCAACATCAGCCTTAAGCACGCTTTTTCCACTCTTATTTACCTCCAATTCCTTCATCTTCCCAAAGCTACAAAGCTCAACAATTGCATCAATCACACCACCACTTTCCTCTTCTTCACTGAAAGTGCAATCCAAGAATTGTGCCATTCTTTTCACTTCAAAATTAGTGTTTGCTTTCAATTCATCATATTTCAAGAACAAAACCTTGTTAGGAGTGTCCTTACTTGCCTTCCAATAGCCCAACATATGGCTCCAAAATGGACCATAGTCAAATATTCCCTCAATGTATTTTTCAAAGGCTTCCTCAAGTGCTAAAGCAGGCAATAACGGTTGTGATGACAAGATATTATTTTTGAAATGCCACAGAGAGATGAAAGCATCAAATGGGTTGCGACATATATAGATAATCTTACAATTAGAGTTCTGAATTGAACCAAGCAATAAAGGAAAGGGGATGTGAGTACCAAATAGTCTTGGCTCAAAAAGGGTAGAAAGATGAGGAAAAATAACATTATTAGGGTCATTTCCATAAAGGTCTATCGTCTCAAGGAAAGGCACGAGAGAATGAGGATTGGAGTGACGCAAAGGATGGTCATCATTTTGGAAGATGGGAATGGAACGATTGCGTTTTGAAATGGCAAAAGCAAGGGCTTTCAACCATGTGGTGCCTGATTTTGGTAAACTAGCAACGATAATGTCACTGGGTTTTGCTTGGAAGTGCTTTAGGAAAGTGATTGTGGCTTTGAGATAAAGTGGAGGGATCCAATGATTTTGGAAAAGTAGAAGATCATAAGCTCCCCATCCCTTTTGTTTGGGAAGAGATTGAAGCAATTCCTCATCTTCATCAGCAAAATTGGCTTTTAGACTAAACTTTTTCTCTTCACATGAAGTATCCCTAGCTTGCTGTGCGATAAGGATGGGCATCAAAACACTATTATATAATATAAATTGTTCTAGTTTATTAAATATAATAATATAAATTAGCATTAATTATTACCCCTATTTATTTCAGTTAGATTTTCTACATTAACTTTTCTTTGGAATTAAGAAATTTTAATTCCAAATTTTCAAAGAATTATAATGCAGACCAATGAGGTGAAAGGAAACCCAAAATAAAATATTCATATAAAATAATGATCCCTCCAATCACTAATTGCCAATATCTCATATTTTAACTTTCCTTCCTTAAAACTTTGGTGAATATTTTCCATTTTCCTAATTTCCCTCTCAATCTTAATTAATAATATAATTTCAAATTTTTCAACCCTCTTCATACTAATTTCTTATTTTGTAACTTTCCCTCTTTAAAATTTGTTCAAATTTATTTTTTCAAGGTTTAGTTTTACTCCTCCATCCCAAGAAGAGATTCCTCTTCCTAATTTTTTTTTTTAAATGAGGGAAAGTGTGTTCTAAAAATAAAGAATAGGACATTGTAATTTTGACATCTCAAAAAGAAATATAATTTTTTTATAAAATATTTATTATTTATTGGATTAAATTTAGGTAAGATTATTCCTTAATTATATTTTTGTTAAAGGTTTCCTAATACTAAGAATATACGTGTCAAAAAGCTTACATATGACCAATCACGGTAGAGCGAGAATATACAAGACTACCTTTCATATGACCAATCATAAAAGAGAGAATAATATAAACAAAGTTTGTGATTGGAGTACCTTATAACAAAGATATAAGGAACTTTATCTAAGTTTTTTCTTATTTATTTTTCGGTAAAGTATCTTTAGTAGCCCCCAACGTTTGAGCCTTCGGTCAAGTATGTCCCTAATGTTTGATTGCGGTATATTATGTCCCCAACGTTTCATTTTTCGAATAATCTTACCATTTTCACTAACACTATTAAAATAAATAACGGTCGTAGCTTTACATATCTTGACATCATTAGAGAGATTGTTTGCAAAGGCAACAATTCGCTAAGTTACAAATCAAGACGAAGACAAAAATCACTCGCCTAATGTGATTCTTTGTCAAAATAGATCTCAGATCTTCATCTAATTACTTTGATACTCCTAAATTTTAGGGTTTCTATTAATTTTGACTAAAAAACTTATTTTTAATTTAATATTAATTATGTCTTCAAACTTTTAAATTGTAAATCAGCTGTCTACAACATCATTGACAGAGAACCCTAACACCGTCGGTCAAAAAGACTTATTTAGATCAACTTGCAATCAAAGAGAACTGATTTGGAAATTCTAAAACATAAAAGACTGATTTGAAACTTAGGCGAAACATAGAAGATCAAAATGGAGTTTTAACGATTTAAATTACAAATAACTTTATCCTTTATCCAAATAATTTTTCGTCCTCATGGTAAATCAGACCCCACTATGAAGATTACTCCTATGATCTAATTTTATTTTCTTCCCTACCAAACATACTTTTTTTATATCTTATTTCATTACTCTCTCTCACTAATTTTTTTTTTCATTTTCAATTTTATTTCCTACCAAAACATCTTTCTTGCAACCAAACACAACCGAAATCTTATTATTGACTAATGTTAAAACTATTCAATTCAAACTACTAGCTTTCATCAGGCCAAAAAAAAAAAAACTACTAGCATTAAATTTTCAATCAATAAAAAGGTTATAAAAATTAAAACTTTCTAACACAAACTAATAACGTTCTTGACCAAAAAAAAAATAGGCAACTAATAAGGAGAATGTAATTTCAATTTTCAAGCCAAACTCCTAACAACAGTTTTAAATTGCGGTCGCAATATTGCTGTTACGTTATTTGTCGCAACCGTATCACACCGCAATTGCGATGTGATGTGATTTTATATAGAAACGCTGCTAATTGTATGAATTTGTGACCGTTTAAGAAGTTGAAACGTGGATGTAGGATGAGTGTATATGTCCACGGAAGAAAAAGAGAAAAAAACAGCAGAGAATAATATTATTTCAAAAAAATTCTTTGATGTATTTAATTTTATAATATATATAAATTCTTTTAAAAATTCGCAGCCGTAACCTGCATTCTAGTGGCCGTAATACCCGCAACCGTGACAGTAACCGCAATTTAAAACTTTGCTTCTAACAGTTTTCTTCACACAACTTATAACATAAGGCATTTAATTAGAGAGGCGCATAAATAGCAAATTAAACTTATATATTGAAAAAAAACACAAATTCCATATTTTAATAAAATTAGCTGAGAAGAAATGAACTAGATGCATATTATAATTTCCTCCACACAAACACACTTGTTCTCTCTAGAAAAACAAAAAACTTAAAAGGACAAACCAGACCCACCTAACTTTTCTTCTATAATTTTGGACAATTTCTCAATCATATAAGGCGAAAAATAATTAGCCCAATCCCCATTTTCACCCTTCCTAAAGAAATACTTATTTTCAACATCAGCCTTAAGCACGCTTTTTCCACTCTTATTTACCTCCAATTCCTTCATCTTCCCAAAGCTACAAAGCTCAATAATTGCATCAATCACACCACCACTTTCCTCTTCTTCACTGAAAGTGCAATCCAAGAATTGTGCCATTCTTTTCACTTCAAAATTAGTGTTCGCTTTCAATTCATCATATTTCAAGAACAAAACCTTGTTAGGAGTGTCCTTACTTGCCTTCCAATAGCCCAACATATGGCTCCAAAATGGACCATAGTCAAATATTCCCTCAATGTATTTTTCAAAGGCTTCCTCAAGTGCTAAAGCAGGCAATAACGGTTGTGATGACAAGATATTATTTTTGAAATGCCACAGAGAGATGAAAGCATCAAATGGGTTGCGACATATATAGATAATCTTACAATTAGAGTTACGAATCGAACCAGGCAATAAAGGAAAGGGGATGTGAGTACCAAATAGTCTTGGCTCAGAAAGGGTAGAAAGATGAGGAAAAATAACATTATTAGGGTCATTTCCATAAAGGTCTATCGTCTCAAGGAAAGGCACGATTGAATGAGGATTGGAGTGACGCAAAGGATGGTCATCATTTTGGGAGATGGGAATGGAACGGTTGCGTTTTGAAATGGCAAAAGCAAGGGCTTTCAACCATGTGGTGCCTGATTTTGGTAAACTAGCAACGATAATGTCACTGGGATTTGCCTGGAAGTGCTTTAGGAAAGTGATTGTGGCTTTGAGATAACGTGGGGGGATCCAATGATTTTGGAAAAGGAGAAGATCATAAGCTCCCCATCCTTTTTGTTTGGGAAGAGATTGAAGCAATTCCTCATCTTTATCAGCAAAATTGCCTTTTAGACTAAATTTTTTCTCTTCACATGAAGTATCCATAGCTTGTTGTGCGATAAGGATGGGCATCAAAACACTATTATATATAATATAAATTGGTCTAGTTAATTAAATATAATAATATAAATTAGCATTAATTATTTCCCCTATTTATTTCTGTTAGATTTTCTACATTAACTGTTCTTTGAAATTAGGAAAGTTTAATTCCAAATTTTCAAAGAATTATAATGCAGAATGAATGCAGAATGAGCCAATGAGGTGAAAGGAAACCCAAAATAAAAAATTCATATAAAATAACGATCCCTCCAATCACGAATTTGCCAATATCTCATCTTTCAACTTTCCTTTATTAAAACTTTGGTGAATATTTCCCATTTTTAAATTTCCCTCTCAATCTTAATTAATAATATAATTTCCAATTTTTCACCCTCTTCATACATAATTACGTATTTTGTAAATTTCCCTCTTTAAAATTTGTTCAAATTTATTTTTTCAAGTTTTAGTTTTACTCCTACATTTCTCTTCCTAATTTTTTTTTTAAAATGAGGGAATGTGTGTTTTTAAAATAAAGAATAGGACATTTTAATTTTGACATCTTCAGAAAGAAATGTAATTTTTTAAAAAATGTTTGTTATTTATTGGATTAAACTTAGGTAAAATTATTCCTTAATTATATTTTTATTAAAGGTTTCCTAATACAAAGAATATACATGTCATAAAGTTTACGTATGACCAATCACGATAAAGCGAGAGTATATAAGACCACTGTTCTCAGAACCGGACCGGACCGGCCGGTCGGACCGGAAAATCAGTAAATCGGCTGCCAGTCCGGTCCGGAATAACCAAAGAACCGGTCAGATATAAAACCGGTCAATAACCGGAAAAACCGGTCAAGAACCGTCCAAACCGGTGGTTTAGACGGTTTGAACGGTTTTTCCTTTTTTTCTAAAAAAAAAAATATTTTGTTGTTGTTTATGATTTAGTATTTATTGAGAATTTGTTATGACTTGTAGTTGTAAGGATTGTTCTATTTCAATATTTATTGTTTGGTTTATGATAAGACTTGAGACTTAAATATGTTGATCCTTGAACTTATTTGAAGAGTTTAATATGATATTGTGGTAATTTGAAACTTGTTCTATTTCTTATCATGTTTAGATCGAGATGGAAACATATAATTATGAAGTATATAATTTTTTATGATATATTTTAGTATATTTAATTAAAAATATATATTTAAAATGCCACCGGTTCGACCACGGTTGGACCATTGAACCGTGAACCAGTGCCTCGACCGGTTCAATGACCGGTCCGGTTTTAAAAACATTGTATAAGACTATCTTTCATATGACCAATCATAGAATAGAGAATAATATGAATAAAGTATGTGATTGGAGTACATTATGACAAAGATATACATAAAGAACTTTATCTAAATTTTTTCTTATTTATTTGTTGGGTAAAGTATCTTTGGGAGCCCTCAACGTTTTAAACCTTCAATCAAATGTGTCCCTAATGTTTGATTGCAGTCAATTATATCCCCAACATTTTATTTTTTGAATAATCTTACCATTTACACTAACACTATTAAAATAGATAACGGTGTTACGTTGTTGCTTTACATAGCTTAACGTCGTTAGAGAGATTTTTGAAGAGGCATCAATTCGGTAAGTTATAAAGCAAAATAATAATAAAAATGACGCATTTAATGTGATTCTGTGACAAAATTGACCTCGTTGAATTGTGTAAAAAAAAAAATTTGAAAACATGACAGAAAGAATAAAGTTTCGTTGTCGTATCATGAAAGAATCTTTGGAAGAGTAATATGAAAATGATAGGAGTAAATATTTCATATCCATTCACAGTACCATCATCACTCAAACTATATATACGAATAATGCTTATTTTTCAGTCAAAATAAATAATCTTAAAATGATAATTTTTTAAAAATATTTTTATAATTATCATAATATTATAAAAAATTAATAATATTATCAAGCGTAATTTAGTCTAAAAGATTGAAATTATAAGTTTTCAAGATAGAAGAGAAAGTAATACACTTTAAGAATCTCTCGGAAGAAAGTGAAATTTACTCAATTTTTAAAGACTTTAGTAATTCACACCACATCCCTTAAACAGATGCTTTCTTCATTTGATTTTATAGACACTTTATCATACTTTAAGAAATCTGAATACTCTATCTTTTATAACCTTTGTAGAATAAGTGTTTTTATATTAAGGTATGTGTTTTTAAAAAAATATGAAAACTATTTCTTTTATTTTATAATTGATGCTAATATTGTAAACTCCCCACAATTATAAAGTACTAAATAAATCATAGATTTGAAAAAAAAACACTTGGAAAATAGTGTAACATAGGAAAGAGTGAAATTATAATTCTGACTTGAAAAATAATGTAAATGAAAAAGTGGTTTAGGAGATAGTTTTTTTTTTTCAAAATTTGACCTAGAGAAGAGTTGTGAGTAATGATATTACACATATTCAAAATTTTAATAATTTTTTAAAGAAAAAAGAAAAATAAAAAATTCACTATTGAGGTAACTTTAATCCAGAAGGGAATACATGTACATGATCAACAAAAAATAGGCAAATTTATTAAGTAAAAAATAAAAAAGAAATAATTAGGTGATTATTTTAAATGAACAAAAACAAGAAATATGAAATTCAAACTTATTACCAATAAGATTACACATAGTCATACATGAGAATCACTAAAAAGAGCCAATTAAATAAAGATCTAAGATATCCACGTGTCAATATACATATATGTTAAAACACTTCACGTTAGTTTTGGAATTAATATCGATTCCTTTTGTTCTATAGTCATAATCGATACTAAATTTAATTTATAAAGAACACTAAAATTATATATAGGTAATGTAAGAAATATATGATTGAATAATTTTTATTCAGAGTTCCAAAAGCATACATAATTTATAGAGAAACATTAACAGTCATAAATACAAATACATTGGAAAGGGCCTTCTTCACTGGGCCCCACGCATTGTCCAGTCCCTTTGCGTTTTTGATAGCATTGTGATTTGCATAATTCAATATCACACTCATCTGGATGCAACACTATTGTGCACTTGTTCTTCTCCACATTAATCCCTTCACTTCTCATTGCCATAATAACTGCACTTAAATATATTTATAAACATGTTATAATGAAAAACCTAAGTAAATTATAAACAAAATAACGTCTTTTTTTTTTCTTTTTCTTTTTCTAGTGCGAGTAAGATAGTAGTAAGGAAAGGTATTCTCAATGGTACCGAACAGGGTATCAATGATATGTTGGAGAGATTAGCATAGGCCCAACCCAAAAGCATTATTTTACAGACCTAAAGTGCAAGCAATTTTATTTAGTTACAGTTACACAACTAGTCGTTGAGTGATAAGAGATCTCTCTTGGGAGATATGCTTAAAACCAAATGATATTTTAGATGGTTTCAGGGAATTTGAACCTTTTACATGGGTTGAACAAAAATTTTCATTTTTTTATCAGTTGTGTCAACTCAAATGGTCAAAATAATATTTTTTGTACATATATATATATATATCAAGGAGTTTTTTTTTTTTAATTTTTGTTAACAAAATGCACTCCCAACTATTATCAACCAATGCGTAAGTGGCATGTTGGGGAGATCAATAGATATACAATCTTAAATCGCAAGTAGTTTGATCCAATCATAATTATTCAATTAGTTCTTGGATGTTAGAGAATCTCCTTGAGGTAGAATGTCTACCAAGTGAAATTTTTTATAATTTCAAAGAGATTCGAACACTCACTCGTATGTACAATGAGAACTCTCTGCCAAATCATTTATCATTTACGCCAAGTAAATTTTTGAAAATGATAGAATTAGAATTAATTATTACTATTATATTAACTAACCTGAAGTGACAATAATAAAGAGGAGGAATATCTGTGTGAAAGACATCTTGGCCATTTCTCTGATGAGTGATATTGACTGGATTGCTGCAATATAGATCAATTAATCTCTGTATTTGTTGTATGTGCTTTTAAGATCATGGGGAATAGGGGTATATATATATATATAATTATTATAATTTAAATGTGTATAATTAAGCTATCATTTATTTCATTTAGATTTTGTACCTTTTAATTTTCCTTTCAAAATTGTAAATAATTTTATTAATGAAAATTAAAGGGAGGTGAAAAAGGAAATCCAATAAATAATTCATATAAAATCATAATTAATAACTTAAATGTATATAATTAATACTATTGTCCATTAATGTTTATTTTCCTTTTTCAGCTTAAATTCTCAACTCCTTTCTCTTTCTACCAATTTTAAATCCTTTTGTGCTAATAGATATATATAGTTCCAAAATCTTCATAAAAACAACTCTAGCTGGGTAGAGATAAACTTGAGTGACTTTTTTTGTTAATTACTAGAGTTTGGGCCTCAGATCAACAGTATCAAAAAAGAAAGTTAGAAAATCATTACAAGAATTGTTGTTTCTATAATTTTCTTGGATCTATTTTAGTAGCAGCAAACTATTCAAAGTTGTTTTTTCTGATTGAATTAACTCGTTTTGTTTATGTGTAAATATAGACTTGTAAAAATTTAAAAGTTGTCTCAAGAATTTATCACGAGTTTAACACAAGTTAACTCATTTTGTCCATGTAAAAGCATAAACTCATAAGAGTTCAGTCGAGAGTTTGAAGTACTATCGAACATTAAATATAGACATTAAAATAGGAGGTTTACCACAAAGAATTTTGGCTATGTTTGGTAGAAATACACGGATGAGAAGATAATGGATGTAAAGTTAAATATTGTAAAGTAAATTAGAGGAAATTAAAGTACTATAGAGCTAGTAAATGAAAGTAAAAATAAAAATTGTGTTTGATATATAAAATTGTGGTGTAAAGTTTTGTAAGGTAAAGTATTGAAAGACTAAAATACCCTTACTTTATAAATAAAATGTTTCTTGGTAGGTGAAAAATTAAAGAAAGAGTAATTAGAAGGGATATTTTGAACATTTCTACTTAAGGCAGAATCAACAAAAAGTCAACCGGTGACTTTACAATATAATGTATACCAAACACAAGATAATTTTAGAATTTATAATAATACATCTCTTCCCGGCCCCTTAATGGAATCATTACTAAACACAGCCTAAGTTTGTTAATTTAAATGTTGGAAGGAGATAATTTAATTATTTAGAGTTGATATGGGGCATTCTCGTATCTATCTCTCTCATCTACTTAGTTGAATCATTACATAAATATATGTGCACGAGTATTATTATTGAATAAAAAGTCATACGATTACGAAGATGCAGTTGATTGAAGTGATATGTATTTCATTTACCTTAATCAAGTACGGTAGGGATGGCAATGGGTACTCTATATGGTATGTGCCCGAAAAAATTACCCCATATCATGTGAATATATGAGAAAGTGTATATAGGTATTATTAGAATATAGCTATCAATTAGGTATTGCACGGGTACGAATATATTAACTTTAGATACCCTATATTCGTCCGAAATAAATGAACGAATAAGGTACCTAATATCCTATACAATATATATAATATTAAATATTAAATAAATTTTATGCTTTCAATATTATTATAATTGTTATTGTTAATTTTTTTGGCCTTTCTGTTATTATTAATTTTATTTTATGAAAATTATGTATATTTTTTAAAAAAATTAACTTCTTGGTAGATTTTTATTTATTAGATGGATATTGGATAATAGACATCGAGTAATTTATTTAATTATAGAGTAGCCAGTATCATAAGTATTTGAGATGTTTCGGGTATCACTATCATGAGTAGATGTTCAGTGGTACGGTAGTACTGAACTTCATTACATCCCTCCAATCAGTTGGTCCTTAAACCATTCACGGTGGGCCTTAATTAATGTGAGTTTTTATTAATATTAACAAATGGCACTACATGATTGGAGGGATGCATTGAAGTCCAATGGTACGGTACCATTGAACTTTTATCTCACTATCAGGTAGTATTTCAGATACAAATATTAAAAAAATAATTTATTAAAGAATTTTGTAAGGGTTCAATTATTAATTGGGTGTAATGGACGAATTCGAATTCATATTAAATAAAGAAAAAAATGAACAAGTATCTATCCATTGTCATTTCTATTCAGAAGCGACTTTCAAAACATCACTATTAAATGGTGTTCAGTGGCAACAATAAGAACTGCCACTAAAGATCTTAGGTGGCATCTTTCAAAATGTCACCACCATAAGGTGTTTAGTGGCAACAATATGAGATGCGTGCCACCGAAGATTGTGGCGACTTATTATAAAATGCAACATCGAAAGCGCTTTGGTGGCAAGATTTTCATTTGTCATCGTAGTCATGGCCCTTTGGTAACGACTTTATTTTGTCGCCACAAATAAAAGTCCTTCCGTTGGCGACTTTATTTTCTTATAGTGGTTTTGCAGCAAATTTCAAAGCTTAATAAATTGTTGTAATTAAAAAAATTTTAACAGTAATTATTGTGAAAAATATATGCACGTACGGTAGTGATGGATCCAAATCAGTGCACTTGCAGAATGTCAACTAACAAATATATGCTATTAAAAAGAGATTAATGAGCACTAATAAACATTAATTAACTTGACTATTAAATTGACATATTTATAATAATAAAAAAGATACATTTCCGTTTGCTGTAATTTTGCACGGTATTGATGGACAATGCGTGAGGGTTGATGGTGGAGAACAAATCAATTTTTATGAGGAAAAGTTACAAAAACACAAAATATTAGTATGAAGAAGGAGGAGGATTCATTTGGGTTTAGGGTTGAAAATTTGGAAATTATTAATTCATTAAGATGGAGAGGACAATTAGGGATTGAAAATATTTGATTAGCTAATCAATGGTTTGGAGGGAATATTATATATGATTCACCTCCTTTAATTTTGCAATATATTAATACAATTCATTCTTACAAATATTTGAAACGACAAAATCTCCTAATTACGCACTCCACGGAACAATTAATATAGAAAATTTAATTGAAATAAATAACGGTTTAATTATACACATTTAAATTATAATATATATACCCCTAGCTATTCCATTGATTTTACAAGCACATACATATAAAACAGAGATAGAATAATTGGTCTCTATTGCAGAGAAATAGTCGGGGAAGAAATGGCCAAGATTTCATTCACTCAAATATTCCTCCTACTTATCATTGCTATTTCAGGTTAATATATACTAGCTACTTAAAATTTATCTGATCACCTTTCACTTATGACAATTGTATGATTTGTATTTTGATTTATGATGATCCCTTATTTGGTGAAAAAACCCCTGTAAGTGTTCTATGATCCTGAGAGCCTGTCTTGACTCTGGACTGGGACATATGTCATTCCCTCTTTAATTTTGAGTTTTGATTCTTGCTGATTCCTCATTTGTTGGGTTCTTTGTAAGAATCTTCATTCGTAAGTGCTTTCAGAGTCCGAGAGCCTCTCTTGACCCTGAACTGTGTAAGTTTTGAGTTTTCGTATCTACGAATAATTGTTTTGTTTGATATTTTTGCAGTGATTTCAATGAGAAGTGAAGGAAGTCGTCATGTTGATACAATATGCTCAAAAGTGTTGGATCCAAAACATTGCGATGCTAAGAAATGCCAAAAGCAATGTGCTCAACTCCACGAAGGTGGCTCTGGACAATGCGTTACGAATCTTAATTATGAATTCTGTGATTGTATCTATACCTGCTAATCCTTCTCTTTCTCTTCTGCCTATTATTCCTAGCTAGTTAATCTTCTATAATGTCGCATATATTTTATTTATATGCTTTATCAAGTTAAATAATATCTTCGAAACTTTCAATAAAAATTATCTGACTATATTTCTTATACATCTGTTTATATTAATATACAACTGATGCCGATCGAGTTCTCTGGTCATACTCTTTTGTGTCGTAAAATATATATTCAATAATTTAAAAATAAAATATAATAGAGGATATCAGAAGATGGGAGAGGAAATTTTGGGATACTGGATAGGGTAATTACCGGTGAGAAACCGAATCATTGTTTGCTAATTAATGTATCGTTTTTAAAATTTTACTATTATCATTTCGTATTATATTTTAGAAACTAAAGAATGAATAACATTATTTATATTTTTTCAATTATTGAAAGTGTGTTCAATTTAATAATTATTTTTTCAGTCAAAACTGAAATTAACTTTAAATTTATGTATGCTAAATTTAAAGTAATATTTTTTGTTATTTAGTTGAAAATTTACTACTACTACTACTTCTATTATTATTATTATTATTGTGAAAAATGTATATATAAATATAAAGATATATTGGTCAAAATGATTAAAATTGTAAATTTTTTTATCTTTAAAATTAAGTAGAAGGAGAGTATAATTTATGAATATCTCAGTCGTAAAAGTGTGCCATTTAGTTAATGTTATTAACATTTTGTGAATATGAAATGCCGGAAAACCAAAAAGGCCAAACATAGCTATACACATTTCTTCAATCAGACTACGCGATAGATTATGATGAGTACTTGTCATTGATCATTACACTAATGAAATCTACATACGTGACAAATGATAATGTAGTTGGAACTCGATCTTGCTCACATGATAAATAATTGACTATATATATATATATATTAGTAATATTAGTAATTAGGACGAAATTGATATCAATTGTCACATTTAAGACAAAATTGAATATCTTTTGGGAAAAAAAGGTAATGACCCTTAAACCCCAATTCCGCCCTCAATTTTTTTTATCAACCCATAAATAATCAAAATTATTCTCTTCCTACAAAGATGGTAAGTAATCTGTGTTCTATTAACTATTATCTTTCGAGTTTGATTTTCAGAGAGTTCTGAATAAAACATCATTCGTTTGGGAGAGTCTCCCCCAATAATAAGCTTTTCAGTACAGAAGGATTAGTCATTAGACCCACTTTATTAAATTCCTGATCATAAAACCAACTAAAAATATTCCCTCCCTACCTTTAGTGGCATGTTTTAAAATGCCACCACCATAAGGTGTTTAGTGGCAACAATATGAGATGCCACCGAAGATTGTGGCGACTTATTATAAAATGTCAACATTGAAAGCGCTTTGGTGGCAAGATTTCATTGTAATTGTAGTCATGGCCCTTTGGTAACGACTTTATTTTGTCGCCACAAATAAAAGTCCTTCAGTTGGCGACTTTATTTTCTTGTAGTGGTTTTGCAGCAAATTTCAATGCTTAATAAATTGTTTAAGACTATATACACAATTTGGTCTCTGAAAGATACAAAAATTGACATTTTCGTACCTAAAAGATCTGGCGTACCCAACTTGGTCCCTAAAAGATTGGGCCGTTACACAATTTGGTCCTTCCGTCATGCCCAGTTAAATGCACTTAACGGAATTGCTGATGTGGCACGTTAAATGCACACGTGGCCCGTTAAGTGCTGACGTGGACTTGCTTACATGGCAGAAAACAATAGCATATACACAATTTGGTCCCTAAAAGATTCTAAAATTGACATTTTCGTCCTTGAAAGATTACTCCATTGGATAATTTGGTCCTCCGTATCTCTCAATTCATTTAAATTATTATGCTTTCCAACACAATACACAAAGCCAACAAACATGTTGAGGACATTGCTGTGAACTTAATCCTCTGTCACTTTAGTTCCTTTTGGAGGCAAAATATAGTATTTATCTTCAACTTAAAACTATTTATCTTGATCAAGTACTCTTATAGTATACTATTAAGAAAAAAGCTCATTATGAATTTTTCTCATTGTATAGAAAATAAGGTAGTGATTCTTACAGTTGAATCAGCTTGGATATCTTAATTAATGATGCTCATGTTTGCACCTTTCAGCTCTCTGTTCATGGCTTTCCAATTCTTATGTATGGTTGTCATGTTTAAAAGGTAAACAACATAAAGCTTTTGTTCTGGTTCCATATCCATGCACTTTGATGACAATAATGAATCTTATTAATATTTTTATCTCTTGCTCTAGGAACATAAGCAATGTGGTAGTATCTTGGAGGTATGTTCAAGTCATCCACTTTGATATAATGTCCAAGGCAATGATTATATCCAACTAAGCTAATTGTTATTTGCATCCAGTCAAAGTCGTATAAGTGATTTCTATTGATGCAGGGAATTGGTCTATTGAAATACCAATAAAAACCAACTAAAGCCTAAAGGTCATATATATATATATATATATATATATATATATATATATATATATATATATTTATATGCCCTTTGGAGAAGGTACAAGAATATGTATTTGTCAATACTTAATTAAGATAATATGTGTATGGACTAAGAAATTTCCATATTAATCTATAATTTTGAATTTTTTATAATTTATTTCATTATGCCAGAAATTTCAATTACGCATATTTAAAGTGGCAAGAGATTTCACATCATCCATTCGTGGGACCAAGATGAGTAAGTTATCTCTAAATGTCATTTAACACATTATCTCTCTTCTGGTCTAGTTGCCTTATTCAAGTCATATGGCTTTTACCTTACAATTGGTTTGTGCAAGCAACGTATTGCAAAAGTTGAATGTATACAATATATTTTTGCCTCCAAAAGGAACTAAAGTGAAAGAGAATTAAGCTCACAACAAATTTGTCCTCAATATGTTTGTTGACTTTGAGTGTTGTGTTGAAAAGCATAATAATTTAAATGAATTCAAAGATATAGAAGGACCAAATTGTTCAACGGAACAATCTTTCAGGGACGAAAATGTTAATTTTAGAATCTTTTAGGGACCAAATTGTGTATATGCTATTATTTTCTGCCACGTAAGCAAGTCCACGTCAGCACTTAACGGGCCACGTGTGCATTTAACATGCCACGTCAGCAATTCCTTTAGGTGCATTTAACTAGGTATGACGGAAAGACCAAATTGTGTAACGGCCCAATCTTTCAGGGACCAAGTTGGGTACGCCAGATCTTTCAGGGACGAAAATGTCAATTTTTGTATCTTTCAGGGACCAAATTGTGTATATACTCATTGTTTAATTAAAATTTTTGTTAACAGTAATTATTGTGAAAAATATATGCACGTACGGTAGTGATGGATCCAAATCAGTCCACTTGCAGAATGTCAACTAACAAAATATATGCTCTTAATTAAAAAGAGATTAATGGGCACTAAGAAACATTAATTAACTTCACTATTAAATTGACATATTTATAATAATAAAAAAGATACATTTCCGTTTGTTGTAATTTTGCACGGTATTGATGGACAATGCGTGAGGGTTAATGGTGGAGATCCTTATCAATGTCAATAAATATATATATATATATATATATATATATATATATATATATATATATACACAGGACAATTAGGGATTGAAAATATTTGATTAGCTAATTAATGACTTGGAGGGAATTATATATATTATTCACCTCCTTCAATTTTGCAATATATTAATATTAATACAATTCATTCTTACAAATATTTGAAACGACAAAATCTACTAATTACGCACTCCATGGAACAATTAATATAGAAAATTTAATTGAAATAAATAACGGTTTAATTATACACATTTAAATTATAATATATATATATACCCCTAGCTATTCCATTGATTTTACAAGCACATACATCAAATACAGAGATAGAATAATTGGTCTCTATTGCAGAGCAATACTCATTAGGGAAGAAATGGCCAAGATTTCATTCACACAAATATTCCTCCTCCTTATCATTGCCATTTCAGGTTAATATATACTACTAATATTTAAATTCTTCCTTCATCCTCAAATTTTTAGTACGATATTTTAACCTATCACAATTGTATGATTTGTGTTTGGATTTCTGACGATCCCTTATTTGGTGAAAGAACCCCTGTATGCTCTCAGAGTCCGAGAGCCTCTCCTGACCCTGAACTGTTTAAGTTTTGAGTTTTCGTATCTACGAATAATTGTTTTGTTTGATATGTTTTGCAGTGATTTCAATGAGAAGTGAAGGAAGTCGTCATGTTGATACAATATGCACAAAAGTTTTGGATCCAAAACATTGCGATGCTAAAAAATGCCAAAAGCAATGTGCTCAACTCTACGAAGGTGGCTCTGGACAATGCGTTAGGAATCTTAATTATGAGTTCTGTGATTGTATCTATACCTGCTAATTTCTCTTTCTCTTCTGCCTAATATTCCTAGCTAATTAATCTTCTATAATGTCGCATATATTTTATTTATATGCTTTATCAAATTAAATAATATCTACGAAACTTTCAATAAAAATTATCGGACAATATTTCTTATACATCTATATATTTATTTTAATACAACTCATTCCGAGTTCTCTAGTCATACTCATTTGTGTCATAAAATATATATTTAATAATTAAAAAATAAATTAAAATAGAGGATATCAGAATATGGGAGACGAAAATTTGGGATATAATTACCGGTGAGAAACCTAATTATTGTTTGCTATTTAATGTATCGTTTTTAAAATTTTACTATTATCATTTCGTATTTTATTTTAAAAATTAAAGAATAAATAACATTATTGATATTTTTTCAATAATTTAAACTGTAATCTATTTAATAATTATTTTTCAATCAAAACTAAAATTTACTTTAAATTTATGTATGCTGAAGTTAAAGTAGTATTTTTTATTATTTAATTGTAAATTGTACTACTACTACTACTATTGTTATTTATATTGTGAGGTCATGTCTATATTTTTATCTAAATATATTTATGTATTATAAAAATATCTTTGTAAAATATATATACATTTAATTATATAAATAATAAACATAAAGATATATTGGTCAAAATTACTAAAATTTTAGATTTTTTTATCTTAAAAAAAAGAGTATAATTTTTTAAATTAAATAGAAGGAGAGTATAATTTATGAATATTTCAGACCAAAAAGTGCTCAATTTAATTACTGTTATTAACATTTTGTGAATATGAAGTACCAGAAAATGACCAAAAAGGCCAAAAACATACATATAGACATACACATTTCTTTCAGGCCAAAATAAATAAATTACATACACATTTCTTCAATCAGACGACGCGAGAGATTATGACGAGCACTTGTCATTTATCATTACACTAATGAAATCTACATTGGTGACAAATGATAATGTAGTTGGAACTCGATCTTGCTGACATGATAAATTTATATATATATATATATATATATATTTGAAATTAGGACGAAATTGATATCAATTGTGAAATTTAAGACAAAATTAAATATGATTCCTAACTTTTGGGACAAAAAGGTAATGTTGCCAATTTTTATTTATTTCCTTCCCAAAGTTTGAATATCCTACTCCTAAATCTTAACCGATGATCCTTAAACCTCAATTCCACCCTAATTTTTTTATCAACCATAAATAATCGAAATTATTCTCTTCCTACACAGATGTTAAGTAATTTGTGTTCTATTAATTATCATCTTTCGAGTTTAATTGCTGAAGAAATGTGATTAAAAATGTCATCCGTTTGAGAGAATCGCATCCAATAATAAACTTTTTAGTACCCGAAGAATTAATCATTTGTCCCACTTTAACAAATTTCCGGTCATAAAACCAAGAAAAATTATTCTCTCCCTACCTTAAAATTGACATGCTTAGATTTTGGAAAAAAGAAAATAGAATAGTCTCCTCTACTAAGATATATCCAACAAAATTTTAGAAAGAGAGTTTCAAACTTGAAACAACCTTTTTGGCCCAAAAGCAAGACTTGGAAGCAATTTCTTTTTTTAACTAATTTCTCTCTTTCTTTATTCTTTCTACCAATTTATTTTTTTTAATGGTTCCAAAATCTTAATCAAAACAACTGTAAGGGTATCTTTATTAGCAAGAAATGCTAATGGAAATGTCAATGAAAATGGTGGGGCTCATTGGGCCTCACTATCTTTTTCACTTTTTTATTTCCATCAATTTTAAAAAAAAAAAATAAATAAATAAAATATATATTATACCCCTCTGATTTGACATGATTTGACACAATTATAACCCTCTTTTCTTTTTATTATTTTATTATAAGGGGTAAAATGGTCATTTTAATACATTCCCTTTCCATTTTCATTACCAAACTTTTACTACTAAACACATCAAATGCATTCTGTTTCCATTTTCATTTCTATTTCTGCCTAATAAATGTGCTTAAGTTTAAGTTTCAGTCTCTAAAGAAACAAAAAAAAGAAGAAGTGGTGTTTCACATATGGTATAATCTATGTTATGTTAATTATTGCTTTTCGGGTACAATTTTGGAAGTGATGAGAATGGAGCATCATCTGTTAGAAGGGTTGGCCCCAGTAATGGGCCAGTCTTATAGTATTTGAGAGATTAGTCATCAAGTCTGCTCTGATGAATACCTCGGTCATAAATATAAAATGTTTTTATTGTTTTCAAAATATCAGTTGTTTTACAAAATCAAGAGAACATTAATTATTTTTTTTTACAATTTTATCCTTTCCTATTCCCAAGATAAGATTAATGAAGAAAGAGTAAGTATGAGTAATTTAATAAGGATAATTTAGTCTTTTTATCTCATATTTTTCTAAATTTATAAGGTGAACCAATTATTTTCTTGATCTGTGCGCACCTACCCAACAAATTAACAGATATTATGAACCGGAGGGAGTAAACATTAATGGAAAAAATTAGTATTTATTATATACATTTAAGTTATTAATTATAATTTAAATTTGTATTTAGTAAAACATCATTTTGGTCCTTTTTAGATAGCACATTTCTCAATTTGGTCCTTCTTAGATGGCCTTTTTCAATTTAATCCTTTTTAGATTAATTCATTATCAATTTGGTCCTTACCGTTAAAATTACTAACGGAGTTAGCTGAGTTGGATGATTTGAGATAAATTTATAATTTTTAAATAATAGTAGGACTTTTTAGTGTAATTATTTTGGGACAATTTTGTAATTTTCACAAATTGAAAAAGAAACATGGTACCATTTTCAATTTGTGAAAATTATAAAATTTCCCAAAATAATTACATTAAAAAAACCCTCTTAATATTTAAAAATTATAAAGTTACCCCAATTTATCCACCTCAGCTAACTCCGTTAGTAGTTTTAACAGTAAGGACCAAATTGATAACTGATTAATTTAAAAAGGACTAAATTGAGAAAGGCCATCTAAGAAGGACCAAATTGAGAAAGGTGCACCAAAATAATATTTTACTATAGATTATTAATTATAATTTAGTCATGCGGTGGAAAAGGAAACCTAAAAACAATCATGACTTTAATTCACATTAATATTCATTAATTACAATATGATTTTGAAAGGAAACGTTTCATTACTCCAAGGCAAAATTAACATATAAAATCCAACTGAAATAAATGATAGTTTAATTATACACATTAAATCATAATTAATAATATATATATATATATATAATATACCCCCATTCCCATGATCTTACAAGCACACATACAACAAATATAGAGATTGAGTAAATATTTATCTCTATTGCAGCAATCCAGTCATTATATCAGTCATCACAAAAATGGCCAAAATTTCATTCACACAGATATTCCTCCTCGTTATCATTATCATTTCAGGTTAGTTTATATCCTAATTAATAATTAATTCTGATTCCTTAATGAAAACTTGCACGTATTCAATATCTCTAAAAATCATCTTTTCGAATTCAATTCAGTAGAATTTGATTGTGTAAATCGCTATTTTACACATCAGTTCGTATGCAGATTAATGTATAAAAATACATATCGTGTAACCCGAATTCTACCAAATTTGAATTATAAAAGATCGTTTTGCGAACAGATATATATTGTTTTGTTTAAAATTTAGATAAAAATGCATAGGACGCCTGAGTTTTTTTTATCATAAGCACATAATTCACCTGAATTTTGAAACCTTGCACCTAATCTTTTCAACTTTCAATTTTGGGCATAGAACCCTATCCATGAAGAATTTCGTCACATCAACAAATACTTTATCACATTGGCATTTTTTGTAGCTAATCGAAGTATATTTCAATTATTTCACATGCGAAATGACTGAAGTGAAATGACTGAAAGATCCTTCAATTAACTAAAAAATATTGACATGATATATAAAATTCTATTAAAAAAATGAACTGAATTCTTTGTACAGACGGAGTTCTTTGTTCAAAATTGAAAGTCTAAAAGAATAAAGTTCTACACTTATAATCTAAAAACTCAAGGTCCTTTAATCCTAGCCTAAAATTTACTTAGGCTTATATATATAATTGTAACATTTATATACTTTTTTCTTTTTTGCAGCAATATTGTCAATGAGAAGTGAAGGGATCAAAGTGGAGACTACGTGCAGCATAGTGTTGTATCCAAAGACATGCAGTATTGAACTGTGCAAAACACAATGCTTTCAAGGATATAATCATGGCATTGGAGAATGCGTTATTTCTGGTGCTGGAACTCCTCAATGTATTTGCTTCTATGATTGTTAATTAATGTTTCTCTATTTCCCTACAATAATATATAATATCTCTCTTTTAAATTAAATATATTATTATTATTATTATGCATGCTTTTTCAAACTCGATCAAAATAAAAATTATTGGTCTTAAATTGTTGTCACTGAATAACCGATTGAACCGGATCGGACATTAACCCGATGATGATCAGCTCAAGGTTACTGAGTCACCAATTCAATCATCGGGTCATTAAAAAATCGATTAAACCGGTAAAATAAATAAACAAATATATAAAAATATGTTGTCATAAATATCTATTCTTATTATATAAAGTAAGAGGCATGAAACTTCTTACAGCCACATCAGCATTTTTAGCATATCCTCTCGTGTCATGTGTGTCCTACTAGGCGCCAACTCATGTCCAACCTGGCTGATAACGTGAAAATCTCCTGAGATATCATGCAACCCTTGCAAAACAAGATTTTCGGCTTCTTAAATGCACCATTCAAATAATGACGTGATCCCTTGATTAGTGGAGCTCCATTCAAAAACATTTGAAGTAAACTATAATCAGAAATAAAAAAAAGTTGGGATCACGTAATTACTACAGTTGGATTCAAAAAAATATGAATTAAATTATAATCATAATTCAAAAAAATTGTGATAACTAATTAATTACTGCAGCTGGATTCAAAAAAATTTGAAGTCAACTATAATTAGCATAACTCACCATAAAATCTCTTAATTTTAATTCAAAATAATTATATGTATCCTTGAATTAATGCTACTAAACGATCCAAAATTTTGTAGCCCCTGCCTTTGTATATATACCCAATACCTAGCTATGCATTTTACCATAAAAATTCATAGGAGACCGAATACCCAATACCTACAGTACAGTACTCGAGGCTAAAATAGTAAGACGTTGCATGGAGCTAGCAATGGACTGGGGATATGAGGATGTCATTTTCGAAATTGATGCCCAAATTGTGAAAATAGATGCGTAGGTGTTACCTTTGTTGCTACTTCAAAATGCCACTAGAATAGTACTTGATCGCATCCGTCGCAAAGTTGACCAAATTAACCAAATTAAAATACAATATAACAGTGCAATCCAGATCGTATTCACTCAAGGAGCCTTTATTTAAGATCCTAAGCTAATAAACTAATTGTAAAAAACATACAATTAAAAAATTAAAGTGATGTGTGAAATTTTTTTAATTATCTACTAAATTAGAAGTGCAATGAAAGTTAACAAAAGAGAACTTAAATTACTATTTTTTTATATTTTTCTTGAATGAGCTAATTAAAAAGAAGTTGGAATTAAATATTAAAAATGCTCTTGGAGAATGAAATTATAGAGCTATCCTAGTTCAATTTGATATGGGAGTTAGTTCTTCATTAAGTCTTAAAGAAAGACCTCAAGTTACCACTTGAGTCTTGTGTTCTTTTTTTTTTGTAATTACTCCTACTACCATAGCTAGTAACCAATCCAAAAGACACAATTAAGAACCACTTAATGTATGACAAAAATTGGGCAAAAACAATTTGTTCCATTCTTTATGTTGTTTGGACAACCGTCACAAACTTAGATGAATCAACATTATGATTCCTACTATCAGAGGCTACCATAACAACATTAATCACCATCATATGCTCAATTGGTTCACACCCAATTTCTTATATTGCTTGGAATACCATCACAAGTATAGATGCATAAATTAATCATGAATCCTACTATCAGAGGCTATCATAATAAAATTAAACATCATCAAATGCATAAGTGGGTGATAAAGTTGCAATATCCAATCTAAACCATAATGTCTCAATACAAAAATAGACAATGTACCCATAAATCTAAGTTCTTAAATTGCATAAAGATAAATCCTAAACCTATGAAATCAAATATACAATTTAAAAATAAAGTATTAAGATAATAAACTCCCCTTTGTAGATTAGGAACTTAAGCCATAGACTCCACCTCCAAGAAGTAAGGATACTAGCCACACATAGAGAACAAAATGGAGAACTCCATCACTTCAACCATGGAGCTAGAGTGAAAATGTGAGATGAGAAGTTGATAAAATGGTGAGTGAGAAGATGATGGTGAATGAGGCGTGAAACAGGGGGAAGAAAAATGGGTGAATGGAAAGGAAGAATGAAAGTGTAATGATGAAGGTGATGTGGTGGTTTGTGGTGTGAGTGGGAGAAAGAGGAGAAAGTGGAATGGAGAAGAGAAATGGAAGTGAGATGATGGTGGGTGAAGGGTTTAGAGTTTAGGGTTTAGGGGGAGGACACTGGCCGTCCCCTCAATTAGGGATTTGGTGAAATATAATGGGTGAGTTTTGAATCATAGCTAATGGACTCATGGTTTTTGGATTATGAAATTTGGGCCTTGAATCTTGGGCTTCATAATATTGGGCATCAATTTTTAGGGGTTCCCTTCAATCTTATTTGCTTTAGTATTATGTTTAAACTTTAAATATTTAAGCTTGACAAGACAATGTGAGCTTAATTGTTTTGATTAATAATATATGTCTTCTTTCTCTAATTCACTTAGAAAGTTAATATGAATATTGTTTCACATAATATTCAAGAATAGCAATATCAATAGAACACATCCTGAATCTTCTTCTTCTTTTTCATGGTTAATATCATTTGATGCCATGTTTTTGGATTCCTAAGCGGCCAAGCATCTAATACTGGATGTAAAAAATATGTACGCTCCTTAATTAATTTTATTTTGTAAATTGTAAAGTGTACACACCTATATTATTATTATTGGAAATTGTAGTGCTCATGTATTATACAGGACCTAAGGTTAATGTTCATGATAAACTTTTCTTTTCCAATTTTATTATGTAAATTGTAAAGTGTACACACCTATATTATGTTTGGGTATTTTCTCTAAATAGCTTTTTCTTTGTATATTTGGAGCAAATAATGATAGCATTTCATATTATACCCCTTCTCTCCATATGTTCCATATATATGCCTCCTCTTTCAATTTCGAATTCCCTACCAAGCAGCTTTTATGAAAATGAATGAAACAAATTCATGTGGGAATAGAATTGGACTTAACTTTGAAACTGCCTCTTCAATTAACTTTCGGTTCTCCCATCTTTTTTTCTTTTTTGTTTGTGAATTTTGGAATATAATTGTAAATACGATTGCCTCTTCAACTTTTAGGTGTCCCAATTTTTTTATTCTTTTTTTCATCAACTCAATATTGGTTATTTATTCATGCTTAAATTATAATATGTATTATAGGTTTTCTATAAAACTTTTAATGAATTTCTCTCTCTTTCTACTAATTTATTTACTTTTAATGGTTCCAAAATCTTTATCAAAACAACTCTAAAGTTTGGGTCTCTAAAGAAACAAAAAAAAAAAAAAGAAGTGGTGTAGCACATATGGTATAGTCTATGTTATATTAATTATTGCCTTCTGAGTTCAATCCTTAAAGTGATGGGAATGGAGTATCATTCGTTGAGAGGGTTGACCCCAGTAATGGATCAGCTTTGCAGTATTTGAGAGATTAGTCATTAAGTCTGCTCTAATGAATACATTGATCATAAATATCAGCTATTTTTATTCTTTTCAAAATATCAGCTGTTTTACAAAATCAAGAGAACATTAATTATTTTCTTTTACAATTTTATCCTTTCCTATTTCCAAGATAAGATTAATGAAGAAAGAGTAGGTATGAGTAATTTAGTAAGGATAATTTAGTCCTTTTATCTCATATTTTTCTAAGTTTATAAGGTGAAATAATGATTTTCTTGGTCTGTGCGCACCTACCCAATGAATTAGCAGATATTGTGAACCGGATGGAGTAAACATTAATGGGAAAATTAGTATTCATTATATACATTTAAGTTATTAATTATAATTTAAATTTGTATAATTAAACTAAACATATAGGTACGTTCATTAGGCAGAAATAGAAATGGAAATGGAATACATTTGATGTGTTTAGTAGTAAAAGTTTGGTAATGGAAATGAAAATGGAATGTATTAAAATGACCATTTTACCTCTTATATTTAAAATAATAAAAAGAAAAAGTTATAATTGTGTCAAATCATGTCAAATCAGAGAGGTATAATAGATATTTTGTATTTTTTTTTTTTAAGTTGATGGAAATGAAAAAGTGAAAAAGTAAGCGGGGTCCGGTGAACCCTACCATTTTCATTTCCATGAGTGTTTCTTGTAAGTGAATATACCCTATAAATTATTAATTATAATTTAGTCATGCTGTTGAAAAAGGAAACCTAAAAAAAAAATCTTGACTTTAATTTGCATTAATTACAATATGATTTTGAAAGGAAAAGTTTCATTACTCCATGAAAAAAATTAACATATAAAATCTAACTGAAATAAATGATAGTTTAATTATACACATTTAAATCATAATTAATAATCTATATATATATACACACCCCAATTCCCATGATCTTACAAGCACATATACAACAAATATAGAGATTGAGTAAAATATTAATCTCTATTGCAATAATCCAGTCATTAGAAAAATGGCCAAAATTTCATTCACACAGATATTCCTCCTCGTTATCATTGTCATTTCAGGTTAGTTTATATCCTCATTAATAATTAATTCTGATTCCTTAGTGAAAACTTGCACGTATTCAATATCGATCTCTAAAAATCTTCTTGATATGTTTTTATAGTTCGAATTCAATTCAGCAGAATTTGATTGTGTAAATCGCTATTTTACGCATCAGTTCGTATGCAAATTAATGTATAAAAATAAGTATTTGTGTTCCACGAATTCTCTACTAAATTGGAATTATAAGAGATACTTTTGCTAACATATATTATTTTTTTAAATTGAGATAAAAATGCATAGAACACCTCTAAGTTTTTTTTTTATCATAAGCACATAATTCACCTGAGTTTTAAAAGCTTGCACCTAATTTCTTCAACTTTCAATTTTGGGTATAGAACCCTATCCATGAAGAACTTTGTCACATCAACAAATACTTCATCACATTGACATTTTTTGTAGCTAATTAAATGATATTTTAGTCATTTCAATGTTAATTAATATTTTTAATGTGAAATGACTGAAATATATATCCTTTAACTAACTAAAAAAATACTGACATAATAAAATTCTATTAAAAAAATAACCGAATTCTTTGTTCAAAATTGAAAGTCAAAAGATCGAGCTGAGTGTAAAGTTCGAAAATTAAAAGTTATACACTTATAATCTAAAAACTCAAGGTCCTTCAATTCTAGCCTAAAATTTACTTAGGGTTATATATAATTAAAACATCTATATACCATTTTATTTTTTTTGCAGGAATATTGTCAATGAGAAGTGAAGGGATTAAAGTGGAGACTACATGCAGCATAGTGTTGTATCCAAAGGGATGCAGTATTGAACTGTGCAAAACAGAATGCTTTCAAGGATACAATCAAGGCATTGGAGAATGCGTTACTGCTGGTGCTGCAACTCCTCAATGTATTTGCTTCTATGAATGTAATTAATGTTTCTCTATAATTCCCTACAATAATAATATCTCTCTTTTAAATTAAATATATTATTATTATTATTATTATTATTATTATTATGGTGCATGCTTTTTCAAACTCGATCAAAATAAAAATTATTGGGTCGCCATGTATTAATTTCTTACATTACCTTCATCATTTATATACGCTTAATCAATTACTGCAAAAACAATATTAAATTGTTGTCACTAAAAAACCGATTGAACCGGATTGTTCATTAATCCGGTGATGATCAGCTCAGGTCACTGAGTCACCAGTTCAATCAGTGCATCATTGAAAAATCGATTGAACAGGCAAAATAAATAAACAAATATATAAAAATATATTGTCATAAATATTGTATAAAAAGTAATAAGAAATTAAATACTATATATAATAAAATAGTTTTAGTATATTTGAGACTCAATATAATATAATACATATGTTTGAACTTCAAGAATTATATATGATGTGTGCCAAAAAAATGTAGAATTAAATATAATGTATGTAGAAATAAGTTAGATGCTTGGCCAAAAAAAAAAAAGTTAGATGAAAAAGAAAAGAAAAAGAGGACCGAACCAACCCAGTCCAAGTTGGTGCCGACCACCAGATTAATTCAGGTTAACAACAGGTCAATCCGAGTCATGTCCAGGTCAAACGCAAGATGGTTCAAATAAGTGATTCGGACCAATTAAATGGCTGGGTTATTGGGTCACCAATTCGACCGGACGGGTCGGTCCAGGTTCCAATATTATGATTCTTTGAGTTTAACCATTGAATATATATATTTATTTTATGTTTATTATATTTTTAGAATAATAAACCTAATAATACTATGAAAATAACCCAGCTGCATTGGGCTTATGTTCATCATCGGTTCATCAAGAGAATTAGGGCATATTCATTAGATGGAATCAGCAATGGAAAAGTCAATAGAAATGAAAATGTAAGTGGGGCCCAGTGGGCCGCACTTACTTTTTCACTTTTTTATTTCTATCAACTTTAAAAAAAAATATATATAAAATATCTATTATACCCCTCTGATTTGACATGATTTGACACAATTATAACCCTTTTTTATTATTTTAATATAAGGAATAAAATGGTCATTTTAATACATTCCCCTTCCATTTTCATTATCAAACTTTTACTACTAAACACATCAAATACATTATATTTCCATTTCCATTTATATCTTTATTTCTGCTAAATAAACATGCCCTTAACGTCTATTTAATTGGTTGCCATAAAGAATTTTGAGGGAAGAAGAATGTTAGTAGCTAGAATGAGAAAAAATAATGTATTTATTTTTTGCCCCTAACCCTGAGTAGCTAGCTTGGATCCATTGATATGATAACCGCCATATTCTCCTTTTGGGAGTCAATGTTTTAATTTCTAAACTTCATTCACTTTAAAAATTAAAGAATCACAATGTTTGAAATCAAAACTCTTCAAGATCTAACCACAAATAATCCTATCACACAAGAGTTTACATGCACATATAAGTTATTAGCGGCCTTCTTTGCATGTAAAATTAAAAGTGCATTTTATTTATTTTTTATTTTTTAAAATATAATGTAAAATAATAAATTAATTAATAATCAATAATTTAGTTTCTCACGGGTAATTACCCTATCCAGTGTTTCATATTTGCAGGGATGTCAAAATGGATTTGGTCTATAAGGTTGGCCTAGCTCGATCTTTAGAATAGCAATGACTAGGCCAAAAAATTGTGGTCCATTTTAAGGAAGGGCTTTTAGTCCCCGGCCCATTTTGGCCCATGATCCATGGTGGACTTTCAAGGGCTGCACCGGTCCGACACAATGGACTCTTTTTTTTGTCATAAATTTTTGAATAATTACAAGTATTTTATATTATATAGAATATTATAGTCTATGTTGATATGTAACATTCATCCCAAATATGCTAATATGTAAAATAAATTATATTTTTATTGATCAATTTGTAATATTTATTTATAATATGTTGATTAATAAAACACATTATACTAAATAACCTTTTAAATCCTCTTATTACAAGGTAACTTGTAATATTTTCGCCCATCAAGGGTAGGGCTGGGCCAATATATTATGGTGGGCCAAACTCAACCCATCCCATCTTGATAACGGCCCTTTGGGTCAACCTATTATAACATACCGTCTTTTAATATATATCTTCTATTTATTTTATTTTTTAATAGTTAAATATATATTTTGCGATACAAATGAGTATGACAAAAAAAAGATGTATAAGAAATATTGTCCCATAATTTTTATTCAAAGTTTTGATCGTACATATTATTTAATTTGATAGAGCATAGGTAGAAGAGAAAGAGAAAAATTAACATGTATAAATACAATCACAATATTGATAGTTAGGACTCCTAACGCATTGTCCAGTGCCACCTTTGTGGAATTGACTACATAACTGTTGGCATTTTTTATCTTCGCAATGATTTGGATCCAACACTTTTGTGCATATATTATCAACATGACGACCTCCTTCACTCCTCGTTGACATCACTGCAAAAATATATTAAACGAGGAATCATCAGGCTTCCGAACTCAAAGAGCAATTTTGTAATATCATGTTAGAATATCAACAAAGAATTAGAATAAATTATTGGTATTTTAACTTCATCCATCTCTTTTTGTTAGCTCTTCACTTCCATTCTAATGGAAAATCTTTTCAGAGTAGAGATAATTGTGTGAAATAAGCATAAATTTATACACTACAACCACAATTCTCTCCCTTTTTCTTCTTTGATCTCAAGAAAAGCATATATTCAAAATTATGATAAATATATCTATTATGGAATAAATTAAGATAAATTATATCTTTTGAGGACTAAATTTAATATATTTTTTTCATGAATTAAATTAAGACAAATTGTAATTATTTAGTTAAGGGCTAAATTGAGATAAATTATATTTTTTGGGGACTAAAATTAACATTTCAATATATTAGGGACTAAAACATTGAATTTTTAAGGGATCGAAATAAATTTATCATTTTTATTTTTCAATAAGTAAATTGAAACGACGTAATATTAAGTGACTAGAATTGGAGTGTAAGTGAAAGATGTGTCTCGTACACACAACAACGAGCCATGAGAAAAAAAACGCAGTTGAAAACTGATAATTTTATCCTCTGCGCATGAAATAGACAAATGATGATGGGTCTTTTTATGACAATAAACTTTATCATTTATTGTAACAACTTATTACCAATAAATATTTTTATCTAAATTAGCTATCTTTAAAATGTTATCATTAAACGTTATACAAGAATCCGAATATATTCATTGAGAATCCTGACATGGAGCATCACGTTTGAAACGTTTGATGAGAAGTAAAATGGACAGAATAATAACATAGAGGATGAAAGAAAATATCACCCAACGTAATATATAAACACAATTGTTGTTTATTTTAGCGGCTAGTGTTAGTAAAACGGAAAAAAATTGTTCAAAAAATAAAAGTTTGGGGGTATAATAATTGACTGCAATTAAACTTTGAGAACATATTTGATCGAATTCTTAAACGTTGAGATATCAAAGATATTTTATCCATATATATATATATAGGATTCAATAATTTTTATTCAAAGTTTGAAAAGCATACATATATTATTTAGGAATAATATATCAACAATTATAGACACAATGGCATTGATAAGGATCACCATCACCACCAACCCTAACGCATTGTCCAGTGCCTTGGTATTTGTCATAGCATTCCTTTTTGCATTCTGAAATATCACACTTAAATGGATCCAACACTATTACGCATATATTATCCACATTATTCCTTCCTTCACTACTCATTGCCATAACTGAAAAAAAAAGTTAAAATTAATTATAATAACCTAAGTAGATTCTAAACAAAATAATTATTCGTAGATAAAGGTACAATCTTAAATTGCAAGCAGTTTGATCCAATCATAATTATTCAATTAGCTCTTGGATACTAGAGAATCTCTTTGGGGTAGAATGTCTACCAAGTGAGATTTTTTATGGCTTCAAAGAGATTTAAACACTCGTCCATAGGTACAATGAGAAATTTCTTCTAAATCATAAATTTTTGAAGATGAAGGAATTAGAATTAATTATTACTATTATATTAACTAACCTGAAGTGACAATGATAAAGAGGAGGAATATCTGTGTGAAAGACATCTTGGCCATTTCTCAGATGAGTGATAAAGACTGGATTGCTGCAATATAGATCAATTAATCTCTGTATTTGTTGTATGTGCTTTTAAGATCATGGGGAATAGGGGTATATATATATAATTATTATAATTTAAATGTATATAATTAAGCTATCATTTATTTCATTTAGATTTTGTACCTTTTAATTTTCCTTTCAAAATTGTAAATAATTTTATTAATGAAAATTAAAGGGAGTGAAAAAGGAAATCCAATAAATAATTCATATAAAATTTCCTCCAAATCAGTAATTTCCAGTAGCCAGTAGAGATAGCAATTTTTCCCATTCCTGCGGGGATTCCCCGTACGGGGCCCCATATACGGGAACTTCCCTGCAAGAACGGGAATGGGAAAAAATTTATCCCCGATTATAATTCGGGGACGGGGACGGGGAGCATGTCTCCTGCCCCGCGGGGTCCTCGTCCCGGAGGGTATATATGTAATTTTATTATATTAATATATATATATATATATAATTTTATTAATTTTTATATTATTATTTTATTATTAATTTTTATATATTTTTATTATACTTAAAATTTAACCTAATTCACACATACTTTTTATGTTGTGTTGTAAACTTTAATTTAATTTTGTTGTAAACGTTGTTATTATATTTATTGATTGTTAAATTTTTTAATGAATTTTGGTAAAATTATGTGTTTGTTGATGTTTTTCAATTATATTTATTTAATATGACATTTTTTATCTAATTTATAGGTTACATTTTTATTAAGATTAAGTCAACTCATATATATATATATATATATATATATATATATATATTATTTTTAAAAAAAATATATTTCGGGGTCTCCGCAGGAACCCGCGAGGATGGGGAGAAATTTCTCCCTACAGAGAGAATCGGGGACGTGGGGGAGGCGGGGCGAGGACAGAGAGAGCACTCTCCGCCCCTGCATGTAGCGAGTGCTATCCCTAATTCTCAGTATGTCATCTGTAAACTTTCCCTTCTCTCTTTATATATATATATATTGTCCAAATGTTTCTAATTCCTAATATCCTTTCCGTCTTAATTAATAACTTAAATGTATATAATTAATACTATTGTCCATTAATGTTTATTTTCTTTTTCAGCTTAAATTCTCAACTCCTTTCTCTTTCTACCAATTTTAAATCCTTTTGTGCTAATAGATATAGTTCCAAAATCTTCATAAAAACAACTCTAGCTGGGTAGAGATAAACTTGAGTGACTTGTTTTGTTAATTACTAGAGTTTGGGCCTCTACAGTATCAAAAAAGAAAGTTAGAAAATCATTACAAGAATTGTTGTCACTATAATTTTCTTGGATCTATTTTAGTAGTAACGGACTATTCAAAGTTGTTTTTTCTCGAGTTAACTCGTGTTGTTTATGTATCGTAAAAGTTTAGAAGTTAACTCAAGAATTTATCACGAATTTAAATATTTTTGAGTTGAACACAAGTTAACTCATTTTGTCCATGTAAAAGCATAAACTCGTAAGAGTTCACTCAAGAGTTTGAGGTATTATTGAACATTATATAGACACTAAAATAGGAGGTTTACCACAAAGAAATTTGGCTAGTAGAAATACACGGATGGGAAGGTAATGGATGTAAAGTTAAATACTGTAAAGAAAATTAAAGTACTGTAGAGTAAAGAAAAATAAAAATAAAAATTGTATTTGGTATATAAAATTGTGGATGTAAAGTTAAATCGCCAGGTTATTGGGTCACCAATCTGACCGGCAGGGTTAGTCCGGTCCCAATACTATGGTTCTTTGAGTTTAACCACATATATATATATATACCAGAGGCTTCATATGTACGTACCGTACATGTAATTTATTTTTATTGTTTAAAAAAATATATAAGATAAAATTATTATTATGATTTAAAATAATAAAATATTAAATATTTGATAATTTTTTAACTTTTAAAATATAATATAATAATTATATTTTAAATAATATATTAAATCATATTTTGTGTTTGGTATAAAATACAATTGAGAGTAAGAATTAAGAAAGGAATGGATATGGTATAAAATGACAATTTTTTTTGGTAAAAAAATGGTAGTAAGGGAAGACACTCTCAAGTACTACCGGACAGGGCGCCAGTGGCATGTTAGGGAGACCAATAGAGGCCCAACACAAAGGATTACTGCACAGGCCTAAAAGGCATGCAGTTTTACCCAGTTGCAGTTACTCAACTAGCCCTTGGGTGCCAGGGGATCTCCATGAGGAGGAATGCCCACCAAAGCAGAATTTTGGATGGCTTCAGGAGAATTCGAACCCTCACCCATGGGTGAGGCGAGAACTTTCCTCCAGATCATTGACTATTTGTGACAACCCACTTTAACAATTTTATCTTTATTGAAAAATGCATCCGTCCATCGCATTAGACATAGTGTTAATAACAACATTTTAATTTTAATTTTTAACATCAGATACAACAACCAAATTAATAAATGAAATGATTTTGGTTACAAAAAATAATAATTTATTTTTTGCACCTTGGATCTATTGATATGATAACCGCCATATTCTCCTTTTTGGGAATCAATGTTTTAATTTCTAAACTTTATTCACTTTAAAAATTAAAGAATGAGAATGTTTGAAATCAAAACTCTTCAAGATCTAACCACAAATAATCCTATCACACAAGAGTTTACATGCACATACACATATAAGTTATTAGCGGCCTTCTTTGCATGTAAAATTAACAGTGCATGTTATTTATTTTAAAATATAATATTAATGTAAAATAATAATTTAAAAATAATAAATTAATTAATAATCAATAATTTCGTTTCTCACAAGTAATTACCCTAGTGTTCCAAATTTGTAGGATGTCAAAATGGGTTTGATCTATAAGGTTGGTTAGCCCGATCCTTAGAATAGTAAGGACTAGGCCAAAAAATTGTGGTCCATTTTAAAGAAGGGCTTAACTCCTGGCACATGGTCCATTGTTGGCTTTCAAGGGTTGCACCGGTTCGGCCCAATGGGCTTTTTTTGTCATAAATTTTTGAATATATTACAAGAATTTTGTTATATAAAATATTATAATCCCTAATCTGCTAATATGTAAAATAAATTACATTTTTATAGGCCAATTTGTAATATTTATTTATAATATGTTGATTAATAAAATAAATATACTAAATAACATTTTAAATCCTATTATTGAAATGCAACTTGTAATATTTACATTTAAGATGTTGATATTTCATAAAATAGAATAAAATTTAATAAAATTTAAATTAAAAAAAATAAAATAAATAAGTGGCTTATGGGCCAGGTCTTAACCCATCAAAGACTGAACTGGGCAAATACATTAGCTAGGGTGGGCCAAAACCGACCCATTCCATCTCAGTAACGGCCCTGTGGGCCGGCCTATTCTAATTACATCCTATCTTTTAATATATATCCTCTATTTATTTTACTTTTCAATAATTAAATATATATATATATAGTGACACAAATGAGTATGACAAAAAAGATGTGTAAGAAATATTGTCCGATAATTTTTATTCGAAGTTTCGATAGAACATATTATTTAATTTGATAAAGCATACATATATATAATATATATGCGACATTATTGAAGATTAATTAGGAATAATAGGTAGAAGAGAAAGAGAAAGATTAACAGGTATAAATACAATCACAATATTGATAGTTAGGACTCCTAACGCATTGTCCAGTGCCACCTTTGTGGAATTGACTACATAACTGTTGGCATTTTTTATCTTCGCAATGATTTGGATCCAACACTTTTGTGCATATATTATCAACATGACGACCTCCTTCACTCCTCGTTGACATCACTGCAAAAATATATTAAACGAGGAATCATCAGGCTTCCGAACTCAAAGAGCAATTTTGTAATATCATGTTAGAATATCAACAAAGAATTAGAATAAATTATTGGTATTTTAACCAACCTGAAGTGACAATGATAAGAAGGAGGAATATCTGTGTGAAAGAAATCTTTGCCATTTTTCTGATGTCTGATAATGACTGGGTATTGCTGCAATATATAGATCAATGTTCAATTTTTGTGTATGCATTTGGGTTGGGAATAGAGATATATATAGATTATATTTTTTTTTTGGCCAGATATATAGATTATATTAGATGTATGCAATTAAGCTATTATTAATTTATTCATTTCATTTAGATTTTCTACATTAATTTTTTCTTAGAGTACGGAAACTTTTTAATTTTTTTTTTATTTCTTACGAATATCTCCTAAATGAAAATAATAATGTTTGAGATTTTGTGGATCACTAATTAAACATGGACGCACACCCCTCCCAGTGAAATCTGAAAGAAAAAGTTTAATTCTAATTATGGGGATTCGGAAATCCCCATAATTAATAAAAAATGTTATATAATTCTGTTTAAATCACTAATTCATAATATATATATCATTTAATTCCAACTTTAATTCCTTTCTTAAAACTTTAGTCAAATATTTTCAATTCTAATTAATTTCCCTCACCATCATCATTAATAATTTAAATGTGTATAACTAAACAATTATTAATTTATCTCATTTTATTATAAAAAAAAATTTTATCTCATTTTGATTTTCTATATTATTTATTTCCTTGGAGTAAGGAAACGTTTCATTTTAAATAACATATATGTTTTATCCATATGACCATATCCTCTTATATTTTTTGATACAAAATGCCTTCAGTACTCAATTTCATATTATATATATATATATAGGGATGGTTATGGGTGAAATTGGGTGGGTATTATATGACTTAGCATATATTAAAATGGAGAAAATTTAGGTCCATTTTCTTATGTCCATTTCATCCAATTCCCCAATATAATTATGACATGTGGCAAAAAGTGTTTAAATGACCAATCACAGTAGAGAGAGAATATAGAAGACCACCTTTTATATAATCAATCATAGAAGAAAGAGAGTATAAATACAATATATGATTGGTGGAATTGGATGAAATGGACATAAGGAAATGGACCTAAGTTTTTTTCTATTAAAATTAAAGAAAAAACTTAGGTCCATTTTCTTATGTCCATTTCATCAAGTTTCACTAATCATATATTGTATTTATACTCTCTTTCTTATATGATTGGTCATATAAAAGGTGGTCTTCTTTATTCCCTCTCTATTGTGATTGGTCATTTAAACACTTTTTGCAACGTGTCATATTTATATTGGGGAACTTGATGAAATGGACATAAGGAAACGGACCTAAATTTTTTCCTAAAATTAATCCCCATTCCTGGATCTTATAAATACTTAAATCCATCCCATACCCAAACTTAGATCCACAAAAATTTTAAAATAAATTATTATTTTATTAAAATAAAACTTGCTTTTATCATTTTTTTCATCCATAACAATATACAAGAAATAAAAAAACAAATCATAAATATAAAAGTACTATTAAATTAGTTATATATATATATATATAAAATATTTAACAGTTTTTATTATTATTATATATTTTTTCAACACAAAAAATTTTAAAACATCATTTTTTATATATAAAAATAAATAATTATTATTGCGAATAGAGCATGGGTAAGGTACCTCTTTACCTGTCCTTAAACTCGTTGATTTTGTTCTCATACCTATATCCAAATTTACAGAATAAAATTTTAGAGTATTCATTGGGTATAAATATTTTGATTTTCCGACCAATTAGCTATTTAAACGTGATCATGAAAGCTCCAAAACGTTTATCTTTGATTTAAAGACTAAAACCATCCTTTTTTTTTCAATTTAACGGCGTGATACGTTAATTTCAAAGCTTATTAAATTGTTTTAATTAATAATATATATTTTATAATAAAATATATTATTAACATATCTATCTAAAATTCTAAATATATATAGATATGTTTGTATGTATGTTAATATTAATTAATTAGAGGTGCATGAGAAGGAGAGTTCTTTGAGTTTATCCATTACTAAATACTAAACATTGAAAAAAGATATTAGAATAAATATTTAGGAGGAAAAGTTACAAAAACACAAGATATCTATATTAATATGGCCGTGGGGTTTTCCTGTCAACGTTCTCCTAAAATAGTCAATTAGTTAATTAAAAAATAAATAAAAATTTGATGTGAGAAGATCATGAGTGAGAGAAAATAAGAATAATGATAACTTCCCATGATTTCATTTATTATTTTAAATATAATAATTATTTTATTTTATATTTTAAAATTTTGAAATAATTTAATATTTAATTTTTTATTAATTTAAAATATAATAATCATAATTTTATAATATATATTTTTAAAAAATAAAAAAATAAATTACATACACGGACGAAACTTCTAGTATATAGTATGACGAAGAGGCAGGATTGATTTGGATTTAGGGTTGAAATTTTGGAAATTATTAATAAAGATGGAGAGGAAAATTAGGAAATGAAAATATTCCATTAGCTAATTTGGAGGGAATTTTATGATTCACCTCCTTCTGCAATAATGTTACAATTCATTACAAATATTTGAAATGATAAAGTCTCCTAATTACTCCATGGAACAATTAATATAAAAAAATTTAATTGAATCCAGAAAAAAAATTTAATTGAAATAAATAACGGTTTAAATTAAATATACACATTTAAATTATAGTATATACTATATATACCCCTATTCCCATGATTTTACAAGCACATACATAAAGTACAGAGATAGAATAATTGGTCTCCATAATAATAATAATTTTACATTTTTACAGTTATGTGGAAGAGAAGTGAAGGGATTAATAATGCGGACAGATTAACAAATTGTTGGTTGGTGTGGTAGATACTTTGTATTCTATTTCTCTTAAGTAAAGTATCGAGTTCGAGTCTTGTGTATAGAAAAATTTTTGCTGGGAAAGTTCTACCCCTATTATGGGACCTCAGTTAGCTCAAATATGATTACTTTTAGTAGGGGAATACCTATAAGAAACAAAAATAATAATAATAATAGTAAGGCGGATAGGATCTGCAGATTATTGTTACCACAATTTGGTTGCACTATTGAACAATGCAAATCACAATGCTCTCAAGAATTCAAAGGCACTCATCTCCTTTTCAATGTTTTTGCTATTATTAACTCCCTACAATATGTAATATCCATCTTTTAAAATAAATATATATTTAATTTAATGTGCAAGCAAATAATAATCCTTTATATCCATCTCTTTTTGTTAGCTCTTCACTTCCATTCTAATGGAAAATCTTTTCAGAGTAGAGATAATTGTGTGAAATAAGCATAAATTTATACACTACAACCACAATTCTAGGTCGTTTCAACTTATTGAAAAATAAAAATGATAAATTTACTTCGATTCCTTAAAAATTCAATGTTTTACTCCCTAATATATTGAAATGTCAATTTTAGTCCCCAAAAAATATGATTTATCTCAATTTAGTCCTTGACTAAATAATTATAATTTATTCTTAAATTTTTTTAAAATATAATATAAAATATTTATTTTATTTTAAAATCATTAAAAATTAAATTTTTTAAATAGAATTTTTATCAGAATTTAAAATTAAAAAAATGAGAAGTTATGGACTTCTCCACTTTTTAATAACCACCTATCATAGTTGTTTTCTCTCTCCCACATCCTCCAATCTTATTATTTTTTTTGTATTTTTTAATTATAAAATATAGCTATAAATATAGATATAGATTTATTGAAAAGTTGGTTATTTATTAGGAAGTTGAGAGGGAAGTTATTTTTTTGGTGTCACACTTTGCTTGTGTGACACCAAAAACTCCAAAGCCATATATATATACTAGAGGCTTCGCATGCACCTACGTGCATACATGTAATTTATTCTTAATTTTTTTTTTAAAATATAATATAAAATAGTTATTATATTTTAAAATCATTAAAAATTAAAAATTTTTATCATAATTTAACATTAAAAAAATAAGAAGTTATGCTTGTTTTCTCTCTCCCACATCCTCCAATCATATTATATTTTTGTATTTTTTAATTATAAAATATATCTATTTTGTGGGAAGTTGAAGGGGAAGTTATTTTTTTTGTGTTACACTTTGGTTGTGTGACACCAAAAACTCCAAAGCCATATATATATATATATATATATATATATATATATATATATACTAAAGGCTTCGCATGCACCAAGGTACATGCAATCATTTTTTTAATTTAGTATAAAAATATTATTATTATTATTATTATTATTATACTTTAAAATACAATAAATAATTTAATAACTATGTATATTTCTAACTTCTCTCTCACCACTTTTATTAATTAATTACTTTAGCCATGATATTTTTCTCTCTCATATCTCCTCCAATAATATTTTATTTCATATTTTTTAATTATAAAATATAACTATTTTGTGACCCCAATGACCAGAAGGATCCAAAGCCATATATATATACTAGCATTCAACACGCACTCCCGTGCGTGTTGTCTGCTTTTCCTATGTGTGTAATCTACTTTCTTAAATATATGTGCGTGTAAAAAACATATATTTTTATATAAGTTTTGAATAACACGCACATGATTTGTTATATAAAAAATAAATTAAATATTAGAAAATTATTTATTCTTTTACTTTTTTAATAACTATCTATCATATCTAATTTCTCTCTCTCACATTCTCCCACCATCATATATTTTTCTTATATTTTTTAATTAGAAAATGCCTATTTTGTGACCCCAATGACCCGAAGGGGTCACAGTTATATATATATATATATATATATATATATATATATATATATATATATAGGATTTGTAATTACGGAATATTCTGCCTAGGAACATGTGACACTGACGTTCTAGAAGCACGGCCCCAGCACCCGCTCGAGACACGTGGTACTACTCATCTGTATGGTACGTGGCCCTCGCCCACGTCACCACGCACGGAGCTTCCCCTCAATTAGACGTGGGATCTCCACAAGTCTCATGGGACGACCCACGTCCTACGAGGTCGAGGGTCGAGCACGATCTCCCTACACGCGAGTATAACACTACAAGAAAAAACAGGATTAGCTAGGGAAAAATCCGTAGCTAATCCGTAGCTAATCCCTAGCTAATCGGATTAGCTAGGGATTAGCTACGGATTAGCTACGGATTTTTCCCTAGCTAATATTTGGACGCTAATTGCTAGGGATTTTTTTCGTAGCTAATCCCTAACTAATCCGTAGCTAATCCTTAGCTAATCCCTAGCTAATCCCTAGCTAAATTCCCTAGCTAATCCTTAGCTAAATTCCCTAGCTAATCCGTAGCTAATCCCTAGCTAAAATTCCCTAGCTAATCCGTAGCTAATCCCTAGCTAAATTCCCTAGCTAAGCCGTAGCTAATCCCTAGCTAATCCGTAGCTAATCCCTAGCTAACTCACCACCTCCAAAAATTGTCGCCGGCGACCTCCTCCACCGGCCTCCGGTGGCCCCTCCGGCGACCCCCTCCGATGACGGCCGGCGACCACCTCCGACGACGGCCGCCGGTGACCTCCTCCACCGCCGGCCGGCGGCCCCCTCCGACGACGGCCTCCGGCGACCTCCTCCGACGACGGCCTCCGGCGACCTCCTCCGGCAACCACTTTATATTTTTGAAAAATGGTCCTAGGAGGCCTCGAAGACGGAACATCATGAATGGTAACATTTAGACCAACCACTAGGCCATTTATCACTTTTTGATTTATTAATGTAAAACATTTTATATATACACATATAATAAATTAGCTAGGGATTTTTTCCCTAGCTAATTCGTAGCTATTAGCTACGGATTAGCTAGGGATTTTTTTCCCTAGCTAATTAGCTAGGGATTAGCTTGGAAAAATCCGTAGCTAATCCCTAGGTAATTTCCTTAGCTAATTAGCTAGGGATTAGCTAGGGTTTTTTTCCCTAGCTAATTAGCTAGGGAAATTCGTAGCAAATCCCTAGCTAATTAGCTAGGGATTAGCTAGGGATTTTTTCCCTAGCTAATTAGCTAGGGATTAGCTACGGTTTTTTTCCCTAGCTAAATTCCTTAGCTAATTAGCTAGGGATTAGCTACGGTTTTTTTTCCCTAGCTAAATTCCCTAGCTAATCCGTAGCAAATCCCTAGCTAAATTTTCCCGCCTTTTCGCGCCAAATTTTTTTACCAAATTAGCTAGGGATTTTATCCCTAGCTAATCCGTAGCTAATTAGCTAGGGATTAGCTAGGGATTTTTTTCCCTAGCTAATCCGTAGCTAATTAGCTAGGGATTAGCTAGGGAAATTTTCCCTAGCTAATTTCCGTAGCTAAATCAGTTTTTTTTTGTAGTGTAAATAAGACCCTCACTCGGGGGACTAGAAAAGTAATCTAGTCTGAACAGTACTACACACAACCTTAAGGATTATCGCGAACCATCATTGATATTTCATATTCTCCCGATACCTGAGCACCCTCAGATACCTCACGCGAGTCCTCTCCGCACCTTGAGCTCCGTCACCGGCCCCCGTTCTGGCCAGCCTCCGGCAAGCTCACCTCCTCCTTGGAGCACACCGCTAACAAGGCTTCCAGCAGCCCTCAGAGACCATAGCTCTCTCTCACTAAGGCAACCTCCTAAGAGCGGGTCGCTCGCCCGGAGTACCTTAGGCACGTCTTAGCCGCACACGGCCCAATACAGGTAACAACCTTGCCTAACGGCTCCGATAGACATCACCATGACGAACTACGTGGACTTTGATCCCTCTCGAAGAGTACGTAGGCACCTAGGTGCATCACCTAAGGACAAGTCCCCCAAAGTTAAGACCCCTTGCAGTCCTAATTTCAAATTACAATTATTTGAGTCAAAAACAACAGGATTCAATTTTATTCAAAGTTTGAAAAGCATACATTTATTATTGTAGGAATAATATATCAACAAATATAGACACAATGGCATTGATAAGGATCATAAACACCAATCCTAACGCATTCTCCACTGCCTTGGTATGCTTCATAGCATTCCTTTTTGCATTTTGAAATATCACACTTAGTTGGATCCAACACTTTTACGCATATATCACCCACATAATTCCTTCCTTCACTTCTCATTGCCATAACTGAAAAAAAAAAAGTCAAAATTAATTATAACCTAATTAAGTAGATTCGATCTAAACAAAATAATTATTCGTAGATATCGAATAGATTCTTTATTAGACTTCTGTCTATTCTTGTATAATCAGTCTTATGTCTGGATAAAAAGCATGATTGTGTTAGGTGGTTGATAGGCAGTGATTCAGCGTAAAACTTTGTAGAGTCTTTATGAATAAGGATTAAGGACGTGAACACGTGCATGCACTATAAAAAATGATTATTTTTAATAACTTATATTTCGACGGCTACTACTAGTTAGCTAATTGTTGAAAAAATCTTCTTTTTTTAACAATTAAATTTTAACTGTAGAAATAAGTTGTTGAAAAAAAGTAAATAATATTTTTTATGGTCAATAATTGTCATCAATATTTTTGACAATAGTCGACGACAGCCATCGAAAAAATACCTTAAAAAAAATATTCTCGAAAAAAGTATTAATTATGGACAATTAACAACCGTTGAAAATACTATTGTCTTTTTTTAACAACTTGTTTCGCCGGTCAAAATTTAATTGTTTACAAAAGTACATTTTTCAATAATTAAATGACTGTCAAAATATAAGTTGTTGAAAATACTCATTTTTCTTACAGTGACATATAAAGACATACGTTAACGTCACTTGACCTATATAACGCACTACACTTGATAAAAAAAATTCACTTGTTGATCAAAGAGATTCTCAGGGGACAACATTATTTATGAATATATATATATATATATGTGCAGGTTTTCAACGAAAAAATTATATAATAGAGGTAAAAATAAAAAATTGAGATGGTGGAAGAATTAGTTATTAGTATATTAACCTGAAATGACAATGATAAGGAGGAGAAATATCTGTGTGAATGAAGTCTTGGCCATTTCTCTGATGAGTGATAATCAGTATTGCAGCAATATAGAGATCAATTATTCTATCTCTGTATTTCTTGTATGTGCTTGTAAAATCATGGGAATAGCTAGGGGTATATATATATATTATAATTTAGATGTGTATAATTAAATTGTTATTTATTTCAGTCAAATTTTCTATATTAACTTTTCCTTGGAGTAAGGAAACCTGTCATTTAATTTCAAATATTTGTAATGAATTGTAATGCATGCAAAAAGAGGTGAATCATATGAAATCCTTTCCAAATCACTAATCCTCAATATGTGATTTTTTAAGTTTAATTTCTTTTCTTAAAGTTCTGGTCAAATATTTTCAGTTACTAATTTCCATCTTCGATCATCATAATTAATTAACAATTTCCAATTGTTCCACCCTAAATCCAAATGCATGCATGTATCCTCCCTCTTCATGTTTACTTAGCATTTACACACAAAAATATCTATATATCTTCAATCATTTGTATTGTACCCCGTTTCAACATGTAAATTATATATATACACACATATATATTTTAGATATTCAAAAATTAAATATGAGTATACCTTTTATATATAGCTCTTTATTTCAATACCAAATTCTACTAATTAAATGTAAACCTCTAAAATGTTGATAAGCTAAGCCATTAAAGAGGTTGGTTAAAAGCTATTATGATTTTGAGATTTTATGCCTTTAAAAAAATTATCATTTTAAAGGAATCAACTTAAAACATTTTTATGGCATAAATCTAAGCATGAATACAAACATTTAAAACTAGAATTTTTCTTTCTAGGTTAAATTAATATAAACGTTTTATCAATGGGGTAGGTCTAGTAGAAAGCAGATTTGCTATTTGTTTCAATTTTATTGATAAGATAGTTTAACTTCAATATTAATCTAGAAGTTATTATATTTGATAATATTATAAGAATAATTAAATTTATTAAAATTTTATACTGTTTATATATTTGATAATTTGAAATTAAATAAAAATAAATATGAAAAGAAGATAATTTATCAACAGGTGATTAGTTAGAGTGGTAAGTACTCCATTCCCCTTAAGTAAGATTTCAAGTTCGAGTCTTATGTATGATAAAACTTTTGCTGTGAGAGCTATACCCTCGTTATGGGACATCAACTAGCTCAAACAAGATTGCCTAAAAAAAGATTAATTTAAAATTATTTATATTTGATGAATCTTGTCTTGTATGCCTTCTGATCTCTATGAATTTATATGTAAAAAATGAGTCATAATTTAAATAAAATGATTAATCCATTTGATTTTTTTAAATAAAAAGATTAATCCAGTTGATTTTTTTAAGTACAGTTTTGAGTTGAGATATTGAGTATTTAAAAAGTTTGAGAATAGGGATTAATTTGACTATTCACTAATATTCGGATCTAGTTATTAGAGTATGTTTGGTGTAAAATACAAACAGTGAAATTGTGGTGTTTCACGATTCTCAAAAAAATTTTACATAATATTTTATACATACCAAACACAATTTTTATCATACTTTTTCTCTCTCATAATTTTTCTCTCTATTTCTCTCCTCACTTTTTTCTACACTACTTTTTTTTATTCTACAGTACTTTCTTCACAGTACTTTACATCGGTGCATTTATACCAAGCGTACCCTTAGTCTTTATATCATTGTCAAACAGGTTGGTCATGCAAAAAAAACATAGCTAAAATGCACAGAACCCCCCTGAACTATAGGGTGTTTGCACATAACCTCCCTGAACTTCAAAAAGTTGCATAGCACCTCCCTAAACTTTTCAACTTTTGCACATAAAGGATTCTGTTAACTTTTTCATCCAATTTTTAACACTCAATGCCACATCAGCTTCTACATCACATTTTAATTCTATATCAGCTGGACAAATAAATAATTTCTCTACCATTAATTATTTTATAAAAAAAAAATTGATTAATTAATTAAAATATAGACAGTAGAGAAATTAATTTTCATAAAAATAATTAATTTTTTGATAAAAATGATTATTTTTTTTATAAAAATAAATAAATAATTAATTAATGGTAGAGAAATTATTTATTTGTCCAGTTGACGTGGAATTAAAATGTGATGTGGAAGCTAATGTGGCATTGAGTGTTAAAAATTGGATGAAAAAGTTAACAGAATCCTTTATGTGCAAAAGTTGAAAAGTTTAGGGAGGTGTTATGCAACTTTTTGAAATTCAGAAAGGTTATGTGCAAACATCCTAGTTCAGGGGGTTCTGTGCAGTTTAGCCAAAAAAAAAAAAACATTACATTTTTTATTTTATACAATTCGGGTGAATTCATTTATAAACGAGCCATGTTTTAGATGCCAAAGGTTACTAGTGTTGGATGGTGGGCCATGTAGGCTAGCCTGCCTGCACAGAGGCCAACACATTTTTTTAAAAAGAATGTACTTTTTTTATGGAATTAAAAACAATGTATTTATTTTAATCAAAATTTATAAAATAATATTTATAATAAATAAATAAATTATGAACAATGTTATTATAATTCTTATATGTATAACTACAATAATTATATATATTTTTAATTTATAACATCAATAAAATTATAAAATTATTTGTAATTTTAAAAAATATTTTATTTTTAATAAAATTATTCTTTAAAAAATATTTTATTTTTAATAAAATTATTCTTTAAAAAATAATATACTAATAAAAAACAAAAAATATTTACAAAATATATATTAATAAACTTTAAACAAAAGCAAAAAAAATAATAAAAAAACTACAAAACAAAGGGGACAACAAATATTTACAAAATATATATTAATAAACGTTAAACAAAACAAACAAAGTAATAAAAAACTACAAAACAAAAGGGCCGGCGACCCGTGGGCTAATGAGCCTATTTTTACTTTCTAAGCCTAAAATGAAATAAATTAATAATGATTTAAGTAAACACATTTAAATTATTAATTAAGATGGAGAAGGACCTATCAAAAAAAAATTAAGATGGAGAAGGAAATTAGGAATTGAAAACTTTTAGGGGGTGTTTGGTATTACTGTCAGTTTTTAGATTTCTATTTTTTAAAACTGAAATCTATAGTCTGTTTTTTTGTGTTATGTTTTCTATTTTCTGTTTTTTGTTTTTTGTTTTATATCTTGAGTTTTCTATATTAATAAAATAACAAAAAATAAATAAAATATTTACGGAAGTTCAAAATATACTTACGTGAATGTTTTGGGAGTAAGAAAATTCATGCACATTCATGGTGGGTGATGAGTGTTGGGTGTTGGTGGTGGTGGTGGTACACGGTGGTGGTTGATGGTAGTGGTGAGTGGGTCAGTGCTGATGGTTGGTCGGTGGTGGGTGGTGGTCGACGTGGTTAGTGGTGGTGGGTGGTGATTAATGGTGGTGGTGAGTGGTGGTGGTAGGTGGTCATGGTGGTGGTGGTGAGTTGTGGTGGTGGACGTGGTTGGTGGTGGTGGCATGTGGTGGGTGTGGTTGATGGTGGTGAGTGGTGGTGGTGGTGGACGCGGTTGGTGGTGGTGGTAGGTGGTGGGTGGTGGTTGATGGTGGTGGTGAGTGGTGGTGGTGGTGGTGGTGGACGTGGTTGGTGGTGGTGGCAGGTGGTGGTGGGTGGTGATTGATGGTGGTGGTGGACGTGGTTGGTGGTGGTGGCATGTGGTGGGTGGTCGTGGTGGTGGTGAGTGGTGGTCGTGGGTGATGGTCGTGGTGATGAGTGATGGTTGGTGGTGGTGGTGGTAGACGTGGTTTGTGATGGTGTGGTGGGTGTGGTGATTGAAAAAAAAATTGAAATGAAATTTGTGGAAACCACATTTTGTAGTTTCTTATATGGTGTTTTATGTTTTCATATTATGTCTAAAATTGAAAATAAAATTCATTTAGCCAAACAAGTTTTCAGTTTTTTTCCAAAATAAAACAGAAAACCGCAACAGTATCAAACACCCCCTTAATATTAATCAAAGTTTTAACAAAAAGAGTTGAGTACGTTTGGTTACGTGAATATTGGATGTAATGAGAATGATAATAGGAATGCGAATGTTGGAAGGAATGAGAATAATAATGTGAAAGTGATGTGAACGGAATAAAAGTGGGTAAAATGACCATTTTACCATTATATTAAAAGTGAGAATAGAATAAAAGTCGATAAAAAAGTAAGGACAAAAATATAATTTCATCATATTACAAAAAATAAAGTATATTTAAAAGGAAAAATGTTGAATTATAAAAATAATTACATTGTTTATAACAAGCAACCAAATATCACTTAAAGTTGGCAAATGTGGGGAATTAGTGATTGAAAGAGAATTTTACAATATTGTTTTTAGTATGGGTTTATTTTGAGCACCCTTTGCATTTACAATTCATTTGAAAATTTTTTATTTCTGACATGTTATTAGATTAGCAATTTTATTTGAGACACTTTAAGGCACTAAATGTGAGTATTTCTCTCAACGACGGAATCAAAATTTACATGTTGTGAGAAATTAATCCTTTTAACTAGACCCAATCCCATTAATAACTCATTTGAAATTTGAAATGAAAAGTTTCATTACTCCAAAAGAAAAACTAATATAGAAAATCTAATGAAATAAATTAATAATGATTTAATTATACACATGTAAATTATTAATTAAGATGGAGAGGGGAAATTCGGAATGGGAATTATTTGACTAAAATTTTAAGTGCTATTTTATTATTATATAATTTTTTTAAAAAAATTTTAAAATACAATAGAGATAACTTTATTTTTCAATATGTTATAAATTTAAACAAATTTTTTTATTTTAGGGCCTTCGTCCCTCTAAAACTGTCAAACCTTTGCCCTAAAGCAGGGCGAAGGTCTGGTATATATATAATTAATGGATGGACCTCCGTAGGTCCATCCACTAATATATATATATATATATATATTATTTTATAAATTATTTTTATATATTATTAAATATAAAATTTTAATTTTTTAAAAATTATTTTATAAGTCTAATGGTAAGTATCTAAATAATATTTTAAATAGGAGTAAGTGAATTTAAATCTAACCGAATCAATCTAATTCGATTCAATTAAAATCAATCAAAATTGATTAAATCAATTATATTTAGGGCACTTTCGGTTATTTGAATGTTGGATGTAATGAAAATGGTAATGTTTAAGGAAATATGAATAGTAATGTGAATGTGATGTGAATGGAATAAAAGTGGAAAAAATAACCATTTTAATCATATTAAAAGTGGAAATGAAATAAAAGTGAATAAAAAATTAAGAACAAAAACATAATTTCATCACATTAATTGCAAAAAGTAAGGTATGTTTGGTATGAAGAACGTTGGAGAAAATGTTGAATTACAAGAAATATGACATTATTTTGTTCAAGGAACCAAACGTGCCCTTAGGGATGATTAAAATACCCGTACACAATGAGTATCCTAAAATTTTATCTTGTAATTTTAGGTATGGATTCGGATATAATGTTAACGGATCTAAAAATGGAAAGGAAGTATCCAATTCATATCATACCCATAATAACTTTATTTTTATATATAAAAATAATACTTTTAAATTTTTTCCGATAAAAAATATATAATAGTAAAAAGAATATTAAATATTTTATACATATTAAAGTAATTTAATATTACATTTATATTTACAATTTAATTTTTTTATTTTTTTGCAATTATAAATAAAAAAGTGATAAGAATAAGTTTTATATTAAAAAAATAATAATTTATTTTAAAATTCTTACGAGTATGTGTCTAAGTATAGGAATTCCAAAATAGGAATTGACTTTGATACTTGCACAATTCAGGTCTAAGAACGGAGAATATAATATGCTACCTAAACTCTATCTATGATCAAGATTAAATTTTATCAAAATTGAATAGATTAATTTTAGTTAATTAATTAGATAAATTATTTCTAATATTGTCAAATAAAATTTTATTTATTAAAATTTACATTTAATATATAAAAAATATTTTATAAAATAATATATATATATATATATATATATATATATATATTAATGGATGGACCTACAAAGGTCATCCATTTTATATATGAACAAAACATATATGTTGTTGCTTACATGCTTTTCTTAACGTTAACCAATTAAAAAAAGACATGTGTCAATTTTGAGAAGATGACATAAAAAAAATTGACACATGTATTTTTTTTAATTGATTAGCCTTAGAAAAAACATGTAAGTAACATCATATAAGTTTTTTTCTTTATATATATATATATATATCAGACCTTCGCCCTCTATTAGGGGGAAGGTCGGAGAGCTTTACATGGCGAAGGTCCTAAAACAAAAAAATTTGTTTGAATTCATAACATAGAAATAAAATTATCTTTATTGTATTTTAAAAACTATTTTTTTTTAAAATTATATAATAATAAAATAGCCAATTTTAAGAAAGGAATTAAAGTTGGATGATGACATATTGGAATTAGTGATTTAAATAGAATTTTATAATATTTTTTATTATGGGTTTCCTTTGCATTTACAATTCATTTAAGATTTGAAATTAAAAGTTTCCTTACTCCAAAGAAATATTAAGGTAGAAAATCTAACTAAATTAAATACATTAATAATGGCTTATTAATTATACACATTTTTTTTTATCAAAAACAATTTTACACATTTAAATTATAATATCTATATATACCTCTATTCCTATGCCACATACTACTGCATACACAAAAATTGAGCATTGATCTGTATTGTAGCAATCCAGTCATTACCATATATCAGAGAAATGGCCAAGATTTCTTTTACACACATGTTCCTCCTCTTTATCATTGTCACTTCAGGTTGGTTAATATACTAATAATTAATTTTAATTCCTTAATCTTCAAAACTTTTTTGAAGAAAACTTTCGCTTCATCAATGAGTGGAGATTTATATCCCTCCGTATATAAAATTTTAATATACTTGTCGTGCATTTTTCTTCAGAGAAATTCCTTAAATAGCACATTATATATATATATATATATATATATATATATATATATATATAGCTACGACTTGTTATAATTGCTTATCGATCGTTTTGACTTGTGTAATAATCTTTTGGAATATAAGTTTCTATTGGTTTTTCTATCATGCCATTAGTGCCTTGTCGAGTAGTATTGGGAGTGCTTGCCTTTACTACTAAAATTTATCTACTCAAAATCTCGATGTCTAGCACACTTGGTACTTAACTACGTTCATTAAACATCTACTCAGGGATTTGATCCTTGAAGGTGTGTAGGAAAAGATTTTCGTGACCGACACAAAAACTCCCTTTCGTGGCCAACATTACTGTTGTTATCGACGGCGGATACCTTGTGTTCACAAAATTCTTTAGATTGAGCCTCAAACATGATATTTGTTAAAATTTACTTGGCTTTTGATTATAACACATACATGTATATTTGATTTTGCAGTTATGTGGAAGAGAAGTGAAGGGATTAATTTGGAGACTAATTATTGCCAAGCACTGTTGCACCCATATGATTGCGATTTTGAAGGATGCAAATCAGAATGCGAAAAAGCATTCGAAGGAGGCATTGGAAAATGCGTCAGTGCCGGTGGCGCATCTCCTTTTCAATGTTTTTGCAATTATCCGTGTTAATGTTTCTCTAATTCACTACAATGTTATCTATCATTCTATCTTTCAAAATAAACAAAATATATATTATATATCCAGCTTCTTACAATTGCGCGACAACATTATTAGTTGAGAAAAACTATCTTCTGGTCTTTAAATTTTTCGTCAATTTATTACTCTCTCCGATTCATAATATCTGTTTCGTCGAGTAGGTGCACACAAACTAAAGAAATTATCAGTTAACTTAAAAAAATATAAGATAAAAAGACTAAATTACCTTTATTAATTAATTACTCTTACTTTTTTTTTTCATTAATCTTATCTTGAGAATATGTATTAGATAGGGATAAAATTGTTAAAAAATAATTAATACTTTCTTTATTTTGTAAAACAGCAGATATTTTAAAATATAAAAAATCTCTCAATAAAACATATATTATGAACCGAAAGAAGTATTTAGTTATGATATAATAAAAATAGGTTGGTCTTTGAATTTTTAATTCTATAAATTATTTAGTCCTTTAATCGAGTAATGTGATCAATAAATACTGACGGGTTACTATTAACTTGCTATATGTACTATTATGTTATATTACCATGTCATTTTGAGGGAGGAAATTTGCATTCATCCCCAATTTCAAAATGACAATTTTTTTTTTCAATTTGTATTTTATTTTTTTATTTTCCTTTTGCTAGTGATATGTCAGTATATAATCTTAGTCAATCGATTAGATAACATTTAACGTCTAAAAGATTAAATAATTTATAAAATTGAGAGAGGACAAATAAATTAGCGGAGAAAAAGTAAATTTCCTTTTATTAATTCTTAATTTGTGCCATAAGTATTACTTTGAGGCAAGACAATAATAATAATAACAATTAGAGGTGAGAGGTCTCGTCGTTGAGTTGGTTGAGTTTATCCATAATTGAATATGAAATTTGATATATTTTTTTGGTAAATAAAATTCGAAATTTAACATAGCTACGATGATATCAATATATTGTGGGTCAGAAATTAAAAATCTCTCTCCCTCCTATAGTTTGGATTTCAAATTAAGTAGGGGCAATTTAATTGCAAGCTGGCTACCTATATATATATATATATACACACACACAAGGGAAAATAATTAGAGTCAATTATATTTTAGTGGCATGTAGTTTGGCTTAATTTTAATTAAGTGTTCTATGATTTTATTTTTTTAATCAGGTGCCTTGAGGTTTGTACGTATAATAGCTTAATGTCATGTGGTTTAATTCGTTAATTTTTTTTAAGGAAATGCCGCATGTGCACGCACATGACTCCTAAAAAACTCTCAAATTTTTTTTTCTCCTCTTTAATTTTTTTAAACTCACAAGATCTTTCTTAAAACTTAACAGAACTTAATCTAAGAAAAACTCATAAATTCAGAAATTCATCGATTATCAAATATAAAGCTATCATCCAAGCATCAAAATGTTTGATAGTCTTATGTTGTGCAATCACCAAATTAAAGAAAGCATCTAATTCTCTAAAAGTGGCCTTCAATTTTGGAATGAAGCTAAGCCAGTGACATAATCCATCCACCACAAACAAGGGAAGAAATCTCCAAAACTGAAATCGGCGAATTGAATCAGCACTTAATTTTCTCGCTACGAGGAGATGTTAAGTGATATGATAATACTGAACTTCAGTACATTTCTCCAATTTGTTGATCCTTAACTAAATCATTCAAGGTGAGCATCCTTATAAATGTGAAATGAAAAGTTTCATTACTCCAAAGGAACTTAATTTCTTCATTACGAGGAGATGTTCAGTAGTACAGTAGTACTGTAAGGCACTAAATGTGGGTATCTCTCTCAACGACTGAATCAAGATTTACATGTTGTGAGGGAGTAATCCTTTCAAACTAGACCCAATCCCATTAATAATTCATTTGAAATTTGAAATGAAAAGTTTCATTACTCCAAAGGAAATACTAATGTAGAAAATCTAATGAAATAAATTAATAATGGTTTAATTATACACATGTAAACTATTAATTAAGATGGAGAGGGAAAATTAGGAATTGGAATTATTTGACTAAAATTTTAAGAAAGGAATTAAAGTTAGATGATGACATATTGGGAATTAGTGATTTAAAAGAGAATTTTATAATATTTTTTATTATGGGTTTCCTTTTGCATTTACAATTCATTTAAAATTTGAAATTAAAAGTTTCCTTACTCCAAAGAAATATTAAGGTAGAAAATCTAACTAAATTAAATACATTAATAATGGCTTATTAATTATACACATTTTTTTATCAAAAACAATTTTACACATTTAAATTATAATCTCTATATATACCTCTATTCCCATGCCACATACTGCTGCATACACAAAAATTGAACATTGATCTCTATTGTAGCAATCCAGTCATTATCATATATATATCAGAGAAATGGCCAAGATTTCTTTCACACACATGTTCCTCCTCATTATAATTGTCACTTCAGGTTGGTTAATATACTAATATTTAACTTTAATTCCTTAATCTTCAAAACTTTTTTGAAGAAAACTTTAATATACTTGTCGTGCATCTTTCTCCAGAGAAATTCCTTAATTAGCATATTATATATATATATATATATATATAGAGCTACGGCTTGTTATAATTGCTTATCGTTTTGGCTTGTGTAATAATCTTTTGGGTTGTAAGTCTCTATTGATTTTTCTATCATGCCATTAATTAGTGCCTTGTCGAGTGATATTGGTGGGCCCTTACTACTAAAATTTATCTACTCAAAATCTCGATGTCTAACACACTTGGTACTTAACTACGTTCCTTAAACATCTAGTCAGGGATTCGATCCTTGAAAGTGTGTGGGGAAAGATTTTCGTGACCGACACAAAAACTCCCTTTCGTGGCCAACATTACTGTTGTTATCGACGGCGGATACCTTGTGTTCACAAAATTCTTTAGATTGAGCCTCAAACATGATATTTGTTTAAAATATACTTAGCTTTTGATTATAACATATACATGTATACTTAATTTTGCAGTTATGTGGAAGAGGAGTGAAGGGATTAATTTGGAGACTTATTGCCAAGTAGTGTTGAAACCATATGATTGCAAGATTGAAGAATGCAAATCACGATGCGAAAATGCATTCAAAGGAGGCGTTGGAGAATGCGTCAGTGGTCCCGGTGGCGCACCTCCTTTTCAATGTTATTGCATTTATCAGTGTTAATGTTTCTCTAATTCACTACAATGTTATCTATCATTCTATCTTTTAAAGTAAATAAAATATATATGATATATGCAGCTTCACAATATTATTACTCTTTCCGATTCATAATATCTATTTCGTTGAGTAAGTACAAACAGATTAAAGAAATTATTAGTTCACAGATAAAAAAGCCAAATTATCCTTACTAATTAATTACTCATTCTCAATTAATCTTATCTTGGGAATATGTATTAAATAGGGATAAAATTGTAAAAAAAAATTAATACTTTCTTTATTTTGTAAAACAGCAGATATTTTGAAATATAGAAAATCCCTCAATAAGACATATATTATGAACCGAAGGAAGCATTTAGTTATGGTATAATAAAAAATAGATTAGTCTTTGAATTTTTATTTCTATAAATTATTTAGTCCTTCTAATCGGGTAATGTGGTCAATAAATACTTACGGGTTACTGTTAATTTGCTATATGTGCTACCATGTTATATTACCACGTCATTTTGAAGGAGGAAATTTGCATTCAACCCCAATTTCAAAATGACATTTTTTTTTTCAATTTGTATTTTGGTGGCATGTGGTTTGGCTTAATTTTAACTAGGTATTCTGTGATTTCATTTTTTTAATCAGGTGCCTTGAGGTTTGTACGTATAATAGCTTAATGCCATGTGGTTTAATTCATTAATTTTTTAAGGAAATGCCCCATGTGTCACACACACATGACTCTTAAAAAACTCTAAAATTCTTTTCTTTCCTTCTTTTTTGGACTGCACAAGATCTTTCTTAAACCTTAACCGAACTTAATCTAAGAAGAACTCAAAAATTCACAAATTCATCAATTATCAAATATAAACCTATCATCCAAGCATCAAAATGTTTGATAGTCTTATGTTGTGCAATCACCAAATTAAGGAAAGCATATAATTCTCTAAAAGTGGCCTTTAATTTTGAAATGAAGCCAGTTACATAATCCATCCACCACAAACAAGGGAAGAAATCTCCAAAATTGAAATCGGCGAATTGAATCAGCACTTAATTTTCTCGCTGCGAGGAGATGTTAAGTGATATGGTAATACTGAACTTCAGTATATTCCTCTAATTTATTGGTCCTTAATTAAATCATTCAAGGTGAATCCTTATTAATGTAAATTTCTATTAATATTAACAAATGACTCTGTATGATTGAAGGAATATACTGAACTTCATTTATACAGTAGCACTGACCTTTTATCCCCTATAGCTACATCTCCAAAGCTACTACGACAACAGTGCCGCACGTGCTCTCCGTAGCCCCAATGCTCACGCCAACTTCCATTTACCCAATTCCGCCGTAGCCTCTGGTGACGCCGCCTCCAAACGCGACGACGGTTACAGCGAAGTGCCGGAGAACATGGAACCGTTAGGAAACTTGTGATGAGGCAAATGAAAGACTAGTAGGTGTACTCAAAGCCAAACTGAAATACTTTAAAAATCATCATCCAAAGGAAGGATTGAATTTGAATCTTAAGTCAATTCCCTCTCAATCAAGCTTTTTAGATTTTATTAATAATAATAGTAATAATAATGATGATGGTAGTACTGAACTTCAGTACATCCCTCTAATCAGTTGGTCCCTAAACCATTCAAGGTGGACCCTAATTAATGTGAGCTTTTATTAATATTAACAAATGGCACTACATGATTGGAGGGATGCACTGAACAGTGGTATGGTACCATTGAACTTTTATCCGAGATTTTGAATAATAATGCTACGTGGCCACTTTCTGCTAGGAAATTAATTGATCAGTCTCCTCCCATGGATATGATGATGTGTATTCACGAGCGGATTTATAGGATAAGAATTCAGATTAATTTGGAGAATATTCTAGAAATTGCACTTTACTGGATTTGTACTTTAGTAAATTTGGATCCCTATTTCTATATATACTAGTATCTTCATCATCAAAATACTATGAATTCAGACAATAGTAGTACTGTAGTAGTATGCAATGGGTCAAATTGATGGATTTCAAGGTTACCAACAATTTATGCAGTGCGAGAATAATGGTTGGTTTAGTTCTAGTTTTATGGTGAATGGTTGATGAATATGTGAGTTTGTCAATTCCTTTTAGATTTTAGATTAGGTTAGGTTAAGTTTTGAGAAAGATTTTATGAATTTAGACTTTATATTTAAAAAATGGAAGAAAGACAAGAATTTGATGGTTTTTAGATGTCATGTGTGCCGACACATGGGGCATTTTCGTTAAAAAATTAATGGAATAAATCACATGCCACTAAGTTATTAACGGTACAAACCTCAAGGCACCTTATTAACAAAAATGAAATCACAAAACACATAATTGAAATCATACCAAACCATAGGTCACTAAAATGTAATCTACCCAATAATTATAAAAGTTTAAATTTATTTAAGAATTAATAATGGGAAGGTTTATTAAGAAATATATTGATTACATTATTTTTATAATAGTTTTACAATAAATGACTTATTGGATTATATATATACTTCTATCATGAAAACAAAACTCTCCACTAACAGGTGGTTGGTTGGAGTAGCACGTACTCCATTTCCTTTAAGCAAAGTCTCAAATTCGAGCTTTGTGTATCAAAAAACCTCTGTTAGGAGAGCTCTACCCCATTAATTTTTTCAAATAATTTTCCTACTCTATCTAGAGTTTGAACGGTTTGTTCCATAAGATGTTTCAAACTTCGGTGATTCATAATAATCACAAATTCTCTGCCAAGCAGATAATGTCTCCACTTCCACATAGCTTGAGTGATTGCAAAAAGTTCACGAACATAAGCCGAAGCTCCCTTTAAGACGTGGAGAAAGTTGCTTGCTAAAAAATGCTATAATATGACGGTTTTGGCTCAAAACTGCTTCTATATATGCCAACTGTTGAAGGCTTGAAGCATCAGTTTCCACATGAAACTGTTTCAAGAAATTTCGCATGGCGAGGACCAGAGCTGACATCATGCACTGCTTCAATTCGTCAAACACCAACTGAGCGAACCAAGCTTACTCAGATCTGTGGAGGATTAGTCCTTGGCCCGTCGGGCTGGGGGATATTGGGAAACCAAAAAAAGACCAACTGAGACTCATGTGACCAAAAGAAATTGTCCTTCTTCAATAAGCTGGTTAAAGGGCTAGCAATGGTGGCATAATGCTTAATGAACCTTCTGTAGTAACCAATGAGGCCAAGAAATCCATGCAATTGTTTTAAATTGACAGGCCATTGGTGCATAGCTAGAAGCTTTTTTGGATCACCAGAAACTCCTTGTTAAGACACATATGGCCCGCCCAAGTATTCTATAGATTCTTGACAAAAAGACATTTTAGCTCTTCAACAAATTCTCTTTCATGACTCCTGAGACTAGAGTCAAATGCTCGAAATGATCCTCAAATGTGGCACTGCATACCAGAATATCATCAAAGAAGACCGTAACAAACTTCCTTAAAAAAGCACCAAACACCTTATTCATAACGAATTGAAAAGTGGCAGGGGCATTCGTCAGATCAAACGGCATCACAAGAAACTCATAGTGACCATGATGCGTACGAAATGCCGTCATATGAATGTCATTTTCATACATTCGGATTTGATGATAACCCGAACTAAGATCCAACTTCGAAAAACACTTAGCACCATGAAACTCATCCAAAATCTCATCAATTGTAGGAATTGGAAATTTATCTTTGATCGTGACACGATTAAGGGCCCGATAGTCAATACAAAGTCACCAAGAGCCACCTTTCTTCCTGACTAAGTTTATCATAGTCCATGATAACTGGACCTAATTAATGTCTTCAACCATTGACCACCTAACACCACATCAACTCTCTTCAGCACAATAACATACAAATCCACAGTAACTATATGTTGCTGCACTAAAAGAGAAACATTAAAAACACTTAGACTTAAACCACAAAGAATCACCACCACTGCCCACAAACACTTTAAACTGAGATATAGCTACTGGTTTCAACTTCAACTTCTGGACAATCGTATGCTTGATAAAATTGTCAGTGCTATCACCATCAACCAAAATATTCACTAGCAAATTATGTCATCTTCCCGTAAGCTTAAAACTAGTGAGGCTTCTCTAACCTGTGAGTGCATTAAGACTTATTTCTGGACTTGTAGACTCCATTGCCACCTCAGAACTCAGAAGTATAGTTAACATTTGAATCAGTTATGGACTATAACTCATCAAAATCGTCGTGACTAATCATCACAAAACATTGAGCAGGACATTTGGGATATTAATGTTGCACTTGGCATCACAATAATAACAAAGTCCCTCAACACGTTTATTTCTGATTTCAGCTACAGTTAACTTCCTTTAGGATACAATGAAGACTCTTGAGTATGGATAGCACTTTCAATACTCAAGCCAAGACAACAACAGTATTTACAAAGTGATGGTTTGTCTTTATCATTGTGTGCACTCAAAGACAAAGGCAATGAATTCTATGTGTTGTGTTATGGAATGATGATGGGTTTATATAGACCATGAAATGATAATGCCTTTGAAAAGATACCTTTTGATATAATATATTCCGACAGAGGATACCTATAAAAAAAAACTCGTATAGGATCTGCAGAGTATTGTTACAACAATTTGTTGCACTATTGAACAATGCAAATCACAATGCTCTCAAGAATTCAAAGGCACTCATCTCCTTTTCAATGTTTTTGCTATTATTAACTCCCTACAATATGTAATATCCATCTTTTAAAATAAATATATATTATTTAATGTGCAAGCAAATAATAATCCTTTATATCCATCTCTTTTTGTTAGCTCTTCACTTCCACTCAAATGGAAAATCTTTTCAGAGTAGAGATATATAATTGTGTGAAATAAGCATAAATTTATACAGTACAACCACAATTATCTCCCTTTTTCTTCTTTGATCTCAAGAAAAGCATATATTCACCATGAACAACGCTGATCCTATTCCTACCTATGAATCTTGAAGCACTACATAGTTGTTTACGCGTTTATTGTGTTTGATAGTAAAAATTTGGGAATTGAATGGAATGAGAATGTATTAAAATTATCATTTTGCCCCTTACATTAAAATAATAAAAAGAAAAAAAGGTTATGATTGTATCAAATCAAATAATATAATAGATATTTTATATTTTATTTTTTTAAGACCTACTTTTATTTTTTCCTTTCCATCATTAATTCTAACAAGTGAACATGCCCGTTACATGTGGTTGGAACTTGGAAGGTTACTTTGTAGTTCACATGCAATCAAACTTGTTTTTCAAAATTATGATAAATATATATCTATTATGGAATAAATTAAAATAAATTATATCTTTTGAGGACTAAATTTAATTTTTTTTATTTTTTATGAACTAAATTAAGACATATTATAATTATTTACTCAAGGACTAAATTGAGATAAATTTTATTTTTTGGGGATTAAAATTGACATTTCAATATATTAGGGACTAAAACATTGAATTTTTAAGGGATCGAAGTAAATTTATCATTTTTATTTTTCAATAAGTAAATTGAAACGATGTAGTATTAAGTTATTAGAATTGGAGTGTAAGCGAAAGATGAGTCTCGTGTGTGCATACAATAACTGGCCATGAAAAATAAAACGCAGTTGAAAGGTGCATGAAATAGAGACGTGATGATATGTCTTTTTATGACAATAAATTTTACCATTTATTGTAATAACTTAATTATTACCAATAAATATTTTTATTTAAATTAGCTGTCTTTAAAATGTTACTAGTAAACGTTATACGAGAATTCGAATATATTTACTAAGAATCTTGACATGGATGATCACGCTTGAAACGTTTGATGAGAAGTAAAATGGACAGAATGATGACATAGACGATGAAAAAAAATATATTACCTAACGTAATATATAAATCCAATTAGATTTTTTTGTCACATGTCATGTCACTTGCCATATAAAACTTCAATTGTTATTTATTTTAGCCGCGGTGTTAATAAAAAAAAAATTGTTCAAAAAATAAAACTTTAAAGGTATAATAATTGACTGCAATTAAACTTTGAGAGCATATTTGATCCAATTTTCAAACGCTGAGACATAGATCAAAGATATTTTACCCATGTATATAGGATTCAATAATTTTATTCAAAGGTTGAAAAGCATACATATGTATTATTGTAGGAACAATATATCAACAATCATAGATACAACTACGTAGATAAGGATCATCAGAACCAAGCCTAACGCATTCTCCAGTGCCTTTGTATCCTTCATAGCATTCCTTTCTGCATGCTAAAAGATCACAGTGAGTTGGATCCAACACTTTTACGCATTTAGTATCCACATAATTCCTTCCTTCACTGCTCATTGCCATAACTGAAAAAAAAGAAGAAGTTAAAATTAATTATAACCTAATAAGTAGATTCTAAACAAAATAATTGTTCGTAGATAAAGGCACAATCTTAAATTGCAAGCAGTTTGATCCAATCATAACTATTCAACTAGCTCTTGGATGCTAGAGAATCTCCTTGGGGTAGAATGTCTACCAAGTGAGATTTTTTATGGCTTCAAAGAGATTTGAACACTCACCCATAGGTAAAGTGAGAACTTTCTTTTAAATCATAAATTTTGGTTAAAGTACTATTTTGGTCCTCAATGTTTGCATGAAGTTTAATGTTGGTCCTCAATGTTTCAAAAGTTTAATGTTGATCCTCAAAGTTTTTTTTGTCGATTTTGGTCCTCGAGCGTAACACCGTTAACTTTTTGCCGTCAAATGATGACGTGGCATGCTTATATGGCATACCCTCTCTTCTACATGTCATATTTTAATGACGTGACATGACACATCACTGCCATGTCACCCCAGATGATGATGATAATGATGATGATGAAGGAGAGAAGATGATGATGTGGCAATATGGGGTGACGTGGCAGTGATGTGTCTTGTCACATCATTAAAATATGACATGTAGGAGAGAGAGTGTGCCATATAAGCATGCCACGTCATCATTTAACGGCAAAAAGTTAACGATGTTACACTCGAGGACCAAAATCGACAAAAAAAAAACTTTGAGGACCAACATTAAACTTTTAAAATATTGAGGACCAATATTAAACTTTATGTAAACATTGAGGACCAAAATAGACATTTAACCCATAAATTTTTAAAGATGAAGGAATTAGAATTAATTATTACTATTATATTAACTAACCTGAAGTGGCAATGAGAAAGAGGAGGAATATCTGTGTGAAAGACATCTTGGCCATTTCTCTGATGAGTTATAATGATTGGATTGTTGCAATATAGATCAATAATGTGCTTTTAAGATCATGGGGAATAGGGGTATATATATAGATTTTATGGACTTCATATTTTGGTGCTTAGTCATGGAAAAAGCATAAGGTGTCTATTGTCAAGATGCTACATGGCTATTTGGTTAATGACCATGTGTAAGTGATGTGGTGGAAAGTTTAGGTGAAGCCACCACTCAAAGGTGATGACTAAGGTTAGAAAAGATGAAGGGAGTGACAAGTGGCATGTCTTGTGTCTTCCTTTCCTAATGCCAAATGTGTTCAATATGGAAGACACTTAATTATTTGAGTGTGTTGTCTTAAGGTGGTTAAGCCACTAAGTTTATGGACTCCATATTTTGACATATAATTAAAATTAATATATTAAATAACTTTCACTAAATTATAATTAATTTATTAAGTCTCTATTTCTTAACTTATTTATATAAAATTCTCTATTACTTAAGAATTTATATTATTTTTATAAATTATAATTTAATTGTTCCTTTATTGAATTCTATTCAAACAATTTACTTAAGTGAGTTTTTCCTATTTTTTTTTTAAATTTTATGATCATCTAAATTAAATTTTGTAAAATTCTTAACATTTGTTGAGTATGCTTGGCATTTTATAGCGTCACTTTATCACAGCACATTTTATTAATTAATTTAATTATGTATTTTGAATGCAGGATGTTAGATCCTTCATAATTTATTTGAAATGAAAAGTTTCATTAATCCAAGCAAAAAACTAATTAATAAAGAAAATTTAACTGAAATAAATTAATAATGGTTTAATTATACACATTTAGGATGTGTTTGGTATGGTATCATCCTGAGGTGTCATCTAATACGTTATCTTGGATGACACTGTTGGATAACCCTATTTATTATGGTGTCATGTGATAAAACAGTGTTATATGAGATAACACTGTGTCATCACAAGACACCAAAAATGGTGTCATCTTATGACACTAAAAATATTGTGCCATATGAAATAACACCATTGAGTGTAAATTTTTTTTTAAATTTATCAATATTATCCTTATTAATTATGTTTTGTTTTATTTTACTTAAATTATTAAAAATACCATAATTTTTTTGTGAACTTATCACATTTTGTTGGTTATTTAGATAAATATTATTTTTAATTATATTAAACTATTTGATTGTTTAAAATATTTTTTTGTCTATAGTGATTAGTCTTTTTTAATTTAGAGTTTTTTTATAACTTTAATTTAGAGTTATATTATGGAATTTTGAAAATAATTATAGAATAAATATAATAGTTAATTTCCTTAAATTTATAAGGGTAAATTTGAAAGATACAAAAATAACTAACATAGTATCTTTCTTTTTTTAGCCTGAACTAACATAGTATCTTTGATTACACTATTTTATACCAAATACTTACATCTTATATCACTATAATGTCAAACACATACCAAACATGAGTATCACTATATGTTGCTGCACTAAAAGAGAAACATTAAAGCACTTAGACTTGAACCACAAAGAATCACCACTGCCCACAAACACTTTAAACTGAGATATAGCTACTGGTTTCAACTTCAACTTCTGGACAATCGTATGCTTGATAAAATTGTCAATGCTATCACCATCAACCAAAATATTCACTAGCAAATTATGGCATCTTCCTGTGAGACTGTGAGTGCATTAAGACTTATTTCTGGACTTGTAGCATCCATTGCCGCCTCAGAAGTATAGTTAACATTTGAATCAGTTATGGACTATAGCTCATCAAAGTCGTCGTGACAAATCATCACAAAACATTGAGCAGGACATTTGTGATTAATGTTGTACTTAGCATGACAATAATAACAAACTCCCTCAGCACGTTTATCTCTAATTTCAACTACACTTAAGTTCTCAAATGAAGGATTAGTTGAATTGGAAGTTGATACGGAAGAGCCATTCTGACGAGCCATCTTGCTCGGTCCGACCTTCCGAGCCACCTCGCCAGTCTCGAGCCATCTGACATGGCTCCGACGTTGGACCCATCTGACTCCCTCCGACCTGAGGGATCGCCTGTCAACATCATAGTCGTTATCCACGTCTCCGTACTTTCCGGGGTTAGTTATGCTGACGTGGTTCCCACCAAACGGCCCACCCCGGAAAGGTCCAATCTACCCCTGTAGAAGCCTATAAATACCAGGCCATCTTCCTCAGGTTTGATACTGAATCCTTACTCTCTTACTCTATACACTACTTCCGGTACCTGACTTTGGCATCATAGTCCTACCGCGGGAGCCATCTCCCGCCGTGGGTTCTTTGTAGGTTGCGTTCCCAGAAGCCGAAGCTATAGGAGGGAGACTGATTCATCATTGGCGCCGTCTGTGGGAAACGTTTTCACACCCGAAAACACCACGTATTTTTTCTTTCAGGCACAGAGTTCAGCATCGGATCGAGAAGGGGAGAAGAAGATGTGATAGAAGAACCTCAGGTGGACCGAACCACCGCCTTGATAGCAGCTCTGACAGCGAGGAAGGCCGCACAGGAGAAGACGCGGAGTACACTGGAGCAGGGTTCGGTGAATTTGCCTCCAGACCCGTGAGATGACGTGATGATAGCATTGCTTGAGTAGCAGAAGCTGCTTCAAGAGGAGATCAAAGAGATGCGACAGAGGATGGGAAACAAGAAGATCCAGGAGGAGAATTCACAGAAATCACAGGAAACGCACAAAACGTCTCAGAACCGGAAATCCAAGTCTCGGAGGACCGGGAGGAGCAAATCTAGCAAGCGGCGAAGGCAAGAGGAGGAGTCCGAAGGAAGCTCATCGGAGTCAGGAGCAGGAGGGTCCAATTCCTCCTCAGAGTCTACTGAATTCACCCTATCACGGAAGAAGAAGAAGAAGAAGTACCTGTTCATGGACAGGATAATGGAGGTAGCAATGTCCAAGCTCCGGACCCCAACGCCGTTAAAGCACTACGATGGAACCTCAGACCCGTTGGCCCACGTTAACTCCTTCATGGCGGCAATGCTATACACAGGAGCTCCCGATGAAGTGATGTGCAGAGCTTTTCCATCCACCCTAGACGGAGACGCACAGCTCTGGTTCTTCGACTTACCCTCAAGGAGTATCTCTTCTTTCAAAAAGCTGTCTAAGAGATTTATCTCTTATTTTGCTATTTGCAGAACAATCAAACGTACCGCTCACTGTTTGAAGAATGTAGTGCAAGGGAAAAATGAGTCCCTTAAAGATTTCCTCATCCGATTCACTAAGGAGGCGAGGCAAATACAGGGGTTGAAAATGGAAGTGGCTCTCAGCTACCTAACTGACAGTTTGCGGAGCAAGCTGTTCTGCTCTTCCATTACCAAGAAGCCTCCGTCGACTATGTCAGAGCTATTAGCGAGATCCACCAAATACATTGCATTTGAGGAAGTACAGCAGTCTAAGGAGGAGGGACAACCTAAGAAGGAGGAGGCGGAGTCCTCGCGGGGAAGGAGCGGCGGAGATCAGAGAGAGGATAGAAGGGAAGACAGGAGCAGGAGGGACCGAAGGCAGAAGCCTTCTCGCTCGTACGGACCGAAGTACAGCTCCTACACTCATCTCAACAGAAACCAGGCTCAGATTTTGGAAGAGGTCCATAATGCTAATATCATCTAGTACCCTCCAACCAAGACGGTGGCTGCCCACGTTGATCGGAACAGGTACTGCAAGTTACACAGAAATTTTGGGCATGATACGGATGAGTGCGCAGCCCTGAAGGATCGGCTAGAGGAGCTGGCAAGAAAGGGACTCTTGAAGCAGTACTTGGAAGGGAAGGCAGAGCGGAGCGAGAGACCGAAGGGACCAAAGGCGTGACGATCGGAACCGTCGAGGGGACGATCAGAGGCGCCGCGACGAAAACATAGACACAGTGGCAGGGACAATCCATGTCATTGCAGGGGGTAGTCCGAGGCATCGAAGCAGACCCACACACTAAGAAGAGACAAATCCGATCTCTCATGAAGTTTGAGCATGAATCAAAGAAGCCAAGAACGAAGCAACCATCTCCGCGGATTACCTTCTCAAATGAAGATTTTACAGGGTAGGACCCGGATCACGAGGATCCAATGGTAATCACAGTAGTTATCGAGAACTTCGCGGTAAAACGCATCTTGGTTGACCAAGGAAGTTCAGCTGACGTCCTTTATTACAAGACTTACAAGTAGCTAATTGCAGAGCGAAGATCTGAAGCCATTCCCTGGAATGTTAGTGGGCTTCGCAGAAATCACAATACTAGCAGAAGGAGTAGTGCGGCTGCGGATGTCCATTGGGAAGCCTCCTTTAAGTCGGACGATCGAGGCTGATTTCATTGTAATAGCGGCTCCGTCAGCATACAATTGCATCATAGGAAGACCCACACTCAACAAGTTGCAAGCGGTGGTCTCAACTAGCCACCTGGTGATGAAATTTCCAGTGGGAAACCAGATTGGAGAAGTGCATGAAGACCAAAAGGAGGCAAGAAACTGTTACGCCGCCAGCCTCGTAAAGATATCTAAAGCACCATTAACACCCGGAGGAAGGGAGAAGGAACCAGTAGAGGGCCTCTCAAGAGTCATGAATGCGGAGCTGGTGGATCCTCGGGAGAAAGAGGAGGAGGAGCGCCCTAATCCCGAGAGAGAAATGGGGGCAGTGGCTTTGGTGGAGCAGGACCCCTCCAGGACCACCAAAATTGGAGCCAGTCTGGACCCACAACTGAAGAGTGATGTAATACAACTTCTCAGGAAAAATGCGGATATCTTTGCATGGACACCAGCAGACATGCCTGGCATCCCTAGGGGCATTATGTGCCATTCCCTGCCCACGGATGGAAGGAATCCAGTCAAACAGAAGAAGCGGAGCCTGGGAACCGAGCGACAACAGGCCGTAAAAGAGGAAGTAGGCAAACTTCTGGCAGTTGGCTTCATTCGGGAAGTGCAGTACCCCGAATGGCTTTCCAACGTGGTCCTAGTGAAGAAGGAGGACAGACGATGGAGGATGTGTGTAGATTTTACGGATTTGAACAAGGCCTGCCCAAAGGATTCATGCCCTTTGCCTAATATTGACAAGCTAGTAGATGGCTCCTCTGGCCACCAATTGCTCAGTTTCCTCGACGCCTTTTCAGGATACAATCAAATCAAGATGAAGAAGGAGGATAAGGAGAAAACTTCCTTCAACATCGAGTACGGAACTTACTGCTACACGGTGATGCCATTCGGGCTAAAGAATGATGGCGCCACGTACCAGAGAATGATGGACAAGGTGTTCCGAGAGCAGATCGGCAAGAACCTGGAAGTGTACATGGATGAGCATGTGAAGGATTTAAGGGAAATCTTCAAGGTCTTGAGGGAAAACATCATGCGTCTTAACCCTTCCAAGTGCGCTTTCGTGGTGCATGCGGGGAAATTCTTAGGGTTCATGATCATGCACCGGGGGATTGAAGTTAATCCGGAAAAATGCCAAGACATCCTGGAGATGCAGTTCCCTATGAACATAAAGGAGGTCCAGCGTTTAAATGGGAGAATAGCAGCGCTTAACAGTTTCCTCTCTAGAGCCGCCGATCGATGCCTGCCACTTTTCAAATCCATAGGGAAGGGAAAGCCTTTCGCCTGGACAGAGGAATGTGAAAAAGCATTCGCGGACCTCAAGGAGTACTTGTCAGCTCCGCCCATACTAACCAGACCGAAAGAGGAGCCACTGGTTGTTTACTTGGCGGCAACAGAGGTGGCTGTAAGCTCACTGTTAATAGTGGAACATGCGGAGGGACAGCAGCGACCTGTGTATTTCACAAGCAAGATCCTCCAAGGGGCGGAGGTCAGATACTAGAGGATTGAAAAGTTGGTGTTTGCATTGCTGGACTCCACCAGAAGGCTGCGACACTATTACCAGCAGCATAGTCTGACGATCCGGACGGACCAACCCCTTAAACAAGTTTTGCAGAAACCAGACCTAGCGGGGAGGCTAATCCACTGGTCCATAGAGTTATTCAAGTTCCATATCTCGTATGAGCCCAGGCAGGCCATAAAGGCGCAAGCACTTGCTGACTTCGTAGCGGAAATGACTTTCGAAGAGCCAACAGAGGAGTCGCTCACGTGGGCCATATTTGTGGATGGCTCCTCGGGCAGAAGTGGAAGCGGAGTCGGAGTCACCATCTTGACCCCCGAGGGCATAGCGGTGGAGCAGGCTCTCCAACTTAATTTCAAGACCACCAATAACCAGGCTGAATATGAGGCTCTCATTGCCGGGTTACGGCTAGCCAAGGAGGTGGGGGCTAAGCAAGCAACGATGCATAGTGATTCCCAACTGGTGGTGGGACAGCTTAGCGGAGCCTTTGACGTCAAGGAGCCGACTATCGCTCATTATGTGTCCCTAAAGAAGCAACTGATGGCTCAGTTTCCTAGCATCACACTGGAGAGGATCCCAAGGGAAGAAAATGAGCGAGCAGATAGCCTCTTTAAGCTTGCAAACGTGTCAGCACGATGTAGGGCCAACTCCCCAAACTTCCACCGAGGAGATTCCCTTCAGTCTCACCTTCGGACACGAAGCAGTCGTTCCTGTGGAGATAGGTGCTCCCTCCGATAGGAGCTTGGCATACGAACCTAGCAGCAACAGGGAAGCACTGGTTGTGGACCTGGACTTGTTAACCGAAAGAAGGGAGATGGTTGGCATCAAGATAGAGCTGCCTACAAGCAGAAGATCGCTCGATACAGGAACAAGTGGCTAAGGAGACAAAGCTTGGAGGCTGGAGACTTAGTCCTTCCCAGGACTGATCGCCCCAATCCGGGAAAGCTCAGAGAAACTTGGGAGTGTCCATTCAGGGTCCGCGCCTGCATCCCAGGAGGAGCCTACAAGTTGGAAACTTCCCCGAAGCTGGAACATAGCTAAACTTAGAAAGTACCACTATTAAGGGAAAAACTTCAGTGTGGTGTATTTACTTTCTTTGTATCCAGTTGTTCTTTCAATACAATAATATGGGCACTGACCCATATTTTTGTCTTTCACAAATCTTTGTCTCTTAGCCTTAAGAAAGAAAAAGCAATGCAAAGAAACCGCAATATTCACGGAGTAACGCAACTAATCGATTGGCCTTAGCGCCTTAAGAGCCAAGCGCTTGATTGACCTCGGCCGGCCTCAGCGCCTTAAGAGTTCAAGCAACTTGGCCGCCATATCTATAAAAGGCCGGCCTTAGCGCCTTAAGAGTTCAAGCAACTTGGCCTTGTGGTTGGCCTTAGTGCCCTAGGAGCTTATCGCTTAACCACAATCTCAAAAGCATAGTTGCGGAAAGATTAGAAGATTGAAAGAAGCGGAGCAATGGAAAAAGACTTAGCAAAAGCAAAAACGAGCCATCAATTCAGCCCTGAACAATATTCTGGACAAACATGCCAGGAGAATCAAAATCAAACCTTCAAAAAGGGCATCAACCAGGAGAGCCATCCTGACGAGCCATCTTGCTCGGTCTGACCTTCCAAGCCACCTCGCCAGTCTCGAGCCATCCGACATGGCTCCGACGTCGAACCCATATGGCTCCCTCCGACCTGAGGGACCGCCTGTCAACATCATAGGCGTTATCCACGCCTCCGTACTTTTCGAGGTTAGTTATGTTGACGTGGTTCCCGCCAAACGGCCCACCCCAAAAAGGTTCGATCTACCCATGTGGAAGCCTATAAATACCAGGCCATCTTCCTCAGGTTCGATACTGAATTCTTACTCTCTTACTCTATACACTACTTCCGGTACCTGACTTTGGCATCAGAGTCTTATTGCGGGAGCCATCTCCCGCCGTGGGTTCTTTGCAGGTTGCGTTCCAGGAAGCCGGAGCTATAGGAGGTAGACTTATTCATCAGAAGTCATAGCAGAAAAAGCAAATATAACTGGAGGAACAGTAGTAATAGGTTTTGGTGCAGGAGGCAGCAATAACAAAGGAGTAAGACTAGTAAAAGGTTTTGTAGACCAAGGTTTAGGATTAGAAAATCTCGTGGAATGAAGAAGATTGAAGTAACTTCTGCTCAAACAATTTGGCCAACGACACCATGTGAAAATAACTCACAGGTTATGCTACTACCAATTCAGTTCTCAAATGATCATGTAATCCTACTACGAAAAACCTAATAAGCCAAGCCTCAGGGATATCTTGTACCTTAGTCGAAAGCTCCTCAAACCGAGCTTGATAATCCTCTACCGTAGTAATATGCTTGATATCCTTCAACGCTGCACTAGGATGTTCATACAAACTAGAGCCAAATCGCAAGACAAGCGCATCTAAGAATTCTTGCCACAATGTGCTTGTTATGACTCATCCATTTGTACCAACTGTAAGCAATCAATGTTATGCGCAATGAAGGAATTGACACTCTCTGATCTACCGGAGTGTTATAGATGCAAAAAAACTCTTTGATCTAGAATATCTAATCTTTCGTACCTGTTCCGTCGAAAGCAAGATTCTTGACCTTCACGCCTTTCAAAAACTCATGCTCATGATGACCAAAAGGCTGTCCCGAACCACCTCCCGAACATCCCTGAAGCAGAGTCTCCAGAATCACTTGAAGATGAACGAAAATTCTTCAATAAGTATAAAATAGCTTTGACGTTCTTTATAGTCGATACCATCTGCGAAATACGTTGATTCGTCGCCGCTTGAGCAGCGATAGCCGATCTCTTGAACCCAGTTAATTCCTCACGTAACACACGCACTGCATCGTCCAATTTAGTAAACGAATTCCTTTATGACAAGAATGAAAGTAGGCAGGAATAATGAAAGCACCAAATAATAAGGAATATTATCTTTATTATTGAACCGAGAGATACAATCACTTTCATATTGGATAAGGAAGAACAACTGTCCTAAACTGACAATCATTACTCATAGTCGTTAGCCCACACAGAAGCATTGCTCACGCGCTTGCCCTTACGAAGGTACACTTCCATACTAGTCTCAGCATCTTAGCCCATAGACACAACACTAACATTGGGCTTGGCCTTCGCTATTTTCACCTAGCCCATATAAGAAAATCTCTCATTCTCATTTAAATTCGTAGTATAATTTATCAAATCCTATATAAATATGTATTGCTAGAATTTTAGTATGTATTTTGTTATAATTAACAATTTCACAATGATAATATATAATGTATGATTAATTAATATTCCTTTAGTTTGTGCTTAGTACTAAGTCTTGAAACTTATGAAGGATGAGGAAAAAGTAAGGTGCTTAGTCATGGAAAAAGCATGAGATGTCCATTGATCAAGATGCTACATGGCTACTTGGTTAATGAACATGTGTAGGTGATATGGTGGAAAGTTTGGGTGAAGCCACCATTTAAAGGTGAAGACTAGGGTTAGAGAAGGAGGAGGGAGTGACAAGTGGCATGTCTTGTGTCTTCCTTCCTTAATGCCAAATATGCTCAATTAGTGAAGACACCTATTGGAGTGTGTTGTGTTAAGGTGGTTAAGCCACCAAGCTTATGGACTCCATATTTTGGTGCTTAGTAATGAAAAAAGCATGAGGTATTCATTGTTCAAAATGCTATATGGCTATTTGGTCAATGACCATGTGTAGGTGATGTGGTGGAAAGTTTGGGTGAAGCCACCACTCAAAGGTAATGACTAAGGTTAGAGAAGAAGAAGGGAGTGACAAGTGGCTTGTCTTGTGTCTTCTTTCCCTAGTGCCAAATGTGTTGAATTAGTGAAGACACCTATTTCAGGGTGTTGTGTTAATTAAGGTGGTTAAGCCACCAAGCTTATGGACTGCATATTTGGGTGCTTAATTAGTCATAGAAAAAGTATGAGGTGTTCATTGGTCAAGATGCTACATGGCTATTTGGTTAATGACCATGTAAGTGATGTGGTGGAAAGTTTGGGTGAAGCCACCACTTAAAAGTGATGACTAAGGTTAGAGAAGAAGGAGGTACTGACAAGTAGCATGTCTTGTGTCTTCTTTCCCTAATGCCAAATGTGTTCAATTAGTAAAGACACCTATTTGAGTGTGTTGTGTTAAGGTGTGGTTAAGCCACCAAGCTTATGGACTCCATATTTTGGTGCTTAGTCATGGAAAAAGCATAAGGTGTCTATTGGGCAAGATGCTACATGTCTATTTGGTTAATGACCATGTGTAGGTGATGTGGTGTAAAGTTTAGGTGAAACCACCACTCAAAGGTGATGACTAAGGTTAGAGAACTTGGAGGGAGTGACAAGTGGCATGTCTTGTGTCTTCCTTTCCTAATGCCAAATGTGTTCAATTATTGAAGACACCTATTTGAGTGTGTTGTCTTAAGATGGTTAAGCCACCAAATTTATGGACTCCATATATTGACATATAATTAAAATTAATATATTTAATAATTTTCACTAAATTATAATTAATTTATTAAGTCTCTATTTCTTAACTTATTTATATAAAATTCCTTATTACTTAAGAATTTATATTATTGTTCTAAGTTATAATTTAATTGTTCCTTTATTGAATTCTATTCAAACAATTTGCTTAAGTGAGTTTTTCCTATTTTTTTTTAATTTTATGATCATCTAGATTAAATTTTGTAAAATTCTTAACTTTTGTTGAGTATGCTTGGCATTTTATAGCCTCACTTGATCACAACACATTTTATTAATTAATTTAATTATGTATTTTAAATGCAGGATGTTACATCGTTCATAATTTATTTGAATTTGAACTGAAAAGTCTCATAATCCAAGCAAAAAACTAATGTAAAAAATCTAACTGAAATAAATTAAACTAATTTAATTATACATATTTAGAGGGTGTTTGGTATGGTATCATCTTGAGATGTCATCTAAGATAGCATGTTATCTTGGATGACACTATTGGATGACTTTATTTGTTATGGTGTCAAGTGATAACACAATATTATATGAGATAACATTGTGTCATCACATGACACCAAAAAGGGTGTCATCTTATGACACTAAAAATATTGTGTCATATAAAATGTCACCATTGAGCGTAAATTTTTTTTTTGAATTCACTAATATTATCCTTATTAATTAAATTTTTTTTTCTTTTACATAAATTATTAAAAGCACCATAATTTTTTTTGAACTTACCATATTTTGTTGGTTATTTGGATAAATGTTATTTTTAATTATATTAAACTATTTGATTATTTAAAATAGGTCAAAACCCCAAATTGGTCCCTTATGTTTACACGAAGTTTTATATTGGTCCTTTATGTTTCAAAAAATTTAAATTAGTCCTTTATGTTTCCCAAAAGTTCTAAATTGGTCATTCCTTCCAAATCCGTCAATTTCTTAAGTTAATTGCTGATGTGGCGTGCTGAGGTGGAGACATATAATCTCTCCTACGTGTATTAGATAGCTGACGTGACCTTAGACACACCAAAAACACCCAAACGACGTCGTTTAAGTTAAAAATAAAACCATGCTGAAAGGAAAATATGAAACTTTAATGAAACATAAATGACTAATATTAAACTTCAATGAAACATAAAGGATTAATATCAAACTTCAATGAAACATAAAGGACTAAATAGAACTTGAATGAAATATAAAGGACCAATATAAAACTTTAATGAAACCTGAAGGGACAAATATAAAACTTTTGGGAAAACAGATGACCAATATAAAACTTTTGAAAGATAAAGGACCAATTTAAAACTTGGGTGAAACATAGAGGACCAAAATGAGTATTTGACCTTTAAAATATTTTGTTGTCTATATAGTGATTAGTCTTTTTTAATTTAGTGTTATATTATGGAATTTTGAAAATAATTATAGAATAAATATAATAGTTAATTTCCTTAAATTTATAAGGATAAATTTGGAAGATACGAGAAAATAAATAACATGGTATCTTCAATTACACCATTTTATGCCAAATACTTGCATCTTATATCACTGTAATGTTAAACATATACCAAACATGAGTATCAAAGATTACATAGTATTTGAAATGATACACTTTTTTTATCATAATATGTAAAATATTATGTTAAATGAGATACACCATATCAAACGCCCCCTTAAATTAATAATTGAGATGGAGAGGGGAAATTAGGAATTGGAAATATTTAACTAAAGTTTTAAGAAAGGAATTAAAGTTGGAGGATGACATATTGGGAATTAGTGATTTTAATAAGAGAATTTTATAATAATTTTTTATTATGGGTTTCCTTTGCATTTACAATTCATTTAAAATTTGAAATGAAAGGTTTCCTTACTCCAAGGAAAAATTAGTGTAGAAAATCTACCAGAAATAAATAAATTAATAATGGCTTAATTATACACATTTTTATAAAAAAAATACACATTTAAATTATAATCTCTATATATACCTCTATTCCCATGCCACTTACTGCATACACAATCCAGTCATTATCAGACATTAGAGAAATGGCCAATATTTCTTTCACACAGATATTCCTCCTCTTTCTCATTGCCACTTCAGGTTGGTTATAATATAATAAAAATTCACTCTAATTGCTTCATCTTCAAAAACTTTTGGAAAAAAATTGTCACTTCGCGAAAGTTCATATCCCTCTAAAATCATATAAAATCTCAATACTTGTCGAGTATCCTTCACCGATCCTAGCACATATTATATATATATATATATATATATATATATATGTAGCTACCACATGTTATAATTGCATGCTTGTCATTTAGGATTGTGTATTAATCTTTTGGATTGTGGGCCTCTTTTAGTTAACATATGATGAGTGCCCTATCAATAATATATTAGTATTGGGAGTGCCTCTCTTTATTACTAAAATTTTTTACCTAAAACTCGAGACTTATCGATCATACTTAGTGCTTAACTGAGTTTTTTAAACATCAAGTCAAGGATTTGACAGGTGTCTATATATGAAAATATTTTCATAGCCAACTCTAAAACCCATTTTCGGAAAGTAATCTACGCTGCGAGAGGATTACCAATTGTTGTTGTCGACCACAGATACCTTGAGCTCAAAAATTCCTTTTTTACTTAAGTGTATACAGTAATTTTTTAGGTTGGACATCTGGAACATGATTTTTGTTTAAAATTTAGTTAGGCTTTGAATTATAACATATAGATATATGTTTAATTTTGCAGTTATGTGGAAGAGAAGTGAAGAGATTAGGATTAATGGGGATAATCTTTGCGTGATGGTGTTGCAAGATCATGATTGCATTATTGAATTATGCAAAGACAAATGCTCTCTAGGATACAACGGCACAGGAGAATGCGCCGGCCCCGCCCGCGGTGGACCTCCTATTAAATGTTTGTGCTATTATCAGTGTTAATGTTTCTCTATTTCACTACAATGTTATCTATCTTTTCAAATAAATGAAATATATATTATATATATGCATGCTTCTTACAATACCAATATATATATTATTTACTATTGTGCGACAATATTGTTAACAGTGAAATAATATGCTTTTTACTTCTGTCAATTATTTAGTCTTTGAGACGTTATACCATTGTTTAATCAGGCGACGTAATCATTAAATATAACCGTCACCGTTATAACTTACTGCATGTACTGTGTCATATTACCACATCATTTTGATGAGAAAAAACGGTATTTAATTTCAATTTTAAAATGACGTTTTTGTTCAATTTGTATTTTGTTTATTTTGTTTTAATTTTTCTCCTAAACATGACATGACAATGAGATATGATAGAAACACGACAATATTTAACGTTCACATCACAAAACAACTAATATTACAAATTACAATGACTAAATAATGTGTAAAAGTTCAGAGAGGGCAAGATAAATTAGTGGACCAAAATGTAATTTTCCTTGTATTAATAAATATTACTTTGAGGCAAATAATAATAATAATAATAATAAGAGGTAAAATACTATTTAGTCCCTGAATTGTTGGTCAAACTACTATTTAGTCCCCGAATTTATCAAAAATACTATTTAGTCCCCGAAATAATTAACTATGTCAACTATTTAGTCCCCGAATTTGTAACTATGTCAACTATTTAATCCCCAAACTTGGCAAAAATATTATTTCATCACCGAATTTGCAACTCTGTCAACTATAACGGGTAACAATCAGGAGACTAAATAGTTGACAGAGTTGCAAATTCGATGATTAAATAGTATTTTTGCCAAGTTTGGAGACTAAATAGTTGACATAATTATAAATTCGGGGACTAAATAGTTGACATAGTTAAACATTTCAGGGACTAAATAGTATTTTTGATAAATTTAGGGACTAAATAATAGTTTGACCAACAATCAGGGACTAAATAGTATTTTACCTCTAATAATAATAAGTAGAGGAAATTGGTGAGAGAGCTCGCGCGTCATTGGGTTATTTAGATTTATCCATAATCGAATATGATTTTTAATAATTTTTTTGGTAAATAAATTCGAAATTTTTTTTGGGTTTCCTACATGTATTTTTATTGGAGGCAATCATGTTCGAGCTAACTAAAGTCCCATAACAAGGATAAAGCTCTCCCAACAGAAGTTTTTCTATACACAAGACTAAAAAATTTAACATAGCTACGATGATGATATATCAATATATTGTGGGTCAAAAAGAATTTGAATCTAGTGCAATTCTTATTCCTGTAATTTCTATGTAAACTAGTATGGACCCCGTGTAATACACGAGTTAATATATTCTTTTATATCTAATTAAACATAAATAATAAATATTTGATTATTAATATTAATATTTTAAAACAATTGCCTTTATCTATTCCAAAGATAATGAAAGAGCCTTTATCTCATCCTACTTGATGTGCAGCAATGATTGAGGAGATAATGGCCCTTGATCAGAATGTTACATGGTCATTAGTGGAATTACCAGTGGGAAAGAAAGCAATTGGATGTAAGTGAGTCTTTGCGGTCAAGGTTAACCTTGATGGCTCTGTTGCTTGTCTTAAAGCTTGGTTGGTTGCTAAATGGTATGAACAAACCTATGGTATTCATTATTCTGATACTTTTTCTCTTTTACCCAAGCTTACTTATGTCAGACTCTAAATTTCTATAGCTGCTTCCTATGAATGGTCTTTAAATCAATAGATATCAAGAATGCTTTCCTCCATGGTGACCTTCTGGAGGAAGTTTATATGGAGCAACCACTTAGGTTTGTTGCTCAGGGGGAGTGTGGGAAGGCGTGTCATCTTTGTAAATCCCTGTATGGATTGAAGCAAAGCCCTCGTGCCTAGTTTGGAAGGTTCAAAGAAGCAATAATGCAGTATAGGTTGCTTAAGTGCAAATGTGATCATTCTGAGTTTTATAACAAGACTGATTCGGGCATCATCCTTCTAGTTGTATATGTGGATGATATTATAATCACAGGAAATGATGAGTATGCCATTTCTTCGTTCAAGTCTTTCCTTTAGTCCTAGTTTCAAACGAAGGACTTAGAGCCGTTGAATTATTTTTTGGGAGTTGAAATTATGAGAAGTAAGAAATGTATTTTCTTATCTCAAATAAAGTACGTTCTTAACTTACTAGCGGAAACAAGGAAATTGGGTACTAAGCCTTGTAAAGCACCAATGACTCTGATCCAGGCCTACGCCTCCTGAAAGATGACAGTGAACCTTTTGATGATCCTGAGAGATATAGGAGATTGGTTGAAAACTTGAATTATCTCACAGTGACCCATTTTGATATTGCCTACTCTGTGAGTATCATCAGCCAAATTATAGCATTACCAATAGTTAAGCATTGGGAAGCCTTGGAACAAATCTTGTGTCATTTGGAGGGTGCCCTGGGACGAGGACTATTTTATGGAAATAATGGGCACACTAGTATTGAGTGCTTCTCCGATACAGATTGAGCAGGATCCAAGGCAGATCGAAGATCGAAAATAGGATATTGTGTATTTGTGGGGGGAAAACTTAATCTCATGGAAGAGTAAGAAGCATAATGTTGTTTCTCGTTCAAGTGCAGAATCTCACTATAGGGCTATGGCTCAAACAACCAGTGAGTTTTAGTGTGGATACTTCAATTTCTGGGAGAAACTATGTTGAAGTTTTCATTTCTTGCTAAGCTATGGTGTGATAATAAGGCTGCACTTCATATTGCATATAATTTAGTCTTTCATGAACAAACCAAACACATTGAGATTGACTGTCATTTCTTTTGAGAAGATTGAGGAAAAGTTATTTTCGCAGCATATGTGAAAATCAGAGAACAATTAGAAGACATCTTCACTAAAACTTTGAATGGAGTGAAGGTTGATTATATTTGTAACAAGTTGACATGATTAATATCTATGTTCCAACTTGAGGGAGTGTTATGACATGTATATAACTACCTGTAAATAGAGTTGACTAAGATGATACTATAGAGTAATCTTAGAGGGATTCGAATTTGATTTTAGTTTTCTATTTTAGAATTCCTCCTTGTATATATACATGTAACTTTTATCATGCAAGATAAATAAAAAAAATTTCACTTCTCTTTGTTGCAGTTATCTTAGAATAAGTAGATAAAAAAAGGTTAAAGATGTTGAAAGGACTGACAAGTGGCATGTGTGTGTCTTCTTTCCCTAATGCCAAATGTGTTCAATTAGTGAAGATACCTATTTGAGTGTGTTGTGTTAAGGTGGTTAAGCCACCAAGCTTATGGACTCCTATTTTGGTGCTTAGTCATGGAAAAAGCATGAGGTGTCTTTTGGTCAAGATGCTACATGGTTATTTGATTAATGACCATGTGTAGTGATGTGGTGGAAAGTTTGGGTGAAGCCACCACTCAAAGGTGATGACTAAGGTTTGAGAAGAAGGAAGGAGTGACAAGTGGCATGTCTTGTGTCTTCTTTCCCTAATGCCAAATGTGTTCAATTAGTGAAGACACCTATTTGAGTGTATTGTCTTAAGGTAGTTAAGCTACCAAGCTTATGGACTCCATATTTTGGTGCTTAGTCATGGAAAAAGCATGAGGTGTCTATTGGTCAAGATGCTACATGGCTATTTGATTAATGACCATGTGTAGGTAATGTGGTGGAAAGTTTGGGTGAAGCCACCACTCAAAGGCCAATGACTAAGGTTTGAGAAGAAGGAAGGAGTGACAAGTGGCATGTCTTGTGTCTTCTTTCCCTAATGCCAAATTTGTTCAATTAGTGAAGACACCTATTTGAGTGTATTGTCTTAAGGTAGTTAAGCCACCAAGCTTATGCACTTCATATTTTGGTGCTTGGTCATGGAAAAAGCATGAGGTGTCTATTGGTCAAGATGCTACATGGCTATTTGATTAATGACCATGATTAAATGATGTGGTGGAATGTTTGGGTGAAGCCACCACTCAAAGGTGATGACTAAGGTTTGAGAAGAAGGAGGGAGTGACAAGTGGCATGTCTTGTGTCTTCTTTCCCTAATGCCAAATGTGTTCAATTAGTGAAGACACCTATTTGAGTGTATTGTCTTAAGGTAGTTAAGCCACCAAGCTTATGGACTCTATATTTTGGTGCTTAGTCATGGAAAAAGCATGAGGTGTCTATTGGTCAAGATGCTACATGGCTATTTGATTAATGACCATGTGTAGGTGATGTGGTGGAAAGTTTGGGTGAAGCCACCACTCAAAGGTGATGACTAAGGTTTGAGAAGAAGGAGGGAGTGACAAGTGGCATGTCTTGTGTCTTCTTCACCTAATGCCAAATGTGTTCAATTAGTGAAGACACCTATTTGAGTGTTTTGTCTTAAGGTAGTTAAGCCACCAAGCTTATGGACTCCATATTTTGGTGCTTAGTCATGGAAAAAGCATGAGGTGTCTATTTGGTCAAGATGCTACATGGCTACAATGACCATGTGTAGGTGATGTGGTGGAAAGTTTGGGTGAAGCCACCACTCAAAGGTGATGACTAAGGTTTGAGAAGAAGGAAGGAGTGACAAGTGGCATGTCTTGTGTCTTCTTTCCCTATTGCCAAATGTGTTCAATTAGTGAAGACACCTCTTTGAGTGTATTGTCCTAAGGTAATTAAGCCACCAAGCTTATGGACTCCATATTTTGGTGCTTAGTCATGGAAAAAGCATGAGGTGTCTATTGGTCAAGATGCTACATGGCTATTTGATTAATGACCATGTGTAGGTGATGTGGTGGAAAGTTTGTGTGAAGCCACCACTCAAAGGTGATGACTAAGGTTTGAGAAAAAGGAAGGAGTGACAAGTGGCATGTCTTGTGTCTTCTTTCCCTGATGCAAATGTGTTCAATTAGTGAAGACACCTATTTGAGTGTATTGTCTTAAGGTAGTTAAGCCACCAAGCTTATGGATTCCATATTTTGGTGCTTAGTCATGGAAAAAGCATGAGGTGTCTATTGGTCAAAATGCTACATGGCTATTGGATTAATGACCATGTGTAGGTGATGTGGTGGAATGTTTTGGTGAAGCCACCACTCAAAAGTGATGACTAAGGTTTGAGAAGAAGGAAGGAGTGACAAGTGGCATGTCTTGTGTCTTCTTTCCCTGAAGCCAAATGTGTTCAATTAGTGAAGACACCTATTTGAGTGTATTGTCTTAAGGTAGTTAAGCCACCAAGCTTATGGATTCCATATTTTTGTGCTTAGTCATGGAAAAAGCATGAGGTGTCTATTGGTCAAAATGCTACATGGCTATTGGATTAATGACCATGTGTAGGTGATGTGGTGGAATGTTTGGGTGAAGCCACCACTCAAAAGTGATGACTAAGGTTTGAGAAGAAGGAAGGAGTGACAAGTGGCATGTCTTGTGTCTTCTTTCCCCAAAGCCAAATGTGTTCAATTAGTCAAGACACCTATTTGAGTGTGTTGTGTTAAGGTGCTTAAGCCACCTATGAACTTCATATTTTGACATATAATTAAATTTAATAATTTTCACTGAATTATAATTAATTTATTAAGTCTCTATTTCTTAACTTATTTATATAAAGTTGCCTATTACTTAAGAATTTACATTATTTCTTCCAAATTATAATTTACTACTTCCTTTATTGAATTCTAATCAAATAATTTACTTAAGTGTGAGTTTTTCTATTTATTTAATTTTATGATCACATAAATTAAATTTCGTAAAATTCTTAACTTTTGTTGAGTATGCTTGCCATTTTTTAGCCTCACTTTATTACAACAAGTTTTATTAATTGATTTAATTATGTATTTTTGAAGCATAATGTTACATATATCATTCATAATTCATTTGAAATGAAAAGTTTCATTATTCCAAGGAAAACTAATGCAGAAAATCTAACTGAAATAAATTAATAATGATTTAATTATACACATTTAAATTAATAATTGAGAGGGAGAGGGGATATTAGGAATTGGATATATTTAACTAAAGTTTTAAGAAGGGAATTAAAGTTGGAGGATGACATATATATTGGGAATTAGTGAATTAAAGAGAATTTTATAATATTTTTTTATTATGGGTTTCCTTTGCATTTACAAATCATTTAAAATTTGAAATGAAAAATTTCCTTACTCCAAGAAAAAATTAATGTAGAAAATGTACCTTAAATAAATAATTTAATAATGGCTTAATTATACACTTTTTTATTAAAAAAAATACACATTTAAATTATAATCTCTATATATACCTCTATTCCCATGCCAACATATATACTCCATACACAATCTAGTCATTATCAGACATTAGAGAAATGGCCAAAATTTCTTTCACCCATATATTCCTCCTTTTTGTCATTGTCACTTCAGGTTGGCGATAATATACTAAGAGTGAATTCTAATTCCTTCATCTTCAAAAGTTTTTGGAAAACAATTTTCACTTCATTGTTTGCATCCTTCTCCTAGGACATTATATATATATATATGTAGCTACCACTTGTTATAATTGCTTGTCACTTAGGGTTGTGTAATATAATCTTTTGGATTGTATGTCTCTTTTGATTTCTCTAATATTTTATTAGTGTCCTGCCCAGTAGTATTGACTATTGAGAGTGTATGTCTTTACTACTAAAACTTTTTACTTAAAACCTCAAGACCTATCATACTTGGTACTTAACTTGGCTCCTTAACTTATTAAACATCTAGTCAAAGATCTGATCCCTGAACGTGTCTATGAAAAGATTTTTATAGCCAACACTAAAACCCATTTTCAAAAAGTAATCCACAGTACAAGAGGATTAGCAACTGTTGTCGTCGACGACAAATACCTTGACCTCACAAATTCTATTTTCACTTCTGTACAATAATATTTTAGATTGGACCTATTTAATTTGAATTATAACATATACGTATATATTTAATTTTGCAGTTATGTGGAAGAGAAGTGAAGGGATTCATGTGGAGAGATATTGCCAAATAGTGTTGCAAAAAGATAATTGCCAAATTGAGAAATGCAAATTGCTATGCTCTGTGGGATACGGCGGCACAGGAGAATGCGTGGGCCCCGTCGTAGGCGGTCCTGTTGAATGTGTTTGCGTTTATCAGTGTTAATGTTTCTCTATTTCACTACAATGTTATCTCTCTTTTAATATCAATAAAATATATATTATATTATATTATATATGCATGCTTCTTACAATACCTATATATCTATATCTATATCTATATATATATATATATATATTATTTACTATTGTGCGATAATATTATTAACTGTAAAAATTGTCTTTTTGAACGTTGAATTTTTGGTCAATTTGTTATTTAGTTTCAATGCAATAGAAAAAGATTATTTGATCTTTTAATTTTTACTTTTGTCAATTATTAAGTTCTTGAGACATTAGTCGTTATTTAATAAGATGACGTAGTCATTAAATATAACAGGGTCACTGTTAACAACTTACTTCATGTACTATGTCATATTACCACGTCATTTTGATGAGAAAAATTTGTATTTAGTTTCAATTTTAAAATGACATTTTTTTTTTCAATTTGTATTTTGTTTATTTTTTAAAATTTTTCTCTTTAAAATGACATGACAGGAACATATTAGTATTTAATATCCATATCACTCAATTAGATAATAGTTAACGTGACAATGACATGTCAGTATTTAATTAAGGCAAGATAAATTAATAATAATAATCAAAGGTGAAAGGGCTCGTCCTGAGTTATTTGAGTTTATTCGAATATAAATTTTGATAATTTTTTAATAAATAAAATTTGAAATTTAACATAGCTACTCGTACGATGATATCAATATATTGTGGGTCAAAAAAAAGGAATTTAAATCTAGTGTAATTCTTTTTCTTATAATTTATATGTAATTCTTTCAAAATATACATTTTAAAAAAATTGTATAGAAATTGTAAGGAAAAAAAAAATTACGCTGGATCAAAATTCAAAAAGAAAGTCTATCCCTCCTATGTATAGTTTGGATTTCAAATTAAGTAGGTATACAATTTGTTCTAAAAAAAAAAGTAGGTACATTTTAATTGCAAGGATAACTATATATATATATATGAGGGAAAATAATTATAAAAGTTTAATTTAAATTTATGTAAGAATTAGTAATGCGAAGGTTTATTAAGAAATATATTTATTACATTTTTATAATAGTTTTACAATATTAGGCCTATTGGATTAATAAACCAACTTATATATATACTTCTATCCAAAAACAAAACTCTCCCCAACATTGCTTGAAAACTCCATAAAAGTCAAACAAATTAAATGAGATAAGACATAAGTGAGAAGAAAAAACTGTACATATATTGTCTTGCATTAATTGTTGGCTAAAGTATTATTTTGATCCTCAATGTTTGCATGAAGTTTAATGTTAGTCCTCAATATTTTTTTTTTGTCGATTTTGGTCCTCGAACATAATACCATTAACTTTTTGCCATTAAATGATGACGTGGCATGCTTACGTGGCACACACACTCTCCTACGTGTCATATTTTAATGATGTGGCATGACACATCACTGCCACGTCACCCCACATTGCCACATCATCATCTTCTCTCCTTCATCATCATCATTATCATCATCATCTGGGGTAACGTGGCAGTAATGTGTCATGCCACATCATTAAAATATGACACGTAGGAGAGAGAGTGTGCCACGTCATCATTTAACGGCAAAAAGTTAACGGTGTTACGCTTGAGGATCAAAATCGACCAAAAAAAAAACATTGAGGACCAACATTAAACTTTTGGAAATAGGATCCTCTAAAGTAATTCTCTACATTTCTTGGTGGAGTTATGAGAGAGATAGAGATAAGAAAAATATTTTCTTTCTTGATTTTTTTCTCTCCCAATTTTTTTTCTCTTTATCTCTCTCATAACTCCACTAAGAAATGTAGAGAATTACTTTAGAAGATCCACTCTCAAACTTTTAAAACATTGAAGAACAACATTAAAATAATACTTTACCCTTAATTGTTCTAAAATCGTTTTTTTCACGTCTATATGACTATATGACCATTTTGAAAGCGCAGGGTATGGTTTTTATCGAATTGGTAAAGCCTTAAAAGTACTAATTCATGGATTATTAGGTCAATTGTAATTAAATTGCGATCATCTTAATATATATAGTCATTTTTAATTATAAATAAAAAAATAATAACATATAAATTAAAATATATATAATATTTTTTATTTTTTTTAAAAATTAATATTTCATTTATACTTTCATAAGAAAATTTAAAATATAACATTTAATCATTTATTATTCTTCTGACCTATTCTTATCTCATCATAATTTTTTATACATTTTCTATATTTTTTTCTCTTATTTCTACCCATTATCTATTGTTTACCTACTTTTCGTTCTTTTAGTATCTATCTCTACTTACCTACTTTTTATTTTACTCATACATATTTATTTACTTATTTTTTATATTTTTTATTGGCTACACCTATTTATTGACTTTTTTTTTTATTCTTTCTATGTCTTTCTTCATTTACTTTTATTATTTTCATTTTATCTTTTTTGGCCAAATGACTCTTTTGGTCCTCAACGTTTGCACCAAGTTTAATATTGGTCCTCAACGTTTCAAAAAGTTATTTTTGGTCCTCAACGTTTTTATTTTGGTCAAAATTGGTCCTCTAGCATAACTCCGTCTGATTTTTTTTGTTAAATGCTTACGTGGAAGGCTTATGTGGCACACCCTCTCTCCTACGTGTCATATTTGGATGATATGACACTCTCTCTCACTCCAACTCAACAAAACGACGCCGTTTTACTGAGTTGGAGTGAGAGAGAAGTGATGCAAAACGGCGTCGTTTTGCTGAATTTGAGTGAGAGATGGTGTCATATTATCCAAATATGACACGTAGGAGAGAGGGTGTGCCACATAAGCCTTCCACGTCAGCATTTAATAAAAAAAACCAGACGGAGTTATGCTGGAGGACCAATTTTGACCAAAATAAAAACGTTGAGGACTAAAAATAACTTTTTGAAACGTTGAGGACCAATATTAAACTTCGTGCAAACGTTGAGGACTAAAAGAGTCATTTGGCCTATCTTTTTTCCACCATTTTTTTCTTTCTCATTCACATTTCTTCATCTCTTTTCTCCTCTTCTTTTTTCTTTCCATCATTTCTTTCTTACACTATTATATATTTTTTCCCCTTTCTTACAGTATTATGTATTTTTCTTCTTCTTTCTCACACATTATATATTTTTTGTATCAAAAATTGGTTGGTTGGAGCGGTAGGTACGCTATTCTTTTTAAGTAAAGTCTCGGATTCAAATCTTGTGTATGAAAAAATTTCTGTTGAAAAAGCTCTACCCTAAAACCTAAACTAGCTCAAAGAAGATGATTTCAAATAGAAAAATATATGTGAGAATCAAAGAAAAAAAACGTTTGTTATTAGTTTCTGACAAATCACAAAAGCATCTTTTATTTTTAAGTTTTGTATGAATTTTTAATTTTTCCTTAAAAAATTTTCACAATTAATTTTATTTTAAAAATGATGTATTATAATTAATTTCATCTCAATCCTTAACAATGTTTAAATTTTTTAAGAAAATAGATTTTAGAGATTAAATCATTAATTTATTGTATATGTTGACTGTAATATATTGTAAATTACTCAAATCTGCGTGACAAAAAATATGAATATTTAATTAATTATTGTATCATACAATATATATAATATAATTAATAATCGATTCCACTCGAATTTTTCCTTCCTTCCTTTATCCTCTAATCGCTTCTCTATTCTTTCCCTTTTAGTTCCCAAAGATATCTTAAAGCAATAACTTGAAAATTTAAAATGTTTGTTTTTTCCATTCAAACATAATATTGGCCTTGCTTGTATCTTTGTACTTATTTATATATTAAGGGTCAAAGGTTCATTTTAGTCCTATATGTTTCACTCAAGTTTTAAATTAGTCCTTTATGTTTCAGAAGTTTTAAATTAGTCCTTTATGTTTCCCAGAAGTTTCAAATTGGTCCTTCCGTCCAAATCTGTCAATTTCTTAAGTTAACTACTGATGTGGTGTGCCGAGGTGGACACATAATCTCTCCTATGTGTATCAGATAGCTGACATGGCCTTAGACACACCAAAAACACCCAAACGACATCGTTTAAGCCAAAAATAAAACCATGCTGAGAGGACTAATATGAAACTCTAATGAAACATAAAGGACTGATATAAAATTTCAATGAAACATAAATGACCAATATAGAACTTCAATGAAACATAAAGGACCAATATAGAACTTGAATGAATCATAAAGGACCAATATAGAACTTTCATGCAACCTAAAGGACAAATATAAAACTTTTGGAAAACATAAAGGACCAATATAAAACTTTTGAAAGATAAAGGATCAATTTAAAACTTGGGTGAAACATAGAGGACCAAAATTGGTATTTGACCTATATTAAGATATCAAAGTGGTTGATAGAAAAAGCAAGCACTCTATTATCTTTAAATAAGACCTCACATTAAAATCTTACTTAAAAAAAAAAAAACCTCTGTTGAAAAATCTTTAGCCCTAAGACCTTAGACAGAGGCCAATGGCTTTCTAACAAAAAAAACAACACTTTTCCTTTTGTCATATACTAATGTATGAGTTTCTTCTCATCACACAGATTGATCACTCAGTAGTTGAGAGTTTTGGGGGAGAAGGAAGGGCTTCATCACAGCCAGAGTTTATCCCACTTTGGCAATCAATGATAAGGCAAATCTCTATGCTTTCAATTATGGAACTGTTGATGTGAATATCACAAGGTCGAACGCTTGGAGCACGAAGAAAGCACAGATCAACAGAAACAAGCCAGAAAAAAAGGGAAAAAAAAAAGCAACGGATTACTAGATTAACAGTTCTGGAGTTCTTTTTTATTTCATACCAATAAGTTTGCTATTAGTCTTCAATGGCCATTTCAAAGAGAGATCAGAAAAATGTTTAGTAGAGAAACCAACGTTTCTAATTCTATTACCGTGTAAGAATAACCTTCAATTCATATCAATTTGTCATCTGCAATTGGTCAATAGGATTTCCAAAATAAAGTTTTTTTTAGACTTTGGTAAAACATACAGCATTACAAGACAAATTTGATGAAAGTTTCCATCACTGCAAATAAATTGTTTCCATCAATAACAATATATAAGCAGCTATTTATTGCTGCAAAATAGTTTTTGAATTTTCAATCCTTTCATGGTTCCTCAATTAAACACCGACCGTTGTTCCAGGTTTTGCCTTTTATATGTTCAGTTTTCGTACACAGATAAATTGATAACAATTGAACTTTTCTAGAACAGGCAGAACAATGTTAAGAATTCCTGTACAATGAAATGAGATCCACGCCACAGCACACAACCATGAAACCCACAAGACCCTACCAGCAGCCCAAAAATCAACTTGAAAACAAAGCAAATAAAGGATTGTAACTTAAGACATAAGTAAACCAGAAGTAAACAGTATTTACTCCACTGACGCTAAATGTATCTGTCAAATGCAACCAGACATTACTGCTGCTTGCATTCAGGAGGACGTTCACCTTGCTGGCTGTTCCCAGGTCGGGCCCTACCACTTCTCTGCAGTTAAGATGAAGAGAAAATTGCATATAAAATTAGTAACAGTTCAACATATAATTTGAATTTGAAACATTGGAGGCATTTGGTAACTGTCATCTTGGCCCTGACAACACGAAAGGCAGGATATCCAACTATCCAAGATGGTTGTTCTTAGTATATTGGTATCCAACCTTGTGGGTTTCATCGAACATTAGATCACTTTTAACTTCATTAACTTTTATGCAATGACGCTTCTAATTTTTATGACGTGTCTCAACTCTCAATTATTATATCAAATATGGACATCTTAAATATCTAACCTAATCTTATAAAATGTGAGATAATTTTGTACCAAACAACTTCATAGACATGTTGGGAGCAGTACCTTTTTCCTGTTTTTGATCTTCTGTTCCTTGTTCTTGTCCTCATCTTCCTCTTCCTCTTCCTCATCGTCGTCGTCATCCTCTTCGTCTTCATCTTCATCTTCGTCCTCATCATCATAATTTTCATCGTCATCTGCTTCTATATCATCAAATTCATTCTCTGCTGCCTCCCCAGTAAACCATGACACAGCATGAGGAATTATTTTGTCCCGTATTGTAGAACTGCATATTTACACCAGCATAATGACAACTCAAAAGAATAAGAAAGTAAGGCAACAACATGAACCTTTTGGTGACAACTATTATCCACTAAATTCCGCAAATGCCAAGTTTCCTACATATTCTTCCATTGGTCAATTTGTACTATATAATCTGATCTTTTCCACTTTATTAGATCAGAAGAATGAAAAAAATAGTATTTTTTTTTTATAGAAAGAAAAAAAATAGTATTTTTAGTGCCATGCATTTGAATGCAGTATAGAATAAACAATTTTGCTCTCATGATATGTAAGTGAAGAGGCTTCACACTCAGATTAGAGGAATATGCAATATCTCTCAATCATCCAACAGTGACTTACCCAATGTCATAATCATGTTCCATCAAACTCTGAAGCTCTTCAACCTATCCATGTACACATCAAAGACAATAATCACTAAACATTCTACAACTATACAATAAATAGATATACAATAGATACTTACAGCATCATCATCAATATCATCCTCTTCCTCAGGGACCTGGGGAGGGTTAAAAAAGTTGAAAAAACTTTCACATTTTTCTGTTTTTGTGATGGGTTTAGCATTCTTTGATCCCTTCTTTGGCTTCTTCCTTAAAATCTTCTGTGTCAAGTTCTTTCCCGGATACCATTCAATGTCCGTTCTACAAAGTAAAACAACATGAGATATGCAGAGAATGTCAACACAACAAAACATGAGAAAATAAGAGATCCTGGTTACCCAATTGCTTTCTCTAATATAGGATCATCATCATCATCAATCATGTGATATGTTTTTGTTAGCACAGAATTCTTGAAATATGGATTTGAAGAAAAAAAGAACTCCAGCTTGAAACCCTTGGGATCGTCTAGTCTACACCACTTGATATCTCTAAGATACTTGAGAGCTCCTTCATCACGTTCAGTAATCTACTCCAGAAAGAAAAAAAATTATAATTCAATAATACTTAAGTAGATGGAGAACATGAAAAATGAACAATAATTCTACCTCATCAGCCAGTGTTTCATTAGTCTTCATTGCAGTTAGCCAAAAGTCAGGAACTCCTTTTTCTGAATTGCAAGAATGATCCAGAATAGTATTAAACAATAAAACATGTGACTGTGAATAAACAATAGTCAAAGGAGAGTTACCTTCTGTAGCATTATCTTCTTTGTCTGTTACTGCTTCATCTGTAATTCCTTCAACCTCAACCACGCCATTGACTATCTCATACCTCTATAACAACCAACAAATAATTTGAATTGAACACAAACAATTTGTTACCATTGTAAAGCAAAAGCATATGTGATTCAGACACTAAATAGATTGTAGAACATGACCCAAGAAACTAGAAATCTTCTTGTGCAAGAAATCTCTTAAGCCAAAGAAAGCTATCTGACAAACAAACAGGAACCATAATTCACTAGCGTTCAATAATGCTACCAATCTATAACATACACACCTTTGTGTAAAGAGGTTCATAAAGCTTTTGGTATTTAGCTTCCAATGATGCTCTCTCCTCCAAAAACTTTGCCTCCAGCTCATCATGTTGGCTCTGCAAGTTGAACGCAAAATTTTATTTCAGCAACTAACTAATAAAAATAGCATCTTTCACTGCAAGAAGCCAGAGGAAGCAGATTTTCTATTCAGGTGCACAATAAAGCTATCCCCAATTACAACAAACCTGGATGCCACAGAAAGTTGACTAACTTCAAGGGATACTGAGATTTGAATAGGTTCACAAGGAAAAGGAAAGACACAAAAGGAATTTGAAAGCGTGATATGCCAAGAATTAAGGCCTAATGCATTTGGTTTCTAATTTGACATCATATGATCAAGCACACTATGTCAACCTTTTGCAAAGAATCCCAAAAGCAGGTTTTGAGAGTCTTCTGTGTCACATTAAAATCAGATACTAGAAAGGAAAAACAAAATTACAAAGCATTTCCATCATTAAAGAATCAACTTCATAGATAAATAGTCTCACAGCTATAAATACCACGGGATTACAAGGCTTATAAATATGAACTTTGTGCGCAAGGAAAAAGGGGGAAAATAAAGTTTTGAAAGCACCATACCTGCAGACCTCTAAGAACATCCACACGTTCCCTTATTATAGGCGACAGTGTATCTAGGATATCCACATGCTGTCCAGCCAAGAGCTGAAGTTTATCCTGCAAAAGCAGTAGGTATTGCACAATTTATGAAACGATACCAATTAACAGTCTCCAGATATAAATTCCACCGACAACATCACCACTCCATATACAGGAAGAAAATGATTTTGAACAAGTTATTGGCTATCAAGAAAGCGGCCTTCAATCATATTATACCCCGATACGAAATATAAACTTACCTTGAGCGCATTAACAAGATCAGCACGATCCTCAGCACTCAGAGCTACAAACGAAAACAAGAACTTGAATTTAGTACATGTTTCCCTATCAATAACAACGATAATAATAATACATTATCTTCCAAATTAAACAAGCTTGTTCACAAATTTCAGTCTCTGAGACTCTAAGTAAACGAACAGATGCAAATTTAACTTCACGAAGCCGAAAGATTATGAAATTCAAGCCAATATTGCGTCAAAACTCCATACAATAGCAAATTAGGGGTTCCGATTGAAATTACCAGCTGCGGCAGCGGGGAGATCGGTGTCGATATCAGAGACGCCTACGGCGTCGTTTTTGGAGGCGTCGTTACTCATAATTGGGAGTGTTTGGGAGACGAGAAAACGATTCAAGAGAGAGGATACGGAGGAAGGCGACGGGACGGACGAGGATATATGTAACTTGTTGTAAGGCAGAGTGGGAGACTATTTTCTCTCTCTAGAATCTGAGTCACACGTGCGGGTGAAGAGCGTGCGAGACACGGGCCAATAGGGTAGTGAGGAAGTGGCGGTGTCAGTTGGACCGAGTAACGGTGATGCGGAAATCTTGAATTGGCATTATTCTTAAATTGATTCCATTGGGTGGTTTTTTTGGGAAATCGCTTTTAAAAAAAGTTTAAATCTAGAGAAATTATTAGTTACCACATTTGTACTATCTCATTTATGTAATAATAATTAATAATTTTTAATTAAATTATCTGTTTTTTTAATTAAATGGATTCGCAAAATTAAAAAAAAAAGACAAAATACTATTTAGTCCCTAAATTATTGGTCAAACTACTATTTAGTCCCCAAATTTATCAAAAATACTATATAGTCCCCGAAATGTTTAACTATGTCAACTATTTAGTCTCCGAATTTGTAATTATGTCAACTATTTAGTCCAAAACTTGGCAAAAATACTATTTAATCATCAAATTTGCAACTCTGTCAACTATTTAGTTTCCTGACTGTTACTTGTTATAGTTGACAGAGTTACAAATTCGGTGATTAAATAGTATTTTTGTCAAGTTTTGGGATTAAATAGTTGACAAAGTTACAAATTCGGGTTGACATAGTTAAACATTTCGGGGACTAAATAGTATTTTTGATAAATTCGGGGCTAAATAGTAGTTTGACCAACAATTTAGAGACTAAATAGTATTTTGCCTCTAAAAAAAATAAAGCCTATAAATAAAATTATCATGTCACTTAAAAAAATTTCTTAAACCTAATTGCAACCATGGTTTCCTTTTTGATATTAAAGATCTTTTCACAAGTTTTTTTTTTAAAAAAATTGTTTATTTTATAATGACTTTTCTTGAATTAAATTTTTAAGAAAAGTGAATGAGTACTTTTTTTGGCCTGATTGAATGAGTACTTAAGTAAGGATAATCAAAGTATCTATTTTGATCTCAAAAAATAATAGGTTGGCCTTTGAAGTGATGGGCAAAATTGAGAGACCAAATTTAAAATGAGCAAACGGGAGGGACTAGATTGAAAAAATTGCTAAACTAGAGCCAAAATAATTTTTTTGTGGAAACAAGATGTAACTATGTTAATGACCAACTTGATAAAGGATATGTTTTTAATATCTATGAGGGGAGGAAATTTTAATTTTCAAAATAAAGAGAGGAGAGTATAGATTTTACTTTTTACTTTTTACATCTCTTAACAAAAGTAGGTGAATTGACAAAGAATAATTTTATCTAAAATACATTTTTGAAAATTTACCCTATAAACTTGCATGTGGTTTTCAGGAGAAGCTAAAATATATGGCTTATGAAGAAAATACCTATTTTTTTTAGTTCTTCAACTATTTTAAAAAAGTCAATCCAAACATGTTGATTTAACAAAAGGAAAAAAAAGTTAATCTAAACGAAAGAAATCAATGGCAAAAAATAATTTCACTATAATTTTGTTACGGAAGGGTAATAACTAGGCAGAATAAAAATGAATATTTTTTTTTTCATTTTCTTGATTCATGTGAAACATGAGAAGAAACTAATCAAGAGATTTCCCATCATCTTCATTCTTGATTCATGATTCTAGAATTTGGTTACATTTATATGAACTGAATAATATAATACTTCTCAGCATCAATTTCATCATCAATCTCATCATCATCTTCATTGTAGATGGGCTAAGAAAGAACATCCTAGGAAAAAGCCATAGGAAAGCAAACTTCAATGGTCACATATCAAATATAACCAATTTTCTGGAAAACTTTTTCTGCATGGACAAAGAATGTGCATTGTTGGAGCTATCATTCATTTGATGAATGCTTTAGTTTGGCTTTCAATGCTTCAATGACTGCTGAGAAGTCCTGATCACTAAGGCCATAGGATTTTGCAACTTTATATAACTCATTAGTAGCTGCTGCAATTGGAGTAGGTTGTGAAACAGACTCTGCTAATCCTAGGGCAAGCCTCAGATCCTGCCACCATAAATTTATTTTCAGAGAATAACACTAGTTCACAGACTAAAACATTATTTTGGTCCCACAAAAATGTCAATTTTATCATTTTGGTCCCGCACAGATTTGCATGCTCAATTTAGTCCCTCATGAAACAAATTATTATCAATTTGGTCCCTCACAAAAGAAATCATTATCAATTTGGTTCCTCCGGTTGGCTGTTGTCTAAATAATTAATAGATATGATAATGTAGATTGTCTAGATAACATTTAATGTCTGCTAAACTAATCTATTAATTATTTAAATAGCAGCTAAATATCGAGACCAAATTGGAAACAATTTGTTTTGTGAAGCAGCAAATTGAAAAAAAATTTCTGGTATTTCACCATTTTGACATGACAATATTCTTGGCCCAATATAGAAAGTCTGGGCCTAGGCATAAAACTTGGACCAATGGGGTTTTAAATCAAGCCATCCTATAAAGCCTATGAACTTTAAGGCCAAGGTGGGCCACCCGGCCCAGGCTGGCCCAGCAACACTGAATCAGTGCTATTGTTCCAAGTGAGTGAACAGAAGATTTTACAGACCTTTTGCTGATGCTTTAGGGGGAATGCAGTTGGGTAAAGGGACTGGATCATGGAAGGGCCCTTGGTAGAGTACATTGGTGCACTAATGGCACCCTGTGAAACTACCTGCAATATTGATATTTATACAGTCATAACAAAAGGAAAAAAACAAAAAGAGAAACAGATAATGGCAAGGACAAACAATCCTTCTAGAACATGAATGCAGTGAATGAAAACATACTATAAACATGATGAAACAGTTATTTTGAACATTCCAGAAAAAAAATCCAAATGAATGTCAAATATGTGCACACAAATTCAAATACAAAGGACTTATCCCAAGGAACAAGGGTGTTCTAAAAGATAGCAAATTTCAGTCAGACTAGCCACAAATTAATGAATTTTAAAGTATAAGCAAAGGTAGGTGTTATAATGAAGAGTAAATTATTGTTTTCTTCCCTGAAAGATTACACTTGTCTCAATTTAGTTAGTCACTAAATTATGAAAATATCAATTTAGACCTTGAAAGATACAACATATCTCAATTTAGTTCTTAAATCATGAAAATGTCAAATTTAGTCCCTAAAGCGAAAGATACCCGTGTCGCAATTTCGTCCTTGCATTTAGGGTTTACGAACTAAATTGAGACAGATGAGATCTTCCGGGGATTAAATTTTATATTTTCATGATTTGGTGACTAAATTGAGACAAGTGATATCTTTCAATGACTAAACTTAATATTTTTATGAATCAGGGACTAAATTGAGACAAGAATAATCTTTTAGGAACCAAAACAATAATTTACTCTAAAGTACAACAGTAGTTGGAAGCAATGAGGAATTTGTGAGCAAATTTCATAGATTGGAAGAGAACATTTTATGGAGTAGGAGATACCTCCACTAGTACTTTAGGATCCAAACCAACTTTCTCGGCAAGAAGTATTCCTTCAGAAAAGGATGCCATCATACTATGATCAATGTAAAATATAGAAAGAAATATCGTCACTTAAGTCATTAAAACGAGGGAAATGGCAACAAATAGCAGGGAACAAACTGTACAAAACCTGCCCATAATCATATTGACAACAAGTTTCATTGCAGCGCCATTTCCAACTTCTCCTAAGTAGAATCTTGACTGGATAGAAGCATATAACATAATTAGACACCAATGAAGTAATTGTTTTCTCAGCTCAGAAGATCAACTTAAAAGACCAGGAATAACGAAAAAAAAAAGACTACATACTTTCCCCATGATGTCCAAGTAAGGAGCCACTGTTTCGTAAAGATTTTTGTCACCTGAAACATAAATTTTTCTTCAGCTGCTAGCAGATGATATTACAACAATTCTAACTTGGTTTTGGGATCAATTTTATATTACATATCTCATTTGCCTTCTATTCAGGCAAATTAAAAAAAGAGAAGTTTCTTGAAAATTTTGTCTCCTATGCCAAGTTGAAGAACTGAATAATAACAATGCAAAAAACTATACCTACAACAACAACAGATTAAAAACTGTTAAAACTCTGCCTATGCTAAGTTTTGGCTTTCATAGCCAGCCTCAAGCTTGGATAAAAGAGGAGGGTTGCATTAGCTAGTCGACAGCCAGTGTAAAACTTTGTCAAATCTTTATGAAAGCAAAACTCTACCTGCTGTTAGAAATATCAATTGCCCATCTTCTGCAGGCTTTTTGGAACCTGAAACCGGAGCCTGTGTTCAGGGAAACGACTTAGCAGGATTTACAACATTCATCTTGCAAAAGCATGAAGGGCTGCATATCCTAACTGCACCATTTATGTGCCATAGAGAATTGAAAGTGAAACTATAATGTACTGCACCTCCAAAAATAATGCCCCTGTAGATTTGATATGCTCACTAATCAATTTAGAGGTGGCTCCATCGACTGTTGAAACATCCACGTATCTGAAAATATACAAGGTATTAAGCATGCTGTCAGACTTAGGAAGGAAAATGCAGTATACACCATTAGTTGGCACATAATGCAGCTTCAACATTTCTATTTGAAAAATAAATATGCAAATAAGCATATAAATTACATTACTATTCAATCTTCCAAAAATTGCCAATGTTTTGACTCTTGAGTGACATATATGGACACAATAAGACATGAGGTGATGGGGAAAAAGTATTGCTGCGTTTGATATGCAAAAGAGTCAGTAATTATTTCAAATGCTATTATGTTTCAGATTGTAGCAAAATACTGAAAATAGTTTGAATTTGCATATATTACCCTTTTCCTGGACCCAATCCACTAGCAGCTCCGTATTTTCCACAAGCAACATCCACCTGAAATAGGGCAAAAATAACTAGCTGAGAGCTAAGAATATTGAAAATTAAGAAAACTAAGCTGAAATATACTCACTGCACATTGAGGATCAGCAAGCATGGCAAATGTGAGATCACATGATGCAGTTACTTCTTCAGGAGATGATTTATATCTGCAGAAACAATAACATAGGTTTAAGCATAGAGATTTCTAATTGGGCATTATGACTATCTCTTTTCAAATATAAGTACCATATGCCGTAAGACACAGCCATCCTTTCAGATAAGTTCAAAAAGCTGGAACAAGTCTCTTTTACTAGACTAGATTGAGAGAATCCCACTAATAATTATTCTGTATACCCTGAAAATATTAGTTGTCTGTGTACATATACATATCAGTAAGAGAATCTTCAAAGTAGAGAAAAAGCTCTACCTCTCCCCATCATCCAATTTTTCAAAAATATATAAATTAGGCATGACGACAGTAAGCATAATAAAACACAGTAGCTTAAGATTTAGTTGCTCTGTTCAGAAAAACTCAGATGACTATCTCTTCAGGCAGGGAACCGCTTCAATGTTCTCTCTTCTTGTGAGTCTGTTCCCCTAACTCTCTTAGGGTTAGTATACTACATACAAGAAAGTGGAGACTATTTAGCTAGGATTTCAATTAATAAGGATATTTTCATAATTTTTGGGGACAAAATGAGAAGGTTGAAGACTATGTCCTTATTCTCTTTGTTAACTGCAGAGATATACTTCTACCCTTTGAACAAAACATGTGCCTGGAGGTCCAAGTATTCAGGTACATATCTATGTTGATGATGCATGTTTTTATTAATGGTACTGCTGTGGAGATTTCATTATAATGCAATATGAAAAAGAAGCATTACTATGGGAACTTTTATATCAAAAACTTACTTTGCTCCCAAGCTGATTAGAGGATCACACTTGCTCTTGGTTCTATTCCAAACTGTCAGGTCACATCTACAGCAGGAAAACCAGTAGAATCAAGAAAACTGAAGAAACTCAATTGTTTAAGTTTGTGATGATTCTGTCTAAAAATACAATAAAGACGTGATGTTGATACTTGATACAAACCCAGCTTTTAATAGATTTTGTGCCATTGGAGAGCCCATGATTCCGATGCCTAAAAAGCCAACACGTGGTGTTTCATTTACTGAAAGCACAAAATAACTGTGGTTAAGTGGGACTGAGAAAGACATATTGGCAAAGTGCATAATTATACGCCTTATATTTGCTTCAGCTCGTTGGAATGGGATTATATATCTGATTCACGAGAGGAATTTCGGTGAAATTCAGTACTCCCTCCATCCGTTATTTTCCATTTGTCAATATTAATAAAAATTTGGTCTCTAATCATTCAAGGTGGGTCCCTATTAGTGTGGACCCCAATTAACACCGAATGAATGGAAGGAGTACTGAAAATCCACTCCTCCTGTAGTGCTAAAGGCCAGTCTCACCTCAATACCATGTGATTACTCATTTCTTGGAATTACGTATTTAGCACTAAAAAAATTGTCAAATAAGTTCCAATAAATACTGATTTGAAGGTGCTTATTATGCATTCTTAAAACGAAGGGAGGAAAACGAAACATTTATCATTCAATTTGATAAGTTACTTGATGATTTCAAATCAAGGAAGCATAAATAAGATATCAGCTACACTAAATGAGTGCCTTACTAAATGCAATTTCATAATAACTGTTGTATAGACAAGTAGGCATAAATTTTACAAGCACATCACGTTAACAAGGTGAAGTTCGAATTCGCAACAAATGGAAGTTAGAATGGAATACCTTGAGCGGAAGCATTGGATATCTGAGAAGAAAAGGTCCTAAAAGAAACAGAATTGAGTGATGAAATGGGTTTTCCTCTAAAGTGGAGAGGAAGCTGAGGACAGAAGCTCGAGCACATTGCCATGGCGTTTGGGACGCCGTGAAAGTAATTGGATTTGATCAATAGGGTCATGCTCGCTTCTGTTAATCCTTTCTTGGCCTTGCAGCTTCAAAGGGAATCAGAAGGATCGCATTTCAAGGTAGAAAGTTGTGTTTTTGTTTGGATAGACTGTGAGAGTATGAGAGATAAAGGCTAAAACTCATCCCACGAAGACTACATAAATATGTATAGGTTTTTTTCGCTATGCTTTTTATTTTGGTATTAAATAGGAAGCTTAGGTGAATTTATTTATATTTTTAATATGGGATACTTTAATTATAGGCTCTATTTACATTTTTTTATGATTCATTAGTGGTCTTTAATATTCTTTTTGTGATTAATCATAAAATAATTTTTTATCATATGTTTTATTTATATTAAAGAATTTTATAAAATAATATACTATCTTTACGTCGAAATAGTAATTGTTGCAATCATTTTTTTTTGATAGAATGTTACAATCATTTTATGCTATGGGTATAATATTAGTTGTCAAAATTTCTTTAACACGTTGAATGTTAAATTTTTTTGGTCTTACAATTTAGTATTAGTTTTTTTTTCTTACAAGAAAACGTTAGTTTCGCATGCAATTGCCAGAAATACTCATTAACATATATCTCATGTTGTCTTAAAAATAAGAAGAATTAATAGTCATTAAAAATGTTCTTTTTATTCAAAAATAAAATTAAAAGAAAAGAAAAATACACTTAGTAAATAGTGATTTAAATTCCAAAGTGATATAATTCCCAACACATTAGTAAATATATCATGTCAATATTGATCAAGTGGTTTGCATAGGGAAACCACTAATTATATAAAAGAGACAATGTAAACCCCATTCAGTTTTTCAGTATATACAATTTCAATACCCTTACTCTGAAAATCAATTCCAATTACTCTCAGAACAAAGCTTAATCATCCTCGGATTTTACAGACAAATAAACAAAAATCAATAATCGAAGATTACTTTTATATAATAAAATCTGAAGTTCATGTGACCGATATTAGTGAAGCAACTTCCACTATTCGCGTACATTGAGATCTTGGGTTATTTTTGTGGTAGTTATTGTCACAGTATTTCAAAAACCGAAGCAATAACCATTAAATAGCACATACCAACCACATCCACATATTCCTAGTGTGAGCAATGAACTTGGAAGAATTGAAAACAAAATAGTAAAATTGAAGGAAAAAAATACAAGGCATAATATCTAGACTTAGTGACTTACATTGAGTCTAGACATAATCGGTTTTCATTTTCTATCTACAGATGTTTTCTCCTAGCAAGCAACTTAGTTATAATATATTCCATGATATGCACATGCACGTACATATACTGCATAAATCACACCAACAACAGCATGAGAACCTGTATAAGTGGATGACTATATTTATTGTACCTTTGGAATCTCAGGATGCCACTGCCACCTACCCTCTGTGCAACAGATATCATTACAATGATCATTTCCTACCCACCAGAAGTGACCCTACTTAATACTGTATCAAGCATTTTTTTTGTCTTTATGTCAATTTCTGTACATAATCTTTGACTCTACAAAGTAAACTACTATTTTTCGGCTAACGAGGAAGGCAATTATCATGCAAATGAGTAGAAACTGCATTATGAAACTGTGTCGGCGAATGGAACAGAGAAGGCACCATACTGTGAAACTGCATAGGCATGACATTATGTTGCCTCATTTCAGTCAGTTCCTGTCACAAGCGTATACAGATATTAGAATGGTTCAAAAATCATGCTTTGTCACTAAGATGTCAAGTTCATAAAATAATCCCATCAAGAATAGAGATATGCTGAATGTTTGTTAGAAGAAGAGAATTGAGATCATTCGAGATGCAGTAAGCACATATGTGATTACCTCCTAAAAGATATTGCAAAAGCTGTAAACAACAAAAATCCATTATCTAATAGGTTAAGAAAAGGTTAAATTGCTCTGTTAGTCTCCAGAGTTTCACTCAACTAATTTGGTACATATAATTTGTAATTGATTTGGTCTTTGTCATTAAGCTTCCATTAGTTTGCCATTAAACTCTATTGAAGTTACCAGCATGTGTCAAATCGGCCCTTTAAATATACACGATTCATACCAACTTATCCTATGCTCCACATGTGTGGATTTCACTCCATCATTTACCTTTACCTTTTTTTAGGCATGAATCACGCATATTTAGAGTGTTAAGCTAACGTATAATGATAATGGCCAAAAAAAAAAAGCTAACATATAATGACAAAATCTAAATTAAGAAATTTTAAGATTATAAGAACTTGACTATAAATTTTCAAACTTTAAGGACCACAGTGAAAAATCAATAAAATTGATCAAGTAGAATATTTCCACCCAAACTAAATAAAATTCCATGTATAGACCTTTGATGACGAAAGTAAATGCAAGGACATGATTTTATCACAAGCCGATAAAATAAGTAAATAGATAGATGAAAAAGAAAAAGAAAGGGCATGGCATACCATTTGGTGAAAACCATCTTGCCCACTCACTGCTTCTAGTTGAGATACCTATTACATAAAGAAAGAAAAACCGTAAATGATTTAGAATAAAATAAAAACCGAGATCACTCATAACAATAGACACACTGACCTTTCCTTTACTTCCTTCATTATTGTCTGCGCTTCCCACATCCCTAGCAGCCATACCAGTCCTCGCAGCCTTATTACCACTAGTCATCCTTGGATCAGGAAGCTTCTTGATACATGCATTACTAGACTGATGCTCTTCTTCAACATTACAAACATGAGTAGATAACATGTCAGGTCTCACATCATTCTCAATAGAGTTCATGTTGGCACATTGCTTTAAAGCATCTTTTATGGCACCTAAAGCAATATAGTAACTCTCTTGAGACAAAGACCCTTCTTCACCCAATATTATGGCTCTTCTACATAAATCATTGAAACGGCGGACCTTAGATTGCACCTCATCCAATTTTTCACTGATAGGATGCCTGCTCATAGCAGCATTTGTCAATCTTTGCAATACATACTTGGGTGGGATACTGAAAACACCAGACATTTGTAAAACAACAATAGCATGTCTACAGAGATAGCCTTTGTATTCAAATGAGTGGCATGAACAACATATATCTGAGTTTGATTTGTTCCACTCTACCACATAATTTTGATTATCTTCAAAGTCCTTCACAGTATATGTTGTGGGAATATCATCATTTTCTTTCTTAAGATGGCAAGCAGCTGCACCCAAAACCTCAACTTGGAACTTTTTAAAAATTTCATGTGTGTAAACGAATGACATTTGTTTCTCGAAAGGGGAGGGAGACTTCAATTCCGGTGTTTCATGCCAGGCATCAAAATTTGCTTTGGCTTCTTCTTCATACCTTTCTTCAAGAATCACCCTGTACCGTTCTATAAATTCCTTCAATGAAGTATCACCTTGGACATGGTTGTCAAACAAAGAATTAACACTTTCTGCACGAGAACTAGTGGATAATCCAACAAAAGAAATATCTCTCATAAAAGTTGGTGCCCAACGTCTTCGATCATCATACAAGGATTGAAACCATTCAACTTCTCTCAAATGAAATTTGTCAACCAACTTCCACCATCTCTTTTCAAATTGTTCCTCTGTCCATGATTTATATATACATTTGTCAAATTTTTCCATAAAACTATCATGCCATGCACTGAAAACTTCAAGCTGTCTTGGTATCTTTTCCAAAATATTCCACAAACAAAAACAATGACGTGTGGCAGGAAGAACTGCAGCAACAGCTGCTTTGATGGCCTCATTTTGGTCAGTCAGAATTACTTGTGGAGATCGTCCGCCCATTGCTGTTAACCATGTTTGCAGTAACCAAGCAAACGTATAAATGGTCTCATCAGCAACCAATGCACAACCAAGCAACGTTGGTTGGATATGGTGGTTTACTCCCAAAAATAGTACCAATGGTATTTTATACTTGCTTGTGAAATATGTTGTGTCAAATGAAACAACATCACCAAAGTAAGTATAATCTTCCATGCCTTTGGCATCAACCCAGAACACATTTCTCAGTTGATGCTCTTCATTCATATCAACAGCATAGAAGAATTTTGGATTTTCTTCCTGCATGTGGATAAAGAGTTCAAGAAGCAACTGGGCATGCCCAGTTTCTAAAACCAACCTCCGTCCCTTATCATGTTGATTTCTCATAAAGTTCTCTAAACAATCAACATTTAGATAAGCACTAAATAATTTAGAAACTGTAATTGAATTCTTCCGCCTTCGCATCCGGACATCATTACTGAGCGAATCAGTACTCCTGTGACTGCGGAAAAAATGAGCTTGAGCAGGTAAAAGCTCATGATTATGCTCTTTCACAAAGCTATAGACATACCACTTACCATCTTGTCTTCTTTTTACATGCATACTTGCTTTACAACCAATTTTTGGAGAAGGACGTGGATTAATTGCATCATCAGATTGCTGCTTATTACCATATCTTATACATGAAAATTTGGCATCAATAAATTCCTTTGATGCCCTAGACCGACGACTGCTCAACTTGGCAGTGCCAAACCCCACAGACTTAGCATATTCTTTATAAAATGCATAGGCAGCTTCATGAGATTCAAATTCCATATCATCACGAGGCTCCGAAATTGTACTACCCATGAGAAAAGAAGAATCCATAATTATAGTAGTAAAATTTAGATACTTAGATCCACTTCACATCCAAAACTTTTGCGTCATATGTCCAAAAATGCAGCCCCAGAGGAAAGATATGAAGTTCAGTCTCAATAATTGCACAACCACGGTACCTAAATGGAGATACAAAACTCACTAAGATACGCAGAATTCAAATACGAGGAGTGAAATTTTCAATCTTTTTGATACATATAAAGCTTGTTTTAAAGAAACATATTAGCTAAAGAGTGAAGGAAACCTCAAAACAGCGTCAAAACTTGACATTTAAAAGCCAAGCATGTTTATTGTACCATCAAATTATATTTATCCACTATTGACTTTATCAATCTACTTTAGTGGATTGGAACCCCATTTAAGAAGAATAAGAATCTGCCAGAAGGGCAGCAAAAGCAATTAGAAATTGGAATACTATAAGGTATCAGTGCAATGCAAAAGCAGGTGTTTTACAAAGATCGTCAAAAGTAAATTACTCTCACAGTCTTTGATACATGCATGGACTCTTCACTGACAAGTAGTGCATCTGCATTATCACAAAGAACAGTAGTGATACTGTAACATTGTTCTGACAATTTAAGCATCCCAACCATACCTAAGACACGAGCTAGTTGGAGCAGCCAAATTACGCCATTCTCACAAATTATAACAACGGTCATATACTTAGGCTCAGAACTAACCTTTAATCATGACTCATAGTTGATTGCATTTAATGGCTCATTCAACTTCTTTCCATTCCTTCCACTGCCTACATACTAAATCTGTTAGTTCTAATTTAAAGGCCATCTGCAAGTCTGTGATCACCTCTAAAGTCTCGTGGTAGACATAGTTATTACCAGTGGCTTGCTTATTTAATTTTTAAATATAAGATACGAAAATAAGTATTATATTTTCAAATATTAAAATTAAGTAATGGGAAGTTATTTAAGTTCCACTTTTCTAACATATATTTTAACTCTCAATCTCCTCACTTTCCTGACATATCTTTTCAACTCATTTATTACTTTGTAAGTGTTAATACATGTCTTTGTAGTTCAGACTTCAGAATGCCCCAAAGTAATATATAATAGTATAGATTATTAGTATAAACTTAACAATTCATTAACCACTTCATCACTCATATGATTCTTGAATCTATTCTTTGGAGAGAAGCAACTTAAGATATATTCCTTCTAATTTATTGCATACAATAGCAGACGAGAGTTACATCCTACCAGGAGCAACCTATCCGCATATCACAATGGCATCTGTTCCACATTCTTAACATCTATCCCCTTCTTTTAAAAGAATGGAATGATCACCACCCTATTTAAGTTGCATTATGATTCCCAATCCCATATTACTACTAATTCAAACTTATTCCACATTTTTTTCAATCAGCAGATGTACCATGTCCCAGAGTGGATGATGGAGCATTTTTCATAAATTTTGGCTGTTAGATGGAGTAGCCAGTAAAAACATACCAGAGAAAATTAAAATTTAAGCTGCTCTGAAAATTAATTATCAGTTAAAAAAGAATTTAGTGCCAAAGAGCCTAGAAAACCTTAATGTCTTAGCGGCAGCTATTTGTATATTGTAACTCATCTGATTCTCTAGCCCCATATAGCAACTAAGTAGGTTGTTAGCTAACTGAAGCTCAATTGTTTTTTATTTTGCTGTTCTATTATAAACTTTTAAGTGCTTCAATTGTGACATTACCAATATATTTCAGGGCAGAGTTCTTGTTTGTTGATTAAAATATCTAAGAGCATCCTGAAAGCTACTCATATGCACCTAAATGAGTCATCAAGCCGGGATGATCATTTTTAATATAAATTATGCTTGGAACAAGACCTATGCTTTCTCAAAAGCTATCTTGGTCGATTTCCCTTTTCCAATACTCTAACAAAACAGAAAATGTTGAATTCCATCTTAGATCAGACGTACTAATCAAACATAAACGCATATTCAAACTTCAAAAAGTATACAAATACCAAATTTAACACTCTTATTTACTGTCCAATTCAAATTCGAAAATCCATATTCAACAAATACCCAATTCAATTATGAAGTTAAAATAAATCTCAGATAAAAAAAAAAAGAAAGAAACTTGACATTTACCGAAAGGAACATTCGGAGCCGTGATACTTTAAGGAGAGGTATCAACGAGCAGCTCCACGTTCTTGCAGGCGGAAGGAAAAGGAACAACCACTACCGTCGTCTTGACTCAACGCTTTAAGACATAGCTTGAAGGGAAGTACATTGGATCATCATTCAATCTATGATCAGTGGGAAGAATAAAATAAGCAGCAGCGAAGAACCCAAATCAGCAAAAATAGATAGAATCAAATCTTAGAACCCTAGCATTTCTATTAAAAGAACTAGAACAATTCGAGGAGGGTGAAGAGATTGAGACCGGTTTGAGCTAGCAGAAGGAGGGAGAAACTGAAATTCACAGGGCATATAGCAGAAGAAGAAAAAGAAATGACGGATTAAAACGATAAAGCGCGCAAGAAAGAAATGAGATATTTCAATTGGGCTTTTGCGTAGGCAGAATGAGGGAAATCATTCATCGAGGTAAAATTTCGTCCTGAAAATTATTGGATAAATTATTATTGTCATTGAATTTTCAAAAATATAGTATTGGCTCTCTAAATTTTAATATTTGTCAATTATTTAATTTTTAAATTTTAAAAATAAACTATTTAATTCTTAAATTTTAAGAATAAATTATTTGGTTTTTGAATTTTTATCTCTATCAATTATTCAGTCTTTGTATTAATTAAATGTAATATTAATTAGTTTCTGTATTAGTTAAAAAAAGTAATATTGTGCTTGATGATGTCAATAGTTCAAAGAAGAATGGATCTTATGCTGTACACATGTGGGATCCACGTATGTGTCACTCTCTCTTCTTACTTTTCTATGCTGTACAACATAAGATCCATTTTCGGTTCAAAGCAACTAGAATTCTTGTCTCGAAAAGGCAATTGCTTGGGACAAGAGAGTAGAGTCATCATAATGCATTTACTTGGGTATAATTTGAGGAGGGAATGTGAGAGGGAAAGTGAATGTGTTGTATGTTTGGTATGAAGAGGGAAGGTTGAGGGAAGGTTGCTTCCCTCTAAATTTAGAGGGAATGTGAGGTTAAAGGAAGGAAGTAGATATGAAATACTATTTTGTCATTCCCTCCTCATGTGAGGACATAATTTTAGAGGGTAAAATAGTCTTTTACACTTTTTAACTTCCACCTCCCTATCTTATTCCTATCATACCAAACAATTTCATTCTTATTTCCATTTTACTTTCCCTACATACCAAACACACATAAATCTTTCACTTCTACATCCACTTCTACTTTCCACTAAACACTCACTGGATACGCCATTAATATTATTGAAAGTGGTAATTGAAATATATGAGGCAAGAGGATTGGACTGTGAAGCATCATTAGAACTTTTCAGCTTGAAAGCATTCCACAAACGTCAGCTGGAAATTGGACATGAAAAACTCTCAAAAAGGATAATTGTTTAAGGTAAGGGCATTCCATTAGCTTTAATAGTCTTGGGCTCATTTCTTCGTTCTAAGACTAGAGGAATGGGAAAATGCTTTAGAAGAAGTTGAAGAGGATTCCCAATATATGATGGATTAAATGATAAAGACAAGGAAATGTTTTTGGATATTGCATGCTTTTCGGAAGGTGAAGTTAAAGAACATGTAAGAACACTAATGTTGGTAGAAATTTACACGTCAATAGTTGACATTCAATTGATAATTAGACTGCTTATAATACATTAGAAACTACTGATAATACAAGTTTTGGTTCTTCATTGCAAAACCAATGTTGGTTCTGCACTCTTGCTCTGGACTACAGAACCAAAATGTTGCCAGTGTGGGTCTCTTCTAGAGGGAAAAAGAAACTGGAGAAGAGTGAACATGCTTAGCAAGTTTTATGCTACGATTGGTTGTTGGAAAGATGTTTAGGTAGGAAATAGAAGTAGAAGTGGAAGTGGAATTATATGAGAGAGAAATGGAATAGGATTTTAAAAAAATATGTTTGGTATGCTCGGAAATGGAATTAAATTATGAGAGTTATTTTGTTTAGTATAGTAAAAAGAAGATAGGGAAATAAATTAAAAAATGTGAGATAAGACATTTTTATCCTCTATCCTACCTACCCCACCTGTCCATACGTCTTCTTCTTCATCAAATCCAAACCTCCTTTCCATTCATTTTCTTCACCAAAGTCGGCACCTCTTCTTCTTCTTTTTCACCAACTCATGCGTTCTCTTCTTCTTCTTCTTCTTCTTCTTCACTTATTTCCAAATTTTTTGTTAACACTCATCATCTAACATGCCATGAAGCGATTGAGACAGTGAAATATCCTTCCTAGTTAAAGGTGAGACTACAATCATCTCCACACATCGGCCATTCTCTCACCGCCGTCCTCTCTCGCCGTCGCCGTTGAAGGTGTCTGGGCTGGTTAATCCGTCACCGTCGTTGAAGGTTTAGGCTACATTTTTTTTCCTTGGAAAATGTTAGTCCTTTGATTAATCTCTTCCATCGCTGCCATCTCCCGCCGTCGCATACCGTCATTGCCACCCACCTTCGACCATACAACAACCAACGTTGCCCCCTGTGTCCAATCGCTGCTAACACAACCTGAAATGAGGTCAAAATGGGTACATGGTAAAATAATTGAGGACAAACTTGACATTTTCCATCATGCTCACCTCCACCATCTTCCCTTTCCATGTGGTTGAAGATGGAACTTAGCTTCCCTACATAGAGGGATCCAACCTGCCGCTCCCTCTGCACTTTATGAACCAAACATAATGAGGTTTTATTCCCATTCCATTTCCCTCATAATTCTGTGTAACCAAACTAGGCATTAAAGTAATATAATATAATATATTTTTGTTCAAACTCAAGTGATTTGGGAATTATTCCTCAAAAGCTAGTTGTTAAAAGGAGGAAGAATTAAGTTACTTAAATACTCCAATGAGCATATCACCTTATCAGATGTGAGGCATTATATATCTCTAATACTCCCCCTCAAGTCCAATTGGTTTTTTCTAGTTTGACTTGTCTTTTTTTGTTTATCCTCATCTTGTATTCTTTTGAGTCTCAGAGACCTCTAATCTTTCTTTTCTTTTTGTCTGGGCTTGGATTTCTTTGAACTTTTCAAGGGCCACACTGACATTTTTTTAACATCTTCGCCGGACTTTTTTTCTTCTCATCTTGGACTTTGGATCATCAGGGGTCATGAAGCCATTATGCTCTCGTATGTTAAAACTCAAATAATTTGAGAAACACTCCCTCAAAAATTAGGTATTAAGGAAAAGAACCAAACTGCTTAAAAATTTTCATAAATATCCATCCAATCAAATGAGACATTGTATCCCTAATAATTTTATTGCCAACTATCTTTTTATATTGATTCATTTTAACATTTTAAAAAGTTAAATTGTGTTAGAATCAATCATATTAATTTGATAATTTTATTGTTGGGCTGCATCCATCAGCTTATGAGTGCATCCATGTTAGAATTGACCTATTTATGATATAATCTAAGAGATTTTTTCTTTTTCTGAAAATGTCAAATCTGTGTTGAAGAGCATTCTGAAAAAAAAAATCATAGAGTATATTGCTTATATATTAAAACAAATCATTTTAATTTATTGTGCATATCTATTTTCCAACACTTTTTGGATATTAAATTCAACTTTAGTAATTAATTTTGAAATTAACATCATAATATAGTGGTTAATGAAAGAGTGAATAGATTCTAAAATAATAAGAAAAAAAAAAGCATGAAATGAAGTTTTCATTAGCCTTTATAATAGGGAAAAAACTTAGGTCCATTTTCTTATGTCCATTTCATCCAATTCCACCAATCATATATTGTATTTACACTCTCTTTCTTCTATGATTGGTCATATAAAAGGTGGTCTTCTATATTCTCTCTCTACTATGATTGGTCATTTAAACATTTTTTGCCACGTGTCATAATTATATTGGGAAATTGAATGAAATGGACATAAGAAAATGGACCTAAGTTTTTTCCTTATAATAGTGTACACCATTCTATTTATTTTTTTAAACTCCCCATCAATAAAATATTTTGTTTGAATCATCCCACCTCACCTTACTCCGCACCACTTCATTAATAACCACCCCACCCTACTCTCTTCAAAACTCCCAACCAAACCGTGCCGCATGATTTAATTAATTATTTTTTTAACATAAGTGTTTCATGTGCTTCATGCCTCTAAACAAAACTCGAAATCCGTCTCCACCTTTTTATTTTTTGGTTGAACTCACCATTTTCAAACTATGAAAAACCTAATCTAAAAATAATAACAGAGATGATGAGTATGGAATTATGCTTCTGTACTGTAAATTCCCAGAAGATTTGTTGGTTTGAACATTCAACTAACTTGGTTCAAATGATTATTGTTTTTTTAAGAACCAAATGATTATTGTTAAGCTAATCAAAGTCCAAATAAAATAATATGGAATCAATGATCAAAAGGCAAAATGATAAAAAAAAAAAAAAAGTGTGGTAGACTCGTTAGTGACAATGGCAAATTCGTAGTGCTTTCACTTTACTAAAGCCGTTCACACCAAATTTTAATTTTCTTCGGCCTTGCTAGTTCGATGCTTCGGATTGGGAGGGAATGCTTCAACCTTGATGCTTCGTTCTTGGTTCTCGGATTCAAAAAATGGAGGGAAGAGAAGGATTTGGAGAAATTTTTAGGGTTACTAGACATTAATTTGTTAACAAAAATAAGACACAGTATACAAGTCACTAAAATGTAATTAGTATGAACTTACATATACAAAGTCTTAAATCACCAAATTGAAATATTAGAAACAGATAGTATATGGTTTGATTTGATGTGGTTTGCAGCTGCATCATTTCATCACTTCAGATAGCCCGCCGAAAGGCCTGAAACGGCGGTTCCCATCCGATGAGGGATCGTCGATTTTTGCTTATCGATTTCTTCATTGCAGTTCATTCTTCCTCCCATTGCGATTAAGAATCACGAATGAATGGGGGATGAACTACGAAGAAGAACGAACAAGGGTGAGATCCGCATGCAAGCATCCATATGGATTTGGAACACACCATCACAGTACTATTAATAAGGGTGAAGGCATCGGGTGAGTCCTAGTATATATAGTTAGTTAATTGATGGAATGGTTTTGCTGTTGATAGTGAGAGAGCTCTTCCTTTCTGCGTATAAGTTCTATCAGATGAATGTTTTGGTTCTTGGAGTGGTTGGATTTTTAATTAGTGAAGTATTCACTTGATTTCTCTAAAATCTTTGAATTCCACTTCTCTAGCTATTTATGTGATAAGAACTTGGAGGTGGGACTGGGAGCATGCACCGATTTTGGGAGTTCAAATTAAAGTTAAAATAACCTTAATGGAAACTTCTTAAATTGGGTGCTGCTGCATCATCCTCTTCCTCTTCTGCACTTCCTCAGGAAAAACAATATGATGTGTTTATCAGCTTTGGAGGTGAATTTTTACAATTTAAAAATGAAGGTGGAAACTTGGCAGAAGTTACCGAAAGCAAACTCCTACAGTCCAAGCTGCTTTCGTGTCTTCTGGTGTCCTTCCTTCTGTAGTATGTATAGTTCTTTTCACTAAACTTTTAATATCATCTATATTAAAATATTATTAAAAAGTTAATTTATGTGAGTTGGCATTTAAATGTTTTTCTAACAAAAGCTTCGCAGCAGCATCTTCCACTACAGCATGCAATTCCAAATTGGTGGGGCTCCCCACTTTTTCAAAGAATTTGTGTTGTGTTCATATTAACTTTGCTTTGTTGCCTTAATAAATATTGAACTTCCAAATAAAAATTAAATACAAGTCAGTCAACCCAAGACTCATCGAATTTCATTATTAATATTGCTGCCTTGTAGGAACATCATTCATCACTAATTCACTATATTAAGATTCTCAGAGAAAAAGAAGAGAGGCTGTACAGGTCTTGTGCACTGTGAATAGCTATTACAGCAATATAATGGGTGCTGCTGCTTCATCCTCATCCTCTTCTGCACCTCCTCAGAAAAAGTATGATGTGTTTATCAGCTTCAGAGGTGAAGACACTCGCAGCAACTTCACTAGCCATCTTCATACTGCTTTATGCCAAAAGGGCATCGAAACCTATATTGATTATAGGCTTCAGAAAGGAGATTTGATCTCTCAATCACTCATCCAAGCAATTGAGGATTCGAGTATATCTGTGGTGGTATTCTCGCATAACTATGCTTCCTCTAAATGGTGCTTGGATGAACTTGTTCAAATCCTGGAATGTAAAAAATATCTGGGACAGGTTGTAATACCTGTGTTCTATAAAGTAGATCCATCAGATGTTCGCAAGCAAAATGGGTCTTATAAAGAGGCATTCACAAAACATGAGGCGGATTTCATTCACGATCAAGAGAAGGTGAACAAATGGAAAGAGGCTCTTTTTGAAACAGCCAATTTAGCTGGCTGGGATTCTCAAACTTATAGGTACCCTTTATCCTTTTGGGTTTTGAAGTGAAATTTTTATTTCTTTTCTTTTCCTTCAATTAGTCAGAATTTTTTGTCCATGATTTAGTATATTGAAAAGTGGTCTATGATTGTGACAACTCATACTTATGAATGACAAATTGTCCAGAAATAAGCTGCATTTAACATTAAAGAATACTTTGGCTAGGTGGTTTAACAGTGCAATACTCATTAGTTTTGTCAAAATTTTGTAGTTATCAAATTATCCAACCATTTCTTTCAAATAAATGGTAACTTGTAACTTTGCAAGGGTAACATAATACACAATAGTTTTTATCAAAAACAAAAATTATTATGCACAATAGTGTGAACTTTTTTATACCATCTGATTCCATAGTCAACCCTTATTTTCTAGTTTCTTTTCCTTTGCTGATACACCAATTCTTTCTTTTATTTTGTTGGTTCCTTTTCATATTTTAGGGACGAATCTGAACTCATTCAAGACATTGTCATTGACGTTTTGCAAAAACTGAACCTCCAGCATCCGATGAGTGCCTTAAAAGGTCTTATTGGAATTGAGGAAAATTGTGAGAGTATCGAATTGCTGCTGGAAAAAGTTCCAGTAATTGGAATTTGGGGCATGGGTGGCATAGGCAAGACGACCATGGCTAAGGCTGTATTTGCCAAACTCTCCTCCCAGTATGAAAGTTGTTGCTTCCTAGAAAATTTAAGGGAAGAATCAGAAAAGCACAATATGTCATATGTATGTGATAAACTTCTCTTTGAGCTTGGAATGGAAAATAATCTCTATGGTTATAACACACCTAGAGTTGTAAGATCCAGTTATGTTAGAAGGCTTAGGAGTAAAAAAGTTCTCATTGTGCTTGATGATGTCAATAGTTCAATGCAACTAGAATATTTGGCTCAAGAATGTGATTGCTTGGGGACAAATAGTAGAGTCATCATAACAACAAGAGATAGGCATTTGCTTATTGGAAGAGCTAATGCAATATATGAGGCTAAGGCACTGAACTATGAAGCATCCTTTGAACTTTTCAGCTTGAAAGCCTTCCACAAAAATCATTTTGAAATTGGATATGAGAATCTCTCAAAACGGGCAGTTGATTATGCAAAGGGCATTCCATTAGCTTTAGTAGTCTTGGGTTCATTTCTTCATTCTAAAACCACAAAGGAATGGGAAAGTGCCTTGGAAAAACTAAAGAAGACGCCCAATGAAGTTATTCAACAGGTGTTAAAATTGAGCTATGATGGATTAGATCATAATGAGAGGAAAATCTTTCTCGATATTGCATGCTTTTTGAAAGGCGAAACTGAAAAACATGTGAGGACATTATTAGATAGCTTTGGTTTCCATGCATGCATTGGTTTAAGAACCCTAGTAGATAGGGCTCTTATAACTATTGATAGCAGGGTGTGGATGCACGATTTAATACAGCAAATGGGATGGGAAATTGTTTATCAAGAGTGTATTAATGAACCTGGAAGGCGTAGTCGATTACGGGATCCTGAAGAAATTTATGATGTGCTAAATTACAATAAGGTATGGGAAAGAAACACTTACATCCATAACTTACGTATTTAAGTTACAATGCTGCTGATATAATTTTATTTACTTAAATTCATCTATGTGTTTTTCAGGGAACCGATGCTGTTGAAGCCATTATATTAAACATGTCTCAAATTAGAAGATATATAAACTTAAGAGCTGACACCTTCAAAAAGATGACTAATCTGAGATTTCTGAAATTTTTTTCTTCTGAGGGTAGGACTTCATTTAATGTGAACTTTTTTCCTTCTGGATTCGAATCATTTTCTGATAAATTGAGTTATTTTCATTGGGATGATTATCCTTTGGAGTCATTACCATCAACCTTTAATGCTTATCAGCTTGTTGAACTCCACATGGAAAACAGTAGAATTAAAAAGCTTTGGGATGGAGTTAAGGTATACATAAACAATATTGTAGGTCTCAGTTTTTTAATTTTATTATAAATCAAAGATTTATTTCCTAACTCAATGTTTCTCTTCTCATTGTTACAGGATTTTGTAAATTTAAGGAGAATAAACCTTAGTGGATCCTCAAAGTTGATAGAGTTGCCAGATTTCTCTAAGGCCAAGAATCTTGAAATGGTGAATCTCTCACGTTGTGATAGTTTGAGTAATGTTCATCCATCTATCTTATCTCTCCACACACTTGTTACTTTGAATCTAGATGAGTGCCGCAGTCTAAGGACTCTACAAAGTGAGAATCATTTAAAATCTCTCACATACCTTGATGTTACCAATTGTAGAGCACTCAGGGAATTTTCATTGTCTTCAGAAAAACTAACAGAGTTAAGCTTAGTTAGTACAGGAATTGAAACCTTGCACTCGTCAATTGGACGTTTCAATATACTTAAAAGACTCTGTCTTAAGGGTTCATTCCTAAAAAGTCTTCCAATAAAAGAGTTAAGTTGCTTGACATCTATTGAGGATCTTCGTCTTTCTGATTGCAGAAAAGTAATTGATGAATTAGATCTTCAAATCCTTTTTGAGGGGTTGCGTTCTTTAGAATATCTATATTTGGATGGATGTATTAACTTGCTTCGTCTTCCTCACAATATCAGCAACTTATTATCATTATATGTATTAGAACTACAAGGAAGCAGTATTGGGAAGCTACCCTCTACTCTCAGGCATCTCTCAAATCTAAAAAGAATTAACTTGAGCAATTGCATGATGCTACAGTTTATACCAGAACTTCCACCGTGCTTGACGCATTTGGATGCCAAAAATTGCATGTCACTGAAGACTGTACTTGCTTCAACAACTTCAATACTACAGAACAACAAACGAAAGGGATATATCTTATCATTCTCAAATTGTGTGAAATTGGATAAGCATTCATTTGTTATGGAATTTGCTCAGTTCTCAATGAAGGGAGCAGTATATAACAACTGTCGAACAATTAATGTTTGTTATCCTGGGAGTAAAGTTCCCGAGTGGTTTGGATATAAACAGATTATAGAGGCTTCCAAGAGGACCATAACTGTTGAACTTGATCCACCTTTTGACGACTTAAAGGGCTTTCTTTTCTGCTCTATTCTTTCTCGCTTGATCTCAGAGGAAAGTTTTGGAGGAAACTTGATATGCCAATGTTCCTTGGAAGATGATGAAAATGTCAAACATTTGAAGCAACGGGGTTGTCAATTTAGTGAACTACAAAGACGAGAATTTAATTTCGATCATGTTTTTCTTTGGTATGAAGAATTCCATTTTGAGCGTGCCACTTGTAACCGAAAATTTACATTCCATTTCTATGTTGGTCAATTCCCTGGTCAGATCCATGACTTGAGTAAGTTCATCACAGCTTGTGGATTGTGCCCAATATTTGATTCAGAATATCACAATTTTGTCCAACAAATGGAGTTGGAGCTTGGTACGGAATCTTCAATTGTTGATCATCTTCCTCAGAGTTTGGAGTTGGAATTGGGTATGCAAACAAAGAGGCCTTTGAACATTGATGAGCAAGTACAACTCCCTCCAACAAAAAAATCAAAGGAGAAAATTGATGATCTTGTTCCCCCTGAATTGGAGTTGGAATTGGCTACTAAGCCCAATAGTACTCTGCACTATCAGAATTGGACTTCACAAAATGAAAGGTAAGCACTCCAAAAAGAATCAATCAATCTTCTATGATTAATTTGTTGCTTTACTCTACTAGTTTGTGCTTACTTTTATTCTTGTCCTCTGTAATGCAGTTAAACTTAGCCATTGTACTTCAAGGTTTGTGCCATTGTGCAATATGTCATATTTGAAGAGAAGTGATGATACCATGAGATCCTGGTTTGTCAGCTGAGGGTAGAACTGTAAGGGAAGGATTCACTTGTCGGGGAAAGCCCCCCACCCCCAAGGTGAGCTTCTGATGATTAAGTCAGTCTCCAATGTGACAAAGTAACGGTATGATAGCAAGAATTCAATGTTTCATACTTTGAAGGTCTTAGAGTATTTATAGGGCGACCACTTGGGGCATAATGTTCAGGTCGTGTGATGGGGATGTTTCACATGTGGATATAACAGTTTTTACGGAAGTTGTTAGTAGTGGCACTTGGTAATAATTGGATGACAACGATAGGTGACCGACCGCACTTTGTCCGGTAGGCTGGGTAAGTCGGTGCGGGGGCATACTTGTCAAGAAGGAAACATGATAGTTCATTTTCTTATAATTAAGGTTAGGCAAAAGTACCTTTCTTAACCCCAACGTTTGGGGGTCTTGTCAGTTTCGCCCCTAACGTTTTTTCGCTGTCAATTGTAACCCTAACGTTTTACGTTTTTTCCAATGTCACCCTTTTCACTAACACCGTCAAATATTTAACAGTTTTTGCTGACGTGGCATCCTATGTGGCAAAACGTTTCTTTTTTCTGTCAATTGTAACTCTAACGTTTTACATTTCTGCCAATGTCACCCTTTTCACTAACACCATCAAATATTTAATAATTTTTGCTTACGTGGCATCCTATGTGGCAAAAATATCTGACTTGGTATATTTTTTTTCCACATCAGATTTCCTACTCATCTTTTCTCCATCAAAGTTGTGTCGTTTTGACCTCGGTCTATTCCTTCTAAAATATAACTCAAACGCACGCGCTATTTTGCTCATAAAAACATCGGAGACGTTATCCATTCTCTACTTTGTTGGAGACGTTACCCATTCCCTACTTTGTCGGAGACGTTACCCTAAAATAGAGAATGGATAACATCTCCGATGTTTTTATGAACAAAATAGCGCGTGCGTTTGAGTTATATTTTAGAAGGAATAGGCCGAGGTCAAAACGACACAACTTTGATTGAGAAAAGATGAGTAGGAATTCTGATGTGGAAAAAAAATATACCAAGTCAGATATTTTTGCCACATAGGATGCCACGTAAGCAAAAATTATTAAATATTTGATGGTGTTAGTGAAAAGGGTGACATTGGCAGAAATGTAAAACGTTAGGGTTACAATTGACAGAAAAAAGAAACGTTTTGCCACATAAGATGCCACGTCAGCAAAAACTGTTAAATATTTGACGGTGTTAGTGAAAAGGGTGACATTGGCAGAAACGTAAAACGTTAAGGTTACAATTGACAGCGAAAAAACGTTAGGGGCGAAACTGACAGGACCCCCAAACGTTGGGGTTAGGAAAGGTACTTTTGCCTTAAGGTTATCTTCTTTACAAAGAATTGAGGATGGGGTCCACTGGATTTCACCTACTTTTTCATTTTCATCAACTTTTTTTAAAAAAAAAAGAAAATACAAAATATCTATTATACTCTTTGATTTGATACAATCATAACTTTCTTTTCTTTTAATTATTTTAATATAAGGGGTAAAGTGGTAATTTTAATACTTTCTCATTTCATTTCCATTCCCAATTTTTACTACAAAGCACAGCAAATGCATTCCTATTTTCTTTTTATTTTTGCGTAAAGAACGTGCCCTAAGTGTTCTATTGTCTTTCCAAATTCCATTTGGTGTTGTTTCTTTCCCCCATATGCCTTTTATTTTTCTGTTTCTGTTAATTCCTTCATCTACCGTTATAACCGGGTTGCTAACAATGCTTGTAGCTTTAGAAATAATATCAATTCTGTTATATTCTTTTAATAAGGCCCTCCTTGCCAAACAATGTTGGAGACTGCTGAATAATGAGGAAAGTCTGCTTTTCAAGGTACTTAAATATTTTCAAAATGGAGATTTCATGAATGCAGGGGTGGGAAGCCGCCCGTCACACACGTGGCGTAGCCTTCTTGCGGGAAGAGAATTACTAGCAAAGGGCCTACAGAAATATGTAGGAGATGGCAAGTCGACGTTAATTTGGAAGGAACCATGGATTCCTGGTCTTGATGCAAACGAACCCCTATTACCAAAAAAAAATGCACCTATAGTTACGTGGGTGTATGAACTGATGAATAATGGGGGTAGGAGCTGGAATGAACAGAAGCTGGAGGATGTGTTTGACATGGAGATATGCCGTAAGATAAAATGCATTCTGTTAAGACGGTACAATCAGCAGGATGTGTGGTTCTGGAGGGGTGAGGCTAACGGGAAATTTTTCGGTTAAATCTTGTTATAAGTTAGCTATGAAGGAGGTCTGGAATCAGATTAATATTATGCCCGACTTGTTCTGCTCTGTTCCGGATGGTTTTTGGAAGAGTATTTGGAATTTGCCATTATTATCTCGATACAAACTGTTCATGTGGAGAGCATGTGTCGGAATCATTCCATGTGTTGGTGCGTTGAGACAGAGGGGTATGCAGATTGAAGATGGTTGCATCATGTGTGGGACTGAAAATGAGGATGTGTATCATGCTCTTATTGAATGTAGTACCTTGGAACCAGTTTGGGAAGAGGCACGGTACGACTTTACTTCTAGAGTGTACCACAATTCATTACTCGAATGGCTATCGGTGGAGTGGTTGCGTTGGACTCAAAGAACAAAGATGCCACCTTGTCATTGCCCTGTACCTAATATGGGAACGAAGGAATTTGAAGAAATTCCAAAGTGAGGTGGTCAGTTTAAATAACCTTTGGCCTCGGGTAGAAAAATGCTGGGACGAGCTCCAATTGGCGAGACAACTTGATACTAACATGTTAGAAGTGCCACCAAATCTGCAATGGGAGAAACCGAGACAGCCTTTCATCAAATTGAATGTGGATACAGCAGTTAAAAGCAATGGAGAGGGTGCCTTAGGAGGTGTGTTACGAGACTGTGATGGTTGTGTGATTGGCGATTTTACTGGTTCAACACCTGCACTTAGTGACGTGGCTTTGTTGGAGGCAATGGCAGTGGAAAAAGGGATGTACGTGGCAAAAGAAGTTGGAGTGAAGCATATAATTGTTGAAAGTGATTCTAGAATTGTGGTGAATATGTTAAATTCTAATTGTGACCATGCGTCTCTGCTGTGTGCAGTGTGTAGGAATATTATAGATCTTAGTCTTAGTTTTAATGAGGTATGTTTCAAGTGGATACCCAGATCTTGTAATAATGCTGCAGATTGTATGAGTAGTAGCAAAAGCCTCATCTCAGGATATGACTTGGACTTTGTCAATTCCCAGGTTAGTCTTGTACTGATGATCTTCATTAATGAAATTATAGTAATACAACTTTATGCTAGTAGTATAATTCCTCCGAGACAATGTAACATAGTAGCACAAGAAAAGTTAATAGTGACATATTAATATTTAATGATCACGTCACTTAGTTAGATAACAATTAATTTTTTAGGAACTAAATAATTAACAAAATTAAAAATTTGAGATTAAATAATTTATTTTTATTATTCAAGATTAAATAGTAGGTTTACGTTGAGGAACCAAAAAGTAAGTTTCATTTTTTTATTCTTTCTTATATTTTAGGGACGAATCTGAACTCATTCAAACTATTGCCAATCATGAATTAAGTTTTTTTATAAAAAAAACAACGAAAGAAAATAAAAGATCATTGACTTGGAGTTGAATATATATTCTTTTTCTGCATGTTACTTCTTTACACTGCAAATTTTGATCAATTGTTTTTATCTTTTATATTTTTTTTGGGTGAGTCTAGTATGTAAAACAATAATATAATAAATATATATATATAATAATATTTTATTTATAACAAAATAATATTTTAATTGTGATGGTGAAAATGAATCAAATGAATTTGATAAACTTAGTTGAAAATGTAGTTTATTTTTTTCAATTTAATTGTGCGTCTATAAATTATTCAACTTTCAATTATGTATTGAACTATGGATATTGAATTATAAATGTTTAATTTTTTATGTAACTAAGATATAATAGTTAAGTGTGTGTATATATATATATATAAATGTTTAATTTTTTATGTAACTAAGATATAATAGTTAGGTGTGTAGTTAAATTAATAATACTTATACATAGAGTAGCAAAACCCTAGCAGCCGCTTTCTCTCTTCTCTTTACGTTCGTTCTTCAACTAGTTTCTTTCTGCAGATCTAACTGGAATTTGGCAACCCCTCCCTATTTTTCTTCTTCTTTTGTTACCGTCGTTACGTTTCATAAATAAGGTAGATATTCATTCCCCCAATTTTGGTGGTGATTTACTTCTGAGTTTTTTAGTCCTCTCTTGTGAGAGTGTAGTCTCCCATTGTTAGATCGATTCAGATCTAGTAAGTGGAGCTTGTTTTATTTTTGTGTATATTTATTTTCTTTTGTGAATTTTTTTGACAATCAGGTGATTCTGGATTCAAGGTTTGTTATAATCATATCTAAATCTACGAATCATCTATGTTAAAAAATTCACTCGTTCATCATAATGTTGGAAGTGCCTACGACAATTTCAACTTTGAAGATTACTTCAGATCTAATATGCAGGAGTTATAAGAGTAACAACTCTGTTGGCAACACCAAGGACGATGAGATTTTTCATCCTGAAGAAATAAGATCAGCTGAGCTTACACTTTGTTTACTTAGTTCAATAATTGTTAGGGTTTATTCTTCAGTATTATTAGACTGGAGTTTTCTAAATTATTGTAAGTGCCGTTTGACTTTTTTTACAATATAATGAAGCTTTAATGCTTTTTTATCAAAAAAAAAATAGTTAGGTGTGTAAGAATATTTCAGATTGATTGTGGGTTCGTGGGATCAATCCCTCGTGGGTTCGCATCAGTTGGGCCAGCATACTTCTCTAGAATCCAGCAACTAATATGGTGAAGGTTCTTTCTCCCTCTCAGAGGGATCTCATTGAAAACTCCATTTCTGTCCTACTTGGGTTTGGGATTGATCCCAATACAGCGGATTACAAAGTTGTTCAGTTTGAGATTTCTTCCAGAGAAAAAAAAAACCTCAGTTGAGGTATACAACCTCAGCATTGATTCTTAGAGAATAATTTATGCTGGTGTGCCTCATTTTCTCTTATGCTATCTAAACATAGGACTTATCTGAATGGTATTTATCATTGAATAACTGATGATGACGATGATGTTGACAAATGCTTTGTGTGTTTTGATTTTGGTTCTGAAGCATTTGAGATGATCCAAATGGCTCCTGTGATGGGGCATTGTGAAACAAAGGTGGCTGTGAGTGGTGAGCAACTTGCTTGTGTTGCTACCTTGGCCACTCACTGTAGGTTTGAGCTATGGGTAATGAAAGAATATGGAGTTGAGAGTAGTTGGACTATGAAGTTTAACTTTGAACCAAGCCTTGAGTTTGGATCATATTTAGAGTTTTGGGGAGATGAAGAGATTCTTATGGAAGAAAAAGGAGGATTTATGGTATATAATCTTCGGAATCAACTTGCACGAAGGGATTTGTTTGAATTCCGTAGAGTTGCTAAACTGTTTAGGTTGTTTAGTTATGTGGAAAGTTTGGTTCCTTTGTAGGAGTAGGACTTTTGACTGTGATGTGGCTCATGAAGGAGTTGGATAGTAGTTTTGCTGTTTTTTCTGGTTTTTTAGCTCCTTTCTTTTGCTGGTTTTTGAGTTTTCTTTACTGAACTGGTGTTTGATTCTAGTTGCTGTTTTGTTTTATGGAAGTCATAAAAGGCATAGCACTTTCTCAGCTTGGGAATGCTTGTTATGGTTATACTTGGAGGAATACAACTTTTGCTAATTTTTGTTCGCAATAACCAAGGTTCCTGAATTTATGGCTTTTCTAAGCCTCTTGGCAAAGGTAATCCCCTCTTTGCAGATATTTGGGGAACCTATTTTGGTCTTCAAACGGCTTAGGATAAAGGTTATAGAAGAGTGGTTGTTCTCTTTGCGTTTATTAGTTTCTTTTTCTATTTTCTGAAGAAAAAAAAAAAGAAAAAAAACAAGAAAAAACAAGAAAAAAACGAAAAAAAAAAGAAAAAAAAAAGAATTGTTTTTGACATCTTTTATTTTTAGAGTCTCGGTTCCCTTTCAAAATTCCATTTGAATGCTCTTTGATCTCAATACAGGGGATTAAAAAGTTGTTCAGTTTGTGATTTCTTTCCGAGAAAAAAACCCCAAATTGAGGTATACAAACTCAGCACTGATTCTTGGAGAACAATTGATACTGGTGTGCCTCGTTTTCTCTTATGATATCCTAAACATAGGACTTATCTGAATGGTATTTATCATTGGATAATTGATGATGTTGACAAATTTATTGTGTGTTTTGATTTTGGTTCTGAAGCGTTTGATATGATCCAAATGGCTCCAGTGATGGGGCATTGTGAAACAAAGGTGACTGTGATTGGTGAGCAACTTGCTTGTGTTACTACCTTGGCCACTCACTGCAGGTTTGAGCTATGGGTAATGGAAGAATATGGAGTTGAGAGTAGTTGGACTATGAAGTTTAACTTTGAATCAAGCCCTGAGTTTGGTTCATATTTAGGGTTTTGGGGAGATGAAGAGATTCTTATGGAAGAAAAGGGAGGATTGATGCTATATAATCTTCAGAAGCAACTTGCACGAAAGGATTAGTTTGAAATCCGTGGAGTTCCTAAACTATTTAGGTTATTTAGTTATGTGGAAAGTTTGGTTCCTTTGTAGGAGTAGAACTTTTGACTGTGGTGTGGCTCGTGAAGTAGTTGGATAGTAGTTTTGCTGGTATTTTGGCTCATATTTTTGCTGGTTTTTGAGTTTTCTTTCCGGAACTGGTGTTTGATTCTAGTTGTTGTTTTGTTTTATGGAAGACATAATAGATATAACACTTACTCTGTTTGGAAATGCTAGTTATGGTTATACTTGGAGGAATAAACTTTTGCTAATTTTTGTTCTTAATAACCAATGGTCCTAGATTTATAGCTTTTCTAAGTTTCTTGGCAAAGGTAATCCCCTCTTTGCAGATATTTGGGGTATATATTTTTAGCTTCAAATGGCTTAGGATAAAGGCTATAGAAGAGTGGTTGTTCTCTTTCCGTTTAATAGTTCGTTTTTCTATTTTCTAAAAAAAAACAAGAAAAAACGAAAAAAAAAGAAGAAAAAATCCAAAAAAAAAAAAAAGAATTATTTTTTAGATCTTTTATTTTTAGGGTCTTGGTTCCCTTTCAAAAGCCCATTTGAATGTTTTTTTATCCCAATACAGCGGATTACAAAGTTGTTTAGTTTGGGATTTCTTAAAGAAAAAAAGACCCCAAATTGAGGTATACAACCTCAGCACTGATTCTTGGAGAACAATTGATACTGGTGTGCCTCGTTTTCTCTTATGATATCCTAAACATAGGACTTATCTGAATGGTATTTATCATTGGATAATTGATGATGTTGACAAATTTATTGTGTGTTTTGATTTTGGTTTTGAAGCGTTTGATATGATCCAAATGGCTCCAGTGATGGGGCATTGTGAAACAAAGGTGACTGTGATTGGTGAGCAACTTGCTTGTGTTACTACCTTGGCCACTCACTGCAGGTTTGAGCTATGGGTAATGGAAGAATATGGAGTTGAGAGTAGTTGGACTATGAAGTTTAACTTTGAATCAAGCCCTGAGTTTGGTTCATATTTAGGGTTTTGGGGAGATGAAGAGATTCTTATGGAAGAAAAGGGAGGATTGATGCTATATAATCTTCAGAAGCAACTTGCACGAAAGGATTAGTTTGAAATCCGTGGAGTTCCTAAACTATTTAGGTTATTTAGTTATGTGGAAAGTTTGGTTCCTTTGTAGGAGTAGAACTTTTGACTGTGGTGTGGCTCGTGAAGTAGTTGGATAGTAGTTTTGCTGGTATTTTGGCTCATTTTTTTGCTGGTTTTTGAGTTTTCTTTCCGGAACTGGTGTTTGATTCTAGTTGTTGTTTTGTTTTATGGAAGACATAATAGATATAACACTTACTCTGTTTGGAAATGCTAGTTATGGTTATACTTGGAGGAATACAACTTTTGCTAATTTTTGTTCGCAATAACCAAGGTTCCTGAATTTATGTCTTTTCTAAGCCTCTTGGCAAAGGTAATCCCCTCTTTGCAGATATTTGGGGAACCTATTTTGGTCTTCAAACGGCTTAGGATAAAGGTTATAGAAGAGTGGTTGTTCTCTTTGCGTTTATTAGTTTCTTTTTCTATTTTCTGAAGAAAAAAAAAAGAAAAAAAACAAGAAAAAACAAGAAAAAAACGAAAAAAAAAGAATTGTTTTTGACATCTTTTATTTTTAGAGTCTCGGTTCCCTTTCAAAATTCCATTTGAATGCTCTTTGATCTCAATACAGGGGATTAAAAAAGAATTGTTTTTGACATCTTTTATTTTTAGAGTCTTGGTTCCCTTTCAAAACAGCTTGGGATAAAGGCTATAGAAGAGTGGTTGTTCTCTTTGCGTTTATTAGTTCGTTTTTCTATTTTTTGAAAAAAAAAGAAAAAAAAGGAAAAAAAAACCACAAAAAAAAAACGAAAATGCTATATAAAAGTGGTGGTCGAGTCTGACTCTAGGATGGCTCTTAGTTTGATACAAGATGTTGCAGACAGTACTCAGACTTTGAAAAGTCTTGTTCATAAAGTTTAGAACTTGGCGGACCATGATTGGGAGGTGGTTTTGAATCATGTGTGTAGGGAGGGAAACAGTGTTGCAGATAAAATAACAGTTTCATTCAACGATTCATATTGTGCACTTTATGCTCTTAACCGGATCTATATTTTAGCAGATCTGGATCCACCACCACACATATCTCTGCAGCTTCATACCAAGAAGATGATCAGAGTTGGAAAGAACAAGCAATATAGTAATGTCCTTGAAAAGATCTTCTACATTACTATACTGCTTTGGAAGAAGCAACTTTCTGTTGTTTTTCTAGTAGTATTATTGATCAATTTTCCTTTTAGATACAGATTACTGTTATTGTGATTTTTGATTGACACTACTGTACCTTTTCTTTTTTTTTTTTTCATAAAGTACTACTGTACCTTTTTCAATGTTGAGCAGAATCATGGTATTTTTAATTACAAAATGGCTATTTTGTGAGCCCAATGACTAGAAGGGTCCAAAGTCATATATATAGACTAGAGGTTTCACATGCACCAAGGTGCATGTAATATTTTTTTTTAATTTTGAAATTTAATGTAAAAAATATTATTATTATTATATTTTAAAATATAATAAATAATTCAATAACTATATATATTTCTAACATCTCACATCACTTTTTATTAACTACCAAACAAATGATTTCTTTCTCTCTCATATATGCTCTAGTCATGTTTTATTTCAAAATTTTTAATTATAAAATATAGCTATTTTGTGAGTCCGATGACCAGGAGTCCGTTTGGATAGGCTTTTTTTTTTTTAATAAAGAGTACTTCTATTTTAAATTTAAGTACTTATAATATAAAAATATATGTTTGGGTGAGCTTTTTTTAAAATAAGAGAAGCACTAAAATAAAGGCCCAAAACCTCTTTTTTATGAAGCCCATTTTTGTAGCTTCTGAAAAAAGGTGAGGCGGTAGATGAGAGAGAATGAGTGAAAAAACGGGTGAACCACATTTAAGGCTAGAAATGCCTATTTTCTTATTTTCGGAAACCCTGACCTGTTGTTGTCCACTGCCGCTCGACTCTTCTTGTTCGTTCCACAACTATTGTTTAAGCTGAGCAATGCTGATTTTAGGGTCCACACTAGAGGGAATATCTCGAGGAGGAGAAGTAGAGGCAATGGTGATTTCTTCTAGGTCTTGATGATATTGAACGCAGAATCGGAAGAGAATGAAGTGGTAATGGAAGTTCCAATAAAATTGACTTGAATCAATTTTGTGAGATTCGTGTGGAATGTACTACACATTACACGTAGCAATATTAGACTGTGCAATTACTCCAGTTTGGTGGTGTAGTATTTGACAATCGTCACTTGTACACTTATATGAGTAAATTACAATCAATTGTTTCTTGTTAATAACTAAAATGATTAATATCATTATACGAGGGTGTTTGGTTAAAGGAATATAAGAATTGTCGAATATAAAAGGGGTATGAAGGTGATGAAGGACCAAGATGCAGTAGACGTTAGTGCTTTATGAACCATGCCCTTTATAGATATTTTATTGTACTTTCAAATGTCTATTTTAGTAATTTTTATTATTAAAAAGTACTTTTTAAATTTTAAATCCAAATACTTATTATTCCTCAAAGCACTTTTTAATTATGACTTCCAAACGTAAAATAATTTTTACTTTTTTTAAAGCTCTATTTTTATAAAGCTCTATAAAAAAAATACTTTCAAATAAAGTCTATTCAAATGGGCCTCAGAAGAGTCCAAAACTATATATATATATATATATATTAGAGGTTTCACACGCACCTTGGTGCATGCAATCACTTTTTTTTATTTTTGAAATTTAATGTAAAAATTATTATTATTATATTTTAAAATATAATAAATAATTCAATAATTACTTATATTTATAACCTCTCTCTCACCACTTTTATTAACTATCACACCAATGATCTCTTTCTCTCTCATATATGCTCCAATAATGTTTTATTCCAAAATTTTTAATTATAAAATATACTTATTTTGTGAGTCCAATGACCAGAAGGGTCCAAAGCCATATATATATACTAGAGGTTTCGCATGCACCTACGTGCATACATATAATTTATTCTTAAATTTTTTAAAAATATAATATAAATAGTTATTATATTTTAAAATTTTTAAATAGAATTTTTATCTTAATTTAAAATTTAAGAAAAAAATGAGAAGTTATGCACTTCTCCATTTTTTTAGTAACCACCTATTATATTTGGTTATTTATTGGAAAGTTGAGGGGAGAAGTTATTTTTTTGGTGTCACACTTTGCTTGTGTAACACCAAAAATTCCAAAACCATATATATATATAGATATATATATATATATATATATATATATATATATAGATATTTAGATATAATAATACATACATGACTGACATTTATTTAGTTAGTTAGTGTTAGGTATTCTATTTTTCTTAAGTCTTAAGTAGCGTATCAAGTTCAAGTAATGAAAAAACTTTTTGCTAAAAAAATTCTACCAATGAGATCTCAAGTAGCTCAAATAAAATTGCCTTCAATTCAATTCAAATCATTTGAATTTGAATATTTAATATATTATAACAAGTAAAATATTTTTATTTAATTCTTATTTTTATTTTCCATATCTATTATACCCTTTGATTTGACACAATCATAATTTTTTTTCTTTTTATTATTTTAATATAAAGGACAAACTGATAATTTTAATAGATTCCCATTCTATTTTCATTCCCAATTTTTCTTAACAAATATATCAAATGCTTTTCTATTCCCTTTCCCTTTCCGTGTAAAGAACTTGCCATTTTCAATCAAATTCCAAAAAATTTACATGGAAAAGAGCTTAAAATTTGGAATTGCACGGGAAAAGACAAATTTACCCCTGTCCAATATTTTGTCGCTTAGGCACTTCAATTCGCAAGCTTATGCACTTCCATTCCATTACAGAGAGAGAGAAAGGAAGTAATGAATTAGGAAAATGAGTTTATTTTAACGTGAGAAGTTTTTTTTAATAATTATTTAATTGATAAAAAAATTAATTATTTAATATTTATTAAAAACAATTAATCTTTTTACCTCGTATCCTTCTACATACTTACAATCTTATCTTTTTATATCAAACACATTTTTCAATTCGAATAATTTAATTTTAATTTCATCTCACCAATTCTAATTTCAATTATAATCCAATTCCAATCCCACCCAATTTTTGAACCGGACGCAAGCTTTATCTTTTCAACGTATAACTCATTTAAATCTATATCATCGTGGCCGACAAAGCCCTAATTACTCTTTCTAGACACTCTTCTCCTTCGTCTTTCTCTTCTTCTTCCTCTCAATTATCGCCTTTTTCTTCTTCTTCCTTCTTCTTTTTCTTTCACCCACACCTCTCTTCTTCTTTCTCCTCCTTCAGTTTCTTCATCTAACTGAGATTCAAGCTGCGGAGAACAAGATCGGAAAATTTTTGTTTTCTTCTCACCACATCCGTTCGAACCGCAGATCGGCCGGTTTCACCGGATTTCGATCGGTTCTTCCGGTCGTTGATCGATTCTTTCCACTCCCGGTTTTAGAGTTGTTCTGACTTCTGATCAATATCACGGCCGGTTCACCGATTTACAAGTTCGGCCGATCCGGTTCGGTCCGATTTTATAAACTAGAAGCAGAAGGGGCTAATAAAAACTAAGATCTTTGAAATTTATTATCTCCGCAATACTTTAGGTAAAGAAAAATTTTTCCTAACTTAATAAATGAATCTTTGTTCTATCAAGATTATTATGAATAAAGTTGTCAAAATCTAAAATTTAAGCATAATGATAATATAGTGTCCAAGAAAATTAGTAAAATGATAAAGAAAATTTTGGTTGAATGGTAATATGAGTATATGACTTTAAATGATATAGTCGACGTCCAAGAAAATTACTGCTAGAGCTATGCATGCATTCAACTCTGTACATCTCATAATTTGAAAAAGTTATAATTTGAGCTTGGTAATGGATAGTGGTATTTCAGGTATCTGCAGGTATTCGTTTGAAAAAATATTTGATATCCATTGGATATTGAGTATTTTGAGAATTGGATATTTGAAATATCCATCGGATATTAGTTGGATTAAAATATTAGCTTCGGATATCTTATATCCGTCCGATTGAATGGGCGAATAGGGAATCCGATATCCTATATTCGTTTTTATATAATATATTAATTAAATATAATATTTTATATATATTAATAATTATATATATATTTAAATATAAAATAATTTATATATATTAAATTATAATATTAAATATTAAATAAAATATATTTTCTTAAATAAAATTTTATGGTTCAATTAATAAAATTAGTATTATTAATTTTAATTTATAAAAATTATTTTTATTTTTTAAAAAATTTAATTTTTTTATAGTAATTTATTTAGTGGATGGATATAGGATAATGAATATGGGATAATTTAGTTGACTATAGGATACCCAGTATCCTATATCCGTTATTTTTTTTGGATATCGGGTAGTTTCGGATATTTTGGGTATCGGATAATTTCGGATACGAATATTGAAAATGTAATTTTTTTTCGGATTTGGTTAGGGTTCGAGCATTGGGTGTAATGCACGGATTCGGATTCGGATAGTGAAAAATGAGTGAGTATTCGCTCATTGCCACTCCTAATTTGAGTCTGAAAAGTGCTATTAAATAATTCTGGAAATTAATGCTTCCGCTGGCCTTGCGGAAACAAATAAAAAATGATGCATCTAAATTAAAAAATATCGTTAAGTTTTTTCAAACTAAATGAGAATAATATAGTAGTGATGAACTGAAGGCTAACATTAATGAAATCTAAACTATATTAATGTAAGATATAGGAAAAATAAGAATACTATGGCTTGTTTCATTATATCTGATGGCTTGTGCTCGTGCTTCTTGCAGTTTGAACAATTAGTGCAAAATTAAAGCAGTAAAGATGAACTTAGGGCAGAAATCAAGACGTTCTTTGTCAAATAATGTCTCATCCCAACCTCTTTTGGGACGTTCTGATTTACGTCATCAATATGAAAGAAACCAAGTTAGCCATTTCCAAGACTGGCGTAAGGATCCCAGAATTGACTTCCTTCGTAATGTGATAAGATGTAATATGTAAGTAATTAAATTTTCTAAGTAAAATTAGTGGAAATAATTACTTTACTAGAAGATCTTTCACTGATTAAGTTATAATGCGTACAGTGCTGCAATTCTCCGTACCGGTTTTCGTTATGAGGGACTACATCAGGCATCTGATGCTGCGGCTATTTTGGAACACAAGCTATTTGCGGTTGCTGCTTCGGAGGTTTGTTTTTTTTTGAGTTAATTAATAATTTGGTCTCTGAAAGAGACTTCTTGTGAACTTGATCTATAAAAGATGCAATTGTTAAATTTGGTCCCCGACAAATTTACCCGTAATCAATTTGGTCTTTCAATTAATTTATTAGATGAAAAAATTGACATAGTTGATGATGTGGCATTTTTAGATACTTAGTTGCTCACCAAGATGTCATTTGTTATGACAATATTTTTTTTAAAAAAATTTAATACCTTTTTAAGAAATTAATTTATTTTTAAAAGCTGACTAGATGTTGACATGGCATCCTAGTCAATAATTAAGGGCACGTATGGTAGGTAGAAAGAGAAAGGGAAAGGGAGAGAGAAAGGGAATTGGTTTGATGTGTTTGGTAGTAAAAATTTGGAATGGAAATGGAATGAGAATGTATTAAAATTAACACTTTGTTCCTTATATTAAAATAATAAAAAGAAAAGAAAGTTAGGATTGTGTTAAATCAAAGGGTATAATAGACATTTTGTATTTTTATTTTTTTTAAAAAGTGTGAGGAAACCAAAAAGTAAAAGTGGGTGGAACCCGATTTTACAACTCCATTCCCGTTCGGTTTCCACCAACCAAACGGGACCTAAGGGTCCAAAAATGCCACATTATTAATGGTGTCAACTTTTCCATCCAATAAATTGACGGAGGGACCAACTTGATTAGGATTGTATCTTTCAGGGACCAAATTTGACTATTGCATCTTTCGATGACCAAATTGTTAACTTGCACTTGTAAATTGTTTTTTTTAATAATTATGTTGTGTGTCCGTGTGTGAGATTTTCCATTATTGCTATAAAGCAAGAGGGAACTCAATTACATTTTATATAATGTTTTGCAGAATGAGTATTTGGATCAGAGTACATTAATACAACGAGTGCAGAAGTTGCATGGAACAACAATGTATAGTCCACAAGTAAACAATACCAATAAACATGAGTTTCCAAAAGGCCAGCCATCTCACCCTTTTACTGTGGCTGCATCCTCACAGTCTGTATTATCTTCAAATTCCTTCATCCCTCAACATGTGACAACAAGACAAGTTTCTCAAGCCCTCAATGATTTTCCTACCCATAGTTCTTTCTCCCAGGGTTCAAGTTCAAGTTCAACCCTTGGGAATATAACACAATTTCAACCACACAAGTTGGATTCTAGTACTCCATCACCTGCCAAAAGATTTGAAACCGAACCTACTTTTGGTGTCTCCATGATCAATGATGAAACTTGTGACCTATGGAAGATAGTTGAATCCTGTTCTGCTGTAGTAAATGAGAGCAACAAGATTGTGATTGATGATGATGCATTTGAGCTGGATTTTGAGAGTGAGACTATTTCTCAAGGTATAGAAGCTTGTCATACGTTAGAGGATTCATTGATACCCAGAAACTTGAGGGAAAATGTTAGCAGTTCAAATTTACAGAAAGATCTAGTGGTTGCTGAGGAAAACACTAGAAAGGAAGTTTTAGAGGAGGGAACAAAGTCTTCAAATTTAATAATAAATGGTGTTTCTAATGGTGCATTTGAGCAGATTTCTAACACTGACATTATTTCTGAAGCCAAAGAAACTAGTGTTGATGTGATATCCAAAAACTTAAGGGAGAATGTTGGCATATCAGAATATAGTATCAATGCTTTCCAGAATGATCCTCCTCTGGCTGATATGGAGGTGGAACAGAATGGAATTGACTTCAACAAGACTGATTTAGAGGAGGGAACAGAATTTTTCAATCCTGAAGTAAGTGGGGAACAAACTTTTGAGATTGAGACTGTTTCTGAAGGCATAGAAGCAGCTAGGCATACATCAGTGGATTCATACCTCAAATCCCATGATGTGAATGTTAGTCAATCAAATTCCAGTATCCATGCTTTCCAGAAAGATCCTAGGGTTGATGTAGAGGGTGAAAATGGCACAAGTGGGTTCAACCAGACTGAGAAGAACATTACAAATGTTATTGAGCCAAAATCTGATTTAGAGGAGAGACCAAAGTCTTCAAATTCAAGAATAAGTGGTGTTTCCTTGACTGAAGCTTTCACTCCCAGTCAAATAAAGGAACATATAAGGAGTCTACAACAGCATTTTGGTCAGGTTAGTTTTTTTTTTTTCTTTCTATTTTACAATGAATTTTTACGGCATAAGTTATTCCATTTAAAAAAAAAAGCTGGATTCAATGATTTACAATAAGAAAATTATTAAGGAGATGCACTTTGCAGTATAAAATGAATCTTTTATTGCGTTGTGCACCATGAAAATTTCTTATCCTGTTTTAACATGTTTCGACTCTATTTTATTAGGGTTGGCCTGATCTATTTTTAATATGCCCTAAGATTTTTTCAGTCTGGTCCTATTAGAACTTAGAATTGGACTAGACAGGCCCTTATTTCATTTTATTTTTTAAAAATAATATTTTAAATTATTAAATAATTTTAAAATATGAATTAAACTAATTAGATAAACTAAATAAGAATTCAAAATAATTAATATAATTTGAATTAAAATAAAAATCATAAAATAAATTTAATGTATTAATACTAAAAATAAAATAAAAAAAGGGTTGGCTTAGTCCGACCCAACACTATTTTTTTAGGATTGGACCTGTCCGTCGTCAATTAGGGCCAAAATTTTTTTTAACCCGACTCTATATATTTTATATTTTACAGCCCGAACCTGTTTTGACACCCGTACTTATGTATATATATCTTGGAATATATTTTATATTTAAGATTCTTTTTTTATTTTATTTTTTTTATCGTATGAGAATTTGAACTCACATATTTCAGCTCTATAGGAATTGCATATGTTTTGGTAAACTGCACCTTCTGATTCATTTTTATTCACGTTCTCTATATCTAATACATCTCTTGAAACAGAGTACACCTCAGGAAGAAATTGAAGAAATTGGTGATTACTCATGTTCACTATGTGGAATGCACAAGCTTTCTCTTACACCAGTGCCAATCTTTTGCCTATCTTGTGGCAACCGCATCAGCAGAAATGCAAACTATTACTATAGAAGTGCACAAGAGTCTGATACAGAAGATTGCTTTTGCAGCTCTTGTTATATGAATTCTCAAGGTGGATCTATCAAATTCAATGGGGAATCCATTTCCAAGACAACACTTGAGAGTACGAGAAACGATGATGTACCTGAAGAAGATGTAAGTTGAATATTTATATATGTCTAATAATTCTTCAGTTCTGTGTATAGAGAATTATAAACTCACTTTATATGATTGTTGTTTCTTATAGTGGGCTCAATGTGATAAATGTAAAAGATGGCAACATCAGATATGTGCACTGTTTGACAGTGAGAGAAATTTGGAATGCAAAGTAGAGTATGTGTGCCCCCATTGTTGCTTAGAGGAACTTGAAAATGGAGTTCGTGTACCATTACCTGAGAATGCTATTTTTGGTGCTAAGGACTTGCCAAGAACCAAGCTTAGTGACCACATATAGAGACAAGACTTTTTAATTGTCTTAAGAAAGAGAGAGCAGACAGGGCAAAGATTGAAGGAAAGAATGTTGATGAGGTAAGATGCTTGCTTGCTAACTATAATGCAATTACAATTGTTGAATTGAATGTCTATTTCCTAGCTTTGGCATGTATATAAATGTTTTTATTTCTTTAATATATTGTCTTCTGTAAGTGAGTGAATTGGCTGAAAAGTAGTAACATTTAGGCTAAAATATTGTTTTCGATTAAAATTGTTATGCTGCAGTTTAGGTATTATTCTCACACATTTCATGTTCAATCTGTAATTGTAGATTTTAAAAGCAGAAAATCTTTCTGTAAGAGTGGTGTCATCAGTTGAGAAACAATTGAAGGTGGAGGAGCAATTTCTTGACATACATTGTGAGAAGAATTACCCTGTTGAGTTCCCCTATAAGTCAAAAGTAAGTTGAAAGTTTGATATGTGAGAAGAATTAGCCCTCTCCCTATATATAAAAGTACTAAAAGAAATCTGTTGCAGCTTATTCTTTTGTTCCAGAAGATTGAGGGAGTAGATGTATGTCTTTACGGAATGTACGTCCAGGAGTTTGGCTCAGAATGTGGCCGCCCAAATCAACGCAGTGTTTACATCTCATATCTTGATTCTGTTAAGTATTTTAGGCCTGAGAGAGAAGTCGTGCCAGGAGAAGCTCTGCGTACATTCGTGTATCATGAAATATTGGTAGGTTGCTTATAGACTAAGTTTCCCATTATGTTTTTATTAATTCTAACTAAACCATCAGAATTAATAGATATTTACTCCTTCCACTCATTCTGCATTTTGAATTTGCTATTTTCAGATTGGATACCTTGAATTCTGCAAGAAAAGAGGCTTCGCAACGTGTTACTTATGGGCATGTCCCTCTATGAAAGGGCAAGATTATCTATTATACTGTCATCCTGAGAGTCAGAAAACCCCAAAGAGTGATCAACTAAGGCACTGGTGCGTCTCCCTTTCTGTTGTGTTCATTGGTGTCCCTTGCCATTTGTAGTTATTGGGTATGGAATGTAAATTGTGTGTTTAATTTATGCAGGTATCATTCAATGCTAAGAAAGGCTGCCAAAGAAAATATTGTCGTTGGTTGTACAAATATGTATGATCATTTCTTTGTTCCTACTGAAAAATCTGACTCCAAGGTGACAGCTGCTCGTTTACCATATTTTGATGGAGACTACTGCTGTGGTACCGCCATGGATCTAATCAGCGACATTGAAAAAGAGAGTAAAGGACAGTATGAAAAAATGGTGAAGAAAGTATTGAGTAAAAGAGCTCTAAAGTCAATGGGATATACAAATCCTTCTAGAAGTACCTCTAAAGACATTCTGTTGATGCATAAGGTATGCCTTTCTTGTCTCTCATCTTCATTCCACCCATTGTATTTTTGTGGAGATTTGAAAGTATAATCTGATTTCTTCATTTGCCTTTGATCATCCTAGTTGGGAGAAACTATATCATCCTTCAAGGAAGACCTCATGGTAGTCCACTTACAGTATGTATGCACGCACTGCCATGAGGCGATATTGTCTGGGAAGCGATGGTTTTGCAGTAAGTGCAAGGAATACCAGCAGTGTGAAAGGTAATAATATGACACACAAAACACAAGCATTTTCCTCTCTCCCTCTTCCCTTATTTTCGTCATGCTCATGCATTTGATGGTTCTGCTCTTTTTTTTTTTCTGCATCTCATTACAATATGATACAGATGGTGTTCTGTAATAGGATCATTTATTTAGTATCTAAAGATTGATCTGATGCATTAGTGATTTTTTTCTTCATTCTACTTTATATGAAGTATTGAGAAAGATTTGGCCTTGGTTTGATCTTTGAGAAAGCTATTTCTAATGGAACCCAAGTGATATGGGAAACCCTCCCTCAAAAGCTAGCTGTTGAGGGGGAAGAACCAATACATTAAGTGCATCCCATACTATTCTATGTAGGACTTGAGTAGCCCGGATATTCATATCAATAGGATGGAAATTGGAATATATAAACAATTGGATTTCTCTGCTTTATTCAGCACTAGTTTCAATACAGCTTGTGAAGTTGAAGTGTCATTTTAAAGTAATTGTATCACTGTAATAAAAACATTCAACCTCAGCAATCTGCCATTAGGTTACCATTACCATTACTCCTACACTATGTACTGCTTAATTTGTCTTATTTTTTTAGAATGTGTTAACTTTACAATTTTCTTGTTAATATGGATGTGTTATGCTGACTTTGATTTACCTTGATATGAATATTTCAGATGCCATAGTGATGACACACATACTTGTGTTGGTGGGAAGAGGCATAAGCTACATCAGGTGATTGTCTAGTCTAACTGAAAGCAAAATTACCAAGTTTGGCTTATAATTCAACCATAGATTTATTTCCATTGAATTTAACATAATTGTTTGGATTTCCAGGTTGTGGTGGATGATGTCCCTTTGGATACTAAGGAGAGCGATACCGTCCTCGACAACGATTTATTCGAGAATAGGAGTAATTTCTGGAGCTTCTGCCAAGACAATCACTTTCAATTCGACTCGCTCCGACGTGCCAAGCATACATCAATGATGCTCCTTCATCATCTCCAGAGTCCTACTTTGATGGATGTTGATACAACATAATATGTGCACTTGATGATGCTGACACACAAGAACTTGTGGAAGTTTTAAAGCATGCATGCATCTCAATCCAAACTGCCTTTGAGATTAAGACAGTTAGAGCTTCTGAGGGTGTCAAATCCCACGTTGCAAGTAAGTAACTTTTCTTCTTCTCAATTGTTAATTTCTGGTAATTAGATTGGATTTAGTTGCATAAACATTGTCATTAACTCTTTCCTTTCTGGTTTAATACTGAAGGGACTTGAAGAAACATTCGGAATGGATAGTGCAGCAATGTGAATATTGGCATAGAGCCGCTGTTGTAGAATCAATAAGTGAGGGAACAGCAATACGCAAGTATATTTGAAAGTGTGATTTAACTGAAGTAGGTCAGTAATTTGTACAGTAGGAAGATTTGGGTACTGTAACTTTTTTGGTAGTTTGTACTAGAGAGGAAAAGAAATAATTAGTTGAACAGGTATAGGTGTACATGAAAGTAGATGATTTTTTTTTTTTTTTGTATTTGAGATCTTTTGAGGAGGATTTGGAAAGTGTATAGATCTGTAATTTGAATAGTTAGGATGTTGAATTGAAAGGACAAAGCATGAGTTCAAATGTGACTCAGTTCTGTCCTTAAAGGTTTATAATTAATAATAATGTGAATTTTTATTTTGCTTTATATATTTTCTAGTTAAAATGCCTTTTTTCTCTTCTTTCGTTTTATATATTCTTTGGTTGTTCTCCTACCTCATCCAGCAACTAAAGAAATGATGCATTACCCTTTCGTTTATATATGTTTGGAAAAACAGAGATGCAACACTAAATCAGCTAGAAGAGAGATGAGAAAATAGGAAATAACCCTTATTAATATTTAATTTGAAAACCCCTTAACATGAGAAAAAAGAAATCACAGGCAATAATTGAGAAGATTTTTTGTGAAAAGAATTACAACATCTCTCCAAAGATAAATATATTTGAAAGAATAAAAATAGTGGGAGAGAAAATGAAAGATTAATTTATAATCTTTCATTATCCTTTTTCCTTACACATATTTATTCGTTTGAGGAATATCCAAATAATAGAGAGAGAAAAATGTAATTAGTCTCCCATTTCCTCTCCTTCCATTTCTTTTCAATCTCTTTCCTTCTCTATCTCTCTTAGTTGCAAACATACTTTTAAAAAAAACTCTCTTTACAAATATTCCTTCAAGAGATGATGAAAATGAATAGAGAGACTTCCTTTTAAATTTTTATAGAAAAGACCGACAAAAGTGATTTTAACCATAATGAACCTACCATAACCACCATGCCAAACCATGTGACCCCCACAATTAAACTTTTTCTACCATAAAAAATCACGGTGAGTCTGCAATATTAACAATGGGATTTACTATGCTGCAATCACCCATTTTAAGGAAACTCATGCTCTCAAGAATGGATGATTCACATTGGACCACGTGACACTTTTGATTTGTTGTATTTGTATTTTAGTCCTTTTGAGATTTTATGTTTTGTCTCCTTAAATATGTTTTCTTTACACTTTAGTCCCTGGCCATAAGAAAAATATTTTATATTATTTTATTATTATTGTTGTTATTTTTTTTTTTTGAGTTTAGGATTTAGAGTTTGCCAGTTTGGAATTTGGGATTTAGAATTTAAGGTTTAAGGTTTAAGATTAAAATTTGGAGTTTGATGTTTGGAGTTTAAAGTTTATATTTAAGGTTTGAGATTTGGGATTTAGAGTTTAGGTTACCAAATCAAAGCATAAAATATAGATAAATGATTATAGTTACAGTGATAGCAAGTTCTAAACACAGTCATGAACCCTCTTTTCACTACTTCTAGAAGCTTTCTTGACAGAATTTGTAGTACTATTCTTGAACTTGAGATTCTATAAGCAGCTTGCCAAGTTAAGCCATTTTAACAAAGAAAATGATTGTGTCAATACAACATTAACATATAATACTTCAAAAGGTTTGGGAGAAGACAATCAATGGATTTTTCTTTTCTTTTTTTTTTCAATAGAAAAAAAAATATTATTATAGAAGAAAGAGAATACAAAGGAAAAGGACAAAAAATTTACTAAGAAAAGAGAACAAGAAAAACAGCCAAAGAAAAAAAAAATAGAACTCTAGCTTAACATAGCCTTCCAATAATGCAATTAATTATGTATATACTATTATATGATTGCACTTGTGCATCAAGACAAATATCACTCAACTCCTTGGAGAAGAAAAAGCCTTCTTATGGTAACTGATCAAGACAAAGTGATTGTCTGATTTTGAAAGAAGATGGAAATTAAAGACATACTGACAGAACTAAATATATTAGAAACATAGTAAACATAGAAAGCACATTTCATTGCTTCTTCAAAAAACAAGAGAAAATTAAACATTCTATTGTTTGTGACCACTTGAACTATCGACGTTGAAGAAAAGCCAAATTTGTACTTAAAATGTTGGATAACTCATCAAAACAAAATTGTTGTCTAATTTTGAAGGAAGATGGGGAATAAAGACATATCATTATTAAGAATTAAACATATTAGAAACACAGTGAACATAAACAGACATTTTATTGCCAATTATCACCACTTCTTTGAACAATATAATCTTTATTTTCTGTCACAACAGTTGAGGGAGGAGAAATTTAGTTCCATATAAGATCAAGGGACAATATATGTATATTGACAATAATAATTTTATTAGATGGAACTATTGTTATAATTATTTGGTAAAAGCATGAATTATTGTAGGCACTGCTTTTCACGGAATCAGAACACAAACCCTTAGGGTATGTTTGGTGTAAAATCCAAACAGTAAAATCGTAGTATTTTACGATTTTCAAAAAAATTTTACATCATATTTTATATATACCAAACACACTTTTTATCATACTTTTTCTCTCTCCTAATTTTTCTCTCTATCTCTCTCCTCACTTTTTCCTACAGTACTTTTTTTATTCTACAGTACTTTACTCTACAATACTTTCTTTACAGTACTTTACATCCGTGCATTTATTCCAACATGCAAGAACAATGAGCATTGAGAAAGAGTAGGTTAGGACTTATATTATTATTAATATCGAAACATGTATAACTAACCATTCATTGATTGCAAGGTTGTCAAAATCGCGATTTAAATCGTAAAATCGTACGATTTTACGATTCTACCTACTAAAATCGAGTTGAATCGTAGGTAAAATCGTACTGTAGTAAAATCGCGGTGGAATCGGGTGGAATCGGTGGAATCAACGATTTTACCTCCGATTTTACGATTTTACCTCAGCCCAAAAAAAAAACCTGTTTGATGTTAAAAAAAATAATCTACAGCCCATGCCCCAGCCCAATCACAAACCCTATCCATTTTTTGATGTCATTACCATAACAATTGGATGTCATTACGTCAAAGTATCAGCTTTTTGTCCTTTGGGAATTCCACTATAGACGTTACTATTGTTGCTCAAGTATATTAATTACTTACATTATACTACTAATTTAATTTATTCATTCTACAATAAATGAATTGTTTTAAGTTTTAACTAACATGCATATATATGTTACAAATGAACAAGGAGTATTACATGGCGGCATCACTATATTTCATATTTAATTTTGTATGTGATTTACTATATTAATTAGGTACTTATGTTATATATATATATATATATATATATATATATATATATATATATATATATATAAAACATAAAAAATTCTTATAATTTTATCATAGGTAAAATCTTACGATTCTACGATACGATTTTACACCCCCCTCTACGATTTTACTTAAAATCTAGACTTTGACAAGATTAATTGAAAATAGAATACATCATCCATCATCTTAATAAAAAGAAATGAAACATGTGCTAGTTTGGAAAAGAGAGTGCATTTACCTTGTCTATGAATATGTGATATTGAAAAGCTTGTGACTGAGTGAGACAAAAGCAGAGTCCTTAATCAGGACAACACCAAAGGTTCAAATCTTGAGAGTTGAATGCACTTCACATCTTGAGAGAAACCAATCAAGTTTTGAGAAGAAATCTGCTTGTGGCAGCAAGTTAAAAAGAAATAAGACACTAATTAATTTTGATTACAAAATAATACTACATATATTCATGATAGAACTAAAAACTGAATATGAAGAATAAAGAAAATGGAAAGATTGAAGATGAATAATATGGCTGAATATGTATCAATTTCCAGTAGAAAATAGGAATTATACAAGATAAAGGCTCTATTCGAGTCAGAGCAAAACTCCAGTGATAACTCACAAAATTCAACATTATCCACAAAAGCAACTATAAGCAGAACTTATACTCTTTTCAGTTATCTTATTCATTGGGCTGGGTCTGAAAATAGATCTTCATTATTGGGCTTCATGGGCTTAGCTTTCTTGGTTCGTATCAATTCATCTTTAATTAAAAGATATCCCTTGTCATCAATTTAGTTCTCTAAGACAAAACAGGGAATAAAGCATGCCAATTTATTTACGAGAGGATGTTTGGTACTATAGGAATATTGAAAATTCAGTACTCCCTTCATTCGTTACTTGCTATTTGTCAATATTAATAAAAATTTGATCTCTAATAAATTCAGGGTGGGTCCCTATTAGTGTGGATATATATTGACAAATGACATTAAATGAACGGAGGAATGTATTGAAAATATTCAGTAGTCTCGTAGTTTATTTAGATGTATCAAAATAGAAAGAAAAGGCTCTATTTAAAAACAGAATGCAAATCTTTTGTTAGACAATTAACAAATTTTATTGATTGTCAACAAAACTGGAAGATCAAAGATTGTTTTTGTCTATAATTTTTACCTGCACATGCCCAAATTTGTATATATATAAACAATATAAAGATAGTTTCTTGTGAACCAAAGTTTACGTTAAAGAAGGAGGAAAGACATACATAGGCATAAAGTAATCATAGAAACTAGATTTGTTTGAAGTCCTCTCACTTCACTGTGCTTGTAAATTTGAATTGCAAGGGATGGAAGATTGCTTCAATTTGTTTGTTGGAGGGGAGAGTTGTTGATGATCATCAGTGTCATCATATATTGGGCAAATTCCACATTCTTTTATCAACTCATCATAGTCTTTGAATTCTGTTGCTTCATCATTCTCTGCAAGATTATGAATGAATCGAAATTCCAACTCTGAAGTGGTAATTTCATCATCTTCAAAGAGTTTATAAAACCACACAAAAACATGATCAGTGTTTAATTCCTTCAAAACAACGGAATCCGACATTGCCATTCCGTGAAAAACTTCCTTTTGCCAAATTTGGCATGTGATATCAGCAAATTCCTCAGGGGTGAATGGTAATGGACGAAGAACACAGCAACAAACGAAGCCTAATAAATGGTGAGAAGAAGGAGGAAGTTCAACAGTAATGGAAGCTTTTTCCATCTCCTTATATTTCAACCACTTTGGAACAATGGTCCCTGGGTAAGAAACCCAAGCATCAACATCATAAGGAAAGTCCTTTTCTGGTGGTCTCATCATTGAGACATGACAAAATTCCATAACATTGGAAAGTGATTGCTCATCCATTTTCATGCACCCCAAGAATGAACACTCCCAAAAGTTGGGTCTTTCATCATGATTTACTGGCAAATTGTGCACACTTACCAATGATGTGCATCCAGTAACATCTAAGATTCTTATGGGTGGTGGAAGTTCTGGTAAACACTCCAATCTCCTGCAATATCTCAATCTAACTTCTTCCAGCTTTAAAAGATGCTTAATGCCAATAGGCAAGGTCTCCACTCCACTCCTGCTTAGAATTAACCTCTCTAACCTTGATAAAGCACTCATGTTGTCAGGGATTTCAAACAAGTTAATGCATCCATCCAAATCTAGTTCTACTAAATTGGGCAAGGCATCAAATAGGATGCTTAACTCCCTTTTGGAAATTTCTTGTTTGAAATCACGAAGAGAAAGTCTAAATAGAGGTGTCAACATACATAGTTCATTTATGGGAAGGCTCTCTAGTGTTGAACCGTTGAGGTAGAGTTCTGAAAGTACGTTGAATAGACCAAATGAAGGATGCAACATTTCAATCTTCGTATCATTTAGATATAAAAGTTCGATTTTCTCCGACGACAACGAAAATTCCTTGAGATTGTAGCATTTGTGGACTTGAAGGTGCATGAGGGATTCAAAATGAATCTCACTTTGAAGACTCCTTAGCTCTTTGCATCCATATAGGTTCAAAGAAATGAGGGTGTGGCAAGATAAGATGGATGGATGAACACTACACAAACTTTTGCAAAAAGAGAGTTCGTGCTAAAATCTATTTTCTTTAAATTCACCAAATCCTGCACAATTAAAAGAGAAACATTACACGGGAAAATCCTAAGATTTTTATGCAATTGAAATTAAAGCATACATTACAATATAAAAATATACCTGTACTCCATCCCAAAGTTTTTGAGCATGGCTATTTGTTATGCAAAGTTCAACAAGTTTCTCAGCACATGAAGCTATTTGTAGAGACTTGAAAGGATATATATCCCAACGAAGATATTTTAATTCATTAGGAAATGACATAGGACCCAAAGGAAGTTTCACATAACTAGATCCCTTGCACCCCCATGGAGAAGAGATTTTGAGAATTCTCAAATTACTCATCTTATTGAATACATTAGCACTTAGGTGTATATCATTATTAATTTGAGTGCAGTCCACTGTAATCACTTCAATTGCAGCAGTTCCCTAACATTTAAAAAAATAACATTAAAACATGGGGTTTGAAAATTCTACTAGAAAATAAAACATTAGGAAGTTATTTAATAAGTAAATAGTTCTCTTACCTTGTTATTTTTCAATACATCCAAAACTTCTTCTATGTCTTTCAATCGGCTACGTCTTCCTGAATCTTTGATAGATTCTTCACGAACTATTTGCTCACCCATTTCTTGTAACAAATCATGCATTAATATCTCATTGTAATTCGAAATTGTTATAAGGGCTTTATCTATAAGGATGTCTATTCCACTATGTGCATGGAAACCACAAGCATCTAGCATCCTAATAACATCATCTTTGTTTTCTCCTTTGAAAAAGAAAGCAATGTCTAGAAATATCTCCTTTTCTGTATAATCTAATCCATCATAGCTCACCTTCAGTACATTTTGAATTTCCACATTGGGATGTTTCTTGAGTTTTCCCATTACACTTTGCCATGTTTTCACATCTCTAGAATGCAAATGTGAACCCAAAACTTTTAAAACTAAAGGAATGCCTTTAGCATAACCAACTGCCTGTTTTGATAACTCTTCATATTCCAGTGTGGGAAGGCTATGGTTGAAGGCATTCAAGCTGAAAAGTTTAAGGGAGTCTTGGAAGTTCAATTCCTTAACCTCATATATTGCATGAACTCCTCCACTAATAAGAACATGCTCGTCTCTGCTTGTTATAATGACTTTACTACCTGCTCCCAAGTAAGATTGTTCACCAGCTAGATATTTTAATTGCTCTGAGGTATTTATGTCATCAAGCACAAGAAGAATTTTTTTGCGACATAGCCATCTCTTAATGGATTTCATCTTCACCACATCATTCACATTGACATTTTGTTGGTCTAATAGTGTGGAGAAAAGCTTCTGAAGTAAATAACTCAATCCATTATTCTTTTTTGATTCTTCTCTTATATTTTCCAAGAAGCAACAACTTTCAAATTTGGCAGAAAATTTATCACAAATAGCACGGGCAAGAGTTGTTTTACCTATGCCTCCCAGGCCCCAAAGTCCAACAATTCTAACTTCTAGGGACTCAATTTTCAACAATGATTCAATACAAGCAAGGTTTCCATCAAATCCAACAAGGCTACTGGACTCAGTTGTTGGGTAAATATCATCCAATTTTTCCATGAGATCTTTGACAATTTCATCAATGAGTTTAGATTCATTCCTAATATATATTGGGGGGGAAAAGGTGAAGTTAACAACTAGCTAGCATGATAGAAATAATAAATTCATAGATAGATATAGTTTTATTATTTAATTATTTATCTAAAAAATATTTGTTGCAAAATAAAGATAAAAATCTAAGAAATATAAGATAATATATTAAAAACATGAAAAAGAATAAAAGAAAATACTTACTCAAACTGTGATGGATAATGATAACCAGAAAAATTAGCAGCTTTGTTTAAGGCAGATCTCCAACTTTGCAGCTTGTCCATGTTATATCTCTGTTCATGTTGAGCAAATGCATCTCGAAAAGTGCCCTTTTGATGTCTTACATTTGTTGGATCTATATTGTAGAAAACTGGTATTACAATCTGCTGATTGACTTCCTTGCATTCAATGATTTTCTCAAGCTCTTCCAAGCACCACTTTGAAGAAGCATAGTCTTCTGAGAATATGATCAATGAAATTGCTGAGCCTTCAATTGCTTTGACAAGTGCTAGTGATATTTCATCTCCACTCTCAAGTCTGTCATCTACGTAAGCATCAATATGCTTCTGAAGTAACTCCTTAGTCAAATGGCTAAGAAAACTTTGTCTGATGTCTGAACCTCTGAAGCTGATAAATACATCATGCTTTGTTTGTTGAAAATGAGAAGAAGAAGAAGAAGAAGCCATTGATTGTAGATAGATGTGAACTCTAGTCCTTCAACACAAGCCACAAGGGTCTTGATGTTTTGTAGAAACAACAGTGAGTCTGCTCCTACAGATAACAGAAGAAAACTAAGTAAATTAACAGACCTATTGATCTAAACAAAAGGAAAGAAGAGGCAATTTATTAATTTTACCTGCTAAAGCTATTCTTTCTTTGCTTGCTTCACATTGCTACACAGAACTGCATCTATGTATATATTGTTGTTGAGTCGGTTATATAATTTATTAATTTTACTTTTGACTTAATTATTTAATCTTTTACAACTTGCTAAGTTGCTATACTTTTTTCCATGAAGCACCACGCATTAATGTGATGAGATATTATTATTAAAATTATTATCTTTTTTCTGTCTCTCAAATTTCAGTTCGTTTCTCAGGACAAGCTAGCTAGTATAAAGACTACATCAAAAACATTTAAAACTGCATCACTCTCAAAGCATAGAAGTTTACATATTCTGTTTTTTATTGATGAATGATTTTCAGCAGAAAAATAAAATTCTTAAATTGCATTTGGTTATATCATTTGACAAAATGAAGATTGAATTTGTTAAATACAGACACAGAAAAGACGTATCATCATTCATCATTTGCAAAGTCAACTAGAATTAAGAAATAGTAGCTGAGGAAATGTTACAGCGACGTCTAACTATTTTATTATTCACTTAATGTTATCTAATTTTATTATTTTATTTTAAAAAAGAATTGACATAAAAGAACAATATGCAGAAGTCTTCTGTGTAACTGTACTATTAATATGGATATTGAAAAGTCTTGTTTGAGGAACAAGTTGGCTTCTGTGTGTCTTCTGTGCTTTTAATTGTTGATTTGGCTAATTGAAAATTTAATATGGCAAAACTTGGTTAATTTAATAATATTGTTAAATTGTTGAGGCAAATCATTTGAAATAAAACGTTGAATTGGTTATACACAGAAAAGGTCACTGATCATGCAAGTTTAAATCTTTTACTATTGAGCCATTGTCCACATTAACAGACTTAAATTTTCATGCAACAATAGCAATTCTGAGTCTCTTTAGAGGTTGTTTTTAGGCCAAATCCAACACATTAATAAAATAAAAGGAAAAAAATCAACCAAAAAATTTTTGTTTCTGTTAAACAGTAAATTTATTTATTTATTCTATTTTTAGAAATAAAAATTTATTTTCGAGAACAAAGAGATTCAAAGAAATTGCGCTTTCTCTTTACATATATATATTGGAGGATGGGGGGTTATAGGAGGGTTCATGATTCAAAGTAAATGCTTAAAAACAAAACAAACCAACTAAAATAAGCTGTTGAACAATATTACTAAATTATTTCTCTCATTGTTGCATTAAAGGGGTGGCTATTATTTGAATCTCTTGGTTTCTGGAAACAGTACCTAGAAACAACCTTATGAGATGTTTCACAAGAACATTAGCTTCTAAAGTATTACAAATCACATGCAGAGACTACAGTATTGTCAGTTAGGTTTACTACACTTAGATTTACTAGTACCTTTCAAAGGATATAGCTTCACTACTTCAAACTTACTAAGCTTACAGTTACTGGGCTATCTAAGATGCCATTTAATATAACTGATGAATCCTTCAACTGCAACCCGAGCTTCGCTCGCTTGCAAGGCAAGCCACGGCGGGATGGTGCTCTTACGGTGGGACTCCGACACCCATGTCAGTAAACGGAAGATCAGAGTAACAATAATGGTAAGTGGATTCTATGTGTATACCTGGGAACCTTTGGGATTGATATATATATTGGGTAGGTAGGGTCAATAAGGTCATTTTGTCTTGATAGCGATGTATGCCACGTAGACGTAACGATCAATACGGAAATCATTATTTCGCGAGGCATGGTAAGCACTGACAACGACATTTGGGGAGGACCGACCGAGGGAGCTAGCTCAGTCAGTAGGACATACCATATCAATAACAAAATTAAAGGGAAATGCTAAGTAAGAAATTCAGGGTTCCTTTTATGATTATCCATCTCATTAAACAAGGTGTCAAGAGTAATTCTAATAACCAGTGTTTCTAAACATTTTAGTGCTTGAAAAATCCTGAATTTGACTAATATAATAGCATTTTACTTCCTTGCAAAACACTTGTTTATTTGTTTTTCATATCTCACTAAGTCTAACAACACATGTTTAGTTGAAGTGGTAGGTAATCTATTCCCTTTAAGTAAGGTTTCAAGTTCAAGTATTGTGTGTGGAAAAACCCTTGTTGGCAAAGCTCTACCCCTATTATGGGACCTCAGCTAACTCAAGTCAGATTAAGTAGAGCCCAGTGAACTTCTGGATACTGGTGATTTCGACCAAAAAAAATATAGAAGTATGTCTTAATAGTTGAGTAACCATGAAAAATTGATCCTTTGAGCTAGTTATATACCACATATAAAAGGAAAGCAATACTAAATATTTGGAAGTATAATGGTGTTCTAGTAGTTGCTTCAATAGCTTTCCTTTCCTTAATAATGCTTAATAAAATGAGCAATGGTGATACATCCCTTTTATGAAGACATAACTTTCCTATCTTAAATCGAAAAGGTAAAAGGAACAACACATATATAGTATGCACATTAAATAATGAGGTTTGGCTATATACAGTGATAGCAAGTTCTAAACACAGTCATGATCCCTCTTTTTCACTACATATATATATAAGCTTTCTTGACAGAATTTATAGAGTGATTCTTGAAGTAGAGGCCATTGGCCAACTAGAGATTCTGATGCAGCTGTTTGCCAACTTCATTTGAAAGAAAAGGCTCTATTTAAAAACAGAATGCAAATCTTTTCTTAGACAATAACAAGTTTTATTCATTGTCAACATTATTTTTTTTTATAGAAAAAGAAATATTATTGAAGAAGAGAATAGAATACACAAAAGGAGGACAAGAGGTCCTCAAAGAGGAAAACTAACGCAACAAAATAAAACACCAAGGAGGAAACAAAAACATTAGTTCATAATAGCCCTCTAGTCCCGTTGGAGATCCATAACTGAAACCCCTCTAAACATTCCATGGGCCGAAACCCACAAAGAAGCCGAAAAGGTTACTCTATCCCACAAAAGATGAGGTGGGAGGAATCTGTTATTGAAGATCCTGGCATTCCGTTCCAACCAAATAACCAACAGGCCTGCAAGAATTGCACAATGCCAAAGGCCTTTATGCTCTTTATTCCTCCCAAAGCCAGCGAACTTAATAGCAAGAAAGGCTCCCAAATCCGCAGGGCAAACCCAACTCTATTCAAAATAGCTAACTAATTTATTCCAAATCAACCTTGCCACATCACAATGCAGGAAAAGGTGGCTGTTCGTTTTAGAACTACCAAAGCACATCACACACACGTTAGGTGACAACGCCATGTTGGGTCGTCGAATCTGGAGCATATCATTCGTGTTGATTCTATTAAGCCCTGCTGTCCAAGTAAAAGCTTTTACTTTAGAAGGTGCCTTAATCTTCCAAAAACTTTTAGATAAAAAGGTAGCGCTATGATTTGGCCTACGAATCAAATATTTGAAGAGCGAAGAACACGTATATGTGCCAGACGCATCTAAGTTCCAAGTTCTCTTGTCTGGAGTGGAAGACAGACGAAAAGGATTGAGTTCATTGTCAACATTATGAAACAGGAAAATCAAAGATTGATTTATATAAAAAATAAAAATAATACAAAGAGTGTAATACCCGAAAATTTTTCAATCAACGTTAAGGTCCTAATTTAATTTTTATTTTAATTTGGAAGGAAAAGGAGAAAATTTTAAATAAATGAAATTTTATTTGGACCAAAATTAGGACTTAACGGGAAATATTGGGTGTAAGTTTATTAACCCCAAAGTCAATTTTAACAATAAATAATACATTAAATAAATATACAAATATATATATATATATATATATGCAGTTTTTTTTTCTTTTTTTTCTTTTTTTTAAAAGAAAATAATAGAAAAAAAAATAATAAATAAAATAAAATAAATATGGATGTATATGGCGGAAATGGGGGGGGGGGGGTCACACACGTGACCCCCCTTAATAAAAGAAATATACATGTATAGGGAGGAGGAAGTGGGGGTCACGTGACCCCCCCTTAATTAATAATTGGTCCCCATTTGCCTTGCCTCCAGAGAAGCACCCGAGAAGCTAAAGCAGAAAAAAAAAATGAAGGATTGGAGACGCACGACGCTAGGGCCAAGGAGAAGAGAGGACGCGCGTGTGGTGTGCGGGAGGAGCTAGCCCGAGCTGCTACGCCGTCGCCGACGGCGACTCTGACGCCGGAGGAAGGTGGGCCGACGCTGGTCTTCACGGAGGAGAGAGAGAAAGCTTGGTTAGAGAGAGAAACAAACGAGAATAGTGTTTTTCGCCGGAATCTCGCCGGATTTTGGCCGTTCCGAGCTCGAGGAAGGTGACCGGGGGTTTCCTATACCCCATTCCATCATCTTAACCGATTGAATCGAGGTAAAAAGTCCCGAATCTCTCCAACCCCAATTTTATCAATTTTAGGGATTTTTAGAAAGACCCCAATTGATTCAATATGAGTATTTTGGATCCTAAATTGAAGTATTTGCACGCTAGGAAGTGAGTTGGAAGCTTAGGAACGGAACCAAATTGATGGAATTTGTCTGGGTTCGAAAAAGTGTAGGAAAATGTGATTGTTAAGGTTTAAGGGTGTTGCGGAATGACTTGGGGTGCACTGAAAGGTTGAATAATAATTATATAATTATTAAAAATTATTGGAATGTACGAGGGATTAAAACCCGAGTAATTTCCGTCTCACCCGGAACCCCGTTCGGGGAAAAAGAGACAATTTTCTAATTTTACGCGTATTCGGGTATACGTATTCATGTGTAGGTGAAGTGTTCAGGGTTATTTTGATAAATGGAAATTTTGGACAAGTAGAATTTATGACTCTTGAGCCATAAATTCAAGACTTGGGTAATGGGAACTTCACATGAACACATGAAGGGGAATTTAGACAAGTGGAAATCTCTAACCTAAGCAATTAGATGTTCTAAATGGCTCGAAAGTGTGAAAGTCAAATATGGGGCATTCTGGACTTTCAAAAAGAGAAATTTAGACGACGTAACGAATTAAATAATTAGTTCTTAGAAATATCTAAACGGTACATGAGTATTAGTACGACACACGCATTTTTAGATGTTTAATTACGCGTTCTAAATTTCCTAAATATATATGTGTATAGGGCACCATACTGTGAGTGGACCTTCGGGCACACCGAGAGCTGATCCGAAGTGCCAACCAGGTGAGGGGCTTTCCCATCCTTGCCCTCTTGCGGGTTGTATGAGGATGTGGAAAAAAATATGGTTTGTATTATTTGCCTCTTTGTTAGAATATGTATGTTAGAAACATGCTATTGTTATTCCTAAATGTTATTATATGAAATTACATGTTATATGTGTATTTGATACATGTGAAATATCATGATGGCTTGGGAAGCCTTATATGGAAAAAGGGTTCTTGGAACCTAGAACGATATCGGGGGTAGGATCGAGTCTACTTTCGGTGTCTAAATTCCATGGTCCTAGAAACTCACAAGTTAAATGAAGTTGGAAACCTATTGTTTGATCTTGAAATTTTTGAAATAATCGAACTTAGGATGTTCTTCCTTGAAATTATTTTCGAACTTGGGAAAGGGTATAAACTTATAAGTTTTTTTTTTTTCAAGAAAAGTAAAACCGAACTAGTAGGGGTTCATAGGAGTCATGTAGAGTCTATGATAAAAGAGGTGTCCATTTTAAATAAACCGGGTAGATCGAGTATGTCCTCGTGAAGTCGGACACCTAAGAGTCCAAAGTCTATGAGTTTGCCACTTTGTGGTTAAAGCTTTGGTTAGGCCAAAGTCACACGAGTCGCCGGCTATGTACCAAGTAAAGTCTTGGTGCCAGATATGTCTCAAGTAAAGTCTTGGGGCCAGGGGTTCCTAGAATGATCAACTAGGTTCCTAACCGCTCACGTGAGCTATGCCTTCGGGCCAGTTTACCTCATAACGGATGCCACTCACGTGAGTTATGCCTTCGGGCCAGATTCTCTCCTAACGGAGATATGCCTTCGGGCCAGTTCTCTCCCCAAAGGGAGATATGCCTTCGGGCCAGTTTATGTTATTTTAAAACGATATATGATATTGGAAAGTGTTTGATGATATTGAACATGTGATATATATATATGCCTAATTTTGTCAATATATGTGTTATATATGCTAAATGCATGATCACTTAAACATGAAAGGTTAAAAGGAATATTATATGTGCATGTGGATGTGATTGGCTCCCTTTCCCCAGTTGTAGTGGTACCCGCTACTACACCAAGGATGGGAAAGCCTCTCACTGAGTCCGTTTGACTCACCCCCCCAATTTTACATGTTACAGATACAGGTGTAGCGGGCACCGGACACGTGTCTACTTCCTCTCAAGGGGGCGGACATTCCTAGAGACCTCACGCATTGTTCGCGTGAGAGGTTTATCTTTTGATGTATACATTCTTTTGTTATATTTCATTGATGTATACATTATTTTGAGTATAGCCTTTGATGTATAGGCAATTGCTATATGTATAAATATATGTACAAATCTAGACTTGTCGGCTTCATACTGTTTAAAGATTAAGTCATGGATGGGAATATAGGATATATGAATATTATGATGAGTATGAATTGCTTCCGCATGTGAATAGGATAGGTCACACCCTATGGGGTGTGATCAATATGTAAATTATATATATATATATGTGTGTGGTTGGTATGTGATTGTTTGCAAATATATAAACCTGCATGTGAATAGGATAGATTACACGCATTGAGGCGTGTGATCAATATGTAAAGTTAAATGCGAGTGTGGATGCTTATATACAGGTGATCGAACAGGTTATATATATATTGTGTGTGAATAGGATAGGTCATTCCCTTGTGGTTTGATCACTACGTATATACATATTTATGTGTGACTGCTTATGTGAATGGATGTATATATATACTTGAATTGGGCTGAAGCGGCAATGAGCGCCGTGGATTGCAGGTTATTTAGGCCACCATGAATGGCGTGGCCAATATTTATTATGTGAATATTGTACGTTGTCTGTATAGCAGGGTAATTATTTTAAATGGTAATAGGGAAGGCTTACGGGTTTAGGGGTGAAATCCTACTCCCGTGCCGGTCACGGACTCCTAGAAATGGGGTCGTGACAAAGTTGGTATCAGAGCCAGGTTTCTTTTAAATAGTATGAAGCCATAGGTATGACCGGGTGTCGGTTTACCCTTCTTTGTGTACCCGGGCACAACGTGGGAGTAAAAGGGCACTTGTGGGAATACCCAGGAAAAATGCGTCAATCCTTTCTTTCTACTCTCTTTGATATTTAAATATATCATTGCTATATGCGTATTTATTAGGTGTGATCTTTGTGCAGTACAGGGATGCTGCCGACCACTAGGCAGGCTAGGAGGGGCGGTAGAGTCCCTGCACGTATAGATGAGGAGTCCGTTCGGGAGGAGAGAGTGCCTCCCAGGGGCCGAGCTAGAGACCATGCTAGAGGCCGTGCTAGAGGCCGTGCTCGCGGTCGTGGTAGGACACAAGAAAGAGAAGTGCATAGGCAACAAAACCCAAAGCCACAGGTTGAGACGGGTGCTCCGTCGGTGGCTGAGATGTTGACTGCAGGATTTCAAGAATTGAGAGCCGAAATAACCCGCCAAATTCAACAAGAAGTCCGCCGTTTAGTTGTCGGCGAAGAAGAAGAGCAAGTGATATCGGTTGAACAGGAAACTGAAACAAGGGAGGAAGAACCTAGAAGGGATTGGCAACTAAGGGACGTACCCAGGAGACCGAGGGGAGTTCCGAGGGAATTGCCAATTACAAAATTCTTGAAGTTAAATCCGCCCACATTTAGCGGAACCGAAACCAAGGAGGACCCTCAACATTTCCTCCGTGATATGATCAGAATTGGGCAATTACTGAGGTGTCCAGGAGGAGAGATGGTGGAACTTGCCTCGTTTCAGTTAAGAGGCGCTGCACGGGTTTGGTTTGAATCAGTACAGAAGAGATATGCAAGGAGAGTTGCTCCTATGACCTGGGAAGATTTTCAGAGGGAATTCCTGGGTCGGTTTCTGTCTGAAGGAATGAAGTATGCCAAGCGTCAACAGTTCGAAGACTTGTGGATGACGCCGAATATGTCTGTAACCGAGTTTGAACTACAGTACACAGAGCTAGCTCAATACGCTCCTGAATTAGTTCCTGATGAGAGTGAATTGATCAAGAGGTTCATTCACAGACTGGTAGAGCCGTTGTTCGTAGTGCTACTACCCCAGTGTAATCAATTTGAAACTTTAGCACAGGCTGCGGATTGTGCAAGAGTGATCGAAAATAGAAAGAAGTTTGGGACGTCGGCGAATCCCAAGAATAAATTATTGATGGGCAATGAGGGCCAAGGGTGGAGGAAGAAGCAAAAGACAGCTGGTAATTCTGGTATAGTTTCAAATTATGCAGGACAAGTTGGTGGGCAGTCTGTTATTACCACCACAAGTTCTGGGAAGAGTAACACCCAAGGTGGACAGAGAGTACAAGGCAGTAAAAACACCGGTGACACATGGCCTCAATGTACAATCTGTAACAGACGTCATTTTGGTGTATGCCGAAAATTGACCGGTGCATGCTACACTTGTGGCGAGGTGGGCCACATGTCTAGGGAGTGTCCTAAGCGGAGGGAAGGTACAAGTGTGAGGAGTAACCCGACTCCGAGAAGTACTCCTATTCCAGCCCCACCGGTGAGAGCCTTGCCACCACATACAACCAACACGGGTGCAATTAGAGGTCGTGGTGCGGGTAACAGTGGTAGAGTTACAGGGGCAGTGAGTGGCGGTCAAGCCAGAGTATTCGCACTTTCTCAGCAGGACGCTCATGCATCCAATGCAGTGGTCACAGGTACTCTACTTGTTAGTTCTCTTGAAGCAAAAGTGTTGTTTGATTCTGGTTCTACTCATTCATACGTGTCGCATGAATTTGCCTCTAAATTCAAGAGAAGTCCATCTAGAATGGAAGAGATAGTATTAGTATCTACTCCGATGGGAGATTCGGTACAAGTTGAGTATGTGCATAAATCCTGTGTGGTGGAGGTCGATGATCATGAGACTATAGTAGACCTTCGTCTTTTAGTTATGGTTGATTTAGATGTAATTCTGGGAATGGACTGGTTGGCATCTTGTCATGCGGTGGTGGATTGTAGAGCTAAGTGTCTAAAATTTAGCATGCCGAATGAAGAACCTTTTGTGATAAGGGGCGACGGAGCCGCTCCGTACCCAAGCTTGATTTCAGCTATCAAGGCATCCAAGCTACTTGAAAAAGGGTGCAAAGGGTACCTGGCCTTCGTGAGAGACACTACGAAAGAAGTGGTTTCACCGAATCAAGTACCGGTGGTGCGTGTGTTCTTAGATTACACGCATTGAGGCGTGTGATCAATATGTAAAGTTAAATGCGAGTGTGGATGCTTATATACAGGTGATCGAACAGGTTATATATATATTGTGTGTGAATAGGATAGGTCATTCCCTTGTGGTTTGATCACTACGTATATACATATTTATGTGTGACTGCTTATGTGAATGGATGTATATATATACTTGAATTGGGCTGAAGCGGCAATGAGCGCCGTGGATTGCAGGTTATTTAGGCCACCATGAATGACGTGACCAATATTTATTATGTGAATATTGTACGTTGTCTGTATAGCAGGGTAATTATTTTAAATGGTAATAGGGAAGGCTTACGGGTTTAGGGGTGAAATCCTACTCCCGTGCCGGTCACGGACTCCTAGAAATGGGGTCGTGACAAAGAGAGTTGCTTGTGAACCAAGGAGGAAATACATAAAAGTAATCATAGAAACTTGATTTCTATGAAGTCCTTTCCTTTCATTCTGCTTGCAAATTCCAAAGGCAAGGGTTGGAAGATGTTGGGAAAGAAAAAAGATGATGCACAAATCAGATCCGAAATGGTCACTTAATCGAAAATAAAAGTATATCACAAGTGCAATTCTTGATTGTAACCTTTTCGCCTAAATTTCCCAATAGATACAAAAACAATGTCCAACTAAAATTAGACCAACTAGAACAGGTACAAAATACATGAAATAAAATCTCTCAACAATTTACAAGAGATCAATACACACTTTAGTCTAAAGCTTGAGTACGAGGAAGCATCACCAACACAAATTATTTAAAGGGTTTAGGACACTCAAAAACCACCATTAAACAGCATCTAAACTATCAATAATTCACCAACAAACTTCTTCTAAAACACACATTCAATACAAACACGAAGAAAAGTTATTAAAACCCAAAAACAGAACAAAACTTGACAAGGGCAAACGATCGACCAAACTAGCTTCAATTCAAGAACTGACCGTTAGATATGAAGAGGAGAGTGTCTAAGAACCCGCCCACATAATTTCAGCCCAATCGAAGAAAAATCCACCTCCCAATTTCAACAGAAAGAAGTGCTGGTCTGTACAATTTTTTCAGATTTGTTTTTCACTCTCTAAGCTCCTTTTTCTCTCTCTACAAAACTCCACTCACTCTGTATATAGAGTTAAAAATATGGGTCATGGAGTTGAACAAAATGAAACGTTTTCAGACCAAAATAGTGAATTTATCTTCTAGGTTGAATCACTCCTATTTAAAGTCTCAAAACAAAATGAGACTTTAAATAGGAGTGATTCAACCTAGAAGATAAAATCACTATTTTGGTCTGAAAACGTGGCTGTAGCTCCAATCCCAAGGGAGGCAGTTCAATGGTACAAGATTCCTTCAATTTCATTGTTAGGGTGGACAACAGTTGATCATCAGTTTCATTACCTTCAATACCATTATCAGAGGCATAGATTGGGCACACTCCACATGCTTTTATCAACTTATCCTGATCGAACATATGCTTCGGATTAAGAAAGAATTGAAATTCCAACTCCCAAGTGGTGATTTCATAATGTTCAAATAAGTCACAGTACCATAGGAAAACATGATCCGTATTTAAGTCCGTCAAATTAACACAAGGCCCCTCGTTCCTTATCCGAAAACCTTCAAATTCCGACTTACCATCGATGTCACATTCAATTACAGCAGATTTCGTAGAGGTGAAAGGTAACTGAGGAAGAACACAGCAAAAGACGAAGCCCAATAGAGGCTGAGAAGATGGAGCAAGTTCTAAAGTAATGGAAGACTTTCCCGTCGCCTTATATTTCAACCACTTTGGAACTGCGCTCCTTGGGTAACAAACTTGAGCTTCAGCATTACCATCATCAGTGATATGTGGTGCTTCCATCATTAAGATATGACTAAATTCCATGACATTGCAAAGTGATTGCTCATCCATTTTCATGCACCCCAAGAATGAAAAGAACAAATAGTCCGGTCTTTCATCATGCTTGATGTGTGATAATGGTAAATTGTGCACTCTCTCCAATGATGTGCATCCAATGACATCTAAGGTTGTTATGGATGGTGGAAGTTCTGGTAAACACTCCAACCTCCTGCAATATTTCAAGCAAACTTTTTTCAGCTTTGAAAGATGCTTGATGGTAGCAGGCAAGGTCACCAATGATGTGCTTCCACTGAAATCTAAACATGTAATAGATTGTGGAAGTTCTGGTAAAGACCTAAGCCACCAGCAATCTGTCAAATGAACTTCTCCTAGCTTTGAAAGAAGCTTGATGCTAGCAGGCAAGGTCTCTATGCCACTTCTGTTTAGAAATAAACACTCTAACCTTGATAAAGCACTGATGTTGTTAGGGATTTCAAACAACTTGATGCATCCATTCAAATTTAGTTTTTCTAAATTTGGCAAGGCGTCGAATAGGATGCATAGCTCCCTTTTGGAAATTACTTGATTGTAATTGTAAATAGAAAGTCCACTGAGAGATGTCAGCATACATAATTCCTTTATGGGAAGACTCTTTAGTGTTGAACCGTTGAGTTTGACTTCATCAAGGACCTTGAAATGACCAAATGAAGAATGCAACATTTCGATCTCTGTTTCAGATAGATCTAAATATTGCACTTTCTGGGACGACAACGAAAATTCCTTGAGATTGTAGCATCCACGGACTTCAAGGTCTTTGAGAGATTCAAAATGAATCTCACTTTGAAGACTCCTTAATTCCTTGCATCCAAAGAGATTCAAAGAAACAAGGGTGTGGCAAGATAAGATGGATGGATGAACACTACACAAACTTTCACATTTGTAAAGGTTCACTACTTCAAGATTACACGCCTTAGAGAAATCAGGAAGCTCCATCAATTGTTTTGATTCACTAAAATCTATTTTCTTTAAATTCACCAAATCCTGCACAATTAAAAGTGAAATGTTACATGAAAAAATCCTAAGATTTTCATGAAATCAAAAACTAAAACATGCATTAGAATATATACCTTTACTCCATCCCAGAGTTTTTGAACATGGCTATATCTTATGCAAAGCTCAACGAGTTTCTCAGCACATGAAACTAATGTTAGAGACTTCAAAGGATATCCATCCCAATGAAGATATCTTAATTCATTAGGAAATGACTTAAGGCCAGAAGGAAGGTTCAAATACTTCCACCCCCACAGAGAAGTTATTTTGAGAATTCTTAAATTACTCATTTTATAGAATATGTCAGGACTTAGGTGTATATCTTTACTAATTTCATTGCAGTCCAAAGTTATCCCTTCAGCTGCATCAGTTCCCTAACATAAAAGCAAAATCAAAATAACATTAAAACATGGTGTCTGAAAATTCATCTACAAAATCAAACAAAAGAATCAAATTATTTGGTGAATATTTCTCTTACCTTGTTATTTTTCAATACATCCAAAACTTCCTCTACATCTCTCAATCGGCTACGTCTTCGTGGATCTCTGGTAGATTCTTCACGAACTATTTGCTCACCCATTTCTTGTAACAAATCATGCATTTGTATTTCATTGTCATTTGAAATTGTTATAAGGGCTTTATCTACAAGGGTGGCTATTCCACTCTCTGCATAGAAATTACAAGCATCTAATATCCTTATAACATCATCTTTCTTTTGTCCTTTGAAAAAGAATGCAATGTCTAGAAATATCTCCTTTTCTGTATAATCTAATCCATCATAGCTCACCTTCAATACATTTTGAATTTGCACATTAGGATGCTTCTTGAGTTTTCCAATTACACTTTCCCATGTTTTCATATCTCTAGTATGCAAATATGAACCCAAAACTTTTAGAGCTAATGGAATGCCTTTAGCATAGCCAACTACCTGTTTTGATAACTCTTCATATTTCATTGTGGGAAGGCTAAGGTTGAAGGCATTCAAGCTGAAAAGTTTAAGGGAATCTTGAAAGTTCAATTCTTGGACCTCATGAATTGTATCAACTCTTTCATCATTCAATACATGCTTGTCTCTACTTGTTATGATGACTCTACTTCCTGGTCCCCAACAATCTCGTTCTCGAACTAAACATTCTAATTGCTCTCGATCATCCATGTCATCAAGCACCAGAAGGACCTTTTTTGAATGCAGCCTTGTCTCAAGATGTTGGAGTTTTGCTCTAGTTATGTCGTGAATATGAAGATTTTCTTCCTCAAGTAGTTCCAAAACAAGTTTCTTTCTTAAATAACTCAACCCATTCTTTTTTGATTCTTCTCTTACATTTTCTAGGAAGCAGTTGCTTTCAAACTGGGAAGAAAATTTATGACACGCAAAATCTGCAAGGGTCGTTTTACCTATGCCTCCCATGCCCCAGATTCCAATCACTCTAACTTCCTTTGACTCAATTTTAAGAAATTGTTCAAAAAAAGCAAACTTTTCTTCAATTCCGACAAGGCCTTTTGGCTCGTCAATTGGGCAAAGATCATCAAGCTTTTTCCTAACATCTTTTGCTATTTTCTCAATGAGTTTAGACTCATCCCTGGCATACACAAAGGAAAAGAAAAGGACAATGAATCACAAGAAGAATCCGGAAAGAATTAGTTAAACTCTTAGGATTCAGTCTTAAATTGTTGGGATATTGCCCATAGGAATTGTGGAAAGAAACAATTAGGAGAATAAAGATTAAAATCCTTTTTCTTACTCAGAATAATAAATAAATTGCCATAGAAAATAACAGATATGCATTTTTTTAAAAAAAATAAAAGAGACTTACTCAGAATTTGATGAATAATGATAGCCAGATAAATTGGCAGCTTCATGCAAGACAGATCTGTAACTTTGCAGCTTGTGCATGTTATATCTCTGTTCATGTTGGGCAAATGCATCTTCAAAAGTGCCCTTTTGATGTCTTACATTTGTTGGATCTATATTGTAGAAAACTGGTATTACAATCTGCTGATTGACTGCCTTGCATTCAATGATTTTGACAAGCTCTTCCAAGCACCACTTTGAAGAAGCATAGTCTTCTGAGAATATGACCAATGAAATCTTGGATCCCTCTATGGCTCTGACAAGTGCTGATGATATTTCATCTCCTCTCTCAAGTCTATCATCAACATACACATCAATCTGCTTTCGACATAATTCCTTCGTCAAATGGCTAAGAAAACCATGTCTGGTGTCTGAACCTCTAAAGCTAATGAACACGTCATATTGGACTTGGGGAACATGGGAAGAAGAAGAAGCCATTAATTTATTTGAACTGAAACAAGACCAATAATACTGTCTTGATTTATTCTAGATGGATCTGAAATCTAGTCCCTCAATACAAGTGTGGTATTTTCTAGAAACAACAGTGAGTCTTCTCCTATAGATTACAGAACAAAACAAAGTGAATTGACAGACAGAATAATGATAATTCAAACAAAGGAAAGAAGAGGCAATTCCCAGAACAAAGTTAGATTTAAGTGGGCAAAGATTCATGAGGAAGATGATCAGATATGTACCTGGTCAAACTGGCTAGGCCTGATCTTCGGTTGAATTTTGCTTATGATCTTGTGTTTTCATTTGGTGTTCAGAAGAGAAATGAAAAATGCTTATATATATTTTTTTGTTTCCCAAAGTATCCCCACACCGACAGGCCAAGGACTAATCCTCCACGGATCTGAGCTCCATTTAAGAGTTTGCCGCTGGCCAATTGATTACTGCATACACAAGGTATCGAACCCCCAACACTTGCTTAAGTAAAAATGCTTATATTACAATTAACATTCAAACACTCAGAAAAGGTGGATGATTTGATAGGGCAAGATGGCTTACTGTTTTATATTATTTTCGATAGTTGATTTGGCTAATTTAATATGTCAAGTTGGCTAATTTAACAACATTGTTGACTTGTTTATATAAAATAAAAGATTCACCAAATCACTCTCTTTTTCTCTCTCTCACACAGCACTATTTCTTTATGACTTAGATAATGTGAAACTCTCAATATTTTTTGGCAAGTTGACATAACGCTGTTTCTTCAAGTCCTATGATTTAATATTGACATTATGAAGCACGTCCCACGTAAAAAGAAATATTATACTAACATATATAAGGATAAAAGTTCAGTAGTACCGAACTTCAGTGCATTCCTTCAATCATGTAGTGTCATTTGTTAATATTAATAAAAACTCACATTAATTAGGACCCAACTTGAATGAATTAAGAACTAACTGATTTGAAGGATGTACTGAAGTTTAGTACTACCGTACTACTGAACATCTACTCCATATATACTTATTCTCTTTTTAATTTAATGGACTATTGAAAGGGTATATGTGTGATATATTTAAATTATTGAAGATGTATGTTCCAAACGTGAAGCAATATGATATTTGTCGATCATAAGACTACAACTTTTTACTCATAACTTGAAAAGATGGCTTTCGCATTGACAAGAGATCTCAAAAGACCTATCCAATTCAAGAAGGTAAGGGAACTTGGGAAGTCTAAATGTGCTGAGAAGTAACAGGTATGAGAAAGATTCATTACTTCCTTTGGTGAGTGGATCCTCTCAAAGATATGAATCCAATAAATAAAGGCAAAAATATCTTTGATCTCCCTAAACTTTAGGGTCTCTACTTAATTTTGTTTGCCATGATTTGTGTCCCAACATTTTCAATTTGCAAACAATTATGACATTCAACCAAATTTCGTATAAATAATTAATAGTATATGTAAATATGACTCTCCTCATGACCTCTATTATTGATTGTGATGACAAATCATATATTTAGTAACGTTGTTTCAATTTATAGTCATGATTATTTTTGTACTACAAAATAAAAAGTGTAATTGCATATATATAAATACTAGAAGCTTCACGTATGTGCATATCAAAATTTTCTTTTATTTACAAAATATAATATAAATTATTATTATTAATTTTAAAACAATAAATTAAAAATTAAAAAAAAATTCTTTCATAACAATTGCAATTATCCTTTAAAAAAAATACCATAACCAGTTAACCACTATTCTTTTTTTTTTGTGAGTATAATGTTTTTCATTCCCAAAGATGGGATTTGAATCCCCACCACTTGGTTAAGTGAGAAACCACTAGACCACACTCTTGTGGTTAACCACTGTTTCTATTTTTTCTCTCCCATAATCTTCTCACATCATATTTTTATTTTTTTTTAATTATTTAAATGACTATTTTGGGAGACCATTGACCAAAAGGAATCACAATTATATTAATATATATATATATATATATATATATATATATATATATATATATATATATATATATATATATACTAGAGGCTTCATATGCATGTACCTACATGTCAAATTCTTTTTTAATTTATAAAATATAATATAAATTGTTATTTTAATTTTAAAACAATAAATTAAAAATTAAGAAATTATTTTCTTTTATAACTACCCCTACCATTATCCATTTTTTAAAAAAACAAAATACCACTACCACTATTCTTATTTTCTTTCTCCCATTATATTTTAATATCATATTTTTTTTTAATTAGTTAAATGGTCATTCAATTTCATTTGTATTTTTTAAACGTAAGGTAAAGCTATTTTGGAAAATCGGAGACGATTGATGAAAAGGGTCCAGAACTATATAAATATATATACATTTTTTAATTAGTTAAATGATCATTCAATTTAATTTGTATTTTTTAAATATAAAATAAAGCTATTTTGAGAGACTAATGATAAAAAAGGTCCAGAATCGTATAAATATAGATATGGTGTATGTATGCCCCTAATTATTAATTTAAAGTGATTTCCATGAAGCGATTTGCTGGGCTCTATGAAATTTTTGGGATGATTAGTAGAGAAATTTTCAACTTGTAAATATACATTTGGAAATTGCAAGCCATTTCTGTTGACTTATATGCTAAGAAATAATATTACTTGGTTGGAACTTGGAATGAGTAAGACATTTTTTTTTATACAAGTAATAATTGCTATTCAAATCAATTCACTTCGAGGTATTGCCATATTATATATAAGAATTTTTTAAAGTAATAATTCAAACTACAGTTTATCATTTATATACAACTCTTCTCATAAAATTTTATTCATACTTGGCCAAACACTACGATTGACTACCCTTGATTCAGTGACTTTGATTTGATTTGATACATTGATTATAAGAATCATTAAATTTATTTTTACCGAGTCACAAAACTTGAATTTAAACAAATAAGATTTATATGAATACATTTTGGGCAACATTGGGTGCCGAAACCAACAAATAAAAATTATCCTACTATAATATGAACTAATAGAGCACAGTGTAAGCAGGGTCGATCCCACGGAGATTGGATGATTCTTAATTCTTCTAAAATAACTAAGACGCAAGTGGAAAAGGAAATAAAAGAAAATAAAGGGGGGTGTGAAATAAGTGATCTAACCTAAATAAAATAAATAAAGCATGATTAAAATCAAGTGACAAAGTATGAAAATCAGCTTCTGTGATAAGACGTGGGCACGGGTAAACAGTAGCGTCGACAAAAAGTGATTAAATCAGAGAAATAAAAATCCAGTTAGGGTATCCATCCTTTGGAACTATTTTGAGTTATTCATTGATTCAATTTATCACCTTCTAATATAGCATATTGGCTATAATGGTCGAACTACATCAAACATCATGATTCTCCCTTAAATAATAGATTAAGAAACGTTCATTAACCTATTCTAATTAGCTAACAACCTAGGAAACGTCCTCTAAAATTGCTTTGCTAATAGACTTGCACACATGAAGAATATACCAATACATAAAAGTAAATTCAAGAAGCTTAAATTCACAAATATGATACCTAGCTCCTTAACACAAGCAACATATAACGTATATACTCCTTGTATCAATTGCTACACATGTCAAACTACCTAAACAATTACGGATTTAAATAGCCCAACTAGCAAGAACACTAACTAACATATATATGATTGATCAAGTCATCTATACATCAAGAAAGTCTTAAAATATGTAAATCTGAAAGTAGAATAATGCTATAGAAGAAGATGAAGCAAATAAAAACATTTCCTAATCTCCCAACCCAAAATAAGTTCCAAAATAGGATTCTCTAACTAGAAAGAGAGTTTAGCCTCTCCTATACATAATGTAAATCAAAAAGAAGTGAAGGTATAAGAGTAAAAACAGAGAGACAAGGCTGGAAAAGTCCTCCTTTTCAATGCCCAAGAGCTTGGACGCAAATTAGAGGTGGAGAAATGATGAAACCAGCTGCTGGAAACTTCAGACCCTCCAAAGTTGCAGAACGGCGCCCTAAAACAGAGAGTGGAGTGGTGAAGATGATGAATGAGCGTGTGGTTCTCTCCTTCTCACGTAAAACCCCTTTTTCTACTTGCCTAAGCCAAAACCCATGCTCTCTAGTCCAAAACGACGCAGCATCGACCCTCCACGTGAGAAAAACGTGCTGGAATAAAGGGGATTGCTGAGATGTTTTAAATCTCAGATCTGGACGGGTTTTGGAATAAGCCGTGCCCACGGCTTATCTGCTGCCACGAAGAAAATTGTACAAAAGAGACCAAATCAGTACTAATTTTAATTCCATAAATCAAAGCTGAAGTAAGTCAAAGAAATGTCACTTTTGATGATTAAAATTAGAAGAAAAACACTAAAAACCCAATGAAAATCCTACATAAAATGGGACTTAGCAGCCCGTTTGTCCATGCTTTATGAAAATTGCTGATTTTTTTTTTTGGTTTGAAAATTGCTGATTTTCAAATGACTTCTTTTTAAATAGAGTTTTTTTAAAAGTGCTGTAAAGGAGTAGCAGTTTGTATTTGGCAAATTGAGTTGAGAAGTACTTTTATCAGTAACTGAAAAACAATTTGTGTTTGGTAAAATTCTATAAATAAGTGCTTTTGACTATAAAATTACCAAGAAGGGCATATATAGATTATGATTTTGTTAATGTTGTTAAATAGATAAATGGATATCAATATTTAATTTTGTTTATTATTAAATAAATAAAAATAAAATCTTAATTTATTTATTAATATATTAAAATTTTAATTAAATAATTATTAATTTTAATTAATATAATTTTGTTTTTTTTAGGATGTAATTTTGTTATCTATGATTAGTTTTTTATTAATTAATATCTATTAATGTTATTAAAATAAAAAATAATCATAAAAAATTGCATTCCTAATACGAACATCACAATAAATAACATCAATGTATTCAAATACTTTACAAAGTGTAGTTGTATAGGTCAAAATTAGGTTTAAAATAAGAAATGATATAATGGGACATATGAAATTTTATTAAGGTATTTTTGTCCTAAATTATTTAAATTTCAACTTCTGCTACTAGTTAGAAAAAGAAGCTCCAATTTCTAGCTTCTGCTTAAAGCTAAAAAAACACATTCTGCTACAACTAAAAATCACTTATTTTATGAAATAAGCATGCACAAACATGACAATTTTTTAAAATAAGTGATTATTAAAAAAATAAGTGTTTCTTTTTAAAAAATAAGCATACACAAACAAATTCTTTTTTTTTTTGATAAAAAAGCATTAAAGCTTCATTATATTGTAAAAAAAGCCAAACGGCACTTATAATAATTTAGAAAACTCTAATCTAATAATACTGAAGAATAAACCCTAACAATTATTGAACTAAGTAAACAAAGTGTAAGCTCAGCTGATCCTATTTCTTCAAGATGAAAAATCTCACCGTCCTTGGTGTTGCCAATAGAGTTGTTACTCTTATACCTCCCGCATATTAGATCTGAAGTAATCTTCAAAGTTGAAATTGTCGTAGGCTCTTCCAACATCATGATGAACGAGTGAAAATTTTTTAACATAGATGATTCGTAGATTTAGATATGATTATAACAAATCTTGAATCCAGAATCACCTGATTGTCAAAAAAATTCACAAAAGAAAATAAATACACACAAAATAAAACAAACTCCACTTACTAGATCTAAATCGATCTAACAATGGGAGACTACACTCTCATAAGAGAGGACTAAAAAACTCAGAAGTAAATCTGAAAGAAAATCACCCCCAAAATTGGGGGAATGAATATCTACTTTATTTATGAAACGTAACCACAGTAACAAAAGAAGAAGAAAAATAGGGAGGGGTTGCCAATTTTTGGATTGACAACCCCTCCGATTAGATCTACAGAAAGAAACTGGTTGAAGAACGAACGTAGAGAGAAGAGAAAAAACGACTGCTAGAATTTTTTCTCAAGAGTATTAGAAATCACAAACAAATTCTTAATGAGAGTTTCTTTTTAATATTTTTATTTTAAGTTAACAGAATAAAGTAAAATGTATTTTAAAAAAACTTAAAGTTAATTTTAAATTTATTTATTATTTATTAGAATTTATTTCATCTTATATTATTCCAAATTAAACATTAAAAAATAATTAAATATTAAACAAATGTTCCTCAAAAAATATATATTATATATATATATATATAACTCATAAAGTTAATTTCAAATGTTCATTTTATCTATTTAAGCACTAATATGCTAATTTTCTAACAACCATGTTCTTCCTCTCCAAAATTCACATTTCTTATCCCAATGACTATTATATATATGATTAATTATTATTCATTTCCCCCATTCCATAATAATGCAAACTAATTCCTAACTATTAACCTAGGAATATTTTCAAAGCCCAAATTTAAAAATTACATTCTTGACTACTTGAACACTTTCTTAATCCTAATGTTCACAATCTTAATTCTCCTGAACACAAATTTATCTCCAATATTCTATTCCAATTTTTGTTTATCCATTTATATCTCTAACCCTAACTTTATAAAAATTGCCAATGTTCAAGCGGTGGAAACACTAAACCAATTTAATATCATGCAGATTGCAGATTTGCAGGGCATTCCAAAATCCCCAAATTTCACGAACAATCCCATTTTGCTTCTAGCCATAAGTTCCCATCTACAACTCCCAAAATGAACCAAATGAGAGAGAAAAGAAAGATTAAAACTCACCAAAAGAGGAAACCAAAATTTGACCTTCTCGATTAAATGCAGAACAAGATAGCAACATTTTTCTGCTATTCTTCGAAGCTTTTACAGCTGCGTTCATGGCTGGTGCAGAGTGGTGACGATGGCAATAAAGCGAGAGACATTGGAGGCGGAGGATGAAAAGAGAATGTGAGGGAGGAAGAGAGGAGACGCAGCGAAATATGAGTTCACGGTGAGAGCCAAGAGAGGGCACAGTACTAATAATATATACAGTTTACCATAATTATTTGGCTAAAATTTTTCTTTTATGCCCCACTAAAAGAACGATCTCTTCACTTAAGTCCCTAGCATCCTTTCATTTAGGTCCCTTCCACAGTTCCAGTTTCATACCTTGCATTCAGATCTTAACATCATCCTTCTGAGTCACTGTCCCATTGTCATTGCTACCATGGTAATTGCATTTGTAACCACCACCTCTTCTAAATCCTTCATTCAGAGAATTTGTAGAATGGTACAGAAGAGTGATTCTTGAAGAACCGTATGAAATATGAAGTATGGAAGACAAGTTGAGGTTGTGTAGCAGCTGCTATAGCCATAATAAGAACCAAAAAGATGTATATTGTGAGTGCAAGTGCAACGTATATATAATACTATGTGTATATATATATATATGATGGGCTTTAAAGATAATCAGTTCAAATAACTTTACAAACAGCACTTACTATTATATATATGACTACCCAGTGCATCAAGCACAATACTACTTGAGTTCTTCGACAAGAAATTTGGTCACTGCAACAAGTAAATAATAAAAAATATAGGGCTTGTTCACTTACTAGAAATGCATTTCATGAAAATGAAAAAGTAAATGGGACTCAACTTTTTTACTTTTTCATTTCTATTAACTTTTAAAAAAAATATAAAATATCTATTATACCTCTTTGATTTGACATAATTTAACATAATTATAATGTAAGGGGTAAAATGGTCATTTTAGTACATTCCCATTCTATTTCCATTACCAAACTTTTACTACTAAACACATCAAATGCACCCATAGTGTCATTTTAGAAAAAAGAGGAGGATTAAAAAATAACAAATGGTATTCTTCTTAATTAAGGTACATTTTTTGTCAATATTCATAAGCCTCTTTACGGTTTTTTTTTTCTTTGGTTCCAACTTGGATATCTGAACTCAAATTCTTCAATCTGAAATATAAACTATAAAATAAACTCATTCTACTGCCGGGAGTGCAAGAAACCAAAAAAATTATTTTATTTATTTTTAATGAATGGTGTTAAGTATTTAAAAATATTTTATTCACAAAGACTTTTATTTAGTGTCTGACAGTGTCTTAAACAGAATTGTCTCTAGTAAAAGAATGATAATAAAAAACTAAAAAAATAATTTTTTTTATTTTTATTAATTAATTATTTAGCTCTATTGTTTTTTTCAGCTTATTTTTATCTTTTTTTTTACACTGGACGTGCTAAAAATCATATCACCAAATACTTCCTACAATAAAAAAGTTGCACTGCACCCTGCACTTGTCATTTGCAAGGCAGAGGATCTCCTTCCGTTGCCTATGTACCAAATTTTAGCTTCAAGACATACCTGTAAAGCAATCACAGAAACTCTATTTCTTTGAACTCCTTCATTTTGCTTGTAAATAAGCTTCAATATCAAAATAAGGTGCAGGAAGATAGATTAATCATGAAATGTGTTGAATTCAATAGTACGAGACTCCTTCAACTTGGGCGGCAGTTGTTCCAGATCATCAATATCTCGAAACCTCTTTGTTTTCGAACCCGAATTCATGAACTCCAATACCAGTATTTGTTCAGTGACATTGTCCAATTTTGAGGCATATATTGGGCATACTCCACATTCTGTTATCATGCTAGCATAAGTGACTTTCATAGATTCATCACAGAGTTTACATGTAAACTTACATGTGATGCTCTTATCATATCTACTTCTTTCAGTTTCCCTCAATATGGCTTCAAATGGACGATACCAAAGATAAACATGATCCCTTTGCAATTTCTGACAAGGGAACACCCTGCACGTCCGCATTCTATGCTGCACTGATTCAAGATTACATGCCATAGACAAATCAGGCAGTTCAATCAATTGCTTGGATCCCCTAAGATTTATTATCTTTAAGTTCACCAGATTCTGCAGCAATTTATAGAGAAACATAAAATGAGAAAGCCTCATTACTCTTTTGGTCCTCAACGTTTACATGAAGTTTAATATTGATCATTAACATTTCAAAAAGTTATTTTAGGTCCTCAACGTTTTTCATTGGTATCAAAATTGGTCCTCTAACGTAACATCCGTCTGGTTTTGCCATTAAATGTTGACGTGCAAGAGTTATGTGGCACACCCTCTCTCCGACGTATTATATTTAAATGACATGGCATCCTCTCTTACTCAAACTCAGCAAAACGACGCCGTTTTGATTCAATTTTCCATTGCCATGTCCATGGAAACGACATCGTTTTGCTGAGTTGGAGTGAGAGAGGGTGTCATGTCATTTAAATATGACATGTAGGAGAGAGGGTGTACCACATAAGCCTTTCACGTCAGCATTTAATGGCAAAATTAGACAAATATTACGCTAGAAGACCAATTTTGATACAAATAAAAAACGTTGAGGACTTAAAATAACTTTTTGAAACGTTGAGGACCAATATTAAACTTCGTGCAAACGTTGAGAACCAAAAGAATAATTTGGCCTATATATATATATATTAGTACTTACATACATATACATACCTGAACTCCATCCCAAAGTTTTTGAACCCGGCTTTGTTGCATGTGAAGTTCAATGAGATTCTCAAAACAAAAACCTAATGGCAAAGACTTCAAAGGATATTCTTTCCAATAAAAATACCTTAATTTATTAGAAAATGACTCAAAGCCAAAAGGAACATCCACATTAGATTCCTCGCACCAAGATTCAGAATACATTTTGAGAATTCTTAGATTAGGCATCTTTTTGAAAGTGTTAGTACATTTCTTACTTGCAAAACATCCAATATAATGCCTTCAATTGCATTAGTTCCCTGACATAAAAACAAAATCAGAATGATATTTTAAATGTTGTCTGAAAACTTTTCATAAAAAATAAATGACAAAAGTAGCTTTTTTTTTCTCAAGATTTATACCAATTTTCAGTTTTGTGTCTAAACACTTTTTGCAATCAATTGTGCCCGAAAAGTTTCGAATTGCAATCGATTTCATCTCCAAGAAGTTTCAAATTTTGTACTAATACCTAACATAGTCCAAATTAGTAACGGAATATGATGACATGACATCACACATGTAATATTATTTCTTCTTTGTAATATGAAAAAGTGACATCATTTTAAGAGATGAGTTAGCATTAATATGAAGAAATAATATCGTTTGGAATGATGAGTTAGCAATAATATTATATGTGTGATGTCATGTCATCATTTGTTGTTAATAATTTGGACGATTTTAAGTGTTATGATGAAATTGATTGCAATTCGAAATTTCTAAAAAAAAAATTGACTGACTGCAATAAATTTAGGGATGAAATTAAATTTTGGTGTAAATTTTGAGGACATAAAATGTTCTTTTACCAAAATAAATCATAAGGAAAGTTAATAAATCTTTCTCTTACCGAGTTATTTTGCAATACATCAAAAACTTCCTCTATGTCCTTCAACCGACTACGTCTTCCAGGATGTTTGATAGATTCTTCACGAACTATTTGCTGACTCATTTCTTGAAGCAAATCATGCATTTCTATTTTATTATCATATGAAATGGTTATAAGGACTTTGTCTAGAAGACGGTCTATTCCACAAGTAGCATAAAAACCACAGGCATCCAACACCCTTATAACTTCATCTTTATATCCTCCTTTAAAAAAGAATGCAATATCTAAAAATATGTCCTTTTCGATGTCATCCAATCCATCATAACTCACTTTCAATACATTCTGAATTTGCATATTGGGATATTTTTGGAGTTTTTTAAGTGCACTTTCCCATGCTTCTTTATTTTTAGAATGCAAGTGTGAGCCCAGCACTTTCAAAGCTAAAGGAATGCCTTTAGCATAAAAGACTGCACTTTCTGATAGCTTTTCATATCCCATTCTGGGATGGTTTTGATTGAAGGCATTTAAGCTGAAAAGCTCAAGTGATTCTTGAAAGTTCAATCCCTTAATCTCATGTATTGCATGAACTCCACCACTATTAAGAACATGCTTGTCTCTAGTGGTTATAATAACTCTAATACCCAATCCCAAATAAGGTTTTTCTCCAGCTAGATATTCTAATTGCTCTGAGGTGTCTATGTCATCAAGTACAACAAGAACTTTTTTCCTACTTAACCTTCTCCTAATGGATCTTATTTTCACCACATCATTCATATTGATATTTTCTTCATTTAATAGTCCAGAAAAAAGCTTCTGAAGCAAACAATTCAATCCATTATTCTTGTTTGATGCTTCTCTTACATTTTCCATGAAGCAACAACTTTTAAATTTGGAAGAAAATTTGTCACATATAGCACGAGCAAGGGTTGTTTTACCTATGCCTCCCATGCCCCAAATTCCAACAATTCTAACTTCTTGTGACTCAATTTCCAAAATTGATTCAACAGAAGCAAGGTTTTTACCAAACCCAACAAGGTGTTTTGACTCGGTTGGGTATGTATCATCCAATTTTTTAAGGATATCATTGACTATTTCATCGATGAGTTGAGATTCATTCCTAATAATAAAAGAAAATTTGAATCATGTTAACATCTAGCTACATCATAGAAATAATTAATGCATATACAGTTATCATTTGGCAACTTTGTTATTTATTTAAAATGTTTAGTTGAAAAAAGGGTAGCCCAATGCATGAGGCTCCCACCAGGTGGGGTCTAACGAGGGTCAAATGTAAGCAACTTTACTCCTGCAAGTAGAGAGGCAAGAAACTCCCACCCTTGCAAGGGGGGCTACTTTCAAAATTTGAACGAGTAACCTTCAGGTCACATGAAGGCAATTTTACTGTTGCTCCAAGGCTCACCCTCTGGTTTGTTAAAAAATAAGATAAAAATTTATGAACTATAAATATCATATTAAATAAACAGGAGGAGAAAACCAGAAATTACTTACTCAAAATTTGATGGATAATGGTAACCAGATAAGTTAGCAGCTTTGTTCAATGCAGATCTCCAACTTTGCAATTTCTCCTTATTAATATCATCACTAAATCTTTGTTGATGTTGAACAAATGCATCTCTGTAAGTGCCTTTTTGATGCCTTACATCTGAAGGATCAACGTTGTAGAAAACTGGTATTACAATCTGGTGATTGAGTTCCTTGCATTCAATGATTTTCTCTAACTCTTCTAAACACCACTTTGAAGAAGCATAATCCTTTGAGAATATGATCAATGAAATCTCTGATCCTTCAATTGCTTTGAGAAGTGCTAATGATATTTCATCTCCTCTCTCAAGTCTCTCATCCACATAGGCATCAATATGGTTCTGACGTAATTCCTTTGTCAAATAGCTGAGAAAACCACATCTGATGTCTGTACCTCTAAAGCTGATGAACACATCATATTTTATTTGATGAAGATGGGAATAAGAGGAAGCCATATTGATCACAGAAACAAATGCAGAAATGTGAATTGTTGTCCCTCAGCACAAGCTTGTGACTCTTGGCCTTTTCCAGAAACAGCAGCAAAGTCAGCTACTATAGAACTAATAGCATGAAGTAATTAATTAAAGTGGTTAAAGACTGAGTAAGATGATCAGAAATATACCTGGTAGTGGTAGGACTAGCAATATTCTTCATATCTTTGGTTGAAGTATACTCTTTAAGATGTGCTTTCACTTGGTCATTTGGTGTTCGGCACAAAGGGTCATCATATATACATATAATTGCATACATATATATATATATATATATATATATATGGTATGTATGCCTCTAATTATTAATTTAAAGTGATTTCCATGAAGGCATTTGTTTCTCTATGAAATTTTTGGGATGATTAGTAGAGAAATTTTCAACTTGTTAATATACATTTGCAAATTGCAAGCCATTTCTGTTGACAATAATATTACTTGGGTGCAACTTGGAATGAGTAAGACACTTTTTTTTTTAATTTTATATAATAATTGCTATTAAAATCAATTCACTTCGAAGTATTGAGATATTAAATATAAGAATTTTTTAAAGTAATAATTCAAACTACAGTTTATCATTTATATACAACTCTAGCTTCTCATAAAATTTTATTCCTACTTGACCAAACACTACGATTAACTACCCTTGAACTTGATTCAGTGACTTTGATTTGATTTGACACTTTGATTATAAGAATCATCAAATTTATTTTTACCAAATCACAAAACTTGGAATTTAAACAAATAAGATTTTTTTACAGGCCAAAAAAAAAAACAAATAAGATTTTTTTAAATCATTAAACAAATAAGATTTAATTCTATGAATACATTTAATCAGAGTTCCTTTTTAATATTTTTATTTTAAATTAATAGAATAAAGTAAAGTTTATTTTAGAAAAAACTTAAAGTTAATTTTAAATTTATTTATTATTTTTTAGAATTTATTTCATCTTATATTATTTCAAATTAAACATTTAAAAAAATAATTAAATATTTTTTTTGGCAATAAATTTCATCAAATTATAGAAAAGGCCCAACGGCACTTACAATAAATCAAACAACTCCATCCTAACAACTCCATCCTAACAATATAGAAGAAATAATTCGAAAAAATTGTTGAACTAGGGGCGAATAAAGATCAATCGGTCCCATTTGTAAGATGAACTTGAGATGAAAAACTTCACTATTCATGATGTTGTCAACAAAGTTTTTACTGTTAGACCAAGTTTTTACTGTTAGAACTCATGCATATCATATCTGGAGTAATCTTTAAAGTTGGAAGTGCCTTGGAATTTTCTAACAACATGATGAAGTGGAAGCTTTATAACATAAAGATCTGTAGATCCGCAAAAAAATTCTTACACAAAAGTAAAAAAACAAATACCAACTCTAGTTATCAGATCTAAGAAGGTCTAGTAATTAGAGAGTAAACTTTCACAAAGGAAAACAAAAACACGGAATATATCTCAAAGAAAACACCACCAAAATAATGGGAGACTACTTATAAAAAAAATATAATGGGAGACAATATAAACATTAAAGATCTATTTATTTTAAGTTATTTTTTATCACTTTTATATATAATAATCTTCAAAGTTATTTTTTTTTTATCACTTTCATATATAATAATAATAATAATAATAATAATAATAATAATAATAATTTTTTTTTATGTGTATTTCCAATATAATGCTTTGTTCAATTTTCATTTCTCAGAACAAGCTAGCTAGTACAAGGACAGCTTCAAAATCATTTAAAAAATTTTGAACTCCATTACTCTCAAAGCATAGAAGGCATGGCAAGCAAGCTTGGAATCTACAAGTTTTCTTTAATTTTGTGTAACTTCTGGGAAGTTTACATATTCTGTTTTTTATTGATGAATGATTTTCAAATGAAGGTTAAATTTGTTATATATAGGCACAGAAAAGACGTATCATGATTCATCATTTGCAATGTGAACTAGAATTAAGAAATAGTAGCTGAGAAAATATTACAACGACTTCTAACTATTTTTTTTTGTTTTCTAAGGTATCCCCCAGCCCGACAGGCCAAGGACTAATCCTCCGCGGATCTGAGCTCCATTTAAGGGTTTGCCGCTGGCCAATTGGTTGCTGCATACACAAGGTGGAATTCGAACCCCCAACACTTGCTTAAGCGACCTAGTGAGCTAACCACTAGACCAACCAAACTTAGTTGACCTCTAACTATTTTATTATACACTTAATGTCATCTAATTTAATTATTTATTTTTTTAATAAATTACACTTTCTTCTCATATCCTGAAATTATATAATAATAAACATAAGGGTATTGCTATATATAAACACATATAAGAATATGCGAAGTCAACTAGAATTAAGAAATAGTAGCTGAGGAAATATTAGAGCGACCTCTAACTATTTTATTACACACTTAATGTTATCTAATTTAATTATTAATGTTTAAAAAAATTGACATAAAAGATAAATATGGAGAAGAAGGCTTCTGTGTAACTTCTCTATCAATATGTAAATTGGAAAGCCTTGCTTGGAAAACAAGTTGGCGAATTTAATTAAAATGGCAAGTTGACTTCTGTGTATCTATCTTCTATATGTCTGCTTTTTTAATTTTGAATTGGCTCATTTCAAATTTAACATGGAAGAACTGAGCTAATTTTATGATATTGCTGAAATTTTTTTATGCAAATCATATAAAAATAAAACGTTGAATTGGTTATAAACAGATACACATAAAAGCTGAAGGAAGCAGGAATTATTAGTATAATGGTGACCTATTAGTTGCTTCAATAGCTTTCCTTTCCTCATAATGCTAAATGAAATGAGCAATGGTTATACACAATGTTTTTAAGACCGGTCATTGAACCGGTCGAGGCATTGGTTCACGGTTTAATGATCCAACCGTGGTCGAACCGGTGGCATTTAAAATATATATTTTTAATTAAATATACTAAAATATATCATAAAAAAATTATATACTTTATAATTATATGTTTCCATCTTGATCTAAATATGATAAGAAATAGAACAAGTTTCAAATTACCACAATATCATATTAAACTCTTCAAATAAGTTCAAGGATCAACATATTTAAGTCTCAAGTCTTATCACAAACCAAACAATAAATACTGAAATAGAATAATCCTTACAACTACAAGTCACAACAAATTCTCAATAAATACTAAATCATAAACAACATAAAATTATTATTTTTTTTGGAAAAAAGGAACAACCGGTCAAACCATCTAAACCACCGGTTCTGACCGGTTTGGACGGTTCTTGACCGGTTTTATATCTGAACGGTTCTTTGGTTATTCCGGACCGGGCTGACAGCCGATTTACCGATTTTCCGGTCCGACCGGCCGGTCCGGTCCGGTTTTAAAAACAGTGGTTATACATCCCTTTTATACACATAATCAAAAGGGTAAAAGGAACAACACATATATAGTATGCACATTAAATAATGGGCTTTTTGATCACATGGTCACATCAAGGTCTGCAAATCTTGCAATCAAGACAAAAATTCCCGCCGCTGTGACAAGTTATTGTTGATTTTTTTTTTAATAACAACTCGCATTTGTAATCTGCGAGTTGACAAGAACAACTCGCTTTTAACCAATGCGAGCCCATATCACTTGCAGATTAAAAATGCAAGCCCAAGTCTGCAAAAATCCAGACTTTGACTCGCTTTTGATAGATGCGAGTCAAAGCATGGTCCCAATGAACTCGCATGGTAAGAATGCGAGTTGTGTATGAACATTTTTTTTTAAATCAATGGCAACAGTGAACTATCACTTTAGTTTGGGTTTTTCGTTGGGATCCACCTGAATAGTTGCTAAATTGAGTAGTTGGAAGATACACTTTATATCGTGAAGGCAAAGTGAGTTGTGTGTGTGAGAAAGAGAGTGAAGGCAAAGAGAGGGAGGGAGTGATGAGAGAGGAGACGGAGAGTTGGAGAGAGGAGTGTTTTTGAAAAATTAAATAAATTAATCTTAGGGTTTGGTTGGAATGATGGTTTGAGTGTAGTGTAGTGTGATGTGGAGTGGTTTGGGTTTATAAACCTTGGTTGGAAGTTTAAATGAGTAATGGAGTGGAATGGTTTAGATGGTTTAAAAACCTTTCCAAACTATTCAATACCTCAATTTTCAAACCCCTCCAAATTGGGGGGTTTAGGATGGTTTGTGTTGTTTATAAAATTTAATTGGCTAAAGTATTGTTTTGGTCCTCAATGTTTGCATGAAGTTTAATGATGGTCCTCAATGTTTCAAAAGTTTAATGTTGGTCCTCAATGTTTTTTTTTTGTTGATTTTGGTCCTCGAACGTAACACCGTTAACTTTTGCCGTTAAGTGATGACGTGGCAGGCTGATGTGGCACACCCTCTCTCCTATGTGTCATATTTTAATGACGTGGCATGCCACATCATCCATCTTGGCCACATCATCATCTTCTTCATCTTCATCTTCTTGAATCCTCTTCCTCTTCCTCCTCCTTCTTCTTCTTCTTCTTCATCATCATCCCCACCACCACCACCCCACCGCCGGTACCACCACCACCGCTGTCGTTGCCGCCGCCACCGTCGTCGTTGCCACCGCCGCCGTCGCCGTTGAATCAATTTCCGTTCTGTTTCTATTCCTGTGATTGACTTAGTGTTCAATGATTTATTCAATCACGTTCAGCTTGGGAATTTCATTCACTACATGGCTACATTCGTTTCTGGATTCGTCGTAGGTTTCACGGTTGTTTGGCAATTAGCTCTCGTCACTCTCGCCGTGGTTCCGATGATAGCTGTAATCGGAGGCATTCACACCACCACGTTAGTCAAGCTCTCCGGCAAGAGCCAGGAAGCTCTCTCTCAAGCTGGCAACACTGTGGAACAGGTAAATTCAAATTTAAGCAAAAAAGTTTTCAACTTTGATCGTTCTTCTGTGTTTCTGCATCTGGGTATTGTTCACAGTGGACCTAATTGCAAACGGTGGCGCAAATTCGAGTGGTGTTGACATTCGTTGGGGAGAATAGTGCATTACAAGCCTACTCGTCGGCGTTGAAAGTAGCCCAGAAGATTGGGTACAAAAATGGGCTCGCAAAGGGAATGGGATTGGGTGCGACGTACTTTGTCGTCTTCTGCTGTTATGCTCTTTTGTGGCAACAGCGGCGGTGGCAACGGCGACGACAGCGGTGGTGGCAGCGGTGGTGGTGGTGGTGGTACGGTGGGGTGGTGGTGGTGGGGATGATGATGAAGAAGAAGAAGAAGGAGGAGGAAGAGGAAGAGGATTGAAGAAGATGAAGATGAAGAAGATGATGATGTGGCCAAGATGGATGATGTGGCATGATGTGGCATGCCATGTCATTAAAATATGACACATAGGAGAGAGGGTGTGCCACATCAGCCTGCCACGTCATCACTTAACGGCAAAAGTTAACGGTGTTACGTTCAAGGACCAAAATCAACCAAAAAAAACATTGAGGACCAACATTAAACTTTTGAAACATTGAGGACCATCATTAAACTTCATGCAAACATTGAGGACCAAAACAATACTTTAGCCAATTTAATTATATTATTAACCTTCTTTTATTCTACTTTTGTTCATTCATTATAAGGATTATTGTCAACCACCCACTTTATTTTTTTAAAACTCGCAATCAATAGAATGGTTTATTTGAACCATTACACTCCACTCCACTCCGCAACACTCCATTACTAACCACCCCACCCCACCTCACCCTCTTCAAAACTCTCAATCAAGCCATTAATCAATTAGATAAATTAATTTTAATAAATTAGATAAATTAATTTAAATAAAATATATGAAAAAGTATTGTTTTGGACTTGATGAAAAATTAAGACTGAAAATTTTGTGAAATCTCTTATTGGCTAGAAAATCTTTAAACAATATCTTTAATAACTTGTTTGAAAATTCTATTTATAAATAAATACATTAAAAAGTATTTAATAATTTAAAACATTACTTTAAGTAATTTATTATTTAAAATAAAATTTTTATTTAAATTTTTATTAAATTTTAATAAAATATGAAAAAAAAGGGGATGAAATTGATTAATTTTATTATTTAATAGGAAAATAACATAAATGTTTTTGAAATTTGGAGAATTCAACTCTAATATTAACACATATTCTTCTATCTTCTAATTACTCAGTTGCATCCCAACGAAAATTCCAAACTAAGTGATAGTTTACTTTTGCCACTGATTTCCAGTAAAATGTTCATACACAACTCGCATTTTTACAATGCGAGTTCATTGGGCCCATGCTTCAAAGTCTGGATTTTTGCAGACTTGGACTCGCATTTTTAATCTACGAGTTGTTATAAAAGAAATTTCAACAGTAACTTGTCACGGCGGCGAGAATTTTAGGACTTGATGTCTTGATTGTAAGATTTACAGACCTTGATGTGACCATGTGGTCAAAAAACCTAAATAATGAGGTTTGGCTATCTATGGTTATCAAACTAAAGCATGAAATACAGATTGATGACTAGAATTACAGTGATAGCAAGTTATAAACACAGTCATGATCCCTCTTTTTCACTACATCTATATATAATATAAGCTTTCTTGAACATAATTTAAAGAGTGATTCTTGAAGTAGAGGCCAACTTGAGATTCTGAATCCATTTTAACAAAGAAAATGATTGTGTCGGTACAACATTAACATATAACACTACAAAAGGTTTCCAAGACAATCAAAGCAATTAATTTTACATGTGGACAAAAACTCCATTTTGGTCCCTATACATTTAGTATCTTTATCAGTTTGGTCCCTAACATTTGTTAGTTTCAAGTTGGTCCTTCATGTTTGTAATTGGTACCAATTTGGTCCCTCAATTATCCAAGTATTAAAATTACTTAACAAAATTAAGGGGTAAAGAAGGAAATGTGAGGGGGTGTCAGGGACCAAATTGGTACCAATCGATCACAAACGTGAGGGACCAAATTGATACCAATTGTAAAAGTGAGGGACCAATTTGAAACAGAGCAAACGTTAAGGACTAAATTGAGAAAATTGCTAAAAATTAGGGTCTAAAGTTTAAAAAAAATAGATGGCGAAGGCATATGTAGGATAGATAAAGTTAAAATAAAAAATTTTATAGGCATAAAATATTGGAAAATTAAATTTATGATATAGTAATTTAATAATTAACTTTTTAAAAAATTATATTTAAATAAATTAGCTGAGAAAGATAGGGATTGACAATTTTTTTGGAAAAAATGAAAGGAATGGCAATGCTGTAATTCATAGAACTGGAAGGACAGAATATGAATATTGAAGGGACGTGTAACCAGTGCTAATGTTCTTCTTTTTCTTATTTCTTATGGGTTGGTCTATGATGCAACTTGTTGCATGCATGCAATACAATTTCGGTCGATAAGATTGTGACACGTGAAAAATTGCATTGCATCTCAAGTCATCCTACCCACGTGTCACAATCATATCGGCCAAAATTACATTGCATGCATACAACAAGTTACATCATAGACTAACCCATATATTATAGAGTAATAAGTTTGGATCACCACTTTTCAATTATTAAATTTATTTTGATATTTATATCAAAATTTTTAAAAAATTTAAGATGACACATATGTCAAAACAAATTTAATAGCTAAAAAGTAATAAGTCAAAATTCATAATAACTCCCAAACATTACTCTATATTATATAAATATATATAAGAGAACAGCTCAACAAAATGATAACTCGAGAACATCTTCATTGAGCTCCATTTAACATTACTCTATATTATATAAATATATATAAGAGAACAGCTCAACAAAATGATAACTCGAGAACATCTTCATTGAGCTCCATTTTCTTCTTCTTCTTCTTCTTCTTAGATGATTCTTCTTAAATGATTCTTCTTCTTCTTCTATAAATATATATAAGAGAACAGCTCAACAAAATGATAACTCGAGAACATCTTCATTGAGCTCCATTTTCTTCTTCTTCTTCTTCTTCTTCTTCTTCTTCTTCTTCTTCTTCTTCTTCTTCTTCTTCTTCTTCTTCTTCTTCTTCTTCTTCTTCTTCTTCTTCTTCTTCTTCTTCTTAGATGATTCTTCTTAGATGATTCTTCTTCTTAGATGATTCTTCTTCTTCTTCTTCTTCTTCTTCTTAGATGATTCTTCTTCTTCTTCTTCTTCTTAGATGATTCTTCTTCTTCTTCTTCTTCTTCTTCTTCTTCTTCTTCTTCTTCTTCTTCTTCTTCTTCTTCTTCTTCTTCTTCTTAGATGATTCTTTACCATCATGCAAATTTTATAACCAAACAACCCGACAACCACACTTGTTTTTATGCTTAACTACTTATATAGGAACCTAGTCTTAATAAACAATGCATGATTGTTAAGTTGTAAAATGCTCATATATTCACTATGAATTAACCTCCTAATTGATACTTTTTGTATAGAAATTGAGTTCATAGTGCTCTTTTTGTCTTTACTTATTTGCACATAACCTCCTTGAACTTCAAAAAGTTGCATAGCACACCTCCCTAAACTTTTCAACTTTTACATATAAAGGATTCCGTTAACTTTTTCATCCAACTTTTAACACTCAATGCCACATCACATTTTTTTTTGGTAAAGTGCCACATCACATTTTAATTCCATGTCAGCTGGGCAAATAAGTAATTTCTCTACCATTAATTAATTAATTATTTTTATCAAAAAAATTAATTATTTTTATGAAAAAAATTAATTAATTAATTAAAATATAGACTTTTTCTTTTAAATTTATGAGAGAATTATTAATTTGGCCCCTAAAAAATATAAATTGTTCCAAGTAAGTCCTTGAAAAATAAAAATATCTAATTTAGTCCCTAAAAATTTTTTGATCTCAATTTGATCCTTTCAATGACCAAATTGATAATACTCTCTAAATTTATCAAATAAAACGCTTTCATGAATTGACAATAAAGATGAAAAGTGGGTAATAAAATAGGCATATTATATAGATGTATGTAAACACATAATCATTTTCCACAAAACAGCTTCTACACATTAGATTGCAACAACAGTATGCTAGCAGCACTACGGATAGAAACGAAAGCAACAAACCACATAATAAACCAAAAATCATAATCCAGTATTTCAATACTATATAAACCATAATCCATAAATTTAGTATCATAAACCATAATCTAGTATTTTAATACCAAAAAAAAAAACCATATCAAAGTATTTCAGTATCATTAACTGATCTAGTATTTCAATACGAAACACCAAAAACCATAATCTCTTTAAGCCGCATCAACAATAGAAATCAAATATTTCAACCAAAGAGCATCCTAATTTTGTGCTTGAGTGGTATTAGTTGGCGGATTTAGTGTCTCCTGTAAACAACAAGGACAAGTAGTCATCAACTATACTTGAAAAATCATATAAACACCAACATAATATATAAAGAAGAATATAAATCAATTAAATACCGTAGTTGTGTCTTGGGTTGCCTGGGTAGAGAGCCCTTCGGTGGTCTTACTGTTCTTCTTCTTCTTCTTCTTATAAATCTTCCTATTTGGGTTAACAGGTCCTTTACAGCCACGTGCATTGTGACCTATTGATCCACAATTTCCGCACCTCATGGTTGCTCCCTTTCTACTTTCTCTAAATGGATTTTGAGGCTCATCTGCAGCTCTCTTTCGTGCCTTCTTAGGCCTTCCTGGTGCTGTCTTATAATGTGGAGGCAATATCTTGGTATGATTACTTGTTGGCCAATTTTCTTCACTGGGCACTGGGCCAATTGTGATGGTGTAAGCATTCATAAAGGTACTTGTCCTATAAACTGGGTGAACGTATTCCTCTGGAATGCCTTTCATCTTGTATATGGCTACCACACCATGGCCGCAGGGTATGCCAATTAGGTCCCATACCTTACATGTACAAGTTTGATTATTTAAATCCACCACTTCTCTTTTCCAGGGGTCTCCACCTCGAACCTCCCATCTCCGGCCATGTAGGAAATGTAATTCCTTGATTCGAGCTTGGCTTTCTCTAACTTTGTTTGAATTCTTGGACATATTGGGCCACGATAAGATTGCATCCCTTCCTTCTTTGTCGCATACCTGTTCATGAATTAAATAACTTGACTGAAAAATTCATACATAAGCTTCTTGGCCATGTGTACTTCAGGAGCATCTTCTTCCACTTGATGTGGTTGATCCCTTTTCATCTCTTCTTCAATGTTAATCCCTTTTGCTTGTGTCATTTGCTCTTCTTCTATTTGAGAGTGAGGGGTTAAAGTGAGAAGTGAAGGATGGGTTGATGGTGTGGTCGCAAGTACTTCGGGCTCATCATCCATCCCATGCTCTATGAAGATATGTAGAATTATACAATTCTTCTTTTGAAGTTTCTTCAATATTTTGATTACATCCTTGTCACTCTCAAACATGGAAATAGTTGACAAGTCTTTGTCTTTAAACTTATACCAAATATTTAAGTAGTTGTTATACCCACGTTCCTTGACAAAGGCAATTATGTCCATCACTGTAATGTAGTCTGGGTCCAAGTTATCATAAACATATTTCCTGCCCCCTGTGTACGACATGGTAGGTGATAATCTAAGTGTACCACCATGATAAATCTCCAATGTAATTGTAGACATTTTGCCTCCACCTTGAATGAAAACAATTATAGCCAATTAGGATCATTATAATATGCATTTTTAAAAAAAATACTCAACATTGCATACCAAAATTAAGACAAAATGATGCAATTTGAACTACTTTTTAAAGTGCGTGCTTCAACTTTCAATTTGTTGAATATTATATAGAATATGGCTTTTACTTAAAATCACCACTTGACATTAGCACTGTCAAAACGGACCGGACCGGCCAGTGACGGGCTGACGTTAAACGGACCGGACCGGCCCGTGACGGGCCGACGTTAAACGGGCCAGCCCGGCCCGGCCCGTTTATTTGGCGGGCTTGGGATGTAATGCCCAAGCCTGCCCGTAATGGCCCGCGGGCCAATTTTTTTTATTTTTTTAAAAAAAATAATTATAAAATTATATATTTTAATTATTATTTAAATTATTTATATACTTTATTAGAATAAAATTATTATTTAACACATAAAATTATCTAAAATATATATATTTATACATATTTTAAACAAATATATATTTTTTTTTCTTTTTTTTTTTAATTTTTTGGCGGCCCGCGGGACCTACGGGCTAGCCCGTTTAGTCCACAGGCTTAAACAGACCTATTTTTGCTTACCTAAGCCCGCCCATTTAACGGGCAGGTCGGGCTAGCCCGTAGGCTCTGGCCCATTTTGACAGTGCTACTTGACATGTTTTTTAGTATTGTTACTCTTCTCTTTTCTCTTTATTAAATATTCTTATCATCATTATTTTATAGTTGTTACTCTCATTTCAATAAGCACGAGGGACCACAAGACATAGGTTTGCTTAATAAAAACAAAGCCAAATAGTGCAGATCGATTTCTTTCACTCAACACATACTTTTTCATATAAAAAACAATTAAGATAACACAACAATCACAAAGAGAAAATTGGTGAATAGTGCAGATCGATTTCTTTCACTCAACACATAAATACATGACAATATCACTTCATTATCACAAAGACAAAGTTTAGGGAGGTGTGCTATGCAACTTTTTGAAGTTCAAAGAAGTTATGTGCAAACACCTTATAATTCAGGAAAGTTCTGTGCATTTTAATCTTTCTTTTATTATATTCTTCAAAGAGTGAATCTAACTAACAGATTCTAGATAGATATTGTGCATTACTTTTTTCTTTATTTCTTTTCTTCTTTGTTGATTCAAAGAGTGAATCTAACCATCTGTGGACTTTGGGATTTTGATTTTCTTTCCTTGTCCTAATATGGGTGTTTCCACTCCACATCTAACAACCAAAAAAGCAATCTGCAAACTTTAAAAATAAGCTTAAGATGTACACTACATGATAGTGTGCATCTCTATCCACCACTAAATTTTTTGTTATTATTTAAAATTAAAAAATTAAACATTTATTATTATTTTAAAATTTCATAATAACTCTTAAGAAAGCCACAGAAGTGAGGGGCCCTACAATCATTGAACTAGATGGACTAAATTGGAGGGTGTGAATTGCAAACTTAATTTTAGCCACATAAGTGAGAGACATCATACCTCATGATGATAAGAGATACCTACGTCTGCATGTCAGTGTAATAATGTTTTAAAATTCAGACAGCATCCGTCGATTGGACCGGGAATCGACTAAGCGTATGGTCTAAATTTAACTAAAAATTCGTTTTTAAATTTACCCGAGTTATAAAACCGATCAAAATCGATAATTCGGGAAATAGTAAAAAAATCGACTGAATTTTCATTATTGACCCTTTTGTTTTTACTTTAACATTTACTAGATTGCAATCCGTGCACGGATTGGAATTATTTTAACATTTTAAAGAATTTATCACTTAATAATTATATTTAATTTTTATTCATATAAATATAATAAAAATTCAAATAATCAACAATATTTTAATCGAATTTTTGATCTATTTGAAATGGTGTAATTTAATTTTAGAAATAAATAATTTAATAATAAAAAAAATGTAATAATAAAGTTTGTATTAAAGAAAAAATAAGAATAAAAGTGTAAGGAAACAAACTAAAATCTAAGATATACCTTATTTTTAATCTTATTATCTGTGTCATATATGTATTGTTGGACAATTTTTTGGTGGTATGCTCTCAAGTGAAAGCAAACAATACCTACCGAGTGATATTATAGTAGTTTTCATCATACAAACTAAATGAATAAGGTTCAACAACTTTTTTTTTATGGAAGCTAAGGTTCAACAACTTGAATAATTGTCTGATCAATCTTTTTGATCAAGCCATCCACTCAACACTAATGCACATATTGATTTACAAATTTAAAATATTTTGTAGACTACATGGTGTGACACCATCAATTATGTCCCAACCATTTTATTTTTATAATTGTTTATAATGAATCACATAATTGCAGAAAAAATCAAAATGGTTAGAAAATTTTGAGTAGTAAAATAATAATATATTAATAAAAAATTTAGAATAGTGTTTATATTTCTGTTTTCTTTATAGTTTGCAACAATATTTAATGAAAAATATACTTTCAAATAAGCCTTAATGGTGTCACTCAATGTAAGCCACAACTATTACGCATTTTAATTATGTTAGTAAAAAGGGCAAAATTGCTCGAAAAATGAAATGTTTAGAACATAACTGATGACAATGAAACGTGAGAACATATTTGTCCAAAAGCTCAAAAGCTGAGGGTATTAAAAGTACTTTATACAATAACTAAAGATAAAAGTTAAAATCAATTTAAAAAATAGAACTTAAATATTAATTTTAAACAAATATAAAAACATTTATAATGAGTAAAAATACGAATAGAAAAACGAAAGAAGTTACATTGCTTCAATAGTAAATGCTTAGTTATTCACAAGATTAAAAAAATTTTAAAAAAAATTATTAAAAAAATTAATTGAAAATTAATTAGTCATGTTAATTTGAATTAATTATAGTAGAAAAAAATCAAAATGGTTAGAAATTTTGAGTAGTCAAATAATAATATATTAATAAAAAATTTAGAATAGTGTTTACATTTCTATTTTCTTTATAGTTTGCAACAATATTTAATGAAAAATATACTTTCAAATAAGCCCTAATGGTGTCACTCAATGTAAGCCACAACTATTACGTATTTTAATTGTGTTAGTAAAAAGGACAAAATTGCTCGAAAAATGAAATGTTTAGAACATAACTGGCAATGAAACGTGAGGACATATTTGTCCAAAGACTCAAAAGCTTAGGGTATTAAAAGTACTTTACACAATAACTAAAGATAAAAGTTAAAATCAATTTAAAAAATATAACTTAAATATCAATTTTAAATAAATATAAAAACATTTATAATGAGTAAAAATACAAATAGAAAAACGAAAGAAGTTACACTGCTTCAATAATAAATACTTAGTTATTCACAAGATTAACAAAATTTTTTTTTAAAATTATTAAAATAAATTAATTGAAAATTAATTAATTATATTAATTTGAATTAATTATAGTATGCAATAAATATCAAATTTGTAGAGTGGGTTTTAAAGTTTTATTTTGTTGTGTGGATGAATATAAATAAATAAATATTGATAGTATAAGAAAAAATATATATTATCTAAATTCTTGTTGTTGCTTGCTTCCCTAATATTACATATTATTAAAAAAAAGAAATGGTGCGTACTTCAAAAAAAGCTTCATTGAATTAATTAAATATAAATGTGAATAAAAAATAAAAACTAATTTAAAAAACAAAAATTACCGCAAAGTGACATATGGCAAGGGTGATTTTTGTTTTATAAGATATAATAGATAATGTCAATCGATTTGATTACCAATAATTCAATCGGTTAAACCGGTCAATTCTAAAAAAAATTTCAATTTAATAAGAGATTAAATCTTTAAAACATTGGATGAGAGATACCACTGTGAAACCCATCACTCTTATTAATGAGAAGGGATCTTATTCTGTCCAGCATAGAAAAGCAAGAAGAGAGAGTGACACATAAGTGAATCCCACACATAATGGGATTCACATGTGGGATACACTTATGTGTCATTCTCTCTCCTTACTTTTTTATGCTAGACAATATAAGATCCACTCTCCTTATTAATTATGTCTCATCAACCGGGACACCATTGATTTTGGATTCAACACCTCGTGATACTCTATTATGAGAAATAACTGACATGGGTGAGCCCCACACCCTAATAATTACGTCTGTTTGTCACCATCCAAAATTCATCAGTGAGCAGTTCACTTCATACTTGATACAAGAATAGATGGATGGAAAAAAGTGGATGGTCTATATATGATGATCAAAATATTCATATTTAATAGGTATTTTGAAATTTTATCTTGTGAGTCTGGGTATGGGTCTGAGTACAGAGTTAACGGATTCGGGTAAGAAGGTATCCTATCTGTATCCTACCCGTAATAGTAATTATTTATTTTTATATATATAAAGTATTATTTTTAAACTTTTTTTAAGTTGAAAAAATATATAATTCTAAGAAAAAATATTAAATATCTTATAGATATTAAAGTAATTTAATTGTATATTTATATTTATGATTTAATTTTTTTTTTTGTGATTATAGATAAAAAAATTGATAAAAATTAATTTTATATTAATAAAATAATAATTTATTTTAAATTTTTAGGGTTCGAGTATGAGGATTTAACTACTCATAAGATTCGGGGATGAGGATTAATTTTGATACTCACTCAAATCCGGCCCGAGTCTAAAAATTATAATACCCTACCCAAATCCTACCCATGATTATGACAATATATTTTGCAATAAATACATGCCCAAAGGCAAATCATGTGAACCCACAGACTCCATAGATAGCAGCGAGAGAGTGATGGAATCCCAGCACGAGGAAGAGCAGCATATAGCAGCATCAAAACTGCTTGACGCTCAAATCCACCTATGGAACCACGTCTTAAGCTTCATCAACTCCATGTCCCTCAAATCCGCCATTGACCTAAACATCCCCGACATCATTCACAAACACGCCAAACCCATGCCTCTTCCCTCGCTCATCTCCTCCCTCCAAATCCACCCTTCCCAATCCCCCAACATCCACCGCCTCATGCGTATCCTCACGCATTCTGGCTTCTTCTCTCAATCGAAAGAAGGTTACGTCCTAACCCACGCTTCTACCCTCCTTCTCAAGGACAACCCCTTCAGTGTGTCCCCTTTCTTGCTCGCCATGCTGGACCCGGTCCTGATCAAGCCCTGGTTCCACGTGGCAAGTTGGTTCAAGAATGGGGAGGACCCCACCACGACGACGCCGTTTGGGACGGCCCACGGCGGGAAGACGCTGTGGGAGTACGCGCGGGACGAGGCGGAGCTGAATGGGGTGTTTAATGAGGCGATGGCGAGTGACGCGAGGGTGGTGGCGAGTGTGGTGATGGGTAAGTGTAAGAGAGTGTTTGAGGGGTTGGAGTGTCTTGTGGATGTCGGTGGTGGGACGGGGACGGTGGCTAAGGCTATAGCTAAAGCGTTTCCTCAAATGGAGTGTACTGTGTTTGATCTCCCACACGTTGTGGAAGGACAAGAAGATAGTGGGAATCTCAAGTTTGTTGGAGGAGACATGTTCCAGGATGCTCCTCTTCCTCCCGCCGATGCCATATTGTTGAAGGTAATAATATCATTAAAATAAAAATAAGAGTACTACTAAATAGTCTCTGTATTTACTATTATATTGCCAAATCAGCACATGATGATCACATCATACGAGCACTTAACGGGTAACGCTCAAGGACCAAAACAAAATAATTTATTTTTAAAATTCAAGATTTAAATAATAATTTACCACTTTAGTATATATGTCTTGATTTTTCTGACCGAGGTTTTCTATTAAAATTGCACATACTATTTCTAATTCTAATGACAGTCGATTCTACATGACTGGAACGATGAGGAATGTGTGAAGATACTGAAGAAGTGCAAGGAGTCACTTGCAAGCAAAGGGAAAGATGGAAAGTTGATACTAATAGAAATTATTATGAAGGAGAATTATGAGAAGGGAGATATGGATGACGAATCAATAATGGAAACTCAACTTTACTTGGATATGCTGATGATGGTTATGTTGACTGGAAAAGAGAGAAACGAGAAAGATGGTTATGTTGACTGGAAAAGAGAGAAACGAGAAAGAATGGGCCAAATTGATATTCTCTGCTGGTTTCAGTCATTACAAAATAACTCCAGGTCTGGGTTTAAGATCTCTCATTGAGGTTTTCCCATAACAAAAGAGGTAAATTACTAACTACTCTTCGTTATTCACCATGTTATTCCAGTCAATTTCATGTGTTATGTGTAACAGTTATCTCCGCTTGTAACTCTGTTATTATCAATAAAAATAAATGTGTTATGTGTAACATTGTAAGACTTCTAGTTTGCCTAGAGTACAATGTTCTAGGCAAACTAGAAGTATATAACAATATTATGTAAGAATTGAATTGGACAAATATTCGAACAAGTGTTCTATTCACGATCTAATCGGTTTAATTAATTTCAAGCATCTTGAAAGATAGCCACAATCAAAACTAATTGATAAGATTATTCTATGAACAACCATAATAAATAAATAAATAAATAGCTTGAAGATTAATATCTAATAACTGATGAGTAATTAAATAAAATAGATATATGAATTTAAATTCTATGAAAAATATATAAAAATCAATTTCTATAAAAGATATATAAAAATCAATTTCAAGCATAAATATTCATGATAGGATTATTCTATGACACTAAATATTCATTTTTTAATTTTTCATCTTTTTTGTTAAACTAACAAAAAAAATGGACGGTTGAGCAGTTTAACCAAGTTAACCGGTTGGATCCCAGTTAAATTCGTTGCAACTAGAAAAATAGTTTTCTAAGTTCAACCGACTCGTTTAAGTGTCTGATTCGCGGTTGGACCATCCGGTCCATACAAAATTGGTATATAATATATGGATCAATGCATAATAATGTCAAAAATTCGGGAGGAAACTTAGCTTACTTCTTGATCCCTAAATTATTGGTCAACATACTATTTAGCCTAAATAATAAAAATTGACCATTTTGTCCCTGAATTTTTATCTTTATCAACTATTTAGTTCTTAAGTTTTCACTTATGTCAATTATTTAACTAGTCTCAAATAATTTTTTATGTTTAATTCAACTTTCAAATTAATTTTTTATTTTTTAAAAGTTCCCCCAGTCATACCATCCTTGTAAATTATTGCAATTGTGTTCACAATTCACTCACTCACCACCTTTCTTTATTCTTTTCTCCAAATTTTGGGTGCACCTACTTGCCATCATATTCATAACAAACAAAATGATTGTGTCAGTACAACATTAACATATAAATGCAATTAACTATGACACCTTTTTTATTTTAATCCTTTTTAGAAGTGCTTTTTTAATTTAGTTCTTTTTAGATTAGTCCGTTATCAATTTAACAAATAAAATATGACACGTAAGAGAAAGGGTGTACCACATAAGTCTTCTACGTGTTATAACAAACAAAATGATTGCGTCAGTACAACATTAACATATATATCTATATATCTATATCTATATATATATGGCTTTGAAGTTTTTGGTGTCACACAAGCAAAGTGTGACACCAAAAAAATAACTCCCCCCTCAACTTTCCAATAAATAACCAACTTCTCAATAAATCTCTATCTATATTTATAGCTATATTTTATAATTAAAAAATACAAAAAAAATAATATGATTGGAGGATGCAGGAGAGAGAAAACAAGTATGATAGGTGGTTACTAAAAAAATGGAGAAGTGCATAACTTCTCATTTTTTAATTTTAAATTATGATAAAAATTCTATTTAAAAATTTTAAAATTATCAAATATTTAATTTTTAATGATTTTAAAATATAATAACTATTTTATATTATATTTCTAGAAAATTTAAGAATAAATTACATGTATGCACGTAGGTGCATGCGAAGCCTCTAGTATATATATATGACTTTGGACTCTTCTGGTCATTGGTATCACAAAATAGCTATATTTGATAATTAAAAATACAAGAAAAATATATAATGAGAGGTAGTGGGAGAGAGAAAAATATATGATGGGTAGTTACTAAAAAAGTGAACAAGTAAATAACTTCTCATCATTTAATTAATTATTTTAAATTATAATAATAATTTTAATATAAAAATTTAAAAATTATGAAATATCTAATTTATTATTATTTTAAAATATAATAATTATATTTTAAAAATTTAAGAATAGATTGCATGCACCTAAGTGCATGCGAAGCCTCTAGTATATATATATGGCTTTGAACCCTTCTGGTCATTGGGGTCACAAAATAGTTTTATTTTATAATTAAAAAATATGGAATAAAACATGATTGGAGGAGATATGAGAGAAAAAGAGATCATGGGTAAGGTAGTTAATAAAAGTGGTGAGAGAGAAATTAGGAATATAGGTAGTTATTGAATTATTTATTAATAATACAAATATTTTTATATTAAATTTTTTTAAAAAAATGATTGTAAGCACATTGGTGCATGCGAAGCCTCTAGTATATATATATGGCTTTGAATCCTTCTGATCATTGGGATCACAAAATAGTTATATATTATAATTAAAAAATATAGAATAAAACATGATTGGAGGAGTTATGAGAGAGAAAAAGATCATGGATATAAGGTAGTTAATAATAGTGGTGAGTGAGAAATTAGAAATATAAGTAGTTATTGAATTATTTATTATATTTAAAACTAAAAATAAAAATAAAAATATTTTTATACTAAATTTCAAAAAAAAATCTATATATATGGCTTTGGACGTCATTGGGGTCACAAAATAGTTATATATTATAATTAAAAATACAAAAAAATATATAATGAGAGGTAGTAGGAGAGAGAAAAAATATATAATGAGTAGTTACTAAAAAAATGGACAAATAAATAACGTCTCATCATTTAATTAATTATTTTAGATTATAATAATAATTTTAATCTAAAAATTTAAAAATTATGAAATATCTAATTTGTTATTGTTTTAAAATATAATAATTATATTTTAAAAAATTAAGAATAGATTGCATGCACATATGTGCATGCGAAGTCTCTAGTATATATATATATGATGGATTTATCTAATAGAAAAAACTTATATCAAGTTCCTTAAGTTCTCCAATCAAAATATGACACGTGAAAAAAATGTTTAAATGACCAAATACAATTGAAAGAATGTAGAAGATCACCTTTTATATGACCAATCATAAAAGAAAAATAATGTAAATGCAACATATGATGATTAGTGGAACTTGATGACAAGGATATAAAGAACTTGATATAAGTTTTTCCTTATCTAATATGTGATTGCATTATATTGTGTATCAAAAGAAATATCGGCTATGTTCTTTAGCAAGATTTGTTGATGGAAAGGGAGAGGTAGAAGCCTTCTCCTTCCTCTTTTCTTCCTAATAAACAAACTCCACTTTTTGTAATGTGATAAAATTATGTAAGGGCAAAATGATCATTTTATCCACTTTTATTCCATTCATATCAGATGACATTTCCATTCCTAACTCTTTTCCTATTCTCATTCCCTCATCTTTTCCAAAAAAAAAACATACCCATCAACTTCTTTGGGAAGAAGCCCGCTCCTTCGAACAAATAAAAAAAAAAAAGACAACATACAAAGACTTATATGTAGGGTATGGCCGAGAAAATTATTTATTTTCTTTATGTTGTTTGATTTTAGTACTTTAAAATAAATAGATCTTTCAGATCTATATTGTCTCCCAATTATTATGATGGTATTTTCTTTTAGATTTATTCTGTGTTTTTGTCTTTCTTTATGAAAGTTTACTCTCTAATTGCTAAATCTTCTTAGATCTGGTAACTAGAGTTGGTTTTTGTTTTTTTACGTTTATGTAGGAAGTTTTTTTGCGGATCTACAGATTTTTATGTCAAAAAGCTTCCAGTTTATTATATTATTAGAAAATTTCAAGGCACTCACAACTTTGAAGATTACTACAGATTTAATATGCGAGAGATCTAACAGTATTGTTGACAACATAAAAAAAAAGTGAAGTTTTTAATCCCAAGTTCATCTTATAAATGGGACCAGTTGATCTTTATTCGCTCTTAGTTCAACAATTTTTACGAATTCTTTCTTCTGTATTGTTAGGATGGAATTGTTTGATTTATTGTAATTGCCGTTGGGTTTTTATGAATTTTATTATTATAAAAAAAACACAACAATTTTATATTGGTGTTATCTTATTTACTGATCTATTTATATAATTGACCAATAAAATTAAATTATTTATTTTATTTATCATATAAATTTATTTTAAGAAAAATATTAAAACTTAAATTAATATTATTAATTAATACATAAATAATATATATACTATATAGTACAAAATGTGAACTTAAAAACAAATCGGTGGGGTTGCTGTTCACTTTTTTTAAGTCTAGTTTTTATTTTCAAAATAAATCCACCGACAAAAAAAAGTATGTACAGTCTACATTTATCTTCAAGGAGGCAAGCTCGTAACTTCACAGTGGACCAGGACCACGTGATAGAGTGCAGGTGCACCATTTGGTTTCCTACTGATCCACCTAACGCTTATAACAGGAGCTGCTTCATATCCTTTAGGGTACGCTTAGTATAAATATATGAATGTAAAGTATTATAAAAAAAATAGAGTAAAGTATTGTAGAATAAAAGAAAGTATTATAGAGAAAAGTGAGGAGAGAGATAGAGAGAAAAATTAGAAAAGAGAAAAAGTATGATAAAAAGTGTGTTTGATATGTATAAAATATGATATAAAGTTTTTTTGAGAATCGTGAAACATCACGATTTCACTGTTTGGTTTCTTTACGAAAGCACTCAATCAACTTTTGGTAATGAGATTCCAAAATTAGTTTATTAGGTATGTTTGGTTAGTAGAATATTTGAGGGAAAGAGAATGGTAATGAGAATGAGATTGCAATGTATGAATGTTTGAGAGAATGAAAATGTCATGTCAATGTGATGTGAATGGAATAAAACTAGGTAAAATGACTATTTTATCCTTATATTATAAAAGTGACAATGGAATAAAGTGGGTAAAAAAATAAGGACAAAAATATAATTTTATCACATTGCAGAAAGTGGGGTTTGTTTGGTTAAAAGAATGTAAAGGAATTACGTCTACGATTACATCGACAAAACAGCGAACCAAACCTGCCCTTAATGTTAAGAGCTTCAACCAATTTAATGCAATTCTTTAGGGTATGTTTGGATTGGGGATTAAGGAGGAGAAGGGGAGGGAAGAGGAGACTATTAAGATGTCTTCTCCTTGTTTGGAAAGATGAAAATTGGAGTGAAGGATAATGGAAGATCAATCCTTAACCCTCCATTATCCTTCCCTTTCACAAACTCAAGATACTCCAAATTGGAGTATTTTGAAGGAGATATCAACACACAAACTAGGGAAGGACATATGGAAGCTTAACCTTCCCTTCTCCTCTAATCTCTCCCCTTCCCTTCCCTTTTTAATTCCCAAACATACCCTTAGTTGAAGAGGATGGTTTGAGAGTGATGTGGGGTGATTTGAGGCTTGGTTGGATATTTAAGTGAGCAATGGATGTTACCCTTAAACTCAGCAAAACGACGTTTTGCTGAGTTAGAGTGAAAGAGGGTGCCATGTCATTTAAATATGACACGTATGAGAGAGGGTGTGCCACATAAGCCTTCCACGTCAGCATTTAAGGGCAAAATCATACGGATGTTACGCTAGATGACCAATTTTGACAAAAAAAAATGTTGAGGACCTAAAATAACTTTTTGAAACGTTGAGAATCAATATTAAACTTCGTACAAACGTTGAGGACCAAAAGAGTAATTTGACCGAACTAAAATGTGGTCAATAATCAAGCTTAAGTAAGACATATTAAACCATGAATATGGAGCAAAGTCGATCGTTCTTGTTTTGTTAGTTATACGTACGTGTTTATTTATCTACTAATATACATATCTGAGAAAAAGGCATTAATTTAAAAGAATTAATTAAGTGCTATTTATGTTATTTGATTATTATTTAGTTAAGATTATCTACGATTTTATCTTGTCTGGGGAATAGAACTTTGTTTCTTTTTCTTCTTATTTGTTTGAGTTTAAATTTGTCAAATTAAACCGTATAAAATCGCCAAACCAAACCGCTTTATACTGTTCATTTTATGGTTTGATTTGATATAGTATCAAATCGTTTAAAAAGTAATTAAAGTCAATAGTATAATAGAGGAAGCAAGCACCCAATGAGTAGATTGTTCAAGTCAAATAAAGGATACAATTTGAAGGAAAAATTAAAGTAAAGTTGTTAGGTGTTTGTTATGAAGTTCACTAATCATAAACGTTATTTATATTTTCTCTCTTATTTGATTGGTTATATAATTTATTGTTTTTTATTTTCTCTCTCTACCATGATTGGTTATACAAAATTTTTTTGCCACATATTTTAATTATATTGGTGAATTTTATAACAAGCACTTAAGTAACTTTACTGCGTACATATAGGAAATTGAGCACTAATACAATAACAGTTAATTAAAGTTAATTATACTTTTCATACAATTCATTCCCAACAAGTCAACAACTATAACTTCAATTAATTAATTCCATTAAGTTATACTTTTTATACAATTAGGATTAAGATTTCTCTTAATTGATCAATAGAACATTTCCTATCTTAAAATTTATGAAAATTCATTATCAAAAAATTTTAATGTTTAAAAACTCAATTAATCTATCATTCCATGGGATAAAGTTGTGCAACCAAGCAATACATTATAAAAAATTATCAATGTGATTTGATTTCAATTTTACTTGCATCTCTAATCTATCCTATCAAAACTCTACAAGATTTAGTTATCCTATTCAAAATTTGATATTTTCAATGTAAAAAAATAACAGTAAAATGAATGTTATAAAGAATTGAAGAGATCACTTCATCTCCATAGCTTGTCGATTTCATTGCACAAATAAGAAGACTTTTCATTTTTTTTTCATTTGTAGTGTTAGGATTTGATAAAAATAAAATAAAAAGTATATCTTCTTTTAGTTTTCAAAATGACAGTTTTACTAAACAATTTTTTTTTTAATTTCAGGCCAAAAAAATATTTATTTATGCAATACAAAATATATATATTACAACATAGGTAAGTCTATGATATAATTTGTTGTATCATGCAATGCAATTTTAGCCAATAAGAATTTAACACTTGTTATTATGTTGCATCATACAATGTAATTAAATCATATCAATGATTATAATTATATCATATAACAAATTGCATCATAAAGTCACCCGCTACGCATATTGACACATGTGAATGAGTTTGGGGGCTATAGATTTTTTTTTTCTTTTATCATCAAATGAAAGATTAATTAAGAAAATCCCAACAGGAACAACAAGGCTCCTTATAAGGAAAAAAAAATATCCAGCCCACCAAGACTAAAAGCCTAAGAGAAACGAGATTGGATCTTTTAAATTGTGTAGTGAAGTGTTAAATAAAGTGAGAAAAAAGATAGAGAAAAAAATTTGACAATATATACCTCACAATCTTTCTTCTCACTTTACTTAGCACTTCACCAAATAATTAGAGGATCCAATCTCCACATAAACAAACTAACAGGCAATAGGCAACACAAAGCAAAGGATCCTCAAGAAGCCTTTTTTTGTTTTTTTCTAAGATTTGAGAGAGCTATAGCTGGTGGTAGGGGGACCAAAGTTACCCATATATAATGGCATATATAAATATAATAAATGGTAACACACACACACACACACACACACACACACACACACACACACACACACACACACACACACACACACACACATATATATATATATAGGCAAAAGTACCTTTCTTGTCCCCAACATTTTTGGGTCTTGTCAGTTTCGCCCTTAATGTTTTTTCGCTGTCAATTGTACCCCTAACGTTTTACGTTTCTGTCAATGTCACCATTTTCACTAACAACGTCAAATGTTTAACGGTTTTTGCTGACGTGGCATCCTATGTGGCAAAACGTTTTTTTTTTCTGGCAATTGTACCCCTAACGTTTTACATTTCTACCAATGTCACCCTTTTCACTAATAGTTTTTGCTTACGTGGCATCCTATGTGGCAAAAATATCTGACTTGGCATATTTTTTTTCACACCAGATTTTTTACTCATCTTTTTCCCATCAAAACCGTGTCGTTTTAGCCTCACCATATTCCTTTTAAAATATAACTCAAACGCACGTGCCATTTTGTAGACAAAAACATCGGAGACGTTACTCATTCTCTACTTTGTCGGAGACGTTACCCTAAAATAGAGAATGGATAACCTCTCCGATGTTTTTATGAGCCAAATAGCGTGCGTTTGAATTATATTTTAGAAGGAATAGGCCGAGGTCAAAACGACACAACTTTGATGGGGAAAAGATGAGTAGAAAATTTGATGTGAAAAAAAAATATACCAAGTCAGATATTTTTGCCACATAGGATGCCACGTAAGCAAAAACTATTAAATATTTGATGGTGCTAGTGAAAAGGGTGACATTGGCAGAAATGTAAAACGTTAGGGGTACAATTGACAAAAAAAAAATGTTTTGCCACATAGGATGCCACGTCAGCAAAAATTGTTAAATATTTGACGGTGTTAGTGAAAAGGGTGACATTGGCAAAAATGTAAAACGTTAGGGTACAATTGACAGCGAAAAAACGTTAGGGGCGAAATTGACAGGACCCCCAAACGTTGGGGGTAGGAAAGGTACTTTTGCCTATATATATATATATATATATATAATCAACGAGATTCGATCTAGTTAAAGGGACTAGTTCATAACCACCAAGCATGTGGATCAACTGATAAGGAGTTGTTCCAGCTTAACCAAAGATCTCGAGTTCGAGCCTTAGGAATGCAGCTGTGTTAAAACTTGGTTGGGAGAGCTTTGCTGTCCTTGCGGTCCTACCCGGCTCAAATGGGATTAGTCTTCGCTTAGACCGTTAAAACAGATAGGCGAAGGATACCCATAATTTACACAAAAAAAAGGGACGAGTTCATCACATGATGAACTTGAGTACGAATCTCTATTAAAAGAGTGAGGAGTGGCGTAAACGTGAAGTTTACAGTACTCAGCATACATCTATGTCATCTAAATATACATATAAGCTAAGTATGTGCAATTAGTATTTAATTGTGTCAATGTTATTCCATTAAATATTTTAACACTTGAATAATAGAAGAACCAAATTGATACCAATTGAAAATATGGAAAACTGAATTAAGACTGATAGGGTCCGTGGAGGATACTGCATTCCCCGTCCCCGGCCCCGGTAGTCAATATTTTCCCTGTCTCCGGACCCGTTTATGGCCAGATATAAAACTTGATATTATCCCCGGACCCATCGAATACTTAGATCCCTAGATCCAGTCCCGAACTCGGAAAATTTACTATTTTTTCTACAAAATTTGCTACTTTCATCACAAGTATTAATACACATTGATAAATTTAATTATTTCAAAATTTAAGAAAAACAAACTTCAAACACACAATAAAATAAACATAAAAAGTCTAAGTTCATCCTTAAATAAACAAATACAAACATAAAATGTAGTGTGAAATGTGAATGTGTGAATCGTGATTCGTGAATGGGGGTGGGTGAGTGAGATAAGAGTCTGATTGAGTTTGTGTGAGTGAGTGTCACGTGATGGTGAGGTGAGTGTAATTTTTTTTAATTTGATATGATATGATATATATATAGGGTCCACGGCCGGGGCGAATACACCCTTACCCATCCCCAGACCCAGACCAGGACTTTTATCTGTTAAAATCTCCAGACCCAGTTTTTTAATACCCAGACCTGAACCGAATGAGTAAAATTTCTGGGTACTCGTTGGGTCCAGGTAAGATTGCCATCCCTAAAGACTGGGCAAGGTTAAGTATCAAATTGATACCAATTGTAAACATTGAGGACTAAATTGAGTCTGGATAAACATTAGGGACCAAATTAAGAAAAGTACTATATAAGAACCAACATGAAAATTTTGTCCATAAAAATATTGGTACAGTCATAAATTGAGGGTGTGAGAATATTTTGAATCTGGATTCTCTGTTGTTGTCCAGTTAGCCACGGTTGATAAAACACTATATATGGCCAAATTTTTAGCTGCGGTAACCGTGGCTTGCACAACCGTAGACAGCAGAGGATCCAGACTAAAATATTTTGGTATAAATACACCCAAATCATCATGTGAACCCACCTCCACATACATAAACTCCATAGATACCAGTGAGAGTAATGGAATCCCAGCATGAGGAAGAGCAGCACATAGCAGTATCAAGACTGCTTCACGCTCAAACCCACATATGGAATCACATCTTCAGCTTCATAAACTCCATGTCCCTCAAATCCGCCATTGACCTAAACATCCCTGACATCATTCACAAACACGCCAAACCCATGCCTCTTCCCTTACTCATCTCCTCCCTCCAAATCCACCCTTCTAAATCCCCCAACATCTACCGCCTCATGCGTATCCTCACACATTCTGGCTTCTTCTCTCAATCACAAGAAGGTTATGTCCTAACGGACGCTTCTACCCTTCTTGTCAAGGACAACCCCTTGAGTGTGTACCCTTACTTGCTTGCCATGATGGACCCCGTCCTGATCAAGCCCTGGTTCCACCTGGCCAGCTGGTTCAAGAATGATGACCCGACGCCGTTTTGCACGGGCCACGGGAAGAAGTTTTGGGAGTACACAGGGGATGAGGCGTTGCTGAATCGCTTGTTTAATGAAGCCATGGCGAGTGACGCGAGGCTGGTGTCGAGTGTTGTGATAGGCAAGTTTAAGAGAGTGTTTGAAGGGTTGGAGTGTGTTGTGGATGTTGGTGGTGGGACGGGGAGTATGGCTAAGGTTATAGCTAAAGCGTTTCCGGAAATGAAGTGTACTGTGTTTGATCTCCCACATGTTGTTGAAGGACAACGAGATAGTGGGAACCTTAAGTTTGTTGGAGGAGACATGTTTCAGGATGCTCCTCTTCCTCCAGCCGATGCCATATTGTTGAAGGTAATATATAATTAATGAGATTGTTTGAATTTTTGATAGATTAAATTTCTAAGTTGAAGGATGAAATTGCACTACAACAAAACACAGATTTACCCAGGAACAAATCTGTGGGTAAATATGTGTTATTTTCTAGAGAAACTCATTTTCCCACGGAATTGCCTACGGACACAGTCCGTGGCGAAAACTGATGTGGGTAAAGCCACGGATCTATTCCGTGGGAAATAGCACGAACTCCACCGGTGGCCGGCGACAACCTCCTCTGGCCGACCGCCAAAGACCACTTTATATTTTTGAAATATGGTCCGTGAAGGATTTGAAGATGGGACATCATGCATGGTAATATTTACCACTTTATCACTTTTTGATTTATTAATATAAAATATTATATATATATATATATAAATTTTTTTATTATTTAGTCCTTAGAATCACTTATATTAAAATTTTAATTTTAAAATTACATGCAATTTAGCTTAGGTCAAATTTGTTACTTTTATTTTATTGTTTTTTCTAAAATAAAAATGTCTACACTTATGTAATTTTTATTAAATTATTTATACTTTGATTTTTTTAATTATTGATAAGTTTTTTATAATATTTATTTATTTATATTTATATATTCTATCGGTTGAACTGATTTTTTGATGACCCGACAGTTGATTTAGTGGCCCAGTGATCCAAATACCCACATAGAAATAAATTTTGATGATTGCAATTATGAATTTTATTGATAAGTGAATTCTTAGGGCACGTTCTTTACGCGGAAAGGGAATGGAAAGGAAATGCATTTATTGTGTTTGTTAGTAAAAGTTGAGAATGGAAATGGAATGAGAATGTATTAAAATTACCACTTTACCCCTTATATTAAAATAATAAAAAGAAAAGAGGCTTATGATTGTGTCAAATCAAAGGGTATAATAGACATTTTATATTTTCTTTTTTTAATTATACATATTTTTCAAGATGGAAATAAGAAAGTGGGTAACATGTGGAACCCACATGCTTTTTATTTTCCTTCACTTTCTCCCCCTTTGTTTCGAGAATGGATCCAGTGCTTGGCTCTTCTATGCATTAGTATGCTAGGCCGACGTTTTTTCATAGTTTTCTTCACTTTTTTTATTTAAATTTGAGAAATTATAAACTTTTTCTAAAGAATATCTAAAGTATGAAAGATATAGATACAAAAAAAATTAAAAACTCCACAAAAATCGAGATTTACTATGAGTGGATTAGGGAATAACTTTTTAGTCCCTAATAAAGGTGGTCCCTAAACCATTCACGGTAGGTCCTTATTTGTGTCAAATTTTTTATTTTTTTGTGTTTATAACTCTTATTCTTTAGAAAAAGTTTACAATTTGTCAAGTTTAAATATAAAAAAAAGTGAAGAAAACTATGAAAAAAAGTTGGCCTAGCATACTAATGCATAGAAGAGTCAAGCACTGGATCCATTCTCCTTTGTTCCATGCCTACCGAACGTCACCTTATAGTTTTTTTTTATTGTGTTTTTTATATACATGCTTCAACAAATATATAAAATGTTTTACGTAAATATGATTAATACAAATTTTTAAAAGAATAATTTTGTTACTTTTAATAAAATTATAATCTTTGAACAATAGTAATATTATGTATTATTTTAGAAGAGAGAAATGTAATTTTTCAATTGAAAATTAAAATTTAAATAATAAACAGCTTACCCATGGATATGCAATCCGTGACTAATTCCAAGAAAATGCCCACAAAAATTAAACAGTTGCTAAATCCGTGGCTAATTGATAATTACCCACGGTAATTAACCACGAATTTACAATTCGTGGCTAAATCCGTGTCTAATTTTAAGAAATTGCCCACTGAAACCAATCCTTGACTAATTTAAAAAATATTTTATTTTATTTTTTTATATTTTTCCATGGATTACCACGGAATATATTCCGTGGGTAAATCCAAGTTTTGTTGTAGTGTTGATAATTTACTCTAAATTTAATTCATGAAAGATGGAACTATTAAAGTTAATCATAAAATATGTAATTTGTTTCAATTTAGTCCCAGAAATCTCTCTTAATTAACATAAATTAGAGAAAATTTTCCAAGACTAGATTGAGATAAATTACATTTAGCTCTCCCAATTATTAAATTTGACATTTTCATCTTTCAGAGACTAATTTGAGACAATTATAATATGTTTCAAGGATCAAATTGATAATTTACTTTAAATTTAATCCGTGAAAGATGGAATTTGTCACAATTTAGTTATTGAAAGATGGAAATATTAAAGTTAATCCTAAAAAATGTAATTTCTTTCAATTTAGTCCCAGAAATAAAATCTCTGTTAACATGACTGAGAGAAAAATTTTTAGGACTAAATTGAAATAAATTACATCTTCCAATAACTAAATTTGCCATTCTAATCCCTCAGAGGCTAATTTGAAATAAATTATATCTTTTAGGATGAAAATGATAATTTGGCTAAAATTTACCTCACCTTCTTAGTTATAAGTCATCCATCCTGACAACTATAAAAATTGATTTAGAATACCATGATTTGTGCAAAAACAATAATCTAGATTTTTTGTATTTTAGTATATATGTCTTGATTTTTCTGACCGATAATTCGGAGGTTTTCTATTAAAAATTGCACATATATACTATTTCTAATTCTAACGATTGCTTATTAACGTGGAATATAATTATATCAATGACACTAGTGGATTCTACATGACTGGAACGATGAGGAATGTATGAAGATACTGAAGAAGTGCAAGGAGTCACTTGCAAGCAAAGGGAAAGATGGAAAGTTGATAATAATAGACATTATTATGAAGGAGAATTATGAGAAGGGAGATATGGATGACGAATCAATAATGGAAACTCAACTTTACTTTGATATGCTGATGATGGTTTTGTTGACTGGAAAAGAGAGAAACGAGAAAGAATGGGCCAAATTGATCTTCTCTGCTGGTTTCAGTGACTACAAGATAACTCCAGTTCTGGGTTTAAGATCTCTCATTGAGGTTTTTCCATAACAAATAATAATACGGTCAAAGGTTCATTTTGGTCCTTTATGTTTCTCCTAAGTTTCAAAAGTCTTAAATTAGTCTTTTATGTTGCATAGAAGTTCCAAATTGTTCCTTCCGTCCACTTCTGTCAATTTTTTAAGTTAATTGCTGACGTAGCGTGCTGACGTGTCCATTTAAGCTGGCGTGTCATGGAGCTCCATGTCATCACATATGATGAATAGAAGATGATGTGGTATGACACGTCAGCTTAAATGGACACGTAGGAGAGATGATATGTCCACCTCAATACGCCACGTCAGTACTTAACGGAAGAAATGGACGGACTTGGACGGAAAGACCAATTTGGAACTTCTGGGAAACATAAAGGACCAATTTGAAACTTTTGAAACATAAATGACTAGTTTAGAACTTGGGTGAAACAGAGAGGACCAAAATGGACATTTGACCTAATAATATTTAAGTTTAATTTCTTCCCATGCTAATTAATAAGTATGTATCAAGGTTGTCAAACTCGCTTTTTATGTAAACTCGAGGATGTGGTAAACTCGTAACGTAAAATTGTAAGAGTTTACATAGTTAAAAAATAATATATAAATACATATATATCAAAACTTTACAATTCAAATCAAATAATCAATTTAAAAGAGATAGTAATATTAACATAATACTAAATACATAGTTGGTTACTCAACGTCTTTTGAATGGAATTGAAATTCTCATATACTTTTATAACATAAAATAATGCTTTTGGGTCAGTTATTTCTGTTTCTACCTGTTTCTATGCGTTTTTACTCTAGTTTGAGCATTTTTCGAGTCTGTATGAAACATGGCCAGAATGACATGGGTAAAAATGTACCTTTTTACAATTAAAATCGCGATTTTAACAACTATGTATAGTTGTATACACCCATTACTACGTACTCTTCATTATTCACCATGTTATTCTAGTCAATTTCATATGTAAGACTTCTAGGGTCCGTTTGGCATTCAAACTGGGTATGTAAAGTAAATGAATATAAATGGATGTAATTTAAATGGAAGGAATATAAAGATAAAAATTATGCTTAGTATAAAATACAATGGAAGGAAAAGTATGTGATATAAAATCTATAAAAAGACCAAAATATCCTTATTATTATATTTTAAAAATAAAATGCTTTTATATTAAAAAAGTGGTGGGTGGTGGTGGCCGACGGTGGTGGTCGGTGGTGGTGGTAGTGGGTGGTGTTGGCTGGTGGTGGCCGACAGTGGTGGTGGCTGGCCGATGGTGGCCAACGATGGTGGTGGGTAGTGGCGACGATGGTGGTGGGTGGGCGGCGGGAATGATGGGTGGTGGTGGTGGTGGGATAGTAGGAAGGGTAAACTTTTTCTTGACTTTATATAGGTAAAGTTACTTTACACAAGTTTTTTGATTTAAAATTTTGCTGCAAAATCACTTTACATGTAAAAGCTACTTTACAATTTTACTTAGTCAATTTTGCTACCAAAACACATTAATTTCTCGTAAACTATTGTGCCATTTTACTTTACATAGATAATATTACATAGTCAATTTTGCTACCAAACACATTAATTTCTTGTAAACATGACATGATAGCACATGTAACAAGTTAATGGTGATATGTCAATATTTAACGGCCATGACATTCAGCTAAATAATAGTTGACGTCCCAATGACTAAATAGTTAACAGACATAAAAATTCATGGACCAAATAGTCTATTTTCATTATTCAGAGAGAAAAAAGTACGTAGGTTGACCAACAATTCAGAGAACAAAAGTATATTTCTCAAAATTTTCTTATTAATTACTATATTAACTAATTATATGTTCTCGTTTAATAATACATTATAATTTAAGCTAATATTTTCTCACAGCTAATATATTAATAATTTAACATTATTTAAATTTTAATATAACTAATTGTTGAAAATAAATTCTTTTAAGAGGGAGGAGTGCATATCACATAATTGTGTAATGTATTGATTACAATTACATTACGTACAAAAATAGTACTGAGTCAATACTAAAATATAAAATAATTTCATTCATTCTTAAAGTTTACATTACTAAACCATGGTATTTGATTCGTCAAATATACATTATTATTGTATTCTCTTCTATATATATGGGTATGGCGCAACCCAATCCCAATTATTGGAAGTTCTTGTGACATAATCTTTGTTTATAAATATCCAAATTTTGACATAATTTCTGTCATTTTAATTTTTGTAATTGGATTTCGTATATTTATAATTATACCTATCATTTGTTATTAAATATTAAGTCATGGATATTATAATTATTTGAAACTATTGTTTAACTTATGCCTATATATCTATATTAATATGGTTGTTAAGACTTTTGGTAATTAATGAGTCAAAATAATTATTTAAATAATCAAAACAAAATATGATTGTCTGATATTGAAAGAATGACATGTCAATAGAATTAAATATATATATGAAACAGAGTAAGCAACAATTTTCATTGCGAATCAGCACACTTGAATTGTTTTCTTCTATAAAATCAAGAGAAAATAACACATTCTATTGTTTGTGACCACTTGAACTATATTATAGGTGATGAAGAAAAACCAAATTTACTTAAAAAGTTGGATGATTAGTGTTGAGTCATGAGATGGTAATTAAGAAAGCTTATATATAATCTTTTTGAAAAATCTAGGCTCTTTGTAAGTTAAAGGCCTTTGTTTAAACAACTCTACATAATACAATTAATAGTAATGACTTGCTTTAGACTCGCCGTCCAATAAGGCATAATCACTTAATATTTGTGTGATATGTTTTTGAAATTCTGAGACTAATAGCCACCTATTCCTATATTGCAATGTGGTAAGGTTTATTTGAAATGAAATGTTTGACTATATTGATCTTGTCGGATTTGGGTATCTTTTTTGCTATCAAGGTTGTGGGCTTTGAAAGGAACAAAGAACATAAAGCACTTTGAAATCATGCAATTTTAACAACTTTGTGGTGTCTTTAGTTGAAATAGAATGCTAAGGTCTTTAGTATAATGAACTTTTTGTCTTCCTAGTGGGTTTAGTCGAACAGCATATTTGGAGGGATTTTCATTATGGATCTCAAAGAAATCAGAAAACTCTATTGAACCAGTGTTTTGTTTTTCCTTTTCTCTTTTTTTAGAGGACTTTAGTCCTCTTCCTTTAATTTGTACTCTCTTTCTTCCTTAATATTTCCTTTTCAATCAAAAAGAGAAAGAAAGCTTATAACTGCTACTTGAACTCCGATCCTTCAACTTGGAGACCAAAACAACTTTAATTTAACATTAATTAAGTCACCCTATTGCTTTTTTTTTTTTTTAAAAAAACTCATCATTCCCTGAAAAGCTATTGCTTTCAGACATTAAACTTTATATGGTACTATATAAAAATTCACAAAGCTGTTTAACATTAGAAGCACAAAAAACGTGGAAGAATTGGAATAATGCTCAAATCCCACTATTCAATACCTTTCCCTTAATTATTTGAATACACAATCAACGAAGAAAAAGGAATCAAAGGGGAGCTGGTATATATGAGCACTAACGTAGTATTATCACAATTCATATTTCACAAAGTGTTGACTATTTTCTGTGTGCAACCTCATTACAAGATGAATTAAGGTGCCCAAACAAAGTTAAAACATACACAGTATGGACATTAAGAAGAGTGAGGTCTCTCAATATGTAGTTGAGACCAAAACATGAAATCAAATTTCATGACTAGAGGCTAGAGCTACTATTAATTACAGCAACCACTGGATTAGAAACAAACATGATCGTCCCGGTAATGGGCCTGACAGTATCCGATGGATTAGTCATCAAGCCTGCCTGCTCTAATGGATAACATGGTCAAAACCAAAAGAGAGAGATACGATCCCTCTTTTTGCCCAACAAAGTGAATCCTATAAGTCACCTTTTCACACAGTCATGACTCGGTCATCATTCCAATTGTAGAGTGATTATTGAATCTGTGGAGACCAATTCTGAGACATTGAGTGCAAGTACTTGTCATCTTGAGAAAGAAAATGATTGCATGAGTATATATAACACTACTAATATATAATGATATTACTCTGGAAGGATTTCAAAGCTAATCAAGAAATCAATTATAAATTAAATATGATACTTATTATTACATGATTGTCCTTGTGCATCCAAGAGAAGAAATCTGCTTCTTGTAACAAATCAAAACGTATTTTCAGAAAAAGAGGGGGGAAAATATATCAATATATTGAATTAAATATATCAGAAATACCATATTAATCCCACATATATATAATATAGAGAGTTTCCTGTGAATCAAAGTTTAGCTTAATGAAGGTAGAAAGACATACCCGTAAAGCAATCATGAAAACTATATTTATTCATTATATTAGACTCAAAAGAAATACCATATTAGTCCCACATATATATAACATAATGGGTGAGTCTATGATGCAACAAGTTGAATCATAAACCAACCCATAATATAAAGAGAGTTTCCTGTGAATAAAAGTTTAGCATAATGAAGGTAGAAAGACATACCTGTAAAGCAATCATCAAAACTATATTGTTTTATCCTGATCCCTATGCAGTATTTGAAAAGGAAACTCCCTGAACGTGCGCATTTTATATTCCTCAGAGTCCAATATTTTGAAGCAAATTTCTCACACATTCATTTGGGGGAATTGAGGAATAATGCCACAAAACATGAAACCCAAAAGTTGGTCAGAATCAATCTGAGGAAGTTCAATAGTAAAGGAATCCCCTGTTATTGCCTTATATGTGAACCACTTTGGAACTGTGCTCCCTGGGTAACAAGCCTCAACTTGAGAAACATTTGCATATATTGCTTTCATCAGTGACAAATGACTGTTTTTCATAACATTGCAAAGTGAATGGCCTTCCAATTTCTCACTCTTTGAATGAAATGTTCATTTTATCCCAATTTAGAGTGTTTTCTACTACTAAAGATGTGAAGGGAAATACAGTCACCAATGAGGGGCAATATTGGACATGTAGAAGACCTAAGTTGAGTGAAATTATGAAGAGAAAGCCTCTTGAGGGATGTGAAGCAACATAACTCAGTTATGCCAAGACTCTTTAGTCTTTGGCACCAGAAAAATACTATTTAGTCCCCAAGTTACTCGTTAGATAATCGAGTGACATGGCCGTTAACTGTTAACATGGCCGAACTCCTCTCCTCGCGTTGTTGAAATTGACCCCCTTCCCACATGGTCCTAGAGCCAAGCTTTGCTTGATGTGCAGTTATGACAGCCACATCATGTGCAGTTATGGTGGCGACACTCGCATTGTCGTGTTAACGGCACCACATCAGTAGTTAACGGTGTCACGTCAGTAGTTAACGGCCACGTCACTCGGTTATCTAACGGCAACTAACAATCAATGTAAACACTTATGTTAACGGCTTCTAACGGGAGTAGACAGAAGGACAAATTAAAGTCTTTAGTATTTCAATTTATTGGGAACTAATTTGTATAGTCAATATTTTTCAAGGACTAAATTGTCAATGAATATATCTTTTAGGAACTAAAATAACACTTTTCTCTTACTTTTCTATCTGAACACAGAATGGGCAAAGATAAAAGAATTAAGTAGGAGCTGACATACAATAGCACAATTCACGAAATTTCTACTATTACAATTTACAAGAAGCAATGTCATTAGAAGATGAAGGTGCCCAATTAAAAAGAAGAAAGACATAGACATAATAAGTTGATTAAGAGTGAGGTTTTGCAACAGTTATGAGTGTGTTTCCCTGTGTTCATAGCCATCCTTGTAAATTGTTGCAATTGTGTTCACATTCACTCATCACCACCTTTTCTTTATTCTTTCTCCAAATTTTGGGTGCACCTACTTCCCATCATTTTCATAACAAACAAAATGATTGCGTCAGTACAACTTTAATATAGATATGAACAAAAAATATAGAGAGCTGGTTGTGAAGGTAAAAGTCTAAAAGAAGGAGGAAAGACATACATCGAAACTTGATTCGTTTGAAGTAGCCCTTCATTCTGCTTGTAAATTTGAATTGCAAGGGATGGAAGATAAATTGAGTTGAGCTTTTGGTCTGAAAACGTGGTTGTAGCTCATCAGAGTTGTCATCATCATCTTTCAATTTATCATCAGTATCATCATCATTATGTGAGGCATATATTGGGCAAATTCCACATGCTTTTATCACCTCATCATAGTCTTTGAATATTGTTATTGCTTCATTTTTGTCTGCAAGACTATGGAAGAATCGAAATTCCAACTTAGAAGTGGTAATTTCATTCTCTTCATAGAGCTTATAAAACCATACAAAAACATGATCCCTCTTTAATTCCTTCAAATCAATGGAATCCGACATTGTCTTCCCTCGAAAACCTTCTTGCCAAATTTGGCACGTAATGTTGGCGAATTCCACAGAGGTAGTGAATGGTAACGGAGGAAGAACACAGCAACAAACAAAGCCTAATAAATGGTGAGAAGATGGAGCAAGTTCAAAAGTAATGGAAGATTTTTCCGTCTCCTTGTATTTGAACCACTTTGGAACTATGCTCCCTGGGTAAGAAACACAAGCATTAACATCATAACAAAAGTCCTTTATTTCTGGTGTTTGCATCATTGAGATATGACTAAATTCCACAACATTGCAAAGTGATTGCTCATCCATTTCCGTGCACCCCAAGAAAGAAAATAACCAATACTTGAGTATATCAGCATGATTTACTGGTAAATTGTGCACTCTCACCAATGATGTGCATCCAGTAACATCTAAGATTCTTATGGGTGGTGGAAGCTCTGGTAAACACTCCAACCTCCTGCAATATCTCAATCTAACTACTTCCAGCTTTGAAAGATGCTTGATTCCAGCAAGCAAGTTCTCCACGCCACTTTTGTTTAGATTTAACCACTCTAACCTTGATAAAGCACTGATGTTGTCAGGGATTTCAAACAAGTTAATGCATCCATCCAAATCTAGTTCTACTAAATTGGGCAAGGCATCAAATAGAATGCTCAGCTTCCTTTTGGAAATAACTTGTTTGAAATCACGAAGAGAAAGTCTAGAGAGAGGTGTCAACATACATAGTTCGTTTACGGGAAGGCTCTTTAGTGTTGAACCGTTGAGGTAGAGTACACTAAGTACCTTGAAAAGACCAAATGAAGAATGCAACATTTCGATCTTTGTATCAGATAGAGATAAAAATTGTATTTTCTCTGACGACAACGAGAATTCCTTGAGATTGTAGCAGTCATGGACTTGAAGGTCTTTGAGAGATTCAAAATGAATCTCGCTTTGAAGAGACCTCAGCTCTTTGCATCCAAATAGATTCAAAGAAACAAGGGTGTGGCAAGATAAGATGGATGGATGAACACTACACAAACTTTCACAATAGGAGAGGTCCACAACTTCAAGATTACATGCCTTTGAGAAATCAGGAAGCTCCATCAATTGTTCTGATCCACTCAAATTTATCTTCTTTAAATTCACCAAATCCTGCACAAAAAATATTGAAACATTACATGGAAAAATCTTAAGACTTTCATGAAATTGGAAACCAAAAATACATTAGAATATAAATACCTGTACTCCATCCCAAAGTTTTTGAACATGGCTTTCTCTTATGCAAATTTCAACAAGTGTTTCAGCACAAGAAGCTATTTGCAGAGACTTGAAAGGATATATATCCCAACGAAGATATTTTAATTCATTAGGAAATGACATAGGACCCAAAGGAAGTTTCACATAACTAGATCCCTTGCACCCCCATGGAGAAGAGATTTTGAGAATTCTCAAATTACTCATCTTATTGAATACATCAGCACTTAGGTGTATATCATTATTAATTTGAGTGCAGTCCAATGTAATCACTTCAATTGCATCAGTTCCCTAACATTAAAAAAAATAACATTAAAACATGGGGTTTGAAAATTCTACTAGAAAATAAAACATTAGTAAGTGAATATTTCTCTTACCTTGTTATTTTTCAATACATCCAAAACTTCTTCTATGTCTTTCAATCGGCTACGTCTTCCTGGATCTTTGATAGATTCTTCACGAACTATTTGCTCACCCATTTCTTGTAACAAATCATGCATTTGTATCTCATTGTAATTCGAAATTGTTATAAGGGCTTTATCTATAAGGATGTCTATTCCGCTATGTGCATGGAAACCACAAGCATCTAGCATCCTAATAACATCATCTTTGTTTTCTCCTTTGAAAAAGAAAGCAATGTCTAGAAATATCTCCTTTTCTGTATAATCTAATCCATCATAGCTCACCTTCAATACATTTTGAATTTCCACATTGGGATGCTTCTTCAGTTTTCCCATTACACTTTGCCATGTTTTAATATCTCTAGAATGCAAATGTGAACCTAAAACTTTTAAAACTAAAGGATTGCCTTTAGCATAAACAACTATCTCTTTTGTTAGCCCTTCATATTGCATTCTGGGAAAGCTATCGTTGAAGGCATTCAAGCTGAAAAGTTTAAGGGAATCTTGAAAGTTCAATTCCTTCATCTCATATATGGTCTGAACTCCTCCACTAATAAGAACATGCTTGTCTCTGCTTGTTATAATGACTTTACTACCTGCTCCCAGGTAAGGTTGTTCACCAGCTAGATATTTTAATTGCTCTGAGGTATTTATGTCATCAAGCACAACAAGAATTTTTTTCCGACATAGCCTTCTCTTAATGGATTTCATCTTCACCACATCATTCACATTGACATTTTCTTGGTCTAACAGTGTGGAGAAAAGTTTCTGAAGTAAATAATTCAATCCATTATTCTTTTTTGATTCTTCCCATACATTTTCCAAGAAGCAACAAGTTTCAAATTTGGCAGAAAATTTATCACATATAGCATGGGCAAGAGTTGTTTTACCTATGCCTCCCATGCCCCAAAGTCCAACAATTCTAACTTCTTGGGACTCAATTTCCAATAATGATTCAACACAAGCAAGGTTTCTATCAAATCCAACAAGGCCATAGGACTCGGTTGTTGGGTAAATATCATCCAATTTTTCCATGATATCTTTGACAACTTCATCAATGAGTTTAGATTCATTCCTAATATTTATTGGGGGAGGAAAAAAGAGAAGTTAACAACTAGCAAGCATGATAGAAATAATAAATTCATAGATATAGTTTATTATTTTATTATTTATCTAAAAATTTTTGGTTGCAAAATAAAGATAATAATCTAAGAACTATAAAATAATATATTAAAAGCATGAAGAATAAAAGAAATTACTTACTCAAACATTGATGAATAATGATAGCCAGATAAATTAGCAGCCTTGTTCAAGGCAGATCTCCAACTTTGCAGCTTTTCCATGTTATATCTCTGTTCATGTTGAGCAAATGCATCTCCAAAAGTGCCCTTTTGATGTCTTACATTTGTTGGATCTATATTGTAGAAAACTGGTATTACAATCTGCTGATTGACTTCCTTCCATTCAATGATTTTCACAAGCTCTTCCAAACACCACTTTGATGAAGCATAGTTTTCTGAGAATATGATCAATGAAATTGCTGAGCCTTCAATTGCTTTGACAAGTGCTGGTTCTATTTCGTCTCCTCTCTCAAGTCTGTCATCTACATAAGCATCAATATGCTTCTGAAGTAACTCCTTAGTCAAATGGCTAAGAAAACCATTCCTGATGTCTGAACCTCTAAAGTTGATGAATACATCATACTTTGTTTGTTGAAAATGAGAAGAAGCCATTGATTCAAGATAGATGTGAACTCTTGTCCTTCAATACAAAGCTCTTGGTGTTTTGTAGAAACAACAGTGAGTCTGCTCCTACAGATTACAGAACAAAACTAAGTAAATTGAGAGACCTATTGATCTAAACAAAAGGAAAGAAGAGGCGATTCCCAGAAAAAAGTTAGATTTAAGGATTGAGGAATATGATGAGATATATACCTGCTCAAACTGGCTAGTAGGCCTGATCTTGGGTTGACTTTTTGGTTTTATGATATTGTGCTGTTTTTTTTTTTTTTTCTTTTTTTTGTGATTTGGTGTTTCCAAATCTAACAACCAAATAAACAGAACATCCTCTGGAAATTTGCTGTGTGAAGTAATTTGTGTTGGTATTTAAGAAACAAGAAATGATGGTGCCTCAATGAAAGATAGGGTTTGACAAATTTGTGGTTGGTAAATTGAAAGAAATGCCAATATTGTAACTCAAGGAAGGGGAGAATGAAGGGACGTGTAAATTTAATTGATTAATGAATTTCAGCAGAAAAATAAAATTGTTGACTTGCATTTGTTTATAACATCTGACAATATAAAAGTTGAATTTGTTATTATATATACAGACACGAAAATGAGGTATGATCATTCATCATTTGCAAAGTCAACTAGAATTAAGAAATAGTAGCTAAGGATATATTACAGCGACCTCTAGCTATTTAATCATACACTTATTGTTATCTTATTTAATTACTTTTTATTAAAGAATTGATATAAAAGATCAGTATATATTTGGAGGAGAAGGCTTCTGTATAACTTCTATATGTAATTTAATTTAATTAATATGTAAATTGAAAAGTCTTGTTTGGAAAACAAGTTGGCTGATTTAATTAATATGGCAAGTTGGCTTCTGTGTAACTTCTATATGTCTGCTGTGTTTTTAATAGTTGATTTGGCTAATTTGATAACATTGTTGAATTTTTTATGCAAATCATCACGTTGAATTGATTATGAACAGATACACAGAAAAGGCCATTGATCATGCAAGTTCTAAGTTTTTTACTATTGAGCCATTGTCTTCATTAACAGTTAAATTTTTTGCAACAATAGCAATTCTGAGCCTCTTTAAAAGCTGTTTTAAGGCACAGTCCAACACATCAATAAAATATAAGAACAAAACAATAAACCAAAAAGTTCATTTTTGTTAAACAGTACTTAAAATTTTTTTTTTTCATTTCTAAAAATAAAATTTTAGTTTTGAGAACAAACATGTTGTTTCTTTGTTTTTCATATAGCACTAAGTCTACTAAGGGGCTCCATTCCTATTAAGCAAAATCTTAGGTTCGAGTTTTGTTTATACAAAAATTTTTGTTGAGAGAATTCTACCCCTTACCTCTGTTATGACACCTCAGCTACCTTGAGTCAGATTAAGAAAAGCTCAATGGAGTGTGGACTTTTGGATACTGATGGTTTCGACCAGAAAAGTATAGCACTATGTTTGCATAGTTTAGTAACATAAAAAATGAATTCTTTGGGATACCTGGTTATATTTGGTGATACATCCCTTTTATGAAGACATAACTTTCCTATCTTAACACAGAATCAAGGTAAAAGGAGCACATATATGGTATTCACATTAAATAATGAGGTTTCGTTATATATATATAGTCATCAAACCAAAGCATGAAATGCAGATTGATGACTAGAGTTACAGTTATAGCAAGTTCTGAACACAGTCATGAACCCTCTTTTCACTACTTCTACAAGCTTACTTGACAGAATTTGTAGAGTGATTCTTGAACAAGGATGCAAGTGGAGACCAACTTGAGATTTTATGTGCAGCTGTTTGCCAACTGAAGCCATTTGAACAAAGAAAATGATTGTGTCAGTACAACATCAACGTATAATACTTTGAAGAAGACAACCAATGCAATTAACTACACACACACATGTATATATATATTATTATATGATTTCACTTTTGCATCGAGACAAATATCACTCAACTACTTTGAGAACAAACATGCTTATTATAACTGATCAAAACAAAATATGGTTGTCTGAAATTGAAAGAAGATGGGGATTAATGACATATCGAAAGAAATAAATATATTAGAAACAGAGTAAGCAACACATTTCATTGCCAATCATCACCACTTGAATTGTTTTCTTCTACTTTAAAAAAAAAAGAGAAAACACATTCTTTTGTTTGTGACCAATTGAACTACATTATAGGTGTTGAAGAAAAACCAAATTTACTTAAATAGTTGGATAACTAAGGTGTTGAGTCATGAGATGGTAATTAAGAAAGCTTATAATCTTTTTAAAAAATCAAGGCTCTTTTTGTGTGGACAATTGTACATAATAGAATTAACACTAATGATTTGTTTTAGACTCGTCGTCCCAATAAGGCATTGTCACCTAATGTTTGTGTGATATGTTTTAGAAATTCTGAGACTAATAGTCACCTCTTCTTACATTGCGACGTGGCAAGGTTTATCTAGAATAAAATGTTTGACTATTTTAAAGAGAATCGTTCTTGCCTACCGGATCTGGGTACCCTTTTTGCTATCAAGGTTATGGGCTTTGGGAGGAATAAAGAACATAAAGCACTTTGGCATTATGCAGTTCTGTGGTGTCTTTGGTTGGAATGGAATGCTAGGGTCTTTAATAAAAAAACTCCTCCCACCATATTTTCTGTGGGATAGAATGAACTTTTGTCTTCCCTGTGAGTTTAGTTGAACGGAATGTTTGGAGGGGTTTCCATTATAGATCTCCAAATGAATTGGAAAGTTCTATTGAGCTAGCGTTTTGTCAAATAATTTTTTTATTCTTTTATTTTTAAAAATAAGGCCAAGTTACTCTTTTGGTCCTCAACGTTTGCATGAAGTTTAATATTGGTCCTCAACATTTCAAAAAGTTATAATAGGTCCTCAACATTTTTTTTTTGTCGAAATTGGTCCTCCAACGTAACTCCGTTAGTTTGTGCCATTAAATTCTTACGTAGATTGCTTATGTGGCACACTCTCTCTCCTATGTGTCATATTTTAATGACGTGGCACGCCATGTCACTCCGCCATGGCCACATCATCATCATCTTCTTCTTCTCCCTTTCTTTCCCTGCTTCTTCTTCATCACCATCACCACCATTTTACCTTCAACTCTTCCACTTCCATCATCACCCAAGCTCTCTACCACCACCACCACATCACGCCACGTCACTCCACCATGGCCACATCATCATCATCTTATATTTGAACTATGATCTTTATTTTCTGTGAGAACAGAAGAGGGATGATAAATTGAGCTCCATGCAAAAATCAAGGGACAAAATATATAGAGAGTAAAACACTGTTTTGGTCCTCCACAGATGCCTCCTTTGTCAATTTGGTCCCCCACAAATCAGTATTATCAATTTGGTCCCCCACATATCAAACTGTTAGCAATGTGGTCCTTCCGTTAATTAACTTGATGACATGTCAAGTTAAGTTGTGACTCACCAATTTTGTTATCTGACTAGGTATAAATTTTTTTTTTAGCTTTTCTAACTAGGGATAAATTAATTTATTTTTTATTAAGAAAAATATTTGAAATAATTTTCTATCTAACGCAAGATTCTTTTGAAATCCCTAATTAACTTGAGAACAACTCCAACCACATAGAAGGAGAAGAGAAAGCTTCGTGTTCTGACAGCAAGACACAAAACCAGAATCCCAAGCATCGAAGGAGGTAGTGAGCTACTACTTTAATGTGTTCATATGCTTCAAAAGAGGGCAGAGCAAAACAGAAATGGCCATTTGAATGCTGACAGTGATAATGATGAATGGCAAGGTAGTGATGATAATGAAATAGCAATTGGAGTTACTTCACAGGAGAGATGTGATGATGAAGTTCAAGATGACTCGTGCACAACATTCTTGATCAGATTTTGTCGTCTTCGATAGAATTGGAGAATGTTGTGTTCACCTAGGGCACAAATATGCTTCTTCTGCGTTAAAATGAGGTATGTCAAAGATTTTTTTTTTTGTTTTACTTTTTTTTTAATTTAAAAGATTTTTTAAATAAAAAATAAATTACTCTAAATTAATTAATGCCTAGTCAGATAAAAAAATTGCTGAGTCACAACTTAACCTGACATGTCATCAAGTTAATTAACGGAATGACCACATTGCTAACAGTTTAATCTGTGGGGGACCAAATTGATAACACCAATCTGTGGGGGACTAAATTGACAAAGGAGGCATCTGTGGAGGACCAAAACAGTGTTTTACTCGATATATATATATTGACAATAATAAATTTATCAGATAATATTATTGTTAGAATTATTTGGTAAAAACATCAAATGTAGCCACTAAATTTCAAGAAATCAATAGTCAAACCTTACTTCAACATTTTTTAATTAACTTGTTTCATATCTTTTAAAGAAATCAGAGACTAATTTTGATTAAAAAAATTATACTTTATTCATGTTTAATTAAAAGATGTCCCTTGCCATCAATTTAGTCCTCTAAGAAAATACAGGGAATAAAGCATGCCAATTTATTTAGAAATAACATAATAGAAAGAAAAGGCTCTGTTTCTGTTTAAAAACAGTGCAAATCTTCTTCTTCTTTTTTTAGAGGATGAGGGTCGTATTAGCTTCGATTCCCATTACCATTAGAGCCAATTCAGTACATAAAAGGCCTATGAACTTTACATATTCATTGTCAACATTATAAAACTAGAAGATCAAAGATTAATTATGTCTATTATTGTTACTCGCACGTGCCCACATGTATGTATATACATACTAGAGCCTATGCAATTTATTAATTTTAAATTAAAATAGTAAATTGGATAATTCAATGTTATTTACTTCCCCATGAAATAATTCAAACTAAAAAATCAAAGACTAATTATGTGTATAAAGGGAGTTGGTTGTGAACCAAAGTTTAGGTAAAAGAAGGAGGAAAGACATACATACCCGTAAAGTAATCATAGAAACTTGATTTCTTTGAAGTCCTCTCCTTTCATTGTCCTTATAAATTTGAATCGCAAAGAATGGAAGATAAATTGGGTTGAGCTTCTGGTCCAAAAAAGTGGTTGTAGCTTATCTGAGTTGTCATCATCTAAATCCCAAGGAAGAGGTTCAATGGTACAACAAGATGCTTCAATTTGTTTGTTGGAGGGGAGAGTTGCTCATCATCAGTACCATTATGTGAGGCATATATTGGGCACACTCCACATTGTTTTATCAACTCATCATAGTCTTTGAATTCTGTTGCTTCATCATTCTCTGCAAGACTAAGAATGAATTGAAATTCCAACTTAGAAGTGGTAATTTCATCCTCTTCAAAGAGTTTATAATACCATACAAAAACATTATCTGTGTTTAATTCCTTCAAATCAATGCGACCCGACAATTCCATTCCGTGAAAACCTTTTATTTGGCATGTAATTTCAGCAAATTCCACAGAGGTGAATGGTAATGGAGGAAGAACACAGCAACAAATGAAGCCCAACAAATGTTGAGAAGATGGAGCAAGTTCAAGAGTAAAGGAAGCTTTTCCCGTCTCCTTATATTTCAACCACTTTGGAGCATCAACATCACAAGGAAATTCCTTTTTTGGTCGCACCATTGAGATATGAGTAAAATCCATAACATCAGAAAGTGATTGCTCATCCAATTTCATGCACCCTTGGAATGAAAATAACCAATTCTCGGGTCTTTTATCATGATTTATTGGTAAATTGTCCACTCTCACCAATGATGTGCATCCAGTAACATCTAAGGTTCTTATGGATGGTGGAAGTTCTGGTAAACACTCCAACCTTCTGCAATATCTCAATCTAACTACTTCCAGCTTTAAGAGATGCTTGATGCCAGCAGGCAAGGTCTCCACACCACTTTCGTTTAGATTTAACCACTCTAACCTTGATAAAGCACTGATGTTGTCAGGGATTTCAAACAAGTTAACGCATCCATTCAAATCTAGTACTAGTAAATTGGGCAAGGCATCGAATAGGATGCTTAGCTCCCTTTTGGAAATCACTTGTTTGAAATCACGAAGAGAAAGTCTACAAAGAGTTGTCAACATACATAGCTTGCTTATGGGAAGGCTCTTTAGTGTTGAACCGTTGAGGTAGAGTTCTGAAAGTACGTTGAATAGACCAAGTGAAGAATGCAACATTTCAATCTTCGTATCATATAGATATAACAGTTCAATTTTCTTCGACGACACCGAAAATTTCTTGAGATTGTAGCATCTGTGGAGTTGAAGGTAGATGAGGGATTCAAAATGAATCTCACTTTGAAGACTCCTTAGTTCTTTGCATTCATATAGATCCAAAGAAACGAGGGTGCCGCAAGATAAGATGGACGGATGAACACTACACAAACTTTTGCAGAAGGAGAGTACCACTACTTCAAGATTACGTGTCTTAGAGAAATCAGGAAGCTCCGTCAATTGTTTTGATCCAGTAAAATCTATTTTCTTTAAGTTCACCAAATCCTGCACAATTAAAAGAGAAACATTACATGGAAATATCCTAAGATTTTCATGCAGTTGAAATTAAAGCATACATTAGAATATGAAAATACCTGTACTCCATCCCAAAGTTTTTGAACATGGCTATTTGTTATGCAAAGTTCAACAAGTGTCTCAGCACATGAAGCTATTTGCAGAGACTTGAAAGGATATATATCCCAACGAAGATATTTTAATTCGTTAGGAAATGACATAGGACCCAAAGGAAGTTTCACATAACTAGATCCCTTGCACCCCCCTGGAGAAGATATTTTGAGAAATCTTAAATTACTCATCTTTTTGAATACGTCAGCACTTAGGAGTATATCTTTATTAATTTGAGTGCAGTCCAATGTAATCCCTTCAATTGCATCAGTTCCCTAACATTAAAAAAAATAACATTAAAATTCTTCTAGAAAATAAAACATGAGAAGGAAGTAATTTCATTACTGAATACTCTTCTCACCTTGTTATTTTTCAATACATCCAAAACTTCTTCTATGTCTTTCAATCGGCTACGTCTTCCTGGATCTTTGATAGATTCTTCACGAACTATTTGCTCACCCATTTCTTGTAACAAATCATGCATTTGTATCTCATTGTCATTCGAAATTGTTATAAGGGCCTTATCTATAAGGATGGCTATTCCACTATGTGCATGGAAACCACAAGCATCTAGGATCCTGATAACATCATATTTGTTTTCTCCTTTGAAAAAGAAAGCAATGTCTAGAAATATATCCTTTTCAGTAACATCTAATCCATCATAGCTCACCTTCAATACATTTTTAATTTGCTCATTAGGATGCTTCTTGAGTTTTCCCATTACACTTTGCCATGTTTTCATATCTCTAGAATGCAAATGTGAACCCAAAACTTTTAAAACTAAAGGAATCCCTTTAGCATAACCAACTGCCTGTTTTGATAACTCTTTATATTCCAGTGTGGGAAGGCTATGGTTGAATGCATTCAAGCGGAAAAGTTTAAGGGAATCTTGAAAGTTCAATTCCTTCATCTCAAATATGGCATCAATTCCTCCACTAATAAGGACATGCTTGTCTCTGCTTGTTATAATGACTTTACTGCCTGCTCCCAGGTAAGGTTGTTCACCAGCTAGATATTTTAATTGCTCTGAGGTATTTATGTCATCAAGCACAACAAGAATTTTTTTCCGGCATAGCCTTCTCTTAATGGATTTCATCTTCACCACATCATTCACATTGACATTTTCTTGGTCTAACAGTGTGGAGAAAAGTTTCTGAAGTAAATAATTCAATCCATTATTCTTTTTTGATTCTTCCCTTACATTTTCCAAGAAGCAACAAGTTTCAAATTTGGCAGAAAATTTGTCACAAATAGCACGGGCAAGAGTTGTTTTACCTATGCCTCCCATGCCCCAAAGTCCAACAATTCTAACTTCTTGGGACTCAATTTCCAATAATGATTCAACACAAGCAAGGTTTCTATCAAATCCAACAAGGCTATAGGACTCGGTTGTTGGGTAAATATCATCCAATTTTTCCATGATATCTTTGACAACTTCATCAATGAGTTTAGATTCATTCCTAATATATATTGGGGGAACAAAAAACAGAAGTTAACAACTAGCAAGCATGATAGAAATAATAAATTCATAGATATAGTTTATTATTTTATTATTTATCTAAAAATTTTTGGTTGCAAAATAAAGATAATAATCTAAGAACTATAAAATAATATATTAAAATTAAAGCATGAAGAATACAAGAAATTACTTACTCAAACATTGATGAATAATGATAGCCAGATAAATTAGCAGCTTTGTTCAAGGCAGATCTCCAACCTTGCAGCTTGTCCATGTTATATCTTTGTTCATGTTGAGCAAATGCATCTCCAAAAGTGCCCTTTTGATGTCTTACATTTGTTGGATCTATATTGTAGAAAACTGGAATTACAATCTGGTGATTGAGTTCCTTGCATTCAATGATTTTCTCAAGCTCTTCCAAGCACCACTTTGAAGAAGCATAGTCTTGAGAGAATATTATCAAGGAAATTGCTGAGCATTCAATTGCTTTGACAAGTGCTGATGATATCTCATATCCACTCTCAAGTCTGTCATCTACATAAGCATCAATATGCTTGTGAAGTAACTCCTTAGTCAAATGGCTAAGAAAACCATTCCTGATGTCTGAACCTCTAAAGCTTATGAATACATCATACGAAGAAGAAGAAGAAGCCATTGATTGTAGATAGATGTGAACTCTTGTCCTTCAATACAAGGCTCTTGGTGATTTGTAGAAACAACAGTCTGCTCCTACATATTACAAAACAAAACATAGTAAATTGACAGACCTATTGATCTAAACAAAAGGAAAGAACATGCAATTCCCATAACAAAGTTCGATTTAACTTTTAAGGATTGAGGAATATGATGAGATATGTACCTGATCGAACTGGCTAGTAGGCCTGATCTTGGGTTGACTTTTTGCTTTTATGCTATTGTGTTTTTTTTTTGGTGATTTGGTGTTTCCACTTCTCTAACAACCAAATAAATAGAACAGCCTCTGGAAATTTTCTGTGTGAAGTAATTTGTGTTGGTATTTAAGAGACAAGAAATGATGGTGCCTCTGTGAAAGATAGGGTTTGATATATTTGTTGCTGGGTAAATTGAAAGAAATGGCAATATTGTAACTCAAGGAAGGAGAGAATGAAGGGACGTGTAAATTTAATTGATGCTAATTATATAATTTTTTATGAACTATACAGAGAAAGTTTGTTCTAAGGCTTTTTTTTTTTTGGAATTGATGAACGATTCTCAGCAGAAAAATAAAATTGTTGAATTGCATTTGTTTATGACATCTGACAATATGAAGGTTGAATTTGTTATTATATATACAGACACGAAAATGACGTATGGTCATTCATCATTTGGAAAGTCAACTAGAATTAAGAAATAGTAGCAAGGGATAAAAGTTCAATGGTACCGTACCATTGAAGTTCAGTACATCCTTTCAATCATGTAAAGCCATTTGTTAATATTAATATAAATTCACGTTAATAAGGACCCACCTTGAATGGTTTAGGAACCAACTGATTGGAGGGATATACTGAAGTTCAGTACTACCGCACCACTAAACATCTACTCGCTAAGGAGATATTACAGCGACCTCTAGCTATTTAATCATACACTTATTGTTATCTTATTTAATTACTTTTTATTAAAGAATTGACATAAAAGATCAATATATATATATGGAGGAGAAGGCTTCTATGTAACTTCTATATGTAATTTAATTGAATTAATATGTAAATTGAAAAGTCTTGTTTGGAAAACAAGTTGGCTAATTTAATTAATATGGCAAGTTGGCTTCTGTGTAACTTCTATATGTCTGCTGTGTTTTTAATTGTTGATTTGGCTAATTTGATAAATTCTTGAACTTTTTTATGCAAATCATCACGTTGAATTGGTTACGAACAGATACACAGAAAAGGCCATTGATCATGCAAGTTCTAAGTTTTTTACTATTGAGCCATTGTCTTCATTAACAGTTAAATTTTTTGCAATAATAGCAATTCTGAGCCTCTTTAAAAGCTGTTTTAAGGCACAGTCCAACACATCAATAAAATACAAGAACAGAACAATAAACCAAAAAAGTTATTGTTAAACAGTACTTTAAAACTTTTCACAGTGATAGCAAGTTCTAAACACAGTCATGAACCCTCTTTTCACTACTTCTACAAGCTTACTTGACAGAATTTGTATAGTGTTTCTTGAACAAGGATGCAAGTGGAGACCAACTTGAGATTTTATGTGCAGCTGTTTGCCAACTGAAGCCATTTTAACAAAGAAAATGATTGTGTCAGTACAACATTAACATATAATACTTCAAAAGCTTTTGAAGAATACAACCAATGCAATTAACTACACACACACATGTATATATATATTATTATATGATTTCACTTGTGCATCGAGACAAATATCACTCAACTACTTTGAGAACAAACATGCTTATTGTAACTGATCAAAACAAAATAGGGCTGTCTGCCAATGGTACAGGTTTACCTATTCAATCTGTTGGTTACTCTAATCGATCCTCCAAGGGTTGTCTTCTTTTGCCGTTGTTATATGACATTGCCATTCCTTATAAGCAGCATGGCCAATTAGTGCACCCCATTTCCCCCTCATGTGTTGCTCCCATAAATGGTTGCTGCAACATCGATTCCTCAGAGACGTACACACTTGTGACGCAACACACAATTCGAGTGGCGAAAGCTGCTTCAGAATGTAATCTATGATGGAGTCTGGCAAATCTAGAAGACACATATTACTTGATTCCTCCTTCTTCTCCATATTATCTCTCACTGGTCATTGGTCAATTTTCAGATCGATGCAAGGAAAAGCATCAAACATATATATATATATATATATATATATATATATATATATATATGACTCTTGATATATATGACGAAGTCAGTTGTGTCTGTCACCTAATAATTTACTGGTATTTTAAGAACCGAACTGGATTGGAACAGATAGGATTCTTTAAATAATTTTTTATATTTTTTTTTGGTAAAGTTATGAGAGAGATAAAAATAAAAAAAAATATTTTTTTTTTGAATTTGTTCTCTCCTAATTTGTCGAGTCAATGGGCTGATGAATTCATTTGAAATCGTGAAAAATATAAAAAAAAATATTAATTAAATAATTTTAGTATTAATAATATATTTTATATTGCAAAAATTATATTTTTATTTATGAATTTTAAATAAAATCAATAATTTATATAATTTAATTATTGAAATATATTGACTCAAATTATAATAATTTAAGTATTTATATTATTTACACATCTTATTAATTAGTTACTCCCTAATCGATCATATAAATTTAAAATTATAAGATATACATATTTCTAGTTTAAACAAAAAAATGCTTTCTTCACCAAAAAATTATAAAATGTGCAATACATATAGCCAAATTTAGTTTAAAATTTTAAACCTAAATATAAAAGAAATTTAAGAAAAAAAGTTTTTTTTTTTATTTGGGTCACTCAGGACCTAGTCCGATTCAATTTTTTTTCAAGTCATTTGGTTTGGGCCGGTTCAATCAACTATCCGAGCAACACCGAATATTTGAACAGCCATCCACCCAATCGGTTTGTCCGGTCTGATCTGGGTCTTAAAACATTGGTTGGGATATTTTTATCAAATTAAATACTGTGAAAATTTCGTTTTGAAAATGGTAACAGAAAAACTTCTGCTCTAAGATGTATTGGGCTTATGTGAGAAAACACTGTACAATGTATTTGGAAATTTGTCCCCTTTTTTTCTCTCTCCTATTTCAGTCCACATAAATTTGTGAACCAATTAATAAAAAGAAAAAAATGGCTTTGTGGAAAATAACATTTTATCTTTTTTTTTTCAGTCAATCTCTGAGACAAAGGCTTAATTAATTTAAATTCGACCCGTATTGTACATCTAATTAACTATAATAGGAGAGTCTCTTAACGAAAATAATTGTATTCACAAGGTCTTAAATTCAAAGCTTTACTTAAACAATATTAGATTACACATGATTGGGACCAAAGTTGGTACAACATTTTATCTTTGAGTGTTGATATAGTTTGCTACATTACTAGAGATTAATTAAGAGCATTGGATACATTTAGCACTGTCAAAACGGGCGAGAGCCCGCGGGCTAGCCCGGCCCGCCCGCTAAATGGGCGGGCTTGGGCAAGCAAAAATAGGCTCGTTTAAAAACGGGCTAAACGGGTTAGCCCGCGGGCCGGCCCGCCAAAAACTTTTTTTAAAAAAAAATTAATATATATTTGTTTAAAATATGTATAAATATATATATTTTAGATAATTTTATGTGTTAAATAATAATTTTATTCTAATAAAGTATATAAATAATTTAAATAATAATTAAAATTAATAAAATATAATTTAAAGTTAAAAAATTACTAATTTTTAAATAAATATATAATTTTATAATTAATTTTAAAAAATATATATTTTAAAAAAATAAAAAAATTAGCCCGCGGGCTAGCCCGTTTAGCCCGCGGGCCATTGCGGGCGGGCTTGGGCATTACTTCCCAAGCCCGTCAAATAAACGGACCGGCCCGTTTAACGCCGGCCCGTCACGGGCCGGCCCGTTTTGACAGTGCTAGATACATTAGTTAGTTGGTCATGTTCTCTTTTAATTTTAAGCTTTCACTTTGAGTCACAAGAAACTTTGTATACTTTCAAAAAAACAAAAGAAAAAATTATAATTAAAAGTGCAATTCTTCTTTTTTTTTTTTGGTCAAATTTTCTTTCTTTTCTTGAAGGCTTAATTAGCACAATTCTACAATGATAAGACATGCCCACAGAAATGATATAGCTCATGAACATAAAGAGGATGATCAAATTCAATTGATGAAATTGAAAAAGACAAAATACAAAGACTTAATTATTATATATAGAAAATTCATCAAGTCAATAAATCTCATACAAAGACTTAAATATAAAAAAGTCATAAGTCAATAAATCTCCATTAATATTTGTAGGGTATGGGACGGTGCCTTGTATCTTCCATTTCAACTGTCAACACAAAATTTTTATATAGGTGTTATCTTATTTACTCAATTTATATATTGAGCAATAAAATAAAATTATTTATTTTTATTTTATTTATTATCGTGTAAACTTCTTTTTAAAAATATTGAATGTTATTAATTAATAACATAAATAATATATAATACAAAAGTCTATAATGATCTAAACAAGTCACTGAAAAATAGTGCTATGCGCCATGAAAATTAGCAATTGGTGAAGCTTTATTTATGAACTCATTGTCGTAAATTGTGTGTTAAATAAAGTCTGATATTGCCTAAAACTAATTAAGAAGATCCTTCATCCAATTAAGTAGTTTATGTAATTAAAGTGTGATATTGGAGAAGTAAATGGGTTAAGTAAATAAAGAGCATCGTGCATACAACAAAAAGCAAATGTTTATGTATGACAATTTTAGTTTTCAAAGCATCAGATAGATGTGATGATGGATTGTTTTAAAGATAGCATTCTTGCGACATGGGCATACAATTCGATACCAGTGTTGTTAGATCCGGGCCAGACGGTCTGATCCGTTGGACCGAGAACCGGGCAAGTGGCCGGTTTGGGTCTAACATAAATTAACTAAATATATTTTTTGTAAAAATTATAAATAATGAAGATTGTTAATTTAGTAACTAATTTTTTTGTAAAATATGCAATTTGTTGTTTAATTTGCTATTGTCAAGCTCTCTTCATGTAAGATGTTCACTCGATTTTCTTCATGAAAACATGAAATGATGGAAAGTTCTAAGTTAATATAATTAATTTTTATAGTTCAAACGAGTTAATTAGTTATATTCACATTATTAATAAGGAAAAAACTTAGATAAAGTTTTTTATATATTTTTATCATAAGTTCCTCCAATCACATGGTTCATTTACACACACTCTCTCTCCTATGATTGGTCATATAAAAGGTAATGTTTTATATTTTCTCTTTGTTGTTATTGGTTATTATATTCAAACACTTTTTGACACGTGTCTTATTTATATTGGAGAACCTTTTAACAAAGATATAAAAAATCTTACCTAAATTTAATCATATTAATAATTAAATCAATCTGTGACGATCGTGTCATCCCTAAATGGATTGGGCGCATAGGGAGTCGCCACTGAGTATTTGTCTCATGAAAACTTAGAAAAAGAAAGAAGTTCCAAAATAATAATAATGTTTCAAAAAATGTGCTAGACCGATCGTACATATCAACAGATCAAGTCTTGAGTATGTTTAAGATAAGGGAAAGGTGTTAGACACTCTTCAATCTTCGGTCCACATAAGGTTATTCTAAGATTAGAATACAACTTGATATTTGCCTTGATGCACAAGTGCAATCATATATATGTTTATTTATTTATTACAACTCTACCAAGATAAGATCCTCATCAGTTCATGGAACTTACATTGAAGCAACGAAGCAATTAAGTCTCAATTCTATTTTCCACGGATTTCATATAGATGTTTGTGTGTTTCTAGTTGGTTGCCTTAGATATTAAGAAACAACTTTGACCCCACCATTTGAAATGTGTGTTCCTACTCTTATTTTATCATCTACCAAAACAAATTCTAAAGAAAAAAACTCCCAAACGTCAACTTAGGAAGACTTGAAAAGTCATAAAGTCAATACATCTTAATAATCAGCATATTTCGGTCCCTTCGTGGAAATTACTAAATAGTTTAAAGACATGGAAGAGGCTTCAAAATCATACTTGCTATATTATAGCCTTTGTCTGGGTTTCTGGATTTTAATTGTTCATGTAAGCATTTTAGATTTCTCTACAATCAACATACTTTTGCTCCTCTCTCTCTTCAGTATTGATGGCTTCTTCTTCTTCTTCTTCTTCCCAAATTCAACAAACAAAATATGATGTATTCATCAGCTTTAGAGGTTCTGACGTCAGACAAGGTTTTCTCAGCCATTTGACAACGGCATTACGTCAGAAGCATATTGATGTGTATGTAGATGAGAGACTTGAGAGAGGAGATGAAATATCATCAGCACTTATCAAAGCAATTGAAGGTTCAGCAATTTCATTGGTCATATTCTCAAAAGACTATGCTTCTTCAAAGTGGTGCTTGGAAGAGCTTGTGAAAATCATTGAATGCAAGGAACAGAATCACCAGATTGTTATACCAGTTTTCTACAATGTTGAACCATCAGATGTAAGACATCAAAAGCGCACCTTTGAAGATGCATTTGCCCAACATGAACAAAGTTCCAGATATAACATGGGAAAGCTACAGAGTTGGAGACCAGCCTTGAACAAAGCTGTTAATTATTTATTTGGCTACCTTTATCCATCAAAGTTTGAGTAAGTAATTTCCTCTTTTTTCTTCATGTTTTTAACATATTATTTTGTACTTCTTAGATTTTTATCTTTATTTTGCAAACAAAGATTTTACATAAACAAAGGAATGAATCTAAACACGAACAAAGGTCTAGGTTTAGCATGGAAAAGGTACAAAGTTGGAGATCTGCCTTGAGGAAAGCTGCTAATTTATCTGGCTACCATTATCCATCACAGTTTGAGTAAGTATTTTCTTTTATTCTTCTTCTTGTTTTTATCATGCTAGCTAGTTCTTAACTTCTCTTTTTTTCCCCAAATATATATTAGGAATGAATCTAAACTCATTGATGAAGTTGTCAAAGACATCTTGGAAAAATTGGATGATATTTACCCAACAATTGAGTCAAAGGACCTTGTTGGATTTCATGGAAACCTTGCTTCTGTTGAATCCTTATTGGAAATTGAGTCGCAAGAAATTTGACTTGTTGGACTATGGGGCATGGGAGGCATAGGCAAAACAACTCTTGCTCGTGCTATATGTCATAAATTTTCTCCCAAATTTGAAAGTTGTTGCTTCTTGGAGAATGTTAGAGAAGAATTAAAAAAGAATAATCGATTGAATTATTTGCTTCAGAAACTTTTCTCCACACTATTAGGTGAAGAAAATGTCAATGTGAATGATGTGGTGAAGATGAATTCCGTTAAGAGAAGGCTATGCCGGAAAAAAATTCTTCTTGTGGTCGATGACATAGATACGCCAGAGCAATTAAAAAATCTAGCTAGTGAACAACCTTACTTGGGAGCAGGTAGTAAAGTTATTATAACAAGCAGAAACAAGCATGCTCTTACCAGTGGAGGAATTCATGAAAATGCAATATATGAGATTAAGGAATTGAACTTTGAAGATTCCCTTAAACTTTTCAGCTTGAATGCCTTCAAGCATAGCCTTCCCACACTAGGATATGAAGAGTTATCAAAACAGGCAGTTGGTTATGCTAAAGGCATTCCTTTAGTTTTAAAATTTTTAGGTTCACATTTGCATTCTAGAGATTTTAAAACATGGGAAAGCGTATTTGCAAAACTGAAGAAGCATCCCAATGTGCAAATTCAAAATGTATTGAAGGTGAGCTATGATGGATTGGATTATACAGAAAAGCAGATATTTCTAGACATTGCATTCTTTTTCAAAGGAGAAAAGGAAGATGATGTTATAAGGGTTCTAGATGCGTGTGGTTTCTATGCAAACAGTGGAATAGCCACACTTCTAGAGAAAGCCCTTATAACTATTTCATATGGCAAGATACAAATGCATGATTTGTTACAAGAAATGGCAGAGCAAATAGTTCGTGAAGAATCTATTAAAAATCCAGGAAGACGTAGCCGATTGAAAGACATAGAAGATGTTTTGGATGTATTGAAAAATAACAAGGTGAGAGAAAATATTCATTAATTAAATAACTTCCTTCTTATGTTCTATTTTCTAGAAGTAATTTCAAACACCATTTGTTAATGCAATTTTGATTTTGTTTTTATGGCAGGGAACTGAGGCAATTGAAGGGATTTCATTGGACTTGTCTCAAATTAGTAAAGATATACACCTAGGTGCTGATGATGTATTCTATAAGATGAGTAACTTAAGATTTCTCAAAATCTCTTCCTCACGGGGATGCAAGTATTTGAAGCTTCGCTTTGGCTTGAAGTCATTTCCTAGTGAATTAAGATATCTTCATTGAGATGGATATCCATTGAAGTCTCTGCCGTTAGCTTCACGTGCTGAGAAGCTTGTTGAACTTTGCATAATAAATAGCGATGTTCAAAAACTTTGGGATGGAGTACAGGTATTATTTATATTCTAATGTGTTTTATTTTTCAATTTCATGAAAGTCTTATGATTTTTTCATGTAACTTTTCACTTTAAATTGTGCAGGATTTGGTGAATTTAAAGAAAATAGATTTTAGGGGATCAAAACAATTGAGGGAGCTTCCTGATTTCTCTAAGGCACGTAATCTTGAAGTAGTGGACCTCTCCGAATGTAAAAGTTTGTGTAGTGTTGATGCATCCATCTTATCTTGCCGTAGCCTTGTTTCTTTGAATCTATTTGGATGCAAAGAATTAAGGAGTCTGCAAAGTGAGATTCATTATGAATCTCTCAAAGACCTTCAAGTCGGAGAATGTTACAATCTGAAGGAATTTTTGTTGTCGTCAGAGAAAATTGAATTTTTAGATCTAGAGGATACAAAGATTGAAAAGTTGCATTCTTCATTTGGCCATTTCAAGGTACTTTCAAAGCTCTTCATCAACGGTTCAACACTAAAGTGTCTTCCTGTAAAAGAACTATGTATGTTGAAATCTCTTAGTGAACTTTGGATTCGTGATTTCAAACAAGAAATTTCCAAAACAGAGCTAAGCATCTTATTTGATGCCTTGCCCAATTTGGAAGGCCTGAAGTTGGAAGGATGCTTGAAGTTGTTCGAAATCCCTGATAACATCGGTGCTTTATCAAGGCTAAAGTGTTTATATCTAAACAAAAGTGGCGTGGAGACCTTGCCTGCTAGCATCAAGCTTCTCTCAAACCTGTATATTGTTAAATTGAAATATTGCAGTGGGCTGGAGTGTTTACCACAACTTCCATCATACATAAAACGCTTAAATTGTGAGGGATGCACATCATTGGTGACCTTGCCTTGTAGCATCAAGCATCTTTCAAATCTGGAAGAAGTTCGTTTGAAGTATTTGTAATACCCGGAAATTTTCCAATCAACGTTAAGGTCCTAATTTAATTTTTTATTTTAATTTGGAAGAAAAAGGAGAAAATTTAAAACAAATGAAATTTTATTTGGACAAATTAGGACCTAACCGGAAATATTGGGTGTAAGTCTATTAACCCCAAAGTTAATTTTAACAATAGATAATAATTCAAAATATGTTCTTTTATTTATTTAGCTATATTTATATATTAAATATGTATATATATAATTTAAAAAAAAAATGGGAATATAGGCTGGAAGGGGGTCACACACGTGACCCCCCTTAAATGAAGTCAATAAGGACCTAAACACCCCACTTCCTTCTTTCTCTAGAGAGCAGCCCGAGTTTTGAAGCAGAAATTGAGGACCACGCGACGCTAAGGGCTTCAGCGGGAAGGGGACGACCGTGACGCGGGGAGGCAAAACGGAGCTGCAGCGCCGCCGTTCGCCGAGGCAGGGACCGTCGACGGCGACGCTGGACGCCGGAGGAAGTGGGTCCGGTGTGGGTTTCACGGGGAGAAGAGGGAAGTGACGGGAATAGTGATTTTTGCCGGAATTTTCGCCGGAATCCGCCGTTTCGAAGTCGGGGAAGGTGACCGGGAGTTCTTTCTACCCCATTCCATCATCCTATCCGATTGAATCGAGGTAAAAAGTCCCGAATCCCTCAAACCCCAAATTTATCTATTTTAGGGATTTTTGGAAAATTCCTAATTGGTATGAATAAATTACTTTAGGTCCTAATTTGAAGCTATTGGGTTGTTTAGAAGTATTTGGAAGTATATTTGTTGGAAAATTGATGATGGAAATCACCCACTTTGAAAACCATAGGACAATGGAATTTAAAGTGAGATAAAGTGTAATATAAATTGATTTGGGATTGATTGGTGTGTTGGATTGGTGTTATAGAATGATAGGAATTGTTGAAATAGGCGGGGGATTAACGCCCGAGAAATTCCATCTCAACCGGAAACCAATTCGGTATTAAAAGAGACACTTTTCAATCCAAACTAGAATATGGAGCTAAGATTTGAGTAGGAATTTAGATTAGACCGTGGTGGATGCTCGGGATTGATTTAAATAGTGAAGTGCTTTTATTAGGTGAATTATTAATTTTAAAGGATATCCGGCCACATGTGTTGTATGTGGATATGAGTTGAAAGGTTGGTTTGGAAATTGACAACCATTGATAATTTGAGGCCATGACTAACATAGGCCATAAATTAAACCTTGGGTTGTGGAAAATTAAATACGAACACTTGTAGGTGAAAATGAGTATTCAAAGAAAGAGATAAAGAGATGAGGATAAGTGTGAAACACTTGGAAACAGTATTAAAGAGAGGAGGAAGGTTAAGACCAAGGACTTGGTTCTTGGCAAAGTTTAATGTACTTATAAGGCATGAGCATAGCATATGCATACAATTTGCATATAATAAAGATGATAATAATGTAAATATGTTTGTTAGGTAACCACGAATTGTCTGGAGCAGGAGTGACTCCAGGACCAGAAACAGGAAGCCGTTCAGGTGAGGGGTTTCCCATCCTTGCCCTACAGGGTTGAATGAGGATATGAATACGTGGTTTGCTTACTTTCTTGTTTGTAAGAATTGTTAGGAAATAACATGCTATTGTTGTTCCTAAACTGTTAATTGTGAAAATAGTTGTATATATGTGATTGATTAAAGTTGAAGTGGTACTGGAGGGTATCCATGTGATGACATGGGATACGCCAAACAGTACAAGTAAAAAGGGGTAGGATATTGATTTCGTTCAATTTTTGGTTTGTCCTAATAATTAGAAACCCACTAAGGAAATGAAATTGACTTATTTATACACGTCGACGTGATTTGTGGTAAATGAACTTAGGAAATACCTTAGAGCTAGGTTATCATCTAATCAAGGGCTGGGTACTAAGCAAAGAATAGAAAATCTCATAATTGATTAGAAATTTTTAGTGGAGTTCACACTGCTGAGGTAAAGACACTTTAGAGTAGAAATGGGTAGTCCGTGTTACAAACCCCACTGAAAGTAAGAGAGTGAAATATGACGTCAGACATTTGCCCGTTGTGGCTATTGCCCTAGCCTGGCACTAGGGTGGTGCATTTCATATACATGGTTGCCCGTCGTGGCTATTGCCCTAGCCTGGCACTAGGGTGGTGCATTTCATATACATGGTTGCCCGTTGTGGCTATTGCCCTAGCCTGGCACTAGGGTGGTGCATTTCATATACATGGTTGCCCGTTGTGGCTATTGCCCTAGCCTGGCACTAGGGTGGTGCATTTCATATACATGGTTGCCCGTTGTGGCTATTGCCCTAGCCTGACACTAGGGTGGTGCATAGCATTTGATAGACTTGCCCGTTGTGGCTATTGCCCTAGCTTGGCACTAGGGTGGTGCATAGCATTTGAAAGACTTGCCGTTGAGGCTATTGCTCTAGCGTGGCACTAGAGTCGATTGTATGATTTATAGTTTTGATATGAAATGTCTCATGTTTTTGGTTGCTTATGAGTAGCAGGATTGAGGAGCATGATTCTTAGGTTTATCTGTGATGTAACGTTATATTAATGTTGCCTGATCATTATATAACTTATGACAAACTGGTATTTCGTGCGCATGTGGTTGTGAGTGGTTCCCTTTCCCCAGCTGTAGTGGTACCCGCCGCTACGCCGAGGATGGGGAGCTTCTCACTGAGTCTGTTAGACTCACACCCTCTGTTTAAATGTTACAGATACAGGAATCGGGCAGGCTTCGACGTCCGAACAGTGATACGGACATCTATCCACTTGCACCGCATTTGTTCGCGTGGGTGGACATCTTTTGATTATTTAGCCTTCATTATTTTGAGTTGTATATATTCTAAAGTTGTAAATGCGATGTAATATTTGCAGCTTTTGAATTATGCTATATCTAGACATGTCGGCTTCACATGTGCTTACTGATAGGATTCTGGGTGTTGGAAAAGTCTTGATATACCTATATATATACATATCTGCGTATGTGAATAGGATAGATCACACACAATGGTGTGTGATCAATATGTATATGCTATATATATACGTGTGACTTGGTATATGTTGGATGGAAAATATAAATATCTGCATGTGAATAGGATAGATTACACGTATTGAGACGTGTAATCACTATGTATACTTAACTGTGCGTGTGAGTGTATATGTGTGATTATGACAGGTTATACATATATTGTGTGTGAATAGGATAGATCATTCCTTTGGGGTTGATCACTATGTATATATATATTTATGTGTGAATGTCTTGAGTGTATGGATGTATGTATATATACGTGAAATGGGCTGAAGCGGCATTGAGCGTCGTGGATTGCAGGTTAACTAGGCCACCAATGATGGTGTGGCCACTATATACACTATGTGAATATTGTATGATGATTGTGTATAAGGGTAGATAATTTATGATTATAGATAAGGCTTACGGGTTTAGAGGCTAAATTCTATTCCCGTGCCGGTCACGGATCCCTGTAACTGGGGTCGTGACAAAGTTGGTATCAGAGCCAGGTTTATCTTTAAGTCATGTGAAACCATTGGTATAACCGGGTGTCGGTTTACCCTTCTTTGTGTACCCGGGCACAACGTGGGAGTAAAAAGGCACTTGTGGGAATACTCAGGATGTTGAGTCATGAATTTTTTTCGTGTCATCGCTCGGGCGTATAATTGGTATGTGAAATTCTATGTAGAGTACGTAACCTGTAACAGTACATAAGTGCCAAGGAGCACTAAGGCGTAAGGTGGGGTGGGAGTGACCCCGGAAACCTTAGAACACCACAGTATGGAAAGGTGACATCCATAGAGGATGCTACCTAGACACATATGCATCCAGTTGAATTGTAGGCAGGAATGCACTACAGTATGTAATTAACGATGCATTGTGTGTTACAGTATAGACGCAAAGGATTTGGATATAGTATGGAGTGCCAATAAAATAGAAACGTAAGTACGTGGCATGGGAAGGACACGGGAGAACCATGCACCCTATGTGAATGATGCGTAATTGGAAACATGGGAAGGAGCAAAGGCAGAACCATGTGACCAATCGTGAATCAGAATACTGATATACGGTAAATGGTACTTTCAGCCAAAAGTGGTTTGTAAAGTAAAAGAAAAGGCACACTTGACGTGTAGAAAGGAAAGTAAGCCCATGGGGCGATTGAAATTGAAAAGTTACAGATAAGAATAAACAGAGTTATGGGGTATTAGGTCGACAGTAAGATGACCACGTAACTGGGTCACAACTGTGCGGTAGACTATGGCTAAAGGAAGTGAGTTGTCCTTCCTAAAATGTAAACAGAAATGAGGTGGTGAATGCCACAGAAAAGAAGTGAAAGTCTACGGACTAGAACACTCAGGAAAAGCGGTATATGGGAGGGCAAAGTGGTCGAACCTTATGCCGTAGAAATAGATATTAAGAAATAAAGGCATATGTGAACGCGCAGAGCGTGACCGTACGCCGAGTAGGAGGAAGAGTAAATGGTAAAGCACAGGGAAGGAGCCTAGTCCAACCCTGCGCTTGATCCATGAACTGCTAGCTTCTTAAGCAAACGAGGGGGAAAGGAAGGGAGTTAGCCCAACCAAACTCTTTTGTGTTGTTTAAAGAAGAGCATAAACGATAGGATATTGCTCACATGAAAGTTTTGTTAGAAATCTTTTCGGTCTTCCCGGATATGAGATTCTGAAAGACCCTTAAATTTTTCTTGAAAATATTAGGAATAACCGTTGGAAGGCAAAATTTTCCTGAAGGCTCATTTTAAAAGTGTGTCATTCCAATCGGTTAAACCCAAATCAATTACGAAAATCTTAGGCATTGTTTTTCTAAGAAATAAACTTGAATATATTTTTGAAACTTGCTAGGTGCCTAAGAAATTTAACTCATGTGATCAATACTCTATCAAGCAAGAGTCCTTTTACAGGTAAACTGTATAAGGATGGTTGAAGCAGAAGAAAAATCACTCACTTGAAGTGATTAAAGTTAAGCAAACATCGAAAATCACTAAACAGTGCAAAAAAAAAAATGTTCGGGTAAACCTAAGGGTTACCATTAAGGGACCATAGAGTGATTATGGACCCGAAGGAGTTAAATCGAAGAAAGTAAAGAAGTGGAAATGGGCGTATCCTTTCGGGTACAGTCCAACATTGAAGAAAATGAGTGCTATTGCAATAAATAACTCTCGGATGAAAGAAAAAAAAAAGGTAGACGGAGTAAGAAGTTTCATAAGAGAAGTAGAAGAGCGGAAATCTATAGGAGTTAGAACCCCATAAGATAAGAGTTAGGTAGGAGTGGGAAAACCGACTATTACAGTAAGTGTAGGTATAGTACACAAATTGTAGTGGACATAGCTAGGTGAGCTTGTCCCACGGGTTGGTGAACCGTAAACCTGTTAGTCTGAAGCCCGTGTATGGGTGGAGAATGAGTAAACGAACCAAATGTACAAATGGCTCTGTGATTGCCATACCAGGAAAGTTAACCATAAGGACGGTTAATCGAGGGTTATAATTTGGTTAGTAGTGAGTATTTGAAAATACTCAAAGAAAAGGGCACCACGTAGGTATGAAAGGGAAAACAAAAGAGAGAATACGGGAACGGAGTCGGGTGAGCATCGAGGGGATGCAAGCCAGAATGATAAAACAAAGTTTGTTACCATTGGGGGCAATTGGAACCCAATGGGCAACACAATTACAAGAGGCGGTGTGTGTTCGTGAACATACGCCACAATGTAAGAAAAGAAAGAGTCTAAACATGGGAGCGGATCCTGTTTAGTCAAGAGGAGTAGAGCATGTCCGAAAAGGTTCATGCTGAAGTTAACGAGATCAAGTATTCCAAGTAGGAATACAAGGTCTAAATGAGTTGAGGAGTCCGAGAGGGCCAAGTTGGTGTAAAGGCCAACAGCAACCCAAAATGAGTGGAGTTAACATAGGGCATGCAACCCTAAGTGGACTAAACTGAGGATGGTATAAATCCACAGTCATAGTCGTGTTAAGTGAGGTCTCCGGATGTGAAGACCGAACTGAGCATGAGGTAGGGTTATGAGTATGATGGGAGACTGATGAGTTTCCATTATACATAAAAATGGCTACAAGTAGTAGCCATAGAAGAGTCTAAGTGAGTCGAACATGGGATGTCGGCAGGGAGTAACCTAAAGTGGTTATGAAAACCACTAAGGGCGAGTGTAGAAGCCCAGAAAGGAAGAGTGAAACACGAGTCATAAATCAAGGAACGGTAAGTGGGATATGTAACGGGGCTAGTATCATGACATTAAGCGTCGTTAGGACACGAGTAGGATAAATCGAGTTGAAAGTAAGTGTAACAACCTCGAAAGGGTTGGGTACACTGATGGTAAAGTGTAAACACCTACGTAGGGTGTATGACGTGTAAGAGGTAAGTATAGATGAAGTGTAGAGGGAGTGGTGAGATGTAAACGAACTTTTCTGGAGAAGTCGTTTACAAAGAAATTGTCGGGGGGAAATACCAACAGAAGGGTAATTGCGTGGAAGTAGACGATATGTAGGTACAAGGACTCCGATGGTGGGAGTTAGAGTTTATGGAAATAGAACCTAGTGTGCCACACAAACCGCTAATATCCAGGCGCGTTCCAAGACGAATATAAGGAGCCTCTACGGACGTAGCTAGTTTGACGGGCAGACTGAGTTAAGGTGAACCTCATTAGAAAATGCAACTGTTAACTCCTCGGAGAACTAATTGCATCATACTCACCGTTGTGGTCAAGAACAGTTTGGAACTCAATTCGAAGTTTGAATTCCAACTGTTTCTAGCCATATGCAAGCTAAGTCCTTGTTCATGGAAATGGTGAAGCCTGGACAGAATAAAGGTACCGACCTCTAACAAATCAAGATACAGTAACTAACGGGGGAAAAAAAAGGGATGATATCCGACCTCTGTATTGGTAAAATTGGAGTACTTCGGTTGGAGAGACGGTGGTGTGTTCCTATAGTTGATAACTAGGAAGCAAGAATTCTTGCGGAAACACACCGAACCGTTTATAACATTCATCTAGGAATCAATAATATGGATAATTATTGAAATAGTTATATTGGTAGAGTGCCATGAGTAAGGATGTTGCAAACTATACAGCCAGGCGTTTAATGTGTCAGCAAGTCGAGGCTGAACACCAGAAACCGCTGGAAGGTTACAACAGCTAGGAGTATCAAAGAGTAAATGGAAAAGGGTGACAATGGATTTTGGTAACAGAGTTACCAAGATCACAACGTTCATTTGATTTGTTTTGGGTGATAAGTGGACCGTATGATTAAGTTCGTGCACTTTTTGCCAGTTAAGACCACTTGCGGAGTGAGTCAATAAGAGCAGCTTTATCTATCAGAAATCGTTATATTGCACGAGGTGCCAGCATCCATAGTATCTGATAGAGGGCCACAGTTCACTTCCAAGTTTTGGAAGTCTATGCAGAAAGTGTTGGGGACTAGAGTTGATTGAGTAATGCTTTTCACCCACAGACATATTAGGAGTCGGAAAGAACCACTCAGGTTCTTGAAAACATGCTTCGGGCGTGTATTATGGATTCCGACGGAAATTGGGAAAGGTAATTACCTCCGCCTGGGTTTGCATACAAAAATAGTTGTCAACTGAGTATACCATTGGCACCTTTCGAAGCTTTATATGGTCGAAGGTGTAGATCCCCGATTGGGTGGTTCGAGGTCGGAGAGGCCAAGTTAGTTGGTCCAGAACTTGTTCAGGAAGCGTTGGACAAGGTAAAGGTAATTAGAGAAAAGCTTGTGACGGCTTAGAGTAGGCAGAAGTCATATGCCGACAATCGGAGAAGAGAATTAGAATTCGCTGTAGGTGAGCAGGTCTTTTTGAAAGTTTCACCAATGAGAGGCGTAATGAGGTTTGGCAAGAAAGGCAAACTAAGTCCAAGATATGTCGGACCGTTTGAGATACTTGAACGTGTGGGAAATGTTGCCTACCGTCTTCAGTTGTCGGCGGAACTAGAAGGAGTTCATCCGGTGTTTCATGTATCAATGCTTCCCAAGTACTTGCCAGATCCGTCTCATGTAATCCAACCCCAAGAAGTACAACTAACCGAAGATTTGACGTATGAGGAGATACCAGTGAAAATCTTAGATCGACAATTGAAGAAGTTGAGATCGAAAGAAATACCATTGGTGAAAGTCCTGTGGCGAAACCATTCGGTCGAGGAAGCTACGTGGGAAGTTGAGGCTGATATGCGCAGGACGTATCCTCACTTAATTGAAAACTAAGGTTAGTATGTGGTTGAAATTCGGGGACCGAATTTTTTAAAGGGGGGAAGATTGTAATACCCGGAAATTTTCCAATCAACGTTAAGGTCCTAATTTAATTTTTTATTTTAATTTGGAAGAAAAAGGAGAAAATTTAAAACAAATGAAATTTTATTTGGACAAATTAGGACCTAACCGGAAATATTGGGTGTAAGTCTATTAACCCCAAAGTTAATTTTAACAATAGATAATAATTCAAAATATGTTCTTTTATTTATTTAGCTATATTTATATATTAAATATGTATATATATAATTTAAAAAAAAAATGGGAATATAGGCTGGAAGGGGGTCACACACGTGACCCCCCTTAAATGAAGTCAATAAGGACCTAAACACCCCACTTCCTTCTTTCTCTAGAGAGCAGCCCGAGTTTTGAAGCAGAAATTGAGGACCACGCGACGCTAAGGGCTTCAGCGGGAAGGGGACGACCGTGACGCGGGGAGGCAAAACGGAGCTGCAGCGCCGCCGTTCGCCGAGGCAGGGACCGTCGACGGCGACGCTGGACGCCGGAGGAAGTGGGTCCGGTGTGGGTTTCACGGGGAGAAGAGGGAAGTGACGGGAATAGTGATTTTTGCCGGAATTTTCGCCGGAATCCGCCGTTTCGAAGTCGGGGAAGGTGACCGGGAGTTCTTTCTACCCCATTCCATCATCCTATCCGATTGAATCGAGGTAAAAAGTCCCGAATCCCTCAAACCCCAAATTTATCTATTTTAGGGATTTTTGGAAAATTCCTAATTGGTATGAATAAATTACTTTAGGTCCTAATTTGAAGCTATTGGGTTGTTTAGAAGTATTTGGAAGTATATTTGTTGGAAAATTGATGATGGAAATCACCCACTTTGAAAACCATAGGACAATGGAATTTAAAGTGAGATAAAGTGTAATATAAATTGATTTGGGATTGATTGGTGTGTTGGATTGGTGTTATAGAATGATAGGAATTGTTGAAATAGGCGGGGGATTAACGCCCGAGAAATTCCATCTCAACCGGAAACCAATTCGGTATTAAAAGAGACACTTTTCAATCCAAACTAGAATATGGAGCTAAGATTTGAGTAGGAATTTAGATTAGACCGTGGTGGATGCTCGGGATTGATTTAAATAGTGAAGTGCTTTTATTAGGTGAATTATTAATTTTAAAGGATATCCGGCCACATGTGTTGTATGTGGATATGAGTTGAAAGGTTGGTTTGGAAATTGACAACCATTGATAATTTGAGGCCATGACTAACATAGGCCATAAATTAAACCTTGGGTTGTGGAAAATTAAATACGAACACTTGTAGGTGAAAATGAGTATTCAAAGAAAGAGATAAAGAGATGAGGATAAGTGTGAAACACTTGGAAACAGTATTAAAGAGAGGAGGAAGGTTAAGACCAAGGACTTGGTTCTTGGCAAAGTTTAATGTACTTATAAGGCATGAGCATAGCATATGCATACAATTTGCATATAATAAAGATGATAATAATGTAAATATGTTTGTTAGGTAACCACGAATTGTCTGGAGCAGGAGTGACTCCAGGACCAGAAACAGGAAGCCGTTCAGGTGAGGGGTTTCCCATCCTTGCCCTACAGGGTTGAATGAGGATATGATTACGTGGTTTGCTTACTTTCTTGTTTGTAAGAATTGTTAGGAAATAACATGCTATTGTTGTTCCTAAACTGTTAATTGTGAAAATAGTTGTATATATGTGATTGATTAAAGTTGAAGTGGTACTGGAGGGTATCCATGTGATGACATGGGATACGCCAAACAGTACAAGTAAAAAGGGGTAGGATATTGATTTCGTTCAATTTTTGGTTTGTCCTAATAATTAGAAACCCACTAAGGAAATGAAATTGACTTATTTATACACGTCGACGTGATTTGTGGTAAATGAACTTAGGAAATACCTTAGAGCTAGGTTATCATCTAATCAAGGGCTGGGTACTAAGCAAAGAATAGAAAATCTCATAATTGATTAGAAATTTTTAGTGGAGTTCACACTGCTGAGGTAAAGACACTTTAGAGTAGAAATGGGTAGTCCGTGTTACAAACCCCACTGAAAGTAAGAGAGTGAAATATGACGTCAGACATTTGCCCGTTGTGGCTATTGCCCTAGCCTGGCACTAGGGTGGTGCATTTCATATACATGGTTGCCCGTCGTGGCTATTGCCCTAGCCTGGCACTAGGGTGGTGCATTTCATATACATGGTTGCCCGTTGTGGCTATTGCCCTAGCCTGGCACTAGGGTGGTGCATTTCATATACATGGTTGCCCGTTGTGGCTATTGCCCTAGCCTGGCACTAGGGTGGTGCATTTCATATACATGGTTGCCCGTTGTGGCTATTGCCCTAGCCTGACACTAGGGTGGTGCATAGCATTTGATAGACTTGCCCGTTGTGGCTATTGCCCTAGCTTGGCACTAGGGTGGTGCATAGCATTTGAAAGACTTGCCGTTGAGGCTATTGCTCTAGCGTGGCACTAGAGTCGATTGTATGATTTATAGTTTTGATATGAAATGTCTCATGTTTTTGGTTGCTTATGAGTAGCAGGATTGAGGAGCATGATTCTTAGGTTTATCTGTGATGTAACGTTATATTAATGTTGCCTGATCATTATATAACTTATGACAAACTGGTATTTCGTGCGCATGTGGTTGTGAGTGGTTCCCTTTCCCCAGCTGTAGTGGTACCCGCCGCTACGCCGAGGATGGGGAGCTTCTCACTGAGTCTGTTGGACTCACACCCTCTGTTTAAATGTTACAGATACAGGAATCGGGCAGGCTTCGACGTCCGAACAGTGATACGGACATCTATCCACTTGCACCGCATTTGTTCGCGTGGGTGGACATCTTTTGATTATTTAGCCTTCATTATTTTGAGTTGTATATATTCTAAAGTTGTAAATGCGATGTAATATTTGCAGCTTTTGAATTATGCTATATCTAGACATGTCGGCTTCACATGTGCTTACTGATAGGATTCTGGGTGTTGGAAAAGTCTTGATATACCTATATATATACATATCTGCGTATGTGAATAGGATAGATCACACACAATGGTGTGTGATCAATATGTATATGCTATATATATACGTGTGACTTGGTATATGTTGGATGGAAAATATAAATATCTGCATGTGAATAGGATAGATTACACGTATTGAGACGTGAAATCACTATGTATACTTAACTGTGCGTGTGAGTGTACATGTGTGATTATGACAGGTTATACATATATTGTGTGTGAATAGGATAGATCATTCCTTTGGGGTTGATCACTATGTATATATATATTTATGTGTGAATGTCTTGAGTGTATGGATGTATGTATATATACGTGAAATGGGCTGAAGCGGCATTGAGCGCCGTGGATTGCAGGTTAACTAGGCCACCAATGATGGTGTGGCCACTATATACGCTATGTGAATATTGTATGATGATTGTGTATAAGGGTAGATAATTTATGATTATAGATAAGGCTTACGGGTTTAGAGGCTAAATTCTATTCCCGTGCCGGTCACGGATCCCTGTAACTGGGGTCGTGACAGTATTGCAGGAGGTTGGAGTGTTTACCAGAATTTCCACCATCAATAAAACGCTTAAATTGTGAGGGATGCACATCATTGAAGATAGTGCACTTACCAGTAAATCATCATTATCAAAGACCCGAGTATTTGTTCTTTTCATTCTTGGGGTGCATGAAAATGGATGAGCAATCACTTGACAATGTTATGGACTTTAGTCATATTGCAATGATGCAACCACAATGTAAACACTTTCATAGTTATACTGACCGTGCTTGGGTTTGTTTTCCAGGGAGCAGAGTTCCAAAGTGGTTGAAATATAAGGAGACGCAAAAGGCTAATTCCATTACTTTTGAACTTGATCCTTCTTCTCCGAACCCTTTATGGGGCTTTGTCTGTTGCTGTGTTCTTCCTCCTCAATTACCATTCACCACTATGGAATTTGCTGACATTCGTTGCGAAATCTGGGCATTAGAATCTTTCCTGGAACGGTCAACATTGCCGGCTTCATTTAATTTGAAGGAGTTAAATATGGATCATGTTTTTCTATGTCATTTTGGACTCTCTGAACAATATGAGATCAACACCACTTCTAAGTTCGAATGTCGATTCTTTCTTGAACTTAAACAGGACGATTTAGCAGCAGAATTGAACAACTATGATGAGTTGATAAAAGCATGTGGAGTGAGCCCAGTATATGGCGCCTCAGATGATGATGATGAACATCTCCTCCCTCCAACAAAAAAATTGAATCAATCTTGTTTAATGTATCATGTAGATGATGACACATCTCATGAGTCATGATGTAGATGATGACAACCCAGATGTCTTTACCAGTATGTCTTTCCACCTTAAGCTTTGCTTCACAAGCAAATCTCTTTATATGATTATTATTATATGATATATATATATATATATACAAATATGGGCATGTTCAAGTAAAAATTATAGACAAAAAATAATCTTTGATCTTCCAGTTTCACTTCCATTTTAGAGGAAATTAGTTTGGAATGACTAGAAAATTAGCAGATTAGTGCTTAAATAGATAAAATGAACATTTGAAATAAAGCTTAGGATTTATTATGAATAAGAAGATTTAATTTAAGAAATTTTTGGTGAAAACCAAGAATTTCATAAATTGGATGGAAATCAACATATGCTTACCGTATTCAGCTTTCTCACCTCTTGTCCTAAGCTGGCTAGGCATGGCTCAATAGCTTTTATTCTTGATGTCTAAATATGAAGCAGATTTTAAATAGAGTAAGTTAGCATCTTCTAATTTCACTTACATCTGCACTAATTTTGTTATCTATTGGTTAATACTCTACTAGCCTCTTTTAAATTATAATTTAGGCAAATTTTCATCACAACATATTTTTGGAACAAATTTAAGACAAGTCAGCTTAATATGGCATTTTTGGTATAAACTACCTGTATTCAGTAGTTCAATAGGCTTTGCCTAATTTGGTTTTCAGCTAGTGGAAGTCCCATACAAAAAAGTAAAATAATTTTTATTCAAGACATGTCCAACATTATGCTTTTATATAAAATAACATAATTAAAATAATATTATATTGCTTCACTTCCTTCGTGGAACTTACACATCTTCAATAATTTAAATGTATCACATATATATCCTTTCAAATAGTCCATTAAATTAAAGAGAGAATAATTATATATGTTAGTATAATATTTCTTTTTATGTGGGACGTGCTTCATAATGTCAATATTAAAACATAGGACTTGAAGAAACAGCTTTATGTCTACTTTCAAAGAAAATTATTGGTGCCTGCCTTACATCAATATCAATATATCATATATCAATTAATATAACGACAGTTTCACATTCTCTAAGTCATAAGAAATAGTGCTGTGTGTGAAAGAGAGAAAAAAGAGTGATATGGTGAATCTTTTATTTCATATATTTTATATAAACAAGTCAACAATATTATTAAATTAGCCAAATCAACAATCGGAAATAATATAAAACAGTAAGCCATCTTGCCATATCAAATCATGCATCCACCTTTTCTGTGTGTCTGAATGTTAATTGTTAATATAAGCAATTTTCATTTCTCTTCTGAACACCAAATCACCAAATGAAACCACAAGAAAGATCATAAGCAATATTCAACCGAAGATCAGGCCTAGCCAGTTTGACCAGGTACATATATGATCATCTTTCTCATGAATCTTTCTCCACTTAATGTCTGTTAATTGTTTCCTTTGTATGAATTATCATTATTATGTCTGTCAATTCACTTTGTTCTATTCTGTAATCTGTAGGAGCAGACTCACGGTTCTTTCTAGAAAATACCAAGACACTTGTATTGGGAGACCAGACAGTACAATTGGTCTTGTTTCAGTTCAAATATATTAATGGCTTCTTCTTCTTCCTATATTCCCCACATCCAATATGACGTGTTCATTAGCTTTAGAGGTTCAGACACCAGACATGGTTTTCTTAGCCATTTGACGAAGGAATTATGTCGAAAGCAGATTGATGTGTATGTTGATGATAGACTTGAGAGAGGAGATGAAATATCATCAGCACTTGTCAAAGCAATTGAAGGCTCAGCAATTTCATTGCTCATATTCTCAGAAAACTATGCTTCTTCAAAGTGGTGCTTGGAAGAGCTTCTGAAAATCATTGAATGCAAGGAACTCAATCACCAGATTGTAATACCAATCTTTTACAATATAGATCCAACAAATGTAAGACATCAAAAGGGCACTTTTGGAGATGCATTTGCCCAACATGAACAGAGATATAACATGCACAAGCTGCAAAGTTGGAGATCTGCCTTAAACAAAGCTGCTAATTTATCTGGCTACCATTATGCATCAAACTTTGAGTAAGTAATTTCTTTTAATCTACTTCATGTTTTTAATATATTATTTTATAGTTCTAAGATTTTTATCTTTATTTTGCAACCAAAATTTTTTAGATAAATACTAAACAAATAAAACTATATCTATGAATTTTTTATTTCTATCATGCTAGGTAGTTGTTAACTTCTCTTTCTTGTTCCCCTAATATATATTAGGAATGAATCTCAACTCATTGATGAAGTTGTCAAAGATGTCTTGGAAAAATTGGATGATATTTACCCAACAACCGAGTCCAATGGCCTTGTTGGATTTGATGGAAACCTTGCTTGTGTTGAATCGTTAATAGAAATTGAGTCGCAAGAAGTTAAAATTGTTGGACTTTGGGGCATGGGAGGTATAGGCAAAACAACTCTTGCCCGTGCCATATGTGATAAATTCTTTCCCAAATTTGAAAGTTGTTGCTTCTTGGAGAACGTTACAGAAGAATCAAAAAAGAATAATGGATTGAATTATTTGCTTCAGAAACTTCTCTCCACACTATTAGGCATAGAAAATGTCAATGTGAATGATGTGGTGAAGATGAAATCCGTTAAGAGAAGGCTCTGTCGCAAAAAAATTCTTGTTGTGCTTGATGATATAAATACCTCAGAGCAATTAAAATATCTAGTTGGTGAACAACCTTACTTGGGAGCAGGTAGTAAAGTCATTATAACAAGCAGAGACAAGCATGTTCTGGTTAGTGGAGGAGTTCATTCAGTATACGAGATTAAGGAATTAAACTTTCAAGATTCCCTTAAACTTTTCAGCTTGAATGCCTTTAACCTTAGCCTTCCCACAATGGAATATAAAGAGTTATCAGAAGAGGTAGTTTCTTATGCTCAAGGCATTCCTTTAGCTTTAAAAGTTTTAGGTTCACATTTGCATTCTAGAGATATTAAAACATGGGAAAGTGTAATTGGAAAACTCAAGAAGCATCCCAATGTGCAAATTCAAAATGTATTGAAGGTGAGCTATGATGGACTAGATGACATAGAAAGGAGATATTTCTAGATATTGCATTCTTTTTCAACGGACAAAATAAAGACGATATTTTAAGGGTTCTAGATGCGTGTAATTTCTATGCAAATAGTGGAATAGCCACACTTGTAGATAAAGCCCTTATAACTATTTCAATTTGCAATGAGATTCAAATGCACGATTTGTTACAAGAAATGGCAGAGCAAATAGTTCGTGAAGAATCTATAAAAATTCCCGGAAGACGTAGCCGATTGAGAGCTATAGAAGAAGTTTTGGATGTATTGAAAAATAACAAGGTGAGACAAATATTCACTAATTAAATAACTTCCTTCTTATGTTTTATTTTATAGGGGAATTTTGAAACACCATTTTGTAATGTTATTTTGATTTGGTTTTATGTTAGGGAACTGACGCAATTGAAGGGATTACATTGAATTTGTCTGAAATTAACGAAGATATACAACTAAGTGCTGACATGTTCAACAAGATGAGTAATTTAAGAATTCTTAAAATCTCTTCTCCACGGGGCAGCAAGTACTTGGAGCTTCCTTTTGGCCTTCAGTCATTTCCTAATGAATTAAGATATCTTCATTGGGATGAATATCCTTTGAAGTCTCTGCCATTAGCTTCTTGTGCTGAGAAACTTGTTGAGCTTTGCATCAGAGATAGTGATGTTCGAAAACTTTGGGATGGAGTACAGGTATTTATATTCTAATGTATGTTTTAGTTTTCAATCTCATGAAAATCTTAGGATTTTTCCATGTAATGTTTCACTTTTAATAATGCAGGATTTGGTGAGTTTAAGGAGAATAGATTTTAGTGGATCAAGACAATTGACGGAGCTTCCTATTTTTTCTAAGGCACGCAATCTTGAACTAGTGAAGCTCTCCTATTGTGAAAGCTTGTGTAGTGTTCATCCATCCATCTTATCTTGCCGCACCCTTGTTTCATTAGATCTACATGGATGCATAGAACTAAAGAGTCTTCAAAGTGAGATTCATTTTGAATCTCTCGAAGACCTTAGAGTTAGTGAATGCATTAATCTCAAGGAGTTTTCATTGTCGTCAGAGAAAATACAAAGTTTAAGTCTATATGATACAAAGATTGAAATGTTGCATTCCTCATTTGGTCTTTTCAATGTACTTTCAGAACTCTGCCTCAACGGTTCAACATTAAAGAGTCTTCCTATAAACGAACTATGTATGTTGACACCTCTCTGTAGACTTCTGCTTTGTGATTTCAAACAAGAAATTTCCAAAACAGAGCTAAGCGTCCTCTTTGATGCCTTGCCCAATTTAGAAGAACTGAAGATGGATGGATGCATGAAGTTGTTTGAAATCCCTGATAACATCAGTGCTTTATCAAGGTTAACGTATTTATCTCTAGACGAAAGTGGCGTGGAGACCTTGCCTACTAGCATCAAGCTTCTTTCAAACCTGTATAATGTTAGTTTGAAACATTGCCTGAGGCTTAGGTCTTTACTAGAACTTTCGCCATCAATTCAATATTTAGATTTCAGCGGATGCACATCATTAGAGACCTTGCCTTCTAACATCAAGCATCTTTTAGAGCTGCGTTACGTTGATTTGAAGTATTGCAAGAGGCTGGAGTGTTTACCAGAACTTCCACCATCAATAGCACGTTTAGACTGTATGGGATGCACATCATTGGTGACCTTGCCTTCTAGCATCAAGCATCTTTTAAAGCTGGGTTACGTTAATTTGAGAGATTGCATAAGGCTGGAGTGTTTACCAGAACTTCCACCATCCTTAAGTAGGTTAGATGTTAGAGGATGCACATCATTGGAGAGAGTGCGCAATTTACCAGTAAATAATGATCAAAGACCCTACTATTGTGAGTATTCATTTTTGGGGTGCATGAAAATGGATGAGCAATCACTTTGCAATGTTATGGAATTTACTCATATCGCTATGATGCGACCGCCATATAAAGGTGAAGTTTGTTACCCAGGGAGCAGAGTTCCAAAGTGGTTGAAATATAAGGAGACGCAAAAGGCTAATTCCATTACTTTTGAACTTGCTGTTACTTCTCACCGTTTATTGGGATTTGTCTTTTGCTGTGTTCTTCCTCAGTTACCATTTACCAATGAGGAAGTTGCTGAAATTGGATGCAGAATCGGGGGATTAGAGTGGCTCGAAATCGAAAGTACGTGGCCTTCCTTTAATTTGAAGGAATTAAACAAGGATCATGTTTTTCTATGGCATTTTGGGCTCTATGAAGATGATGAGATCACCACTTCTAAGTTGGAATTTCGATTCTTTCTTAGACCTAAGATGGCCAATGAAGAAACTGAATTCTTCAACTTCAATGACTTGATTAAAGCATGCGGAGTGTCACCAATATATGCCTCAGATATTGATGATGATGATGGTAAACAACTCCTTCCTCTAACAAAGGAATTGAAGCAATATTGTTTATAGATTAAAAATAATCTTTGATCTTCCAGTTTCATAATGGTGGTGACTGGAAATGGAATGTGTTGGTTTACTCTGCTTTAAATATATTAAATTCTATCAATATGGATTTAATCCCCTCTTTTCTTCAAAATTAGATAACGGTTTTGTTTTGGTTTGTTAGAAGGAGCAGGTTTCTTGTCAAAGAAATTGAGTGATTTAGTTAATTGCATTTATTATGTTGGAAATGAATCTTTCACAGCATTATATGTTAATGTTGTACTCACGCAATCATTTTCTTGGTTATGATGGCAATTAGGTGCATCCAAAATTTGGACGAAGAATGAAGAAAAGGTGGTGATTGGTGAATACTGAATACAATTTACATGGCCACCTTCATCTTGTAACCACACTGCACATACATTATATGCTTTTTTCCTTTTTGTAGTAGTAGACACTTAGTGAATTGTGATGTTGTATGGCACCTCCTGTTTCATTCTGTCTTGGGAAAATATTTTGTACCTATTTTAATTTGATTGGTTTTGATAATATTTTACAAAAATATGATTTTTATTAAAAGAGGCTTTAAATAGGATTGATTAAGTTTTACAAAGATATTTTTATAAATCAATCATTTATAAAAGATCTCGACCAATTAAGGAAATATTGTGATTTAGTCAAATTGATCATGCTCTTAAATGATTTACTATGGAATCATATCAAAAACAAATAAGGAATGTTTTACTATAATAATTTTATCAAGTATATTTGTTTTTAATATTTGAATATCCATGATTGATTAAATGGCTATCAAAAGATTTTATAAAATGACATTTATTACTTTGAGGAATCTTTCCATAAAAGGTTCCTGAGATCTTTGGTCGATCATTGACCAAAAAACTTGATTTGAAAACATATCAAAGATTTTATAATCAAGCATTTAATTCTTGGACAAATCTATTAATTTAGTTTTTATAGCATATAAAATCATTGTGCCTTCATAAATATATTGCTATCAAGTTTGTCCACCAAATTTGAGTACCTTCATTGCTATCAAGTTTGTAGGCTTTTGGAGGAATAAAGATTATAAAGCTCTTTGGCATTGTGCAGTTCTTGCAGTCTTGCGGTGTCTTTGGTTGGAACGAAATGTTATGATCTTTAATAATAGATCTAGAAATGGAAATGGGTAGGGTCCAAGGAGGATATACTGCATTCCCCGTCCCCGACCCCGGTAATCAATATTTTTCCCATCCTTGGACCCGTCCCCGGCCGGGTATGAAATTTGATACCCGGACCTAGATCCGTCGAATACTCAGATCCCCAGACCCAGTCACAGACCCATAAAATTTACTACTTTCATCACAAGTATTAAATACACATTCGTTAATTTAATTATTTCTAAATTTAAGAAAAACAAACTTCTATTATAGATCCCTCCCTCCTCATCTTTTGTGGGATAGAGTTATATCTTTGTGGGTTTTTGCGAATAAAATATCTAAAGGAATTTCCATTATAGATTTCCAAAGAGATTGGATGGCTTATTGAGTTAAAAGTTTTGTTTCCTTTCCCTTGGTTTTCCTTTTCTTGTTTCTTAGAAATACTTCTTGTCCTCTTACATTGTACTATCTTTAATTTCTTCCTTAATAATATATTTTTTCAATAATAAAAAAAGAATTAAGAAACTTACATTGAAGTAACGAAATACTTGAACCTCAATTCTATTTCCCACGGATTTGATATATATGTGTTTCTAGTTGGTTACATTAGATATTAAGAAACAACTTTGACCCCACCATTTGAAATGTGTGTTCCTACTCTTATTTCATCATCTACCAAAACAAATTCTAAAGAAAAAAACTCGCAAACGACAACTTTGGAAGACCTGAAAAGTCATAAAGTCAATACATCTTAATAATGAGCATATTTCGGTCCCTTCGTGGAAATTACTAAATAGTTTTGAGACATGGAAGATGCTTCAAAATCATACTTGCTATATTATAGCCTTTGTCTGAGTGTCTGGATTTTAATTGTTCATGTAAAGCATTTTTGTGCTGAAATTTTTGTTCTTTTTAACTAAGTTCTTCAACCTAACATCAGGCCTAGGCAGTTCTATCCTACAAGGTACATATATATATTTATGATCATCTTCCTAAATTTTTGTTCTTTTTAACTTAGTTCTTCCAATCTCCTATTTTTTTTTCTTTTGTTTAATTAGTTCTGTTATTTTACCCTGTTTTGTTTTCTCTGTAGGAGCTTATATACTGCTCTTTCAAGAAAAGATCCAAAAGTTTTTGTATTGAGGGGCTACACTTTAGATTTCTCTACAATCAACATACTTTTGCTCCTCTCTCTCTTCAGTATTGATGGCTTCTTCTTCTTCTTCTTCTTCCCAAATTCAACAAACAAAATATGATGTATTCATCAGCTTTAGAGGTTCTGAAGTCAGACAAGGTTTTCTTGGCCATTTGACAACGGCATTACGTCAGAAGCATATTGATGTTTATGTAGATGAGAGACTTGAGAGAGGAGATGAAATAGAATCAGCACTTGTCAAAGCAATTGAAGGCTCAGCAATTTCATTGGTCATATTCTCAAAAGACTATGCTTCTTCAAAGTGGTGCTTGGAAGAGCTTGTGAAAATCATTGAATGCAAGGAACTCAATCACCAGATTGTTATACCAGTTTTCTACAATGTTGATCCATCAGATGTAAGACATCAAAGAGGAACTTTTAAAGATGCATTTGCCCAACATGAACAAAGTTCCAGATATAACATAGGAAACCTACAGGGTTGGAGATCGGCCTTGATCAAACTTATTAATTATTTATTTGGCTACCTTTTTCGATTGAAGTTTGAGTAAGTAATTTCCTCTTTTTTCTTCATGTTCTTAACATACTATTTTGTAGTTCTTAGATTTTTATCTTTATTTTGCAAGCAAAGATTTTACATAAATGAATCTAAACATGAACAAAGGTCTAGGTATAGCATGGAAAAGGTACAAAGTTGGAGATATGCCTTGAGCAAAGCTGCTAATTTATCTGGCTACCATTATCCATCATCACAGTTTGAGTAAGTATTTTCTTTTTTTCTTCTTCTGCTTCATGTTTTTGATATATAATTTTGTAGTTCTTAGATCTATATCTTTATTTTGCAGCCAACAATTTTAAATAAATAATAAAATGATAAAACTATATCTATGAATTTATTATTTATTAGTGGGACTGATTCTCTGAAGAATACAATAATAAAAAATTAAAAAGAAAGTGATACACGATGTCTTCAAGGCGTGGACAACACTTTTCTTTAGGCTTAACTTATCCCCACCTATTACTATCTTATAGGGTCTTGGCTAGATCGACAAATTTCCTTTATGATACAATAAAGACCCTTGAGTATGGATTGTACTAACAAAACTCAAGCCAAGACAACAATAGTCTTTACAAAGTAATAATTTGTTTTAGAGTAAATTACATTGCCCTCCCTTGAGAGATGCTGAAATTACACTGCCCTCCCCTCTAGTTTGCAAAATTACACTGCCCTCCCTTGAGAGATCAAAAGTCATTACACTTTGATCCAAAACACAATTCTCCAATAAAAAAAAAAGTCTAAAAGGTCAAATTTTTTCAACTTCCAATACAATAAATATTCATGACTAAATTATCCCTCACAAAAGAATGAAACTCTATAAAATGTGACCTATAAATATTTTCATCCTCTTATAATAACATTGTCTCATTTTTTATTGTCTTTTATTATTTTATTAGTATTTAGAGTAATTATTATTGTTAACAAAATAAAATTCTAAAAAAAAGTCTGTAACTTAAAATAGTTTACAATTTTTATATTAATAATATAATGTATTATAAAATATCTATTATTTTACTTAATTTTCGAAAATTAAGTTTAATATATTTATTAGTAATCTTTTTTTTTTTTTATCTTGTGTGAGGGTCAATTTAGTCATTAATATTTATTAGTCTTTAATATTTATTATATTGACTTTTTAGACCTTTTTTTAATGGGAGAATGGTGTTTTGGATCAAAGTGTAATGACTTTTGATCTCTCACGGGAGGGCAGTGTGATTTTGCAAACTAGAGGGGAGGGCAGTGTAATTTCAGCATCTCTCAGGGGAGGGCAGTGTAATTTACTCTTTGTTTTAATCTTTGCATGCACTGATCAAAGACAAAGGCAATGAGTTTGATATTATGTGTTATGGAATGATGTAGGGTTTATGTAGACCATGAAGTGATGTCTTGAAGAGATATCTTTTGTACAATATCTCTTCAATTAAAAGTCACAACCATTTACCAATGAAGAGTCTTTGTGTAGGGTCTTGTCTTTTAGTTTTGTAACTTCCTATGTAACCTTTCATAAAGATACAACCTTTCACATAAAAAAATAAATATATTAATTTATGTGAAGACATAACCCCTCATATAAATTTATATGAAAACACAACTTTTCAAATAATTTCACAAATTAACATAAGAACATCCATGACTCTTCAATTAACACATCTCTTCATTTTAAAAATATTTCAACATTATTTTTATCATGAAAACTAGTTGTTAACTTCTCTTTTTTTCCCCAATATATTAGGAATGAATCTAAACTCATTAATGAAGTTCTCAAAGACATCTTGAAAAAATTGGATGATATTTACCCAACAATTGAGTTTAACGACCTTGTTGGATTTCATGGAAACCTTGCTTCTGTTGAATCTTTATTGGAAATTGAGTCGCAAGAAGTTAGACTTGTTGGACTATGGGGCATGGGAGGCATAGGCAAAACAACTCTTGCTCGTGCTATATGTCATAAATTTTCTCCCAATTTTGAAAGTTGTTGCTTCTTGGAGAATGTTAGAGAAGAATCAAAAAAGAATAATGGATTGAATTATTTGCTTCAGAAACGTTTCTCCACACTATTAGGTGAGGAAAATGTCAATGTGAATGATGTGGTGAAGATGAATGCCTTTAAGAGAAGGCTATGTCGGAAAAAAATTCTTGTTGTGCTCGATGACATAGATACGCCAGAGCAATTAAAAGATCTAGCTGGTGAACAACCTTACTTGGGAGCAGGTAGTAAAGTTATTATAACAAGCAGAAACAAGCATGCTCTTACTAGTGGAGGAGTTCATGAAAATGCAATATATGAGATTAAGGAATTGAACTTTGAAGATTCCCTTAAACTTTTCAGCTTGAATGCCTTCAAGCATAGCCTTCCCACACTAGGGTATGAAGAGTTATCAAAACAGGCAGTTGGTTATGCTAAAGGCATTCCTTTAGTTTTAAAAGTTTTAGGTTCACATTTGCATTCTAGAGATTTTAAAACATGGGAAAGCGTATTTGCAAAACTGAAGAAGCATCCAAATGTGGAAATTCGAAATGTATTGAAGGTGAGCTATGCCGGATTGGATTGTACAGAAAAGCAGATATTTCTAGACATTGCATTCTTTTTCAAAGGAGAAAAGGAAGATGATGTTATAAGGTTTCTAGATGCATGTGGTTTCTATGCAAAGAGTGGAATAGCCACACTTCTAGAGAAAGCCCTTATAACTATTTCATACGGCAAGATACAAATGCATGATTTGTTACAAGAAATGGCAGAGCAAATAGTTCGTGAAGAATCTATTAAAAATCCAGGAAGACGTAGCCGATTGAAAGACATAGAAGAAGTTTTGGATGTATTGAAAAATAACAAGGTGAAAGAAATATTCATTAATTAAATAGCTTCCTTCTTAAGTTCTATTTTCTAGAAGTAATTTCAAACACCATTTGTTATTGTAATTTTGATTTTGTTTTTATGGCAGGGAACTGAGGCAATTGAAGGGATTTCATTGGACTTGTCTCAAATTAGTAAAGATATACACCTAGGTGATGATGATGTATTCAATAAGATGAGTAATTTAAGAATTCTCAAAATATCTTCCTCACGGGGGTGCAAGTATTTGAAGCTTCCTTTTGGCTTTAAGTCATTTCCTAGTGAATTAAGATATCTTCATTGGGATAGATATCCTTTGAAGTCTCTGCCATTAGCTTCACGTGCTGAGAAGCTTGTTGAACTTTGCATAATAAATAGCGATGTTCAAAAACTTTGGGATGGAGTACAGGTATTATTTATATTCTAATGTGTGTTTTATTTTTCAATTTCATGAAAATCTTACGATTTTTTCATGTAATTTTTCACTTTTAATTGTGCAGGATTTGGTGAATTTAAAGAAAATAGATTTTAGTGGATCAAAACAATTGACGGAGCTTCCTGATTTCTCTAAGGCATGTAATCTTGAAGTAGTGAACCTCTCCGAATGTGAAAGTTTGTGTAGTGTTGATGCATCCATCTTATCTTGCCACACCCTCGTTTTTTTGGATCTAATTGGATGCAGAGAACTAAAGAGTCTTCAGAGTGAGATTCATTTTGAATCTCTTCAATACCTTGGTGTTGACAAATGCTACAATCTGAAGAAATTTTTGTTGTCGTCAGGGAAAATTGAATTTTTAGATCTAGATGATACAAAGATTGAAAAGTTGCATTCTTCATTTGGCCATTTCAAGGTACTTTCAATCCTCCACATCAACGGTTCAACACTGAAGTGTCTTCCTGTAAAAGAACTATGTATGTTGAAATCTCTTAGTGAACTTTGGATTCGTGATTTCAAACAAGAAATTTCCAAAATTGAGCTAAGCATCTTATTTGATGCCTTGCCCAATTTGGAAAGACTGAATTTGGAAGGATGCTTGAAGTTGTTCGAAATCCCTGATAACATAAGTGCTTTATCAAGGCTAAAGAGTTTATATCTAAACAAAAGTGGAGTGGAGACCTTGCCTACTAGCATCAAGCTTCTTTCAAAGCTGGATGAAGTTCATTTGAGAGATGGCATGAGGCTTAGGTGTTTACCAGAACTTCCACCATGTATTAGATATTTATATTTCATTGGATGCACATCATTGGAGACCTTACCTACTAACATGAAGCATCTTTTAAAGCTAAAAGAAGTTGATTTGAAAGATTGCAGAACGCTGGAGTGTTTACCAGAACTTCAACTATCAATAGAACGTTTAAATTGTGAGGGATGCACATCATTGGTGACCTTGCCTTTTAGCCTCAAGCATCTTTCATATCTAGAAGAAGTTCGTTTGAAAGATTGCAAGACGCTGGAGTGTTTACCAGAACTTCCACCATCAATAAAATGCTTAAATTGTGAGGGATGCACATCATTGTTGACCTTTCCTTCTAGCATCAAGCATCTTTCATATCTGGAACAAGTTCGTTTGACAGATTGCAGGACGCTGGAGTGTTTACCAGAACTTCCACCATCAATAAAATGCTTAAATTGTGAGGGATGCACATCATTGAAGACAGTGCACTTACCACTAAATCATCAGTGGAGACCAGAGTATTTGTTCTTTTCATTCTTGGGGTGCATGAAAATGGATGAGCAATCAGTTGACAATGTTATGGACTTTAGTCATATTGTAATGATGCAACCACTATATCATGCTTATCCTAACGGTGCTTTGGTTTGTTACCCAGGGAGCAGAGTTCCAAAGTGGTTGAAATATAAGGAGATGCAAAAGGCTAATTCCATTACTTTTGAACTAATTGCTCCTTCTTCTCCGAACCCTTTATGTGGGTTTGTCTGTTGTTGTGTTCTTCCTCCTCAATTACCATTCACCACTGTGGAATTTGCTGACATTCGTTGCGAAATCTGGGCATTAGAATCTTTCCTGGAATGCTCAACATTGCATGCTTCATTTAATTTGAAGGAGTTAAATATGGATCATGTTTTTCTATGTTATTTTGGACTCTCTGAAGAGTATGAGATCATCACCACCTCTAAGTTCGAATGTCGATTCTTTCTTGGACATGAACAGAATGAGTTGATAAAAGCATGTGGAGTGAGCCCAGTATATGGCACCTCAGATGATGATGATGATGATGATAATGATGATGATGATGATGAACAACTCCTCCCTCCAACAAAAAAATTGAAGCATATTGTTTAATGAATCATGTAGATGATGACACATCTCATGAGTCATGACACCCACGTTTTCTATCATTCCTTTACCACTATGTCTTTCCACTTTAAACTCATTGTATTTTATTGATATGTTGGACTTGGCCTAAAAACAGATTTTAAAGAGGCTCAGAATTGCTATATTCCATGAAAATTTTTGACAGTTTATCTGATTGTTCAGATAGAAAATGATATGAGAATATGATTGAATCAATGAATGAATAATCATTAAGGGTACAAAGGCCTATATAAAGCACTATACAGTTATAGAAAGAGAAGCAGAGAGAATAGAGGCCCTACACGTGTAGGGCAAGCTTAGAATACAGGAGAAAAGAATCTACAGCTCATACACAAATATATCCAGAACCATCTATGCTTAAGCTACACTAAAGCAGGAGCTTAATTACTAATACTATTCTTAACACCCCCCTCAAACGAGTGGGCACTAAAGCCAGACCGAGTTTGTTCCTGTGCTGCACAAACTGATTTGAAGAAAGAGGCTTCGTTAGACAATCAGCAATTTGTAGGACTGAGGGGACGTGATGGACGTTGAGCTGTTTTGAGAGAATTAAATCTCGAATGAAATGCACATCAAGCTTAATGCTGTGAGAGTGTTGGACCGGGTTGGCTGCCAAGGCTTGAGCACTGAGATTATCACACCATATCATAGAAGGAAGTTTCAGAGGCATCCCAAGTTCAGTTAACAAGTAACAGATCCACTGTAGTTCAGCTGCACCATCAGCTAATGCACGGTATTCAGACTTAGTACTTGACCTGGATACTACCCTTTGCTTCTGTGAGCTCCAGGAAATCAGTGAGCCACCAAAATAAACACATATTCCAGCCACATACCTTCGATCATCAATATCCGTGGCCCAATCCGCATCAGTGTAGGCTACTAAGCGTTGAGACCTTAAGGGACAGATATGCAAGCCTAGATTATGAGTGCCTTTAAGATATCGGAAGATCCGTTTAACACCTTGATAATGTTCATCAGTTGGATCAGACATAAATTGGCTCAACTTGTTCACTGAATATGCTATGTCTGAACGAGTTGTGACCAAATATTGCAACGATCCAACAGCTTGCCTATATAGAGTGGGATCCTTCATAGGACTGCCTTCTAGTTTCGAGTACTACCTCCCTGTGATCATGGGAGTAGAGACGGGAGCACAATCAGACATTTTGAACTTTTTCAGCAAGTCAAGTGTATACTTGCTCTGATTCAAATAGAATCCTGAGCTATCCCTATAGACTTCAAGTCCTAGAAAATAATACAAGGGACCTAAGTCTTTCAAGGAGAACAATGAATTAAGCTTTTGCACAAAAGTTTTCAGATACTTGACATCACTTCCAGTGACCAAAATGTCATCCACATAAATTAAAACATATACCGTGAGACCTTTTTGTCGCAGGATGAACAATGACGTATCACTTCGTGCATTCTGGAACCCCCATTGCAACAGAGTCTGTCTCAACTGCTCAAACCACGCTCTAGGAGCTTGTCGAAGGCCATAAAGAGCCTTGACAAGTTTACACACATGATTTGGGTACTTGTAGTGGCAAAATCCCTCAGGTTGCCGCATAAAGATATCCTCTTGAATCAACCCATTCAAGAACGTATTATTGACATCGAGCTGCCTCACTTCCCAGTTAAACGTGGCTGCAACGGTCAAAAACAGTTCGCACAGTGGTAGGCTTGATGACTGGGCTGAATGTTTGATAGCACCCAAAATCAACCTAATTTTAGGGTACTAAATAGTATAAATAATAATGATATATATATATATAATTGTACTTAAAAAAGGTTGAATATCTTGATAGAAGGAATAAAACTGAAAATGTAATAAAATGCCCATAAATGCTCTATTTACTATATTGGATAAGTGCGTTTGATGTTTGTTAAGTGCTGCAGGCTTAACAGGGATCAATGGGAAGATGTATTCCAAAAGCAAGGACCGGAACGAAAGTAATAGGGACCAAATTGAAGAAGAAAGGAAGCAGGGACTAACTGAAAAGTGAATAAAGAAAGATAGGGGCCAAAATGTAATTTTCACCTGGGGCCAAAATATAATTTTACCTAGGCGTAAAATGAAAGTATTTGGCGAGAAGCACATTGATGCAAGAAGAGTTCAAATTTTAAAGTGGAGATAAAGTGAGAAATTCAATTGGAATGCGGATTGGACTATTCAACTTCAGATTTCAAACTAAATAGGAATAATAGTATTCTATATAAAATAATATTATCTTTAGATAAATAATATTTCCTATTTGAATTTAAGTAGGAAAATATATTATTCTATCTAGATATATATTATTATATAATAAGGAGTGAAAATATTTTTTAATTAGTTTGAATTTAAATATTAAATTCTATACTAATTAATAGTTATCTCCATCCTATTCCTAATCAAATTGGAGGCCCGAGGAGCAATAAAAATAAACATCTCATAAGGATGGAGAAAGCATGGAGATAGAGAGGAAAGTAATTCATATTTCAGAGATAATTCTAGTCTAGGTTACGAAAGAGAGATAGAGAGGAAACACCTAGAGTTCGTGATTCTAGCGGATCAGAGCAAGGAGAAGGCGGATTTGATTACCGGAGACGGAGTTCTTCATCTCTTTTCTTCTTCTTCTTTGTATTTTCTGGTTTTTATGGATTCTTTGGTTGTGTTGAACATGACCATGTTGGGCTAAACTCTCCAATCTTAGGATTGTAGTGCCCTAACATGTAGATTTAGTAATTTTGTCTACCTTACTGTTTTGATTCGATTTTAACGAAGTTTATTCAAGTTGTTTGATAAATTCTATGTGCTTGGCCATCACTTATGGTTACTTGGAGGGTTTGGGTATCCTTGGGAGAGGAACCCTAATTTAGTCCTAAGCTTGAATATTGCTAGTTCTAGGTTGAATACATGATTATTCCCTGGTTTCGTTTGAAGGATAGAGATATACATGAAAACCTAGCAAAGTTGAATTAGTTAGGCTTAAAGCTGTTATTGAAATTGTTTACCCATAGATATATGAGGTAGTCAACTAAATAACTAGGGATTATATAGGATCGGAAGACCATATAACGACTGTAGAAACTAAAGACTAACTTTCTGACTTCGAATCGGTATAGTTAAAGGTAGCAATTGAATTAAATCAAAGTGTTAGTGGTAGCTACAATCCTAGGAACTCTTACGTTAATTGATTACTTGAACTCTATTTGTCATTCGCTACGCTTACTTTTCATACTCTTAATTCTAGTTTATATTCGTGCAAACATATCAATATTCTATTTGTTTGACTTAAGCGAGTGCTACGATATTGGTGCTCAATTTACGTATTCAGTTGTAGTTTCTTGGACGATATCTGGTTTACAACCACTTTATTACTTGTTGACGGTGTACACTTGCACCGGTTATTAAAATCCACAACAATGTTTCACCGAAGTCAACCCCAGCAGCCTGTTGGAAGCCTTTTGCAACCAGACGTGCCTTGAATTTGAGGATTGAACCATCAGGCTTATACTTCGTCTTGAACACCCATTTTGAATCAACAACCTTTTGACGACCATCATACGGTACCAAAATCCAGGTTCCGTTTCTCTGCAACGCTTGCAACTCTTCGAGCATTGCCTTCTTCCAGTGAGGCTGAGAGAGCGCAGAAGAAACAGAGCGAGGTTCTGATGCAGCCTCTAGAGTGACGGGTGTCTCAGTCTGAAGTAGCCCAACATATGGATACTTAGGCTTATGAATGCCCAATTTAGCCCGTGTAACCATATGATGTTGTTGTTGAGGTGCTTGGGCCTCAATAGTTGAAGATTGAATAGCAGATTGGGTACTTCCACTTTGGGCCGAGGATGATTCAGAGTTACTAGGCCCATTGTCGTCCGTTTGCGGTGAAGTTGTAAGAGAAGTGGTAGGAGCACATGACCCATCACGTGAGGCACTTACGGTATCATCAATTGAAGCACGTGGTGCAATCTCAGCTATAGGAGGATTAGCCGTTGGATTCATACTGGCCGTTGGATAGCTAGCCGTTGGGCCTCTTTGACCATCTTCAACCTCAGTTTCACGATTCAAGTGGCTCGAGTCTCTGTTTTGCACAAGCAGATTTGAGATCCCACTACTGCTGATATCTGGCTGTTTATCTCATCAATTCAGAAACCCTGTAGCAAAAGGAAAAGTGGATGAGTCAAAGACCACATGGCGAGACACATAGATCCTACCGTGGCACTCAAACATTTGAACCCCTTATGTTGTGAAGCAGGGCCGAGGTAGACGCAGCGCTGGCTATGGAACTGGAACTTATGTTCATTGTAAGGCTTGAGACACGGATAGCAAGCACAACCAAAGGATTGTAATGCTAGATACTCAGGCTCTCGTTTGTGAAGGCAAAATAACGGAGTGGAACCATTCAACACTGGAGTTGGCAATCGGTTTATCAGGTGTGAAGCCATTTGAAACACATCCACCCAATAGGTAAGAGGCATATGAGCCTGAGCGAGAAGTGTCAAGCCCATCTCTACTACATGACGGTGTTTCCTTTCGGCGCGACCATTCTAAACAGATGTATAGGGGCATGTATATCTCATCTGTATTCCTGCAGTTTGAGCCAATGAAGCAAAAGGTTTGTACTCAGCCCCCATTGTCACACTGTATAGCTTTAATTTTAGCATTGAACTGTGTTTCTACTTGTGCTCGAAAGATATTAAATGCTGCAATGGCTTCTCTTTTATGTCTCAGAGGAAAGAGGCACATAAAACGACTAAAATCATCCACAAAATTAATATAGAACTTATACCCATTGACAGATTGAATAGGGGAAGGACCCCATAAATCAGTGTGAACAAGATCAAATGGAGCTGAAGCATGGGACAGAGACTTTGAAAATGGAAGTTTCTTTGATTTACCAAACTGGCATGCCTCACATACATAACTGGTATATTTCTTCTTAAGAACAATATTACATTTATCTAAAATTATTTTTAAAACTCTGTCACTAGGATGTCCAAGCTTGTGATGCCATTTGAGATACTCCTTCTCTTCATCTTCAAATCTGGAGGCTGCCATGTTTGCCATTGCTGAAAGCTTACCCACTGGATACATTCCTTCCCTTGCCTTCACGTGAGCTAGAGGCTTGCCTGTCTTCTTGTCCTTCACGATACAGGTATTGTCAGTAAAGAGAACTTCCACATCATTATCTGAAGTTAACTTATGAACACTGATTAAGTTCTTAGTTGCAGTAGGTACTAACAATACATCTTTCAGAAGTAAATTGGAACGAGACAAGGGAAGAGATGAGGATCCAATACCAGTAATGCGGGTCTTATCACCAGTGCATGTGTAAAGGGAATTATTACCTACTGGAGTTAGAGAATCAAATTGATCAGTGTAGGGAGTGACATGGTGTGTTGCTCCACTGTCAACGTACCAAGCTGGATCATCCACGACTTGAGGAGAGGCATAGTAAGCTTGTGCAGGTGGTGAGCCAGAGTTGGAGTTCGAGGAATTCAGAGCATTTTGCCACTTTGGAGGTAAGAAGTTCTTGTCAAACCTGAAATAGCAATTAGAAACGACATGACCTGCCTTCTCACACAGATGGCAGTAAGGCCGACTACATTGCGTCCATTGGGTCCACGACCACGACCTCGACGACCTCCTCTAAAACCACAGCGAGAATTGCCTCTGCCTCCACTATTGTTATTGCTCAAGTTGTTGTCACTATCACCTTTCTGAGCAACATTGGCTGCGGGCTGAACTGTGAGAGAGGCAAAGCGATTCAACTGCTCTATGCGGCTCTCAAAAGATAGCATTGAAGCTTCCATGGTAGCCCAATCAAGATCACGTATACTAGACAGATTGACTACAACAGAATTATAATCAACATCAAGACCACTGAGAGTATTAAGGATCAGATCATCATCTGTCACATGAACTCCGGTAAGAATCAGTTGATCAGCGATGGATTTCATTTTTGAAAGATACTCATCCATTTTCATGGATCCCTTCCGAGTCTGCTGAAACTCGGTCTTCAAGATGAGTATTCGGGATCTGATGTTTGCACAGGTCAAGTTCTTAGCAGTAGACCAAAGCTTGTACGCCGTTTTACAGCGAAGGAGTTGACCAGCAATGTCTGGGCTCATGGTGTTGCGAAGCCAACCCATGAGTAGACGATCCGTAGCATACCAGTCTTCATAAGCTGGATTAGGTGTCGCTTCTGCACCTTCAGAAGCAGACGCAAGACGACGCAGCGGCGGAGATACCAAGCCGTTGATGTGTGTCTGCAGCTTGTTCCCTTCGATCAGTGAGAGAACAACGGACTCCTAGAGTAGAAAATTCATTCTGTCCAGCTTGACAGACGCAACTTGGGAGGAAGAGCTAAACAGAGAGCACGTCTTCGAAGATGAGGAAGACGACGAATTGGCTGACGAACCAGAGGAAGCAGAAGAAGCAGAAGAGGATGACGCCGCCATTTCTAGGTATTTTCCCTGTGATACCAAGATAGAAAATGATATGAGAATATGATTGAATCAATGAATGAATAATCATCAAGGGTACAAAGGCCTATATAAAGCACTATACAGTTATAGAGAGAGAAGCCGAGAGAATAGAGGCCCTACACGTGTAGGGCAAGCCTAGAATACAGGAGAAAAGAATCTACAGCTCATACACAAATATATCCAGAACCATCTATGACTAAGCTACACTAAAGCAGGAGCTTAATTACTAATACTATTCTTAACATGTTCAAATTTGGAAACAATGGTTCAATAGTAAAAAACTTACAACTTGCATGATCAGTGGCCTTTTCTTTGTCTGTTTATAACCAATTCAACGTTTTATTTCACATCATTTGCTTAAAGAATTCAACAATATTATTAAATTAGACAAGTTTTGCCATATTAAATTTGGATTAGCCAATTCAACACAGAAGCCAACTTTCCATATTAGTTAAATTAGCCAAGTTGTTTTCCAAACAAGACTTTTCAATTTACATATTAATTAAATTAAACTAAATTACATATAGAAGTTACACAGCAGCCTTCTCCTCCATATATATTGATCTTCTATGTCAATTCTTTTTTAAAAAATTAATTAAACAAGATAACAATAAGCTACTATTTCTTAATTCTAGTTGATTTTGCAAATGATGAATGATTATACGTATTTTCCTTATCAGTATATAACAAAGTCAACCTTCATTTGTCAGATGTTATAAACAAATGCAATTCAACAATTTTATTTTTCTGCTGAAAATCATTCATCAATAAAAAAACGGAATATGTAAACTTCCCAGAAAATCATTCAATAAAATTTACACAAAATTAAAGAGAACTTGTAGATTCCAAGTTTACTGGCCATGCCTTCTATTCTTTTAAAGTGATGGGGTTTTAAAGACCTTGAGATTTCACAGAGACAACAAAAAAACAAACAACTAACTTTCTCTGTATAAGTCATCAGAAATTATACAATTAGTATCAATTAAATTTACACGTCCCTTCATTGTCCCCTTACAATATTGCCATTTCTTTCAATTTACCCACCAACAAATTTATCAAACCCTATCTTTCACAGAGGCACCATTATTTCTTGTTTCTTAAATACCAACATAAATTACTTCACACAGCAAATTAATTTCCAGAGGCTGTTCTGTTTATTTGGTTGTTAGTTGTGGAAACACCAAATCACAGAAATTTAAAAAAGAAAAACACACAATATCATAAAAGCAAAAGTCAACCCTACTAGCTAGTCTGAGCAGGTAATATCTCATCATCTTCCTCAATCCTTAAATCTAACTTTATTCTGGGAATTGCCTCTTCTTTCCTCAATTTACTTAGTTTTGTTGTGTAATCTGTAGGAGCAGACTAACTGTTCTGTCTCCAAAACACCAAGAGCCTTGTATTGAAGGACTAGAGTTCACATCTATCTACAATCAATGGCTTCTTCTTCTTTTCATTTTCAACAATCAAAGTATGATGTATTCATCAGCTTTAGAGGTTCAGACATCAGACAAAGTTTTCTTAGCCATTTGACTAAGGAGTTACTTCAGAAGCATATTGATGCTTATGTAGATGACAGACTTGAGAGTGGAGATGAAATATCACCAGCACTTCTCAAAGCAATTGAAGGCTCAGCAATTTCATTGATCATATTCTCAAGAGACTATGCTTTTTCAAAGTGGTGCTTGGAAGAGCTTGTCAAAATCATTGAATGCAAGGAACTCAATCACCAGATTGTAATACCAATCTTCTACAATATAGATCCAACAAATGTAAGAAATCAAAAGGGCAGTTATGGTGATGCATTTGCCCAACATGAAGAAAGCTCCAAATATAACATGCGCAAGCTACAGAGTTGGAGATCTGCCTTGAACAAAGCTGCAAATTTATCTGGCTATCATTATCCATCAAAGTTTGAGTAAGTAATTTCATTTTTTCTTCATGTTTTTAATATATTATATTATAGTTCACAATTTTTTATCTTTATTTTCAGCAAAAGGTTTTGAATAAATAATAATGTAATGAAATTATATCTATGAATTTATTATTTATGTCATGTTAGCTAGTTGTTAACATCACCTCTTTTTCTTCTTCTTCTTCTTCTTTTTTCCCAATATATATTAGGAATGAATCTAATCTCATTGATGAAGTTGTCAAAGATATATTGGAAAAATTGGATGATATTTACCCAACAACTGAGTCCAATGGCCTTGTTGGATTTGATGAAAACCTTGCTTGTGTTGAATCGTTATTGGAAATTGAGTCTCACGAAGTTAGAATTGTTGGACTTTGGGGCATGGGAGGCATAGGTAAAACAACTCTTGCCCGTTCTATATGTGATAAATTTTCTGCCAAATTTGAAAGATGTTGCTTCATGGAAAATGTAAGGGAAGAATCAAAAAAGAATAATGGATTGAATTACTTGCTTCAGAAACTTTTCTCCACACTATTAGGCGAAGAAAATGTTAATGTGAATGATGTCGTGAAGATGAAATCCATTAAGAGAAGGCTATGTCGGAAAAAAATTCTTCTTGTGCTTGATGACATAAATACCTCAGAGCAATTAAAATCTCTAGCTGGTGAACAACCTTACTTGGGAGCAGGTAGTAAAGTCATTATAACTACTAGAGACAAGCATGTTCTTATTAGCGGAGGAGTTCATGCCGTATATGAGATTAAGGAATTGAACTTTGAAGATTCCCTTAAACTTTTCAGCTTGAATGCCTTCAAGCATAGCCTTCCCAAACTAGGATATGAAGAGTTATCACAACAGGTAGTTGGTTATGCTAAAGGCATTCCTTTAGTTTTAAAAGTTTTAGGTTCACATCTGCATTCTAGAGATATTAAAACATGGGAAAGTGTAATTGGAAAACTCAAGAAGTATCCCAATGTGCAAATTCAAAATGTATTGAAGGTGAGCTATGATGGATTAGATGATATTGAAAAGGAGATATTTCTGGACGTTGCATTCTTTTTCAAAGGAGAAAAGAAAGATGATGTTATAAGGGTTCTAGATGCATGTAATTTCTATGCAAATAGTGGAATAGCCACACTTGTAGATAAAGCCCTTATAACTATTTCAATTTGCAATGAGATTCAAATGCACGATTTGTTACAAGAAATGGCAGAGCAAATAGTTCGTGAAGAATCTATCAAAAATCCAGGAAGACGTAGCCGATTAAAAGATATAGAAGAAGTTTTGGATGTATTGAAAAATAACAAGGTGAGAGAAATATTCACTAATTAAATAACATCCTTCTTATGTTTTATTTTCTAGGGGGATTTTCGAACACCATTTTCTAATTTTATTTTGATTTTGTTTTTTTGTTAGGGAACTGATGCAATTGAAGGGATTACATTGAACTTGTCTCAAATTAATGAAGATATACAACTAAGTACGGACATGTTCAATAAGATGAGTAATTTAAGAATTCTCAAAATCTCTTCTCCACGGGGGTGCAAGTGGTGTGGAGATCTTGCCTGCTAGCATCAAGCATCTTTTAGAGCTACGTAAGGCTTATTTGAAAGATTGTAAAACTTTGGAGTGTTTACCAGAACTTGCACCATCAATAGAACGTTTAAATTGTGAGGGATGCACATCATTGGTGACCTTGCCTTCTAGCATCAAGCATCTTTCAAAGCTGGAAGAAGTTCGTCTGAAATATTGCAGGAGGTTGGAGTCTTTACCAGAACTTCCACCATACATAAGTATCTTAGATATTAGTGGATGCACATCATTGGAGAGAGTGCACTATTTACCAGTAAATCATGATCAAAGACCAGAGTTTTGGTACTTTTCTTTCCAAGGGTGCATGAAAATGGATGAGCAATCACTTTGCAATGTTATGGAATTTACTCATATCTCAATGATGCGACCACCATATCATAACACTGATTATTCTGTACAAGCTGGCGTATGTTACCCAGGGAGCAGAGTTCCAAAGTGGTTGAAGTATAAGGAGACGCAAAAGGCTAATTCCATTACTTTTGAACTAATTGCTCCTTCTTCTCCGAACCCTTTATGTGGCTTTGTCTGTTGCTGTGTTCTTCCTCCTCAATTACCATTCACCACTGTGGAATTTGCTGACATTAAATGCAAAATATGGCCTTCAAAAAGTTTGCAAAGAACGTGGCCTTCTATTAATTTGAAGGAATTAAATATGGATCATGTTTTCCTATGGTATTATCAACTCTCTGAAGATGATGAAATCACCAGTTCTAAGTTGGAATTTCGATTCTTTCTTAGGGTTGAAGAGAATGATTTAGCAGCAGAATTCAACAACTATGATGAGTTGATAAAAGCATGTGGAGTGAGCCCAATTTATGCCTCAAATTGACAATGTAATGATATGGACCATCAACAACGTACTCCTACTCCTACCTCCAACAAAGAAGTTGAAAGAATCTTGTAGATGAAGACAACTAAGATGAGCTGCACCAACTCTCTTATATTATTTTTAGAGGATTTCTACTTTTTGGTCCATGAATTATTGGTCAACCTATTATTTATTCCATGAATAATGGAAATAGAATATTTGGCTCGTGAATTTTCATCTCTATCAACTATTTAATCCCTGGTACTTTAGCTATTATCTAAACGGGTGATGTGGTCGTTAAATATTGACGTGTCACTATTAATTTGTCATTTGTGCTGCCATGTCACATTGCCACGTCATTTTGATCAGGAGAAAAATTTGAAAAAAAGAAAAAGAAACAAAATACAAATAGGACAAAATTGTCATTTTCAAATTGGGATTAGATACAAATTTTAAAAGTTTAACAAATTCTGTAATCCTTGGTTTTAGTTTTCTCTCTTGAGGACTCCTTGTCCTCCTCTTTTATATTCTTTTTCTTCCTTAATAATATTTCTTTTTCTATCCAAAAAAAAAATTACTCTGTTGTTTTCTCCTGTTTTTTGGAGTAGAAGAAAACAATTCAAGTGGTGGTGACTGGAAATGCAAGTATTTGAAGCTTCCTTTTGGCTTTTATGTCATTTCCTAATGAATGAAAATATCTTTGTTGGGATGGATATCCTTTCAAGTCTCCATCATTAGCTTCATGTGCTGAGAAAATTGTTGAGATTTGCATAAGAGAAAGCGAAGTTCAAAAACTTTGGGATGGAGTACAGGTATTTAAATTCTAATGTATGTTCCTGAAAATCTTAGGATTTTTCCGTGTAATGTTTCACTTTTAATTGTGCAGGATTTGGTGAATTTAAAGAAAATAGATTTTTGTGACTGAGCTTCCTGATTTCTTACTTATCATTTCCCTTTCATTTTGTTATATTAAATGTATCTTAGATAGACCAATAAAACGACACTGCACATACATTATATTATATGCTTCTTGTAATGGCTGATACTTGTTCTATTCCTGAAATTCATATCCTATTTTTTTTCTGTTTTCATCAGTTAAAAACAGCTGTTTAAATTTTTTTTTTTTGAAAAAAAAGAAGAAATTTTCAATTTTTAAAAACAACTTTTTTTGTTTGTTGATCTTTGTCCTTGTATTTTATTGATGTGTTGGACTTGGGCTAAAAACAGATTTTAAAGAGGCTCTGAATTGCTATTATTCTATGAAAATTTTGGACTGTTTATCTGGCTGTTAAAATGTAGAGGTTAAACAGAAGCCAACTTGCCATATTAATTAAATTGGCCAACTTGTTTTCCAAACAAGACTTTTAAATTTACATATTAAATTAAATTAATATAGAAGTTGCACAGAAGCCATCTCCTTCATATATATTGACAATAAAATAGTTAGAGGTCGCTGTAATATTTCCTAAGCTACTATTAGTCTATTACTTAATTCTAGTTGATTTTGCATATGATGAATGATGATACGTCTTTTCCTTCTTGTCTGTAATAACAAATTTAACCTTCACTTTGTCAGATGTTATAAACAAATGCAATTCAACAATTTAATTTTTCTGCTGAAAATCATTCATTAATAAAAAAACAGAATATGTAAACTTCCCAGAAGTTACACACAATTAAAGAAAACTTGTAGATTCCAAGTTTACTTGCCATGCCTTCTATGCTTTGAAAGTGATGGGGTTTTAAATGATTTTGATGTTGTCCTTATACAAATTTAGTGACAAAAGACCTGAGATTTCAAAATTACTCATCACACTAATGGTATAGATACAAGTTCAGTGACTGATTAAAAATAAAAAAATAAAAGCCAAACAACTTTCTCTGTATAAGGCATCAGAAATTATATAATTAGCATCAATTACATTTACAAGTCCCTTCATTCTCCTCTTCCTTGAGTTACAATATTGCCATTTCTTTATATTTAACCACAACCAAATTTTTCAAACCGTATCTTGTTTCTTAAATACCAGCAGAAATTATTTTACCAAGCAAATTTCTAGACTGTTTTGGTTGTTAGATGTGGAAACACCAAGATCAAGCCTAGCCAATTTGTCCAGGTATGTATATATCTGATCATTTTCCTCAGTCTTTGTCCACTTAAATCTAGCTTTGTTCTGGGAATTCACTTAGTTTTGTGCTGTAATCTGTAGGAGCAGACTCACTGTTGTATCAGCTGAGACATATTAATGGCTTTTTCTTCTTCTTCTTCTTCTACTTCTTCCCATGTTCCCCAAATAAAATATGATGTGTTCATCAGCTTTAGAGGTTCAGACATCCGACATGGTTTTCTTAGCCATTTGACGAAGGAGTTATGTCGAAATCATATTGATGTGTATGTTGATGATAGACTTGAGAGAGGAGAAGAAATATCATCAGCACTTGTCAAAGCAATTGAAGGCTCAGCAATTTCATTGGTCATATTCTCAGAAGACTATGCTTCTTCAAAGTGGTGCTTGGAAGAGCTTGTGAAAATCATTGAATGCATGGAACTCAATCAGCAGATTGTAATACCAGTTTTCTACAATATTGATCCCACAAATGTAAGACATCAAAAGGGCACTTTTGGAGATGCATTAGCTCAACATGAACAGAGATGTAACATGCACAAGCTGCAAAGTTGGAGATATGCCTTAAACAAAGCTGCTAATTTATCTGGTTATCATTATTCATCAAAGTTTGAGTGAGTAATTTCTTTGCTTCTTCTTCATGTTTTTAATATATTATTTTATAGTCTTAGATTTTTATCTTTATCTTACAACCAAAGATTTTAAAAAAATAATAAAGTAATAAAACTATATCCATGAATTTATTATATCTATCAAACTAGCTAGTTGTTAACTTCTCTTTCTCGTTCCCCTAATATTAGGAATGAATCTGAACTCATTGATGAAATTGTCAAGGACATCTTGGAAAAATTGGATGATATTTACCCAACAATTGAGTCTAACGACCTTGTTGGATTTCATGGAAACCTTGCTTCTGTTGAATCGTTATTGGAAATTGAGTCGCATGAAGTTAGAATTGTTGGACTTTGGGGCATGGGAGGCATAGGTAAAACAACTCTTGCCCGTTCTATATGTAGTAAATTTTCTGGCAAATTTGAAAGATGTTGCTTCATGGAAAATGTAAGGGAAGAATCAAAAAAGAATAATGGATTGAATTACTTGCTTCAGAAACTTTTCTCCACACTATTAGGCGAAGAAAATGTCAACGTGAATGATGTGGTGAAGATAAAATCCATTAAGAGAAGGCTACATCGCAAAAAATTTCTTCTTGTGCTTGATGACATTAATACCTCAGAGCAATTAAAACATCTTGCTGGTGGACAACCTTACTTGGGAGCAGGTAGTAAAGTCATTATAACTACCAGAGACAAGCATGTTCTTATTAGTGGAGGAGTTCATGCCATATATGAGATGAAGGAATTGAACTTTCAAGATTCCCTTAAACTTTTCAGCTTGAATGCCTTCAACGATAGCTTTCCCAGAATGCAATATGAAGGGCTAACAAAAGAGGTAGTTGTTTATGCTAAAGGCAATCCTTTAGTTTTAAAAGTTTTAGGTTCACATTTGCATTCTAGAGATATTAAAACATGGGAAAGTGCAATTCAAAAGCTCAAGAAACATCCCAATGTGGAAATTCAGAATGTATTGAAGGTGAGCTATGATGGCTTAGATTATACAGAAAAGGAGATATTTCTAGACATTGCATTCTTTTTCATAGGAGAAGGGAAAGATGATGTTATCAGGGTTCTAGATGCATGTAATTTCTATGCAAATAGTGGAATTGCCACACTTCTAGATAAGGCCCTTATAACTATTTCAATTTGCAATAAGATTCAAATGCACGATTTATTACAAGAAATGGCAGAGCAAATAGTCCGTGAAGAATCTATCAAACATCCAGGAAGACGTAGCCGATTGAAAGACATACAAGAAGTTTTGTATGTATTGAAAAACAACAAGGTGAGAGAAATATTCACTAAATAAATAACTTCCTTCTTATGTTTTATTTTCTAGGGGAATTTTCAAGCACCATTTCTAATCTTATTTTGATTTTGATTTTATGTTAGGGAACTGATGCAATTGAAGGGATTGCATTAGACTTGTCTCAAATTAATGAAGATATACAACTAAGGGCTGAAATGTTGAATGAGATGAGTAATTTAAGAATTCTCAAAATCTCTTCTCCACGCGAGTGCAAGTATTTGCAGCTTCCTTTTGTCTTCAAGTCATTTCCGAAAGAATTAAAATATCTTCATTGGGATGGATATCCTTTCAAGTCTCTGCCATTAAATTCGTATGCTGAGAAACTTGTTGAACTTTGTATAAGAAATAGCGATGTTCAAAAACTTTGGGATGGAGTACAGGTATTAATTATATTCTAATTTTTTCTTTAGTATTCAATTTCAAGAAAATCTTAGGAATTGTCCATGTAATTTTTCGCTTTTAATTGTGCAGGATTTGGTAAATTTAAAGAAAATAGATTTTAGTGGATCAGAACAATTGACGGAGCTTCCTGACTTCTCTAAGGCACGTAATCTTGAAGTAGTGAAGCTCTCCCATTGTGAAAGTTTGTCTAGTGTTCATGCATCCATCTTATCTTGCCACACCCTTGTTTCTTTGGTATTATATCGATGCAAAGAACTAAGGAGTCTTCAAAGTGAGATTCACTTTGAATCTCTCAGTGACCTTAATGTCTACAGATGCTACAATCTGAAGGAATTTTCGTTGTCGTCAGAGAAAATGCAATTATTACATCTAGATTTTACAAAGATCGAAATGTTGCCTTCTTCATTTGGTCTTTTCAAGGTACTTAAAGAAGTCAAGCTCAACGGTTCAACACTAAAGAGTTTTCCCACAATGGAATTACGTATGTTGACATCTCTCGGTGTACTTTGTATTTATGATTACAAACAAGTAATTTCCAAAAGGGAGCTAAGCATCCTATTTGATGCCTTGCCCAATTTAGAAGAACTAAATTTGAGTGGATCCATTAACTTGTTTGAGATCCCTGATAACATCATTACTTTATCAAGGTTAAAGTATTTAAGTCTCAACGAAAGTGGTGTGGAGACCTTGCCTACTAGCACCAAGCATCTTTTAGAGCTGGGGTCCGTTTATTTGAAAGATTGCAAGAGGCTGGAGTCTTTACCAGAACTTCCACCATCCATAACATGGTTAGATGTTAGAGGGTGCACATCATTGGAGAGAGTGCACAATTTACCATTACCACAAGCCAAGCATGATGAAAGACCTGAGCATTGGTACTTTTCATTCTTGGGGTGCATGAAAATGGATGAGCAATCACTTTGCAACGTTATGGAATTCAGTCATATTTCAATGATGCAACCACCATATATCAGTGAGGATGCAGAGGCTGTAGTTCAAGTTTCCTACCCAGGGAGCAGGGTCCCAAAGTGGTTGAAATATCAGGAGACGGATCAAAAGGCTAATTCCATTACTTTTGAACTCCCTCCTTCTTCTCACCCTTTATTGGGCTTCGTTTGTTGCTGTGTTCTTCCTCAGTTACCATTCACCTCTAGGAAATTTGCTGAAATTAGTTGCGGAATCTGGCCATTGGAATGTCCAAGAAGAATGCTGCCTTTCCCTCGTTTGAAGGAATTAAATAGAGATCATGTTTTTCTCTGGTATTATCCACTCTATGAGGATGATGAAATCACCACTTCTAAGTTGGAATTTCGATTCTTTCTTAGGCTCGTGGGGAATGACTTACCAGGAGAATTGAATGAGTTGATAAAAGGATGTGGAGTGAGCCCAATCTATGCCTCAGAAATTGACAATATCACTAAAACAAAGAGGGATCGGGATGATGATAATGATATGGACCATCAACAACTCCTCCCTCCAACAAAAAAGTTGAATGACACATCTTAGATGAGCAGCATCCACGTTTTCTATTATTACTTTACCAGTAAGTCTTTCCACTTAAAACTTTGCTTCCCAACCAACTCTCTTTATTTATTATATATATACACAGAAATATGGGCATTGCAAGTAAAAATTATAGAAAAATAATAATCTTTGGACTTCCATTTTGATAATGCTGACAATGAATAAAATTTGTTGTTGTTTAACAAGAGATTTGCATTCGGTTTATAGATAGAGCCTTTTCTTTCTATTTTGATATATCTAAATAAATTTACATATTTTTTCCGTGATTTTTTATTTCATATATATGCTGAAGTTTAATGCTTCAAAGCAATAGCTTTTCTTGGCATCATGAATTTATTATCTTAAAGCAACAGAGTGAAGCCAAAGGATCTGAGTTCAGGTGGCAGTTATAAGTAACTTTGTTGTTTCTTAAAACATTACTCTGTTTTTGATATATTTAATTCTATTGATATGGATTTAATCCCCTATTTTCTTCAGATTTAGACAATGATTTTGTTTTGGTTTGTTAGAAGGAGCAGGTTTCTTGTCAAAGAAATTGAGTGATTTAGTTAATTGCATTTATTATGTTGGAAATCTTTGACAGCATCATATGTTAAAGTTGTACTGAAGCAATCATTTTGTTTGTTCTGAATATGATGGCTAGAAGCTGCACCCAAAATTTGGAGAAAGAATAAAGAAAAGATGGTGAATGGTGAGCACAATTGCTATTTATAAGGATGGCTATGACAGAGGGAAGAAACACTCTAATCAACATAAAAGATGGTGAATTGTGATATTGTGTTAGCATATATATTTTTACTGACTTATACATTTTCATTTATTTCTTTAAATGTTATCAATCATATGTATACTGGACTCCAAGTAGAATTACTTGAATTAGAGCATAGCTAAGGTGACCAAGAAATTAAAATTAAATGTTATCAATCTCTTCGGCATTGTGCAGTTCTCGCAGTCTTGTGGTGTCTTTGGCTGGAACGAATGTTATGATCTTTAATAATAGATCCCTGTGGGATTGAGTTATATCTTTGTGGGTTTTTGCAAATGGAATATTTAAAGGAGTTTCCATTATAGATTTTCAAAGAGATTGGAAGGTTTATTGAGTTAAAGTTTTGTTTCCTTTCCCTTGGTTTTCCTTTTCTTGTTTCCTAGAAATACTTCTTGTCCTCTTACATTGTACTATCTTTAATTTCTTCCTTAATAATATATTTTTTTCAATAGTAAAAAAAGAATTAAGAATGTACAAAAAAATTTACAGCGGCATAAAGACTACTTTGTGTATTATTTTAGTCTCATCTAAACTTCTTTACCAGCTTAGTTATGTTGTAGCAATAATAATTTCTCGTGGATTTCATGGAACTTACATTGAAGTAACGAAATAATTGAACCTCAATTCTGTTTCCCACGGATTTGGTATATATGTTTGTGTGTTTCTAGTGTTGGATTTTTATGAGAAATAAAGCAAAGAAAATATAAAGTGAAAGTAGAGAGAAATTGCTAGATGAATTCACTTAATTAATTGATGAAAGTAAATGGCCTTATATAAAGGCTTTATAAAAGAAACGTGGAGTTATGATGGAGTTGTTCCACTAATCCATAAAACTAGGACTAAATAAATTACATTAATTAAATAATTAAAATGCAAGATATGAATAACTAATTATGAAAGAGACTCCTAAAATATTGACGGCTCCATCACTTGATGCTTCTTACTTGCTCCTCAATGTGCACATTGTGGAACAATAAATGAAAATATTAAAGAATATTCCAACATCTAATTGGTTGCATTAGATATTAAGAAACAACTTTGACCCCACCATTTGAAATGTGTGTTCCTACTCTTGTTTCATCATCTACCAAAACAAATTCTAAAGGAAAAAATCTCGCAAAAGACAACTTGGGAAGACTTGAAAAGTCTTCAAGTCAATACATCTTAATAATCAGTTCTGTTAATTAGTTCTGTTATTTCACCCTGTTTTGTTTTCTCTGTAGGAGCTTACATACTGTTGTTTCAAGAAAAGATCAAAAGTTTTGTATTGAGGGGCTACACTTCAAATTTCTCTACGATCAACATACTTTTGCTCCTTTCTCTCTTCAATATTGATGGCTTCTTCTTCTTCTTCTTCTTCTTCCCAAATTCAACAAACAAAATATGATGTATTCATCAGCTTTAGAGGTTCAAACATCCGACATGGTTTTCTTAGCCATTTGACGAAGGAGTTATGTCGAAATCATATTGATGTGTATGTTGATGATAGACTTGAGAGAGGAGAAGAAATATCATCAGCACTTGTCAAAGCAATTGAAGGCTCAGCAATTTCATTGATCATATTCTCAGAAAACTATGCTTTTTCAAAGTGGTGCTTGGAAGAGCTTGTGAAAATCATTGAATGCAAGGAAGTCAATCACCAGATTGTTATACCAGTTTTTTACAATATAGATCCAACAAATGTAAGACATCAAAAGGGCACTTTTGGAGATGCATTTGCCCAACATGAACAGAGATATAACATGCACAAGCTGCAGAGTTGGAGATCAGCCTTGAACAAAACTACTAATTTATCTGGCTATCATTATTCATCAATGTTTGAGTAAGTAATTTCTTTTATTTTATAGTTCTTAGTTTTTTATCTTTATTTTGCAACCAAAATTTTTTGATAAATAATCAATCAATAAATTAATGCATATTTGTATAAATTAAGAATATGTTTTAATTAGATCTCAAAGTAAATATGTAATTAATTATACTATGTACAATATTTTAGCATCTTATAATTTGAACTATTTAAATACTAAAATATATATAACTTATACAATTCATAACCTTTAAGTTTTTAGCCTAATTTATATAATTAGATCAACTAAACAACAACAACAACAATCAAAGCCTTTTCCCACTAGGTAGGGTCGGCTATATGGATCAAGCGACGCTAGCATATTCTGTCTTTGCACATTTCTATGGTTAAGTTATTAATGTCTAAATCCCTCTTAATCGTTTCTCCTATTGTTTTCTTTGGTCTTCCCCTACCTCTAGTTATTACGTTATCTTCCATTTGGTCAACTCTACGTACCGGAGCCTCTTCTTTGTACATGGCCAAACCACCTAAGGCGTGTTTCGACTAATTTTTCGACAATAGGTGCTACCCCCACTTTCTCTCTAATATAATCATTCCTAATCCTATCCATTCTAGTGTGACCACTCATCCAGCGCAACATTCTCATTTCTGCCACGTTGAATTTGTGTTTATGCTGGCTTTTTATCGCCCAGCATTCAGTACCATACAGTAAAGCTGGTCTTATCGCGGTGCGATAAAATTTCCCCTTAAGCTTAAGCGGTACTTTCTTATCACAAATAACACCTGATGCCTTCCTCCATTTCATCCATCCTGCTTGAATCCTATCGTTTACATCTTCCTCTATTTCTCCATTATTTTGTATTATCGTTCCCAAATACTTAAAACTTGTGACTTCCCGTATGGGGTGATCTCCAAGTTTCACCTCACTCCTAGAATCAACGTCCCTACCACTAAATTTACATTTCATATACTCCGTTTTGCTTCGACTTATGCGAAATCCATATGTCTCCAAAGCTTGTCTCCATCTCTCTAATTTTTCATTTACTTGTTCTTTGGAATCTCCAACCAAGACTATGTCGTCAGCAAAAAGCATACACTTTGGTACTGCCTCTTGTATATGTTCAGTGAGCACATCCAATACCAAATTGAAGAGGTAAGGGCTCAAAGCTGAACCTTGATGTAGTCCTATGGTTATAGGAAAATCCTTCGTAACACTACCTTGTGTTCTCACACAAGTCGTGACTCCATCGTACATATCTTTGATTGCTCAGATATAAGCCACTCGTACTCCTTTCTTTTCCAAAGCCTTCCATAATACTTCTCTCGGTACTCTATCATAGGCCTTTTTCAAATCAATAAAAACCATATATAGATCCTTATGAGACCTCTGGTATCTCTCCATCAATCTTCTTAATAGATATATTGCCTCTATGGTTGACCTCCCTGGCATGAACCCAAATTGATTCTCTGTAATTCGCGTCTCCACCCTCAACCTCCGCTCGATAACCTTCTCTCATAGCTTCATAGTATGGCTCATGAGTTTGATCCCCCTATAATTTGCACAATTTTGTATATCCCCCTTGTTCTTATACATTGGGATCAAAGTACTTTTCCTCCATTCATCCGACATTTTCTTGGATCTCAATATCACATTAAAAAGCTTTGTTAACCAATTTACGCTTTTGCTTCCTAGGCTCTTCCACACCTCAACGGGTATATTATCCGGTCCTACTGCTTTGCTATTATCCATTCTCTTCAATGCTTGTGCCACCTCGTGCTCTTGTATTCTCCGATAGAAACTATAATTGAGATCCTCTTCGTTAGTACTTAGCCCATCAGTATGACTAGCAGCCGTTTGTCCTTCATTAAAAAGTTTGTCAAAATAATCCTTCCATCGTTCTTGAATATCTTGGTCCTTTACCAAGATATTACCTTCTTCATCCTTAATACATTTCACTTGATCTATGTCTCTCGTCTTTCTCTCCTTACTCTTAGCAAGTTTGAATATTTTTCTCTCCCCATCTTTGGTGCCTAAAGATTGGTAAAACCCTTCGTAGGCCCTATTTCTGGTCTCTGACACTATCCTCTTAACATCTTTCTTAGCTACCTTATAGTTCTCCCAGCTTACATTATCTCTACATGACTGCCATGTTTTATAACATTCTATTTTAACCTTAATCTTATTTTGTACACTTTCATCCCACCACCAAGATTCTTTCCCCTTCGGTCCAAAACCTCTAGATATACCTAGTGTTTTAGTTGCCACGTTCCTAATTCCTTGTCCATTGTATTCCACATGTGGTTTGCATCTCCTTGTGTTTCCCAAGCCCTTTCTTCCAACATCTTTCTTTTGAAACTCTCTTGTTTTTCACCCTTCAAATGCCACCACCTTATTCTAGGGCTTGGCTTATGATTGTTTTGTTTTCCCCTACCCTTAACCTGAACATCCATTACCAAGACCCTATGTTGGGTAGTTAGGCTCTCTCCTGGAATGACTTTGCAATTGGTGCAAAGTTTTCTATCTGATTTCCTTACCAAAAAGAAATCAATTTGGGAAGATGTCGCCCCACTCTTGTAGGTAATAAGATGCTCTACCCTCTTTTTAAAACAAGTGTTTGCTATAATGAAATTAAAAGCTAAAGCAAAATCTAAGATTGTTTTACCCTCTGTGTTTACTTCTCCAATGCCATGTCCTCCGTGATAACCTTCGTATCCTCTAGCCTCCCTCCCTACATGTCCATTTAGATTTAAGAAGATCTTTTCCCTAGACGATATTCCCTGTATTAAAGCTTCTAGGTCCTCCCAGAATTTAAGCTTATGTTGTTCCCCTAATCCTACTTGTGGTGCGTAGGCACTAATAACATTAAAGGTCTCTCTATCCACTACAAGCTTTAGGGCAATTATCCTATCTCCAATTCTTTTTATTTCCACTACCTTGTCCTTCCATTCTTTATCTATAATTATACCTACCCCGTTTTTTGCTTTGGACTTGCCCGCATACCAAAGCTTAAAAATATAATTAGATCAACTATATTGAAAAAATACCCGTGCTGGAAATAATCTAGTAAAATAATAAAAATACATCTATGAATTTATTATTTCTATCATGCTAGCTAGTTTTAACTTATCTTTTTTTTCCTCTAATAATATATATTAGGAATGAATCTAAACTCATTGATGAAGTTGTCAAAGATATCATGGCAAAATTGGATGATATTTACCAAACAATTGAGACTAAGGACCTTGTAGGATTTGATGGAAACCTTGCTTGTGTTGAATCCTTATTGGAAATTGGGTCGCAAGAAGTAAGAATTGTTGGACTTTGGGGCATGGGAGGCATAGGCAAAACAACTCTTGCTCGTGCTATATATCATAAATTTTCTGCCAAATTTGAAAGTTGTTGCTTCTTGGAGAATGTCAGAGAAGAATCAAAAAAGAATAATGGATTGAATTATCTGCTTCAGAAAATTTTCTCTACACTATTAGGCGAAGAAAATGTCAATGTGAATGATCTGGTGAAGATGAAATCCATTAAGAGAAGGCTAAGTCGGAAAAACATTCTTGTTGTGCTTGATGACATAGATACCTCAGAGCAATTAAAATATCTAGCTGGTGAACAACCATATCTGGGAGCAGGTAGTAAAGTCATTATAACAAGCAGAGACAAGCATATTCTTATTAGTGGTGGAGTTCATGCAGTATATGAGATTAAGGAATTGAACTTTCAAGATTCCCTTAAATTTTTCTGCTTGAATGCCTTCAACCATAGCCTTCCCACACTGGAATATGAAGAGTTATCAAAACAGGCAGTTGGTTATGCTAAAGGCATTCCTTTAGTTTTAAAAGTTTTGGGTTCACATTTGCATTCAAGAGATGTGAAAACATGGCAAAGTGTAATGGGAAAACTCAAGAAGTACCCCAATGTGCAAATTCAAAATGTATTGAAGGTGAGCTATGATGGATTAGATTATACAGAAAAGGCAATATTTCTAGACATTGCTTTCTTTTTCAAAGGTGAAAACAAAGATGATGTTATCAGCAAGTTAGATGCTTTTGGTTTCCATGCACATGGTGGTATAGACATCCTTATAGATAAGGCCCTTATAACTATTTCATATGGCAAGATACAAATGCATGATTTGTTAGAAGAAATGGCAGAGCAAATAGTTCGCGAAGAATCTATCAAAAATCCAGAAAGACGTAGCCGAATGAGAGATATAGAAGAAGTTTTGGATGTATTGAAAAACAACAAGGTGAGAGAAATATTCACTAATTAGATCTTATGTTTTATTTTATAGGGGAATTTTCAAACACCATTTTCTAATGTAATTTTGATTTTGTTCTTATGTTAGGGAACTGATGCAATTGAAGGGATTACATTGGACCTGTCTCAAATTAATAAAGATATACACCTACGTTCTGATGTGTTCAGTAAGATGAGTAATTTAAGAATTCTCAAAATCTCTTCTCCATTGGGATGCAAGTTTTTAAGCTTCCTTTTGACTTCAAGTCATTTCCTAGTGAATTAAGATATCTTCATTGGGATGGATATCCTTCGAAGTATTTGCCATTAGCTTTTTTTTCTGAGAAACTTGTTGAAATTTGCTTAAGAGATAGTGATGTTCAAAAGCTTTGGGATGGAGTACAGGTATTCTAATTTATGTTTGTTTTTCAATTTCATGAAAATCATAGGATTAGACAAAAGTAACTTTCCTACCCTCAACATTTGGGGGTCCTATCAATTTTTCCCCTAACGTTTTTTCGCTGTCAATTGTACCCTTAACATTTTGTATTTCTGCAAATGTCACCCTTTTCACTAACACCGTTAAATTTTGGACGATTTTTGCTGACGTGACAGCTTATGTGGCCAAAAAATATGATTGGACATATTTTTTTGCCACGTCAGCTTTCCCTCTTCCACTGTCTCCATCCTTCTTCTTCTTCTTCCTCTTCCTCTTCACAAATCTATCAAAATCCTCCTTTTCTTTTCTCTTTCTCAAAAATAATAAGGCCATTGTCACCATAAACTCCATCTTCGTCTTCCACCCATCAATTACCCACTCCTTCTAGTTCTACCATCAACACCACTACTCTATCTTCTATATTCATAAAAACATAACATGATTAAAATGTTATAAGTTTCTTGCTTTGTTCAAGACAAACTGATGCTCTATTTTTACAAAGGGGAGATACTTCAATTATTGATGAAACACAAGGTGATCACATTCACACACACTAATTCTCGCCTTGTGAATAATGGTCTGGACCATTCCATCCAAAGGAAGAAAGAGGCAAGCTTTCTTAGCTAAAATAAAACCCAATGCTCTAAGCATGAAGATAGTAATAGATAGACTTAGGCAAAACCTAGCATTAGGAAACAAGATCCTTCTCGAATCATCCACGACCTGCACGCTCCTCTCTCACTCGCTCCGACTCCTCAACTGCATCGCCGCCACGACGGAGAATCTGGGGCTAAAGTAGTTACTACTCTCCTGAAGTAGTGCGACAAAGCCAACATGGTGGAGCCGAAGCTGCGAAGCGAGATGTTCAACGAGGTGAAATTCGCTGGAATCGTTTCGGTGTAGGTGGAAGCAATCACGGCGGGCTCATTATTCACAAGGCGAGAATCAGAGTGTGTGAATGTGATCACCTTGTGTTTCATCAATAATTGAAGCATCTCCCCTTTGTAAAACAGAGCATGAGTTTGGGAGTGGAGTAATTGATGGGTGGAAGAAGAAGAAGAAGAAGAAGAAGAAGAAGGAGGAGGAGGAGGGTGGAGACAGGGCAAGAGGGAAAGCTGATGTGGCAAAAAAATATGTCCAGTTATATTTTTTGGCCACATAAACTGCCACGTCAGCAAAATGAAAAGGGTGACATTGGCAGAAATACAATACGTTAAGGACACAATTGACAGCGAAAAATGTTAGGGACAAAACTGACAAGACCCCCAAACGTTGGGAGAAAAAGGTACTTTTTCCAATAGGATTATTCAATGTGACGTTTTGCTTTTAATTGTGCAGGATTTGGTGAATTTAAAGAAAATAGATTTTAGCCAATCAAAACAATTGACGGAGCTTCCTGATTTCTCTAAGGCACGTAATCTTGAAGTAGTGGAACTCTCTTATTGCAAAAGTTTGTGCAGTGTTCATCCATCCATCTTATCTTGCGACACCCTCGTTTCTTTGTATCTAAATGGATGCAAAGAACTAAAAAGTCTTCAGAGTGAGATTCATTTTCAATCTCTCAAAGACCTTAGAGTTGGTGAATGCTACAATCTCAAGGAGTTTTCGTTGTCTTCAGAGAAAATACGAAGTTTAGGTCTATATGATACAAAGATTGAAATGTTGCATTCTTCATTTGGTCTTTTCAAGGTACTTTCAGAACTCTACCTCAACGGTTCAACTCTAAAGAGTCTTCCCATAAACGAATTACGTATGTTGACATCTCTCAATAGACTTTTGCTTCGTGATTTCAAACAAGAAATTTCCAAAACAGAGCTAAGCATCCTATTTGATGCCTTGCCCAATTTAGAAAGACTGAAGTTGGATGGATGCATGAAGTTGTTGGAAATCCCTGATAACATTAGTGCTTTATCAAGGTTAACATATTTATCTCTAGACAAAAGTGGTGTGGAGACCTTGCCTTCTAGCATCAAGCTTCTCTCAAACCTACATATGGTTAATTTGAAAGATGGCAGGAGGCTTAGGTGTTTACCAGAACTTCCGCCATCTATTACATGTTTAGATTTCAGTCGATGCACATCATTGGAGACCTTGCCTGCTAGCATCAAGCATCTTTCAAAGTTGGAAGAAGTTCGTTTGAAAAATTGCAGGAGGCTGGAGTGTTTACCAGAACTTCCACCATCAATAGCACGTTTAGACTGTATGGGATGCAGATCATTGGTGACCTTGCCTTCTAGCATCAAGCATCTTTCAAATCTGGAGAAAGTTTGTTTGAAAAATTGCAGGAGGTTGGAGTGTTTACCAGAACTTCCACCAACAATAGAACGTTTAGATTGTAAGGGATGCAAATCATTGGTGACCTTGCCTTCTAGCATCAAGCATCTTTCAAAGCTGGAACAAGTTTGTTTGAAAAATTGCAGGAGATTTGAGTGTTTACCAGAACTTGCACCATCCATAACATGGTTAGATGTTAGAGGATGCACATCATTGGAGAGAGTGCAGTATTTAGCACCAGTAAATGATGATCAAAGACCGAGGTCTACGTACTTTTCATTCTTGGGGTGCATGAAAATGGATGAGCAATCCCTTCGCAATGCTATGGAATTTAGTCATATCTCAATGATGCGACCACCAAATGGTGGCCGGCATGGAGGTGCTCATGTTTGTTACGCAGGAAGCGCAGTTCCAAAATGGTTGAAATATAAGGAGACGGAAAAGGCTTCCATTACTATTGAATGTGCTCCATCTTCTCGCCCTTTATTGGGCCTAGTTTGTTGCTGTGTTCTTTCTCCCTCACCATTTAACTCTGGAAAATCTGCTAAAATTACATGCAACATCACCGGTTTCAATAGTACGGAATGGGCGCCTTACATTAATTTGAAGGAATTGAATACGGATAATGTTTTTCTATGGAATTGTAAATTATCTGCAAGCACTACTTCTAACTTGGAATTTCAATTCTCTCTTCACGAGTGCCATGATGAAGCTGCAAAAGGCTTGATAAAAGCATGTGGAGTGTGCCCAATATATGCCTCATCACAAATCAACGACTCAATCATTTAGTTAATTGCATTTATATATTACGTTGGAAATCTTTGACAGTATAGTTATAGGTTAAAGTTGTAATTAAATTTGGAGAAAGAATAAAGAAAAGGTGGTGATTGGTGAATGCAATTACAATTTTCAAGTAATGTGTCAATGTTGCTCATTTTATCCTTGCTGATTCTGTATTGAGATGGAAAATTAGTCTCTTATTTTCTTTTACCTTGTTGCTACTAGCAAAATTAGAGGAAAAGTGACGTCTTCACATGAGGAAAGGAAAGCATTTGAAGCAACTACTAGAACACCATTATACTTCCAAATATTTAGTGTTGCTTTCCTTTTGTATGTGGTATATAACCCACTTAGCCCAAAGGATCCATTTTTCATGGTTACTGAACTATTCAAACATAGTGATATTTTTTTTTTTTTTTGAGTATATAGACAATTTCGTCCCTGAAAAATTCGGAAGTGGTCAATTTGGTCCCTGAAAGATCATAAGTGTACAATTTGGTCCCTGAAAGATTGCACCATTACACAAATTGGTCCTTCCGTCATCTTCAGTTAAATTCTCTTAACGATCTTGCTGACGTGCCATGTTAATTGTAGACGAGGGTCGTTAATTGCTTAGTAGGACATGCTTACATGGCACAAGCTAATATTCACCTCCAAGTCAGCACAAAACGCAGCGTTTTGAAGCTTCAATTTGCACACTTACACTAAGTTAGAGGTGGATTTTAGCTTGTTCTGCGTTTTGGTAATTTCACTTAGAAACCTAAATAAAAATGTTGACATGACTGAAAAGTCATACAAAATTACCAAAACACCCTTCTCTAGTCGAAATAAAAATGCTGACGTGGTTGAAAAGTATTGAAAAATAGATGAAAACCTGACAGAACGAGATTAGGTGCCCAAAATTGAAAGGTCAAGGGAGTTGAGTGCAAAATTTTAAAATTCAAGCATGTTATGTGCTCGTGACCTAAAATTCAACGGCCTACATGTATTTTAGCCTAAATATAATTATACAGTAAAACTAACTGACAGTACTGTAGTCCTCAATTTACATAAATTAAATTAAATTAAATTACATATAGAAGTTACACAGAAACCTTCTCATCCATATATTAATCTTTTACGTCAATTCTTTTTTAAAAAATCAATTAAATAAGATAACAACAAGTGCATGATAAAATAGTTAGAGATTGCTGAAATGTCTCCTTAGCTACTATTTCATAATTCAAGATGACTTTGCAAATGATGAATGATGATACATCTTTTCCTTGTCTGTATATAACAGTCAACCTTCATTTGCCTGATGTTATAAATAATTGCTATTCAACAGAATTTTTTTTTCTGCTGAAAATGATTCACCAAGAAAAAACAGAATATGCAAACTTCCCAGAAGTTACACACAATTAAAGAAAACTTGTAGATTCCAAGTTTACTTGCCATGCCTTCTATGCTTTGAGAGTGATAGGGTTTTAAATGATTTTGATGTTGTCCTTATACTAGCTAGCTTCTTCTGAGAAAAGACCTTCAGATTTCAGAGAGACACCAAAAAAAATGACTCATCACATTAATGATATACATAAAAGTTTAATGACTGATTTTTTTTTAAAAGTATCTGTATAAGTCATCAGAAATTATATAATTAGCATCAATAACATTTACACGTCCCTTCATTCTCCCCTTTCTATATTTCCATTTCTTTCAATTTGCCCACCAACAAATTTATCAAACCCTATGTTTCACTGAGGCACCATCATATCTTTTTTCTTAAATACCAACATAAATTCCTTAAGACAGCAAATTTCCAGAGGCTGTTCTGTTTATTTGGTTGTTAGATGTTGAAACACAATATCATAAAAGCAAAAGTCAACCAAAGATCAGGCCTTCTAGCCAGTTTGAGCAGGTATATATCTCATCATCTTCCTCAATCCTTAAATCTAACTTTGTTATGGGAATTGCCTCTTCTTTCCTTTTGTTTAGATCAATGGTTCTGTCAATTTACTTAGTTTTCTTCTGTAATCTGTAGGTGCAGACTCACTGTTGTTACTTCGAAACACCAAGAGCCTTGTATTGAAGGACAAGAGTTCACATCTATCTACAATCAATGGCTTCTTCTTCTTCTTCTTCTCATTTTCAACAAACAAAGTATGATGTCTTCATCAGCTTCAGAGGTTCAGACATCAGACAAAGTTTTCTTAGCCATTTGACAAAGGAGTTACGTCATAAGCATATTGATGTGTATGTAGATGAGAGACTCGAGAGTGGAGATGAAATATCATCTTCACTTCTGAAAGCAATTGAAGGGTCAAAGATTTCATTGATCATATTCTCAAAGGACTATGCTTCTTCAAAGTGGTGCTTGGAAGAGCTTGTGAAGATCATTGAATGCAAGGAACAGAATCACCAGATTGTTATACCAGTTTTCTACAATGTTGAACCATCAGATGTAAGACATCAAAAGCGCACCTTTGAAGATGCATTTGCCCAACATGAACAAAGTTCCAGATATAACATGGGAAAGCTACAGAGATCGGCCTTGAACAAAGCTGTTAATTATTTATTTGGCTACCTTTATCCATCAAAGTTTGAGTAAGTAATGTCCTCTTTTTTCTTCATGTTTTTAACATATTATTTTGTAGTTCTTAGATTTTTATCTTTATTTTGCAACCAAAGATTTTACATAAATGAATCTAAACATGAACAAAGGTCTAGGTATAGCATGGAAAAGGTACAAAGTTGGAGATCTGCCTTGAGGAAAGCTGCTAATTTATCTGGCTACCATTATCCAACACAGTTTGAGTAAGTATTTTCTTTTTTTCTTCTTCATGTTATTAGTATATAATTTTATAGTTCTTAAATCTGTATCCTTATTTTGCAGCCAAAAATTTTAAAATGATAAAACTATATCTATGAATTTATTTTTTATTAGTGGGACTGATTCTCTGAAGAATACAATAAGAAGAAATTAAAAACAAAGTGATACACGATGTCTTCAAGGCGTGCACAACACTTTCCTTTAGGCTTAATTTGTCCCCACCTATTACTATCTTATAGGGTACAAGTTGGGTAGATTGACAAATTTCCTTTAGGATTCAATAATGACCCTTCAGTATGAATTGCACTTACAAAACTCAAGCCAAGACAACAATAGTCTTTACAAAGTGATAATTTGTCTTTATCTTTAAGTTTGATAAAGGAAATAAGTTTGATATTATGTGTTATGGAATGATGAAGGGTTTATGTAGACCATAAAGTGATGCCTTGAAGAGATATCTTTTGGTACAATATCTCTTCAATTAAAAGTCACAACCATATACCAATATAATTTAAATGAAGGGTCTTTGTGTAGGGTCTTGTCTTTTAGTTTTGTAACTTCCTACATAACCTTTTATAAAGATACAACTTTTCACATAAATAAATATATTAATTTATGTGAAGACATAACCCCTCATATAAATTTATTAATTTATATGAGAACACGTACAACTTCTCAAATAATTTCATAAATTAACATAAGGACATGACTCTTCAATTAACGCATCTCTTCATTTTAAAAATATTCCAACATTATTTCTATCATGCAAGCTAGTTGTTAACTTCTCTTTTTTTTCCCCAATATATATTAGGAATGAATCTAACCTCATTGATGAAGTTGTCAAAGACATCTTGGAAAAATTGGATGATATTTACCCAACAATTGGGTCTAACAACTTTGTTGGATTTCATGGAAACCTTGCTTCTGTTGAATCCTTATTGGAAATTGAGTCGCAAGAAGTTAGACTTGTTGGACTATGGGGCATGGGAGGCATAGGCAAAACAACTCTTGCTCGTGCTATATGTGATAAATTTTCTCCCAAATTTGAAAGTTGTTGCTTCTTGGAGAATGTTAGAGAAGAATTAGAAAAGAAAAATAGATTGAATTATTTGCTTCAGAAACTTTTCTCCACACTATTAGGCGAAGAAAATGTCAATGTGAATGATGTGGTGAAGATGAATTCTGTTAAGAGAAGGCTATGTCGGAAAAAAATTCTTCTTGTGCTCGATGACATAGATACGCCAGAGCAATTAAAAGATCTAGCTGGTGAACAACCTTACCTGGGAGCAGGTAGTAAAGTTATTATAACAAGCAGAAACAAGCATGCTCTTACTAGCGGAGGAGTTCATGAAAATGCAATATATGAGATTAAGGAATTGAACTTTCAAGATTCCCTTAAACTTTTCAGCTTGAATGCCTTCAACCATAGCCTTCCCACACTAGGATATGAAGAGTTATCACAACAGGCAGTTGGTTATGCTAAAGGCATTCCTTTAGTTTTAAAAGTTTTAGGTTCACATTTGCATTCTAGAGATATTAAAGCATGGCAAAGTGTATTTGCAAAACTGAAGAAGCATCCCAATGTGCAAATTCAAAATGTATTGAAGGTGAGCTATGATGGATTGGATTATACAGAAAGGGAGATATTTCTAGACATTGCTTTCTTTTTCAAAGGTGAAATGAAAGATGATGTTATAAGGATTCTAGATGCATGTGATTTCTATGCAAATAGTGGAATAGCCACACTTCTAGATAAAGCTCTTATAACTATTTCATATGGCAAGATACAAATGCATGATTTGTTACAAGAAATGGCAGAGCAAATAGTTCGTGAACCATCTATCAAAAATCCAGGAAGACGTAGCCGATTGAAAGACATAGAAGAAGTTTTGGATGTATTGAAAAAGAACAAGGTGAGAGAAATATTCACTAATTAAATAACTTCCTTCTTATGTTTTATTTTCTAGGGGAATTTTCAAACACCATTATTTTCTAATATTCTTTTGATTTTGTTTTTATGTTAGGGAACTGATGTAATTGAAGGGATTACATTGGACTTGTCTCAAATTAATGAAGATATACACCTAGGTGCTGATGATGTATTCAATAAGTTGAGTAGTTTAAGAATTCTCAAAATCTCTTCTCCAAGGTGGTGGGAGCCATCTAGTTATGTGAAGCCTCCTTTTGGCCTTAAGTCATTACCTAGTGAATTAAGATATCTTATTTGGGATGGATATCCTTTGATGTCTCTGCCATTAGCTTCATGTGCTGAGAAACTTGTTGAACTTTGCTTAAGAAATACCGATGTTCAAAAACTTTGGGATGGAGTACAGGTATTAATATTCTAATGTATGCTTAGTTTTCAATTTAATGAAAATCATATGAATTTTCCATGTAACGTTTCACTTTAAATTGTGCAGGATTTGGTGCATTTAAAGAAAATAGATTTTAGTGGATCAAAACAATTGACGGAGCTTCCTGATTTCTCTAAGGCACGTAATCTTGAAGTAGTGATCCTCTCCAGTTGTGAAAGTTTGTGTAGTGTTGATGCATCCATCTTATCTTGCCACACCCTCGTTTCTTTGTTTCTAAATGGATGCAAAGAATTAAGGAGTCTTCAAAGTGAGATTCATTTCGAATCTCTCAGAGACCTTGAAGTCCGAGAATGCTACAATCTCAAGGAATTTTCGTTGTCGTCAGAGAAAATGCTTTGTTTACATCTAGGTGATTCGAAGATTGAAATGTTGCATTCTTCATTTGGTCTTTTCAAGGTACTTTCAGAACTCTACCTCAATGGTTCAAGGCTAAAGAGTCTTCCCATAAATGAACTATGTATGTTGACACCTCTCTGCTTTCTTTCTCTTTTTGATTTCAAACAAGTAATTTCCAAAAGGGAGCTAAGCATCCTATTTGAAGCCTTGCCCAATTTAGAATATCTAAACCTGAGTGGATGCATTAACTTGTTTGAAATCCCTGATAACATCAGTGCCTTATCAAGGTTAGAGCGGTTATTTCTAAGCAAAATTGGCGTGGAGACCTTGCCTGCTAACATCAAGCTTCTTTCGAAGCTGATAACACTTGCTTTGACAGATTGCAAGAAGCTTAGGTCGTTACCAGAACTTGCACCATCTATAGAATGGTTAAACATACGAAAATGCCCATCATTGGTGACCTTGCCTGCTAGCATCAAGCATCTTTCAAACCTGATTCAATTTTATATTATTGATTGCAAGAGGCTGGAGTGTTTACCAGAATTCCCTCCTTCCATCAGCATGTTAGATTTTAGTGGATGCACATCATTGGAGAGAGTGCGCAATTTACCAGTAAATCATGATCAAAGACCTTACTGTTCGGAGTATTCATTCTTGGGGTGCAAGAAAATGGATGAGCAATCACTTTGCAATCTCATGGAATTTACTCATATCTCAAATATGCGACCACAGTATCTTTGTGGTTGTTACCCAGGGAGCACAGTTCCAAAGTGGTTGAAATATAAGGAGAAGGAAAAGCCTAATTCCATTACTTTTGAACTCCCTCCTTCTTCTCACCCTCTATTGGGCTTCGTTTGTTGCTGTGTTCTTTCTCAGTTACCATTCACTACCTCTGCTAGATTTGCTCAAATTGAATGCAGAATATCGCCAGTAGAATGTTTGCGAAGAGGGGGGGGTTCTATTTATTTGAAGAGATTAAATACGGATCATGTTTTTCTATGGTATTGTCAACCCTATGAACACGTCAAAATCACTTCTAAGTTTGAATTTCGATTCTTTCTTAGTCTTCCTGTACAGAATGATTTAGCAGCAGAATTCAACTATGATGAGTTGATAAAAGCATGTGGAGTGAGCCCAATATACAACTCAGAAATTGATTACCAGTATGTCTTTTCACCTTAAACTTTGCTTCGCAACCATCTCTCTTTATATTCTTTTTATATATATTCTTTGCAAACTACCACATGTTTCTTTCTTTTGCTTATGATGATGGATGATGTATTCTCCTGTCAATTTATGATATTTATAATATTAGTGGGATTTCAGTGCTCTTTATTCTTATCCTTCATCTATTAGGTTGACATGCATGAGTTTTAGTACACTCATTCCCAGGTCCTAACCTACTATTTCTTGTTTTTACCAAATGATTCTAACAATAATATCATCTAATAAAATTATTGTCAGTACATATATTTTGTCCATTGATTTTTGCATGGACCTCAATTTGTCATCCCTCTTCTGTTCTCACAGAAAATAAAGACCATAGTTCAAATACAAAATTGAACTTTATATATAAGAATTTGAGCCTTATTCCAATTCTTCCACCTTTTTTGTGCTTCTAACATTAGTTAGACAGATTTCTTAATTTTCATATTATTAGAGATATAAAGAAGGCCCACATCTGATAGGCTAAGATACTCAATGGAGTACTTAAGGAATCTTGGTTCTTCCCCCTTATGAGCTAGCTTTTGAGGGTGGGTTCCCCAAGTTACCTTGAGTTTCAACACATATATATGTTGCAGTTAAATGCTTCAAAGCATTATCTTTTCTTGGTATCATGAGTTTATCTGTCATATCTTAAAGCAATAGAGTGACTTAATTAATGATGGAGTTATAAGTAAATTTGGTTTTTCTTAAACAGGTTTATATAGTAGACAGTAGAGTGTGTTATTTTATCTTGTTTTTAATTGGTTGTGAGTACTTGTGACTGGAAATGGAATGTGTTGTTTACTCTGTTTTTAATTATTTTTTTTATGGGTTTAATCCCCTCCTTTTTTTTTTCAAAATTAGACAATGATTTTGTTTTGACTTGTTAGAAGGAGCAGGTTTGTACTCAAAAAAATTGAGTGATTTAGTTAATTGCATTTAGTATATTGGAAATCTTTCACAGCATCATATATTGAAGTTGTACTGACGCAATCATTTTGTTTGTTATGAATATGATGGCAAGTAGATGAACCTAAAATTTGAAGAAAGAATAAAGGAAAGGGGGTGAGTGAATGGTGAACACAATTGGAATTTACAAGGAGGATGGCTATGACAAAGGGAAGAAACACTCTAAATCCTTAATCAACTTATGTGTTTTGGCTTTGGGCTGTTTCTTTTAGTTGGGCAGCTTCATCTTGTAATGACACTGCACATATATTATATGCTTCTTGTAAGAAGATGCCTTACCTCTTGTAATAGCTCCTCTTTAGTTCTTTTATCCTTTCTGATTTTGTGTTGAGATGGAAAAGTAATGTCTTCATAACAAGGATGTATCACTGTTTCTCATTTTGTTTAGTATTAGTTTTTTCCAGTTTCAAATCCGAAAATTAGATTAAGAGATGACGGCTTCACATTAGTTATTTTTAAATATTCGTAGTTACTTTTCACAGCTTTTCTTTGACAGCCCAATGCACGAGGCTCCTATTAGGTGGGAGGATCAGATGTACACAGCCTTACTCCCAGCAAGTAGACAGGATGTTTCCAGATTATCAATTGAAGCTCACTTTTACAAAAATCTTATAAATTTCCAAAACACAACCTTAGTGAAACCAACAAAAGAATAGACTCCAAGTAACTAACTAATACATTTTCTTTTATTTCTGTAATACCCGGAAATTTTTCAGTCAACGTTAAGGTCCCAAATTAATTTTTATTTTTAATTTGGAAGGAAAAGGAGAAAATTTTAAATAGATAAAATTTTATTTGGACCAAAATCAGGACCTAAAGGGAAATATTGGGTGTAAGTTTATTAACCCCAAAATTAATTTTAACTATAAATAATAATATATTAAATATATATATATATATAAATATACAAAATATTTTAATAAAAATATATATATATATATATGTATGTAGCTGAAAGGGGGGTCACACACGTGACCCCCTTATAATTAATTGGTCCCCATATAATTTTTCCCAGGGAAGAGAGATAGAGCCCGAGAGTGTGAGCTGCAGGAAAGAAAAAAAAAGAGAGAAAGAGAAGAGAGTTGAGGACCACGACGCCAAGGCCAGCGGAAGAAGAGAGGACGGCCGGAAACGCGCGCGGGGAGCCGGCCGGAAGTCGACGCCGCCGTTCGCCGGGGCAGGAGCGGTCGACGGCGACGCTAGACGCCGGAGAAGGTGGGTTCGACGCGGGTTCACGGAGGAGAGAGAGAGCAGCGACGGAAATTGCGTTTTCGCCAGAATCTTCGCCGGAATCCACCGTTTCGAAGCCGGGGAAGGTGACCGGGAGTTCTTTCTACCTCATTCCATCGTCCTATCCGATTGAGTCGAGGTAAAAAGTCCCGAATCTCTCAAACCCCAAATTTATCTATTTTAGGGATTTTTGGAAAATTCTTAATTGGTATGAATAAATTATTTTGGGTCCTAATTTGAAGCTATTGGGTTGTTTAGAAGTACTTGGAAGTATATTTGTTGGAAAATTGATGATGGAAGCTACCCAACTTGAAAACCATAGAGCAATGGAATGTAAAGTGAGACAAAGTGTAGTATAAACTGAATTGGGATTGATTGGTGTGTTGGATTGGTGTTATAGAATGGTAGGGAGTGTGGAATATGCGAGGGATTAACGCCCGAGTAATTCCGTCTCAACCGGAAACCAATTTGGTATTAAAAGAGACACTTTTCAATCCAATTTAGAATATGGAGCTAAGATATTAGCTAGGAATTTAGATTATACCGTGGTGGATGCTCGGGATTGATCTAAATAGTAAAATGTTCTTATTTGGCAAAAATCTCAATTTTCAAGTATATTAGGCCATGTGTGTTCTTATGTGAATATAAGTTGAAAGAGTGGTTGGGTAATTAGCAACCATAGAAAATTTGAGGCTATGAATAACATAAGCCATCAATTGGATATGGGAATTGTGAAAAGTCACCTACGGACACTTGTTGGCGAAAAGGGTAAATTGGGGATTTTAATTCGAAGGGGGTTATAAAAGGAAATAATACGAATTTAGACCCGAATAAAAGTATGTTGAATGTCCTGAACACTAGTTACTGGAACTCTAAGTTAATTAACTAACCTAAGGGATTAACTAGAGGAAATGGACATTAGTTTGACATGAGCATAACATATGCATACAATTTGCATATAATATAGACGATAATGACATAATATGTTTGTTAGGTAACCACGAGTTGTCTGGAGCAGGAGTGACTCCAGGACTAGAAACAGGAAGCCGTCCAGGTGAGGGGTTTCCCATCCTTGCCCTACAGGGTTGAATGAGGATGTGAATACGTGGTTTGCTTACTTGCTTGTTTGTAAGACTTGTTAGGTAATAACATGCTATTGTTGTTCCTAAACTGTTAATTGTGAAAATATTTGTATATATGTGATTGATTAAAGTTGAAGTGGTACTGGAGGGTATCCATGTGATGACATGGGATACGCCAACAGTACAAGTAAAAAGGGGTAGGATATTGATTTCGTACAATTTTTGGTTTGTCCCAACAATTAGAAACCCACTAAGGAAATGAAACTGACTTCTTATTACACGTCGACGTGATTTGTGGTAAATGAACTTAGGAAATACCTTAGAGGTAGGTTATCATCTGATCAAGGGTTGGTACTAAGCAAATAATAGAGAATCTCATAAATTGATTAGAAATGCTTAGGGAAGTTCACGGGTAGATAGAGTCACAAATTCCATTGGAAGTAAGAGAGTGAAATATGACGTCAGACATTTGCCCGTTGTGGCTATTGCCCTAGCCTGGCACTAGGGTGGTGCATTACATATACATGATTGCCCGTTGTGGCTATTGCCCTAGCCTGGCACTAGGGTGGTGCATTACATATACATGGTTGCCCGTTGTGGCTATTGCCCTAGCCTGGCACTAGGGTGGTGCATTTTATTTACATGGTTGCCCGTTGTGGCTATTGCCCTAGCCTGGCACTAGGGTGGTGCATAGCATTTGAAAGACTTGCCCGTTGTGGCTATTGCCCTAGCCTGGCACTAGGGTGGTGCATAGCATTTGAAAGACTTGCCCGTTGAGGCTATTGCTCTAGCGTGGCACTAGAGTCGATTGTATGATTTATAGTTTTTAATATGAAATGTTTCATATTATTGGTTGCTTATTAGTAGCATGATTGAGTAGTATGATTCCTAGGTTTATCTGTGGTGTATTGTTATATTAATGTTGCCTGACCATTATATAACATATGATAAACTGGAATTTCGTGCGCTTGTGGTTGTGAGTGGTTCCCTTTCCCCAGCTGTAGTGGTACCCGCCGCTACGCCGAGGATGGGAAGCTTCTCACTGAGTCTGTTGGACTCACACCCTCTATTTAAATGTTTCAGATACAGGAATCGGGCGGGCTTCGACGTCTGGACCGTGATACGGACATCTATCCACTTGCACCGCATTTGTTCGCGTGGGTGGACATCTTTTGATATTTAGTCTTGAATATTTTGAGTTGTATATAATCTTAAGTTGTAAATGTGATGTAAATATTTACAGCTTTTGAATTATGCTATATCTAGACATGTCGGCTTCACATGTGCTTACTGATAGGATTCTGGGAGTTGGGAAAGTCTTGATTTACTTATATATATATATATATGCGTATGTGAATAGGATAGATCACACATGATGGTGTGTGATCAATATGTATATGCTATATATATATGTGTGACTTGGTATATGCCGGATGGAAAATATACATATCTGCATGTGAATAGGATAGATTACACGTAATGAGGCGTGTAATCACTATGTATACTTAACTGTGAGTGTGGGTGTACATGTGTGATCATGACAGGTTATACGTATGTTGTGTGTGAATAGGATAGATCATTCCATTGGGGTTTGATCACTATGTATATATATATTTATGTGTGGATGACCTGAGTGTATGGATGTATATATATACGTGAAATGGGCTGAAGCGGCATTGAGCGCCGTGGATTGCAGGTTATCTAGGCCACCAATGATGGTGTGGCCACTATAAACACTATGTGAATATTGAATGATGATTGTATATAAGGGTAGATAATTTATGATTATGGATAAGGCTTACGGGTTTAGAGGCTAAATTCTATTCCCGTGCCGGTCACGGATTCCTGGAATCGGGGTCGTGACAATTTCCTTAAAAATGTTATGTAGACTCCAAGTAGAGTTACTTTAATTGCAGTATAGCTAATTCTAACAAAGAAATTCAAATGAAATCTTGAACATTTGAAATTTAGAATTAAGAATGCACAAAAAAGTTTTTAAAGCAGCATAGAGACTATTTTGTGCATTAGTTTAGTCTCCTCTGAACTTTTTTATTAGCTTAATTATGTTCTAGGCTTCTAGAATAATAATTTCACGTGGGATATTTTATATATTATTATACTATTAGTGACATGTATATACTAACAACGTTAGAGCAATTCAACCAAATTTTATTGCGTAGCAATTGAATGACATTGTGACAAATAAAAACAGAGTTTTTGTGGTCATCAGTTCATGGAACTTACATTCAACAGTAACGAAGGAATTGAGCCTCAATTCTATTTTCCACGGATTTCATATATATGTTTGTGTGTTTCTAGATGGTTGCATTAGATATTAAGAAACAACTTAATTCATCATCTACTAACTTTGGAATAGACAACTTTGGAAGACTTGAAAAGTCATCAAGTCAATACATCAAAATAATCAGCATATTTGGTCCCTTCATGGAAATTACTTAATAGGTTTAAGACATGGAAGATGCTTCAAAAGCATACTTGCTGGTTGTCCGGATTTTAAGTCATCAAGTCAATTGAGCCCTTTTTGGTTGTCTGCATTTTTCTGCTCAAAACACAACTTCTTATGCAAACTTCAACCTAAGATCAGATTTCTAGATGGTTGTCCTACAAGGTTCACTTTAATTTAGTTCATCCAATTTCCTATTATTTTCTTTTGTTTAATTACTATTGTCTTTTCACCCTGTTTTGTTTCCTCTGTAGGAGCTTACATACTGCTGTTTCAAGAAAACATCCAAAAGTTTTTGTATTGAGGAGCTAGACTTCAGATTTCTCTACAACCAACATACTTTTGCTCCTTTCTCTCTTCAATATTGATGGCTTCTTCTTCATCTTCTCATGTTCAACAAACAAAATATGATGTATTCATCAGCTTTAGAGGTTCTGACATCAGACACGGTTTTCTTAGCCATTTGACAACGGCATTACGTCAGAAGCATATTGATGTGTATGTAGATGAGAGACTTGAGAGAGGAGATGAAATAGAACCAGCACTTGTCAAAGCAATTGAAGGTTCAGCAATTTCATTGGTCATATTCTCAAAAGACTATGCTTCTTCAAAGTGGTGCTTAGAAGAGCTTGTGAAAATCATTGAATGCAAAGAACTCTATCACCAGATTGTTATACCAGTTTTCTACAATGTTGATCCTTCAGATGTAAGACATCAAACGGGCACTTTTGAAGATGCATTTGCCCAACATGAACAAAGTTCCAGATATAACATGGGAAAGCTACAGAGTTGGAGATCTGCCTTGAACAAAGCTGTTAATTTATTTGGCTACCTTTATCAATCAAAGTTTGAGTAAGTAATTTCCTTTTTTTCCTCATGCTTTTAACATATTATTTTATAGTTCTTAGATTTTTATCTTTATTTTGCAAACAAAGATTTTAAATAAACAATAAAGTAATAAAACTATATTTAAGAATTTATTATTTCTGTCATGCTGGCTAGTTGTTAACTTCTCTTTCTTTCCCCCCAATATATATTAGGAATGAATCTAAACATGAACAAAGGTCTAGGTATAACATGGGAAAGGTACAAAGTTGGAGATCTGCCTTAAGCAAAGCTGCTAATTTATCTGGCTACCATTATCCATCACAGTTTCAGTAAGTATTTCCTTTTATTCTTCTTCATGTTTTTAATATATAACTTTACAGTTCTTAGATCTGTATCTTTATTTTGCAGCCAAAAATTTTAAATAAATAATAAAATAATAAAACTATATCTATGATTTTATTATTTCTATCATGCTAGGTAGTTGTTAACTTCTATTTTTTGTTTCCCCCAATATATATTAGGAATGAATCTAAACTCATTGATGAAGTTGTCAAACACATCTTGGAAAAATTGGATGATATTTACCCAACAATTGAGTCTAACGGTCTTGTTGGATTTGATGGAAACCTTGCTTGTGTTGAATCCTTATTGGAAATTGAGTCGCAAGAAGTTAGAATTGTTGGACTCTGGGGCATGGGAGGCATAGGCAAAACAACTCTTGCCCGTGCTATTTGTAATAAGTTTTCTGCCAAATTTGAAAGTTGTTGCTTCTTGGAGAATGTGAGAGAAGAATCAAAAAGGAATAATGGATTGAATTATTTTCTTCAAAAACTTTTCTCCACACTATTAGGCGAAGAAAATGTCAATGTGAATGATGTGGTGAAGATGAAATCGGTTAAGAGAAGGCTATGTCGCAAAAAAATTCTTCTTGTGCTTGATGACATAGATACCTCAGAGCAATTAAAAGATCTAGCTGGTGAACAACCTTACTTGGGAGCAGGTAGTAAAGTCATTATAACAAGCAGAAACAAGCATGTTCTTATTAGTGGAGGAGTTCATGAAAATGCAATATATGAGATTAAGGAATTGAACTTTCAAGATTCCCTTAAACTTTTCAGCTTGAATGCCTTCAACCATAGCCTTCCAATGCTGGAATATGAAGAGTTATCAAAACAGGCAGTTGGTTATGCTAAAGGAATTCCTTTAGTTTTAAAAGTTTTGGGTTCACATTTGCATTCTAGAGATATTAAAACATGGCAAAGTGTACTGGGAAAACTGAAGAAGCATCCCAATGTGCAAATTCAAAATGTAATGAAGGTGAGCTATGATGGATTAGATGATATAGAAAAGGAGATATTTCTAGACATTGCATTCTTCTTCAAAGGACAAAAGAAAGATGATGTTATAAGGGTTCTAGACGCGTGCAATTTCTATGCAAGCAGTGGAATAGCCACACTTCTAGATAAAGCCCTTATAACTATTTCAAATTTCAATGAGATTCAAATGCATGATCTGTTAGAAGAAATGGCAGAGCAAATAGTTCGTGAAGAATCTATCAAAAATCCAGGAAGACGTAGCCGATTGAAAGACATAGAAGAAGTTTTGGATGTATTGAAAAATAACAAGGTGAGAGAAATATTCACTAATTAAATAACTTCCTTCTTATGTTTTATTTTCGAACACCATTTTTTAATGTTATTTTGATTTTTTTTTATGTTAGGGAACTGACGCAATTGAAGGGATTGCATTGAACTTGTCTCAAATTAATGAAGATATACAACTAAGTAATGACATATTCAACAAGATGAGTAATTTGAGAATTCTCAAAATCTCTTCTCCATGGGGGTGCAAGTATTTGACAAAGCTTCCTTTTGGCCTTAAGCCATTTCCTAGTGAATTAAGATATCTTCATTGGGATGGATGTCCTTTGAAGTCTCTGCCATTAGCTTCATTTTCTGAGAAACTTGTTGAACTTTGCTTAATAGATAGCGATGTTCAAAAACTTTGGGATGGAGTACAGGTATTTATATTTTAATGTATGTTTTATTTTTGAATTTCATGAAAATCTTAGGAATTTTCCGTGTAATGTTTCACTTTAAATTGTGCAGGATTTGGTGAGTTTAAAGAAAATAGATTTTAGGGGATCGAAACAATTGACGGAGCTTCCTGATTTCTCAAAGGCACGTAATCTTGAAGTAGTGGACCTCTCCTATTGTCAAAGTTTGTGTAGTGTTCATCCATCCATCTTATCTTGCCACACCCTTGTTTCTTTGAATCTATTTGGATGCCAAGAATTAAGGAGTCTTCAAAGTAAGATTCATTTTGAATCTCTAGATGCCCTTGAAGTTCGTGGATGCTACAATCTCAAGGAATTTTCGTTGTCCTCGGAGAAAGTAGATTCTTTATATCTAGATGAAACAAAGATAGAAATGTTGCATTCTTCAATTGGTCTTTTCAAGGTACTTTCAAAACTCTACCTCAACTGTTCAACACTGAAGAGTCTTCCCATAAAGGAATTACGTATGTTGACATGTCTCAGTGCACTTTCTATTTGTGATTACAAACAAGTAATTTCCAAAAGGGAGCTGAGCATCCTATTTGAAGCCCTGCCCAATTTAGAAGGCCTAAATTTGAATGGATGCATTAACTTGTTTGAAATCCCTGACAACATAAATGCTTTATCAAGGTTAGAGTGGTTATTTCTAAACAAAAGTGGGGTGGAGACCTTGCCTGCTAGCATCAAGCATCTTTTAGAGCTGTGTTTCCTTTATTTGAAAGATTGTAGGAGGCTTAGGTTCTTACCAGAACTTCCACCATCTATTACATTTTTAGATTTCAACGGAAGCACGTCATTGGAGACCTTGCCTACTAGCATGAAGCATATTTTAGAGTTGGAAGAAGTTCATTTGAAAGATTGCAGGAGGCTAGAGTGTTTACCAGAACTTCCACCATCCATAACAACCTTAGATGTTACTGGATGCACATCATTGGAGAGAGTGCACAATTTGCCATTATCACAAGTCAAGCATGTAGAAAGACATTACAATTGGGAGTTTTCATTCTTGGGGTGCATGAAAATGGATGAGCAATCACTTTGCAATGTTATGGAATTTACTCATATCTCAATGATGCGACCACCATATGTCAGTGTTATTCGTGAAGGTAAAGCTCGTGTTTGTTACCCAGGGAGCAGAGTTCCAAAGTGGTTGAAATATAAGGACACGCAAAAGGCTAATTCTGTTACTTTCAAACTTCCTCCGTCTTCTCAACCTTTATTGGGCTTCGTTTATTGTTGTATTCTTTCTCAATTACCATTCACCTATGAAGATAAGGAAGTTGCTGAAATTACATGTGCATTCTGTCAAATTGAGGGTCTGAAAGGAATGGCAAAGCTTCCTTCTGTTAATTTGAAGGAATTAAATACGGATCATGTTTTTCTATGGTACCGTAACGTACATAAATATTATAATATCACCTCTTCGGAGTTGGAATTTGAATTCTTTCTTGGTCCGAGGCTATTCGGCCATGATGACTTGATAAAAGCATGTGGAGTGAGCCCAATATATGCCTCAGAAAATTACAATATCTTCAAGAGGCATCAGGATAATGAGATTGATAATGATGATCAGATGATGATCAATTCTATCAAACATAATGATGATGATGATGATGATGATGAACAACTCCTCCCTCCAACAAAGAAATTGAAGCAATCTTGTTGTACCAATAAATCCAAATGAAGGGATATGACTTCAAACAAATCAAGTTTCTATGTATGTCTTTCCTCCTTCTTTTACCTTCACAACCAACTCTCTTTATTGGTTATTTATATCTATATAGGTACAAAAATTTGGGCAAGGAATACAATTTGTTATTGTCTAACAGAATATTTGCATTCCGTTTTTAACCAGAGCCTTTCTTATCTATTTTGATATCTTTAAATAAATATGCATGCTTTATTTCCTGTTTTTTTTTTCTTAGAGGACTAAATTGATGACAAGGGAATATTTTTTAATTAAACATTAATATAGTCTAATTTTTTTAATCAAAATTAGTCTCTTATTTCTTTTTAACTTGTTGCCATGAGCAGATTTCTTCTTAAAACTTGATTGGTATCTCTCAAGATTTGAAACTTTGGTGTTGTCCTTAAGGACTTTGCTTTTCTCTCACTCTGTCACAAGATTTTCAATGTCACATATTCATAAAGAAGCTAAATGCCGCATCTCATTTGTGACCAAAATACACTCACCAAGTCAATGTTATTATTTTCTTTATTAATATTATTTTATTAATTGATAACTCTATGAAATAAAGTTAATTAGGCTATTAATTCACCGGTTTTCTGAGGTTATTAAGTGTTTTCGAACCATGATTTGTTGTATTTTAGAATATTTTTGTGTTCTAGGCTTTTAGGTGTTTAACTTGTCTGATTTGTGTAGATTAACTAAGTTTTATGGGTGTTTTATTGAGTTCAAAGTTTGTTGGGGACTCAATTGCATTTTCCTTCTTGTGTTCAGGGTCAAATGGTAAAGAAAGAAGTGTTTTGGGCATTTTTGGAAGCCAAAAAGACAACAAGAATCATCCCAAGTCAGTGACTAGGCGTTGCAGCTTCGCAGGGACAGTTTTAGAAATCAGTATTTTTACTGATATAAGCGCAATTTTTGACCTAAGTTGATTCATTCTGAGCCGTTTGGAGAGCCTAAGAGCAAGGGAGAGCTTGGGGATTGAAGAGGCATCAAGTTGGAATGAGTTCTTGGTGGATTCAAGTGAAGGGAGAGCCGATTAAGATTTGGAGACGGAGTTTTCTATCTTCTTCTTTTTCTCTCTTGTATTTTTAGTTTTTACTTATGTTTACTCTCAAAAACTTGATGTTGAACATAAATATATTAGGCTAGGTTTTTCTTATCTTAAGGTTATAGTACCCTAGCATGTAAACTCATAAATTTACTATTTTGATTGCTTGATTTAATGCATTTTGATGTTTATTCAATTGATGAACCCTAATTGTTTATCCGCCACCTAAAAAAATTTGAGAATTTTGGATTTCCTTAGGAAAAAACACCTATTAACTTGATTTCAATAAGGATATACTAAGGGCCTTACTCCAAGGCTCGTAATCTTGAAGTAGTGAAACTCTTTCCTTGCGAAAGTTTGTGTAGTGTTCATCCATCCATCTTATCTTGCCATTCCCTCGTTTCTTCCATTGCCCACAAGCTTAGGGGTAAAATAAATCTTAATCCGCATTGATTGTAGGGACTGTGATTCATAGCATCTTTCATTGCCCGCAAGCTTAGGGGTAAAATATCTTTGGTACCTTAACATTTAAGGCTTTAATCAAATATGTCGCTAATGTTTTTTTTATTGTAATCAATTATACTCCCAATATTTCATTTTTTGAGTCCTTTTTCATTACACTATTAAAATAGATAACAGTTGTGGCTTACGTGGCGTGACACTTTTAGAGAGAAATTTCTTCCGTTGTTGAACATGTGACGATTCGCTAAGTTTCCAGGCAAAATGATGCATGGTAAAAATGGAGCGCGTAAGGTGATTCTATGCAAAATTTAAGAGGCAAAGAGTTAGGCTAAACGATAGCGTTCTATGATAACATGGAGAAGGAAAAAATTTACCATGATATAAATGAATCTATTCATATTTCCTTGTCACATATCACACCATGTAAGTCACAACTGTTATATATTTTAACGATGTTAGTAATAAGGGTAAGACCGGTCATATCACTCCCTCCCTCTCTATTTTCCACGATTTGTTATATATATGATATGAACATAAATTTATATATGTTGTGATATATAGGCTTGAGTGTTTCTAGTTGGTTACATTAGATATTTAGAGACATCCTCGACCCCACCATTTTAAATGTTACTTCCTACTTTTATTTCATCATCTACTTTTATTCCACTCAATGAATATTTCTTTCACCTTGTTATTTTTCAATACATCCAAAACTTCTTCTATGTCTTTCAATCAGCTACGTGTTCCTAGATTTTTAAAAGATTTTTCGCGAACTATTTGCTCTGCCATTTCTTGTAACAAATCATGCATTTGTATATCGCCATACGAAATAGTTATAAGGGCTTTCTCTAGAAGTGTGGCTATTCCACTCTTTGCATAGAAACCACACGCATCTAGAACCCTTAATCCTCCATTATCCTTCTCCTTCACAAATTCAAGATACCCCAAATTGGGGTATTTTGGAGGAGGTATCAACACCCAAACAAGGGGAGGACAAATGGAAGGTTAACCTTCCCTTCCCCTTCCCTCCCTTCTCCTCTAATCTCTCCGCTTCCCTTCCCCTCTTGATTCCCAAACAAACCTAAGGCACGTAATCTTGAAGTGGACCTCTCCAAATGTGAAAGTTTGTGTATGTTGATGCATCCATCTTATCTTGCCACAGCCTCGTTTCTTTGTATCTAAATGGATGCAAAGAACTAAAGAGTCTTCAAAGTGCGATTCATTTTGAATCTCTCGAAGACCTTCATGTCCACGGATGCTACAATCTCAAGGAATTTTCGTTGTCGTCAGAGAAAATGCCAAGTTTAAATCTAGAAGATACAAATATTGAAATGTTGCATTCTTCATTTGGCTTTTTCAAGGTACTCTCAAATCTCCTCATCAACGGTTCATCATTAGAGTGTCTTCCTATAGACAAACTGTGTAAGTTGAAACCTCTTAGCAGACTTTGTCTTCGTGATTTCAAACAAGAAATTCCCAAAACGGAGCTAAGCATCCTATTTGATACCTTGCCCAATTTAGAAGATCTGGATTTGGATGGATGCATGAAGTTGTTTGAAATCCCTGATAACATCAGTGCTTTATCAAGGTTAACGTATCTATCTCTAGTCGAAACTGGCGTGGAGACCTTGCCTGCTAGTATCAAGCTTCTTTCAAACCTGCATAGTTTAAATTTGAGAGATTGCAGGAGGCTTAGGTCTTTATCAGAACTTCCTATATCTATTACATATTTAGATTTCAGCAGATGCACATCATTGGTGGCCTTGCCTGCTAGCATCAAACATCTTTCAAAGCTGCAAACACTTTATTTGAAAGATTGCACCATCTCCAATGATGTTTGCAGCTTTGAAATATAGTACAATCTTTCAAATAAAGTGATTTAATTGTAAACTGTGCACTCTCTCCAATGATGTGCATCCCTCACAATCTAAGGTTGTTATGGATGGTGCAAGTTCTGGTAAACACTTTATTTGTGAGGGATGCACATCATTGGAGAGAGTGCACAGTTTACAATTAAATCATGATCGAGGATTGTACTATATGTCGTTTTCTTTCCAAGGGTGCATGAAAATGGATGAGCAGTCACTCTGCAATGTTATGGAATTTAGTCATATCAGTGTTTATGGTGAAGGTAATATTCAAGTTAGTTACCCAGGGAGCAAAGTTCCAAAGTGGTTGAGATATAAGGAGACAGAAAAGGCTAATTCCATTACTTTTGAACTTGCTCCTTCTTCTTCGAACCCTTTGTTGGGCTTTGTCTGTTGCTGTGTTCTTCCTCCTCAATTACCATTCACCACTGTGGAATTTGCTGAAATTAGTTGCAGAATCTTGCCATTAGAGTGTTTCTCTAGTACGTGGTATCCCATTAATTTGAAGGAATTAAATACGGATCATGTTTTTCTATGGTATTATCGACTCTCTCAAGATTATGAAAGCACCACTTCTAAGTTGGAATTTCAATTCTTTCTTCGTCCGAGGCTCTTCGACCATGATGACGTGATAAAAGCATGTGGAGGGTGCCCAATATATGCCTCACATGATGATGAACAACTCAAATGAGCTGCACCCACGGTTTCTATCATCATTCCTTTACAAGAACAACTCAATGATTAATCTTTATAATTATTCTTATATTACTCTGTTGATTTCTCTTGTTTTCTGGAGTAGAAGAAAACAATTCAAGTGGTGGTGACAAGAAATGGAATGTGTTGTTTACTCTGTAGTCTGTATTTAATATATTCAATTATATGGATATGGATTTAATCCCCTCTTTTCTTCAAAGTTAGGCAATGATTTTGTTTTGGTTTGTTAGAAGGAGCAGGTTTCTTCTCAAAGAAATTGAGTGATATTTCTTTTGATACACAGTGCAGTTATATATATATATATATAGTTAATTGCATTTATCTTGGAAATTTTGCAGAGTATTATATGTTAATTTTGTACTCACGCAATCATTTTCTTTATTATCATGCAATGCAAGTAGGTGCACACTAAATTTGGAGAAAGAATAAAGAGAAGGTGATGATTAATGGTGATGGCTTTGACACAAGGAAGAAATACACTGATAACCATTGCAAAACCTCACACTTAACCAACTTACTATGTCTTTGTCTTCTACCTTTGGACTGTTTGTTTTATTTGGGCACCTTCATCTTTAATGAGACTGCACATAGATTATATGCTTCTTGTAATATTGTGAATTGTGATATCGTATGCCAGCTCCTCTCTAATTCTATTTTTAGTATTAATTTTTTCCAATTTCAAATCCAAAAATTAGAACTTCCCACAAGTTACTTTTAAATATTCGTAGTTACTTTTCACAGCATTGCTTTGATATTTTTCAATCCAGAGGTCTATTTGGGAATAAGAATGAAAAGAATTAAAGTAAAAGTCAAAATGCAAAATTCTTAAATAATTTGACTTATTTATCTTTCCTTATGATTTTAGATGGAAAAAATTAACAGAAATAATTCTTGTAACAGTAGACACTTTGATAAATGTGGGCTAAACCTTAACATTTCAACCAACATTTCCCTTGAATGAGGCATTCCCCATCACAAGCTGCAAGCTCAATATAGAATTGCAGTATCTTTAGTAATGAACACAGAATAGTTACAACAAAATTGATCAAATGGAGATTTACTATTACTACTTGTTAAAAGTAACTTTCTAATTTGAGATCTTCAAAAACCTGAATAAATATCATCCTATTCCATAGGATTACCTTCCTGCAGTAGTGTTTTAGCTACATATCTGAGTCATTATCCAAACCTGAAGTCTAAATATCAGTGAGCTAAAGTCAGAATTAGCCTCAACGACTATTGTGTAGTGTGGTGCTATTCTATTCATAGTCTATAGTGAGGTGGTCTTTTTGCCTGCGTTTCCGACTTGCCTTCTTTCTTATTTTGTCCTTTGGCATATCTTCAAATTGCTCAGTCAAACATTTGTGCACAATGTTTCTAACCTCGTCAACCAACACTCTATTATAAGAATCCAACCCATCTGAACACACTATATCTGCTATGTTTGCAATTTCCCTCATTGCAGTAACCTGGAGAAAAGAATGTAATGTAGTAGTCAGGTATAGATTGCTATTTGCTAGTAGGGGATGTTCATCAGTTCAGTCCAATTGTTTTTTGGCAGTGCAAACTAAACCGAACCAATATTTGGACATATTCAGCTAATTTAAAGTGACTCAGCCGAAACATAACAGATCAATTTGGTTCCGTTCAACCCAGTCAGCTTACGTGAACTTAACCTTTTTTTACTTGATTATGGCTCAAGTAAGTACTTTATTATCAATTAAAGCTTAAAAAGGGTGGCCCGATGCACGAGGCTCCCACCAGCTCCCATCAGGTAGGGTCTGGGGAGGGTCAAATGTATTCAGTCTTACCTTACCTCTGCAAACAAAGAGACTGTTCTCAGGACTTTAACTCATGACCTCCAAGTCACATGGCAGTAACCTTATCCAAGGCTCACCCTCTATTATCAATTAAAGCTTACTTTCACAAAAATTTTACAAACTTACAAGCCTAAGATCTGAAAATTTTGAATTATGTAATTCAAAACTTGATGTTTAAAATATATATATATATATATGTCTAGTTAATTGGTTTGTTTTGGTTCATTACCCAACCAGAAACCAAAGGAAACCAAATTTCTAAGTGTTCACTTAAAGAAAACAGAACTAAGTGACTTTAAATTTGTTGTATTGGCAGTTCTGATTGATTCAATTTGGTATATCACTTTTCTGGTTTTGACCACCCCGAGTTTAGCAACATTCAATCCACAGAAAAACATTAATTGAGGACTTAGTACAGACTTACAGTTCTCTGATACTCTGACTCCAGAGATGATGTAACTCTTCCAATATATCTTCGAGTAATCTTCTGGTACCAGTGCATGTATTCACCCTCATCTACAGTCTCATCACTTTCCACAATATAAAGCCAACGTTCTGACCATTCTTTGAGTGCCAAATCCATTTTCCCTAACAAGTCTACCCCATGGTCTACTATACGACTCTTACGCTCCCATCGTTGTACTTCTGTTGGAATGGTTTGATGCATGCCAAATTGCCTTAAGCAGCGATCTGGAAGGTGTCTTTCTGCCTTGTCAAAACACAACAGCATTGTTCTAGATGCCCTTAAACTCAGACTAGCTCTTATATCTTCTGGTATAGCAGAACAGTCCATACCCCTGTAAGGAAGCCATTGGACCTGTGTATCAACATTAAAGTAGACTTAGTACCTTCTTCATAATGCATATATTAAGCCAAATTATAAACACTTACATTGCAAGGATCAAGAGAATCCAAAGCCTTTCTGTAGGACAATACATTACACTTAGCTCTCGAGCCACTTTTCCCTTTCCATTTAAGTACAAAGGGAAAGCAACTACTCTCTGGTTCTTGGTTGACCTTTGGATGACCAACATTGAGGCGAGAATAACTCCAACACTATTAAAAAAAACACTAGTTAGTCGGCATTTGACCAAAACTACATGTACTATAAATGGTACAGCAACTACTAATTAACCCTTCAAACATGAGAGAAGGAAATCCTCAAATTTACTTTCAGTAAATTACCTCAAAAATTTGAAAATCCAATCACACCAAATCCAAAGAAAGAATTTTTTTTAAGTAATTCAAATACCTCAAAAAATTACTTTCCCTCCTAAAATTTCCTCATCCAAACACCACCTTAGTGAAACCAACAAAAGAATATAAAGCAGGAGTGATTAGTAAGAGTATAAAGTAATGTTTGTAACCTGTACAAGAGTTAAACAGCCACTAATGGTGCTTTGGGATTTAAGGGAGGCATTTCCAAGTGCTCTATATAAAAATGCCAATGCTGCTGCACCCCAAGCAAACTTCCCAGCTTTGTCAAAATTCTCAAACAAAGAAAGGTACATAACTGGGACTTTGTTCCCAGTTGTTGTAGAAAATATTGTACTTCCTACCAGGTATAGCAGGTAAGCACGAGTACAGCGCTCAATCTCTTCCAAAGGGGCATCTTCAGGACAATCAGAAAAGAACTCCTTCAGCCAAGTAAGCTTCACCATTCCACCATTCAGATCCTCTGGCACCCTCCCTAGTAATTTTTCACAAACTGCACTTGGTGCACTGATTGAACCTATGACAGGTTCTCCATCAATTGCCAATCCGAGTAATAGTGCTACATCTTCTAGGGTTATTGTCATTTCTCCAACAGTCAAGTGAAAGGTATTTGTTTCTCTTCTCCACCGCTCTACCAAAGCTGCTATTAGTGCATTATCAAGACTCATAGCCGGAAGTAATCGGAGGTAACCAAAACCAGCCTTCTCAACCAACTCAATCTGCTTAGGTGTAAGTTTCCACTGATCAAGCATTGAAGTATGTTCATGACATCTAAGGACACCACGCTCCTGCAGATTTGGCATGCAAAAAGTGATATGCAATTATCAGAAGATCAAAAAAAATGCAGTAGAATAACAAAAGAATTCTAAATAGAAGAAATTAATTCACCTGGCCATCCCAAACTGCTGAAGAGACATGATTATCCTGATCGTAAAGTACAGATTTATCTACTGGACCAGGATCTTCACTGAGCTCCATTTAGGGGAACTGTCCAAACACAAGAATGACACATGAAATAAATAAGAATTAATCCCACTTTGTGCTTCTCCAGCAACATATTAAACTACTGCTATGTGGAGATAAAATCACATATCAATATTACAAATAATTGTTTCAGAACTGACCTCCCGATGAAGGGTTAGGTTGAAGTATGTGTAGCCGGGTTAGAAATAGCATCATATTTAAGTTCTTATACTGTTGAGCAATGTCTAACTCTAACCATGAGTCACAAAATGACAAGTTTCTTGTACATAACTAACAAACAAAAGCTTTTCATTCCGATTTATCCCTTAGTTCTAGGTAATTTAGTGTCTAAAAGCATTTGCAAGTGGCTGTGGTGGTTTTCTCTAGAGCCTAATCCTTTATCAAATAAGGTGACTAAAAGCAAATACAATATTCTGGGAGAGCGGTTTGGATGCTAGTTCTGGGATTGGTGCTACACATGCAAGCCCCTTGAAGCTCTCCCATCAAGTATATATATCTTTCCTTTCCTTCCATACTGTCTCCTCAAGTTGGAGATGGTACTCGGATTTGGTTATGGGAGGACCATTAGATTTGAGACTTTTTCTTATCCCTCATCCATATCAATTATCTTCTATGCATAGTGCTACTATCTCTGATTTTTTAACCAGCCACAACAGTGATTCTTCCTTTATCAAATTTTTTATGGAAAGTCAAGGCTCTTTCTAATTCCTTACTATTTCATTGAAAAGGGAACAGAAATATGCCCATAATTTTATAGAAACCCTCATCAATCACTTGTAAGGTACATTCTTCCTTTTTTTTATAGAAAAAAGAAATTGTATTAAAGAAAAAAAGAAGTTTACAAACACGAGGACAATAAGGTACATTCTTCCTTAATGATGACAATTGCCAGCTTAAGAAAAATAACAAGCAGAGAAAATTACAGCAAGGTATGGCATCATGTGTGCGCAAGAGCCTAAATAAAGAACTTCAGAGACAAACAAGACAACCCTGGCCCTCAATGGTTACTATAGATTTCTACCTCCTCATCAGGACAATTGGAGAGGAAGACTTGAATACTGAAGAATATTATCACTTTAAGGCTTCTAAAAGGCTAAATTCAACCCAAACAAAGAATGATAATTCCTACAAGTTTCTGGTAAATTATAGAGGAGCCACATACTTTTATCAGAGGCACCCAAAACTAAACATAAACTGGTAACACTGAAAAAACTAAATAACCCCAAATCCAATCCTCCTCAGTTATCACTAATGCTCACTACCCATTAAGCCCTGATAATTTTCAAGACACGTCTTCAATTTCTACCTCAAATCACTTATTCCAATCATACTATTCATTTAGCAGATAGGGCAAAACGAATTACCCCGCAACAAAAGATCATTAATTTAATTAATACACAAGATGGGAAGATAGATAGAGAGAAAGGTAAGTAAGAATCGCATAATCCTAGACAGAGAGAGAAATAGAACCTGAGGAAAACCGACGCTGTAGTCCACACACTACCCCGTCAAGGTGGACGACGAGAGTGGCGACGAGATAGGTCGCAGATGGGGTAGAGCGAAGAGTTGTGAATCAAATTTCTGAGAAAAGGAGGAACCGAATTGAGCTTGATGAACTGAGGATTGCGAAGATGCTCGCAGTGGCTGTGCAGGAAGTGAACTTACATTTTCACGCTGCTTAGGTGAACTGAGTATTTTTTATTTCTCTAACTATATAATAATTTTTATTTTTTAAGAAAAATGCAGTTAATTTTATTTTAAAAAGTTTTAAATTACAATTAATTTATGGAAAAAATTTAGGTTCATTTTCTTATGTCCATTTCATCCAATTCTACCAATCATATATTGTATTTACACTCTCTTTCTTCTATGATTGGTCATATAAAAGGTGGTCTCCTATATTCTATCTCTACTGTGATTGATCATTTAAACACTTTTTGCCACGTGTCATAATTATATTAGAGAATTGGATGAAATGAACATAAAGAAATAGACCTAAGTTTTTTCCTTAATTTATCTCAAATTTCATTCTAATAATTAATATTAGTTAAATTAATAACTTCAAATAATTACATAACATTTTATTTTTAATATTAATATTAATTTATTACTTAAAATAACGTTATTTTTTATATTCTTATTTTTAATAAAAAAGTAACGTAATTTTAAATTATGAATTAATATTAATATTATATATGTGATAATATTATTATTATCTTTTGTTAATAATGTTGAGTGTTAAGATAAAATTTAAAGCTTTGAGGAAAGAAATCGCCTGCAAGTAATTAACAGTAGTTAGTGAATTTTTATTACCTTGTTGTTAAAGATTAATTTAAGCTTCTTAAGCTCATCTTGGGGCCTTTCCCATTGTGAATTTTTTCCTAGCAGGATTTACTCTCAAGCACTCAAAGGACTTCAAAGATTCACCAAGGATTGATAAATTGAAAGTTAATTAACAGTGGCATTAATGGATATCAACTTGCTATTAATGATAAATTTAATTATATTTAAAAAAAATGTAAATAGTGGGTTATATTCTATTATAAAAATGCAAACTCACAATATTTAATTTGTACATATAATGTATATTATTTTTTAACATTGAATAAGATCTATACTCTTTAAACATCATCTCGTTCAAGGCGCAAGATGAGAACAGAGAGAATTCACTTGGGAAGCCTCTCCTTATATGGGCCCAACAATAAGCGGAGTAGTGTACCCACTTGCTCACCATTTTAGCATTAAAAAAATTAAGTTAACATATATTAATGTCATCATCAATTAACTTTTCTTCCATCCTATTAATCAAATGATTAAATTGATGGCCTAATTACTCTTTTAGTCCTCAACGTTTACAATAAGTTTAACATTGGTCCTCGACGTTTCAAAAAGTTATTTTAGCTCCTCAATGTTTTTTTTGTCAAAATTGGTCCTCCAGCGTAATTTTTGTTAAATGCTGACGTGGAAGGCTTATGTGACACATCCTCTCTCCTACGTGTCATATTTGGATGATATGACACCCTCTCTCACTACGCTGTTTTGCATCACTTCTCTCTCACTCCAACTCAGCAAAACGGCGTAGTGAGAGAGGGTGTCATATCATCCAAATATGACACGTAAGAGAGATGTGCCACATAAGCCTTCCACGTCAGCATTTAACAAAAAAAAACCTGACGGAGTTACGCTGGAGGACCAATTTTGACTAAAAAAAACCGTTGAGGACCTAAAATAACTTTTTGAAAAGTTGAGGACCAATATTAAACTTGGTGCAAACGTTGAGAACCAAAAGAGTAATTTGGCCTAAATTGGTTGATACTTGATCTTTCAAGAGTTAAATTGAAAATTTTATCTTTTAAGTGCTAAATTAAAAAAAAAACATATTTTCCCAAGAATAAATTATTGATTTTCTCTAGATTTATATATAATTTGACAATATTCTTTAAAATAATTTGGCTATTCTATAATTGGAGTGAGACATATATTTTACTAGAAGCTTCACATGGACATAGTGCATGTTAAATTTTTTTTTAATTTATAAAGTATATTATAAATTATTATTATTAATTTTAAAACAGTAAATTAAAAAGTTATTTTTTTTATAACTACCACTATCATTATTCTTTTTTAAAAAAAATTACCACAACAATTATTCTTATTTTCTTTCTCCCATTATCTTTTTACATCTTTTTTATATTTTTTTAATTAGTTAAATGGTCATTCAATTTTGTATTTTTTAAATAAGCCATATAAATATAGATTATTTGTTTATCTAACATACTCTAAGGTACATATTAAGTTCTAACCTAATTGACCAATAGAGTATTTATTGTTAGTCTAGTTAGTAATTAAAGTCCCACAATTGGATAAGTTGAAGGGCTGAGAAGAATGCTCATAGTTTGAAGAGACATGACTATTCATGTATGAAAGATTATAACCATTTAATGTTAAAATTAAAGGGACATGAATATTTAATTATAAAAATTATAACAAGTCATTAAGATTGAGTATGAAAGGATATGAGTATATGAATTTGAAAAGGTTTTATCTGTTCAGTTTTTTTTCTATAAATAATCTTGGGATTATGAGCTCGACATCTTGTAATCCCGTGTTTGCAGCAAGAATTAAAAAAAAAAGCTTAAGAATCTTCACTTTTTTAATTCCACCTCAGCGAATGGTATTATTGTAATCCCATTAGATGGGATTATTTTCAACTATGATATGAGAATGTTGTAAAATAATCTTAAGAATGTAAAAATTGAAACAAACAACTTATTATGATATTCATGGGAATCATGTTCTTGGGATTATGATTTTCAGGACTAAGATTCTCGAAAATAAAAAATTAATCCACATACCAAACACCCCGTTAGAGACTCCAAATATGTGAAAAATCAACTCAAAAATAATTTTTAATATTTAAAAATTTTACTGATTATTGAAATGAAACATTAACATGTACATTAAAGCAGATGTTGAATAAATTTTTATTAGAGCTCAAGAAGTGTGCTTGGGTAAATCGAACTCATCAATTCTTAACTAAGTATCAATGTTACATTAGGTATGAAGTAACTTTAAATTTTTAGGTCAGCTATTTCTCTCTCTATTTGCCTATAAATTAACGAGGGGATTAGTTACTGATACTATTTTTAACAGTAGATATACTTTATAAAAAAATAAATCATTATTATGGGTGAGTGTATAATGCAACTCGTTGCATACATGCAATGCAATTCGGCCAATAGAATTGTGACATATGAAAAATTATATTGCATCTCAAGTTATTCTACCCACATATCACAATCTTATCGATTGAAATTGCATTGCATGCGTACAACAAATTGCATCCAAATTCTCCTTAAAAAAAGTAAAAAATTCATTTATTTTTGGAGTTTTTGGGTTGAAAATGTGGCATGGATGGACATGGACGTGGAGTGATTATACCAAACACGCCTGAGCTACGTGTACAAACATAACATGTTATGTTGTGCCTCATAATTCATATTAATTTATTATATAACCTCACATTACGATCTACACGTCTCAAAATTCCAATCCCTCACACTCATCATCAATATTCACAAACAATTTTATATAAGATAAAATTTATATGCTGTTGTTTATATATTTTTGGTAAGGTTAATCAATTAATAAAAGATATGTGTCAATTTTTAATTAATCAATTAATCAAAATTGACACATGTTTTTTTTAATTGGTTAACCTTACCAAAAACATATAAGCAAACAGTACATAAATTTTTTTCCTTATATATATATATATATTAATGTTGACATCATTAATGTCACAAAATATTTATTTTTACTTACAAAATATAAAAAATATGATAGAAGGATGTATGGTAGTTATCAAAATAATTAAATAAACAAAGTATTTTGCTAAAAGAGTCTTCATATATTAAAAAAATATTTTTGATGATTTTTTAACTACAACAACAATCAAAGTCTTTTCCCACTAGGTGGGGTCGGCTATATGAATCAAGCGATGCCAACATGTTCTGTCTTTGCACATTTCTATGGCTAGGTTATTTATGGCTAGATCCCTCTTAATCGTTTCTCCTATTGTTTTCTTTGGTCTTCCCATACCTTTAGTTATTAGGCTATCTTCCATTTGGTCAACCCTATGTACAGGAACCTCTACTGGCCGTTTTTGTATTTGTGACCAAACCACCTAAGGTGTATTTCAACTAATTTTTTGACAATAGGTGCTACCCCACTTTGATGATTTTTTAACTAATAAAAAATTTTTTAAAGTGCTCTTAGCAAAATCAATTAAAAAAAAGAAGAAATTTTTGGAATTTTATAAGATAAGCAAAAGCTATCATTTTGGCTGTATCCTAAATCCTGATCTATCAATCTATCATTATTATAGTGGCCACCTCTCTACTTCTTTCTCTCAATGCTCTTCCTTCTCTTCCTTCCTCTCTCTCTTTCATATATTTCATTAATTAAATTGTTCAAGTTTCATCATATTTAAGATCACATTGATTATTATTAAAGCATCTTTCATGTCATTATAAATGAAATTAAACTGTTGAAATAGTCACTGATTATTACAACTTTCTAGTTTTTAATCCCCGCCACAATAGTTGTCTTATTTTTCCAAACACATGACTCATCATTTATCATTTACTATTTGTTCTGGATATATGTTCAGCGATACTGAATTTCAGTACATCATTTCAATCAGTGATCTTTAATCCATTTAAAGTGGATTCTTATTATTAATGTGAGTTTTATTAATTAATATTAACAAATGGCATTGCATTATTGAAATGATGCATTAAAGTTCAATAGTACAGTAATAGTGAAGTTTTATCCTTTAATTTGTTTTGACATCAACATGATGGAAAATCTCTTTTATATAGAAGTTTTAAATTAATGATCTATGCATAATTAGCTTTTAACTTTTTTTTTGGTTCAATTTTTAAAAATGTATTGATATAAGATTGAATGTGAAAATTTATTATGTTATTTTATTATTAATCCCACTAATTAAGTATAAAATATAAATTTGAGGCAAAAAAATATAAAAATATAACTCATCTATTCAATTTAGATCAGATAAAATATACTTTATATGAAGTGTACTTCAATTGATGATCTGAATTGTTGATCGATTGCTATAAAATTACATTTTAGCTGATCAACGATTTGAATTGTTAACTAAAATATACTTCATATAAAATTATTTTAGCCCATCCGAGTTTGTCATCTATTTGTGTCCGAACTATGTATTAAGACTCAAAGTATACTAAAGATTACCTAATAATATAATATGATTCAAGTTATAATAATAAATGTCTCATGACAAAGATAAAAACTCTCTTAATAAAAAATTTTATATTCAAAACTCAAATCTAAAACTTTATTTTTTTAAGAAAATAAAATAATTATCACTCTAACTAGCTCAATTTTAAAGTTACTATATAAATCGAAGATTAAAATGGAACTTCTAGGTAGATCTATCCATGAAGAATTAAATGTTACACATGATTTAGGGAGCATATATCATAATCTATATATTTGTTCATCATTAATTTATATTAATTTTCATTATACATGTGTATGTGGTCTGTAAATGGTATAACAAATAATAAGTTTACTTGCATTACAATTAACCTCCTTCTCCAAATCTAGTTTGTATTAATAATCAATTAACATCCTCTCATATCGAATCCTTGACTAAATGTTTAATAATATACTCAATTAATTAAGTATCAACTTTGTTAATTGTTAAATTTTGTGGTTGACAATATCGAGAAAGAAAAATAAGATATTGGATTTTCTTAATACTGTCAAAATGGGTTTCGGTCGGCGGACTAGTCCGGTCAGCCCACTAATGAGCGGGTTTGGAATTGAAAAATAAGTCCGTTTAAAAAGGGGCTTAAACGGGTCTCGCAGGGTGCCCGTAAAAATTTTTTAAAAAATATATTTGTTTAAAATATGTATAAATATATATGTTTTAGGTAATTTTATATGTTAAATAACAATTTTATTTTAATAATGTGTATAAATAATAATAAAATATTAATTTAAAATAAAAAATTCTACTTTTTAAGTAAATATATAATTTTATAATTATTTTTTTAAAATAATATATTTAAAAAAAATAAAAAAAGTGCTGGCAGGCCAATATGGGTGGGTTTGGGCATCAATTCCCAAGCCCGCCTAATAAACAGGCCGGCCTCGCCCGGCACGTTTAATGCCAGCCCGTCATGGGTCAGTGCGGGCGACCCGTTTTGACGTACAAGATCTTGAAAATAGATCCTCTAAAGTAATTATCTACATTTTTTGTGGAGTTATGAGAGAGATAGAGAAAAAGAAAATTAAAAGAGAAAATAATTAAGAAAGAAAACAGTTTTCTTCTCTCTATCTCTCTCATAACTCCACTAAAAAATATAAAAAATTAATGTAGATGATATATTTTCCTAAATCTTCTGCAGTGAAATAGACAATAAAATGAAGAGAGAGAAATATAAGAAAAAAATAAATGGGTTCCACCCTATTAAATTTTATCTCAGCTCTCATAATTAATTTTTTATTGTCTTTCTCTCTCTTCATTTCATCAATCATCATCCACCTCACACCATGCAGAGTATTTATTCTCAAAAAAATACACTGTATACAATATTTAATATTTATTATTCATTTATAAATCAATTAAATTTTATTTCTTAAATTTAGAAATAGCCATAATTTTACAAGTTTACAAAATTTGATAGGAGTTAGACGATCTTCCTTGTAGATTGTAATTAATGTAAAGAATTAAGTGTAAGTACGTGTTTAACCAGAAAAAAATTGAAAGAAACCATAACTTAACCCGTTTCATTCATGAAAAATTGTAGTTTTTTTATCCTCTCGTTCCTTTGAAAATGAAAAAGATCCCATCTTTTCAAGTAATCTCTCTCTCTCTCTCTTTCTCTCTGTGTTTAGCGGTTTGAAGTTTGAAGCTTTCTTTCATTATTTTCTTCTCTCTTCCTTTCCACATAACGCCGTTAGAACCGGTCTTTCTATCCATTTCTTGCATCAGTCCCTACCCTTTTCATTTTCAGCGCTTTATTACCCTCCTTTTTCTGCTCTTTCTTCTCTTTCTCTCTCGTTAGGGTTTTTGAATCTTCCATTTTCGTAGTACCATCCAAAATATCCCAATCCCTCTTTTTTCCCTCTTCCTCTCTTCCTGTTCATGACTTCTACTTCTGTGAAGATGAAGAACAACATGATGCCCCCTGCCCTCGTCTCCAATCTTCAACAAGTCCTGCTCAGCAGGAAAGGAGGTGACCAAGGCGACCAATCAGAGGACAGTGCTGAAGCCGCGGAACCTTCTTCTTCTACTTCCGCGCCTGATTCCACAGAGCTGATTGATAGCTCGAAGCCTATCGTCCTTGTCACCAATAGTGATGGGGTTGAGTCCCCTGGCCTTACTTACCTTGTTGAAGCTCTTGTTCATGAAGGACTCTACAATGTCCATGTCTGCGTTCCTCAATCGTGGGTTTTCTTTTGTTTTTCCAAATCTTGATCAATTTATCTATCTATTGATTTGTCTCATTTGTCCCCTCCAATTTCTTGGATTTTGTGAGATTCTTCTCATAATTTTGACATGCTACCTCACTTTCCCCACATAGAGTTATTTTGTAGTTTGTTCTCATTCATTCAATTTTGGAATTTTCCTGTCATACTCGTATCTGTGTTATTTGCTAATTCCTAAAATGCTTGTTTTAGGGACAAATCGGCTTCTGGGCACTCTGTAACTCTCAGAGAAACGGTGGAAGCGAATTCTGCTGAAATGAAAGGTGCCATTGCGTTTGAGATTTCAGGTATGGCTTGTATCCTCTTCTGTTTTTAAGGCTTTCTTCCCATGGTATCCGTTGTCAAAATACATAAAGGGGTTGGTTTGTGATCGGATTCTATTTGATTCGGCCTGAATTTGCTAGAAATCAACACATTTTGACGAATTTAACTTAATTGAACATTGGCTGCTTATCATCTTATCTCTTCTTGCTAGATTCCACGTATTTCACTATGTGAATTGGGGCATACATAAATGATCCGGATGTACTGGCCTAAATTTATTTGTATATATATATATATATATATATAAATCATAATAGTAGTAATAATACATATGAAATTAATCAAACCAGCTATTATTACTTTATTTTTTGGTTAATAGAATTTCATTTTTATATTATCTGTTCTCACAGGCATAATCTTTATGCGGGTTTATCATTGTAGTTGCAGCTTTTTAATTCTGATAGATTTGCATTTGTTTTATTCTCTTATAATTTATAATCAGGAACTCCTGTGGATTGTGTTTCACTAGCATTATCAGGGGCCTTGTTTTCATGGTCAAAGCCTATGCTGGTTAGCACCTATATTCTGCAATTAATAATATCATGTGTGCTGATTGCATGAACAAAGTGGTGATAATATAATATAAATTTCAGGTTATTAGTGGAATTAATCAGGGGTCAAGCTGTGGTCATCACATGTAAGATTAGCTCATCTCGTACTTGATGAATCAAGTGTATATATAATATATCCTTTAGAATAGTAGCCATTATGCAGAGATCAGCGTTAATCTCATGCCTTAAAATACTCCAGGTTCTACTCAGGTGTTGTTGCAGGAGCTAGAGAGGCATTGCTATGTGGTGTACCATCACTGTCAATATCATTAAATTGGTGTGTTTATGATTTTTTGGTATATATTGTCTTAACAGTGTTTTTCCACTGGAGATTATTAAATGGTATCATATTCTGTTGTAGGAAGAAGGATGAAAGCCAAGAAACAGATTTCAAGGATGCAGTAGCAGTCTGTCTACCAATAATAAATGCAGCTATCAGGGATATTGAAAAGGAAACTTTTCCAAAAAGCTGCTTTCTGAATATAGAAATTCCCACATCTCCTCTGAATAACAAGGTCTGCAAATTTTATCACGATTTGGATTTGTTTAAACATTTTGTTACATTTAAGCTATAGTCTAGGTTTAGGCCATATATTGTACAAAATCTTGTATGGCTGAGATTATTGCTTGATGATGCACTTTCATTTCTTCTCGGTTGTTTACTGTTTCCATGGTTGCATCTAGGTCTTCATGTGCATGAGCTTTATGTTTAGGCTCTGCTTTCAAATATTTACTATTAATATCAGTCATAAGAGTTAATTTCCCATTACAGACCTTAAACTTTTATATAGCGAACCAATTACCTAAACACATTTAAATAATAATTATTGGTAGCGAGTGGTGGCACATGGTGTGATGCCATGGCTGTGGTGTTGCATATTTCAAATAGCACATATGGTGGTACATCCCACAAGTGTGAATTGCTGTGGCACAAGGTGCATGCCACCAGTGTCTTGTGAATGGAAGTCTTTATGGACGGCATTCTTCACCTGTCCTGAAAGCACATCCCGGATCCCCTCAATGTTGCACTGTGAAAGCTTGTCATGGCACTAGGAGCCCTTGTTGGTGCCCTCGTCATTTTGGATTATAATTCACATCTGTTTTTCTAAGTTGTTGGTCAGCAACTATGATTCAGATAAATGAAACACAAACGATACCAATTTAATTGAAATACAGATTGGGATACCCTACCAAGACTAAGCATAGGGGTAATATATTATATCCCAATACCCAAGCAAGTCAACTCAGTTAAAATTTTAAGTTACTAATAAATGAACCCTAATTTTCCCCAAATTCTCAATTACGAACCCTAATTCCCAAATGACACTTACATCACAAGTTAAGATGGCGAACAACTAAATTTTAGTCATACACTCATATTGAACTAATATTGTAAGATATGAAATTGCAATAAACCTCAGTTTCCTCCCCCTGTTTTTTGGGCATTTGGTTGGGAATTGATGATGACATTTTGAATATTCTGAATGTTCATTAATTGTTTACAACTTTACCTATTTCACATCTTAGTTGAAGATCATAAAAGGTCAGTGTCAATATTCAGCTTTTCTCCCCTTTTCAAGATCCTTGTCTTGTTGTATTGACTTTAAAACTAGAAAGAGGCGCAATTTCAATTGTGTATTTTATGTTCAAGCTGCAAAAGACAATTGAATTGTAATTCTCTTACTGCTGATTATCGTTTTTAATTAACATGTGTAAGTCCTTTTGCTTTTGGCAGTAAATTCACCACTTCACTTGTTTGAATTCTTGACTTTTTAACCAAGCTCTTGATTTTTCTTTTTTGAACTGATTTCTTTCCAATATGTTTGTACATTATTAGGTTGTGCACAAAGTCTTATTAGGTTGCTTTGTGTTCTGTCTTTTCAAAACCTTCAAAATGGTTATGCTTTGAATTTTATGTCCATCTTTGCTAAGTTATTAATAAAAATATATTTCAATGCGGTTATGTGGCTATTTGTTTCAAGTTTATGTTAATGATGCGGTGGAGGTGGCATCAGATTATTACAGAAAATCATTAATGCATTCTGGATGTTTATTCTTGTGATAGTTCAAAGCTTGTGCTGTTGTCAAGAAAATCATAATAAAGAAGCTAAGAGACCATGCTTTCTTTTATATTAGTGAAACTGATGTTGAATTGGGAGTTTAATAATCTTGTAAGGTTTGTGCAGAAAGTAAACTAAAATACCCGAGTGTGCCTGATTTGAGTTATGGTCTTCTAGATGACTCGTTGAATATTCCTTGAATATGCTGTAATGAATTATTATTTAGAATTGGGTTGTTTTTCAACATTTACAACTTAGAAAGGGTAAAGTTTTGTATACCAGAATACCATGAGTATGTTTGAAAGACAAAGAAGCACTATACATCAGCTGAAAATTACAAGAACAAGCCTTTAACAGTGAATATGATGGATAAATTTCTAGGAAATTTGCAGTATTTAGAGCAGTATATGAAAGAAGCTTCAATAGAGTTCAACCAGTGGAAATAATTGATATGCTGACACTTATTGGTGATGAACTGATGATACATTCTTCTTCAGTTTCATTTGAGCAATCAAATGTGGCTCTGATAATTTGACTCTACCTAGTTCATTTTGAATTTACATCTATGGAATTGGCACCCTCTCAACAAAATTTTCAGATTGCTGATTGTTTATTGTGTATGCTTGTGTTTGATCTTGATGGATTGAACCTGCAAATTCCTGTTCAAGTTTATCATGGCTACTGTTTGTTGGTTGCATTTTGTTATTGGAGTATTTTCATTGTAGATCCATGTTATATTTGTTTGAAGTAAGCTATACTTTGTTCTTAGATTCAAATCATTCAAAATATTTTGCATTTTTTTCTATCTCTAGGTAGTCTCCTTACCTGGGTGTGGTTTTATTGTTTTATTGCAGGGTTTCAAATTGACCAAGCAGAGTATGTGGAGATCCACTCCAAACTGGCAAGCTGTTTCATCTAGCCGCCAACCTCCTAGTCGTTTTGCGGCCAACCAACAAGGTCTTGGCCTTCAGCTTGCACAGCTTGGACGAGATGCCTCTGCTGCTGTAAGTATCCTACATACTTACAACTGTGTATGAGTTTTGTGTAATCAGAAGGCATTATAGTGCTTCTGTTGATGCTAATATTGGGACTACTCTCATCTTGGTCACTTCAGGGAGCAGCACGTCGATTAACTACACAGAAACAGAATTTGGAGGTTATTGAATCTGTTGGAGCTTCTGGAAAATCCAAGCCCAGCAGGGTGAAGAAATACTTCAGACTAGAGGTAATTAGGAGGGAGGAAAAGCAGAAATCCCTTATAAAAAAATTTGCTTCAATATTGTCAGAATCATGTTACTATTGAAGTTTATCTGTTTAACCTGAGTATGACAGATAGAGGTCTATAATTTTTTTTTGAGTTGTCTAAAATCTTGGAAAGAGTTATTTAAAGCATTGCCTTATAAAATTTACATTTTTCGTCACAATGCATCAGGTGTGTATTTTGACTCTAATGCGTTTTTATGGTTTGTTTGTTCCGTAATCAAATGATTTGAAGTGTTTGTAGAGGTAAACTTAACCATACTCTACTTGTATCTGCAGTTTTTGGATAAGCAGCATGAAGGCATTGAAGATAATATGGATTACAGAGCACTTGAAAACGGATTTGTAAGTTGGAGCATTGAATTATCTTAACTGAATTAGCTGTAGATTATTTCATTAAGCAACTGTCACACCTATCCTAAAATAAGTATTCACCTTGTTTCCTTTTCAGGTTGCAGTAACTCCCATTTCTCTTTCTCCTCATACTGATACGGATATCCAAATGGCAGCTTCTGATTGGATCTCTGCTGTGCTTCCAAATGAACAATAAACTCGAAAAGTTCAGCAAGATTGTGTACATTTGAGAGTTATGATAATTCTTTCTTTATTTTTTTTCCTCACTATTTTTTACTCGAAGAAGGGAGGAAAGGGATAGTCACACCAATTCTGTAGTTGTTTCCAATCTGTACTGTTCCTTTTTGTGTAACATTTTTTCTTCTGATTTACTTGTTCATTGTTTCAGTTTCTTTTGGTCACTTTTGTTAGTTGTTTCTTCTGTGAAGCAAATGCTTCTTGTAATCTCATAGGCATATTTTGAAAATGCCTTTACACGTCTGTCTGTAACTTCAATTGCTAGCAAAACTGTGGTGCAGGTGTAATTTTCAATATAATTCTCTGTTTGAATATAGTTAAACTTCTTGTGATGGTTTCTTAGAATGCTCTTCTTTGATATCTATAGGAGTTGTGTATGATGTGCTTATGCTAAATAAAACTAAAAAGAGTAAGTACAGCAGAAGGGAAGTAATGGCTAAAAACAAAAGTCAAGGGAATTAGTTTTTCAAAAACTAATCACAATTTCTCATCAAATCATCAATTATCAGAATTATTTTGGAAGTTCCTATCTTTTATCTTACATATATGCCTATTACATAATATAAGTATATAACTATTAAAAGCCTTTTTTTTCTAAAAAAGATTTTCACAATACAAAATAGTTATATATATATATTAGAAAGTTTCCATATTATTAGAATTTTATGAATGTGTTAAATTTAGTTAAAGTGACTAGTATATATCATGTATATTTTTTCAATAACATCTAAATATCTTTTTTGGTTTCCACTTTCCACATGTATTATATCCTTCTATTTGATAACTATGTTGAGTTAGTGAAAGTAACGTAATAAGAATAGAGCTCTTCCAATAAAAATTTTTTTACGTACAAGACTCAAAATTTTGCTTAAAAATAAAGTACTTATTATTCCAATTAACAAGCACAATAATTAATCTCCTTGATCGATGAACTCTTGAACATGCATAAAAAGGCCAAAAATAAGTAATGAGGTAAGTTTTATCTTTTACAAAAGGTGACATAATTTAAAGAGGCAAAATACTATTTAGTCCATGAATTATTGATCAAACTACTATTTAGTCCTTGAATTTATCAAAAATACTACTTAGTCCCCGAAATGTTTAACTATGTCAATTATTTAGTCCCCGAATTTGTAACTATGTCAACTATTTAGTCCCCAAACTTGACAAAAAATACTATTTAATCATCGAATTTGCAACTCTGTCAACTATTTAATCTCCTGACTGTTACCTGATATAGTTGATAGAGTTGCAAATTCGGTGATTAAATAATATTTTTGACAAGTTGGGGATAAAATAATTGATATAGTTATGAATTCAATGACTAAATAATTAACATAGTTAAGCATTTCGGGGACTAAATAGTATTTTTAATAAATTCGAGGACTAAATAATAATTTGACCAACAATTCAAGAACTAAATAGTATTTTGCCTCTCAATAAAAATTCTAGGTGGGACCTTGGCACTTCACAGCCCGCGTTCGTGATCTCTCTGGAGTTGAGTTTCTCAGTGGTCACTAGGGTTCAGGAATTAGCACTGCAAACAATGGCTTCCAAAACCCTTTTGAGAAGTGGAACTTCGTTCTTCAATCGCCTTTCGAACTCATTTCTCCATTCAAATCGACAAGTTGTGTCGAATGCCCATGAATTCACTCACAAGCTATTATTCCCTTCCGTCTCTAAGCTCCCAAATTCTCTCCACCTTCCGCAAAACGACGCCGAATCGCTGAACAAGTTCGGCCCTGAAGGGTTCCTGTACCCGTGTGGCCTCCCCTCTCTCCGTTTCTTCTTACCTGATGGTACGCTCGCTTTCTTTATTTTGAATGTTGAATAGCTCGCCGAGATTTTATGTATTTTAATTCAGTGATTTGATATTGGCAATTCTTCTCGCTTGTGTTGAGTTAGTAAATTCTCAATGTGTTTTAGGTTTTTGAAAGAAACAAAGGAATAGTAGGCCCTTGTTCTGTCTAACGTTTTTGGTCTCTAGTACTCTATGAGCTAGTTTGTTTGTTTGTTTAGTTTAATTTCGTTTATTAAGCGAGGCTTTCTGGGTATAGATGTGCTCTTTTGTGGTTTATAAGTTTGCAACGAGTAAATGTGAAATGAATTGCATATTTAAAATAAGAAATGAGAGCACAAGTGAAGCTCTTACTCATAAAAATGAGATCTTTTTGCACTTCAGCTACTTTTTGAAATGTTAGCTGTCATTGGTTAAGTTCGATGGATTGACTGCTAATGATGCCGTGAAATTGTGAGGTTATTCATTTTGAGTTTTTATATGGTTCACTGTGCCAATATTTACCAATGATTTGTTAGTCATTTTGACAAGTATGCAGAGTTAACTATACTGAGCTACACTTGCTAAGTGCATACAGTCCCTCCGTGCTTTTCTTAGGATAAATTCCCACTTGAGTTGACACATAGATTATAATATTTATTAGACACGTTTAAATCAGATATTTTGTAGCTTAAAAATTAAGTTACAAATCTTTTCTGCTCTGATCTATTAAATATTTCTAATTTTTACTATTAGGATGCAAGCAACTAAAGAAGAAATGCTGTTTGTTGTTGTATAATATGGTTCTAAAATGCCAAAATATTGATGCAGCTCTTAATAGGACTCTTTTTTTGGGGCATTCAGATCTTTGTTCACTGTTCAGGCTATTCCTCTTGATAAATTTATCTTTAAATTAAAGACAGACGTATCTAGAAGGATTTTTTTTTTGCAGAAAGAATAGGAGTAGGAAAATCATATGACTTGATATAGGTTGTTGAATAAGTAGAGAGTTAAATACAAATTATATATATATTGATCTAAGTTAAAAGGTGTTTCTACCATTGCTACTATTATTTTAATGGAGTGGGATGCAGAAAAGATGAAACGTTTTTCTTATGAATAGTTTGCTAAACTTTATATCTACACACAGTCTTTGTTATCAGAAGCATATGTGAAATTTTTTGTCAACTTCTCATGTAGTTGGCTAAGATGGGCATGTATTTGTTTTACCAATATTGTATTCAAGTTTCAATTAATCTTTATCTCACTCTCAAATGTTAGTACCTGTTTAGAATTTTTATTAGAGATAATTTTTCCATACTGACTGCCATTACAGAAGGATATTTCTCTACCTTTGTTTTTTTGTTTTTCATTGTTTTCATTCTTCTGCAGGGGATGCCTCTTCATCAGAAGAACCAATGCTTTTATTTCCAAAAAGAACATTCCAACCTAGCATTATCAGGAGAAAGAGGAATCATGGATATTTTGCTCGGTAAATCTCAACTTTTGACCAACATTTTCCTAGTTCTCCTTTACAGATTACCACAAATAAGGAAAGCTTTTTAACCCCTTCCTTCTACATGAGTGTAACAAAATTCAACTTTAGAAGTCTTTTGGGAATCTTACCATGCTTCAAGACGCTTGTAAAAGTAGTATGAGGTATAAAAAAGAGAGAAGAGAGGAAGAGATTCAAGTATTGTGGAATACGTGAGTGAGTTGCTCCTTACGTCTTATTCTTATTTATTGGTGAAAGGTAAAGTACTACAATGAAGTACAAATTGAATTAAGACACTATTCTAGGAGCTATTCACCAAGACGAATGTAGACTCTTATGTACATAATTATAACACGAGGCATATGCAGGAAATTTGAAGGAATCACAAGTTATTTAAAATTTGAAGACTCATATAATCTGATCATTAGATTTGTTAGCATAGAATAGTAACAGAAATTATCAAGCATATTGAAGTTACAAACAATTCACATGAACAAAAAAAAAAAATGCTAAGTTGCTAACTATACTTGCAGGGGATATGGTTTGTGACACTGTATAATTTCCTTTACTGCCAATGCCACTAGACGAGATTGTGATGATTTTGGGATAGATAAGTTCACAACGTCGACATGACGCATACTCTAGAAATATTTCATGACTAAACAATGATAGGGTTAATGGCATGCAACTTATAGACTATGACTTAGCAAACTGAGTGCTTGCCATAAGGCCCTTGGCATGGGCCAACCTCCTCACCGTTTCGAAATGGTCACAGCATTCACATTTAGGACTTAATTGGATAGTCGGACAAAACTGTAAATTTATATGTATGGCTGATGTGCATTTTATCATCAGCAACTTTAAAAATTAGAATTGTGCTGATGTAGATGGATGTAGATGATATCAATGACAAAATGTTCCTTTCACGTGAGCAGGAAGGCAACCAAGGGTGGTAGAAGAGTCATTGCTCGAAGAATAGCGAAAGGTCGTTCAAGGATTACAGCTTAATATCACTGAATTTGTGGCCAAATATTCACTGTAGAAATTTACTGGGTTGAACAGCGAGTGCATTTTAGTGTGCAATATTTTAGGGATACAAGATGTACTGAGTTTTTTTGTTTTAGATTGTCTTAATAATTCAATATGCATGTTTGAAATTATTGTCAGATGCAATTTGTAATTCTCAACTTATTAATACTTGAATTTCAGCTTCACTTTTTCTAGTTGAACTTGAAGTAAGTAGCACAATGATTTGATTTTGTTATGACTTATGACCAAATGTTTTGGCATGAGACTTGAGTCTTATGTTGGAAGAATGAAATTGTTACATGAACTTTTGAGCTCACCAACCTTGTGAGTTAACTTTTAAGTTAATGCTCTCCTGAAGGCTCAAATCAATGATTTCAAGTTTAATCTAAATCTAAAGCCTTTTATGAGCAAGGTAACCTTCTTCAATAGGTGCAATTCAGCCCCCATCTTTTCAGTTTGGTGGAAGGTTGACTTTAGAGAGGTAGTATAGTAGAAAGTTGGCTGAACTTGGTGATGTTATTGATTTGAAGAGGCAATATTGTTTCTATCTTTTGCTAGAAACAAGAAAGGACCTTGAAATTGTGTGATCTCCTTTTGCATAAAATGCAAGATGATCAACTGGGTGGAAAATTTTGGACTCAAGTCTGTGTATCCTCTTCTTTGAGGCTCAAACTCTCTCTTTTGACTAGGAGTCCCGTTTATTGGTTAATCTTCTTCAAGCAAATCTTAGTATTGAGAAATTATTTTAGGGTTGGTCTATGATGCAACTTGTTGTATGCATGCAATGTAATTTTGGCTGATAGGATTGTGACATGTGAAAAATTGCATTGTATCTCAAGTCATCCTACCCACATGTCACAATCCTATCGGTCGAAATTACATTGCATGCATGCAACAAGTTGCATCATAGACTCACTCATTATTTTAACCTTTTGTCTAGGCATCCTAACTACTAGTAGCTTATTCTTACTATCATAATTTTGGTATAATAAAAAGGCATTTACTCCCTAAATGATAAATTAGGTGAGGGGATGTGTCAGTCCAAGGTCAGAGTAAGCTTTCAGGTTTAGAGAATACTTACAAGCTCGTATACAGATAATTCATCAAATGAGAGATCATATAGAATCAAACTTAATCTACGCATTTGTCATGAACAGAAAGTGATCAGGTGAACCAATTATCGTTTTAGGTAACTTCCAACATATTTACAAGTCTTGAGAGGCAATTTATGCCATACCTGGTACATGATTGAACCTCAAGCGAAAAGATCTTGCAAAGCAAGTCAATGCAAAAAGCAGGTATTGATTTCTTATCAACTTTTGCGTCATGCTCAGTTCCCTGTATTGAAAAAAAAAAAGTCTCAAGAAGATGAAGATGAGAGAGAGGACTGTGATGAACAAGATGGGCCATGAGAAAGAAAAAGAAAAGGAGCTTTTGAAGATTCTGAAACATGAAAACTGATTGGAATGCCAGAAAAAAAGAAAGGGCCAGCCAAGAGTGATGAAGCATTGTCTCTGAAAATCCAAAGAAGAAGATGAAAGTCCACATCCAAAGTTGTTATGGGTCCTTTCTTTCCATTATTGAGCAAACGCGTAGCTTGCTGTCAACAAGCAAGCTCTTTCCTTTTTTTTCCCTCTCTTTTTTCATTGTTATAATGAATAAGTGATAGATAGATTGAGAATTTCCCACTGATTGAAGAAATTATTAGGACACACCTTTTTTTATTATTTTATTTTTTGTATTTCGAAAAAATATATGATGGGGTTGGGGGAAAAGGTGGTTTTTTATGTAGTAAATTAGCATATGATTGAAAATGTCTTTGTCTGAATTTAGTTTTTTATTCAGAAAGATTCCTTATATCTTTAACAAAAATGCACTAATTAATTGCCAAATAGTAAATACCCACATTTTTTTTAATTATAACTTTTTAAATCAAGTGCCACAGCAATATTTATTTAAATTTTGCTTATGCTTGTATAGTCGGTTCCAAGTCCGAATAAAAAAGTATTGTTATGTTAGGTGATTGACAATCAACATAAAACTTTGCTTAATCTTATAAATATGAATCAATGACGTAAACATGTTACTACGTTGGTGTAATTTAATCCATATAACAAATCCTATTTAATGAAAAAAAGGGTTTAATTATTGTCGTTGCCACAACAATATTTAGATTAAAGTAAAATGGAATCCTCTTTTGTGTGCCATGAAATTGACAAGTTCTTTCACAAGACTAATTAAATTGCACATAGTTTTTTTTTTTCTTTTAAAGAAGGTATTTATCGTTAAGTACGATGACTAATCATTTCACTGACTTAAAAAACAATTATATATTCCGATGACTTATGATTATTCCTTACTTAAAGTTATGGACTGAACCTTGATATTATTTAGTTAAGAGTATATGAGTTCAATTCGGTGCTTCTTGAATTCAATTGTATTAGAATTGACAATCCTATCATGCATGCACTAGCTAATTGACACAAACCAAATGATGAAAATGGAAAAATAAAAAAATGAAAAATAAAAAGATATGACTATGAAAGCACATACCGACAGAAAATCATATTGACTTGTGCATGCAGGTTCATAGTTCCGGCCTGCAGCTACTTCCAACTTTTAATCTTCTTTGTTGTTTTGCTTTCTTTAATTTTTTTTTCTCTCCTTTTATTACAATCAAGACGTTGGAAAGGACTTTTTGTTTTTCTTCCTTTTTCGAAAAGTTAATCCATTTTATAAGCAATGATTTATTTTCCCCCCGGATATGTTAAGGATAGGATATATAGGGTAGTGGTCTCTCTTCATAAGGTCCTACAACTCTTGAGGCCATTTTATTTGTTTCTTAAAAAGCATAAGGCAATTATGTTCATTTCAAATATTGTCGGATAATAAATATGTGCACACTTTATTTTTTTTGAAAAGGATTCGAATTTTTGTTTTACTTTTTTGGTAAGCTTAATTAGAATTTTTACTGTTGACAGCAGTGACTAATCTCCTCGTATCGGGGATTTTCTATCTCCAAACACACTCAAGAATCAAACTTCTAATTAGATGCTTAAACAATCTAACTAAGTACTCTCGTGATTCAAATTTTAATTTCTATTAGATCCAATCCCATTGGTTATAGGCATGGTTTTAAATTGGGGTCCGCAATGCATATTGCGACCGCAATATTGCTGTTGCAGTGCTTGTCGCAACCGCATCACACAGCAATTTCGGTGTGATGCGATTTCATATAAAACGCGGCTAATTATATGAGTTTATGACTATTTAAGAAGTTGAAACGGGAGTGTAGAATGAGTCTATGTCCATGGAAGAAAAAGAGAAAAAAATATGAGAGAATAATATATATTTGATGTATTTAATGTTATAATATATGTCAATTCTTTTAAAAAATTCACGGCTACAGCGGCCGCAACCCGCATTGTAATGGCCGCAATATCCGCAACCGCAGTAATTACAACGCAACCGCAACCGCGACCGCAATTTAAAACCTTGATTATAGGTAATTTTGACAGTGATATTGTTTGGAATAATATCTGATTTTTTAAGGAAAATACATACATAACTAGTAAGTTATTTTTTAATAAATTAGTATTAATCTAAAAAAGAAACAGAAACCATATATATATATATATAACAGCTATTATATAAGTCCATAAACTTACCAATCAATAATGTCTAAGAATTATAATAACCATTGCATATCTTCAATCACAAGATAGAATTAATACTGGTTGCTTTAAACTTTTTTTGAATTACTAGAACATGCATGAGAAAGTGTACTATATATATGTGTGTGTGTGTGTGACATAGCAGACAATAGTACAAGCTTATCTAGGTAGCCTCTTAGGTTTTCGTTTTCATTTTAAGGGCAATTTGGCCTCATGTGCATATATTTAATTTACGGGTTGACTATATTTTGTGTACTACCTACAAATATTGGAAAAAAAGAAAAAGAAAGAAAGCGAAAGGAGTGAAACAATATCGTCTAAATTATACCAACTTATTGTAAAGTTTAATTAAAAGTTATACTTGAGCCTTCTGCTTTAAAAGATTATTTAATTATTTTTAAATGATTTCTTCTAAAATAAAATTTGGAATGAGAGAGAAATATTTGTGTTTGAGCAATTTAATTAAAATATAGTTTTTTTAGTAGTTGAAAAGTAGTTTGTATAAAAAATACTTTTGACGGATCAACAAGGTCTGACACAGTTGGTAGATGGCCGAGTCTCTTAAGCATGCTGTTCTGGGTTCGATTCAGGCCGTGTGTATGAAAAAAACTTTGTTGGGAGAGGCAAAACCCACTTCGGTGATGCCTCTGGCTACTTATATATATACTTTTGACGGTAAAATGACCAAAAAGAATATACATAAATTTAGGGTGTTAATAATATTGTTATTAAATAGATAAATTGGTATAAATATTTATTATTCTTAGTTTTTATTACACTAATAAATATAAAAGATTAATTAGTTTATTAATTTAATAAATTATTAATTTTAATTAAAATTTTATTATTTATGATTATTATTTTTATTAATTAAATATCTATTCATGTTATTTAAATAGATAATTGATAATATTTTGGAAAAATAAATAAGGATATGTAGGCATGGGAAAATATAAAAGTTTAATAAGGATATTTATGTTATAAAATATTTAATTTTAGCAAGTTGAAGCTCTAATCTCTAATAACTTCTTCTCTCTAAAAAACTTCTTTAATTCGGTTAATACTCAAGTCAAAAGCACTTCCTAGCTAGCCCACAAAAAAAGCTTGTCCAAAAAGTCAAAATTTTAAAATAATAGTGCTTTAATTTTAACCTTAAAAAAGAGCTTGCCCAAAACAGGCTATTAGTATACATGTTGTACAATATTGTTACACAAATCTCCATTTAAATTTTTTTGTCATTGAAGTTACTATTTTAATTTATATAATATCTATTCATTTTAGAACAACAAAATTATTTACTGATATTCCTAAACTAGGAGACGGTCGGAATAATTAAGGAGAAATAAGAGACCCTCGAATGAAGGATGATATAGGGAGTTGAATTGGGTGGCAAATTCAATGCCTATAGAGAGATTAGAGTCTACGTAATTTACTTGAGATGTTGGAAGATGGTCCCAAGTTTAAAAGAAAAGGTGAATTAAGGAGCCTTGGAAAGGCCGACCTAAGCTAGGTCTCTGCGGAGGAGTTCTCGAAAGAATAATATGAGTGCGGGGAAGAGAGGAGCTCAAGTGAGATAATTGTGTTCTCCATGAGAAGCGAAGACCCCTATAAGTACTAGTTCTGATTAGTTGGAGAACAGTGAGTTACTCTCGGATGCATGCCCATCGATCATATGAAAAGTTGATCGATCGATCAGACCGCTCCCAAGATAACATTTAGTTATCTTTATTTTTATATATTAAAAAATCCACGTTGAATCATAATATAAATTTAATTTCATTATATTAGTTGTTATATTAAACATATGAACAAATCTTATTTTACATAAGAACAATTATTTTTTATCGACGAAAAATAAATTAATTAAAAGGGAGATATACAATTGTCATTTTTCAAACCTCATGGTAGGGAAGTGTACTCAACACTACAATATTAGTATATTACAATCATTTATAACCACACAATTGGCATACACAGCTGTACTTTCAAAAGAGAATTCAAAACTCGATCATAAATTAAAATTTCTTCAAATAGGTGACAAACATATATGAAAGAACCTAGACACAAATATTTATCATATATATATATATAATTAATAAATGAGTCCAACATTATTCTATATATTCTATTACATTTCATGCATAGATAAATACTAAAACTCAACCTATGAATATATATATATATATATACTAGAGATATTCTCAAGGCTCCAAGCTTGAAGGAAGAATGATATTCATAGGGAGATTTGTGACAATTTGGCTGTTTGATGATGATGTTGATGTTGATAATGATGGCATTGATGACATGATAGCATCCATGAAGGCCATGTGATTGGACAATATTGCCACATCATCAACTACACTCTGACTTTGATTTTGTGGATGATTTATAAAACCAGATGATAATGAAGAAGAAGAATATGGTGGGAATAAGCCACAAACATTATAATCCAATTCCAGATCAACAATATTAGTAGTATTACTCTCAAAGATTTTTCTTTCAATAATATTATTGGGATATTCCACCAGAAGATTTGAACTTGGGTCTTCCACATAATGTGGGGTTAAATTTGTACTTTCACAATAATTAGGAGATGGAGTATTAATTATTTGTTGGATAGGGTTCTGATCAATAATATGAAGGAAATTATTATTGGCTATTATGTTCTTAAGATCATGATGATGATCAAAGCCTTGAAGAAGTAGTGATGATGATGAAGTGGGGAGGTATAAGTGGTCTTGGAGAAGATGATGATTAGGGTTTGGAGTTATAAGAGGGAAGAAGGGTTCAAGTAGAGAATTATGATGATAATTAGAAGAAGAAGAAGAAGAAGAAGAAGTGGTGGTGGTGGTGGAGGGTAAAGAAGGAAGAAAAAGATGATGATGATGATGAGAAAGATGGAGCTTCTTCTTCACACTTGAGTTCCAAAAGTTCTTCACCTCATTATCTGTTCTTCCAGGTAGGTGCTTAGCTATCTGAGCCCACCTGTCAAATTAACAATGTCCTCTTGTTGGAAAAAAGTTACAAAAGAGAAACATAAATAAAAAAAAAAAAAAATAATAATAATAATAATAATGCAATTTTTTTTAATCTTAAAACCAGGGTATTATCTCCATCAAAACAAGTTTGGTGAGTAATCTCTTATGTACATCAAGATCTATTACTTGGAATAACTTTTCTATTGGTCATATGATATTTTATTCTCATCACTTCAGGGATTAAGTAGTTATTGTTAATCAGGATTTTAAATATTTTTTATTGACTAAATATATATACTCGATCTACTAATAAAATGTTTCCTTAATGTAAGAATATTAGTTAGCAAAATCTTATAATTAATTAATAATTATATTACCTGTTGCCAAGAATGTTATGGAGTTGGATAATGAGGGATGCTTCTTGAGAAGAGAAATTTCCACGCTTCAAATCAGGTCTTAGATAATTTATCCATCTCAATCTACAACTCTTTCCACATCTCTGGAGTCCTATATATGCACACACACAAAAACCCATAAAATTAAAGAAAATTTAATTAAGAACAATTTCTAGTAATTCTAACACAAATACAAATTATATATATATATATATATATATATATATATATGTATAGAGCATGCATCACAAATATGCACTATTATTTAAGTGTAATGTTATATATATATATATATATTATATATGAATAGAAAGAGAGAATTGAAGGAATGAGAGAAGAGAAAGAGTAATAATTAATTAATTAATTAATTGTAGGTATATATAATTATATATTATAATAATTAATATAATTAATGATGAATTACCTGCAAGTTTAGGGACGGAGCTCCAGCAGCCATAGCCATAAGTGGTGATGTAATTGATGAGTTTGTCATCTTCTTCAGGAGACCATAATCCTCTTTTCACCTTCTGCTTATTGCAGCAAGAGTGATGACCCATATTTTATTTCTTCTTAATTAATTCCCTCACACTCCTAATTCCTAAATGATGATCACTATAGTACATTCAGTTATATATATATGTTAATGTGCAGAAATAAGATCAGTTTTTGGTATTATATATAAAAGAAGATGAAAGGGAGAGGACAAAATAAGGAAGGTCTTGCACTCTTGCTAGCTATTTGAGAAAGGTAGGTCAAAATAAACTATTAAAAATAATTGTGAGTAGAGGTGGTGTGAATTTCGAAATTGGATACAGCGAAGTGCAGAAAGTGTAAAGTGTATGAAATGTATCATCCAGATCGTTAAATAAAAATTGAGATTGGTGTCCGTACAGTAACAGTTTTATCCAATGATCCTTAAGCGTGCACTTCACCGGATATGCACTTTAGCAGATCCGGATCCGTGAATTTCACTTGGGAGCATGGGTGGCCCAGTTAGGGTCTGTTTGGTAAGCATGCAATACAGTATAATCGTGGTGTTTCACGATTCTAAAAAAAATTTACATCATATTTTTTCTCTTTCTTAATTTTTCTTTCTATCTCTTTCCTCACTTTTCTCTACAGTACTTTACTCTACTGTATTTTCTTTACAGTACTTTATATCTGTGCATTTATACCAAGCAAAGGGTTTTAATTTCCAGTATAGTTGTATTGTAAATTACAATGTTTTTTTTAAAAAAAAGAATTAGTGATTTGGTTTTAAAAATATGTATATTCTCTAAATTTGGTTTATATATAAAAGATGAAGTGTCTTAATTTAAAGTCATACGATTAATGAGAGGAATGGGAAGTTAATTGACAGTGGCATTAATTAATTTGTTTAATTGTGAATTAGTTAAATTGGATCCAAATCCTTTTTTTTTATTTTTTGATAGGTATTGTATCCTCTCTCTCTCTCTCTCTCTCTCTCTCTCTCTCTCTCTCTCTCTCTCTATATATATATATATATATATATTCTCTGTGATTTAAAAATTAGGCATTGTCAAATTGTACTCATTAAATTTTTTATGTGTATTTGTAAATATATGGTGCGTTTTAACTTTTTTTTAATCACTGATTAATAGGGTCTAATTTATATATTTATATTCATTTAACCACCAAATCAAGTACATATCTATATTCTATTAATGCAGCCGTTTAGCTAACCTTTTTTTATTTTCATATTATATTAACCGCAGGATTAAATTGCAACATATTTCTTCTTTTGAAAATTAAATTGACATAACATGAAAATTTCAAAAAATTACTTGCATGAAGTGAAGAAAGTGAAACTATCTTGGTAAAACTTGATACCTTTTCCTTTTTGGGAATGGTTATATATAATAATGGAGGCCAACGAAGGGTTGGTCCAACTGGTAAACGGTTTGATATCGTTTAAGCAAAGTTTCGAATTCGAGATCTTGTGAATGCAATTATTCTTATTAGGAGATTCTCCCACCATATATTGCTAGGTGCACAACATGAATCAAATCCAGATTAATCAGGACAATACCTTGAAAATCGGGTGGACAACCAAAAAATATATATATATAACAATGGAGAAGATCGATGGCCCTTAATTAATTTGGGTTCATACTGATATTGTAATTAATTGCAAGAATTAATTACAAAGTCATTCTTTGTAGAACTAAATCCTTATATATCTTTACATGACCAATCGTAGAAGAGAAAAAGTATAAATGAAGTTTATGATTGGAGAACTTAACCTAAACTTTTTCTTCTTTGTATTGTAAAGCTAATATATGTAATTAAAGGATGAATATGGTTAAATATGAATTTAATCGTAAGTATTTTTTCATCAGGTCATATAATTGAAGCTCCAATATAAGGAAATTAATAATGTCTCTATCAATTTTGATTAAAAGTTTTCAAAGATTAAAAGGTAGAGTTTATATAAGGCAAGACATGAAAGGCCAAGGCTTGGCCTTTAATTTCTATATTGCATTGATTAGATTACTTCTTTTATCTTTCATGCAAAAGTGCCTACAGCTTCTTGCAACTTGGCCTCCTTGGTTACGTCACAAATTAAACTATATTATTCTAAAATATTAAACTTAGTATATCGGTGATCCAATCATTTAGTATCATTTTTCAATATTAATAAGAATTCAAACTAATAAAAACTTTTAGGAACCAAATAATTGAAAGGATATAATGAATTTTAATACTATCATAGTCTTGAATATTCTCTTTACTTTTTTGATATTGAACTACAGGATATCTATTAAAACGAATATGTAACTAATCTTTCGAGTATTATGGGGCCTATATAGCTGGGGTTGACCAGTACTTATTGAATAATGCTTCATTCTCATTCTTTCAATGATTAAACTTAAGAGACGATAGTTAAAAAAACACAACATTGTGACACACACACACACACACACATATATATATATATAAACTACAACATTTTAGGCGATCTGCAACGGTCGAAAAATGTTGCAGAAAGCCAAAAAACTGTTGCCTATACTTTAGGCAACAGTTTTTGCAATGCTTTTCAAGCATTGCATTTGTTGCCGTTGCTAAGTTTTTTAGGCAACAGTTCCAGAAGCAAATGCAACACTTCTATAGGCAACGCTTTTTATGGTTTATGCAACACTTTTAAGCTGTTGCATTGTAAGTTTTAGGCAACATTTTTGAACTGTTGCAATTTAGAAACTGCAACACTTTCCATTTCTCATAGGCAATGCTTTTTTATGGTTTATGCAACACTTTCAGACTATTGCATAGTAAGTTTTAGGCAACATTTTTGAAATGTTGCAATCTAGAAAATGCAACACTTTTCATTTCTTGTAAACAATACTTTATATTGACCTTCTTAAACACCTTGACGACTTTTGCAGAAAAAAGATATAAAAGAAACTGTGAAATTTTTAAATGAAATATATATCATCTCCTAATTGCTTAATTCCTCCCAGTCAAGTAGATTGTTACAAAACAAAGTCATTACACAATTCAAAGCGATACTACAACTAATGTTTAATGTCTATTACTAACAACAAAAGAGCTTTATCAAACAAACTAAATTGAAATTAATATGTCATCTTCATCATTGCATCCATCATCGCCTTCCTCGTTTGGTCCTCATCTTGATCAGAAGCATTATTATCACTAATGTCTCCAGCCAATCCATTTTCCTACATAATGTTTTATTACAAATGAGTATTTTGAGAAAACTCAAGTATATGAAATTAATCTTACAATATAAGATAGAAATACAAAGACAATATCCATTTTACCTGATCAATAGCATTAGGTGATGTTCTTAATATACATAGCCTGTAAATGAGAAAGAAAGAGAAAACAGAGAACTTTTATTTATGTTAATTAATTGGGCATAATGAGAAACACAAAAGGATTTTCTTTATGACAATAGGATAAGTAATTAAACTAAAAAATAATTTGTAGGTCAAGAAACCTGGACTACATCAAATCAGAGAGCATGAAACACACACATGACATGCATTTTCCTCTCCAACTCAAAAAACTCAAAACAAACGGACTATGTAATTACCACATATTGCATAACACCCATACTTTAGTCAAATCAATTTTGTCTTTTGAGGATATAGGTTAAGCTCATAATTAAGTGAAGTTGTATTAATAAACATTAACTAGCTAACATATTTTATGATTGAATAAAAGAGTCTCTACTATACTATGACATGATTTACAGTGAGCTGTTCCCAAATGTAGGTGAACTCAAGCTTGAAGTAAAACTGTAAACTAAGCCAAAATTTACAAAGGCCCAGTAAGTAAAGTTAATCGTACAGGACCATCATATAATTTAGACATTTTGTTGGGTAACAAGTTAAAGTTATTCATAGACTAGTTTCACTTTTCTCATTCTTTGCAAGCCCAATCCAAATGTTTATTTTAGTTTGTTATTGGCAAACCCACATAATCAAAAGCCAATATCGGCAGAATAGCATAAATTGTTCGACAAAAAAAAAGACAATAATAAATCAATAAAGGAATCTCATGAAAAAGAGAGAATTTAACATAAAATAAATATTTTACACATGTTAAAAAAATTGATGAGCAAAAGAGGGCTAAAGTAAATTAAGTAACAAAATGGTAAAAGATTGACAGTATGAGAAAAAAACCAAGACACAGAGTGATGAAATACTCAAGAAATAAATATACATATTTAATCAATGATCAATTGATCATGTTCCTAACACATTAAGCGTTAATTAACCTTATTACTAATATATTTTACATACCTTTTTTTCAAAAAAAATAATACTAATATATTTTACATACCTTAAACCTTATTTCCTAAGACATTAAACGTGGCAAAAATACAACCACGTATTCATATGAACAATTGAGCATAGTATCAGGTATGATGATGTAAATTAAAATTACATAATAGAGAACACCCCAATGGCAAATATGGAGAATTGGAGGTGGGGTTGGAAAATTAGGTAGAGTTAGATCAGATACCTTAAATCAAAGTGAGAACAAGAGAGAAGTGTCCTATTATTGAAGACAAATAGAGGCATGCCCATCCCACTCCAGCCATCAAATAGCTGGTTCTGCACACCCTATTATATTACCTCTCACAAAAGCTGAATCCAATTAAAGCTACATTAATTCATTTAAACTCTCATTTTATCATTAATATTTGGGGTAACAGATATATGTATCTATCATTTGGGAATTGGAGGCATTTAATTATTCCATAACTTGATTTTTTATATATTGAAGAGTGGAAGGCATTTTATAGCAGGGATGGAGGGTGGATGTATACAGAAGTACACACCATCAGAAGACATATTTCCCAATCAAACTGTCATGAAATAAAACATATTTAAACTAGATAATCGTCCAATGCTATAAAAGGAAAAAGAACAACAAATTATTAAACCATAAAAATAAATTACAGCACCAATTTAGACATACAACTTCAAAGACAAAAGTATCATTCAAAAGGAACCTTACTATGCAAAACATACATCAAATTTGCAATTTAGTTACAAAAGAAAGCAGATAAGCTTCATAGTTTACCTTCACCCTCTTATAAAATCACCATTCCACAAGTCCATTTTGTTCAAAACGTAAAACAAAAAGAAAACAAGGAAGAATAGAAAAACCCGGACTAGCTCAAATAAGAAATCAATTTTGATTGTGCAGAGTACATTCATTCATATAATTCGTTTCTCTTTAGTTCAAACTATGCACAGTTCCTCAAAATCTTCAAGTTTAACATTTAGGTATCACAATTTTTATCCCTCTTGTTCAAGCAATAGGTCCGAATTGGAAGGATTTTCCACAGTGGAACCTCAAATTCAAAACTAACACTAACAAAGAACAGAACCTAAATTCTTAACAAACAAACTAGTTCCCGCATTATCTTCTAGGCTTCTCCAGAAGTAAATGAACCACAACTATCTCGACAAACGCTGAATCAGTAATAAGCAATTACACCGAACACATCAACTCATTAGCATTTAGTAATGGCAAAAGGTCAAAATGAAACAACTTCGCACCTCTCAAGTTTATTGAAAAGAATGAAATTTCAAATGGCTGAAACTTGCAGTACCGTGCTGTGTGAACCCTAGCTAGCTGTGGAGTCCTCACTTCCGGCTTCTTCTCCTGTGTTAATTTGATATATAAAAATCAAATACCTAATTGAAAATTCAAGATTGAAAATTAGATTTTGATTACTTAAGTAACTTGAAATTGTCTTGATGATTTGTAGCTAAGGCCTGCTTGATGACGAGTTCGCGGTGAGCGCGATTCAGCTTCCTCACGTCGATCAACGTCCCAGATTTCGCGTTGTAATTGATTTGCTCGGGTGTGACTTACTCTGTGAGTGAAGCTTGCTGGAGATTTGATAGAGGAGAAGAAGGAAGCTATGCTATCATGGCAGATTTGATGGAGAAGAGAGGAAGGAGGCGAAGAAGAGCAGAACGTGGAAGAGGAAAATTGGATTTAGGGTTTGTTTTTTTCCATCCATTATTTTTAATAAAAAAAAGGGTAAAATAAATATAATTTTATAATTAAATAAATATAATATATGAAAATTTTAAGTTTATTAAATTTTTAAAATTAAATAAATAGAGAATAATGTACAGTTATGTTTTTTTTTTTACTTATAAAAAAGTTTTATTTTTAATTTTTTTCAGAACTTTTATATTCTAAATTTTTAATTTTAAAACAATCTTAGCGTTTAGATTAAATTAGCAAGCATACAATTTTATTATATTTATGTTCAATAAAACAAAACTATTAATTTAAATCTTTAAAAAATATTAGCTTATTCATAAAATAAAATATTAGCTTAGAAATTAAATTAAAAGGTATTACTTTAAAATATTTATGTGTAATAGAATGATAATTTGCTATATTTATATGCAACATTTAATCTTTGCTGCAAAATAGTGTTGCCCATTATATGAATAAGATGAATTTAGCTTAAACCATTACAGCAATGTTGCAACTACTATTGCAAATAAGATCAAATGCAACATTTTTATCTTTGTTACTTAAAACTGTTGCCTAATATATCAAAATATTTTGGAGAACATTGCAACACTAAACAAGCATTGCCTATTATATCAAATGCAACAGATTTTAGCCGTTGCTTTCCGAAATGTTGCTGAAATCCAAAAATGTTGTAGTGATATATATATATATATATCGCGGTGCTATGTTTTAACCTTATTTTCAACTCCTTTGCTAATACATTCTTGTTTTGACTTTTGACTATAATTATTCCACTTGAACTTAACATATGATTAGGGGATGGAATTGCATCAATTATAAAAGATAAGAGGCAAAATTTTAGAAAAAAAACAAATAATTGATATGAATAATTAATTTTTTAAAAAAGAATTATGTGAACTTTAGAAAATTGCTACAAAACACGGTCAAAGATGGTGATTAATTATTTATATATAATTATTTGTTGTTTTATTTACTACATGCATAATATTCTGCACGTTTTCCCCTATTTAGGAATAATTAAAGCATCTAATAGAAGACCCACAAATCTCATATGTTATCTTAATCAGATTTTATATATATAATAATGGAGAAATCATATCCCATATATAGAGTATTCAAATTTGAGTTGGGACTATGTTGATGGATGGTTATTTATTTATTTATTTATTTTAAAAAAGATGAACATAACAATATAATGATAATCCTACCTTTATGTTAATAAAGTGAAAATTATTCGAAGACTATTCTCGAAAGAGAGAATAATGGCTTTCTTTCAACATAATGTTATACTGCATGCATGGGTGATTGAATTAGTGATAAAGTAATAATGATTAATTATTCTTGTTCCTAATGAGTATTACAAAATATTATTGAAAAGTGACATTATATTGTACTATTGTTCCAAATATATATAACTCAAACATCGATCCTGGGTCATATATATCTTTAAGAAGAAGAAAACTTAGGCTTACATACTAATATATTAAAAATAATTAAGCATGTACGTAATTAGAGAAACTTTAATTTCACTGGATTGAATTCTAATTAATATTATTAAAAATTTGAAATTTTTAGGGTTTTGAGACAAAGAATCTTAATTAGTTGGGTAATGCTTTTGTGGTTAATTATTTTTAGTAATGACATGGTTAATTAATTTTAGATATAGGATATCACCTTACAATAAAAAGAAAAGAAAGAATGAATTTCATAATGAATTATGTCTAGACTTGAAAAGTACTAAATATATATACTGTTTGGCTTAATCATGCAAAAGGAAGGAAATTAAAAGTAATTAATTGGTAATAAGAGAGAACTCCTTTAATTTAATTAATTGTTGTCATTAATTTATACGTATTTTTATATAATAGCACTATAAGAAAAATCAGATTTTCAACCATTTATATTTTGATTGCCACTTAACTGTTAAAAAAAATATTTTTTTTAACAATTAAACTTGAACTGTCGAAATATATTGTTGAAAATAACAATAATAGTATTTTGTATAGTCAATAATTATTGATAATATTTTATTTAAAAATAATTTTCTCAATAATATTTTTTAATGGCCGTTCTTAAGAAAGGTATTGTAAAATAAAGATCATCAACAATTATTGAACGATGAAAACATTTATATTGTTTTTCTAAATAATTTATGTCGACAGTCAAAATTTAATTATTAAAAAAATATCTTTTTTAAACAATTATAAGTAGTGACCATCAAGATATAAATAATTAAAAATACTCATTTCTTTTATATATATATATATATATATATATATATATATATATATATAATTGTATGGCCACTTTTATCATTGGCTTTAAATTAAATATAAAACAACTTTAATTTTTTTTTATTATTTATCTCATTGTTTGAGGTACGTGTATATAGTGTATATATAAGCAAGGAAAGAGATTAGCTGTACAATATAATTTCTATAAATGAAAATTATTTCATGGCCTCTTGTTATTTGGATTGATCTCAAGTACAATTGACAATTATAGCAAAGTATGTATATACAATTACTATTTCTTCTATATATATATATATATATATATATATATTTTGAAAATATGATATGCAACTACCGACTACCTATTAACTAGTCCAAATGTAAACTTTTTCTAAGTAATTATAACCCAATCTTTTCTGTTGCTATACGTTGCATTATAGCATTTAAAACTGTCAAAGATTTTTTAAATATTATTATTTATGTATATGAAAGAAAATAATTTCCAAAAATTTATTGTATTCTTAATTGCATATCAAACATGAGAATAGAACCCTACGCCTATCTTCTCATCCCAAATAAAATGAATCAAACGACTATTAAAGTATAATTTTGAATTTGAATCTTGCATATAAAAAAAATTTTATTGAAAAAAGTAAAGATTTTTATCTGTATTATAGTACCTCTCGTAACTCGAGTAAAATTACTTATATTAGAAGGATACTGTAGAAAATACATGCAAGATGAAAGAAAGAGGTTAATGGGGACGACAACGTAAAAGAATGAAAAAGTGCCGGCCACTTTGAGTACCATAACACTGTATGCTTATATGCATTTAATTAATTAATTAATGATGTGATGATGGAACCCATACTAATTACCTTTTTCCCATCTCTCTCTCTCTATATACTGTTCAGGGATTCCACCAAAAAATTCATCAACTTGTACTCAAAAATAAATAATAGCTAGGCTTTTAATACTTTATATATATATATATATATATATGATCGATCTTAATTAATTAATTATTTATTTATTTATATTTTCTTCTGCTGTAATTGATTATTTAAACATTTTTGTTATGTATCATATTTATATTAGGAAACTTAGTATTTTAAATTAATGTAACTATATATACTAAATTAATATATATTAGTCATTATATATATGATCCCTCAAAGGTACGTATGCGACGGATTAGTTGTTAATTATATATAAATAATCTCTCATTCATTCTTAATTATGTTATATATATAGTGGTTTGATCTTTGACTTTAGATATAAAGTAACTTTAAATTCTTAAATTAATTGTCTTACTCTTCGAGTTGAAGTGTTGAACGCGGGAATTAATCATTATGATCAACTACGAATATGGTTAAATAAAAAAGTGTGACATATGTGTGTGTGTATATATATATACACAGAGTAAATTAAGATAAAAACAAAATGCTCTTTAAAAAAATCTTGGGAGGTGAAAAACACGAGGTTGGCAAATTAAAACAACTTAGGAATTGGTTTAATCAAATTGTTGCTTGTGAAAGAAAAAGTAGGAGCATGGAATTAATGCTTGTGATAGACGAAACATCTAAACAAGATTCCCAGCTAATTAATTAATTAATTTTTGCACATGTTACAATTAATTCTTAAAACTATTTTCTTTTGATTTATTAATTAATTTTTTGAACAATGGACATGGTTGAGGGTGGAATATATATATAATCGAGTAAAAAGAATTAATCTCTTTAATTATAACCTATCAAATTAGGTTTAAATTTCTGTTAAGAAAATAGGAATATTTAATGTCTAATATTATCTCAAACATGATTAATTTCAATAAAAAGAAATTGCTTACAGAAAACCACAGAAATAAGAAATTGGATTTCGTGCAATTCCTTTCCGTGCAATTTCGGTGTAACTCTTATAAAATACACATTTTTACATCATTTTTGAAGTATTAATACGGACTCACACTAATAATAATCTACTATGAATGGATTAGAAACCAAATTAATATCAACATTGACAAATATCATCACCTTAAATGGATTAGGGACCAAATTGTTATAAATATTAAAAAATAGTCTCACGAGGCTACTTAGTGATGATATTTGTCAAAATTGATAATAATTTCATTCCTAATCCATTCATTATGGGTTATTGTTAGAGTAAATTCGTATTAGTACTTCAAAAATGATGTAAAAATGTGTATTTGATAGGAATTGCATCGGAATTGCACGGAAGGGAATTGCATTGGATCCAAACTCCAGAAATAAGAAATTGGATTCAGTGCAATTCCTTTCCGTACAATTTCGGTACAATTCTTATAAAATACACATTTTTACATCATTTTTGAAGTATTAATACGAACTCACACTAATAAAGGACATCGTTACTAACTTACTATGGTTCTTTTCCCATTTCTTTTGAGAATTGAGATATCCAAATTCCAAAGCAAGTACACCTCAGATTATTTGGTTTGATTTAATTAATGTGTTTTGCTAACAAATGCCCTTAGGGCACTCTTTAAGGTTTTCCTTTAACCAATGAGAGTGTCTTAAAATATGTGTTGACTGACTTTTCACTAACTTCAAAAAGATTAATTCCCTCTCCGCAAATCAAAAGAAACCTTAACAAATAACCTAAGACACTTGTTAGATAAACTCTTAATTAATTTGATACGAAGTTAGTTGTGTCATTTTCAGTCAAATAATATATATTACTATTTTTTCCCCTTTCTTCATGCATGAATGAAGGAAGGGAATCTCTCTACCTGTTTCTTTTTTCGTAAAGAATCTCTATCTGTTTCAAGAAAAGAAGAAATCAATGTGCACTTTTCCTTCAACTCAAAACCCTAACTCACAGTAAAAGATCGAACCTAGCAGATACATATGATCAATCTTCAATTCTTTCTCACACAAGCGAGACTGGATACTCGATATTACAGGAATATTAAAAATTTGATATTCGAATTATTTTTATTCGTTACTTATTATTTGTCAATGTTAATAATAAATTAGTTTTTAATATGTTCAATTCAGGTAAGTGTTTATTAATGTGAGCTTCTATTAATATTAACAAATGACATTAAACTAATGAACACCGTGCATAATTAAGGTACTAAACTTTTGTCCGATGTTAATCATGCTACATATATAAGGGTATAAAATCATTATTTAATTTATAGATGGATGAATCTTTGCATTCCATAAAAAATTATATATATATAAAGAAAATCATTAAACTGATATATATTATTCTTTTTACTAGTATCGATAACCTAGAATATATATTCTTTAATTTAGACGGAAAATTGTAATTTTTATATTGTTTTGTTGGAGGTTTTTTTTTATTTTTTTTAAAATATCTGCTGTTTTATAAAATCAAAAAAAATATTAATTTTTTTTTAATAATTTTATCCCTACCTTTTCTCAAGATAATATTAATGAAAAAAGAGTAAGTAGGAGTGATTTAGTTCTAGCAAAAAAAAAAGTATGAATAATTTAATAAGGGCAATTTAATCTGTATATCTCATATATCTCTATTTTTTAGGTGAACCAACAATTTTCTTAATTTGTGTACATTTACTTTAAAAAACAAATATTGTAAACTGGAGGGAATATTTAATTAATTTACTCTTACCAGTGGAGGAGTCTTTTCTTCTATTTGGAGTAGGGGTGTTCGGCGGGTGGTTTGGAGAATTTTTGGTGAAAATTTAGTACACATATCGGTTTAAGTTGATAGCATCAAACCAAACCAAACCAAACCATAAACGAGCGATTTTGAGCGGTTCGATTTGGCGGTTTAAGACTTTTATGTCATTAAACTTACATATTTAAGCTTATTAATAAAAAAAATTAAATTCAATATAAATAATAAAAAAGTATAGTAATATTTCATTTACTTACAATATACAATCAACTTAGATTTAAAATTAAAATTTTAAATTGATTAAATTTAATCTAACCTTCTAAAAATAAATTTTAAACTTTATTATTTAAAAATTTTAACATAATATATATATATATATATATATATATATATATATATATATATATGTATACATGGATGTGTATGCAGTTTGGTTTGATTTTTTGACATACCAAATCAAATATTGATCATTTTGTTCAATTTGTAGTAATTCGATTTAATTTGATTTAAATGCATCGATTTTGTTCGATTCTGAACACTCCTAATTTGGAGTACATAAGTTTACAAGCATCCTTTCATTTGAGGGGGTTGCCATGAATAAAAGAAAAGAAGAAAAGTGGGGGGTAAGTAATTTCCTTGGAATATATACATAGCCCTTTATCTGTGGGGTAGTTGTAGTTTTGTTTCATTGCTTTAAAAAGAGGTGTTTTCATTTCTTTTACATTCCCATTAATTATTTGTACTGAAGATAGGACCATATATATATATATATAATATATGTGGCCCTTGTACGTGTTTACATATTATTGATTGACCTTGTGAAAATTCAAATCATAAAATTAAGTTTGGTCATTTCTTTCTTTTCGATCATGATCGACTAATTAATAATGGAATTAATTAATAGTGTGATTGGCATTAATTAATTCAGAGAGGAAAAAACAACCTTCATTTCTTGTCCTTATTCCTTGATGAGTTAAAACTTGTTAATCTCCTTTTTCTTTTTCCTTAATCTCCATCTTAACGTGTGTTGTCTGGGTAGTTGGATAGTGTTCAATGTTCATATTTGTGCAAGCAAAAGAATGCGTTTAGCTCTTCTTGCATATTCACATTAATCCTATCACAAGATTATATATATATATATATATATATAATTACACACACTTGCATATTCATTGTGATTTGTGAGAGCACACTGGAGATCATATTGGGTGCTGCGAGAGCACTCAAAATTTGGTAGTCTTTTTATTTATTATCGTTCAGACTCAAGAGACTTGGTAAATTCATCTTCAAAAGTTAGTTAGTAAAGGAGAAGAATCAAGTTCCTTAAATACACTATTGAGTATCTCATCTTATCAGATGTGAGATTTATAAACTTTTATCTCTAATACCCTCCTCAAGTCCAATTGTTCTTTTCTTTTCAATTGTGGTCTGGCCCTTTTTTTTCATTATTTTTGCTCGTGTTCTTTTGAGTCCCAAATGCCTCTTTTATTTTTTTGGGGCTTGTACTCCTTTTTTCGTATCACAAAGGCCACACACATTGTTTTTGTTAGGACTTTTTTTTTTACATCTTGGATTTGGATCATCATAAGTCGTGAAACCAATAAGCTCTGATACCATGTTGAGACTCAAGAGTGACTTACCCTCAAAAGCTAGCTCGTAAGGGGAAGAACCAAACTTCTTAAGTACACTATTGAGTATCTCATCTTATCAAATGTGGAACTTAATTATAAACTTTTCTATCTCTAATAATTACTACTTGCAAATTGTTAATATATTAATAAAATTTTGGTTCTTAATTAATTCATTCAAGTTAAATCTTTATTAATATTAACAAATAATAATAATAAAAATTCTCTAGTAGTACTTGACTTTTATGACATGCTATGATGAATTATTGATAATGCAATAGAGAGAGAAGCAGTCAAACTGTAAGGTAATGAAGATGGTGTCTTTATTTCATATGAATGATGTCGTTCTCAAAAATAAATTAACATTAATTTATTATAAGAAAAATGAATATTTTCAATAACTTCTATTTCGACGGTCATTATTAATTATTAAAAAAATTTATTTTAACAATTAAATTTTGACCGTCAAAATAAGTACACTTTTCAACAAGTAAATTTTGACCGTCGAAATAAGTTGTTGAAAAAAGTTCATGATAGTATATTTTCAACGGTCAATCATTGTCGATATTTGTGATATTTTCGACAATACATTTGTCGACACGGCCGTAAAAAAATACCAGTGAAAAAAGTATTTTCTAAAGAATATTATCAACTATCATTAACCGTTAAAATACTATTATTATTTTTTCAACAACTTATTCAATGGCCAAGTCGAAAAAGGTACTTTTTTTCAATAAATAAGTGACCGTCAAAATATAAATTGTTAAAGATATTCATTTTTTTTGTAGTGACATTACATGTATAATATTTTATCATAATTTGTCGTTAGTAATTTAGACGGTGTTAAATTAAAATTTAACCAATTAAATGGACCACATAGATTTTTTATCCCTATTAATTATTCTTGTTTCTTTAAGTTATGGAGATAAGATATGTTCCTAATAAAGCTTAATTTTTTCCAATCTTAAATTGACGTTTCTTGCAGCCTAGATCTCATTATGCAGATATTAATATCACGATACTTCACTGCAATTTTTGGTTGAACCTAATTACGTAATGCACAACAAATTGTTAGCCACATATATATATATATATATTGAGGCAACAAACCCAAAATTTAGGGGACAGTCTTTTTGGTCAACAATATTGAAAAGCCCCGTGTTATCCATAGATGACTTTTTTTTATTTATTTATAAAAATGCAATAACATTATCATAGAAAAAAAAAATCTAATGGTAGTTATCCAAATAGTAAGCGGTTTGGTATCGTTTACGCAAGGTCTTGGGTTCGAAACATTGTAAATACAGCTATTTCCGTTGGGAGACTCTCCCATCATATAACTAGGTGCGCGACGCGGGTCGAGTCCAGATTAGTCAAGCCAGTGTCTCAGAAACCGGGCGGGCAACAAAAAAATCAGGTAATTAACCGCATTTTAATAATACTGAAGAATAATTTATAACTATTGTTGAACTAGAGAAACAAAATATAATTATAAGCTCAATTAATTCTATTTGTAAAATTAATTTAGGATGAAAATCTAAATCGTTCTTAATATTTCTAACAGAGTTATTACTTTTGTGCGTATTTCATGCATATATAGTGATTTTCAAAGTTATAAGTGTATAGACTCTTTAGATCTCTACTGATTTTCAAAGCTATAAAGTTATGACTTCATTTTTATTTTTTCCAATCATTTGTGAATCTTAGAATAACGCGGTAAGCCGGTAAGATTATTACCATGTAATTTGAAAGTTATGGATTTAAATTTTAAAATAGTCATTGTTTACAATGCAAGAACAAGGCCGCATACATAGAATATACTAGAGACTCCGCATGCACGGTATAAAAATAATTATTATATTTTAAATAATTTATTAAATTACGGAGAGTTTTTTTTTTACCACTTTTTTTTTATAAGACCACTTTTATAATAATAATTTATTTTATTTTATTTTATTTTATTTTTATTTTTATCTCCAATATTTTCTTTAATTTTTATAGAAAGTTATTTATTAGGAAGTTACTCATGAGAATTTATTTATTAGGTAGTTTTTGTTTAGTTGGGAAGTAATTTTTTGGTGTCACACTTTGTTTTTGTGACACCAAAAAATCCAAAGCCATATTAATATAGATGTCCGAAGGAATCTATACTAACTTGTTATAATTAAGTCATGTCTAATTTCTCATTAAATTTAATAATTAAGTTTAGCATATGAAATAACTTAATAAGGTCTAAATTAAAGTAGATAAAGCATGGTTATACTCCTCTTTAAGCTTAGATGTTTTACATAGTATTAGATAGTGTTTATAGGACTAAGTTTTGAGAAGTTCGACCTCTCTAAATCATTACATCCTTTATACTTTTTCTATAAAATATATTTTAATTTTTTTATAAAAATATATATTTTAATTATTTTTTCATTTCTAGAGAGAGCAAAGAACAAAAGGTTGATCATAATTTTTTTTTTTCATTTCTAAAGTCTAAACCTTAATGACCATTGACCAGTTTGATTGGTTGATTTATTTTGAGGGAACGAGAACGATAAAAAAATGATAGAAATGATATAATTATATTTAGTATTTAGTATAAGATAAAATGAGAAAGGAAATATAATTATCATTTTATTCTTCATTAAAAAATATTAAATTAAAAAGGAGGGAGATGCTAGTAATTTCAAAAGTGGAGGCAAAATCATCATTCTATATCAAAAACTCATTAGAGTACTTTCAAAGCCTTAAACAGTTAAACATTTCCTCCATCATTCAATATACCCAAGTCTCACCTTCTAATGGCATTTTCCCTTTCTCTATATCCCATCGGTCTAAAAGTAAATAAAATTAGTTAAAATGCCTCAATCCTAATTTTAAAAACTTCAAAACAAATGAAAGTTTAGAGGAATAATTTTGATATTTTAAGAAATGCATTTTAATTTTTTCCCAATTCTCTAGTATAAATCATTCATCTTAACTTGAGATAAATTTCTAGACCTTCCAATGGATGACGCTCCATTCCCATCCCTCCAGTGGTCGAATCTGAGAGGTGATAGTTAAGAAAACACACACCCCTTACCATTTGTGTCACACCACGTTGGTACGAGAGTAAATATTTGCATTGAAACAAATTCCATCTTTTAGGAATTATAAATTTTGACATCGTTCAAGGACTACACTGAAACAAATAATATCTTTTGGGGATCAAAATGTTAATTTGCTATTGTATTTAAACTTGTGCACATTTCAAATCTACTATATGTCAAGGTGACATTTGACAACAAGAAGCTGTTTGATATTAAAGCCTATGATTCTACTAAAAATGTTGCCACATCAAACCAATCCTTCTATTTTTATGTCACCACTTTTGTTGTCTCTCTTGGCTTCTCTTTTATAACTCAACCTCTGAGGGGTAGCACATTGACTTCTCCACAAATTACCAGAAAGATCAGGACCAGAAAAATTGCTTCTACCATCTCCATTCATATAATAGCTGCAATAAGCTCTTTGTTTAGCTTTAGTTGACTCTGTCACATTCATATAGCTTGGCTTTTGAACACCATTTCTTTCCCCTCTTGTTTCCTCCACCACAAGAGAATGTGGCATGGAAGTGTATGAAGTGGACGATTCAGGGCTATCATCATACATGGTGGATTCAGCACTCAGGACTAAAGAAGAAGATGATGATGATGAAGTTGATTGAGTTGGAGGAGGTTTAGTGGAGATTCTTGTTGTAATACCATTCCTTCTTGCTTTAATTAAGCTTTCTAGATGTTCAATTTCACTGCTTTTTCTAGGGTCAAAATTGGTACCTTCTATTAACCTGCTTTCCCGTGGCTTGCTTGATATCCATTGATCTAACAAGCTCTTGTTCATCACTGGCTTTGTGGCTTTTGATTTTGGGCTTGCACTTAGTCTTGATTGCTGAAAAAGAAAGAAAAGTTCATTGGTGTACAAGCATTTGGTTCCTAGTACTTTTGACAGAAATTAGAATAAAAACTAACTTTAATTTCAGTTGAAATGGTTCTAGTACATGATATCAGAGTTTTTGTGATCAAGCTCACTCCAAATTCATATTATAGTTGTCAAAAATGTTTTGTTCACTCTAATAAAGCTAAAAATTTAAGATAGAACACGTTAACATCGCTTGACCCATACAATCAACTCCAAGCCAAAATATAAAAAGATATCCTATCAAGCTATAGCATATACATTATATTAAAGTGTGAGCTTGAGATTTTAGTAAAAACTAAATTTGGTACATTTAGAGAGAGATAAGGATGAATTTAAGATCACATTTGGTGCTGGCCAGCACTGGATTGGATGAAGAGAGATAAGGAATAGAGTGGGTCCCATTGGCCCCACCTTTCTATTTCTTATCTCTCATCCTCCAGTCCAATGCTGGACAACACTGGATACGGAAACAGGTGAATCCTATATTAAATGGAACCCACAAATAGAACCTACAATTCTTATTTGTATGTTTTTTTTAAATATACCAAATGCACATCTCTCTCTAAATGGAGAGTATCCATTTTGATAAAAATTACACACTTAAGTATACATTTTTCTTTTATATGATTATATTTAAAGTTTTATAGATCATATATCAATTTAGCTACTTACATCTACCACTCTATTGATTAAAAATAAGAGTAAATTACACAACTTCCTCTAATATTTGATTAAGTTACACTTACCATCCTTAAGTCATGATTGAAACTAGAGATTTGTGCAATTTACTCTAGAAATGAAGTTTCAGCATAAGGTATGTATGGTTGGTCTATTTCTCTCCAGAGCTCAAAAAAGGCTTTGGTGTGAGGGATAAAATTAAAAATTATAAGAAGAAAAAAAGTGGGCATTTCTTAACAACTCAAGATTTTGAATTGAAATGGCTATGTCATAAATTTAATCCATTTACATAAATCAAATCCTCTAAATTACTTACCAATGCAGAGAGAGAATAAGCCATTGCTCTATCCCTCTTGATCATAGCTTCTTGCCTCATTTGTATCTTTGCTTTAACTTCATCCACAGTTCCAGGAATATCACACCATCCTTCCTGACAATTTTAGGCCCAAACAAAAACACTTGTTAGCAACTTTTCACTATTTTTCAACACACAAGAATACTCTTTTCTTTTCTTTTTTCACAGGTCTTTCTATTGAATATTAAAGGCAATCGTGCTCGAGGCACTATCCACACTAAATGTAAGCACCTCTACACACAGAGATTCAAACCCGAATTCATTATGTATTCATCAAAATACAACACTTCAAATTACATTGAAACACTACATAGTATATATCTTATCCTATTTCACATAAACTAATTTGAGAATGGTGCAAAATATTGAAGCTAGCAAATGATACCTCAGCCTGCTTAAGAGGATCATCTTCTTGGTGATCTATTAAGTTCTGCTCAGCCTCTTCTTGAGAAGACATTCTCACATTTCTTGCTCTCACATGTGCTTGAACTCTAACAAGAGCTTGCATGCACCTTAGAGTTACAGCTGCTTGCTTTCTCACTTGCCTCCCTCTAAATATAGCTTGAAGCCTCACCACTGCCCTTAGAGCCCTCAAAGCTTGTCTAGCCTACAAAATATGTCATACAAGTCCAATATCAACCACAATAGAATGAAAAAGAAAATGACTAAAACATAATTTTGGTCCCTCACATATGTCTACTTTTTCAATTTGGTTCCTCACATATTCATGTTTTCAACTTGGTCCCTCGTAGATTTGCATTCTCAATTTGGTTCTTCATAGATGTTCATTTTCTCAGTTTTGTCCTTCACAAAAAAATTATTATCAATTTGGTCCCTTAGTTTGGCCATAGTTTAAATCATTAACAAATCTTATAAGATAAACTGTTTGGTGCCGACCAGTGATATTTGAAGTCTACTAAAATAATCGTTTAATTATTTAAATGGCACTAAACAAAGGGATCAAATTGATAATGATTTGTTTCTTGAGATACCAAATTACTTACAATTTGTTATAAGAAGGACCAAATTGAGGAAATGGGCATCAGTTGGGGAGACCAAGCTGGGAACGTGAATGTGTAAGGGACCAAATTGAGAAAATGTGGATATGTGAGGTACCAAAATTGTGTTTTAGTCAAAAGAAAATAGATAAAAAATTGCAAAACAGAGCAACATGCATGCATGGTTTAGCAAAACTTCGTGAAAATAAGCAAAGTATTCAGAAGAATCCCACTTACCAAGAAACCTCTGAACACAGATTGAATACGAATGGCAGCCCTTTCCTGCTTGATAGCCATGAAATCTTTAGGTGCAGCTCGAACCACTACAGTAGCCATTGCTGCAGCAAATGCATCATCCACCACCACAATGGATGATGAATCAGAAATCTCCGATGCTGCATAATGTGACTGTCCCTTCTTTGTGCTTTTCACAAATCCAGAACCTTCTGAAGAGCTTCTCCATAGCCTCCACTTCTTCTTATTGCTCTTGTCATTACTGATATTAACCTTCTCCTTTGAAAACCCCCAAAAAACAGAGCAATCAGAAATGATCAAATGACATTACCAAGAGGAAAACAGAGCAAGAATGGAAGAATCCCAAAGAAAGTTGCTTACTTGGTCATTTGTGGGGGGCTTTTTGTGAGAAATGAGGGATTTTAACCATCTTCCTGAAGCACCCATTTGGGAAAAAAAAAAAGAACACTTTTTTGCAAAGAGAATGATCAGATTATGCAGATTTCTGAGAATGTGAGAATAGAGACAACAAATAGATGCAGTAAGAGAGAAGAATCTAAGTTACGAGCTTTGGATTTTTTAGTATAAGTAACAAATAGAGAGAGAGAAAGTTTTGAAATTTGAAAATAATTTTAAGGAAAAGCAAGCGAATCGATGAGGCGTAACGGATACATAAGACTTTTGTTTTCTAGTTTTTCTATGAGCACGCTCCGAAATCACGATGTCGATGTCATAATGAATGCGACCACTCAACTATATTTTATGTTCTTGTCGGTTTTTTGCTGCCTAAAACGGTGCCGTTTTTTATGGGAGTTGTTGAGGCCGCCTAATACACTTTTGGGCTGGGTCACTTTTGTGGGCTGATCACTTAGTTATATTGGCCCAAATGAAGAGAGAGATTGAAATAGGGAATGAATTCTACTTGTAGATCTGACTTGATGTGAGATTAATCGTTGTATTTTTTTTGTAAAAAAAATGAGATTTCATCCATGAATCACGATGAAGAGACACTAGGATCATACAATACAGGAACATCAACAAAGCTCAAACATCAAGCAAAAATTATACAAGTTGTATTCGGGAAGATAAAATAAAAATTAGAGTATTAGACAACACATCCGAAAAAGAAAACACAAATCTTCTACTTAGTTAAAAAAAGATACAACATATTCATCAAATATAGTTTGGTCTCCAAATAAAGAAAAGAACCTGAAGATATCAATAAGAGGCAACATACCTTTTCAACTCTTTCAGAAAAAAATCTTTTCGTCAACTTCTTCTCTTCAATATTAGGCGTATAAATGTAGATCTAGAACTTTTGTAAATCTTCGAACTATTTTTAGTAGAAGAGAACTCTCAAAAAAGATAAACCTCACCTGATGAAAAGGAGGGGGAAAAATCTTTTTTAATGGAATGAGAAAACCTTCTCTAATTGAAAGAAGAAATCTTCCCTAATGAAAAGAAGAAACTAAGGCAAGACAGGGGGGTTGTCGCTGCTCCATCATGGAAATTTTATTTTGGAACCCTAGCAAAGAGGGTTTTCGGAGCGGCGCTGGCTGGAGACAGGGAGTGTCACTCTAATCTATCCCTATTTATATCTCTTTTTAAATGAACCACTTGCACATCGGTCTTTTTAAATAGAGATGACCTATTTTAAAAATTTAGAATTTTAACACATATCAGACTCGAAAAGTAAATTATACTTACGATGCCCAAAAGATTATGACATTTTCAATTTAGTCCTTCAAAGTATTAATTTCTCAATTTTTATCCCTCAGTAATTTTCTCCAATCAATTCAGTCATTCTGTTTCTTTTTCTTAAACCAACTTCAAATAATTAAGTTACTAACCTGATCGGATAAGGTTTTATGCAGCCAATAAACTAAATTAAGTAGCTATGCTTTATGTCTAAACATGAAAAATTGGAGTGCACTATTATTTATCTTTTACCAAACAATTACCCAATTCATTGATTTTTTTTTTTTAAAAGAGCATGACTATAATTAATTAATCACTTAGTGACCACATAAGGAGTTTGTTAGGCTAGGTCAACAATAAAATCAAATTCATATCAGTCCAGCAAACAGAGATTGAATTGGTTGGGAGAAATTATGGGAGCCAAAATGAGAGACTTCTAATTTAATTTAGTGAATCAAATAAAAATTTTTGGTAAAATACCCATTTTGGTCCTCTATGTTTCACCCAAGTTTTAAATTGGTCCTTTATGTTTCAAAAGTTTTATATTGGTCCTTTATGTTTTCCAAAAGTTTTATATTTGTCCTTCAGGTTTCATGAAAGTTCTATATTGGTCCTTTATATATGTTTCATTCAAGTTCTATATTTGTCCTTTATGTTTCATTGAAGTTCTATATTGGTCCTTTATGTTTCATTGAAGTTTTATATTAGTCCTTTTATATTTCACTAGAGTTTCATATTGGTCCTCTCAGTATGATTTTATTTTTGGCTTAAACGACGCCGTTTGAGTGTTTCATATTGGTCCTCTCAGCTATCTGATACACGTAAGAGAGATTATGTGTCCACCCCGACACGTCACGTCAGCAATTAACTTAAGAAATTGACGAATTTGGACGGAAGGACCAATTTAGAACTTCTGGGAAACATAAAGGACTAATTTAAAACTTCTGAAACATAAAGGACTAATTTGAAACTTGAGTGAAACATGGAGGACCAAAATGAACATTTGACCAAAAAAATTTGTATTCAGAGCAAAAGATTATATATATATATATAGATTAAAGGGTTGACTGTCAATTCACCTTTACTTAAACATGTGAGCTTTTACTATATGACAATTGTTATCACGTCCTAGTCAACAATCTCTCTTTCATAATTGTGTTACTAAGAATCAAATTCATAACGTTTAATCTGATATTAGTAATTAATCAAGTGCTTAACGCTTTAAAATGTGCTTTGAGGTTTGAACTTTGAATTTGAAGACATTAATTCTATGGCCAATGAGGAGTGACACAGTTGGTTAAGGTTCGGGTTCTAACCCCACAAGGATAAGGGTTTGAATCCTATGACCGATGTGAGGGCTTTATTGGTGGGTGATATGTAAATCCTCCCATAAATCCTCAAAGAGGTTGGGAGGTCTTCCCTGACCCTGGTGGGATACCGATGCTTACCCCCACCTAAACTTTTCCAAAAAAAAAAAAGAAATAATAAGAATAATAAAATAAAATATGGGTTATATTCCTCGCAATATCTTATCTCCTTATGCCACTATTGGATGCTTTGAAGTTCGTTCAAATTCACTACTAAATGTGATTTATTTTTATTTATTATCCCTAGTAGATGAATGTGCAAGGAGAGATTATATTAAACATACAAAGATAAAAAGAGAGAAATGGAGATTGGAAATTAAATTTACCCATTTATTATATGCAAATAATGTGAATTACAAGAATGGAAGACTGACGTTCTGAACAATAATTGAGTCAACATTTGGAAGATTATAATAAATTATCAGCATAAGCTAAATGATCAAAAGAATAAAATACATGTAAATGAGACTTTATTACCAATAAATTAGAGAAAAAAAAAAGAAATAAATAAGTATTGATGTAGTTCGGTACTTAGCTTTGTGTAGATTTATTGTATCAAAAAGAGATTAACCAAGTTATTCATAAATAAATGAGATTTAGGACTAGTCCTTGGGGAGGGATTTGAAATTATGTGTGATTTCATAGAGAATTTTGAGAGGGTGACCCTAAGTACCCTTGGTGATAGATTAAGGTGTTCAAGTGCCTCTAGAAATTGGAATTTTTTAGGGTACGTTGTGTCACAAATAATCATAGGACAGTTCGGATCTGATGAAGTTATTTTATCTGATTCATTTCCAGGACGACCCCTGTAACTCCATTTTCTTGACATTAATGCCCTCCCCTCTTTCACTTGTGAAACTTCCACATTAATTTTGGTACCAAATTGATCCACATGATCACCCTCTATGCAATCACACTCAGTAACTGGTTTTGAAGGAGGCACATCATCATCCACTGCATATTTCTGCAGTAATTAGGCATCACAAAATAAATTAATATGTATATATATATATAATAATAATTCACTAATTAAATTATACTTTTATTACAATAAATTTGATCATATAGTTCCTTTACCTTTACATTTGTCAAGTCCACATTATGTTCTTCCAAGAAGCCAATGAATTGATTAAAGTTCTCCTCTGTTGGACAGTAATGACCACTATATGGCCATATAGCCTGGACAAGATGTAAAATCAAAATTAATATGCATGTAAATGAGATGGTTTTTTTTTTTTTTTGACCTCCTAGTGTTTAGAAAACTCTATAGGCTCATACATATACATACATAGAATTTTAGGGGTGAAATGCAAAAAAAAAAAAAAAATCCTTGAACTATAAGTTATATGTAGATAATTGCCTAAACTTTGCAATTTGTGTGAAAAACTCATCCGTTAATTTTTTTCATCCAAAACTCTAACAAAATGGCCCGGTAACAAATTAGCAAAATCGAGTTATCCCAAAATGCAAAAAGCTCCCTTAAGTTTAGGGACTATGAAGAAAATCCCTCTAAATTTTAGGTCTTGATGAGCAAGAAAAACACTTCGAACTTTATTCCTTGTGCAAAAAAAAAAAGCACTTAAATAATTTGACCTGTTCAATTTACCATTGTCCAATATTCATTAAGGTTTTGGATGAAAAAATTAACTGAAGAGATTTTTTTACAAATTGCAAAGTTTGAAGGGATTTTATGTCAATTTTGTTAGTTCAAAAATTATCAGCATATGATATATATATATATAAGGGGATTATGTGTATTTTAGCCTTTTGGTTTCCCCATAAGCAATGAAGTATGTCCTCTTATTGGAGGCAACTGTAGGCACCTCTCTCAATCCCATTGAGAATTCAAACCTTAGTTCGTCACGTTATGATAGACTAACCCCATCCACCAGAACAAATCACATATTAGTTATATATACATACATACAAATATATGTGTGTGTGGGATATATATGTAGCTTACATCTATGACTCCATTGAATGCAACCAATCTTCCAGAAGCAATGGTAGCAGCACCAGCAAGAAAACTAGAGTGATGAAATATGCCTTTCTTCTTTTCACCAACATACAAAATTCTGGAAGAGCTCAGAACAAATATCCACTTTGATCCCTCAGGAGTGTGTACCACACTCTTGCTTTCTTTATAAATAAGCCTTCCATTATTGTCTATACTCACTTCATATGCTTCCCTCTCTTTCTGCAATTAATTATATATACCAAGTCACATATATATAATAGTTCTTACTGAATTTAGGGTATAATATGGAGCTACGGTGAGTTTAAACTCACTAATTCTCATATCTGAACTAAAATGTTTTTTTTTTTTAGTTTTAAGATAACACAGATTTTGAGACAAATCAAATGCCTGAAAACTGGTGAGCCAAAATCGTTTGAATTTATTTAAGAAATGTTTTAACTATGAATTAATGTAGGCTAAAGTACTATTTTGGTCCTCAATGTTTGCATGAAGTTTAATGTTGGTCCTGAAAGTTTTTTTTTATCGATTTTGGTCCTCGAGTGTAACACCGTTAACTTTTTGCCGTTAAATGATGACGTGGCATGCTTATGTGGCACACCCTCTCTCTTACGTGTCATATTTTAATGACGTGGCATGACACATCACTGCCACGTCACCCCACAATGCCATATCATCTTCTTCTCTCCTTTATCATCATCATCATTATATCATCATATTTTAATGACGTGGCAGTGATGTGTCATGCCACGTCATTAAAATATGACACGTAAGAGAGAGGGTGTGCCACATAAGCATGCCACGTCATCATTTAACGGCAAAAAGTTAACGGTGTTATGCTCGAGGACCAAAATCGACAAAAAAAAAACTTTCAGGACCAACATTAAACTTCATGCAAACATTAAGGATCAAAATAGTACTTTAGCCATTAATGTATTTGGTAAGAAAAACTTACAAGTCCAAGGTAGCGAATGCACTGCTTCTGTAGTTCATGTCTTGGGCAGTCATCAACATTTTCTTCTTTGCCATCTCCAATATCCAACCTTTACTAATTAATAAATTAATTAGTAAAATAATTATAATAAAATTTAACGCCAAAATGCAAAGAACGCGGAGTTTTAAGCTATAGGCGCACAACTCTAAATTTTTCAAATTTTGTATTTAACCCCCTAAACTTTTAACTTTGAGTATATAAAACTCCGACTGTTAAGAATTTCATCTATTTTTTTTAATTTAATAGAGTTCTGCTTCGTCAGCAAACATTTTACCATGTTAGTATTTCAATATTTGAATATAGGGTTGAATAGGTGAGTGATTGAAGTCTTTTTGTAAAATGATCGAAATGCTTTTCAATCAACTAAAAAAATACTGACATGATAAAATTTTTGTTAACGTGATAAAACTCTAATAAAAAATAAACAGAATTTTTAACCGAAAGAGTGTTCTGTGTCAAAAGTTAAAAAGTTCAGTGTCCGAAAACTCTACATTTTGCCGAAAATTTAATTAGGTATAGACATTTTTATAAGTTTGTGGTTCATAATAATAAATAATAAATTACCAGTAGAAAAAAGGTTGAGAAGTGTTGCTATGAAGCCAGACATGATAGTAGAAGTGTAGGTTGTGTCCGTAACGATGATGCCTATCAATCTGCAAAACAAAAGCAAAAAATCCCATGGATGAAGTGTCTCTACGTGCGTGGATCCTGTGCTGTCGAATTTAGCCACAATTATAACTGTGGCTAAATTCGACAGCATAATTTGGGACAGCAGAAGATCCGAACTCATGTCTCTACCTAGGTAAGAGTATATATATATATATATGATTATATCTAATTAAAGTCTTTGATGCTTGTTAAACACAACCATAATTTTAGTTTTGAATAAAAGAAAGAGTATATAATTCTTAATTTACATATGATAATTGATGACAGTATTAGTCAGACGAAAAAATTGTACTAATAAACATAAGTAATAAAATTTAAACAAAGAAAAAAATTATAGGGATCGGACAAAATCAAAACTTTATACAAAATTATATGACAAAAAGTTTAGGGTTATAAAAAAATTTTGAATTCTATATAAGCATTTTGTTAGATAAGCATTTTGTAACTTTACCTTAGTTTTATCCTTTTGATATCCCTAAATTTGTAAGTAATTTTGTCTTTCACTTAAATTTTATGTAAATAATTAACGATATATATAAATATGACTATTATCGTGACCTTAGTTTTAATGTTGCTTGTGATGTCAAATCATATATTTAGTAATATTTTTTTATCAATTTAACTACGATTATCACTATGTCATTACAAAAAAGAATAATATAAGTATCATAGTTAAATCGATGAAAAATTGTAACTAAATATATGATTTGATATTACATATAATATTGGAGGCCACAAGGATAACTATATTTACATCTACAGTTAATTATTTACACGAAATTTAAATAAAAAAATTACTTATAATTTAAAAGTTTAAAAGATAATAAATAAAATTTAAACACACAGTTAACAGAAACCCTATAATTGAAAGTATATAATTTTTTTGCCTAAATTTAAAGTCTATATAAGCATATTGTTAGGTAATATGAGTAACTCAATTAAAACTTGCATAAGTTCAATTGAAAAAAAAAAAACTACTACAAAAAGAAATTGAGAAACTTCAAATTTAAAAAGCTAATAAAAATTTTGTAAAGATTTTGAAGAGAACAAGTTTAGGTAATGAACTTACAACTTCGAGCCAGTGCCTGAGAGCTAATTTCTGCGCTTTATCATCTTTAGACAAACCTTTTCCCACCTAAAACACACCAAAAAACCTAATTCATCGCTATTCATTAACGTACAGATCGATAAGGAATTTATATTTTTTTAATCATCGTCTTTCAGATTCAATTCTTTGATATAAGTGCACAATTTAAACTGTCATACGAGAATTTTGCTGTGCGGACAAAATTCTCATTTGAAGGTTTAAATTGTACACATCTTGCACCTCTTGCATGTGTGCGGATCCTCGGCCATTCCAATTAACCAATCAAACAACTGTGACTAAATATTTTTGTTACGGCTTGAACCCAGACAGCAGAGGATCCGGACTCCTTCTAGCTCGTGACTTGTGATACCAAAGTTGAAAGGTTAGGTTACCTTAGCAGCCATTGTTGCTGCTCGTGCCAACTTAGAAAGTGCTGATTTTGATTTATCCTTTTGTGAAACAGAGCACCCTTTAATATTAGCAGAGAATGAAGCCTCCCACCTACCAACACTTTAGTTCCAAAACACAATAATCCACACTAAAACAATTAAGTTTAACTTGTACTAAACACTAAATTACCATATTAATAATAGTCTAATCTCATCTGAACTCTTTTGCTAATTCAACTATGCTCTTATAAAGAGTAGTTTCACATAATCTCTAGATATGACATTTGATTAAGTAGAAGAAAAAAAGTAAAATTAAGAAAAAATGTTTGATACTACGAGAATATTGAAAACTCGTTACTCATTCTATTCATTACTTGTCATTTGTCAATATTAATAAAAATTTGACCCATAATTCATCCAGACTAAATTCTTATTAATATTAACAAATAATATCAGATAGATAAAAAATTATAAGAAAAGAAAATTCAATACCCTCGTGATACAACACTTTTAAAATATAGCTTTAGCCTATGTGTAATATTATTGTGTCAAATTAAAGGATGGCTATGGTAATTTTTGAAAATTGCAACAGCTGAATCAAACTTTCCATTGAACTTAAAAAAAAAAATCAAATTTTCGATGTTTTGTAATTTTGTGTATTAAACAAATCTGCAAATAACTTACCCCATCAAACATCTGAATGGAAATAGAGAATTTTGTAGCTTCACAATTCCCACATTCCTTCTCTTTACACATTCAGATTCCTCAGTACTCTTAATCTCCTCCAAGCCATCACAAAACTCCATGAAATTTCGTTTCTTGAAGCTACTTCTACTTCTCAATCTCAATGTCATCCCCATTGAATTACTCTGCAAAATTAACAAAATACTCATAAAGAAATGCTCCGAAACAGAGTACTCTGTTTCTACTCAATAATACAATACAATAGAAGCAAGAAAGATGGAATTAGAAGAGTAGGAATGCTCCAAAACAGAGTACCCCATTTATTACCTTTTCGTGAGTGAAAAAAAGTTTGCTTCTTTTATAAGTTTCGCTGTCTTAATAAATATTAGGTATGATCTGAGGTACTTGGGTCCTCTTTTATAGTGCAAGAGTTTTTGTGTGTGGATAGAGAAATTTGGAACCTTCAAATACGTGAAGAGAGAAAGGTCACAGAAAATATTGGAGATTCCTCCAAGAAATTAAGGTTTGTGTGACCAACTTGGACCCCAAATTTGGGTTCTTTTGAATATTTGTTTTGGACAATAGTTTTGCTGCTTCGACAACCTTTGAATTGAAGACTTCAAAATCTTCAGGTGAAAGGAGATAGCTTTTTTCCTAATAACAAAATATATAAAATAAGAATATTTTTTTTTAAAAAAAAAAAAGAGAACTGCATTTTACCTTTTTAAACTACGTCATAACAACACATGTTCTTGTTGAGATTGGATTTATGCAATTCCTTCAAAATATTTTATTTGTGAAGTAATAATAACTTTTTTAATAGGAACTCACACCAATAGGATCTCAACATTTATTAATTCATTGGTGTTAATAATAATTTAGTCTCTAATAACCATTCATGACAAGTCATTGTCAATATTAATAATAATTTGGTCCATAATCTATTCATGCTAGATTCATATTTGTGTCAATCCCAATTTAAAAAATTAGTATTACTTCAAAAATGAAACATTTTGAAGGAATTGCGCAGGAAAAATAATATTAGATTGGTACTTATCTATATTAAATAAATATTATATGTGAAATATTATCATAACAAAAAGGTCAACCCAAATTAAAAGTGATATAATTTAGTTAAATATTAATGGGCCTAAGTCATATGATAAATTATAGACTTATATGTATATATACTATCATATAATTTTTAATTTTATGACGGGTTAAATTAGAAATTATGACTCTTAGTCCAAGTGTCCAACTATATTAAGGTTATGGTCCCAAAATTATAAGTATCTTTCCTTTTTGTAATTTCATCATAAAAAAAAGAGAGAAATCATATTTTCTTTTGGAAGATCAGTAGTCACAAGATTCAAAGAATTGTTATGGATTCATATATGCTTTCATATTTCAGTTTCTTCTCTTGATACTTTGATATGATTAAAGTGTGGGATATTTTCTCAGCAAATTAAATGAGTCTTATTCATGTTTCAAATGTGCCTAATTTTCAATGACTACCTAAAGAATCATACCTTGATTATATAATTACATCCATTTGAAAGTCTTATATATGTGAATGTGAATGTGATGGTCACATTATTAATTCACTTGAAAGTTTGAGAGACAAGGGAACCTTAAAGTCTTAAACCTTTCACTTATGGTTCCTTTGTGGCCAGACAAGGGTTGATTCAATGTTTCCAAACAAAATTGAATGATCATAATTCATAATCATAGCCGTCCAATTCTTAGAAGGTAAAAGTTTTCTTGCTCATCATCATTATTTTCTCTTTGTTTCTTGGTTAACAATTCCAAGATTTTACAGAAGCTGGCCATTCAAGATTTCTCTATGTATTATTCACAATATTTCAATTAAAGAATCCACCAAATTAAATTCTTAATTGTGCTAGCTCACGAGCCTTAGCTTGCAAATAGATAAACATTAATTATATTATCTTAAGATTTTTAATATATATATATATGATTTATTGGAATCGAATTTCAGTATTACAATAATATAGAACTTCGTATATTCCTCTAATCATACAGTGACATTTGTTAATATTACTCCTTCGGTTCACAATATCTGCTTCGTTGGGTAGGTGTGAACAGACCAAAGAAATCATTAGTTCACCTTAAACATAGAAAAATATGAGATAAAAAGACTCAATTATCCTTACTAATTAATTACTCCTACGTACTTTTTCTCCATTAATCTTATCTTAGGAATAGGTATTAGGTAGGGATAAAATTGTAAAAAAATAATTAATACTTTCTTGATTTTGTAAAATAGCAGATATTTTGGAACAAAGAAAATCCCCAACGAAGCAGATATTGTGAACTGGATGGAGTAATAGAAACTCACATTAATTAATGAGGATCCACTTTAAATGAATTAGAGATCAAATTATTAAAAATATATACTGAAATTCAATATTACCGTGCAATCTACTAAACATGTGCTTGATTTATTGATAGGATCAGCCGATTAATCTAGTCAATGATGTATCTTTTTGGTCAATTAAAGTTTGTTGCACATATTACTTCCACAAATACTATGGTTATTTGAGTTGTGATAAATAATATTAAACAAACTATAGTTGATTTAATGAGATATTTGCAATTTAAATTAATCCATATTTATACGTGCACTTAAATTTTATGTATATATATATATATATCATGTAATTATAAGGGTCTTGTTAATAACCTGGATTGAGTATACTGAAAAAGTGATTAGTCCCACGGTATCTTGAGGATGATTATTTTTAATAAAAAGACCACAAAAAAAAAAATCTTCCATAACAAACATAGAATTTGTTAGTCAATAGTTTCACGTACAATTATATGGTAATTAATTAAGTCTTTAAATTAAATAAGATACACAACATCATGAACATAATAATGAGATATATACTACAAATCTAAAAACATTATATGTCCCCTCCGAACAAGCAAAAGCACCGAACATATATCATATTCAAAACTTTTCAACTTTTAATTTGCTTTCTTACTTTACAAATATAGACCCGTTTTTTAGTTTGATATTTTTATATGTTTTAATAAAAATGGTTTAACTACCTTTTATATGACCAATCATAAATTTAAAAAAGAAAAAATATAAATAAAATTTATGATTAAAAAACTTATAATAAAAATATAAAAAATTTGACCTAAATTTTTTTTTTGTATATATATAAATTAAGGCTGATCAAATGTGATTTCAATATTCCTCTTGACACTAATAACATAGTAGAGAGACCAATAAAGATTCAATTTAAAGAATCATTGAATATTGCAAGTAATTTTAAATAACTTTTAAAATAAATTAATTTTTACTCATGTATAAAGCGAAAATTTTTCTTTAGAACATTAATTATTTGTGTGGACCGGTGATCATCACTTGATCTTATATATTATATATCATATAATTTGTACATTAAGTCATTATCCATAAAATTTAATTTTACTTATTTTTAGTTCTATACTAATAGGTCCACGTAATTAATATAAATAAAACTCTTTAGCCATATTATGCACCGACAAAAAGTTGCACCGTCAATACACATCACACATGTGATGCATGTATTGTTAACTTGTTATATGTGATATACATACCAGATCAACATAAATGAAAATATGATATGAATGAAATAAAAGTGAATAAAATAATTATTTTATCTTTATATTAAAAATGAGAATGGAATAAAATAAATAAAAAAATAAAAAAAAAAAATAATTTTACCACATTACAAAAATGTAAAATATGTTTAATTAAAAGAATATAAAAAAATTACGTTTACAATTACATAATTTTTTATATAACCAAACGGCCTTACATTTATTCTTTCGGATCCAACAATGATATGTTTCTTTTACAGTTTTTTTTTTTTTTTATGTTTTTTGTTTCATGTCGACCTTTCAATAACTTGATTAGCCCTATAACATGTGAGCCATTTTTACTAAAATCTCCATAATGCAACTAATTATATGTCGCTGCCAAAGTTATAATTGGTAGCTCCATTTTATCACACAAAGTCGTCGCTTTTATCAACGACGCTACTACATAAATTTATTTTAGAGTAAATTATATTGTCTTTCTCTGAGAGATGCTGAAATTACACTGCCCTCCCCTCTTGTTTGCAAAATTACACTGTCCTCCCGTGAGAGATCAAAAGTCATTACACTTTTTGATCCAAAACACCATTTTCCAATAAAAAAAAGTCTAAAATGTCAAATTTTTTTAACTTCCAATATAATAAATATTTATGACTAAATTACCCTTCACAAAAGAATGAAACTCTATAAAATGTGACATATACATACTTTCATCCTCTTATAATAACATTGTTTCATTTTTTTATTGTCTTTTATTATTTTATTAGTATTTATAGTAATTATTATTGTTAACAAAATAAAATTCTAAAAAAAAAAGTCTGTAACTTAAAATAGTTTATAGATTTTTATATTAATAATGTAATATAATATAAAACATCTATTATTTTACTTAATTTCGATAATTAAGTTTAATATATATATATATATATATATATATATATTAATATATAATAATAAAATATATCAAAAAAAAATTTGTTAGGTGTACTAAAATTCAGTTTCATAATTTTTTTTGGTAAAGATTCAGTTTTATAAATTTTGATGAAGCATAACGTTAAACATTTTTTATCTTGTGTGAGGGTCAATTTAGTCATGAATATTTATTAGTCATTAATATTTATTATATTGACTTTTTAGACTTTTTTTTAGTGGGATAATAGTGTTTTGGATCAAAGTGTAATGACTTTGGATCTCTCAAGGGAGGGCAGTGTAATTTCAGTATCTCTCAGAAGAGGACAGTGTAATTTACTCCTTATTTTAATTAGCAATCATCACAAGGTTATATTACAAGAAAAACCTTAATTTTTTAGAGTTTTTTATTTGGGAAGTTCTTACATTAGAATTTCGTTAGTATTCTGTCATCAATCCGTCACAAACACCGCAAAAACGAAAAAAAAAATTAAAAAAAAAATCTTGTGATGGAATTTAGATAAATATTTGTTTGTCATAAATTCTTTCGTCAGAAATCTATGATCGATAGGTGTTTCATCCTAAAGTTCGCAACAAAACAACAACGAATTGAGAAGCCTTCGAGGCTTTGACAATCCGCTTGTGACAAGTTAAAAATATTTATTTACTAATAAAATTATTTTGGCAAAAGTACCTTTCCTAACCCCACGTTTGAGGGTCCTGTCAGTTTCGCCCCTAACGTTTTTTCGCTGTCAATTGTAACCCTAACGTTTTACGTTTTTGCCAATGTCACCATTTTCACTAACACCGTCAAATATTTAACAGTTTTTGCTAACGTGGCATCCTATGTGGCAAAACGTTTCTTTTTTCTGTCAATTGTAACCCTAACGTTTTACATTTCTGCCAATGTCACCCTTTTCACTAACACCATCAAATATTTAATAATTTTTGCTTACGTGGCATCATATGTGGCAAAAATATCTGACTTGGTATATTTTTTTCCACATCAGATTTCCTACTCATCTTTTCTCCATCAAAGTTGTGTCGTTTTGACCTCGGTCTATTCCTTCTAAAATATAACTCAAACGCACGCGCTATTTTGCTCATAAAAACATCGGAGACGTTATCCATTCTCTACTTTGTCGGAGACGTTACCCATTCTCTACTTTGTCGGAGACGTTACTCATTCTCTACTTTGTCGGAGACGTTACCCTAAAATAGAGAATGAATAACATCTCCGATGTTTTTATGAGCAAAATAACGCGTGCGTTTGAGTTATATTTTAGAAGGAATAGGCCGAGGTCAAAACGACACAACTTTGATTGAGAAAAGATGAGTAGGAAATCTGATGTGGAAAAAAATATACCAAGTCAGATATTTTTGCCACATAGGATGTCACGTAAGCAAAATTTATTAAATATTTGATGGTGTTAGTGAAAAGGGTGACATTGGCAGAAATGTAAAACGTTAGGATTACAATTGACAGAAAAAAGAAACGTTTTGTCACATAGGATGCCACGTCAGCAAAAACTGTTAAATATTTGATGGTGTTAGTGAAAAGGGTGACATTGGCAGAAACGTAAAACGTTAGGGTTACAATTGACAGCGAAAAAATGTTAGGGGCGAAACTGACAAGACCCCCAAATGTTGGGGTTAGGAAAGATATTTTTGCCAATTATTTTTGACAACATAAGAGTGAGTCAGCAACTACCTATATGGCTATATATCATTTTGCTGGCGACTTTTAAAGTCAATCTCAAAAGCCAATTTTTTGTAGTGATTATTAGTCACTATTTGAAAAAAGAAATTAAAAATTGATCACATCTCATATCTTTTATTTAAGAACTTAATAGAAAACATTTTGGATTTGGATTTAAATTTTCTCATCTAAAAGTCTCTCCTGGTCCTATAATTGTTTTATTTACATTTTACCATTTATTTTAAATTAAATGTAAATCAACAAATAAATTTTTAAAAAAAAACCATATAAATGTGACAACAAAAATATCTAATACTTACTATTTAACTAAATCAAATTGTAAAATTTAATTGTGAAAATTGGAGATTTGATTGGTATGACATATCTTTACGTTTTTTTATTAAAAACAAACTATAAAATACAATTAAAACAAAAAAAAAATTCCTTATTAAAAAAAATCTTGATGCATCAAGCCCATATGACCATTATTTATTATTATTTTCTCTGCAACCATTAATTGTATTGGAAATAGCAAAGATCAAAGAAGTTTGGAGCCTCGAAATGGACTATACGATCACAGGCCCATTAGAATAAGTCAGGCCCAAAACTGAAAGAGAGCCTAGTAGTCTCATTTCAAAAAGTTGACAAAAAAAAATTGTCTCATTTCAAAATTCCCTTCAATTTTGTTTTCAGACCAAAAAAGAAAATGTCCTTCTATTTCAAAAAAAAAAATCTATATAATGCACCTCTCCTAAACTTTTATAGACCTTTTTAGATTGACTTTAAGGAAAATAAGAGTTTTTTAATTTCAAAATCATTTATACATTTTGTATGATGTTGAATTTTTTTTTTCTACCCGGTCTCCTGAGACTTTGCTCCGACTAATCCAGACGCGCACCTGTAAGATAATCTTCCAATGAATGAACTTGAAACATTGTTTTATATCTTGTTCATAACATGCATTGAAATTGACCATCTAATTTTTGCACTGCTAATTTTACAAGCATTCCATGTTTAAATATTTACATAAATAGTATATCTATTTCGTTTGGTAGTTAAAAAGGATAAAAATAGGAATAAGAATGTTTAGACTCTGTCTGATAATAAGAAATTGTCACACCCCTCAAAAACTAAAGAGAAGTGACCGGTGCCAAACTCAGAGAAAGGCCTATTATCTGGTGAGCAAAACTACATAAATAAAAAGCATATAATTTCTAATATTATTATTTAAGTACATAAGAGGATTTTCTCAAAAATCCGATAAGCTTTCCCTAAAATTTAACAATTTCATTTATACAATCTCACCACATATACAAAACTTCTATTAGAGAGCTTAGCTCTCAACCAATCCAAAATTAGTCTACGATTATCTATAATATAACAAAAGAACAATAAGGGCCCTGCATGTGATCAAGAGCACTCTAAATTCAAATAGCAAACATCTAACATTCAAAGCAGTACCCACAAAACAATGCGGGCTCACCAAAATATACGATAGCCTCGAAATAGCAAATCCAATCCTACACTTATATCTAAAAAAAATAAATGAACGGTGAGTTTTGCAACTCGGTGAGTAGATAACACCTACCGTAACTAGAAGGAAACAAACCTGTATGCACGAGTTTTTCGCAACCATTTCACAATTATATTTTATAAAATAAATATCATAAATAATAACATGTAAGCTTTTAGAACTAGCTAAAAGAAATATCATTTCCAAATCATAGTGCTTTTTACGGAATCTTATCAAAGTCAAATAAAATCAGTTAGGAAAACCAGATCCACAGAACTAATCAAAACAAACATGAGCAACAAGGCTCACGAATACAGAAAAGTTTATGGCTTTAAATAATTATATGAGCATTTAGCTCAATATATTCAAACAGATCCAATCCACGTGTATTGGCCAGCACACGGGGCTAGCAACACCCTTGCTAGCTGAGGTTCCAAACACCAAGGGATAATGATACTGCATTAGCTACATGGTTTCATATCAGATGGCTTCCCAAATAAAAACACTTTAAATAAATATAAATATAAATATAAATATAAATTTATAGAACATTTCTCATTTTCAAAAAATCAAATAGTTACTACAAAAAAATCAAATACTCAGAAGTAATCAATACTCATAAACCTTTATTCGATACAGAAGTGCATAGGTCAAATTTCCATATAATCCTTCTTCCAAACCTGAACAAATACTTCCGAAAAATCAATCATTCAAATAAGGTTCACATAAACTGTTTCATCTCAAATTAAGGTGATGACAAATTTAATTAATACAGAACAGTAACCAGTTCACAGAAAAGGTATTATAGAATCGTAAATATTCCACATGTATTTAAAATTTGATTAAATTCATAATAAGTCCATCACCTTATGAATAATACGAAAAGAGAGTGGATCCTCTAAAGTAATCCTCTACATTTTTTGGTAGAGTTATGAGAGAGATAGCGATAAGAAAAATTGGGGGAGAGAAAAATCAAGAAAGAAAATAGTTTCCTTATCTCTATCTCTCTCATAACTCCACCAAAAAATATAGAGAATTACTTTAGAGGATCCTATCTCATACGAAAAAAATAGGTAATGATGATTAAAGTATCCAATATCAATTCATCAATAAACGATTACAAGAGAGGAAATTATAGAAATTCAGTTTGTTCCTCATACTATTCTAATTAATAGGCTAAAATCATCAAAATGCAGAAGATAGGTGAAAAAAAGTGTTCGATAAGAATCATCCACCCATCGTGACATAAAGCTAACCCAAATATATTCCATCATCTCAATCAAAATTCAGTTATAGCTCTCTTTACAATGAGATCAATTCAAAAAGACCTATTATCATAACCAACTCACTTTCAACATTCAAATCAATTAACTCAAAATAAATAAATTAGATGACTCTAGGAGTCTTCACTATTCTCATTCAAATAATCCACCACATTACTAAGTTAACTATCCAAACATATTGATCCATTATCCTATTTTCATTTGAGCAAATTTCATGGCAAATGCATTTTCTCTAATATTTTTGAAAGTTTGTTTCAAATTTCATTTCTCAATCAAAATTGTTTTTTTTAGGAAAATCAAAATTGTTTCTTGAGATAAATGAAACCTCAATCTTATTTAATTTTAACCTTCTTAACTTGATAGGCACTAATTAATTTGAAGTTTAAAACTAAAATATACATTATTTCCTAGTTATAAATTATGTACAAATAATCTTTTTCAATTATAAAAATTAACCAAAAATTTTTCAAACTTTGTAATTCATATAAAAACTTTTCCATTAATTTTTTCATTCAAAATTTTAATAGATTAAAAACACGTTAAATTATTTTAGGTTTTTTTTTTGCTCAATACCTATAAAAAAAATTTATACAAAACTTAAAATTACCCAACATATTTTGAATATATATATGCCTTATGTAATAATTTCTAGACAATAGTATGTAGCTAAGCTACATATGATACATACATATATATATATATATATAGCTGTGCCTACCATCCAATTATGTCCTTTTTCATGACTGATGAATTCCTCTCATATCATTTTGACTAACTTTTCTATAACACCTATATGCTCATGCTCAATTAAATTTCATTCTCATACTCACTGATTTAATCACATGCTAATTCCGTACAACTATATTTTCCTTTTAGATAAATGAGGAATTAATTTTTTTTCCTAATCACTCATTTGGTTATTGAATTTATTTTGAAGGTATGAGAATAAGAATGTTTAAGACCACATTTAATTTAACATAAAAAATATATGAGAATAAAGTCGAAAATAAAAATGTGTAAAAGAGATACAATAACTAATTTACTCTTATAATTAAATTTTAATAATTGTGATGGAGGAGTATTAGGTAATGGTAATGGGAGGACAAAATGATTAAAATCACCCAAATGGCCTAATCTATTTCATAGAAGGTGGAGAGGCCTATGTTCAAATCTTACTAAGTTTTAATAGTCTTTGGAGACAATATTCTAAAGGTTTAATTTTTTTTTTTTTGTATAACAAAGGTTTAAACTTAAAATCACATATTTCATTATTAAAGACATCTCATTAAAACTATGCATTATGAATATTAATTAAAAGAGATAAAAGTACCCTATATGAAGTCAAACTGCAGTGATGTGGTCAATAAATTAATATGTATCTATACCTACAATGATAATAAAATATGTAAAATACGGACATATATGTGTGGATATTTTTGCTATCAATCTAGTTTTGAGGTGCTGCTCTGACTAATTCGAACTCAAACCGCATCACGCACTTGATTATATATGGTGAGAGAGTTTATCAATAAGAATAACTATATTCAAAAGGTTTCGATTCTCGAACTCAAAACCTTATTTAAATGATATCAAATTATTTACTATTTGGATCGATCTGTTACTGACTGTGCGGATCATGAGGGCAAATTAATATATTGGGCAGCCAAATTGAATTGCATATAGTACTGAATGAAGGTCCAATTTTGGATATTGGTGACTGGTGAGTCTTGGAAACTATGGACTTACTAGCCTTTTTCCAAACTCAACACACCAAAACCCTAAAAAGTTGACCATGCTCTGCTATGCTATGCCTCCTAAGTCCTAATGCTATATATATATATATACACACACATCATTTAATCCATTAACCAACTCATTTAATTCCTCTGTTCATCATCACAGTGTGTGTCAGTACACTACTCACTACTACCTCATCCTCCATTTCTTTTCTCTTTTATTTATTCTTCCTTCTATCACAACCAAATCTTTTTATAAGAGTTAAATATTTGGATAAAGTATTATTTTGGTCCTCAATGTTTGCATGAAGTTTAATATTGATTCTCAATGTTTCAAAAGTTTAATGTTGGTCCTCAAAGTTTTTTTTTGTCAATTTTAATTCTCGAGCGTAACACCGTTAACTTTTTGCCGTTAAACGATGACGTGGCATGCTTATGTGGCACACTCTCTCTCCTATGTGTCATATTTTAATGACATGACATGACACATCATTGTCACGTCACCCCACATTACCACATCATCATCTTTTTCCCTCCATCTTCATCATTATCATCATCATCTGGGGTGACATGGCAATTGTGTCATGCCACGTCATCATTTAACGGCAAAAAGTTAACGGTGTTACGCTCGAGGCCAAAATCGACAAAAAAAAACTTTGAGGACCAACATTAAATTTTATGCAAACATTGAGGATCAAAATAGTAATTTAGCTTAAATATTTTGTTGCCTATAGTCTTATTAGTTTTTTTATTAATTTTAAGTCATTAAATATGATTTCATATAATTTAAAAAATCTTATTATTAATTAGTGCATGTAAAAACACTGCCTATCAAAACACAATGGCTCTTCTTTCTAGACCTCCAAATTCATCTTTTACTGACATATAATTCTAGTTATTTTAAAAGTAATTAAATTATATTTAATCATTTTTTAATAATTATACTCAACTTTCTAACATGTCATAAAAAATATATTAAAAAGAATTTATTTTTTTTCAAAAAGTATTAAATGTACTTTAATGAAAAAAATTTACTTATGTGAAGCAACATATTTTTGGCGAAAAAAAAGCAACATATTATAATTATGAGGTTGTTGCATGTGTTGAGACCAGAAAAGGGTGGGTATTCTGAATTTTAGGACCACCATATATAGTACATACTCTTTTTCTTTTACAACAACATAATCTTTTTCTTTTCTTAAAAAAAAATATTAGGTAAAGAGATGGTGTCTAGTACTCCAGTTCAAGTTAAGTCACTAAACTCAGAGAATTATTACATCAATTCTTATACAAATTTTATAGATAATTCATTAAATAAGGGATCATCGAAAATTAAATTTAAAATTATGCGATTGTCAAAAATGAAAGGTGATTTGAGTGAGAGAGAAAGAGATGTCCGTTTAGGATTAGGATTTGCTAAAGTCCATAAAATGCATAGTTTAAGCCGTTGGATGAAGATCTTACAGAACAAATACGAATCTTGATTTTCATATGCTTACACTTCACTGGATCCAAATCCGTGTGGGTTGTATTGTTATAGATAGCTGAGCAACAGAAAGTTAGGGGCAGAAAGAGAAAGAAAAAGAAAGCAGACTAGTGTTTGGGAATTTCTTCTTCAGTTCTCAATTCTGACTCACTGAGTTGTCATATATGAAGTCATAAAGCTCTTAAGAAAAAACCCCCACACACACACACTCACTTTGCTTGTGAAGTGTGAACCAAAATCTCTCACCCAAAAAATAGCAATATTTCCTACCTCTTTCTCTCTCTCTCTCTCTCTCACACACACTCACATTTCATATTTTCCATCATCATCATCATTAGCTTCATCCATCCATCCATCAAATTTCAAGTTTTGAAGAGAAAATCACACAATGAAGAGTAGGACATTCTGTTCCTTCATGCTTGCTCTGCAAATTCTGAGTTGGGTTTCTATGTCCATGAGACTTTCCCCACCAACTAATGATGCCATTTCATCACACACTGGTAATTAATTAATTCCCTAAACATATATTTTTTCTTCAATAACATATATACTCTTTACTTAAAAACTGTGCCTTTACTCTACCAGACCCAGAAGATCACACTCCTCAATCTTCATCATCATCATACCCTATGAAATCCAAAAAGGTATGTCTCTTTTTCAAAAAATGTATGATAATTCAATGACTTGAATTCGATTCCACGTGTTCTTTGAGCCTGAGGCCTGTCCTGACTCTGAATTAATCAAATTTTGTGCAAAATGTGCAAAAGGGTATGGAAGAAGAAGAAGAGTATGGAAGGAGAGGAATAGGGAAAGTAGGGTCTAGCCCTCCAAGATGTGAACACAAATGTTATGGATGCACACCATGTGAAGCCATTCAAGTGCCAAGTACAAGTACAAGAAAATCCCATTTGGGAATACAATATGCAAACTATGAACCTGAGAGCTGGAAATGCAAGTGTGGTCCTTCTTTCTATAGCCCTTAGCTTGACCATTTCAACTTGAGAGAGTGTGTGACAAGTTTGTAAGATTTTGCTATATATCTTTTTTATTGGCTTCATATTTGTATTATTATTATACATTTGTGGCTTGTACAAACCCCCTATTCAAAGTAATTTTGGAAAATTGTGCTAAATATTATTTGAAATAATTGTTATATATATATATATTTGAGAAGGCTGGATCAGATAGTTTAACTTTGTTTTGGGGGAAAAGTTTGGTGGAGTTGAGAAGTTGGAAGGTTAAAAGAGATAAAAGAAGGAAAGCAAAATAAGACATAAATGAAGGTCCAATGAGAATAGCTTTCTTTGGTTTGGTTGGTGAGAGTGCAAAATAGTGGCTGATTCAGTAGGAGGGCCTATTTATTACTCACACAATAATGAATATGAGACTGTGATGGTTTTTAGTATTTGGTTGAGGTGGAAGGGAGAATGAATCCTATGCTGTACAGTATAAAAATACATAGTGGGTTTTACATGTGGGTCCCACTTATGTGTCACTTTCTTTCTTTACTTTTTTATGCTGTATAACATATGATTCATTCTCAGGTGGAAGCTGCTTCAATGGAAGGAGAGGATGTTTGCTGATTGGTCCTATGGGGAGCATTGAAAATTTGATATTCTTTCAATTTGTTATTTATTATTTATCAATTATCAATAATAACCTATATGAAGTACATATATGGACACGAGACATAATATGAACTCAGGACACACTAAATTCTTAAAATTATAAGACACGACACGGCTATATATATATATATGTTAATATGTATATATTATAATACCATTACCTAGTTATAGTGAGTAAAAATAGATAGAGGTAAGAAAATTTTCAGATTTAAAGAAAAGAGAATATGCTAAAGAAAAAATCATAACAGATACAAGAACACCACAAAGATGAGAGAAGAAGAAGGAAGAAGAGATAGATGGGAGAGAAAAGGAAAATAGTTTGGAGAATGAAACACACTTTTTAGCAAATTAGGAGAGAGACCGGAGCTGTGTGTGAATTTTGTCAAGCACGTGTCCAAGCTGAAAATTTTTTTTACGTGTCCGACACATCAAGACGCCGACAAGTTGAAGTGTCTGTACTTCATATATATAATAAATATGACGTTTTACACTTTTATCTTTCAGTTTACTATATTCTTCTCATAATACCAAACAACATTAATTTCTCTTACAATCTAATTTCATTTTTCTGCATACAAAATACATTTTTTATATCCTATTTTATTTTCTTATCGCTTACTTCTTTTTCCATTCTACTTCTATTTTAATTTCTATCAAACTTACTCATCTCTTACTAAACGCCACTTTATTCTTTAGAATATGCATAGATAAAAACTCGATAATTTTTTTTTGGCCGAATAAAAACTAATTATCAATAGATTATTTTTTAAGAATTCTTTTAAACCCCCTTAGTTTTGGGTACTTTGGACTATAATCCCAAAATTCCTTATCATTATTTTTCAAGCCAACCACTTCAAAATCCCACAAGAATTCTTACAATCTCATTAATTTAGGACTCTATAGTCTATACACTTTACCACAGTCAAAGTTTGACTTGAAGCAATGAGGAGAAAAACATAGTAAGTACTCATTAAATATAATTTTGACTTCAATGGCTGCTAGAATTTTTGGTATGACATTGTATTGTGGGTTTGAAGTTTAAACAATGAGATAAAACCAAAGACACTTTATATTTAATGACAAAATATGTATAGAAAATATTTTATCACAATCCCGGTTTCTTCCCAACCAATTTGAAGTCCTACTGACATAAATTACGAAAATTCATCAAAGTAAAGCCCAAGAGCCCATTTATAAGTGAAATGGATTTGCTTATTTTGATTTTGTTTTTCAAATGAAGTTTAAGAGAAAAGTAGCTATTGTTTGATGAAGATGATGTGGTAATGTGGAGTGACGTGGCATGACGTGGCGTGCTACGTCATTAAAATAAGACACGTAGCAGAGAGTATGTGCCACAGAAGCCATCCACATCAGCATTTAACGGCACAAACTAACGGAATTACGTTGGAGGACCAATTTCGACAAAACAAAAAACGTTGAGGACCTAAAATAATTTTTTGAAACGTTAAGGACCAATATTAAACTTCGTGCAAACGTTGAGGATCAAAAGAGTAATTTGGCCTTAAAAAATTAACAAAGATGTTTTTTCTTACACAAATTACGAAATTTATGATATTTTAATTAATTTTAATTTATAGAGATTATGTAAATTTTAATCTTTAAAAAGAGCAAAATTTCCAAAAAGTTATTGCATTTCAATATTGTCATGAAGATAAATTTGTAGCTGTAATAAGTGGAGTAATAAAAAATCTTACTAATCTTTTATTCTTAAAATCTACTCTGCACGTGCTATGCACGTGAGCATATGACATTGATTTGAGTAGCCATTCTTTCTTCTTCAATTTACAAAATCGTCCTTCTTTCTTCTTAACAAGGAAACGATCCCCAATTCCGCAGCTCACAGATCTGCCTAGTCCCGCCACTGAAACTCTTCTCTCCTCACAAATGGCGTCCCATGTGAGTCTCTCTCTCTTCCCATAAAATCTTTCAACTTTTATTTTCCAATCTTGATTATTTTCACGGCATTTTTCTTATTATGCTCTACGCACAAACCACAATGCAATAACTAAACATTTTGGAACCTCAAGGGATCTGAATTTGGAGTCTTTGATGCTTTAATAGATCCCCCATGTTTACAAAAATCTCGTTCAGTTTGTTCCGTATGTATTGGAATTGATCATAAAGTGATCTCTATTTTGTTGATAGAAGTACCTCTTATTTAAAGCTACTGGTTAGATCTATAATTGGTTTAGAATTTATGTAAATTATATGCGAATGGGGTTTAAATCTGAGATATCTGCTTCTTGCTTTCCAGATCCGTTAAGAACACTTGTTTTCTTACTTTTGGCAGTTGCAAATTCATTTCTCCAGAGAAGTAACAGTTCAGTTAGCGTTTGAATGTAGATTATTGGCTAATAAAGTCTACCTAGGTTTCACCTATTTATAGATCTGTATCTGGGTTTTCATCAATTTGTTGAAGTAGGGAGCACCTTCTAGTGAGAGACGCAGTGATAAGGGGAAATTTATTTTCTTTTGATGTGCACTAAAGTCAGATGGTTAATGGTAATTGGACGCTCGAAACCTTATTCATTTGCCTTGGATGGAGAAAATACTTAAGATTTACTGTGATTCCCTATATTCAAATTCATTCTATTATTTACTTCAGGGTTATCCCCTGGTTCTTGTAATCTCAAATTTAATGTTAGAGGAGATGCAGTATGCGAAGAAGATAATTATGTTAATGCTATTTGTTTATTTTTTGATTGGTGATTTATTAATGTATTAGCGATTTTAGCTTCTTTATTTGGTTGTATGAGTATTAGGATATCTTATTACATAGGGTTTTAGTTAAATTAGGATGGGTTGAATCTAGTTGAATTGGGTTTGTTTGAGTTGTTTAATATTTATATATAGGCATGAAATATTTCACCTTTTATCATTGAAATAGAAAAGACATTGAGGGTTTTTTTTTTTACTGTTTCTTTGGTTCTCTTTCCCTTTCATTGTCAGAGAGATGATGGCAGATATAGTACTCCTTTCATATATTGAATTGCTATGTATCTTGATCTGTAGGGTTTATGTCCAACAGTAAAGAACATTCTTCTTCTAGATTCCGAAGGGAAGCGTGTAGCAGTCAAGTACTATTCAGATGACTGGCCAACAAACAACGCAAAGTTAGCGTTTGAGAAGTTTGTATTCAATAAGACTATGAAGACAAATGCTCGGACAGAAGGTATGCAGCACAGAGGTTTCTATACCCAGTTTGAAATTAAGTTGTAGTGTTGGACCTTGGACACAAATGAACTGAGCAGTTATTCTTGAGTCTTGACTTATTTTTATATATAAGGGAAAAAATGGTATAAGTTATATGGAAACCAAAAAGTGAAGTATAATATCAGGTGCTATTTTGTTTTATGTCAATCGATATTCAAATAATTCAGTAAATCTCTATGAATCTCTTTTAGATGCCAGCATCACTGTGAGCGGCATATCAAGCTTAGAAATTATATTTGGGCATTCTTTGCTTCATTTGTCAATTATCTCTCATAATTGCCAAACATTTTAAATATCTATGCATAAGTATAAGTAGCCTTTATGCTATATTTGCAAAAAATTGAAAAACAAATATGATAAGTCTTTGTTTTTGAAGGCTTCATAATTTAATCACTTAGACTAAGTCACTATTGGTGTATCAGTCATAAGATAACTCATAATTAGTTCCAACATATGATGGGAAACAACCCTACCAACCTAAGTTAAAAGCTTTCTCCTGTCTCTTTTTTGGGCAATCAAAATGCAACCACCAAAATTTCTTCACAACATGCAAAACCTTTCTTGTGTCTGTTGTTATCATTTCACAAAAAGATAAACTCTTTTCAGTTCTGATAAAATTACGAGAGTTTTATTTTAGATTTGTGCATACGTTTGTTTTCTTCTTAAATGTGGCTTTAGCATTTTAAACTTTGAGAGAGAGAGAATTTCTGTGTATATTTCATAATAAGAGGTACATGTATATTTATACAAGAGGAAACTCAAAACTAGGGATTTGAATCCTAATAGGAGGCTAAGTCTTAGTTATCCTTATCTAATTATCTTATCCTTATCTCTATACAAATATAAATATATTTAAACAGATAATATATATATATATATATATATATTCCTAATATATATATATATATATTCCTAACAAGCATAAACATATTCATGCCCTCTTGAAATTACCAATGAAAGAGTTAAAAACTGCCATGCTTTATAATAGGAGTTTAGAGATTTCATTAGATTTAGTAAGTAAAATGTTCTTCTCAAGCTCTCTTGATGAAGGATGGTTGGAGGATAATTTTGGCTTTTATATAGTGGAAATCTTGGTGTATTTGTTATAGGTAATAATGTTTATCTTATCATGTTTCATTCCTAAAGATATGTTCTTTACTATCATCTGCAGCTGAGGTAACATTACTTGAGAACAATGTCATCATATACAAGTTTGTACAAGACCTCCATTTCTTTGTCACTGGCGGTGATGATGAAAATGAACTCATTTTGGCTTCAGTTCTTCAGGGTTTCTTTGATGCTGTAACCCTTTTGTTGAGGTATTCTTGGTCATATTTTGCTCTCTGGATTTAAAATATGGTTCCCTGTTGTGCCCTATTACTCCTGCTTCCGTTTTGTATACTTCTTTTGTCTCTTTTACAGGAGCAACGTTGACAAAAGGGAGGCGCTTGAGAACTTAGATCTCATTCTCTTATGTCTTGACGAGATCGTTGATGGAGGGTATGCTTGTTTAATTACAATGTTTTGTTCTCATTGAAGTTTTAATTTTTTTCTGAACTCTATTTTCCCACCCTCCTTAAAGGTTGATACTTGAAACAAATGGATCGCTCATTGCCGAAAAAGTGACCTCTCATAGCATGGATGCTGACGCCCCCTTATCTGAGCAGGTAATGGAACTATGTTTCAGTTCAAAGGCACATAGCCATAATATAGATAGGAGGTTGCTAAATTTTGTTTTGGTGTTAGTTGACCAGATGGGAAATAGCCAAATAACTAGGTGTAGAGGAAGACCAAAGATAACAATAGGAAAAACTATTAAGATGAATTTAGCTATTAATAACTTAACTATAGAAATGAGTAAAGACAGAATACGTTGGCATCGCTTGATCTATATATATGGCCAACCCCACCTAGTGGGAGAAGGCTTTTATTGTTGTTGTTGCTATTTAATTCTCAAATTTATACTACATTTTTAGATTCAACTCAGTGGCAAGTTAAATTTCATTGTGGATAAATTAGTTTTGACTTCTCATGGACTAATTTTAGGACAGTGATAACTGGGTATCTTTGATCTTCATTCTAACTGAAATTCTGATATTGCAGACATTAACTCAAGCATGGGCAACAGCTAGAGAACACTTGACAAGAACCCTTCTAAAGTGATGCTTACATGAACAGAAATGGGTTAGCTATGTTTGAGTTGTATGATTAGTTTTTGTTTGTTAGCAAAAGTTGTTTATCCTCCAATTTGTTGAGCTACTGAGTTTAGAGCATCATACCATTCTGCTGATCAAGGATTCTCAAGAAGTGATTTTTCTTTTACCCTTGAATCTGCTTAAAATTATGTGCTATTTACACATTTGGTTGATCTTGACAACTTATATATTTGTGAATTGTGAGGCAATAGTTTTATAGTGAATTAAATTGGAGTTGCTCATTGCACACTGTTTAAAGAATTGGTTCTAAGTGTGAATTTCATTTTACTTTCTATCCACATTTAACACAAGCAATGGTGTAAGATTGTTGCCATGTGATATGACTCAGAGGTTACATGTTCAAATTCTAGAAATAGTTTCTGTGTAGAGGTAAGAATGCATATAGCGTATATTTGATCCTCCCTAGATCTTATTTAGTGAGAGTCTCGTGTGCATTGAGCATATATTATTGTTTTTCCCCTATATATATATATATATATATATATATATACTTAGGTGGCCAAAATCACTTTTTATCTGAAACTGAAAGGAGCATATAACAATGAAAGCAGACAATGAAAAACTTCCTTTAAGGTGAAAAGTAAAAATAATAGGATCTAGTCTAAATAATTATCTACTAGTAAAATATTAACGAGTACATCAATAATACTTTAGACATGATAGAATACATCACATTCACTAATCATTACAAAAGTGGAATAATAACATAATAACAATGTAAATCCCACACAAAATAACAATGCACCCAAATTTAGACAGAAAACTCACAATTGGATTGTACGTAAAAATTTTACAACACATGAGCAATGTATTAAAATTGGAATGCGAAGCATGAAGCACATTTTAATGTGAATATCAAAGATGCTGAAAGTTGTTTTTTCAACTATGGTTTCTTCCATTTTGGGGATGTGGAAAAGGCTCATTGACTATGAGTTTGATATTTGACTTTGGAATTTGGATATAGAAGAATTTTAAATTTTCTGATAAGTTATTTCACCTTTTAAAGTGTATACAAATTAACGAAGAGATTAGTTATTATGCTTGGCAGGGTTTAAAAAAACAATGGTTTCCTTCTCTTTTACCTAATTCTCCTTCCATGAGTGCTTACCTTTTTTTTTTTCTATAATAAAGTTCAAGAATCTGCTCTTACAAGTCTTGGCTTTTCAAATATAAATTTCTTTTATTTAAATTACTAAAACATTACTTTGGCCAAAAAAAAAAAGAAACTAAAACATGGACCCACAACACTACTTTTGGTTTGAGTACCCAATGCCAACTTCAACTTCTTGCATTGTGGAAGTGGTTCCTGGACTTCCTGCTCATCTTTTATAGTCTTCCATTTTATATAATTTTGGTTAGTGGTTCAATAAAATTATTATTCAACTCAAGCTCAATTTAGTAAATTGGGTTCAGAGTTCAGACCAAAAATAAGTTTGGTCTATTGAGTCTATATTCGGATCTGGATCTGCTAAAGTGCAGATTCGGTAAAGTGCACATGGTTGGATAAAATTGTTATAGTACGAACACAAATCTCAATTTTTATTTAACGGTTTGGATGATGCACTTTATACACTTTACACATTTTGCACTTCATTTGATCTTCTTCCGTCTATATTCCTATTATGTAAGAACTGTGCTTAGCCTGAAAAAGAAAACAAAAATGAAAAATTGGGCTTTTTTCCCTCTTGCATTAATTTTTGAATTAGATTTATATGAAGTTTTTTTATATCTTTGGGTTTTATAATCAAAAATAAAACATGAACTTTTTTTTTTAAACAAATCAATTATAAGAGAGATGAATTGTATAAATCATACACATGTTGATTTTTTTTTACTGGAGATCCTTATGGCAACAATATAAAATTATATCAAAGCTATCTCATCTTCATTCTCATGAGCACATGAATCAAAACGCTTCTGGAATTACCTGAAAATAATCCAACTCATCTTTCACACTATAGTTATCAATACAGAATTTGATTATTTACATTATATATATGTATATATCACAAAAGTATTTGAGAGACATTTCCCTGAAACAAAATGAACAAGTAAATCATATCATATAGCTAAATTATTCTTAGAAGACTCGTCTGTCAGTAAGGGATGAGAATCTCAGTCACAACTCACAAGTGACTTGAGCAACCTTGGATGGAGCACAATATATGCACTAAAAACAGTAAACTATTTCCATTATTCAAATAGCATATGTTCTTAAGTAGGAATTATATTATTTTCCCATGAATTATATAAAAAAGAAAAGTCATCAAAAAACTGTCAGGAACATCAAACATTCATAAAATATGAATGTTGTCTCCTCACCTTTCCAAGCCATCTTAAACTCTTGTTAATCTCTGATGCAGAAGCAAAAATATTTTAACAAAGAGATAGAAATCCTGCAGAGAAGACAGTCCTTCAAAAGGAAAGAAGAGAAGGATAAATTAGTCTGTAAGTTACCATATGATATAACAAAGTTAAACGAATATAAAGACAAACAATGCAATAGGTTACTTAATGCTTTTTATACTTGAAATGACATCATTTTGAGTGTTGAAGTAGCATTAATATTACATATGCGATGTCATGTCATCTGTTGACCGCAAAAAAAATGTTTAGGGACGAAATTGAAAACTGGTGTAAAATTTGAGGACATAAAATGTGCTTTTGCCATATTTTTAAGACCAACTTTTGAGAGAAGGGGGGGGGGGTGTTATTAAGACCAGTGAAAGGAAAATACCTACTTATTTAGGACAAAAAAAGAGTCAATAATGTTTCTTATCCTAACATGCCAAATCATGGTGCCATGCTTGACTTAATGAAATCTCATACGCAACATAATGCTTAAGCTATCAAAACCAAAATTCAAAACACAAACAGATTGAGTAAAAAATAAAATTTCTCTATGAAGCTAGTAACCTGTAAATTCTGTTCTGCATCACCACCATCAGATTTGCTTGTGCATTCATCCATGGCATTGGCTTCAACCGGAGCAGGATTTGATTGATGTGCTTTTACATGCCATAACAGAGTTGACAAAGAAAAAAAAAAGGAACAAGAATGCCAATTTAAAATTAGATACTTTCCAACAATAGATTGAAAGGCAACTCATCATCAAAGATCAAACCAGTCAATTCAGCCATTAATGTAAGATCCAGGACCACCTGCTTGTACGCTAATTTGTAATCCAGGGGGGTGGATTGAGAAGTCCCACATCGATTGGAGGGGGAACGAAGCATGCCTTATAAGGGTGTAGATACCCATCCCTTGTGATTCGTTTTGAAACTGTGAGAGACAAAGAGGGTACCAAAGCGAGTGGTCCAGGACGTTACAACTAATGTGATGTACCAATTGATATCTCCCTATGAATTCTGCTACAAGTTATCTGCATAATGTACATGTCAGAAATTGATGAATATATCCTTACCTGGTACCAAGTCAAGATCTGGATCATCTCTTGGGATAGAAGCCACAGCTTCCTGCAAATTTTCTTCATATGCCTGGTCATAATATAATAAAAAATTCAAATTTTAAACATTCACAACCACATATGATGACGAAACTGAAAGATCCAAGATTTGAACTTTTTTCGGTATACTAATAAAGAAAACTCACTCTCTTGGATTTTCCGGCTGGAGGGAGTTGTTCTGAGGCATATAGTGGATAGACTCCACATTCTTTGACCAAGCCATCATGTTTGATCCTCTCACCAAACTCATCATCATGAGTAACAACATAGAACTCAAATGAAACCTTTGGGAAATAAGTGATGCCCCCAAATACTCTTCCTCTTGTTTTAACTCCCTCTAATATGCTTTTACAGTATTGCCGATCATACCATAGAAAAACATGATCCGAGGACAACTCTGTGATTCCCATATAATCACATCTACTTTGTTCTTCATGCTTGTCACCATCTTCAAAGCAGCATAAGCATTCCAAGTAACTTGGACGCGTTTCATTCGAGGTGAACCGGGGAAGAACACAGCAAAAAACAAAACCCAGTAACTTGTCAACAGGTAGAGAAAGTTGAAAAGTAATGGAAGCCTGTGTCACTTGGTTATATGATCTAAACCAGTGTGGAACTCTGCTACCTGGATAACAGAAAGTACTTCCTTCAAAACTGTTACACACTGCTTGCTTCAATAACAAATAAGCATTGTCCACTATACTGCAAAGTGACTGCTTATCCAAGTTCAAGCAATTTCCAAATGAAAAGAAATATGTTGCAATGTCTTCCTGTGGAAGTGCAGATGTAGTTAAAGTAAACACTGTCTCTAGTGCTGTGCAGTTAGTTGCATCTAAATGCATAATTGATGGTGGAAGTTCTGGTATAGATCGAAGCCTCCTGCAATTCCTTAAGTAAATAGTTTTCAGCATTGAAAGACACTTGATGCTCTCAGGTAAGCTATCAATACTGCTTCCTTTTAGTCCTAAATACTTCAACGATGGCAGGTTGAAAATAATGTCAGGGACTTTAAGGAAGCCAGTGCATCCAACCAAAAACAGTTCTCGTAAAGAATGTAAGGAATCAAATAATGTGTTTATTTGTCTGCAATCAGAAAGACACAGGTCTTCAAGAGATCTCAGGCAACACAACTCAAATATGGGAGGAGTCTCTAGTGTTGAACCACTGAGCATGAGTCTTCTAAGTTTACTGAGACTCCCAATTGATGAGTGCAATATTTTGGAACTTGAAGTTACTGAATTCAGTTCTGTTGTTTCATTTGACGAAAATGAGAATTCTTTGACACTGAAGTAGAAACTAACATCAAGGTTTCTCAGAGATCTTGAATGAGCCTTAAGGTCTTTGCAGTGAACTAGATTCAAAACAGCAATCATGGAAAGTGATAAGATATGTGGATAAACATTACACATACTTTCACAACAACACATATCCACCCATTCAGAATTCTGCACATTTGAGATATTGGGCAACTCTATCAATTGTTTTGATCTCCTAAGGTTTATTCTCTTATTTTTCACAAATTCCTGAAACAATTAAATGAGAGAGATTATTGGGGAAAATTTAAGAATTTCAATGGAAGAGATACTTAGATACAAATATTGATATTTACCTGCACTCCTTTCCACAGTTTCTTAACATGGCTGTTAGGCATAGAAAGCTCAGAATGCTTCTCAGGATAAAAGCTTGGTGGTAGAGATTTCAAAGGGTATCCATCCCACTCTAGGTACTTTAACTGATCAGAAAATGACTCAAAACTTGTTGGTTGGTGCAAGTTACAAGATCTCACGTGCCAGGGAGAGTAGAATTTGATAATTCTTAGATTAGTCATCTTGCAAAAGGTCTCGGCACTAAATTGTATATTGATAATGTGAGATGCATGCAATATTATGCCTTCAACTACATGAGTTCCCTGGAAAATAAAACAAATTCACAATAAAATTAAGTAAATAATATCAAACTAACTGCATCTTGTACAAAAGTCTTTTGCAGAGAGAAGCTAGGACATCTTTCTCTTACCTTTTTATTCTTCAATACATCATAAACATCCTCAATGTTCCTCAACCGACTACGTCTTCCAGGGTCTTCGATACATTCTCGACGAACAATTTCCCAACCCATTTGTTGTATCAAGTCATGCATTTGTATTATATTGTCATTTGAAATGGTTATAAGAGCTTTTTTTACAAGGTTATCTAATCCAATAGGTTCATGGAAGTTATTGGCAATGAGTAGTCTTCTGACATCATCTTTATTTTCTCCTTTGTAAAAGAATGCAATGTCCAGAAATATGCCCTTTTCTTCATCATCTAACCCATCATAACTCACTTTCAACACATTATGAACTTGCACATTGGGATACTTCTTGAGTTTTCTCAATGCAATTTTCCATGTTTCTGTATTTGTAGAATGAAGAAGAGAACCCAAAACTTTCAAAGCTAATGGAATGCCCTTGGCATAAGCAACCACCTTATTGGAAAGTTTTTCATATTCCTTTTCTGGATAGCTCTTGTTGAAGGCATTTAAGCTGAAAAGTTTAAGGGATTCTTCAAAGCTCAATTCCTTGACCTCATGTATGGCATGAACTCCTCCACTAACTAGCACCTGCTTGTCTTTGCTTGTTACAATGACTGTACTACCTGGTCCCAAGTGAATTTGCTCTTTAACCAAACATTTTAGCTGCTCTGAAGTACTCACATCATCAAGTACAATGAGAACTTTTTTTCGACTCAGCCTTGCCTCTAGATAATAGGATTTTTTTCTCTAGGAGTTCAGAAACAAGTTCCTTTTTTAAATAACTCAGTCCATATTTTTCTGATTCTTCCCTTACATTTTCTAAGAAGCAGCAACTTTCATATTGGGAAGAAAATTTATCAAATACAGCATGAGCAATAGTTGTCTTACCTATGCCACTCATTCCCCATATTCCAATTATCCGAACAGCTCTTGCCTCCTTTTCCAATAATGATTCAATACATGCAAGGTGTTGATCAATTCCAACAAGGCATATTGAAGTTCTTGGCTGGACACGATCCAATTTTTCCAAAATATCTTTTACAATATCTTCAATGAGCTCAGATTCCTTTCTATATTAGAAAAAGAGGGAAAAAGGATAAAATTAGTTCACTAATTAACTAATTGAGAAGTGTTATATGTATTATATAATTTAGTGACTTTTATCTAAAATGTTTTGCTGGACAATAACATATATAAAAATGCTCATCCATATATCACATGATGTCAAGGCTTCATTCCTGATATCAATATTACTCCCATTTGCATGAACATTAATTTTTATGTAATAAATCACAAACCTCCCAATAACAATATTTTAACTTTTTGGCATTTAGAAAAGAAATATTCCTATGCAAATAACATTCTCTAGATTCTAGGAAATAAAGATAAAAGTTTCAGATTATTAAGAGGCCTAACTTTTCAACTAGGCAGTCCATAATACTCATCCATCCACACATAGTCAACCTCGCTTTGATACCAAGAGACCTAACTCACCCCAAAAGAGCTCTAAAATAAAAGAAAGACTTAGTCTATATATACAACTTATTAGTTTTTCAATTAAGCAATGTGGGACTTCAAATAAATATATACCATTTAAAAATGTTAAATATGAACTAAAAAAAGAAGACAAAAAGGAGAAAGACTTACCTATAATTGGATGAAACGTAGCCAGATAAGTGAGCAGCTTTGTTCAAAGCAGATCTCCAATCTTTAAACTTCAATTCATGTTCAGCAAATGCTTTGCCTTCTGGATGGCGTACATGTGATGGATCGATGTTGTGGAAAACAGGAACAACAATTTGTTTCTTCCCTTCCATGCACTCAAGTATTTTCTCTAGTTCTTGCAAGCACCACCTTGAAGAAGCATAACCTGGGGAGAAAATGACGAGTGAGATTTGCGATTCTTCGATTGCTTTGAGAAGTGCTGAAGAAATTTCATCTCCTCTGTTTAATTTCTCGTCTACGTAAGGATGAATTTGGTTATGACGCAGTTCCTTCTCTAAGTGGCTAAGAAATCCAAATCTGGTGTCTGGGCCTCTGAAGCTGATGAACACATCGTGTTTTATGATTTGATCAACATGGGAAGAAGTAGAAGGAAGAGAAGACATTATATTGGACAGAAAGTAAGTGTCTTGATTGGAGACTCTATAAACTTCAAATCAACACAGATCGTGCAAGACAAGTCTCTCTCACCATTTCTCATGGTAGCTTCATGTTGTCCCTAGCTCTTATCTTTTCTTCTTCTTCCTCCCATCTCTCAACTCTAGTCTCATCCCTCACCCTCAGTACAGTAGTCAATATCCTTCACGTCTCTCGTCTTCTTCTTTATCTGTCAAATAGATTTTTATTAAAAGAAAAAGTATGCAAGCCTTCAAAAACTTTTTGTTTATGTATTTATTCATATACTTTTTAAAAATATTTAAAAAAAATAGCTTGAAGTGAGATTTTAGTACATGTGGTAGATGAGGTGAGAAAGAAAGAAAGGAAATGTGCTTTTATGAGAGAGAAAAAAGCTTCCTTGTGGGAGGCGAGCAATTTTTAATTTTTTATGATTAAAAATGCTTTTAAAAAAATTTATGACAGATAATAAAAATAAGAATTAAAATAATATTTTATATTGATATCTTTCATTTATTATTATTTTTTTCACCGTATCAAATAAAATTATTTTTATATTCTACTTCTATTCTCATGTATACCAAATATACTTTTTATCATTTACTTTCACTCTTACTTTCATTAATTTTTGAGAGATGAAAGATACATTTTTGTTCTTTTCAAATATTGTGAAATATGTCCAAATACATAAGTGATCAATTAAAAATAGTTTAAATGGCAAAAGTCATGATGATATCTTGCCCTTGTCAAAAAAACATTTCACAATCAAATACTTTTATTTTATTTTTTTATGGATAAATACAATCAAATCCTTTTCAATAATTGGTCCACTTATTTTTTATGTTCAAAATCATAAACAATCATTTTTATTAAAAAAGGTAAAATCGTGGCAATTTCTTATTTGCTACTAAGTAAGGTGGGCCACTTAACAATTTTTGCCAATAGAAGAGGATTTTTTGTCCACGAAGGAAAGACATAATAGAGACTAGAGAGGGATAGATCAACGGGTGAGAATTCGAGGAAAGAAACATAGTAGAGAGATAAATATTAGAGAAAAAAAACGTGAGAGAGGATAAGACACATATTAGAATTTTGATGTTCAAAGAACAAACTATTTATTTTGGTTCTCAATGTTTGCATGAAATTTAATGTTGGTCCTCAATGTTTCAAAAGTTTAATGTTGGTCTTCAAAGTTTTATTTTTTGATCGATTTTGGTCCTCGAACGTAACACCGTTAACTTTTTGCCGTTAAATGATGACGTGGCATGTTTATGTGGCACACCCTCTTCCCTACGTGTCATGTATTAATGACGTGGCATGATACATCACTGCCACGTTACCTCACATTGCCACATCATCATCTTCTCTCATTTATCATCATCATTATCATCCTCATCTGGAGGTTTCGATCTCATAAATAGTTAATATTAATTAACTATTTATAGTAATAATAAATAAGATATATTACATACATATGTTTGTAAAACATGCATGTAATAATATAAGAATCGCATCAAACCCTAAACCCTCTAATTAGTAATGGATAAACTTTTGAATAAATTGGAATTTTGACTGGACAAAATAACTCTAACGTTGATACCAAGAAATGGATGTAATGGTTTCTCAAAATTTACCTGAAATGATAATAATGGCTCGAACATATCACTCATATCCTCACGATCGAGTATGAACTCAACAACGATGAGTCTGTTCATCGGACCATTCCCCAGTATATACGTCGCCGTTTTAGTAAACCTAAACCCTGTACTCGAATCCACTCTTTTCTCCATTTTTCTCGCCGCCACCAAATCGCCCAAAAACACAAGGAAAGGTGATTTAGATGTCTGAATTTGAGGTTTCTGGAGAGAATTTGAGGTAAAAGTTGCTGAGATTGATGATGATATGATGGTGAATTAAAGAAGGGGTTGACACTGAAAGAGATGGCGCTGCTTTCTTTTGCGATCTGATGCATTACGAACTAACACTAATCTGTGTCTCAGCAAGAATTGAATTGTTTTCCTTTCCGCAATAAAATTTCTCCTTATAGCCTCCAATCCATAATCCAAATTTGAAGGTATTTTTGGTACCTTCAAATTTTAAAATTTTTATCAATTATGTCCCAAACTTTGATTATGGTCAACAGTACCTCAAATTTTTTATTTTTCGAACAATGTTGCCCTTTTTATTAATACCGCCTAAATAGATAACAATAGGCACTGATGTGAATTGTGATGTTACACTGACCAAAAAAATTACATTTTGGTCCCTTCTTCAACCTTAAAAAAGAGAGTGGATCCTCTACATTATAAGGTAGAGTGCTCTCTAAAGTGAAGAGAAAGATAGAAAGAAAAAAATTATGGATCCTACATTTTCACAATTTCTCTCTCTTAGTTGTTCTCTCTATCTCTCTCCTTACTTTAGTGAGCACTTCACCTCTATGATTTTTTTTACTATTGCAATACTACTTTTCACAGTTTAGCCCCATTTTCTCGCAACAGTGAGAGATAACAGTCTACTGCAATAGCTGAGGTGAATGCAGTCTCCAGTGAAGTGCAATTAGTGGCATCAATTGTTGAAACAGATGGTAGAAGTTCTTGTATTGTATGGACCGAAGCTTCTTGCATTCTCTTAGTGAAATGGAATGCAGTTTCGAAATATGCTTCATACTAGCAAAAATTTTATGCCTTCAATTGCATCCCTGCCCTGAAATACACAGTAGTCTAATAGAAGTAAGTGTAAACTGTATAACATTATTTAGTTGTAATTTCACTCAGAAATATTTTGTCAAGGGATTCATGATCCCTCAATGCCTTGGCCTCATGTATTGATTATTGAACCAGCAATTCCCATGAGCACATGCTTATCTCTTGTGGTGATGATGATGACTCTGCTTTCTGAACTTAAGCAATCACATTGTCTAGCCAGATCATCTAATTGCTTTGAACTATTAACATCATCAAGCACAATGAAAACCTTTTTTGCTGCTTAGTCTTCCCATAATAAATGTGGAAACTAAAACATGGGATGTGCTACAATGAAGATTTTCATCCTTTAGTAGCTCTGAAACAAGTTTATGATATCACAAATATAAGTTGATCCATGCTTTTCTGACTCTTCCCTAACATTTTCCAAGAAGCAATAACTTTCAAATTTGGAACAAAGTTTGGCAAATACAGCCTTAGCCATAGTTTTCATCAATTCCAACAAGACTTTTCTTGAGAATGGATCCTATGCTGCCCAGCATAGAAAATTTTAGTAAGAGTAGTTTTGTCTTACAAAGAGAGGATAAAATGTGTGAAGCAAAGGGAGGATAAGAATAAAGGATAAAATGATAAATACAAAATTTTAGTAAGAGTAGTTTTGTCTTAAAATATTTAAATTTTAGTTTCTAATTTTGACTAGAAACAAAAGCTGAAATTTCTAACTTCTGCTTATAGCTGAAAATTTGCTTCTGCTACAACAGAAAAGTACTTTTTTTTATAGCAAAACACATCATTTTTAAAAAAGTCAGCGCTTTTGAGCTAAAATCATGTGCATCCAATGCTCTGAGCTTGAGCTCTTTCTCGAGCTTGCTTGGGACAACACTTGCCCAAATGGAACTTGAATCCGCTAGAGTGCATGTTCATGCACGATCAGGGCCGTCACATAAAAATTGAGATCCGCATTCGTACTGCAACATTCTCATCCGACGACTCAGATCGTTTATTTCGTATACTTGCACTTTAACGAATCCAAATCCACCGAAATGCCTTGACAACATTGTAAAACACGGCTAGTAAAGATCCCAAATTAGGTTCGTAGGGAAATGAAATTGCATTATAGGACTAATCTTGATTTGGTAGTGGGATAAGATAGGGAAATAGAGTATAAATTTGTGAAAAGTCTAATTTACCCCTAACAAAAATATGACACGTGTCCCTTCATTTTTGTTAACCCCATCCCTCACAAGCCACAACTTACTTGGGTCGAATGATCAATTTGCAAAGTGATCCCACCCAACTTGCTTCCTCTTCCCTCTACCATGACAGGGAACAAAAGTGCCGTGTGACCAGAAATTTTTTTATGATCTTCTCTCTCATAGAAGACCAACCAAACCTACAGGCAAGGAACAAAAGTTCCATTTTCCTCTGAAAAATGGATACCAAACGTGCACTTAGGTTCTGGTTGCTCAATAATGCCTTGGTCTCATTTATTGCACCAGCTCTTCCCATAAGCACATGTTCATCTCTTGTGGTGATGATGACTCTACTGCCTGAACCCAAGCAATCACATTCTCTAGCCAAATCATCTAATTGCTTTGAACTATTGACATCATCAAGCAGAATGAAAACCCTTTTGCTGCTTAGTCTTCTCATTATAAATGTAGATGCTAGAACATCAGATGTGATACAATGAAGATTTTCATCACGTATATAATTTGATCCATGCTTTTCTGACTCTTTCCAAACATTTTCCAAGAAGCAATAACTTCCAAACTTGGAACACAGCTTGGCAAATATAGCTTTAGCCATAGTTGTCTTACCTATGCCACCTATGCCCCAAATTCCAATTATAGAGTAATCTTTAAGTAACCATTCAATATATCGACAGTTCTTATCAATTCCAACAAGACCTTTCAAGGCACTCGGATACCTATAATTTAGTTTTCGTATAACATCCTTGACAATATTCTGAATGAGCTTAGATTCATACCTAGCATATGAAAAAGAAAAAAAGACAAAACACAACAAAAGAACTTAATTAATTTCTACACACAAAGAAATAGTTAATGTTGGATAACAAAAGAGTTAAACTAATAAGTATCAATTTAAACTCTTACCTCATGGTCTGAGAATCCCACCCAGCTAAATTAGCAGCCTCGTAAAGAGCATTTCTCCACTTGTAGATCTTGGCATAATTGTGAATGAAGTCTTGCTTATGTTTAGCAAATGCCTCCTCGTAAGTCCCATTCTGATTTCGAACATCTGATGGGTTAACTTTATAGAAGACTGGTATAACAAAATGTCCTTCATCCTCTTTGCATTGGAGTATATGGGTGAGTTCATCCAAACACCATTGTGAAGAAGCATAGTTTTCCGAGAACACAACTATAAATATACCCGAATCATGGATTGCTTGGATGAGTGACCGAGAGATGTCATCACCTTTGGCAATCTCTTTGTCTATGAAGGTTCTGATGGAGTTTTGGGAGAGAGCAGTGTGAAGATGGCTAATGAAATTGGAGCGGGTGTCCTCACCTCTAAAGCTAATAAACACATCATACTTTTTGGGAGAAAATGCAGGAGAGGGAGAGGATGAAGCAGCAGCACCCATGGTAGTTAGTTATTTGAATGCAAAGGAACACACTCAGTCTTAAAAGGAGTGAAGATGAGACAACGGGGTTCTTTGAACAAAGATGTTGGCAAGTGGCAACATATTCTAACATGTAGTCCACTCCACAGAGAATAAAACAAAGAGAGGGAGATGATCACAATACTAATTCAAACTCTTCTGCACGGAATTTGCCGGATACAAAGGGGTTTTCAAGAACTAGAGTAGTAGCAAATGGAGGCATGAGATAAATTGGACAAAGATGTTAGCCGACATAAATATCCAGATATTCCACTTCACAGAGAGTAAGACAAATTAAGAATGATGAAACAAAGCAGAACAACAACGAAACAAAGCAGAACAGTACAAAAACAACAAGAACAATAAATCCAGAAAACAGAGAAATTGAAGATTGATTACCATGATTCGCCCCCGTGCATGCGTATGGCTTGATTCCTACATCCATGGAAGCCACTGAGTCGCTCAGAAAAGTGAAGCTTCAACACAAATAAAAAAGCCTTCTCCGATAGCTGTGATTAGATTAGATTAGATTTAGAGCCCACATCAGGTGAATGTGGAAAAAGTGGAGCATATATAAGGAGAGTGGTGATGTAATTGAGGTGCCGGGCTTGGTAGCGCGAGCCTATGATCCTAGCGGAGGCATTAAGGTGATTGGAGGATATGTTTAAGGCACCACAATAGGCCACTACTTCGTTGTGCGTCCAATTCCATCTATCGGAAGGAAGCGAAGTTAACACATTGTGTACCCCCACTGGCTTATCAGAGCAGGACCGGGTTCGGCCTCTTGGCCTCATTAGGAGAGAGAGGAAGAGCTCTTGGCTGTGTTGCCTTCATACTACTTCGAAGGGTGTTGATTGGACCGTGGTCTGTGGATGACTGATATCCCACAATCAACCTTTTGTTATTTTCTCCTGCTCAAAATTTATTTTGGTAGCTAATGTATATTGATTTTTTTTTGGCTAAAATGCACATACACCCCCTAGTTTTAAAACGTTGTACATAGATCCCTTGAGTTTTCACTTTGGGGCAGAGACACCCCTTCTGTTAGGGTTTCATGAAAATTAACCATTAAGTGCCACGTCAGCAAGTATATGTGAAGAGTGTCTCTACCCCAAAGTGAAAACACAGGGGGTGTGAAAATACTAAATTGCCCTCACACATGTTTGCTGACGTGGCACTTAACACCTATTTTCACGGAACCCTAACAGAAGGGGTGTTTCTGCCCCAAAGTAAAAACTCAGGGGGTGTATGTGCCCCTGACCCAAAACTCAGGGGGTCTATATGCATTTTAGTTTTTTTTTTTTATATATTGATGGTTGATGTTCAAAAGTTATAATTCAATTCCTTTGTGCTTGGTGCGAAATTTTGAAGAGGATGGGCCGGAGTGGATATTAATGAAGTGATGCGAAGTAAATTAAGGTGGTGGATACTTTTATAATTATAATAAATGAACAAAAATAAAATAAAATAGGATTAATAATATAATTAAATATTATAAACAATGCAAACTATCCTAAACTCATCAATTTGTAGATGGGTTGGTCTATGATGCAACTTGTTGCATGCATGCAATGCAATTTCGGCCGATAGGATTGTGACACGTGGAAAATTGCATTGCATCTCAAGTCATCCTACCCACGTGTCACAATTCTATCGGTCGAAATTACATTGTATGCATGCAACAAGTTGCATTATAAACTCACCCTTTGTAGATGTTTACAAATTGAGGTGTTTGATGGTTTGAAAGGATTCTCAAACCATTCTAAATATTACACGTCATTACTCACTAAAACACCCAAGACTATTCCACACCAGCCCCTTATAATTGAGTTAGCATATTAAAAACGTTTTAAAATTTATACTTAATAATAATTTTCAAAAAAAAAAATTCACTAGCCACACTGGAATTGGATGGTGTTAGATGGGAAGACTAAAATGAAACAAGTTACAAACATCGTGACCTGTTTTACAACTTCTGAAAGATCAAAGGCTAATTTCCGGTAGTAGTGTTTGCACATGCAACAAAAATGATATCCTCCAATTAAAATCCCTTTTGATAATAGAATATTTATCATAAATCTATAACCCAATTTTTTTATGGAATTGTCACATAACCTTTAACAAATAGAAGTATAGTATTGCAAGTCCGTAAGCCATAGAAAATTTAAAAAAAAGTTGGGTCAGTTGCTTTAGAAAACATTTCTTGTATGACTATTATTGTTGTTTTTCGTAGTTGTTGCACTACATGAACATAATAGTTTTTAAACTCAGAATACATCAATAATTGTCTACTTAGCCATTAGACAGGGAATTGAGTAGCGAACAGCAGCTTATAAGTCTAAGTGTGCCATTAAACCATGATTACCCTATCTCCAACAGCAGTATCCTTTGTGTGACTTTGAACCAGAGGTTTTCCTGAGCCTGCTTGGGACAACACCTGCCAAAATGCCTAGACAACGTTGTGAAACTTCGCTAGTAAGGATCCCAAATTAGGTTGGAATAGAGATTCTCGGAATACGAAAGCACCATTGCAAGAAATCACAATGGTTTTTGGAAGGTGAGTCTATATTAATATTGACAAATAACATAAAAGATATATTGTAAAATTCAGTTCTGTTCAAGACTTTTATCACTTCCTTGGAATCGAAATTATGAGGAAGGAATACTACAAATAAGACACTACATTTAATAATTGAAAAAAATATAAAGTTCCTAATCTCATAAAACTTGAAGTGATTGGTTTACTGGTTTACTAATAAACCTTCAAACCTAACGATCTTGGAAAAGAGGCACGGCATTCAAAAATCAGTTTGCAATGAGTTTCTAAATTTGAACGGAGGACACAATGAAATTTGATGAAAGATCAGTTCATAAGAGATGCAAACTGGAGATGTATTTGGTAAAAAAATCCTTTTAATGCACCAAATTGAAAATGAATCAAAGAAGGGAGAGGAAGACTCAAAAATGAATCTTACATCCATCAACTGTTGAATGTGGAAGCTGCTTTTCGTAACAAGCTCACTCCTCTTCCTTGTTAATCCCTTCATTTTATTCTTCTGCTTCGACACACTTCTACCTAACTTATGTTAGAATCCAAAATTAAAAAAAAAAAAAAAAAGTTACAACATGTTGGAAATTGGACAAAGCCATATGATCATAGCATCTACTTGGTTCTTCAAGCTTTTAACCATCTTCAAAGCAACACAGCACAGGCATTCAAAGTAAATTGGACACATTCCACTTGAAGTGAACTGAGAAAAAATACAGTAAAAAACAAGACCTAATAGTTCATCAACAGCAGGAGAAAGCTGAATAGTATAAAACATTTCATTATTTACACTATATACATCACAATAGAATTTGAGAGACATTTCCCTAAAACAAAATGAACTAGTAAATAATATCAGATAGCTACTTATTCTTAGAAGACTCATGTGTCAGTAAGGGGTGAGAATCTCAGTCACTGACGACTTGAGAAACCTTGGAGCACAATTCATGCACTACAGGTCAATTACAATTTACAAGTAATCCACATGTTAAACCTTACAATCATACACTCTTCATAACAAATTCTGATGTATGGCATAAACAGTAAGCTATTTCCAATATTCAAATAGGAATCTAAGAGAGTGAAGCTGTTTCTGCAATTATTTTCTCTATAACCTGTGCTACACTTTGTGTATGTTCTTAAGTAGGAATTATGTTACTTTCTCATGAATCATAGAAAAGAAAATCATCAAAAACTGAGAGGAACACCAAACATTTATAAAATATCAATGTTGTCTCCTCACCTTTCCAAGCCATCAAGATAATCTCTGCTGCAGAAGCAAAATTATTTTATTAAGGAGATAGAAATCCTGCACAGAAGACAGTCCTTCTAGAGGAAAGTTAAAGATAAATTAGCCTGCAAGATACCATATGATATAACAAAGTTAAACGAATATAAACAATGCAATAGGTTATATCAAGAAAAAAAAAACAATGCAATAGGTTACTTCATGCTCTCTCTTTTTTTTTTTTTACATGAAAATCAATTTTATTAAAGAGGATGAGCTTTGGAGCAACAATTAGGGTACGCTTGGTATAAATGCACGGATGTAAAGTTCCGTAAAGAAAGTACTGTAGAGTAAAGTACTGTAGAATAAAAGAAAGTACTGTAGAGAAAAGTGAGGAGAGAGATAGAGAGAAAAAGTATGATAAAAAATGTGTTTGGTATGTATAAAATATGATATAAAGTTTTTTTGGGAATCGTGAAACACTATGATTGTACTATTTGGTATCCTTACCAAACATACCCTAAAGTTGTTACCAAGTGACTTAAAAAGTCTCTATGTTTGCAAGATGAGACTGGGTATATCTTACTCTCCCCAAATCTCACTTGATAGGAGTCTCGTGCATTGGGCCCGCCTTTGTTTTTCTTTTATATGAAAATCAAACATACTATAATGAAAGCGGATAGGAAAAAAAGTTTTAGAAGTTCACCAAATTATGACCACGACAAAAATCAACAGTTTCAAACTAAATGTAACAAATTACCACCATATTACATATGACTCCACTTTTTAAAAAAAAAAAAATCAGGAGAGATACCATTAAGATTCTTCGAGATGAGACATGTGTGTGGCTAAGCTATCAGATTACCAACTTCCATCGAGAAGCTTGATTAAGATATAAAATGTTATAGTGGGAGAGAGAGACATATGAAGCACCCTTAGGAAATTTATTTCTGTAGGGTGCTTTCCTTTGATGAATTTTCAGATCTCTTAAACATAGTGTTGAACAATGATCCTTCAACACATTGTCTCCAACTCAAGTTTCCAATGGTGCTGCGTATTAACTCCTCAATCTTTTGATCTACCACGTCCTCAAATCTCGTTTTTGAAGGGACTTGTTCTTCCATGGCATAGAATGGGTAGACCCCGAATTCCTTGATAAAAAAATTACCTTCAAACTTGAATTCAAAAGAAAGCTTTATGTTACAAGTGCTGCCCTCCTCCTTTTCCCTTCTTTTAACTTCTTCTTTTATGTCTCTACAGGAATTTGGATAACACCATAATAAAACGTGATCTGAGTTCCATAAATTGAAATCGATATATCTATCAAGCCTCCATTCATTCAAATCTCTGGTCCCTTCTCCATCTTCAAGGTAGACTCGTAACTTCAATTCCCTTCCACAGTAAACGTCACTGATCTGCGCAAGAACAGCACAAAAAATGAAACCCAGAAAGTTATGAATTAGAGGAGCAAGTTCAACAATCATGGACGCCTTTGTTGTCCTATTATCTCCAAACCACTCTGGAACTTTGCTTCCTGGGTAACAAACATCAGCACGGGCAGAAAGGGAATAAGAAAACCTCTTACTCAAGTAAACTTCTTGTAAAGTTACGGGTGTACCTGTGACGTATCCGACTCTGACTCCGTGTTCAGGTACCCACGCGAACTCCGGTCACCAAGTAGGGACTCCGAGCAATCAACACAGCAAATGCACCCACAATTGATTTGGTAGAGAGTAGAGAGTCAGGAGAAGAGAGGTTTCACTTTTCACAGAATGAATATGTTCTGTGTTGTATCCCCCCTCTCCTTGTGTCACGTTCATTTTATCGCAACTGACTCTTTTTAAATTAATTCAAACTTATGGAGTAAATTACACTCCATAACCCACATTTATAACTTATTTATATATTTGCCCCAACATCAATTGGGCTTGGGTCCGATCCACCAAGGGTGGACTGGCCCATATTCTTACATCTCCCACTCACACTTGGTGGATTAGATGTCATGGGTTGAATCTCTCTGTCTCCTCTCAATTTCATACTAAGTGCTTTGCCGTGACTGCGTGGGCATGACGTCTTCATTTAGGTACTTGTACTAGAAATCCCTTTTATAGGACCAGCACAAGTTACCTTCTCCTTCGTGTAGCTAAAATTTTAAATGATGCCTCAGATGTCCTAGATTTAACTATATACACTTTCACATGGCAAAACTAATCCCTCTCGAATCAATGTTTGATTCAGATTGCCTTCCTCACATATGTCTAGTATCCACACTTATGACAACAAGATGTCATAAGGGACATGTCACAGATGCTAGCATAGATGTGTATATTTCAGTTAATCTTCCTTTCGCCCAAATAACACTTTAATATGAATCAGTCGCTTTCTTAGCATAGTACTTTAGATCGCATCTATCATGATCATAGTAAAAATGCTAAAGTAGCAGTCACTGAAGCATATCTCCGTGATACTGTCAAAGTTCAAAGGACATCACTGGGAAAATTGTTCTTCCCTGGGACTCACACAGCAATGAAGCAGGGATCTTTCACTTGCTTCCCTCTTGCGGTTCTCTCAGTACATGTGGTATGAAACACATGCTACGGTGTTACTCTTTTATTATAAGAGCATATGTCGTTTTATTCTTATCTTAACACCGTACAGACTTAAGTCTAGATACACCCAGTATCTAGGCCCAAATTCTTCAACTCTACTTTCATTTACGACGTCGACGTTGAAGAGTTTGTTATCTGACTACAGGTATTTTGGAAGTGGGATTCCAAACTTCGATCCAGCTTTATTTTATGTGGATCTCATCTTGACTTGCTACACGTTAGTCAAGGCGACATATAATTTGTGTTTCTTCTCTACCATATCAGCACTCTTGGCTGCTTTACTGGTGAACACAAATGTCTCATCTTTGCACACTCCATTTGAGTGTCAAAGGCGGTTGCCCGTGTGAGAGAGCCAACCTTTCAACCTGTACGACATACTAGACATTGTATACTACTAAACAAACACATAAAGTGATGACAGATAATTATAAAACACATTTTATAATGTCTGTATATTACACTTTATGCATGCCAATGGCTTGCATATGTTCTTCAAAAAAAAAACTTTTAGCCTATTGGCTTTATCAGGGGGTCTGTTATCATACATTTGTTGAAGTGTATTGTACAACAACAACCTTTTTTTTTGTTATATAATCTCTTAACAAAATTATATTTGATGCCAACATGCTTGGTCTTGTTGTGATACTTAGGATCTTTGGTATGGGCTATGGCTACAATATTGTCACAGGATAAAAACACCATATTGGTACTTTCATTTCCAATTTCATGATGTTCTATAAGTCTCTCTAGCCATAAAGCCTCTTGTACCTCTTCAGTGCATGCCACAAATTCAACTATATTGCATGTAAGGCAATGCACATTTTCTTCATGCTGCTTCAGCATATGATACTATTGTTGAGTAAGAAGGTATGACCTTCTTCCTTCTTCATCTCCGCTACGCCAGTATCGGAGTACTCAACAAGGCATAAGTCACTTCCTCCGTAGTACAGTGCATAATTGGAAGTGCCCTTTAAGTATCTCAAGATCCTCTTCACAACTTTCTAATGTTCTCTCTAGGGTTAGACTGGAATATACCTACCAGTCTCATTATATTACAGATATCTGGTCTTCTACACATCATTGTGTACATCAGACTGCCAACTGCACTGGCATATGGAACTCTTTCCATTTTCCTCTTGTCTGATTCGATTTTGGGACACATGTCAAGTCTCAAGGCTAATCCAGTAGCTACAGGAGTGCTCATAGGTTTGCAATTCTTCATGTTAAATCGCTCAAGCATCTTGTTGATGTAATTCTCTTGTGAAAGAGACAAGATTCTTTTCGAACGATTTCTTTGGATTTTAACTCCAAGTATGTACTCTGCTTCACCCATGTCTTTCATCTCAAATTTCGATGAAAGTCATTCTTTTATGGTTGTTACAGAACCTAGACTATTACCGGCCAATAGTATATCGTCTACATATAAGGATAAAATAACAAAATTACCCTCAATCCGCTTGATGTAGACGCAGTGGTCTTCCTCTATCATTTGGAAGTCATATGAGGTTACTGCTTTGTGAAACCTCAAATACCACTGTCTGGATGATTGTTTTAATCCATAAATGGATCTTTTAAGTTTACAAACTTTTGACTCTTTTCCTTTTTCAATGAAACCTAATGGTTGTTCCATATAGATTTCTTCATCCAGATCACCATTCAAAAATGCGGTTTTTTTTACATCCATTTGATGTAATTCTAGGTTTAAACTATTTACTATTGCCAGAATAAGTCTAATGGAGTTAAAACGCACAACAGGCGAGAACGTGTCATCGTAATCTATGCCTTCATGTTGTGTGTAACCTTTTGCTACTAACCTAGCCTTATATTTGTCAATTGATCCATAAACTTTTCTTTTAATTTTGAGAACCCATTTGTTCCCAATGGCTTTACGCCCTTTTGGTAGATCAACTAACACCCAAACTTTGCTCTTTTTCCATTGAGTCCATTTCTTATTCTATCGCTTTCTTTCCATTCTTCCTTGGCAGGACTTAACAAGGATTCTGGTACAGAACTGGGCTCATATTCTCATCTGGAACAACTAAGAAAGATTTGCTTTCTATTTGAAAAAGCGTCTTCTGGGAACACTTTCCCAATCACTCCTTCTGACTAGAGTAATTTGCTTATCTTTCTTTCTTTGTTCAAGGTCTCAATGTTGACCTTTCTTTGCTAACAAGGATTAAGAAAGATTTGCTTTCTATTTTCTAGGAACACTTTCCTTATCACTCCTTCTGACTGGAGTAATTTGCTTATCTTTCTTTCTTGGTTCAAGGTCTCAATGTTGACCTTTCTTCGCTCCCACTCAGATTGACACACCTAGACGCTTCTAGTATGTCAATTTGTTCTGCACTGTCTTATTCTTCTGCCGCATAAAATGAAACAGTGCGGTCAACATCTCCTCTACGAAGAAATTCAGTCTCAAAGACGTTGCATCTTTTCTATCTCAGTCACCGTTCTATCTTTGTTTTCACCTATGCAAAACATGTCCCTCTGTTGATCTGAGTACCTTAGAAAGATACATTTCTTTCCTCTAGGACCCAACTTCTCTTACTTATGAGAATTGTCATGGATATACGCAGCCGATCCCCAGGTCTTAAGATACTTAGATCTGGTTTGCGTTTCTTCCATAACTCAAGAGGGTGCGAAAGTGACTGATTTTGATGGTACATGGTTAAGTATGAAGGTTTCTGTCAATAAAGCATCACCTCAATAGAAAATTGACAGGTTTGCTTGAGTTATCATAGATTTAACCATGTCTAGAAGAGTTCTATTTCTTCTTTCGGCAACTCTATTAATTGTGGAGTGCCAGGGATTGTTAGTTGCCTAATTATCCCTTTTCTTCGCAGAGCAGTCTAAATCGCTTAGACAAATATGCACGACCTCGATCAACGCATAATATTTCGATCTTATTGTCTATTTGATTTTGTACTCTTTTAGGTATCATCTGAAGCCCCAAAGAAAAACTTCAAACATATACGAATTCAAATAGACATGACCTTATCGTGAATAATCATTTATAAAGGTAATAAAATACCATGCTCTGTGTTTTTCCCTCATATTCATTAGACCGCGTGTATCGGAATAGAATAATTGCAATGGATCTCCAATTATAGGCTTTCGCATGGCCTTAATCAGCTAGACAATTTTCTCATAGTGACATTTCCATTTTTTTTGGAATGACACCAAACAACCGTTTGTTGGTTTATTGGATCATTTCAGTAATGTGTCCTAGTCTAGCACGCTAGGAGTTTATTTCAACATTTCTCGAAGAAATAGCAAAGCATTCACCAATAATTATCAAAAAACAAAGAACCTTTGTAAACAGGAAAACGGAACCATAAAGGACAAATTGCTAAAATTGTCTGTAACTTTATGAAGGTTCACATCAAACCCAAATTTTAAAAAGACATAGGACAGAAAACAAGTCTCGTCGGATGTCAAGAGCATAAAGCATGTAATGGAGTATGAAGTTCTTTTCACCACGTAGAGTAATTTACAGGTGCTTAAAACCTTTTACCTCGATTGTCGTGTTGTTTCCAACGTAAAACCATATGCTTTGATATGACAATCGATGGTACTCAATAAAGGATCCTCGACCCTAAGTTACGTGGTCTATGGATTCTGAGTTAATAATCCAAGAAGAAGAAACAAAGTCGTAAAAAAAATAGTACGAGAAACATGTGAATTCACATAATTCACTAATACCGTTTCGCCTTCAGTCTGTTTTGAACAGTCATGCGAAATGGTCTAAATTCTGGCAGGCGAAGCATTTGACCCCCTTCAGGTCTAGCTTCTTCTTCTAGCCTTTGTTTCTTTTCCTTCTGAATTGTTTATTTCCCTATATGGGTTTAGGAACGTCCTTCTTCCCTTTAGCATGAAACTTTTTGCCCTTTTATATAACAAGCATCGAACGGGAAGTGCTAGCATTCACAGTGTAATAAACTTGTCCAAAAGTCTTGTAAGCCTCCAAGCGTTCACCTCCAACTCTAAGTGCTCAGCTATATTGTTATAAGTAACAATGTTTTTATCATGGGTTAGATTCACCTTCATATGCTCCCAACTTCTAGGGAGCTATCTGATGACAACCTACACTTGTTGTTCATCAAACAAAAAGAAATTGTCCAGTTTCCTTTAGTTCCCTGATCTTATTGGCCATCTCTCTTGGATAATGCTTTATAAGAGTGCTTAGCTTAAGTTTGAGGTATTTCTACCACCAAACTTATTCCTTAAAGCTATTCACACAGCTTGTGGAGTTGTGTGCATCTCAAATTTGCACAATAAGTTATTAGCTAGGACACTCAGAAGCATTATCCTTGCTATGCTATTTTTATTGTTCCAAGTTTGGTAGGTCTTGTGGTCTCTCTGATGTTGGCCCATGTTTTCAGTTTCATGTTCAACCAAACATTTGTAAGAGGCCCAATAACATCTTGTTCCTTCAAGATGTATTGTATTTTACAATGTCAGATATCACAATTATCCCCATTAAGTTATTCCTCCTTGTTATGGTTTCTTAATAATGTTCTTGGTTTCACTTTTCAGTTCTGTGACAAACTGATCCCACATTATTTTACGTTCTCTCTACCAGAGATACGTACCATAGAACATTTATAATGTATATAGCACTGATAAGTATACAATGTCATGCACTTATATTATTCTTGATCAGAAAATAATGACATTGCAAGATCCATGATCAAGAGCATACGTTTGTATCTCCCATCACATAGATACATGCAATGATCATGATACTCTATCAAGAATTTTATATAAGTGCCTTAAATTGAATTATGACTCTTAGAAGTCTCATCTTCTAAAAGCTCCCACTTATAACAAGTATATATATATATATTCATACATTTAATCGTAGAACAAGTAATTTTAAATAACGCCATTAAATAAAATTAAAATGTTCACCATAAAATTTATAATGCATGAATCATGTTCAATAATGATATAAAAAATAAAATGAAACATTTTATCTTTACAAATGAGAACACAAATACTTAAATGCCTCAAGCATTAAGTTTTCATAATAGATTTTCTCTTTCTCTGGCAAAAATCGTCTTTGCATTGCTTCTCTGATTGCTGTTAACCAGTGAAATCTGCTTAGGATGCGGCAACCTAGTTTCTTTCTAAGTGTTGTCGCTCTAATGTATTCTAATATGACTCTAAGGTAAAATATAGTGTTTTCCTCGTCGGTCATGTTTTGGACGTAGCTGACGAATACACTATAAATGTCTTTTACGTCCGTTAGCCTTGTTGCATCCCTTTCAGCTAAATTCATAGCTAATTCAGGGGTTAGAGGTTGATTGACTTCTTCGCCTTCTTCTACTATGGTTTCTGCTACCCGGATTTGATTAAGTGGGTCGTTAAAAATTAATTGAGAATCTACATGGAGGGGTTCGATAGGAAATAGTGTTTCCGACTTTGGTCCGGAAATCATCAACTCCTCCGTTTCTGGTTGAGGATCCTCTATAGGTTCCTCATCTGGATCTTCCTCCGGATCCGCTTCAGGATCCTCCTCGGGATCTTCCTCCGGATCCTCTTCAGGATCCTCCTCGGGATCTTCATCCATAGGTACGTATTCAGGAACTACCTCATCTAGGTATGAGTATTCCAACGCACTATAATCGGTGTTTTCAGTGCTATTAGAAGCCATTTGCCTCAATTTACCTAAAACAAAATAATTAAAAAATTATTTTGAATTTTCTGGAATTTTTTACATAAAAAATATACCAGAAAAGCACTTAAAAACATAAAATAAGATCCCAAATAACCTCAAATGTAGTCACATTATATATCAAATTAAAGATCTCAATTTTACGGATTTTTAGAAAGAAACCGCACTTCAATCGGATCTAAAACGAATCCATTATGACCCCGAGAAGTTTTAAATAAAAAATGGCCCATTTTATTTATTTATTATTATTTTATTTTTTTTAAAAGCCCAAAAAAAATTTAGTGTGGCGGCGCGTGGGCCCCACGCGCCGCCGTGCCGGCCGCCGGCGGCGACACGCGCCGCCCCACCGGCTTCGTCTCGCCGGCAGCAGTCCGGCGGTGTGGCCCACGCGCCGGACTGGTCTGCCACGTGGCAACACGCGCCACGTGGCAGTAATGGCCCGTTTTTTTTTTTTTTTGAATTTTGAATTTTGAATTTTGAATTTTCAAAAATTTGATTTTAGGCGGCGGTTTTTTAAACTGCCGCGCCAAGAAAACGGTTTTAGTGACGGTTTTTCAGCAGCAGTTTCCAAAACTGTCGCTAACCGTCATCTTCAACCTTCAACCTTCGTTTTCCAGAATCCGGCGACCGGAAACGGTGAAGCTCGCCGGAAAACTTCGGACGTCAATAACTCAGTCGTCCGAACTCCGTTTTCTGCAAATTTTATGTCTATTTCGCACGATTTTTCGTGCTCTACGCAATGGGAGCATTCACGAAGCCTAAAATCATAGTTTTCTGAAGCCCAAATTTTAAACCCGAAATTTCGATCATCGTTTCGATGCCGTTCGGAGTCCGTTTCATGCAAAATTTATATCGATTTTCATCGATTTTTCGCGCTCTACGCAATGGGAACAAATTCGAAGCCTAAAGCATGAATTTTCACTAACCCAATTTGCACAAAAAATTACAATCGGTGAAGATAACATCAGATAATTAATTAACACATGTTATATGTATGTCATGCATCTTTTCATTGAATAACATGTGAAAAACACAGCGGAAGAAACCTGGTGCTCTGATGCCACTGTAAAGATACGGGTGTACCTGTGACGTATCCGACTCCGACTCCGTGTTCAGGTACCCACGCGAACTCCGGTCACCAAGTAGGGACTCCGAGCAATCAACACAGCAAATGCACCCACAATTGATTTGGTAGAGAGTAGAGAGTCAGGAGAAGAGAGGTTTCACTTTTCACAGAATGAATATGTTCTGTGTTGTATCCCCCCTCTCCTTGTGTCACGTTCATTTTATCGCAACTGACTCTTTTTAAATTAATTCAAACTTATGGAGTAAATTACACTCCATAACCCACATTTATAACTTATTTATATATTTGCCCCAACATCAATTGGGCTTGGGTCCGATCCACCAAGGGTGGACTGGCCCATATTCTTACACTTCTCGCAACAGTGAGAGATAACAATCTACTGTAATAGCCGAGTGTGAAAGCTCATCCAATTTCACACAATTTACAAGGAAACAGGATTTCATTCTGTAATTACAAGAAAAAGTGAATGCAGTCTCCAGTGAAGTGCAATTAGTCGCATCAAGTTCTGAAACAAATGGTGGAAGTTCTGGTATGGACTGAAGCTTCTTGCATTCTTTTAGTGAAATGGAATGCAGTTTCGAAAGATGCTTCATGCTAGCAGGCAAGTTCTCCACATTGCTTCCATCCAACGATAAAATAGTTAAGGATGATAAGGCACTGATATTATCAGGGAATTCAGACAAGTCACTACATCCCTTTAAACGCAATATTTTTAAAGAACATAAGGCATCAAATAAGATGTGTAGCTTTGACTTGTCAATTAGTTGGCACTTAAAAAGACTAAGGTCCTTAAGAGATGTCAAGCTACATAGCCCATTCATTGGAAGACTCTTTAGTTTTGAGCAATTGAAATGAAGCCTTTCAAGTTTCTTGAGATGCCCAATTGATGAGTGCAATGTTTTAATTCCAGAAGCACGTATATCTAAATCTGTTATTTCCTCTGACCACAATGAAAACTCTTCGAGAGCCAAGCAAAAACTGACATTGAGTTCACTAAGAGATTTTGAAACACTCCCACTTATAAGACTCTTTAGTCTTATACATAAACACAGGTCCAAAGTAGTAAGCCTGGGGAGAGATAAGATTGATGGATGAACAGTACATAATCTTTTACATTTGGAGAGATTTACCCATTCAAGATTACGTGCCCTAGAGAAATCGGGAAGCTTCAATAATTGCTTGGATCCACTAAGGTTTATTTTCCTTAAATTCACGAAATCCTGTCACAATGAAAAGGATAACATTACATGGATTAGCCATCCTATTTTAATCAAATAAAAAAACTCGATAAATTTATATATATGTATGTATGTACCAAGGTTTGTATATACCTGAACTCCATCCCAAAGCTCTTTGACACGACTTTTTTTTTAGGTGAATTTCAACAAGATTCTGAGGGTAAAACTTTGAGGCTGGCAGGGAATCCAAAGGGTATTGGTCCCAATAAAAGTACCTTAACTTATCAGAAAATGACTCAAAGGTAGAAGGAAGGTTCACATTGCATGATTTACGCTCAAAGAAATAACGATGTATCCAATTGTATGAATTAAGATACCCATTACAATGGATTCTAAGAAACCTTAGATTAGGCATCTTTTTGAAGGTATCAACATTCAAGATTATCTCCCTAATTTGAGATCCATCAAATTGTATGCCTTCAATTGCATCTGTGCCCTGGAATACATAGTAATCTAATAGAAGTTAGTGTAAACTGTATAATATTATTTAGTTGTAATTTCACTCAGACAAATCATGTCAAAAAAAGTAATTTATTCTTTAACTTACCCTATTATTTCTCAATACATCATAAACTTCATCAAGATCCCACAAACGGCTACGCCTTCCTGGATGTTTTAAACACTCTTGACGAACAATTTCCCAGCCCATTGCTTGTATTAAGTCATGCATTGACACTCCATGGTCAATAGTTATAAGAGCCTTATCTAGAAGGGTTCTTATGCCAATGCTTGAATGGAATCCATAACTTTCAAACAGTCTTATTACAAGTTCTTTATCTTCACCTTTCAAAAAGCATGCAATATCTAAAAACATTTCTCTTTCCTCAAAGTTTAATCCATTGTAACTCAATTTTAATACTTCTTGAATATCTTCATTCGGAGTCTTTTCAAGTTTTCTTAATGCACTATCCCATTCTTCTGTAGTTTTAGAATAAAGAAATGAACCCAAGACTGTTAAAGCTAATGGAATTCCATTGGCATATTTAATTGCTCTTTCTGATAGTTGTTCATATCCAACTTCTGGATGGTCGTTTTGGAAGGCCTTGTAGCAGAACAGCTTAAGGGATTCATGATCCCTCAATGCTTTGGCCTCATGTATTGAACCAGCTCTTCCCATGAGCACATGCTTATCTCTGGTGGTGATGATGACTCTGCTTTCAGAACTTAAGCAATCACATTCTCTAGCCAGATCATCTAATTGCTTTGAACTACTAACATCATCAAGCACAATGAAAACTTTTTTGCTGCTTAGTCTTCCCATAATAAATGTGGATGCTAAAACATCAGATGTGCTATAATGAAGATTTTCATCCTTTAGAAGCTCTGAAATAAGTTTATCACGTATATGATTTGATCCATGCTTTTCTGACTCTTCCCTAACATTTTCCAAGAAGCAATAACTTTCAAATTTGGAACAAAGTTTGGCAAATACAGCCTTAGCCATAGTTGTCTTACCTATGCCACCCATGCCCCAAATTCCAACTATTGAGTCATATTCCAGTAACAATTCAATATATTCACAGTTATCATCAATTCCAACAAGACCTTTCAACGCACTTGGATACCTTTGTTTTAGCTTTCGCAATACATCGTTGACAATATACTGAATGAGCATAGATTCATCCCTAGCATATGGAAAAGAAAAAAAAACAAAACACACCAAAATAATTAATGTTGGACAATAAAATAATTGGTACACGACAATTTAATGATTAGCTTGTAGAATTTTGAGAAGATCTAGAGTGGGACTTAACTGAAATAATTTTATTACATACAAGACACAATTACAATTTTCACTAACACTCTCACTCTTTAAACTCGCTAGCTTTCTCACATCACCCTTTGCCACACACTCAGATTGCTTCACTCTTCACACACTCACCTTCTCTCAACTTACGCACACACCTCACTTCTCAACACTCACACATTTTCTTGACACACTCACATATTACACCATCACACATATTTATAGTTGCTAAAGTCGGTTGTTTTTCTTCACCGCCTTACTTATGATATTGTTTCATATTTCCTAGTTTTTTTCTAGACATTTCCACCGCCACACTGCACACAATTTCCAGAATAAACATTTTACAAAATCGAATAACTTCTAGAGAGAGAAGTCGGTGATTTTCTACATAGCTCAAAAAGAATAAACGCACAAAGAAACAGGTGATTATGGAAAACAATAGAATTATACTAATAAGCATCAATTTAAGGCTTCACTCAATAAGAATAAACTCTTACCTCATGGTCTGAAAATCCCACCCAGCTAAATTAGCAGCCTCGTAAAGAGCATTTCTCCACTTGTAGATCTTTGTATTTCTCCACTTGTAGATGTTTTCATAATTGAGAATAAGGTCTTGCTTATGGATCTTTTCATAATTGAGAATAAAGTCTTGCTCATGTTTAGCAAATGCCTCCCTGTATGTCCCATTCTGATTTCGAACATCTGATGGGTCAACTTTATAGAAGACTGGTATAACAAATTGTCCCTCATCCTCTTTGCATTGGAGTATATGGGTAAGTTCATCCAAACACCATTTTGAAGAAGCATAGTTTTGTGAGAACACAACTATGAATATACCCGAATCATGGATTGTTTGGATGAGTGACTGAGAGATGTCATCACCTCTGGGAAGCTCTTTGTCTATGAAGGTTCTGATGGACTTTTGGGAGAGAGCAGAGTGAAGATGGCTAATGAAATTGGTGCGGGTGTCCTCACCTCTGAAGCTAATAAACACATCATACTTTTTGGGAGAAAATGCAGGAGAGGAAGAGGATGAAGCAGCAGCACCCATGGTTGTTAGCTATTCGAATGCTGAAGAACACACTCAGTCTTCTTCTTGACTAATACTATGTTTAATAATGATGTTCCATTAAGGAAGCAAACTAGTTTTAAAAGGAGAGACAACGGAATACTTAAAACAAAGATGTTGGCAAGTGGTAACATATTCTAACGTGTTCAAAACTCCACAGTGAATAAGACAAAGAATGAGGGAGATGATCACAATACTAATTCAAAATCTTCTGCATGGAATTTTCTGGATACAAAGCGGTTTGCAAGAACTATAGTAGAAGCAAATGGCATGAGATAAATTGGACGAAGATGTTAGCCAACATAAATATCCTGATATTCCATTTCACAGGGAGTAAGAAAAATTAAGAAAGATGACGATGATCACAATACTTGAATGGGGTCTAGTATATAAAATTCGTAATTCAAACTCTTTTTCATGGGTTTTTCCGCTTTCAATTTGCTAGTAACAAACAGGACAAGAAAGAAACAAAGCAGAACAGTACAAAAACAACAAGAACAAGAAACCCAGAAAACAGAGAAATTAAACGTTGATTACCATGATTCTCCCTCATGCGGTTGACACATATGCAATCATGCATACCGTCATTGTGATTTTCCATCTAAACCGATACACTCATAATTAGGGCATATTAATCCCTTTGGCTCTGAATATTGCGGTGGAAAATGGGACGTCGAGGAGGCTATGATTCCTACATCCATGGAAACCATTGAGTCGCTCAGCAAAGTGAAGCTTCAACACAAATAAAAAAGCCTTCTCCAATAGCTGTGATTAGATTAGATTAGATTTAGAGCCCACATCAGGTGAATGTGGAAAAAGTGGAGCATATATAAAGAGAGTGGTGATGTAATTGAGGTGCCGGGCTTGGTAGCGCGAGCCTATGATCCTAGCGGAGGCATTAAGGTGATTGGAGGATATGTTTAAAATAAAGGCACCACAAACCACAATAGGCCACTTCCTTGGCTCGTGCGTCCAATCCATCTATCGGAAGGAACCAAAGTTAACACAATGTTTGTACCCCCCACTGGCTTCTCAGAGCAGAACCGGGCTCCTCGGCCTCATTACAAGAGGAAGAGCTCTTGGTGTGTTCGGTTCATAGTTCATACTACTTCCATGGGTGTTGATTCGACTCTGGTCTGGTCTGTGGATGACTCATATCCTACAATCAACCTTTTGTTGTTATCTCGGGCGTTTTTTTATTGTTGCAAAAACACTATAAATTGATTTATTTTTAATTTTGAATTTAATAAATCATATTTTATTTCATTTTTTTTTTAATTATCACCCACCACACCACTACCAACCACCACTATCACCACATACCATGACGACCAACCACGTCCACTACCATGACCACCCACCACCATCAACCACTACATACCATCACCACCAACCACGTCCACCACCATGACCACCCACCACCATCAACCACCAACTACCACCCACCACCACCTACCACCACCATCAATCACCACCCACCACCTGCCACTACCACCAACCACATCCACCACCAGTAACCATCACCCACCACCGCCACCACCCACCACTTGCCACCACCCACCACCATGACCACCTACCACCACCATCAATCACCACTCACCACGTGTACCATCACCATCAACCCACCACCCACCATGAATGTGCATGAATCTTCTTACTCCTAAAACATCCACGTAAGTATATTTTGAACTTCTATAAATATTTATTTTCTGTTATTTTATTAATATAGAAAACTGAAGATATAAAATAAAAAACATAAAATAGAAAACAGAACACAGAAAAACATACAACAAATTTCAGTTTTCAAAAAACAAAAATCTAAAAACTAACAGTAATACCAAACACCTAAATTAATTTAAATGGAATCAATTTGACAAGAAACTAAACCAAATAAAAAATGTTTGGTTTGATTTGATTTTAACATTTTTTGTCGATTTTAATCTAACTAAACTGAACTATATATATATATATATATATATATATATATATATATATATATATATTTCTTAATATTCTCACAAAGCATTTCTTATAAGTTATAATTATGGATGAATCTATGATGCAATTTGTTGCATCATGCAATGTAATTTCAGTCAATAGGATTGTGACACTTGTTATTTTGTTGCATCATGCAATGCAATTGAATAACATCAATGGCTACAATTGTGCCATATAACCCATTGCATGATACAACAAGTTGCATTATAGACTCAACCAATAATCATATTAGATAGATATTACTTATTATTATTTTTAAGTTATTATTAGAATATATTAACAATTTGTAGATAAAATATGTGATATGATTTTATTAGATCATATAATTAATTAGTTGTAAATTTTTTGAGTATTTATTAATATTTTATAATCTTGATTAAGCAATATAAGATTACTAGGCAAGTGATTAAACTCGATAGCTTTAATTCGCGGAGGCCACACCCTCGGGGCTTCTTGTAATAGAGGAAGACATGGCGCTGATATAACTCGACGGTGCGAAAATCGGGTTTGGAGAAGCCGAACTCAGAGTCGGTGACGGAGTCACCGGTGGTAAAACGTTGTCATTTTGGAAACTGCTGGAGGTGCTTCCGATGAGGGCAATGGTGGGGTCGGTGAGGTAGCTGTCGAAGTTGTCGGAGACGGTGATCGAAGAAGAAGACAAAGAATGGTTGGTAGCACTGTCAAAACGGGCCGGAGCCCGCGGGCTAGCCCGGCCCGCCCGCTAAATGGGCGGGCTTGGGCAAGCTAAAATAGGCTCGTTTAAAAACGGGCCTAAACGGGTTTGCCCGTTTAAACCCGCGGGCTAAACGGGCTAGCCCGCGGGCCGGCCCGCCAAAAACTTAAAAAATAAAATAAAATAAAAAATTAATATATATTTGTTTAAAATATGTATAAATATATATTTTAGATAATTTTATGTGTTAAATAATAATTTTATTCTAATAAAGTATATAAATAATTTAAATAATAATTAAAATTAATAAAATATTAATATAAAAGTTAAAAAATTACTAATTTTTAAATAAATATATAATTTTATAATTAATTTTAAACAAATATATATTTTAAAAAAATAAAAAAATTGGCCCGCGGGCCATTGCGGACGGGCTTGGGCATTACTTCCCAAGCCCGCCAAATAAACGGGCCGGCCCGGCCCGTTTTGACATTGCTAATGGTTGGTGGTGATGAGTGTAAGAGCTTCTCCTCCGTCTAGAGGTCAGGGTGGGTGGATTTAGGGTTCGAATGAAAATACAAGAATAACCTTGAATCAAAAAAAAAAAAATGATGTGGCTTTGATTGTGTTGACATGGCTTATCTTAGTTAATAATTTGACAGAATAATTAACCGAAAGTCTTCTATGCCCGAGATAACAAGTTTGAGGGAGTCATGTGTTAAGTTTTAAAGTTCAGAGTTGTTTTATACACACACCCTAAAGTTCATGGAGGTTATGTGCATTTTATTTTATTTTTACTATAAATGTATCTATTATATTAAATAAAAATACATTATAAGTTAACTAATACAAAGGAAATAATTCATTTTTTTTATTTAACATTAAAGTTTATTTTTATAATTATATAATAAAATTAAATCCACAATTAATTCATTTTTGTTATTTTTCTGAAGTGGAAACCTGGATTTAATTTTTATTATATTAAATAAAAATACATTATAAGTGGCCACCTGGTAAAAATACATTATATAAATTACTGTTAATTAATAGTGAATATTCGTCATTGCACCCAATTAGTAAATTAGTAAATAACCATTTACCAGGTGGCCACTTCAACCAAAGTCAAATTATAAGGTAGCATCATAAAAAAATGAAGTGGTAAGAAAAACTTGAATGAAGGTTAAATTTTATGAAAGTTCATAATTTCATTTATTGAATTGATTATTTGAATTGTTCATAATTACATTTTTAATGACTACTATCTTAAAGCAGTGTTAAAAGTGTTTTTATTTGAGGAAATATATATTTTTTTGCTTCATGAATTTTGTTTCTCAAATTATTATTTAATTCTTAAAATTTAAAAATTAATATTTGATTTTTAAATTTACATATTTGTTAACTATTTAATCGGTAGACCGTTATTCGTTATCAAACAAAGTGACGTGATCATTAAGTATTTAGATGACACCGTTAAATTGTTAACCAAGATGACAAGTCATAACGTCATATTTTGAACCCTAATCTTTGAGAAATCTCTTTTTTATTTTATTTATCCTTTAAATGACATGGTACGTGATTTGACATCTCAATTAAAAAAGTATTTAACGGCTTAACCAATAATTTAAGAGGCAAAATATTATTTAATCCCTGAATTGTTGGTCAAACTACTATTTAATCCCTAAATTTATCAAAAATACTATTTAGTCCCCAAAATGTTTAACTATGTCAATTATTTAGTCCCCAAATTTGTAACTATGTCAACTATCTAATCCCCAAACTTGGCAAAAAACTATTTAATCACCGAATTTGCAACTCTGTCAACTATAACGGGTAACAGTCAGGAGTCTAAATAGTTGACAGAGTTGCAAATCCGGTGATTAAATAGTATTTTTGTCAAGTTTGAGGACTAAATAGTTGACATAGTTACAAATTCGAAGACTAAATAGTATTTTGCCAAATTCGGGGACCAAATAGTGGACATAGTTAAACATTTTGGGGACTAATTAGTATTTTTAATAAATTCAGGGACTAAATAATAGTTTAACCAACAATTCAGGGACTAAACAATATTTTGGCTCAATTTAAAAATTTAAAAGTATTTAATTATCCTCCTTCTTATTTTGTTTTTAAATAATTTTGGGAGTATTTTATAATTGGATAGCCATGGCGCAAAAGTAGCCCGCCACACGAAAAACTTCAAAGTTGAGATTGAAACCAGAACATGCGAATTTTTGAATGTAGCGGAAATCGCCAAAAACCAAAACCTAAAATTTTCGAAGCATTCGTAAATCGCAACCATTTCGCTTTTGGTTTTGGCTTCGTTTCAAAAACAAAAACCAGGCATGGCGCTCTTCTTCCTTTTCACTCCTTATATAATATTTTACTCAAATCACTCATTCCCATCCTCCTCATCCCCAAATCTTCCCTCCGTCCTCCCTCCTCTGTACTCCAATCCACAACCCTAAGGAGATGGAGACTCGCGCCGCAAAGAGGAGGGCGGATGCCGCCGGCTTAGCTCGTAACAAGTCTCCCAAAAGGAAGCGGGTGGTCTTGGGGGAGCTTCCCAATTTCTCCAATCTCACTGATCCTCGAGCTCTGAATTTAGGGTTGCAGCCACAAAAACCCAAGTCTCGGAAGAAGAATACGAGGGTCAAGAGGTCTGTGGCGGGAAAAGATAGCCTCCCTTTGGTGGATTCCGAGTTGGATGATGCCAAGCTCAAGGTGAAGAAGGCAGTTGATGATGGTGATGCTAAGCCAGGCATCGATGCTAATTTGGATGATCCACAAAGTAGCGAGCCTTATGTTTCGGACATTTATTCTTATCTGCGCAAAATGGAGGTAATTCTGGGTCTTGTTTGATTAGATCCGTATGGTTGTCATTAAGCTCAAATGGTAGGACAATGGTGCTTGTTAAGTCATTTTGGTGTTTAAATCTGATGATTGATTGGTTGTTAGATGGATCCAAAGAGAAGACCACTACCTGACTATCTGGAGAAAGTTCAGAAAGATGTTACTGCCAACATGAGAGGAGTATTGGTTGATTGGTTAGTGGAAGTTGCAGAGGAGTACAAGCTTCTATCTGACACCCTTTACCTATCCGTTTCCTACATTGATCGCTTCCTTTCTACTAATCAAGTCGGCAGGCAGAGACTTCAGTTGCTGGGTGTTTCATCCATGTTCATTGCATCGTAAGATTTCATCATCAGCTGCTTCTAGTTCTCTGAATCCGCATAATCCTTATTTATAATCCCATTTCGTTTGAATATGTAGGAAGTATGAAGAAATTAGCCCTCCCCATGTGGAAGAATTCTGCTACATCACTGATAATACATACGCAAAGGCAGAGGTAAAAAAGAAGCTCTTTTTGAATTGATGGTTTTGTTTTGCCTTTTATAGGTTCCCCTTACATTTGTTCCCTTGGTTGCTGATAAAAATGTAGGTTGTAGAAATGGAGGCTGCGATACTCAAGTCCCTTAGGTTTGAAATGGGCAATCCTACTGTAAAGACATTTCTAAGGTAAGAATAATACTCTGAACGGTTCTTAATTGTATTGTTCAAGGAAATATCTATCTCCTGATTGAATGACATTGGGCTGATTTTACGTGCAGGAGGTTTGTTGGTTTTGCTTCTGATGATAACCTACAGTTCGAGTTTCTTGGCTGTTATCTTGCCGAGCTAAGCTTGTTGGATTACAACTGTATTAAATCCTTACCTTCCCTAGTGGCTGCTTCAGTCATATTTCTTGCCAGATTTATCATCCATCCTAATGTGCATCCCTGGGTAAGTATTTAATCATTGGGATAATAATGTAACTTATGTTTTAATAAATGAATCAACTTAAGATCTGTATTGATAAATGAATACATGCGGCAGGATTTAGCCCTGCAAAAATGTTCTGGGTATAAATCATCTGAGTTGAAAGAATGTGTGCTCATCATACATGACTTGTATTTGGCAAGAAGAGGAGGGTCCTTGCAAGCTATACGGGAGAAATACAAACAGCACAAGGTACTTGTTTTCTCCTTCCTTTGACTGTATCTGTTGAGTTATATATGCGTCCATTTGATTGGGAATATATCTTTTATACGAACAGTTCAAATATGTGGCAATGCTGCCTTCTCCTCCAGAGATACCTATTTCTTACTTTGAAGAAGAGTAGTGAAGCATGTTGGATCAAGGTATGACGCTAAATTTTGCTTGGTTGGAGTGTTGTATGATTAGCTTCAAGGATAATTGAGCTGTAATAGACCGACTTGTTTTGCTTTTACTTTGAAGAATTTAACTGACATAGTGGTTTTGTTTTGCAGGGAGTTGCCTAACTAAACTGTCCATTAATGTCAAGGGATGAATGGATATACATGTCTTTCCAATGGCGAAAATAGATGGATCTTCGCTTGCACAATCTAACCGCCATTCATGTTCTTCCAATTACAGCTTACAGCATGCTGATTACCAGCGACGTTTTTTATTGTTTCATTTGTAAATCAAATACTGCCAATCTATGCCTTGGTAACTTTGATATCAAGTTTGATGGGCCTATTTCCTTTCCTTGTATTTATTTGTATTTTCAATTCATAATAAACAGCCAGAAATCCAATCAGGCATAGGATTTTTTTGTTTGGCCAATAAAGTATAATATAAAGTATAAACAACTCTTAATGCAATTAGTGGTGGATGGTTACTTGTACAGAACATGAGCTCCAGCTCTTATTTTCTTGTGATGATAATTAGCTTGTAATTTATGGTTAGAAAATTTTCGTCGCTTTTGGATGATTTTATTCATCGCTGAATTGCAACTTTGTATATTTAGGCTATTATCTCATTACTTCTGGCAGTTTTCCGGCCAATTGGCAGTGCAATAACGTGGCCAATTCTTTGAGCTATAAATATCAGTGATGGCCAGAAGGGTTAATGGATGCTAAGAACAGAAATAGTGTAACCTAGTTCAACTGTGATAAACTGATAATAGACGTCCAAGGGATCATTTGTGGAAGGTTCCATTACACAAAAGTCTTACGTTATTAGAAAATGCCACACTCTGCCATTATAGTTCAGTTCAATTAAACCCATTATGGCATATGGATAATTATGGAAAGATTTGATGCGGGGTTTTCCATTTTTCCATACATGTCTTGGGGTATTGATAAATGATAATACATCATTAAAAGTTTAAGCTAAAGAATAGAATTTCCATGCACACAATACAAAACACACAGGAATATCAATAATTCAATATGCATTCTAACTTGTAAGGGCAACACAGAATGAAAAGAAGAAACGTTATTTGCCTTTTTGGTTTAAATATATTTTATTTCATAATATACTAAATGTGATTTTTATACAATTTTGATAATTAATTTTCTCCAATTCATATATATATATATATATATATATATATTTTAAATATAATACAAATTGTTTAAAATTTAAATAAATTACTTATAAAAGGTCTAAATTATTTTTGTTGTGGATATACATATATTTAAATATATGTATATTTGAATTAAAAATATTTTATAAATAGTTGGTAGAAGGCTCACAAGAACTCCACCAAATGGTATATATCTCCAAAAGGATCATTACTCTGTCACAAAGATAACTGACGGAAAATATATATAGGAAAGAAATCATGCATGAAAAAATTAAATCTGTCCTGCTTTACACTCCAAATCTGCATCATAATTTCACGAGTGACTAATTGAAAGTATTAAATAAAATTCCAAAAAAAATCTAATTCAATTGAAATGTCCTAAATAAAACCTCAAAGGCTATGAAACTATTAATGCAATTGGAAAAGAAAAACTAATTAACATTTTCTGCAACTACACTCAAATACTCAATTGGAACTTACAAGAAGGCGTTTGAAAAACAATGGGTAGGGTTGTGTTTGCCAAGCTCTCCTCCCAATTTGACACTTGTTGCTTCCTGGAAAATGTAAGTTCAGAAAGGTAAGGATTAAAGGTCAAAACCCCGAATTGATCCTTTATGCTTGTACGAAGTTTTATATTGGTCCTTTATGTTTTAAAAAGTCTAAATTGGTCCTTTATGTTTGCAAGAAGTTCCAAATTGGTCCTTCCGTCCAAGTCCGTTTATTTCTTCCGTTAAGTACTGACGTGGCGTGCTGAGGTGGACACATCATCTATCCTACGTGTCAATTGAAGCTGACGTGTCATGCCACGTCATAATCCAATATCATATGCGCTGACGTGGCATGGCACGTCAGCTTCAATTGACACGTCAGCACTTAACTTAAGAAATTGACGGAAGTGAACGGAAGGACCAATTTGGAACTTCTTACAAACATAAAGGACCAATTTAGACTTTTTGAAACATAAAGGACCAGTATGAAACTTCGTGCAAACATAAAGGACCAATTTGAGGTTTTGAGCAGGATTGAATTATATACATACATGATAAACTTCTCTTGGAGTTATTAAATGAAGAAAATCTTCATAATATGGAGTTTAATTTGCTATGAGAAGACTTGGTAGTAAAAAGGTTTTCATTGTGCTAGAGACTGCAATTGTTTGGGACTACGTCGAGGAGGCTTTGATTCCAACATCCATGGAAGCCATTGAGTCGCTCAACAAAGTGAAGCTTCAACACAAATATAAAAAAAAGCCTTCTCCAATAGGTCTTATTAGATTAGATTAGATTTAGAGCCCACATCAGGTGAATGTGGAAAAAGTGGAGCATATATAAAGAGAGTGGTGATGTAATTGAGGTGCCGGGCTTGGTAGCGCGAGCCTATGATCCTAGCGGAGGCATTAAGGTGATTGGAGGATCTGTTTAAAATAAAGGCACCACAAACCACAATAGGCCACTTCCTTTGGCTTGTGCGTCCAATCCATCTATCGGAAGGAACCAAGGTTAACACATTGTTGTACCCCCACTGGCTTCTCAGAGCAGAACCGGGCTCCTCCGCCTCTTGGCCTCAGTATGAGAGGAAGAGCTCTTGGCTGTGTTCGCTTCATACTACTTTCCATGGGTGTTGATTGGACTGTGGTCTGTGGATGACTGATATCCTACAATCAACCTTTTGTTATTTTCTCCAACTCAAAACTCTCAGAAAGTTATAATAACATAGGTCACAATCTTCATAACTTGTTTAATTTTGGTCTTGATCAATTTTTCTGTGACTAGGTAGGTGTCAGTATTTAACAGTCACGTCAATTGATTATCTAACGAGTAACGATCAGCAGGTTAAGAGATTAAATAGTTGACAGAGTTGTAAATTCGAAGACTAAATAGTATTTTTACCAAATTCTGAGACTAAATAGTATTTTTGACAAATTCGAGGACTAAATAGTAGTTTGACCAACAATTCAGAACTAAATAATATTTTTTCTCTATATATCTCTCCAAAAGAAAAAATACTTTAGTATTATTCATATTAGGCTTGACTTTGAAGGAAGGAATGGATAATGACCCTCTTCTCTCTTTCTCTTTCCATTTTGATGGAGGGAGAATGAGTGATGTCATAATTTTTTTTTAAAAAAATATTATAATAAACCAATAAAAAAGGACTTTTCTAGTAATAATTTTCAAAATTTTTGGGTTTGGACCAAACCTTTACATGACTACACGAGGATTTGTACAAACTCTAAAAATTTTTGGGTTTAGTCCCAACTTTCATTTCTTTTTCACCCCTATTTCGGTTCCCCTAAAATTTTTCTTACAACCAAACCTGCCATTAGTTTGGTTGGATCAAATTATAAACACTAAAAACAGTCCTTCCAGGAAGTTATATATATATATAAAAATAAAGATTTCTGTTACAATCAAGCCAAAGTCTTCCCCATTTTTAATTTTAATTTTTCATCAAATTGCATTATTAGTGCTGCCTAGCTATCTCAATTCATAGCTCATTGTTAACATTCTCAGCGAAGGAGAGAAAGAGTAGTGTGAAATTATGGGTGCTGCTGCTTCATCCTCTTCCTCTTCTTTACATCCTCCTAAAAACTACGACGTTTTTATCAGCTTCAGAGGTGAGGATACTCGCACTAATTTTACTAGTCATCTTCATTCCGCTTTGTGTCAGAAAGGTATCAAAACCTACATAGATTATGAGCTTCCGAAAGGTGATGACATCTCTGAATCACTCATGCAAGCAATTGAGGATTCAACTATATCTGTGGTAGTTTTGTCTCAAAACTATGGCTCCTCCAAATGGTGTTTGGATGAACTTGTGAAAATAATGGAATGCAAAAGGGATCAGCAGCAAATTGTTATACCTATTTTCTACGAAGTTGATCCGTCTCATGTACGCAATCAAGGTGGGACTTACAAGAAGGCGTTTCTAAAGCATGAGACTGATTTCATTCACAATCAAGAGAAGGTGAACAATTGGAGACGTGCTCTTTCTGAAATTGCCAATTTAGCTGGTTGGGACTCTCGGATCTATAGGTAAGTTCTTTTGTTTTTTTTGTTTTTGGAATGGATCTTTGAAGTAATGCTCAAAGGGTCTTTATCTGTAAAATTTTTTGAACTTGTCACTTTATTTAGTGTAGAGTCCTGGTCCATATAATTACTAATTTCCTATTGCTTGATGCAATATTAATGCTTTATTTTTCTTTTGTTTATTCTCATCCCTGTTCTAGGGATGAATCTGAATTCATTAGGAACATTGTTAACAACATATTGCAAAAATTGAAACTTGGGCATCCTAGTGCATTAAAGGGTCTTGTTGGAGTTGATGAAAACTGTGACTCTATTGAACTATTACTAGAAAAAGCCCCAATAATAGGAATTTGGGGCATGGGTGGTATAGGTAAAACAACAATGGCTAGGGTTGTGTTTGCCAAGCTCTCCTCCAAATTTGACAGTTGTTGCTTCTTGGAAAATGTACGTGAAGAGTCAGAAAGGCATGGATTGAGTTATATACGTGATAAACTTCTCTTGGAATTACTAAATGAAGAAAATCTTTCTAATATGGAATTTGCTATGAGAAGACTTAGTAGTAAAAAGGTTTTCATTGTGCTTGATGATGTCAATAGCTCAAAGCAAATAGAGTATTTTGCTAGAGACTACAATTGTTTGGGACATGGTAGCAGAACCATTATAACAACAAGGAATAAGCATTTGCTTACAATGATAGGTGTTCATAAAATATATGAGGCCAAGGAATTGAGTTATAACAAATCGCTTCAACTCTTCAACCTCAAAGCCTTCCGCAAAGATTATTGTGATATTGGATATGAAGAATTAGCAGAGAGGGCAGTTCTTTATACTAAAGGCAATCCATTGGCTTTAATAACCTTGGGTTCATTTCTTCATTCCAAAACTACAGAAGAATGGAACAGTGCATTAACAAGACTTGAAAAGACTCCCAATGAAGATATTCAAAATGTGTTGAAGTTAAGCTATGATGGGCTGAACTATGAAGAGAGGGAAATGTTTCTTAGTATTGCATGCTTTTTAAAAGGTGAAGGAAAAGAACATGTTGAAGCACTATTTGATAGCTATGGTTTTTGTGCAAGCATTGGCTTAAGAACCCTTGTAGATAAGGCTCTTATAACTATTAATACTGTTTATAAGAGGGTGTGGATGCATGACTTACTACAAAAAATGGGTTGGGAAATTGTTCGTCAAGAGTGTATTAAAGAACCAGGAAGACGTAGTCGATTGTGGGATCCTGAAGAAGTCTATGATGTATTGAAAAATAATCGGGTAAGAAAAGGATGCACTTTTCTTCCTAATAAAATGTCCTTTAAGTAAAAATTGTTGTTGATATGATGCAATTTAATTACTTCTTTGTTTTTATTTATGTATTATTCAGGGAACTTCTGCAATTGAAGGAATTATTTTAGATTTGTCTGAAATGAGAGATATACACTTGAGTGCCGACACGTTCAAACATATGACTAATTTAAGATTTCTCAAAATTTGTTCACCGTGGGATAAAAAAGTATGTACAATACATCTTCCTTCAAGCCTTGAGTCATTTTCTGATACATTAAGATACCTTCAATGGGATAAATTTCCTATGGAGTCTCTTCCACCAACATTTTGTGCTGAGAAACTTGTTGAACTTCGCATGCCTGGTAGTCGCATCAAGAAACTTTGGGATGGAGTCCAGGTATAAATAAGCAAATGTATGTTTCAATTTAATTGAAAATTGTCGGTTTTATTTCCTATGTATTGTTTCTATGTTAATTGTTACAGAATTGTGTGAATTTGAGAGGAATTGACCTTTGTGGATCCAAACAATTGATGGAGCTGCCTGATTTCTCTAAGACGCTGAATCTTGAGTGGATGGATCTCTCATCATGTATAAGTTTATGCCATCTTCATCCATCTATCTTATCTCTCCAGAGACTTGTTTTTTTGAGTCTTTCTAATTGCTCAAAATTGGAGAACCTCCGGAGTGAGAATCATTTAAAATATCTGAGAAATCTTTATGTCGAATTTTGCTTTAGCCTCAAAGAATTTGCAGTGTCATCAGAGGAAATGGAAGTTTTGCATTTAGAGTTTACTGGCATCGAGATATTAGGCTCATCAATTGGGCGTCTGAGTAAACTTACAAGTTTCTATCTCAATGGTCCAAAATTAAAGTTTCTTCCAATTAACGAGCTTTGTCACTTGAGATCTCTTAATAAGCTTCATCTTTCTAACATGGGAGAAATAATTGACAAATCGAAGCTATCTATCCTTTTTGCTGCCTTACAATCTCTACGGGAAATATATTTGGTTGCATGTAGTAACTTAATTGAACTCCCTGATAACATCAAGCATCTTTCAAGGCTTGAACTTCTTTCTTTACAGAATTGCAAGAGGCTTCAATCTCTTCCAGTGCTTCCGCCATCAATCGAAGTAGTACGTGCCAAGAACTGCACATCATTGGAGACATTATTCACATCTGTTGTAGATGATAGACAGATGCAGGAATTAACATGGCAAGGATACTTGTGTGAACTCCCTGACAAAATCAGCACCTTGTCATCGTTACAGATTTTGGAACGGAAGGAAGCAATGTACAGAGCTTGCCTGCCGGCATCAAGCTTCTTTCAAAGCTGCGCAAAATTAATTTGATCAATTGTAGGAGACTTCAATCTCTACCACAACTTCCACCATTCATTGAATATGTTAAAGTTTCTAATTGTATATCACTGGAGACTGCTTTCCATTTGACAACTTGGGGACCACGACAAAAGAAATACTTAGTGAATTCCCTCTTTCTCGAGAACTGCATGAAATTGGAGCAGCATTCACTTTCTCGCATTATGGAAAATGCTTATTTCTTATTGAAGAGATGTGTTTATGTCCATGAAGGAGGTGTTGTTTGTTACCCAGGAAGCAGATTTCCAAAGTGGTTTAGCTATAATCACACAACAAAGGCTTCCAACTCCATAACTTTTGAGCTTTCTTCAGCTGTGAACAACTTAGTGGGCTTTGTTTTATGTTGTATTGTTCCTCGGTTCACCTCAAAGAAAAATTCTGAAATTTACTTGAGATGCCAATGCAGGTTTGAGGATGGTGAAAAGATCGAAGAGACCCGCTGTGCTATGAGTACAGCGGAATTGATTTCAGATCATGTTTTTCAATGGTATGGTTTTGTGTTCTCTTCAAAAATATTATGGGCACTTTTAAGAAGAGAAGAGATACAAGGCATCACTTATAACCCAAAGCTCTCATTTGAATTCTCTGTTATTATTAATCATAATAACGGAAAAAAGATAATGACGACGCATGATGACTTGATCAAAGGATGTGGAGTTTGCCCAATATATGCCTCAGATTATCACAATTTCCTTCAACAAATGGAATTAGAGTTGGAGTTGGCTATGAAAACAAACAGGGGTCGGCCTATTGATAAGCATTCACTTTGTGGTCTCATGGAATATACTACTTTCTCATTGAACAATTGCGAAAGAAGTATTATTTCCTACCCAGAAACAAAAATTCCAGAGTGGTTTACAATCAAAAGTTCTACCACAGAAGATTCCATAATTGTCAAGGTTGCTTCAGATTTAGATTACTTACTGGGTTTTGCTTTCTGCTTTGTTATTCCTCAGTTCTCCTCAGAGGAAATGCATCGAAGTCACTCCACATCTCTATGCTATTACGGAAAAGATTTCTGTATGGAAGGCCCAAGCGGATGGCATTATTCTATGACAGATTTGAATTTGGATAAAGTATTCCTTTGGTACGATCCACTCTACTGTGAATACATACTAGAGCAACTTGGAAGAAAAAGAGGTAAAAACATGGAGGGAAGCAGTAACATTCCAGAACTTACATTTGAATTCAAGTTTGGTGATTGCTTGATCAAAGAATGTGGAGTCCGCCCTATATATGCCTCAGAGTATAATGATTTCCTTCAGCAAATGAATTTGAAGTTGAAGCTGAGAACTAAAACAAGGAGGTATCGGGATACTGATGATGAGGAACAACTCACTCCATCAAAGAAGTTGAAGGATTCCTCCATCGTTGAACCTGTGTTGGAGGAGTTGGCTACTAAATCCATGGCATTTCAGAATATTGATGAGTTACTAATCGCACTGCCCAAATTAAAGTTGGAAGCTTTAGACAGCGCTTTACCGAAATAAATTTTCTATGATTTCTCTATGAGTATTTCGAAATTAGATCTAATGCAATTACTTTCAAATGTATATTTTTACTTCATATGTGAAGTACTAATAGGGACTCACATTAAGAAGGATCTATCATGAATGGATTATGGATCAAATTTTTATCAATATTGACAAATATCATCGTCTTAAATGGATTAGGGACTAAATTGTTATTAATATTGATAAATAATCTCACAAGGCTATTTAGTGATGATATTTGTCAATATTGATAAAATTTGGTCCTTAATCCATTTATGGTAGGTCCTTATTAGTGTGGGTCCCTAAATTACTTCACAAATGAAATAAAAATGTGAATTTTAAAGTAATTACACGAAAGTTAATTGTACAAGATCTAATTTCAAGTATTTCTTCGGCTCTCTAACATCTATATTATTATGACTATTACTTTTTTTGGTGTCACAAAACAATTATTATATTATTAAAAAAATACAAAATAAAGTATATAATGAAAGAACGTGGGAGAGAGACAAGAAAGATAGTGGATAAAAAGTTAATGGAAGAATGTGAGAAAAAGCAAGATAACGACTTAAAAGTTACAATGTAATCAATAATCTTTCTTAATATGGCTGTCATCTTTTTTGGTGTCATAAAACAATTATTATATAATTAAAAAAATACAAAATAAAATATATAATAGAAGAATGTGGGAAGAGAGACAAAAAGATAATGAGTGAGAAGTTAATAGAAGGATGTGAGATAAAAACAAGATAATGGGTGGGAAGTTACTAGAGTAATTAAGAATTTGTTATTATTTTAAAATATAATTTTTATAATTATTTTATATTATAGTTTTAAAAAATTTAAAAGTAAGTTACATGCATGTACATGTGAAGTCCCTAATATATTAATGTGTGCCTATGTGATAGTTACATTGATAATGAATATATGTACGAAAATGGATAACCTCTCTAAGAAAAGAAACATCTCTTCTGTTTTTGGTTTTGAGCACGTTTCTTCTAAAAAGATCTTATTAATATTTCTTTAGATGCCAAAGTTTGAAGTAGGTGGTGTGTTTTGTTACTTGCCCTTTGTAATATAGTTGTCCATCCAATAAGTCAAATTGGATTGCTACAACTTGTACCATAGACAAGGGTGTGTGACCTTAATATATTAGATAGCGTCAAATTATAAATAAGACCAACTCTTAACAAGAAAGTGGTGGCAAAAATCATTGCACAATAAGTAAGATGATTTACAAAATAGAATAACGTCATAAGTCATAACTCACCTGAATTCTCATTCTTCTTTATCTAGATGGTGTTTGATAGTTGATATTTTTATACTTATTTTATAAATAAAATTGTATCTTATTAATGGGCAAAACATTTTTTTTTAATCTTATTTGGCATGAAGCAATTACAATATACATTATGGTGGATTTATACTTGCCAAGTACTTAATAAAATATCTTGTATGGATAAAATACTTTATACAAGAGAGGTGATAAATTCTGTAAACTGTCACCCAGAGTCTTATAGTAAAAATAGGATTCACACATCTTCCTTCTCCTCTTGTCAATTTAGTGCCGTTCCACCGTGTTGTCATTCAATATCTTATTAGATAAAAAAAAGTTTATTTGGTCGCATGTTGATTTTTTTTATAGAAAATGAAATTGTATTAAGGGAGTAAAAAGATTACGGTCGCATGCTGATTTACAAAAAAGCCCTATCATATTACACGTTGACATGCATGTTGATGAAATCACATTCATGATCATGATATTAAACATAAGTTAACAATACTTCACAACTTAATAGTGAGAGAAAAAAAAGATACAAAAGTAAACGATCCTTACTTCAGTATTTAACAATGTTTACAATAAATAAATACACATTAAAAAAACTACTAAAAAGCTTTAAGAAGAGTTTGGTCCTTTTTTCTTTTGGCTTCTCACAAGTATTATTCTACTAGAGATAACTCTGTTCGAGCTAACAAAGTCTCATAACAGATGTAGAACTCTCAGCATAAATTTTTTTGTATGCAAGAATCGAATCGAGACAGAAAATAGAGTAACTACCACTCCAATCGACCAGCTCTTCATTGAGTTTCATCCATTTGAGCACTCCTCAGTTTTATTCATCTCTAGAAGATTGATTCAATTTCATTGTTGGAGGGGCTTGAATGTTCCTCAGCAATCTCTCCTGCAAACTTCCATTCCCTTCATTGTGATTGTGTGGGGGCATATAAGGGCAAAACCCCAAATTCCTTGATCAAACAATCATAATCAAACACGAATTCAAATGAAATCTTGGGGTTATCTCCTTCATTTTCCCTTCTTCTAACTTCCCTTGATATGTCTCTACAATGGCATGGATTATACCAAACCAAAACATGATCCGAATTGAATTCCCTAAAATGAATATATTTACAACAACACCTCCATTCACGCCTCACTCTCACATCTTCACAATAGAATCTCAAACTCATGTAACCTGGACACTTCTCCATTGAGGTGAACTTTGGAAGAACAGCACAGAAAACAAAACCCATCAAGTTATCAACAAGAGGTGGAGCAGCAAGTTCAACAGTTATGAATCTCTGTCTTGTCTGATTATGTGATCCAAACCATTCTGGAACTCTACTTCCTGGGTAACAAAATTCAGTGATGGGCCCATCGTCCTCCTCCTTTAGTGGTCCTTTTGCTTTTAACATCAATGAAAAATGAGCACTTGATCTTATAGTGCAGAGTGAAGGCTCATCCAATCCCATGCAATTTATGAACAAAAGGGAATCCATAAAAGTCCTTTTTGAGAAAGTCTTCAGTGATGTGCACCCAGTGGCATCCAAACGTGACATGAAGTATGGAACTTCTGTTATAGACTTTAGCATACTGATGCAATGCTTCAATTCAAGAAATCTCAGTGATACAAGACGCCTCATAGTAGAAGGCAACCTCTCCACATTGCTTCCAATGAGTGAAAGTTTGTTTAACAAACTCAAGTTGCTGATATTGTCAGGCAATTCAGATAACATGCTGCATCCATGCAGAGATAGAGATTTCAACCAGGTTAAGGCATCAAACAGGATGTGTAGCTCCAGTTTGTGAATTACTTGGTTGTAGTCTTGAAGACTAAAATCCTCAAGAGATTTCAAGCAACATAACTCACTTATTGGTAGATTTCTCAGTCTTGAACCGTTGAGATGGAAGACTGTAAGCTTCCTGAAACACCCAATTGATGAATGCAATTTTCGAATTCTTGCACTTCTTAAGTTTAAGGATGTTATCTTCTCAGACTGCAATGAAAACTCAATGAGACTAGAGCAGTAATCAAGACCGAGTTTGGTAAGAGATTTTAAGGGACTCTCACTTTGAAGAGACTTCAATCTCTTGCAGAAATTTAGATTCAAAGTAGAAAGCAGCTCAAGAGATAAGATAGATGGATGAACATTACACAGACTGTAACAATATGAGAAATCTACACATTCAAGTTTCTGTGCCTTGGAGAAATCAGGCAACTCCATCAATTGCATGGATCCACTGAAGTCTATTCTCTTTAAATTCACCAAGTCCTGTAACAATTAAAAGAGAAAACTTTATGTGCCAATGTCCTCAAATTATTGTTAATTAAAGGCAAAAGTACTTTTTTATTTGTCCTTAAACTATAGTCTACAGGCTTCTGTCAATTTCACTCGTAAATTTTGTTTGTTGTCAATTGTGCTCCTAAACTTATAATTTGCAAGCAATTTTTCCTGTCACCCAAATCCTGTCTAAATAATTAATGGCACGTGGCTTTCAATGTTGATTGTGGTGCAGAATTATATATTTAGCAACGCTGTTTAGCCAGGATTATCACTGTAGCAAGACAAAATAAAGGTTGTTATCATGGCTAAATGGACGAAAAACTGTAGCTAAATATATTACTTGGCATGACAGTTAGCATCGAAGGCCACAAGGACAGTTACATTTGAATTTGCTTCAGACAAAATTTGGGTGAAGGACAAAATTGCTTGTAAATTAAAAGTACAGAGGAACAATTGATAGCAAACAAAGGTTTAAGGACCAAAAAATACTTTTACCTTAATTAAACTAAAAACTAAAACATACATTAGTGAGTGCATTTACCTGCACTCCGTCCCAAAGTCTTTTAACATGGCTATTTTTCATGTGAATTTCAACAAGGTTTTCAAGACAAAACCTTGATGCTGGTAGAGATTCCAAAGGGTATTTGTCCCAGTGAAGGTACCTTAGTGTATCACAAAATGACTCGAGGCCGAATGGAAGTTTCAAATTGCATGGACGATCATATGAGGCAGAATAAAATTTAAGAAACCTTAGATTAGGCATCTTTTTAAAGGTATCAGCACTCAAATTTACCTCTCTGATTTCTGACTCATTTAATATAATACTTTCAATTGCATCAGTACCCTGGAATACACAAAAATAGAACAAGAGTAAGTATAATACTATAAAGAGTCAGTAACCTACAAAATACTATTTAGTTCCTGAATTGTTGGTCAAACTACTATTTAGTATTTAGTCCCCAAATTTATCAAAAATACTATTTAGTCCCCGAAATATTTAACTATGTCAACTATTTAGTCCCCGAAATTTGACAAAATACTATTTAGTCTCCGAATTTGTAACTATGTCAACTATTTAGTCCTTAAACTTGGCAAAAATACTATTTAATCACCGAATTTGCAACTTTGTCAACTAAAACAGGTAACAGTCAAGAGACTAAATAGTTGACAGAGTTGCAAATTCGATGATTAAATAGTATTTTTGCCAAGTTTGGAGACTAAATAATTGACATAGTTACGAATTCGGGGACTAAATAGTTGACATAGTTAAACATTTCGGGGATTAAATAGTATTTTTGATAAATTCGGGGACTAAATAGTAGTTTGACCAACAATTCAAGGACTAAATAGTATTTTACCTCTACTATAAACTACATAATTGACTAATTCAGTACTAATTGCATTTTGCATTATCTTACCTTATTATTTTTCAAGACATTATAAACTTCTTCAGAATCCCACAAACGACTGCGTCTTCCAGGTTCTTTAATACACTCCATACGAACAATTTCTCTACCCATTGCTTGTATTAAATCATGCATCCACACTTCATTGTTGATATAATCAATACTTATTAGAGCTTTATCTAGAAGGTTTCTTAAGGCAATTGTTGCATGAAAACCACAGCTCTCAAATAGTCTTACAACATATTCTTTGTTTTCACCCTTCAGAAAGCATGCAATGTCTAGAAACATTTCCTTCTCCTCAAAGTTCAGTCCATCATAACTCAGTTTCAACACTTCCTGAATATCTTCATACGGAGACTTGTTCAGTTTTTCCAATTCATCATCCCACTCTTGTTCAGTTTTGGAGTAAAGAAATGAACCCATGACTATCAAAACCAGAGGGATTCCTTGGGCATAAGCAATTGCCCTTTCTGATAGTTGTTCATACCCAACTTCAGGATGGTCTTTGTGGAAGGCCTTGAGGCACAAAAGATCAAGAGATTCATGATAACTCAATGCCCTGGCCTTGTATATTTTATTGACTCTTCCAAGAAGCACATGCCTATTTCTTGTTGTTATAATGACTCTGCTGTCTGGTCTTAAACAACCACATTCTCTAGCCAAATAGTCTAATTGTTGTGTGCTGCTTACATCATCAAGCACAATGAGAACTTTCTTTCTACTAACTCTACTCTCACCAAATGTGGATATTGAAACTTTCAATGTGCTACCATGAAGATTTTCATCCTCTAGTAGCTCAGAGATAAGTTTATGGCGTACATAACTTAGCCCTTGCTTTTCTGACACTTCTGTAAGATTTTCCACAAAGCAAGAGCTGTCAAACTGTGAAGAGAGTTTGGCAAATACAACCTTAGCCATGGTTGTCTTACCAATCCCACCCATGCCCCAAATTCCAATAATTGGGACATCTTGTAGTAACAGTTCAATAGAGTGACAATTTTCATCAATTCCAACAAGACCTTTTAATGCTCTTGGATATGTTTGATCCAACTTCCGTAATTTGGATCAGCTCAGATTCATCCCTAGCATAAGGAAATAAACAAGGGTGAGTATTTGGAGCTATCAAGAGCTCAAGCTCACCAGTTGCAAGTCGTTAGATTTGCCTTGAGATCTGTCCCATCCTATATTTTAAACAGAAAAAGTATTTTGGCACAGATCTCCAGACAGATCCAACGACTGACAGATGATGAGCTTGAGCTTTTGATAGCTCTATAGCATTATCCAATAAATAATAGCTAGCATAAGGTCATGCGTGAATAAACAAAGATCAATTGATGTTTGAGAAGAAAAGAGTTCAATTGGTAATATATACACTTACCTGCAAGTCTGAGAATCCCACCCAGCTAAATTGGCAGTCTCAGAAAGAGCATTTTTCCACATGTTCACCTTGTCATGGTTGTGAATAAAGTCTCTCTCATGTTTTGTGAATGCCTCCTCGTAAGTCCCTTTCTGCTTTCTCACATCTGATGGGTCAACTTTGTAAAACACAGGAATAACAAACTGCCCTTGATCCTTTCTGCATTGGAGAACCTGAATGAGTTCATCCAAACACCATTTTGAAGAAGCATAGTTTTGTGACAAAACCACAAGAGATATATGTGAATCCTGGATTGCTTGGATAAGTGCTGGGGAGATCTCATCTCCTTTGTCAAGTCTGTAATCTATGTAGGTTTCTATGTTCTTTTGGCATAAGGCAGTATATAGATGGCTAGTGAAGTTGGTGCGTGTGTCCTCACCTCTAAAGCTGATAAACACATCATAGATTTTAGGAGGAAATCCAGTAGAGGAGAAAGAAGAAGAAGAGGATGAAGCTGCAGCACCCATATTCTGGTTTAATTAGCTATCCAAAGTGCATAAGATCAACAGTACTATATGTTAAGTATTCATGAACTTATATATATTAAATAAAATATTATATGTCAAATGTTATCTTTAGAAAAGTCCCAACACTATACACTATACAGACTACAAGAGGGAAAGCAATTCAATTTAATGGAACAAAAAGTTGACTTTGCAATGCAACGTCAAGTTTAAGTTAGCTAATAGCCTATTATAATATGGCAAGTTGGCTAAGAGCGTGCCATTTTTTCTTCTTACACGAAGGGACAGTTTTGTATTATATATATATAAATGTTAAATTGACTAAGAATTATAGTTCACCTTATCACATATTTATGAAATTGAATCCAGTGTAATTCGCTTCCGTGCAATTCCGGTGCAATTCCTTCAAAATATATAATTTTACTTCATTTTTAAAGCACTAATACAGATTTACTCTAACAATAACCCACTATGAATGGATTAAGGATGAAATTATTATCAATTTTGACAAATATCATCACTAAATAGCCTCGTGAGACTATTTTTTAATATCAACAACAATTTGGTCCCTAATCCTTTTAAGGTGATGATATTTGTCAATATTGATATTAATTTGGTCTCTAATCTATTCATAGTGGATTATTATCACTGTGAGTCCGTATTAGTACTTCAAAAATGAAGTAAAAATTGGTATTTTATAGGAATTGCATCAAAATTGCACAGAAGGGAATTACATTGAATCCAATTTCCATATTTAGGATATGTACTACATATAATAATATTAGCTCCATTCTTCCAAATGATTTTCCTATAGACTGTTTTACAGTAATCAACTCTTCCGACTTGTATTTCAGCTTTTCTGAACTGTGTTATTCCGCTTTTGTTGAATAATTTACATTCCAATCGTACATTTAAAAAAGATCAATAGAGTTTGTTTTTCAACCCAATGCTGCAAGAACATAGGAAAGAAAAATGGAAAGGAATGCATTTACTGTGTTTGTTAGTAATAGTTTAAGAATTAAAATGGAATGAGAATGTATTAAAATTATCAATTTACTTTTTATATTAAAATAATAAAAAAAATAAGTTATGATTGTGTCAAATCAAATGGTATAATAGACATTATATTTATTTTTTTAAAATTTCCGTACAAAAAATGAAAAAGTAAATTAAGATTTCCATACAAAAAATAAAAAAGTAAAAAGTGGGTGGGCCTCTCCCTTTTCCTTTCCAATTTTCAACCGAACACGCCCATAGTAGCATAGTGTATTATATAATATGGGAAGCCTATGCTACAATTTGAAAAGCAATCTAAGTTGACTAATTAGTATAATAGAATGAAATTTAATTTTAAAAACAATTAATTGGGTTTAAGTTGTTTACCAGTTCCAAAATATCCTTTTTTATCTCTATTAAAAAATTGTTTAATTGACCCTCCTACGTTAGTTTTTCACTCAGAGACAGGTGATGTTCCCATTATATACATATCTTTTATTTTTTTGTTATTTACCTTTTTCAAACCTGTACATCGATCCTTGCAAAGCATATAGTTCTATTCTTCCCTCAACTCTCCCCTATTTTGATTTTCATTTTACATCTCTTCCTAGTATGTTAGGACCAGTCTTGTTTTGTTTATGTCAAAGACATATGAAACAACCAATCATTATTTTTATGGGCTTTGTCGAATAGTCTATTTAAAAGAATATCTATAACGGATATCTAAAGAGACTGAAAAGTTCTATTAAATTAATGTTTTAAGTTTTTTTGTTTCTTTTTCTTTTTTCCCTATTCTTAAGGACTACTTGTCTTCGTATTTATAATTTTTTTTAATACAATTTCTTTTTCTATAAAAAAAATTCTTAAACGGTTGAATTATTTACTTTAATTTCTCCTTACACCTAAAGAGAGTATTTGTATACCATGGATAGATATTTTTACCATCATTGAAATTTATTTTTTAAAAAAAAGTTGATGAACTATCTTACTTAGATAAAAATATATACTTTTAAAATAATATAACTTTATATATAAATATTTTATACTTTGATTTATATAAGTGTCAAAATAGATTAACTTGCCTCCATCTATTTAATAGACAAAAGAGTAAATAATTATTTTAGTCCCTAAAAGATTTAACTTGTCTCAGTTTAATTTTTAAATCATAAAAATATCAATTTTAGTTCCTGAAAAATACCTTGTGCTACAATTTCGTCCCTACGTTATTAACCAAAAGGTATGAAATTTAGGGCGAAATTGCGACACAAGATATTATTCAGGAACTAAATTTGATATGTTCACAATTTAGAAACTAAATTGAGACAAGTATAATATTTTAGGAACTAAATTTAATATTTTCATGATTGAAGGACTAAGTTAAGACAAGTAAAATCTTTCAAAGACTACAATAATAATTTCTATTTTTGTGAAATTTTGATAGTGCATGGCCTACTAGAGAACATTTCACCAGAAACCTACTATAGTAGTTTTATTGCAGTTACTGACGACATTTAGGGTACGTTCATTAGGCAGAAATAGAAATAGAAATGGAAACAGAATGCATTTGATGTGTTTAGTAGTAAAAGTTTGATAATGTGGATTAATGTCACTATAACAAATTAATACAAAGAGAGTGACTGCCCTTTAGTAAATAGAACAATGAAAGAAAGTTAATTTATAGCCCTCAAGTCTTTCCTTCCATTATGCATACAAATTTCAGGTGGAAGGAGTTGGAAGAGAAGTTCCATAAACATCGTATCAGAGAAAGAAATTAATGAGAGATGAGGGAAGAGGGAAGAGAAGAAGAGAGGTCAACAAATGGATTTACTCACTCACTTTAGTCAGGTTCCCTCTGTATATATTTATAAGGGTAAAAATAGGCCCAGGATAAGAATAGTACAACTAGTTTTAAGTCCAGCCCACTAGTTGTTTGCGTATAACATTTAACCTAGCCATCATACTATTCTCACAAGCATCATCAATAAGCTAACAAGCACACTTAAAATGGTGAGGGAAACCAACATTTATTAAATATCAATACTGCCACCTCACATTATAAGCCAGACAGACTGCAAATACCTCCATGCTCCTCTGCCCTCGTAATTTCCATCTAAAAGATATGAATGGTTCTAAGTTCTCAGAAAAGAGTCCTGCATGCTTAAAAATAATTAGTAAAACAAATGAAAATAGGTCCTTTATTGGATGATCTTGGGAGCAGCATCAGTCAACTAATCCACCAAGTCACCTTTATGTGTCATGCTTTGTGCAGTTATGAACAACACATCACCATTGCTGCCCTTCATTGCCTCAATTATCCGACCACCACTCAATAGAAACGCCAACCTAGAAAAATAGTTAACAATCAACATAGAGATGTAGCCTTTTATTAATTCCGAAAATTGTGTGCCATGAATGAAATTACTTTCATTTTTTGCTGTGAATCTAATTATGTTCGATTTACTGCGGATAACACAGCAAGCTTACAAAAAGTTTAGGAGTAAATTACTCTTATGGTGCAAGAGATACGTACCCTACCCGGTAATAAAAGGCTTTGTTTTTTGTCGTTGTTGTTGAGTGCTTTCCTTTGAATTTTGAATTTACTAACCAACTTCAACTTCAATCACGGTGGAATTGAACAATAGAAGATTTCTTCAATTTCTTTGCCATTGGGAGTTGTTGCTCATCAATATACCAACGTTTTTTTGTTTTCATAATCATACCTAAATGCTGGGGAATGGCTTTGATTGTTGTTGTTGTAATAATCATACCCAAATGCAAATCCAACTCAGACTTAAATTCCCTTTGCCGAATTAAATTATGAGATTCCGAGACATATATTGGGCAGACTCCACATTCTTTCAATTCAATCAACCTGGTCAAATGCGAATTTGTAACAACAATGAAGTCAAATATAAGCTTAGGGTTAGAAGAGGTGCATTGATCATTGGCTCTGCTTTCTTTGACCGCACTCAATATGGCATCACATTTAGATGGATCATACCAAAGAAAAACATTATCCGAATTGAAATTCTCAGAAGAGATACAAAATCCCCATGAACTCGCACATCCCACATTGTTACCATCTTCCAAGTAGCATTGGCATTCCAAGTAGCTTTGACAGATTTCCTTTGACGTAGATGGATGAAGAACAGAGCAGAAAACAAAACCCAGTAACTCATCATAAGAAGGAGCAAGTTCAACTGTAATGGAAGCCTCTGTTGTTCGGTTATATCCAAACCATGCTGGAACTCTGCTCCCGTGGTAACAAATATCACCTCTTTGATAGTTACATACTGCTTGCTTGAGTAAAAAATGAACATATTCCATAATACCCGAAAGCTCTGGTAGAGAAATGCAACCACTGGCATCTAATTTTCTAATTGATGGTGGAAGCTCTGGTAGAGATCGAAAGCTTTCACAACCACTTAAGGAAAGTTCTTTTAGCCCTGAAAGATATCTGATGCTTGCTGGCAAGCTCTCAACGCTGCTACCATCTAGACTTAATTTGTTCAACGACGATAACACACAGATATTGTCAGGGAGTTCAGTGAAATCATTGCACTTAAACAAATGAAGATCCTGCAAAGATTGCAAGGCATCAAATAGGATATGTAGCCTTGGTTTGTCAATTCTGCACCTATAAAGAATAAGCACCTGAAGAGATCTCAAGCAACATAACTCATCTACAGGAAGATTCTTTAGTCTTGAACCATTGAGCCCGAGCCATCTAAGTTTGCTAAGATGCCCATTTGATAAGTGGAAGGTTTCAGTTCCAGTCAATTTTAAATCTAAACATCTTATTTCCTCTAGCGACAGTGAAAATTCCTTGAGACTGCAGCAGTAATTGACATTGAGTTCTCTAAGAGATGTTAAACGACACTCACTTTGAAGACTCTTCAACTCTTTGCACCTAAATAGATTCAAAGAAGAAAGTCTTTGAAGGGATAAGATAGATGGATGAACATTACACAAATTCTCACAATATGAGAGATCCACCGATTCAAGATTTTGTGCCTTCGAGAAGTCAGGCAGTTCCCTCAGTTGCTTGGATCCACTAAGGTTTATTCTCTTTAAATTCATAAATTCCTGTAAGAATTAAAAGAGAAATATTACATGGAAACTTCTCAAATTTCAATTGTATTAAAAAGATTAAAATCACATTTGTGTTTGCATATATACCTGTGCTCCATCCCAAAGTTTTTTGACATGACTGTATTGCATGTGAAGTTCAACAAGATTCTCAGGACAAAAGGTTGACGGTAAAGACTCCAAAGGATATCCATCCCAATGAAGGTACCTTAATCTATCTGATATTGACTCAAGACCTGAAGGAATGCTTATATTACATGATTTCTTGTACAAGGGGGAATAGAATTTCAAGAATCTCAGATTAGTCATCTTTTTGAAAGTATCAGCACTCAATTGTACAGCTCTAATTTCAGAAACATTCAATATTATCCCTTCAACTTCATCAGTTCCCTGAGAAACACAAAAGTTAGAACATTAGTTAGTAAACTGAATCAAAGACTTCTATAGTTAGCAAACAACAGTTAGTGGTTCTTTTTCTTACCCGATTATTTTTCAATACATCATAGACTTCTTTAGGATCCCACAATCGGCTGCGTCTCCCAGGTTCTTTGATACACTCCTGACGAACTATTTCCCATCCCATTTCTTGTATTAAGTCATGCATCAACACTTTGTCATCAGTAGTTACAAGAGCCCTATCTAGAAGGGTTCTGAAGCCAATGGTTGCATGGAAGCCATAGCTATCTAATAGTCTTATCACATGCTCTTTAACTTCACCCTTCAAAAAGCAGGCAATATCAAGAAAAATTTCTCTCTCTTCATAATTTAGTCCATCATAACTCAATTTTAACACTTTTTGAATGTCTTCATTTGGAATCTTTTTTAGTTTTGTCAATGCACTATCCCATTCTTCTTTAGTTTTGGAATGAAGAAATAAACCCAACACTATTAAAGCTAATGGGATGCCTTTAGCATAAACAACAGCCCTCTCTGCTAGTAGTTCATATCCCATTTCCGGATAGCCTTTGTGGAAGGCTTTATAACTGAAAAGCTTTAAGGATTCATGATAACTCAACGCCTTAGCCTCATATATTTTCTTAACTTTTCCAATAAGCAAATGCTTATCTCTTGTTGTTATGATAACTTTGCTGCCTGGTCCTAAGCAATCACATCCTCTAGCCAAATATTCCAATTGATTTGAACTACTTACATCATCAAGCACAATGAAAACTTTTTTACTGCTAAGCCTTCTCATAACAAATGTGGAATCTACAACTGTCAGTATGCTACTATGGAGATTTTCATCGTTTAGTAGCCCCAAGACAAGTTTCTCACGTACATGCTTTAGTCCATGCTTTTCTGTCTCTTCCCTGACATTTTCCAAGAAGCAATAGCTTTCATATTGAGGAGATAATTTGGCAAATACAGCCTTAGCCATTGTTGTCTTGCCTATGCCACCCATTCCCCAAATTCCAATTATTGGGACATTTTCCAGTAACAATTCAATATTTTTACAATTATGATCAATTCCAACAAGACCTTTTAATGCACTTGGATACCTTCGGTCCAGTTTTTGCAAAACGTCATTGATGATGTTGTGAATGAGTTCAGATTCATCCCTACAATATCCAATGGAATAGACAGAGCAAAAAGAACAAATTAATTTATCTCAATAAGATAAAACAACAATCAAAGCCTTTTCCCACTAGGTAGAGTCAGCTATATGGATCAAGCGACGCCAACATGTTCTGTCTTTGCACATTCCTATGGTTAAGTTATTTACGGCTTCCCTCTTAATCGTTTCTCCTATTGTTTTCTTTGGTCTTCCCCTCCCTCTAGTTATTAGGTTATCTTCCATTTGGTCAACTCTACGTACCGGAGCCTCTTCCGGCCGCCTTTGTACATGACCAAACCACCTAAGGCGTGTTTCAACTAATTTTTCAACAATAGGTGCTACCTCCACTTTCTCTCTAATATAATCATTCATAATCCTATCCATTCTAGTGTGACCACTCATCCAACGCAACATTCTCATTTCTGCAACGTTGAATTTGTGCTCATGCTGGCTTTTTATCGCCCAGCATTCAGTACCATACAGTAAAGCTGGTCTTATCGCGGTGCGATAAAATTTCTCCTTAAGCTTAAGCGGTACTTTCTTATCACAAATAACACCTGATGCCTTACTCCATTTCATCCATCCTGCTTGGATCCTATGGTTTACATCTTCCTCTATTTCTCCATTATTTTGTATTATCGTTCCCATATACTTAAAATTTGTGACTTCCCGCATGGGGTGATCTCAATAAGATAAACTAAACAAAAATATATGAAGAGCTATGAGTGTAAGATATTAATAAGGACTCCAATAGCAATTTTATAGAGATGCTCTTTTACTTGAATGAAATAATATATATATATATAAATATGGTGGCCAAACCAAAAAAGTTTCCTTCACTTATTAAATGCAGCTTATATCATTGTGGACACTTTTTATTGGTATAGTATGTGAAATTATACGTTTTTTGGGGCTTTTCAAGAAAAGAAACCATAGACACAAAAATCAATCTAATAGGACACCGATTACTTAAAAATGATGGAAGTTTTACCTATAATTCCGAGAGTCCCAACCAGCCATATGGGATATTTCAACAAGAGCCTCTTTCGATTTGTTCAATTTGTCTTGGATGTTGATGAAACGTAGCTCATGTTTTGCAAATGCTTCCTTGTGAGACCCATTTTGCTTACGAACATCAGATGGATCAACTTCATAGAATACAGGTATAACTATTTGTCCCCGATCCCTTTTGCACTGTAGTATTTTAGTGAGTTCACCCAAACACCATCTTGAAGAAGCATAATTTTCCGATAATATCACTATAGCTATAGCGGAATCCTCAATTGCTTCGACAAGTGCTTGTGAGATCTCACCTCCTTTAGAAATCTCGGAATCAAGGTACGTTTTGATTGATTTTTGGGACAGAGCATTGCGAAGATGACTAGTGAAGTTTTTTCGGGTGTCCTCACCTCTAAAACTGATAAAAACATCGTACCTTTTCGGAGAAATTGAAGAAGAAGAAGTAGATGCAGTACCACCCATAGTATTTGGCTATTTCGAGCGCCGATTGCTGAAGAGCACAGTAGTAGGAAGAGTATGAAGTAGAAGCTAGAGCAGCAAAACTGTTTCTCAATAGTTCGTTTTTCTTTAATTTTTCTCTTTTTCTTCTGGTTTCACCCACCGTTGACTTTATCAAATTTAATTCTAAATTATAACGGTTAAGAAAGTAAATAGTTAAAAAATTTCTAAATTCGGAAACTAGATAATATTTTTGTAAAGTAAAATATTATTTAGTCTTTGAATTGTTGGTCAAACTATTATTTAGTCTCTGAATTTATCAAAAATACTATTTAGTCCCCAAATTGTTTAACTATGTCAACTATTTAGTCTACGAATTTGACAAAATACTATTTAATCCTTGAATTTGTTACTATGTCAACTATTTAATCCCCAAACTTGGCAAAAATACTATTTAATCATCGAATTTGCAACTCTGTCAACTATTTAGTCTCCTAACTCTTACCCGTTATAGTTGATTAAATAGTATTTTGCCAAGTTTGGGAATTAAGTAATTGACATAGTTACAAATTCGGGGACTAAATAGTTGACATAGTTAAACAATTCGGGGACTAAATAGTATTTTTGATAAATTTGAGAACTAAATAGTAGTTTGACCAACAATTCAGGGACTAAATAGTATTTTGCCTCTATTTTTGTCAAATTTAGGGACTAAATAGTTGATAGAGTTGCCAATTCATGGACTAAATAGTATTTTTATTAAATTTAAAAATTAAATAGTAATTTGACCAATAATTCAAAAACTTTTTTTCATGTTCATATTTCAAAGCAATTTTCACACAAATTTTCTATAAATAATTAACCATATATAAATATGATTATCATTACTTAATTATGAGCTCCAGAGAGCTTCAACGCTTCATTACAATTTGCAACCACATCCACAATATTATTAGCCAAGTCAAGATTTTAAATTTAAAATAACACACATTTCCAAATAAATTTAACCATTAAAAATTAATGTGCAAAAATTATGAAACTCTCAATATCATTAGCTAAGAAGGTTTTCCAATGTGTTATCTACTACCATCAATCAAGTATCAAGATAGACTCTGCTGCAAAATTTGAATTATGATGTATGATGATTGATGACACCGGAAAATATATAAAGCCCTCTCCCATTTATGAGAAGATGAGCAATCCTAAATCATCTTAAGTTTTGTTTGATGATTTTGCCTATGATGTCACAACTCAAATCATTTTGAGTGTAGTGGAATATTATCAACCATAGTTTGATTTTTTAAATAGGATTCGTTGAAGAATTTCAGTAGATCTCCACAAATCTCAATTGTTCATCTCAGTGAATTGTGAATCTCAAAATTTGGTAAACTAAGATGAATCGATGAGATTTACCGGATCTGCTAAAGTACAATACTTGAATTGCTTAGTGCAAACACTTCCTCCAAATGCGATTGCAAGAAATCAAAGAAACACTACGGCACTAGTTAGAATCATTAATGGAAAAGTCAATGAAAATGAAAAATTAAGTGGGTCCTACTTACTTTTTTATTTTTTTATTTTTATCAACTTAAAAAGATATAAAATATCTATTATACCCCTCTGATTTGACACAATTATAATTTTTTTCTTTTTATTGTTTTAATATAAGGGATAAAATAATCATTTTAATACATTCCCTTTTTATTTTCATTACCAAACTTTTACTACTAACCACATCAAATTATTATTATTATTATTATTATTATTTTTCATCAGAAACAGTTACATAAGTAAAGGGAAGTACCAACTTTTTTTATAAACATCTTCAATTCTTCCTTAAACCTTCTTAACCATCATATTATTATTATTATTATTATTATTATTTTCATCAGAAACAGTTACATAAGAAAAGGGAAGTACCAATTTGGGTCGAGCCTAGTTAGGGTGGCAAAGTTAAAAGTATTATCGTTATTAATTATTATAGAGGTATGAAAATAAATTAAACTTATCTAATTTGTTTAGTCCTATAAAATATATAAGATCGAACAAAAGAATTTTGGATTAAAGAATTAGATTCTTAATTTTAATTAAAAATGGATCAGTCCAGTTCAACCCTAAAAAGAATAAAATCGGGTTAAATTAGCCTAGTTTTATTTTTATTTTATTTTTAATATTTATATATTAAATCAATTTTATAAATTTTATTTTAATTTAAATTATATTATGCATTTAAATTTTTATTTAATTTACCTCATTACTTTATTTTATATTTTATTATTTTGAATTTTAAATAAAAATAAATATTATATTATCAACTATTTTATAATTATTTAATAATTAAAAAAATAGTTTTTAAAAAATTAAAAAAAAAAGACTAACTTAATTCATCCCTAAATCTTAATAAGATCTAGAGTGTTAAATAAATTGACTAAAGTATTATTTTGGCCACGTTTTTAAAATATAACATGTAAGAGAGAGGGTATGCCACTTAAGCATGCCACATCATCATTTAACTGTAAAAGTTAACGGTGTTTCGTTCGAGGACCAAAATCAACAAAATTTTTTTTTGAGAATCAACACTAAACTTCATGTAAACATTGATGACTAAAATAATAATTTTAAGTAAAAAAATTTTAAATGAGGCGAAATATTAACACCTACCTTACATGTTAAAAAAACTCTAGTAACCTAATCCAACCTAAAAAAATAGGGTGAAAGTCAGAGGTAACTATCATACCGAGAAGAGGTTGAAAAGTGAGGCTTTTAGCGTTCAGTTGCCGTCGACGTCATTCGCCATGGAAGGCGTCCAAACGGAATCCGATGGCGATTTCGGCAATTTCATTCTTTCTAGTTTCGGCAATTCCTCCGACGAATATCATCAGCATCTTTGTACTGTTATTGGCGACATATCTCAGGAGCTCAAACAACAGAATATTCAATCCACCCCATTCGCCTACTTCACTGCCGCATGCTCTTCCATCGGCCGCCTCACATCTCAAGCCGACCCTCCTCACCACACCGTGGAAGCACTCTTCGCAGTTCTCTCCATTGCTATTGCCAATGTACGAATTGCAGTTGCTTTAATACTTGGTTGTTGAACAGAACTTTTTGCTGAACTCATCTAAGAATGTGATATGATTATTATTGACAACATATGATGCCTATGGATAAAGGAAGAATGGTGGGACCCAAATCTGTGGGTCCCGCCCATTCTTCCTTTCTCACTCTAAAATTTGGTATAAATGCAAAGATCTAAAGTACTTTAAAGAAAAAAGTAAAGTACTGTAGAGTAAAGTATTGTAGAGTACTGTAGAGTAAAGTATTGTAGAGTACAGAAAAGTGAGGAGAGAGATAGATAGAAAAATTAAGAGAGAGAAAAAGTATGATAAAAAGTGTTTTGATATGTATAAAATGGGTGAGTATGTGATGCAACTTGTTGCGTACATGCAATGCAATTTCGGCCGATAGTGTTGTGACATATGGGTAGGATGACTTGAAATGAAATACAATTTTCAACATGTCACAATCCTATCGGCCGAAATTGCATTGCATGCATGTAACAAATTGCATCATAGACTCACCCGTATAAAATATGATGTAAATTTTTTTAGGAATCGTAAGATTACATGTAATGTACTGTACGATAATCATACCATATATGCCCTCAGTATGCCTTTGCTTTGTGATAGTTATGTGCGTAACCTGTATTTGTGGCATTCGTCTGTTATTACTCTAAGGCCTATGCTTCAGCATTCATTCTAGTTCTAAATTTTGATTCATCTTTTGCCATTTAAATGTCCATAAAGTAGACACATTATCTATAAATTGGTTGAGCCATTTGATGCCTACTTTACATATGAGCTTTTATATGCAATACTTGGCTTTTCAAAAAGTTAAAATGTTTTCATATAAACATAAGTTCTTGGACATCTTGTAATTTACATTTTCCACAAGCAGATCAAATAAATTTTGTGAAAACTGAAACGGACGGTTCAACCGGCAACCGGTTTGAGGTCCGGTCCGGTTTGTTTATGAAACTCGTTTTTATGATTGGATCGCTTTGGACCGTCGTAAACCGGAACCATTTGTACTTTTGTTGATATATAGACAAAATTTTATATAACACATAATATGAAATGTAAATTAATATTTTAAAAATTATATAACATACAAAAATATGTTATTTGATATATAAAAGCCAAAAATATATATATATAAGATAATATTTTTTTGTACACTTTATACTTATAAAATATTGAGAATTGATATATATATATATATATATATATTCATTAAAAAAATAATAATTGAGATGTATATATATAATATTATAATTTTATATATGTAAAATTTCATAATATATTTTATATAAAATATTTTTAATTATTTATGACATCAATCAGTTCAACCATCGGTTAAACTGATCGAACCGTGAATTGAAAGCCTGCCAGAATCATTGTTCGGTCCGATTTTCACATCATTGGATCAAATACTAAGCCTTTTCTTTTCATGAGATTTAAATTTGTCCCATGTAATCTTTTGCTACTGTAAAAAGCACAGGAAAATGACTTTTTCTCTATTTACAGTCCACTATTGGTGAAATTCTTTCCATATCAGATCAAAAAGTGATATCTAGCTTCTTCAGAAGCACAATGCAAAAGCTCTTACAAGTCACTCAAGAGGCCTGTAAAGCAGACAATACCAAAAATTTCAGTTCTATGCAGGTTGATGAATCATCAAAAAGGTCTCCATCATCATCCCTTCCTCTCTACTTTATTTGTGAATTTTGTTTTTGTTTCTTAACCTTGTAATATAGGGCATATTCACTTACAAGATACCAATTCTATGAAAACCAAAAAGTAAGTGGGATCTATTGGGTTCCACTTATTTTTTCACTTTTTCAATTTCATCAACTTAAAAAAAAAAGAAAAAAGAAAAAGAAAATATAAAATATCTATTATACCCCTTTGATTTGACATGATTTGACACAATTATAACCTTCTTTTCTTTTTATTATTTTAATATAAAGGGTAAAATGGTCATTTTAATACATTCCCATTCTATTTCTATTACCAAACTTTTATTACTAAATACATCAAATGCATTCCGTTTCCATTTCTGTTTTCATTTCCATTTCTATTTTTACCTACCTGTTACAAAGTTTACTCAAATTGTCTCATACCATGTTGGGGTGTCTGCATATAGTTGACAATAAGAATTTTCTTTCATCTTAATTCCAGGGCGCAGGTTCTAGACTTGGCAGTTTCCATGTTGCCTGGTTTAAAATCTGAAGAGATTATTGAACTATTGTATGTTGCAATAATGCTAACATTACAGGTTTGACTTTGTTCTTTGCCTAAGTACCCTAAACCCCCTTTTCATAATGGAAAGTTAGGCATGCGACACGCCTGCGACACTCTGTCTCTACTTTTCTCTTCAAAGTATACATATATATATATATATATCTATATATATAATATACTGTGTATATATATATATACTCTGTTAATATATATGACATCATGAATATTGTAATTTTTAAAGCTTTTATCAATATCTATAAATATTTTGTGTGCTCTTGAAATTAAAATATATATATATATATATAAAATTTATATATATATATGTCGTGTCGTGTCCTATAATTTTAAGAATCAGCGTGTCAAGGTGTCCATGTCGTGTCCCGTATCCGTGTCAATGTCTGTGCTTCATAGGTCGGTGATTATGAGGAATTTTTTACTTGTAGGATGCTGAAGGTGTTATACAGAAGAAGGCATACAAATTACTTTCGATGATGCTCAGGGTATTTTTCTTCTCTTATTTTATTTGTTTGCTTGGTTCATTAGAAGTTTAAAAATGTTTACTATATCATGTAGTCATATCAACTCAATAAGTTCACCTTGCAACATCCCTGCTTCTTTCACTTTATGTGGATTGTTTAATTACTAGTTTACTGCTCTGGTGATTTAGTTGTTGAAGTCATAGTTGTCAAATCATGAATGGTTAAGCTAATTTTTGAATCGTGAGTCGTAAATTGTATTGATTCTTACGATTCATGAACCCAATAAAAAATAGTTCGAAATATATCATATCAATCAATGACTTTATGTTCAAAACATTAATAAAATGTTCAGTATAATGAATTTGATGTTTAAAACAAATTTTCATTGCATTAGTTTACATTATCTTTATGGAGTACCAAAAGTGAAGATTAAAAACAGGTGTTTCTGTCAGGTTGCTAACTTGTTTGTGTATGTATTTTGTCTTTTGATTTTGCTCAACAGGACTCAAATGAGTTTATTTCAGAGAAGTTTGAGGAGCTACTTTATCTTATGATTCTAGTTCTGCCTTCATGCCATATTGCTGCAAAACACCACAGGCTCAATTGCCTTTACTTCCTAATAGACCATGTCTCGAAGGTTTTTAAAGTTATTTGTTTTGCATCTGTGTTCAAAGTCATGATGTATACAGTATGTTGTAACATTGATATATTATTTACAATAAGCATAATGTATTTGAAAATATGTACTGTATACAGGATAATCAGGAGCAGAGGTGGCGTGAAGTTGTTGCTTTGTTTCTTACAGAAATAGTACTTTCTGTTAAGGAGGTAATGTGAAAAAGCCATGTATCTCATTGCGTATATTTTGCCTTTCTTGCTTTGGAAATGTCAAATGCTTGTTTTCAGCTTATATTCAATACTTCCTTGGGTTAAACTTGTAAGGCCAAATTATTATTTTGGTACTCAGCGTTTGCACGAAGTTTAATATTGGTTCTTAACGTTTCAAAAAGTTATTTTAGGTCCTCAACGTTTCTTTTTTGGTCAAAATTGGTCCTCTAGCATAACTCACATTTGATTTTGCCATTAAATGCTGACGTGGAAGGCTTATGTGGCACACCCTCTCTCCTACGTGTCATATTTAAATGACATGGCACCCTCTATCACTCTAACTCAACAAAATGACGCCGTTTTGTCATATGTGAGGGAATAGAAGATGAATCAAAATGACGTCATTTTGCTGAGTTGGAGTGACAGAAGGTGCCATGTCATTTAAATGACATGTAGGAGAGAGGGTGTGACACATAAGCCTTTCGCGTCAGCAATTAACGGCAAAAACAGACGTGAGTTATGCTAGAGGACCAATTTTGGCACACAAAAAAAAAAACGTTGAGGACCTAAAATAACTTTTTGAAACGTTGAGGACCAATATTAAACTTCGTACAAACGTTGAGGACCAAAATAATAATTTGGCCAAGTTGTAAATATGTTTGTGTTATCCTTCATTATTATATGTCTTGAACTGATATAAAACAACGGTTCCTCTCATTTATATGTCTTTATCCTTCATTATTATATTCTTTTTCTTGTGTTTGTATTTGTATGGCAATGATACTGTAGATGATGATGTCATTTATTGTGTGCTATGTTATATTAAATACATTTTGTGATGCCTTTCTTGACGCAGTCATTACTTTTTCTGTCAATTTCTAAATTCAATTCATAAAGTTTCTGGCGTGATAACTTGTGAAAGATTTCCCTTGCAGGCTAATAAAAAAACCAGGAACAGGGCTTATGATATTCTTGTCCAAATTGGCCATGCATTTGGAGATGAAGAGATAGGCGGGAATAGAGAAAATCTATATCAAATTTTCAACATGGTAACTATTGATTCTAAATTCTTACTCACCATCATTGATAAATTTATGTGCAAGGTTTAGAGATTGATTGTATACTGTAATTTGATTCTGTGCTTGCTGTCTTTGTCTCAGATTGCAAGTGGCCTTGCTAATGAAACTCCACATATGATTAGTGCATCAGCCAAAGGCTTAGCTCGTTTGGCTTATGAGTTTTCTGATCTTATTTCAACTGCTTTCAATTTGCTCCCATCAATTTTTCTCCTACTTCAGAGAAAAAATAGAGAGATAATTAAGGTTGGTTTCATTCTGTTTTGTTGGTTACATACATGGCTGGCTGAGTGAAACAATGTTATTGCTTTAAGCTCCAAAATTAAGTGAACCACTGGTGTTGTAATCCTAATGCAGGCTAATTTAGGGTTATTAAAAGTATTGGTAGCTAAATCACAAGCAGAATGGTTACAATTGCACCTGGGGAGCATGGTGGAAGGTTTAATGATGTGGCAAGATGGCACCAAGAATCGTTTTAAAGCAAAGGTTGGTGTTTTGGCTGTCATATCATATGTGCAATATATTTTATGCAAATGCTGTTCCACTCATGTATTGCTGTTGTGTTCCATTTTGCTGTTTCATATGCTCCTTGTTCATACTGCAATTTCTTTTTTTATGAGATTCAAATTCTTTTCAGGTTAAGCTTCTTCTGGAAATGCTCGTCAGGAAGTGTGGAATGGAGGCTGTTAGAGCTGTCATGCCTGAGGATCATATGAAACTCCTTACCAACATACGCAAGGTCTGCTGAACAGTATTAGATTATAAAATCTTTAAAAGAACTCTTCCTCAGATGTGTAATTCCTTATTTAATGCAGATCAAGGAGAGGAAAGAGAGAAAAGAAGGTGCAAATTCTGAAGAAACTAGATCTTGTCTTTCAAAAGCAACTACATCCAGGTTATTAATTCATGATTTGCTTAAAATACCCTTATGGCAAGGACAATTATCTAAATACCTTATCCATAAATATGCTAGCAAAAAGCAAATTGGTCTCTGGGATGAAATTACCTTTCTGCTTTCTTTGTGGTTTCGTCCAATGATTTGTTTAGAAGAGTATCATTATGAATATACAAAGGGATTAAAAGGTTCTATTGAACTAATGTTTTGTTTCTTTACTTCGAGCACTGCTGGTCCTCCCTCTTTTGTAATTTTTTCTTCCTTCAATACTATTTCTTTTTATATTAAAAAAAAAAAAAAGAAATTGGCCTAACAAATGTGAATGTATTTTTGCCGATCTTGCTTGGTTCAAAATCAAATTGGACTAACACTGTCATTGCTTGTTCTATGTAGGTCCAAGATCAGACTGAAGAAGAACTTACGTGATCAATTATCTGACCAATCAGATGATGAACCACTTCATTTGCTTGATCAGCAGAAAACGAGGTCAGCTCCTAGACCATCTGATCATCTCAAAAGAAAGTCAAGTTTAGATGACGATCAGGTTGAAGTAGACTCCCAAGGACGCTTGATCATCCGTGAGGAAGACGAACAGAGGAAGGTAAAAAATGCGGATTCTGATCACGATGCTGGGAATGGAGCTGATAGTCATTTGTCTGGGAAGTCCGGAACTAGATTGCAGCAGAAGCGCAGAAAAACATCAGACTGTGGATGGGATTACAGAGGGAGTGAATATGGTAGCAAAAAAGCAAGTGGGGATGTGAAGAAGAAGAAGGACAAGCTTGAACCTTACGCGTATTGGCCACTTGATCGTAAGATGATGAGCCGTAGGCCAAAGCACCGAGCTGCTGCGAGGAAAGGTATGGCAAGTGTTGTGAAGATGACAAAAAAGCTCCAAGGGAAGAGTGCATTTAGTGTAAGGAGATCATCCATTGCTGGTTAATACGTCAGCTATTGTTGCGGAATATTATCATTCTTTTTGTATTTCGAGTTATATGAGTTTTTGGAATTTTGAGCTCCAACTATGAAGGAATATAAATTATAAAGTTTTTTTTTTATAATTTATGTATTGAGGCAAAATATTATTTAGTCCCTGAATTGTTGGTCAAATTACTATTTAGTCATCAAATTTGGCAAAAATACTATTTAATCCCTGAATTTATAACTCAGCCAACATTTTAGTCCCCAAATTTGACAAAAATACTATTTAATCCCGAATTTGCAACTCTGTCAACTATTTAGTCCCCAAATTTGGTAAAAATACTATTTAGTTCATGAATTTGCAACTCTGTCAACTATTTAGTCTCCTTAACATTACCAGTTAGATAACCAGGCATCAGCTGATGTGGCCATTAAATGCTGATGTGACACCATTAAGTACTTGGGCACATGCCACCTCACATGCCACATCAGCATTTAACAGCCACGTCAACTGGTTATTTAACGGGTAACAGTCAGAAAATTAAATAGTTGACAGAGTTGCAAATTTGAGGACTAAATAGTATTTTTGCCAAGTTCAGGAACTAAATAGTTGACAGAGTTATAAATTCGGGGACTAAATAATATTTTTGCCAAATTTAGGTATTAAATAGTTGACAGAGCTGTAAATTTGGGGACTAAATAGTATTTTTGCCAAATTTAGGTATTAAATAGTTGACAGAGCTGTAAATTTGGGGACTAAATAGTATTTTTGCCAAATTTGAGGACTAAACAGTAGTTTAACCAACAATTCAGGGACTAAATAGTATTATACCTCATGTATTAGTGAGAAAGAAATACAGTACATTAGTGCATGCATGGTTCCCGCCTCCTAGTTTCTGACATTTATTGGTTAATAAAGTTTTCGACCAATAAAAATAATAGACTTTATTGATTCTTTTTTCTAAATGAAAACGATTAAATACTTTATTAACTAATAAAAATCAGAATTAGCTAATCTCTTGAAGATAATGATTAGCAAAATCCTTGATGTCGGAATTGCAGTATGATTATTGGACTTAGTTACCTAATAGTAGAAAGTTGAATCTTTAATGATAAGTACACACTATCCTAATCATTTGGCATAGGAATAATAAAAACTCAGACCGGAGATCTGCAGGTTTTAATGCAAATACGATGATTTCACCAAATGAAACTATGACTAATTCATTCATATTTGAATGTTGAAGTCAACGTTATCATCTCTATCACTATGTTTATATTTTCAAATTTTGTTATACACTGCGCGAGCTGTGTACAATTATACATGCATTTACATATTTATATGATTATGTATTGATGTACATGTATATGATTATATATATAAAATAATAAACTGTTTCAATTCCAAGAACTTCATTAGTCACCCTCTCAATCATTAAGCTACAAATAGCTTAGCAATGACGAAGGTTTTCTAGTGTAATACCAAGCAAAGTAGAGTTATTAAAAAGAATGAGAATTCAGCTAAGAGTAATGATTTGGTGTGTAATCATAATTTCTAAATCATCTTACTTATTGTGCAATGATTTTGCCACCACTTTCTAAATCAGCTAAGAGTAATGATTTAGTATGTAACCATTGGACAAGTAACAGAAGGTCATGATCACAACTAAAATCAGCATATTTTAGATCAATGCAACTACTACAAACACAGTACTTACTTTTATTATTTGACGGAACTTTTGCATGTGAAGAAATACCAGTGCATATATATGAGAAGAAACCTGCTCAAAGCAACAAATCAAAAGAAATCAAATCCTAAGAAAATAAAAAAGGGAAAAAAAACATCAGTAGAACTGAACTTAAATAAGTTTCTCTTCCTAGAAAGGTTATCCATTTTTGCACATATTCATTATTACTGTAGCTATGGCTAAGTCAAGCTTATTAATGTATAATGTTAGAAAGAGGGAGAGATACCGATAAAGGAATCACAGAAATAAATTTGTCTAGATGTTCCAACTTCAATTTGGACAGTGTGAGTAGTAACTCATAGATATTCCGAGATGCCATGGATTTTAGTAGCCAACTCCAACACAGGTTCAACAATAGAGGAATCCATCAACTTCTTCGATGGAAAGATGAGTTTCTCTTTCTCATCGTCATTATTCCGATGCCTCTATGTTTTAGTACCCAGCTTCAACTTCAAATCAATTTGCTGAAGGAAATTGCTATACTCAGAAGCATATATCGAGCGAACTCCACATTCTTCGATCAAGCAATCACCAAACTTAAATTCAAAACTAAGCTCCGGGTCGTTACTGCTTCCCTCCTTGTTTTGATCTCTTTGACCAAGTTTTCCTAGTATGGCTTCACAGAAGAGTGGATCATACCAAAGGAACACTTTTTCCGAATTCAATTCCTTCATACAATAATGCCATCCTCTCGGGCCTTCAAGTTCGAAATGATTTTTGTAATAGCATAGGCATGTAGAGTGACTTCGATACATTTCTTTAGAGGAGAATTGAGGAATAACAAAGCAGAAAACAAAACCAAGTAAGCAATCAAAATCTGGAGCAAGGTTAACAATTATGGAATCTCCGGTAGTTGAACTTTTGTTTGTAAACCACTCTGGAATTTTGGTTTTTGGGTAGGACATAATAGTTCTTTCGAAAGATTTCAATGAGGAAGTAGCATATTCCATGATACCACAAAGTGAATGCTCATCAATAATAGGCCGACCCCTGTTTGTTTTTATACCCAACTCCAACTCCAATTCCACTTGTTGAAGGAAATTGTGATAATCTGAGGCATATATTGGGCAAACTCCACATGCTTCAATCAAGTCATCATGCGTCTTGATTATGTTCTCAATCTTCTCATCATAACTAACAACAGAGAATTCAAATGAGAGCTTTTGGCTATAATTGATGCCTTGTTCTTCTTCTCTACTTAGAAGTGTCGTTAATATTTTTGAAGAGTAAAATAGATCATACCATAAAACATGATCTGAAGTCAATTCCTTTATTTTCACAACACCACCGTTCCAATAGTGGACCTCTTCACCATCTTCAAAGCAACATTGGCATCTCAAGAAAGTTGGACAACATTGCAGTGAGGTAAACTGAGGAAGAACAGAGCAGAAAACAAAGCCCACTACATTGTTCACAGCTGAAGAAAGTTCGAAAGTCACAGAGCTAGAAGCCTTTGTTGTCTGACTATAGCTAAACCACTTTGGAACTCTGCTTCCTGGGTAACCAAAGGACATCAATACAATGTCATGCACATACACAGCCCTCTGCAATGAGAAATAAGCATATTCTGTAATTTGAGAAAGTGAATGCTGCTCCAACTTCATGCAATTTTCGAGCAAGAGGGAAGTCGCCAAGTACTTTCGTCGCGGTCTCGAAGTTGTTAAGGGTAAAGCAGTCTCCAGTGATATGCAATTAGTTGCTGTAACATAGCCAACAGACGGTGGAAGTTGTTGTAGAGATTGAAGTCTCCAACAATCGGTCAAATCAATATCGCTAAGTTTTGAATGATGCTTGATGGTGGCAGGCAAGCTCTGTACATTGCTACCTATCAATTCCAATCTCCATAAGAGTTCATAAAAGTATCCTTGCAATGTCTCCAATGATGTACAGTTGTTGGCAACTACTTCTTTGATGAATGGAGGAAGCACTGGAAGAGATTGAAGCCTCTTGCAATCCATTAAATAGAGACGTTCAAGCCTTGAAAGATGCTTGATGTTGTTGGGGAGTTCAATTAAATTACTACATGCCGTTAAGAATATTTCCTGCAGTGAATGTAAGGAATCAAATAGCATGGATAGCTTCGATTTGTCAATTATTTCTCCCATGTTAAAAAGATGAAGCTTCCTAAGAGATGTCAAGCAACAAAGCTCGTTGATTGGAAGGAACTTCAAGATGGAACCATTGAGATAGAGACTCCAAAGGTTACTCAGACGCCCAATTGATGAGTCTAATATCTCGATGCCAGTAAATTCTAAATGTAATTCCATCATTACCTCGGACGACACTCCAAATTCTTTGAGATTAAAGCAATCTCTGACATCAAGACTGTGGAGAGATTGTGAATGATTCTCACACCGGAGGTTCTCCAATTTTGAGCAATTACTAAGTTCCAAAACAGCAAGTCTCTGGAGAGATAAGATAGATGGATGAACATGGCATAAACTTTTACATGATGTTAGTTCCACGAACTGAAGATTATGCGCCTTAGAAATCTGGCAGCTCCATCAATTGTTCACATCTAGCAAGGTCAATTGTCCTTAAATTCACACAATTCTGTAACAATTAACATAGAAACATTACACGGGAAACAAAACCCTTAATTTGTCAATTAAATTGAAACTTACATATGTATATTTATACCTGCACTCCATCCCAAAGTTTCTTGATGCGACTACCACGCATGCGAAGTTCAACAAGTTTCTCAGCACAAAATGTTGGTGGAAGAGACTCCATAGGAAATTTATCCCATTGAAGGTATCTTAATGTATCAGAAAATGACTCAAGCCCTGAAGGAAGATGTATTGTACATGCTTTTTTATCCCACGGTGAACAAATTTTGAGAAATCTTAAATTAGTCATATGTTTGAACGTGTCGGCACTCAAGTGTACATCTCTCATTTCAGACAAATCTAAAATAATTCCTTCAATTGCAGAAGTTCCCTGAATAATACATAAATAAAAGCAAATAAGTAATTAAACAATTTTCACTTAAAGAACATTTTATTAGGAAGAAAAGTGCATCCTTTTCTTACCCGATTATTTTTCAATACATCATAGACTTCTTCAGGATCCCACAATCGACTACGTCTTCCAGGTTCTTTAATACACTCTTGACGAACAATTTCCCAACCCATTTTTTGTAGTAAGTCATGCATCCACACAATGCCAGTAATAGTTATAAGAGCCTTATCAACAAGGGATCTTAAGCCAATGCTTGCACAAAAGCCATAGCTATCAAATAGAGATATTACATGTTCTTTTCCTTCACCTTTTAAAAAGCATGCAATACTTAGAAACATTTCCCTCTCTTCATAGTTCAGCCCATCATAGCTTAATTTCAACACATCTTGAATATCTTCAATGGGATTCTTTTCAAGTCTTGTTAATGCACTGTCCCATTCCTCTGTAGTTTTGGAATGAAGAAATGAACCCAAGGATATTAAAGCCAATGGATTGCTTTTAGTATAAAGAACTGCCCTTTCTGCCAATTCTTCATATTCAATATCACAATAATCTTTGCGGAAGGCTTTGAGGTTGAAAAGTTGAAGCGACTTGTCATAACTCAATGCCTTGGCCTCATATATCTCAGGAGCACCTATCATTAATGTAAGCAAATGCTTATTCCTTGTTGTTATGATGATTCTGCTACCTTGTCCCAAACAATTGTAGTCTCTAGCAAAATACTCTATTTGCTTTGAGCTATTGACATCATCAAGCACAATGAAAACTTTTTTACTACCAAGTCTTCTCATAGCAAATTCCATATTGGAAAGATTTCCTTCATTTAGTAACTCCAGGAGAAGTTTATCACGAATATAACTCAATCCATGCCTTTCTGACTCTTCACGTACATTGTCCAAGAAGCAACAACTGTCAAATTTGGAGGAGAGCTTGGCAAACACAACCCTAGCCATTGTTGTTTTACCTATACCACCCATGCCCCAAATTCCTATAATTGGGGCTTCTTCAAGTAACTGTTCAATAGAGTCACAATTTTCATCAATTCCAACAAGACCCCTCAATGCATTAGGATGCCCAACTTTCATTTTCTGCAAAATGTTATTAACAATGTTCCCAATGAATTCAGATTCATCCCTGGAACAGGAAAAAGAATAAACAAAACAAAACAAAAGAAAATTAGTAATTTTGAGATAACACAATTCCAAAAAAATTTTTACAGATAAAGACTCTTGAAATTCCACCACCCCTGTACATCTCTATAAAATTTACATGCCTTTGAGCATTACTTCAAAGATCCAACTCAGGAAAAAAAAAAAAAAAAAACCTCACCTATAGATCCGAGAGTTGGAGTCCCAACCAGCTAAATTTGCAATTTCAGAAAGAGCACGTTTCCAATTGTTCACCTTATCTTGATGGTGAATGAAATCTGTCTCATGTTTAAGAAACGCCTTCTTGTAAGTCCCAGTTTGCTTCCGAACATCTGATGGGTCAACTTTGTAGAAAACAGGTATGACAATTTGTTGTTGATCCCTTTTGCACTCCATTATTTTCACAAGTTCATTCAAACACCATTTGGAGGAAGCGTAGTTTTCAGAGAAAACCACCACAGATATACTTGAACCCTCAATTGCTTGCATGAGTGATTGAGAGATGTCATCACCTTTTGGAAGCTCATAATCTATGTAGGTTTTGATACCTTTCTGGCACAAAGCAGTATGGAGATGACTAGTAAAATTAGTGCGTGTGTCCTCACCTCTGAAGCTGATAAAAACGTCATAGTTTTTAGAAGGAAGTGCAGAGAAAGAAGAGGATGAAGCAGCAGCTCCCATAATCTGACACTACTATGCTCTTTCTTTCACTGAGAATTTCAACAATGAGGCTTTGAATTATGATATCGACATATCTAGGCAGCACTAATAATGTAATTTGATAAATAAAAAATGGAGAAGACTTTGGCTGGATTGTAACAGAAATCTTTATATATATATATATATATATATGTAACTTCCGGGAAGGAAGACTTTGGCTTGATTGTAACAGAAATCTTTATATATATATGTAACTTCCGGGAAGGACTGTTAATAATTTCATCTATCTCCAAACTAATATGAATAGGAGTAAATTCTTCTTCTCTCTCTCAGACTTCAAAAGCATTTGTCTCTCCCCCTCTATTTTAAAAATCTGCACTCATCTTTTGGAATGATTAAACAACCTACAATTGCAGCTATTTTGACTAAAGCATTTTAATGACATTATTAATTTTTTAAATAATTATAATTTATATCAAATACAATTTAAAATTTTTTATTTTTAATTAAAAATAATTATTTTATTTTAAATTTGTTAAAAAGAATTATATTAATCAAATTCATATTTAATTATATAAATAATAAACAATAAACTATTTTGATCAAAATGAGTGAAATTATATAAGTTTTTCTTATCTCTCAAGAAAAGATAGTGTAATTTTTAAAAATGTAAAAGATAGTTGAAACACACCTTGAGTAGTTTAGTCATGTATAGAAAAGACCTTTAGACGCTCATGTACACAAAGTTGACTAGATGGAAGATAGTCCAATAATTATAATTGGAGAAAGACGAAAGAAAACAATATGAGAAATGAACAAAGACAAAACACGTTAGCATCGCTTGATCTATATGTGAGTCTGCAGAGATCACCTAGTAAAAACAAAGGCTTTCATTATTGTTGTAGTAGGAGGGATGGAGGAAACTGATCTTTTAATAATAATGATTATGCAATTTGATAAATAAAAGTTACAAACAAAAATAATAAAAGTGAGCTTCCACGAAGACCTAATAATTAAGATTTAAATAAATAAAAGCCTAATAATCAAGATTACATATATCCAATAAACATTTTTTTCTCAAATCATCACAGTAAATTAATGAAAACGGTCTTATTGAGGGGGAAAAAAAAAAGTTGTGTTTGATAAATAACGAGTAAATTACTATTTTAGTCTATAGTGTATTTTATTTGTCTAATTTAGTATCTGAAATCCTCTCCCAGAATTACTCACACTACATTAGCCTTCTCGTGAGCAAAATTCAGCATCCACTAATTCAAGAATTCACAACTCACAAATATATATCAGATTCAAGTAAAGCAGAAGAAACTATGAAGGTGTTACCTCTATCGAGAAGCCAACATCCGTCTCCCTTGAATGCCGCGATATCGCTGCTCCATTTTCGTTCTCGAATCGTTTATGCTCCATTTTCGTTTTCGATAAGAGCTCGGATGATGTTAGGTTTACTTCTTTTTTTTTCACAATTTTTTTATTTTTTTATTTAAATTTAAAAAGTTATAAATTTTTTTAAAAAAATATCTAAAATATGAAAGATATAAATACAAAAAAAATTAAAAGCTTCACAGAGATTTACTATGAATAGATTAGGGACTAACTTTTTAGTCCATAATAAAGGTGGTCCCTAAACCACTCAACTGTAGGTTCTTATTTGTGCGTAATTTTTTATTTTTTTGTGTCTATAACTCTTATTTTTTAGAAAATGTTTATATTTTTTAAATTTAAATAAAAAAATGAAGAAAATTATGAAAATAAGTCAGCCTAACATATTAATACATAAAAGAACTAAGCACTAAATTCATTGTCTAGATAAATTAACCATTATAATCCTTTCTCATTCATATTCTCAACTTTAATTATATTTTTTCATGTTATATTAAACATAACCAGATTTAATTATATTACATTTCATTACCAAACGGGCCTACGTGTTTTAGTTATGTTTGGTAGACTTTGTCATAGTACTCATTTCGTTGGGGGCTTCAATTGATAAGATAAATACCAAAACTCAAGTATACAGCTTCGTATGCATAACCTCATTTTTTTATTTCTTCATGTTTGAATTAGGGGTGTGCAAAACTGATCCAAATCGAACCAACCGATCCGATCCAAACCAAACCGACAAAAACCGATCAAAACCGACTACATAATCGGATGGATTGGTTTATTTTTTTGACAACCGACTTGGTTCGGTTCGGTTGATGAATGAGGTCCAATACCAACCGAACCGAACCAAACCAACCGATTATAATTTTTTAAATATATTAAAAATATTTTATAATGTTGATTTTTATGATTTTATGATGTTGAATTATAATTTTTAAGTTTGTAATGTTGAAATATTGTACTAATAACTTTAGTTTATTAATTTTCATGGTTAGGAATAGCTATTTTTATTTTTTAGGGTTTAAATTTAAGAAAAAAAATAGTAATTTTTTTAAAAAATTTTGTTAAAAAACCGATCAAATCGAACCGAACCAAACCGACTATAATCGGTTTGGTTTGGTTCGATTGATGTCCAAAGAGCGGATTGGATTGGATAACTTTTTTAGTCATCGAATTGGATTGGTTCGGTTATCTAAATCGTCCAAAACCAAACCAATCCGCACTTTGCTCACCCCTAGTTTGAATTGTCATGAATTATAATAGAAGAACAAACGTAAAATGATATTTTTTAAAAAAAAAAATCGATAGAACAAGATTTTGAATTTGGAGCTTCTTGTTAACATTGGTAGAAGAACAATTTTGTAGGAATGCGAGTATAAATAAGAGGTAGTATTCTTAGTTTGTGATTAATTAAAACAAAGAAAAGAGAACGAAAAGTAAGTTAACTATTATATATATAAAAAAAAATTATATTTTAAAATATATATATTGGTGCTGCCTAAGCATTGACTCGTCTAAATTCATTGCTCAATCTCGCACATCTTCTCAACTCTTTCCATAAAACTCGTCACGTTCTTCAAATTATCTCCATCTGAAAGGGGAAAAAAAAAGTAAAAAAGAAAACTACATTTGTGAATAACTCAAACACCAGGCCAAACAAAAAATTCATACACGAGGGAAATAGAGCTATCAAGCTGGTCAAGTTCTAACTCATTTTGACCTTATTTTAGTATAATAAGTTGGGTTAGATTGACCCATTTTAATATGTGCTAGAAATATTCAATCCAACACTATTAAGATGCTAGATTGAATTGGCCCAATTTTTTTTAAAAATTATTTAAATTATTAAATGATTGCACTATTTTTACAAAATCTTTTATAGAATCATATTATCTTCATTTATAAATTACAATTTAAAATAACAAGATGAGTTAATAAAATATATATTAAAGTAATTAAATGAATTAAATAAAAATTCAAAATAATTAATATAATTTGAATTATGGTCAAATCCATATAAATTGTTTATTGTATAAATAGTAAAAATAAATAAAAAAATACATTAAAAATAAAAATGGACTAGTTCAACCTTATTGTAATTTAATTTGACCTTATTATTTTTATGGCTAGAATTAAATGTTTTTAATTAGAGACAAAAAAATTTCAGTCTAAACCTATAAACCTTAATGGGTTAAACGAGCTGATTTATAAGGTTTAACTCATTTTAACATAGAAAGGAGTTAATAAGAAAAACAAGCTCATAAAAAAAAAAATTCTACCAAAAGATAGATACGATGAAAAATAAATTGAAACCTAGTGATTTTTTTCCTTTCATATTATATCTCCCTTAAGTCTTAACTCTTAACGTAGAGAAATATATTATTTCTTCTTTTCTTTGCCATTAGATATATTATTTCTTAAATACAGAAGATATACAAAATCGAAAACTTAACCAATAATATAAGCATAGGCTAGAAGAAGAGAAAAAAAGAGGTTTACCTATTCTGGGTATTGTGTGGCCTTTGGGATGATGAATTACCACAGGTTCAACACACGAGTCTATTAGTTCAACCCCATATGGCCTCAGAAAATCCGTCTCTCCTGCATCATCACACAACAGATTCCACTATTTACATCCTATTTGGAATCAACCTGCTTATTCTACTATGATGCCAATATATAAATATAAAATTAAAAGGAAGCAGGAGGAGATATAAATAAATAATTAGAATAAACAAAAAGGGAGCAACGGAAATACCTAGAAAGTGGAGGGAAGGACAAGAAATTGGGGCAGAATATGCTTTCTCAACCACCGAAGGTGCCCTGAACTTAGCCCCTCCTATTATTATTAAGAATTTCACTTTCGGAACCTTCGTTAGTGCCACACCCTGCGTATACATCAACCATACATACCACACATATATAACTTATTCGAAATTCAATTCAAAATAACATATAAACTAATAATTGCATCCTAAAAAATATAATGTATTTTAATTTAGTCTTAAAAGATAAAAATATTAAATTTAGTCTTAAAAATTATTATTTCTCTCAATTTAATCATTAATTGAATTTAATTTTTGAAAGGCACCATTTTTGTTTCAATTTAATCGTTGAGAATATCTATTAACACAACTTACAAAAAAAATCATAATTCATAAGGACTAAATTAAAATAAATTTTATTTTTTATGAACTAAATTTGATATTTTTCATCCTTCGATTTTTAAAAATTAAATTGAGACAAATTATATCTTTTAGGAACTAAATTTGAGACAAATTACATATTTTAGAGACTAAATTGAAAAAATTAAATTTGATATTTTCATCTTTCAAAAGCTAAAATTAAAACAAATTACATATTTTAAGGACTAAATTGAAGTAAAATGCATCTTTAAGAACTAAATATAATATTTTCATCTTTCAAAAGTTGAAATTGAGATAAATTTCATATTTTATACTACATATATATATATATACACACATACCAATTTTCTACTTAGGTAAAGTTCTTTAGATGTTTGTTATAAATTTTTTTAATATAAATAAGACACGCGATAAAAAATTTTTGTATAATCAATCATGATAAAGAAAGAATATAGAAAATAATAATAATATAACCAATCATAAAAAATATAAAATATAAAAAACTTCCCAAATACCACATATTCATTTCTTCAGTTCCCTCTTACCTTCTCTTGAAGACCTGGCATCCCACCTGACAATATCGCGCCCTGTATTCCCAAATTCAAACACTTAAATCATTTCAATTTCAAATAGAGAATTCATTATATTAGAACAATAACAAATCAAATGATGAATTGCATAATCACCTGCGAAAAACCTAGAAGGCCATCAAACGGCCCGTTCTTGATCATGAAATCCTCGATATATTTCAAGCACTCGTCGAAGTTAGTGTACTCTGTAAATTCCTATTTCACAAAACGAACACAACAATCAATCAACTCATTCATCAATCGAAAAACCTTCTTCACATTCGCAAGAATTAATCGGATCGGATCGAACCTTATTGAACTGGAACCACTCGTAATACGGAGGATCGAAGATGCCTTCGACGTCGGATTTGCCCTGGCAGGGGAAAGGAGCGTCGAGGAAGACGAGATCGAGCTTCTGCAATAGGGATTCAGGCCACTTGTGTACCTGTTTCTTCAGGATTTCCGCACTGGTTCTGAAGCCATGGAGGCAGAGGACTCTTGGCTTCCTCGTCGTCGCGCCGATTCCATTTCCGATGCTATTATTACCTTCGCTTCCCATAGCGATGATCTATAATAATGATAATAATAATAACGAAGTAAAGAAGGGGATGGGAAGGATGAATATTTATAGAGAAGGATGGATGATTTTTGTTGTGGGCGTGTGGGTGGACGGTGGGGACTGAGTTGAATTTATAGTCAAAAAAAATGGTAATGTTGGTGTGTGGACCTTAAGCAAAGCATTTGTGACTCTCATTCCATTTCGGCTGCTTCTGTTTCTCCTTTTATTTAAGAGGAATTGTTAGAGTGCAAGTAGAGGGAGGTCATGCCAAACGACGCCGTTGCATAATGATTAGAGTATTAGGCCCATAGGGGTGTACACGGGCCGGGTTTTGGATGGACCCGAGACTAGACCCGAGTAGTAGCTGGGTCCACCGGGTCAGGCGGGTTTTTTTAAAAAAAAATTTGAATTTGAGTCATGGGAAATAGAGAGCAGACATGGGAAATAGAGAGTGGGCATAGAAAATTAGGAGTAATTAATACATGTTGATATTTTGAATAGATTTTTTAAATTTTAAATTGATTTATTACCTAGTTTTTAGGAATAGATTAATAAGATATTAAATAATAGATATGATATCTTATTTTCAGCCATCAATTTTAATTTTTTTTGCATATAAAAATACTTAAATAATAAAAATAACAAAAATTTAAAAAAAAAATAGGCCTACCCTGGGTCGGGCCGGGTTTTGGGCAGCCCAACCCGGTGACCCGAGCCGATGGAACCGAATGTGCCCGGGCCAGGTCGGGTTGGCCGGGTCACGGGTCAACCTGTACACCCCTAGGCCCTGACCTCCTTGGTTGCGCAACGAATCTTGACTGTAATCCAACATTTCCTTCATCATTCTTCATACCAAATATATTTTACTTTTTGCAATATGATAAAATTATGTTTTCCCCTTACTAAAATTCTATTCACATCATAGTCACATTAAATTCCTATTCCCTTTAACATTTTTATAACCTTAGACTGCATTACTTATTATTTTGAGGTAAACTAAGTTTTGTCCTTAAATTGTTAGTCAAACTAATATTTAATCATTGAATTTTAAAAATAGACTATTTGGTATCCGAATTTAAACTCTAGTCAACTATTTAATCCCTGATATGTTATCTGTTTAGTCCTCGACTCTCAAGTGACGTGATCGTTATATGTGACGTCGTTAATTTGTCACCATGTTGCTCCCTCACCTTGTCCAATCATCTAAATATTTAAAAGTAATACTAAATAGTCTATATATTTGTTATAATGTTGTCACTTTTAACTAATACAGAAATTACATAGTATTACTTTTAAATATTCAAATGATGTAACAAGGTAACGTGGCAACATGGTGACAAATTAACATACCACGTCAACACATAACGGCAACATCACACGGTGACTTTACTGGTAATGTCCAAGAAATTATATAATTGACAAAAGTGTAAATTTACAAACTAAATAATCTATTTCCAAAATTCAATAACTAAATATTAATTTAACCAATATTTCAAATATCAAAAAGTAGTTTACCTCTATTATTTTTTAGTCATTATCAATGTAATAATTTAACCTCTAAAAAATGATAAAATATTTTTTAGTCTTATAAAAATCATAAAGGTCAACTTGTTCGTCTCCAAATGATGATGAAATCGCTTTTTTAGACGCTTAACAAACTTTTTTTATGTGAACAAAATTGACATCTAAGCACTTAGTCACATTTTTGTCATGATTTTTATTTTCACATACACAAAATATACTTAATGGTCAATAAGGATAGTTTAATTAAGGTTCGGACTCTAATCTTATAAAGGCGAATGTTCGAATCTTATGACTAATATAAGATCTTTATTGATAGATTATTGGGTTATATATAAATTTTCCCATAAACTTTTTAAAAAGATAAGAGATTTTCTCTTATTTTAATGAAATACTGGTGTTTTTACCCATCTAAACTTTTTTTGTAAAAAAAAATACTTAATAATAATACATCATAATTTAACTATTTAAGGAAGACTAAGTTGAATTTTTTTTTTGTAGTAAGTAGTTTTGACTTGAATTGGGTCTCTCTAGAAAGGAAAAAGTTGGTTCATCTCGCGGCCTTGGAGGAGCCGCGTCGTTCTCATTGCTCATTCGTGAGCCATGAGTCCATGACGTTGTTCCTTACGAAAATGAGGTTCTCACGTTTTTTTTTAAGAGGTTGAATATTTAAACCAACTTTTAAAAAATAGGTAAAGTATTCTTGCTGCTCCCAAATTTTATTGTAATGTTCATTTCTGTTCCCAAATTTTTTTTGGTTCATGTCTAGTTGCCTACCCCCAAACTTTTAATTTTGTTTATGCCTGCCCTTTTTGCTAACACCGTTAACTTGCTTGACGGAATTCACTGACGTAGATGATGAATGTATATTTTTTTTGCCACGTCATTGTCCACCTCACCTTTAACTTTTTAATTTTATTAAAAAAATTAACCTAATATAAATAAAAAAATATTTTAGGATAAAATTTTGATTTTTTTTACTTTGGATTAGGTTAATTTTTTTAAAAATAAAAGTAAAAAGTTAAATATGATATGTAAAATGAGGTGGCAAAAGAGATACACATTCATAGTCTACGTGAGTAAATTTCGTCAAGCAAGTTAACGGTGTTAGCAAAAAAGACAGGTATGAACAAAATTAAAAGTTTTGGGGTAGACATGAACCAAAAAAAAAATTTAGAGACAGGAATGAATATTGCAGTAAAATTTGAGGGCGTTCTTTACCCTTTTAAAAATTTATTGAATTAGTTATTCAACTTTTTAAATGAAGTGGTACATAATAATTTCTCCAAACACAATCACTATGGAATTCCCCAGTATTTGTAAGCACAGATTCAACAGAAACTCATCTAAAGTTTTTGAAGTTATCTCCTATATGTTTTTTTAATCTTTAATTTTTTTATTTTTTAAATTTTGGATTAATTAAGAATAAGTATTGAATCAATTTTAAAAACTTTAATAAATTTTAACTTTAGGAGATCTAAACTCACATGATTCACTAAAAGAAAGTTTGTTATGGCAACCGTAGAGTTGGAATTATAGAATTAATGCATGATCTATCTACAATCTACACACTAACTTGTTTAAATTATTCTCTGTCTCGTTCTTGGCTTTTTTTCCTTCAAATTCATGCATGAGGGGTTGTTCAATCATTATGGGGCTATAGAATTTCGTAGTTATTAAAAAATTAATTTTCTTTAGTCTAAAGTTTAAGGAGTTTATTTTGTTACATTCTAAAATTCGTTGCTCTTATTAATAATTTTTGGTCTTTAATTTTGACTAAATCTTTAAATACATTAAAAAAATTCAATAATATTGTGGATTTGATCATTTTAGCAGTCCATTGGATTTGGTGGTGGGAATTAATTAATTAGACGGAAGGTGGGATGTATGATATAGAAAAAAAAAATATCTCTAATTTGATGTGTGCATGTGAAGCATAACTATATATATAATATTAAGACAGTTTGCCTCCTTAACCCCCATGTGATTTGTTATGTTATCACTTAACTACCCTATATTATTTTTTTCTCAAAATTTAATATTTAATATAACTTATAAAAGAAATTACCTAAAAATAATTGAATTAATTAATTATTTTATTAAATATTTATTTTATCTCTAAAATAATAATAAACTCTAATCTTCTACTTTCAACTCTTTTTAGTGTTTCCTTCAAACTTTTTCTTTCCTCTAATCTCTCCGCTATATCCAAGAGTATTGTTATGTTCCTAGTCTAAGATACTTTTCTAAGAAAATTATTGTTTAATGTTAGAGTTTCTAAGCTCACTAATGTTAACATTCAATCCAGGTATGTATGTTATAAACTTTTTTTTTATAAAGTATATTATGAACTTGAACAATAAAAAAACTTAAATTTAGTTATATATTTGTATTATATTATTCTTTTACAATTTTATTTTGATTGATTTAATAATTCTAAAACATTAAAGATAAAAAATAACAATAAAATGAATAAATAACTAAATATAAATAATCAATGGAGTAAACAATAGATATTAAATTATTTTATTGATTTTTTAAAATTATAATTTTATTTTTATATTAATTATAATTTTTTTGAATCATTTTATAATTCTAGAGTGTTGAATGACAAATTTTAAACATTAAAAGTATTAAATGATGATTAATTTGACTAAAATTTAGATAGAAGATAGGTGAAGGTAGTTAAGTGATAACATAACAAACCACAGGGGGTCAAGTATCACACTCTAAACCACAGGAGGGCATATTAATTTTAAGCCAAACCACAGGGTGGTTAAGTGTCGAATTTTAAATCACATGGGGACAAACTGAATTTAGACCAAACCAAAAGAGGCCAAACTATACTTTACCCTAATATTAATGATGATATTGTTTCTTTAGTGAATAATAATAAGTAATGTAATTGTGGTTTTTGTAATGGCTATGAATCACTCTTCGTGGCTTCTTCAGAGGCTTAGGGTATTATAAGCTGAAACCAATCATTTGCTTAAGTATGCTATGTATGTGGTTGTGAATTGCGATCTTCAATTCGATCGCTATAAAGAAATATTCTTATTTCTTTGAGTTTCATAAAAATTTACTCTCTCTCTCTCTCTCTTCAATTTTATTATCTTCCAAGTGGGGACGAGGGAGATTCATTACTGTGAAATTAGGCCATTGCATTCACATTACATGGGCCTTACGACCCAGGTTCAGATTCTGATATAGCCCATGCATGATCCCTTCAAAGCCCAAAGTGAGTCACATCTTTAAGAATAAAAGAGAATTACATTACTTAAACATATATTTAGATATCTCTTAGGATACTTGACATATGATTATTTTATTTAAATGTGTTTAATTCTCTATTAGTTGGATATACAGATGTTGAATACTTATCATATCTTCATAAAGGTCGATCTCAAACTAGTTATTTGTTTACATTTGGTGAAATTGTTATATTTTGGCGCTCAACAAAACAAACTATAGCAGCTACTTCATCAAATCATGCAGAGTTGGTCGCAATTCATGAAGCCAACCGAGAATATGTGTATGGTTGAGATATTAAGGAATTATGTGGTTTATCAATCAATGATCAAAATGCCCAACTACATTCTACGAAGGCAATGCTGCTTGCATTGCCCAACTAAAAGGAGGATATATCAAAGGAGATCGAACTAATAAGCATATTTTACCAAAGTTCTTCTTTACTCATGATCTTCATAAAAATGGTGAAGTTGATATTCAACAAATTTGCTCAAGTCATAATCTAACTAATCTATTCACTAAGGCATTATATTACCAACTGCAATTTTTGAAAAGTTAGTTCACAAAATTGGAATGAGTCGATTAAGAGACCTTCAATAATGCTACAATGAGGGGGGGGGGGGAGATACACGCTGTACTATTTTTTCTTTCGTCATGATTTTGTCCCACTGAATTTTCTTGACAAGGTTTTTAATGAGGCAGCCAATAATACATATCATTAAGCATATAATTCATTTTTGACATTAAGGGGGGGGAGTGTTATGAAATATCTTATATGTGAATGTATCAATATTGCACCTCTCAACCTTTGGCTTTCTCCATGAATGTATTTGTAACATTTGGCTTAATTCCTTCGTGAAGACCTTTATGAACATTGATGTCGTTCTAACCTCTCAAAGGTTCTTAGCCTATAAACAAAGTCATTTTGTGATGTTATGTATATACAAGTGATAATTGAGTAAAAATAGTACTCTGTTCTCACACAATTCTCTATTTCTTGTGGGTCTCTTGTTGCTTTCTATATATTTTATAACTATATATATATATATATATATATATGTATGTATGTATGTATGTATGAACAAAGAAGTATAATTTACCTTGTTAATGTATGTATAAATATTTAAAGATCAATGTCACAACAAATTATTTAAGTTTTCTTTATAAACAAATCATGTAAGTTTTAAACTAATGACCTATATATTTGTCTAAGCTTGTGCAAGAAGAGGATCTTTTTATTTTTTATTTTTTAAGAAGTACTTATTTTAAAATTTTTGAATATTTGACCAAGAAAAGTGTTTTTAATTAATAGAAGCAAATTTTTAAACATGTAGCAAAAATATTTCTAAAAACAACATTATGAAATTTAATTTATACGTACATACCCTTTTTAGTAATTTACCATCAAAAGTATTTTGTTATACTAATTGACTAAATACAAATTATTTTGTAAATGCTAAATACAGATTATTCATTTTTCATAATACATTTTTTTAAACTTTTATTTGAAAATAAGCCATATCAAAATAACTTAAATTAAAATAAGCCATTTTGTTGTATGTCCCAAGTGAAATCAGCGTGCAACCTTTATAATCATTTTCAAAGCAACACTTGGTGATCCTATGGACTTAATGATAATAAACACAACCAACACAAAATAAATTACTTTACAATATATATATATATATATATTAAAAATATTTTAAGTACAGGAAAAAGTAATTTTTTTGGTGTTAGAAAAAATTTGACTTTCTTATTTGAATTAAAAGTCAAAATAAAAAAGTTGTTTTTTGAAACATAAAAATGTTTCTTAGCTTTAACTGGTTTAATCTATCCTCTTGATTACTTCTAACTTTTTTATTCAACTTATAAAATGAATGCTATCTTGTAATAATGTGACTGTAAAAATGTTTTAAATGTAAAAACATTAAAAACTAAAAAAAGTTACAGAGATGGCAATATTACACTCCACCCCTTATTATTTTGACAAGTTACACTTCCCTCTTTTAAAAGATTAAAAAACTTAAAACTTCACATTTTTTATTAAAGTAATTTTAATAACATTATCAATTTTTTTAATAATTATAATTTATTATAAATTTTTTTAGCAAAAAAATTATTATAATTTTTTAAAAAATGTTATCGTTTCACTCTCATTTATTTTGAATTAAAAATAATTATCTTATTTTAATCTTTATTTTAAAAAATTTATATTAATCAAATACATATTTAGTTGGAGAAATAATAAACATAAGAGTACTTTAATAAAAAAATTTTAATGAGTAAAATTATAAATTTCTTACCTTTCAAAAGAAATAAGTGTAATTACTAATTAGATATAAAAAAAAGAAATAAGTGTAATTTCTTAAGACAGAGCAGTAAAGAGTATATATATAATTTGAAGATCTTTTAATTTAGTAAAAAAAAACATGCATGGTAATTAAATTAAAGTTACTTTACTAAATGCAAATGTCTCTTATATAATATAACAGAGACTTCCATATTATGTTACTGTTACCTTGCACAAGCTACAATGAATTAAAATATTGAATATTTTATATTATAATAATTTGAAGTATTATAGCTAAATATTAATGCATATAAAATAATATAATTCTAAAAAAAAATAGTAAGAAAGTATGAGAATTCAGAGTAAAATATTTTTTAATATTTTAAAACATACAGATAACTATATTCCTATTTTATATATATATATTTCAAATGGCATACATGCATCAAGCCACTAATGTATCTATATATCTGATCTATATCACCTCCAGAAATAATTGATAAAAAGTATGTTTGGTATGTAGAAAAATGGAATTGAAATGTAAAAGTAATATTGTTTGGTACGGTAGAAAGAAGATAGAGAAATAATAAATAAAAGTATGAAAAACCTTTTTTATTCTTACTTTAAGCCACAAATTTTGTAAGGGTACAATTTTGCAATACTTATTCCAAATTAAAGGGAAGGCTACAGCCAATACAAAAGTAATACAAAGACGTATATAAGTACGTACGAGTAGACGACAGTTATATTAGTGAAATACATAAATAAAGATTACACCACTTTTGCCATACTTATTCCAAATTAAGGCTACAGACACACATCAGAACTCAGAAAGGCAATGACTGCGGATTATAAATAATTACAATGGTCGTTTTCCAGCCGATTTGTCGATGTAATCACGAGCTTCTTCTACCAAGCCTTGAATTAAGGTGTTTTTATATGCGTCACCAGGAGCACGCAAGGGTGTGTTTGGCTCCTCAGATTTGAAGTCTTCAATATACTGAGGTGCGCACCTGCATGCATGTTTGAAACAAATTATTTAAGGTAATGCTTATGCATGCATGTGAGTAGCATACCTAATGTATGATTTAATTTAGTCACGTACGTCAAGGTCAAAATTGGAATGTTCTCTTCCTCGCCCAAGTATACAACATTACCATACCATCTACCCTGCATGCATGCATCACCATTGAGCATATATATCACAGACAAATAATAAATGGGAAAGTCAAAATGAGGAAGAAATAGATAAAATAAACAAAGCATTAATTATATTAATGGCTCTCACAGTAACATGCGTAGATTTGAATTCCTCGGTACGGATAGCATCCAGGTGAGTTTGGTCAAAGTAGGCAGATTCTACATTATCCATATCTTTATGACCATTTTCCTGAAGTAAGACATCATTGAACTGCTCTAACCTGTGATAATAATTAAAATTAGGTGGAAGCCAACTTAATTAACATGAGCTGATGCATGGATGCATGTATTATAAGAATTAAACGTAACCAAAGTATATAGCTTATTTAATTAATTTACTTACGAAATTTTGTAGAGGCACATGCGAGTTGTGTCCTCAGAACTTGTTTCAGGAAGAATAAAAGCAACCCCTCCAGGGCCCCACGTTATTGTAGACTCACGACCAAAAAATAGACGGCAAGGGAAATGTCTCCACAGCTTCTCCGATGGTAGTGTTGGGTCCTTTGAACCAGGACATGGGTTTATCATACCATCCACCTGATTATTATATTTATTAGAGATAAACATTAAGTCTCACGTCTGATAAGATAAGATACTCAATTGAGTATTTAAGGAAGCTTTGTTCTTCCTCCTTATTACGAGCTAATTTTTGAGGGATGGGGTCCCCAAGTTATCTTGAATTTCAACAATATTAAACCATATCATATAATTAGCACTGTTAAAGAGCCGTCATTAAATGGGTTGGGCCGCCTGGCCCGTTTATCAAGCCCGCTCATAATGACCTGCGGGCTAATTTTTTTTTAAAAAAAATTAATTATAAAATATATTTATTTAAAAATTAGTAATTTTTAACTTTAAATTAATATTTTATTAATTTAAATTATTTATATATTTTATTAGAATAAAATTATTATTTAACACATAAAGTTATCTAAAATATATATATTTATACGGGCTTATTTTTGTTTACCCAAGTCCGCCCATACTACTACATATAATTAAGCAATAGAACAAGGAAATTAAATGCAACGCATCAGGATGCTTTTAATTTGTTTCTATAAATTAATTGTAAAATAAGTGGACAGGATGGGAAGATTTGATTACCTTTCCCCCCTCAATATAGCAACTGAATCTTTTTTCACACATATTTGATCCATATGAGGCATACCATATAGGAATTTGTGAAAGCTCCGATCGCCATGAATTAGCAGCACTACTAGTGGGTTGACCTGCATATATAAAATATGGAGCTTATTAGCTTGTCAAATGATATATGAACATAGAGGTAGGGGGAGAATTGAATGTCTCATTGATTAACCATATATATTATATATGTACCTTGACTTGGTGCACCAACTTCCGTCTTGGAAGAAGCCATAGCTCTTCAAGATTATTTCCTCAAGTCTGTGTGTACGTCGACCCTTGAGTCAGAGGCTCAGAGCTACCTAGAGATCGATCAGTGAATGCTATATATAGGCCAAAATATATTTTAGCTAGGAATTAGGATGAGAGGATAATTTCACAGAAGCAACAAGAAACAAAAAAAACACAAGCTAAACGCCAATCAGATGACATATTTTTCACCAATAACTTTCGGGCCCGTTCATTCAAAAGAATGGAAGAAGGAAACGAAAAAATAAATTAGGTGGGCCCTACTTTTATTTTATTTTTCTGTTACATTTAAAAATATATATATCTATATTAATATGGTTATGGGATCTTCCCGTCAACAGTCTCTTAAAATAGTCAATTAGTTAATTAAAAAATAAAATAAAAATATAATGTGAGAAGATCATGGGTGTGAGAAAATAAGAATAGTGATAACTTCTCAAGATTCTATTTATTATTTTAAATATAATAAATATTTTATTTTATATTTTAAAATTTTGAAATAATTTAATATCTATTTTTTATTAATTTAAAATATAATAATTATAATTTTATAATATATTTTTAAAAAAAATTAAAAAATAAATTACATGCACGATACGTGCATGCGAAGCCTCTAGTCTATATATATATATGGCTTTGGACCCTTCTGGTCATTGGTGTCACAAAATAGTTATATTCTATAATTAAAAAATATAGAATAAAACATGCATGATTAGAGGAGATATGAGAGAGAAAGTGATCATGGGTAAGGTAGTTAATAAAAATTGTGAGAGAAAAATTAAAAAAACAAATAGTTATTGAATTATTTAATAATAATAAAAATATTTTTATATTAATTTTTTTAAAAAAATGATTGCATGCACCTTGGTGCATGCGAAGCCTCTAGTATTTATAATGTCTATTATACTTCTTGATTGGCTAAAGTATTATTTTGATCCTCAATGTTTGCATGAAGTTTAATGTTGGTCCTCAAATTTTTTTTTTTGTCGATTTTGGTCCTCGAGTGAACACCGTTAACTTTTGCCGTTAAATGATGACGTGGCATGCTTATGTGGAACACCATCTCTCCTACGTGTCATATTTTAATGATGTGGCATGACACATCACTACCACATCACCCCACATTACCGCATCATCATCTTCTCTCCTTCATCATCATCATTTGGGGTGACGTGGTAGTGACTACAAAAAATTTGACATTCGGTGGCGACTAAAGTCGCCACCGAATGCTAAATAGTCGCCACAAGGCCGCCACCTATAACTCTGTCGCCGAAAGTTTCGGTGGCGACTTAATGTGGTCGCCACCAAATATATACTTTTCAGTGGCGACTTTTGTCGCCACTGAATGTATAGTTTTCAGTGGCGAATTATGTCGCCACTGAATGTATAGTTTTCAGTGCCGACTTATGTCGCCACTGAAAGATACCACATGTTTCAATGGCCGGTGAAGACCTTTGCCATCGCTCACCGGACCACCGCCACCGGCCGCCGGACCACCCGCCTCCGGCCGCCGGATCTCCACTTTCATGACCACCTTATATTTTTTTAAAAATGGCGTATGGACGGATTCGAAGGTGGGACATGATGCATAGTAGTGTCCACAGCAACCACTGAGCCATATATTATTTTTTTTTATATAATTTCATTCTAATATATTTATTATGTTTTCTACCTTCGGTGGCGACTTTCCAAGGTCGCCACTAAAGGTGTTGAAGGGCTAGACGTTTCAGTGGCGACTTTCTTAGGTCGCCACTAAAGGTGTTGAAGGGTTAGACGTTTTGGTGGCGACTTTTCAGGGTCGCCACCGAATGTGTTGAAGGCTTAAATGTTTCGGTGGCGACATTTCAAGGTCGCCACCGAATGTGATGAAGGGCTAGACGTTTCGGTGGCGACCTTTTGAGGTCGCCACCGAATGTAATGAAGGGTTAGAGGTTTCAGTGGCGACTTTTTAGAGTCGCCACCGAATGTGTTGAAGGGCTAGACGTTTCAGTGGCGACTTTCTGAGGTCGTCACCGAATGTGTTGAAAGACTAGACGCTTCGGTGGCGACTTTCCAAGGTCGCCACTAAAGGTGTTGAAGGGCTAGACGTTTCAGTGGCGACTTTCTGAGGTCGCCACTAAAGGTGTTGAAGGGTTAGACATTTTGGTGGCGACTTTTCAGGGTCGCCACCGAATGTGTTGAAGGGTTAGAGGTTTCAGTGGCGACTTTTCAGAGTCGCCACCGAATGTGTTGAAGAGTTGAACGTTTTGGTGGCGACTTTCCAAGGTCGCCACCGAATGTGTTGAAGGGCTAGACGTTTCAATGGCGACTTTCTGAGGTCGCCACCGAATGTGTTGAAGGACTAGACGCTTCGGTGGCGACTTTCCAAAGTCGCCACCGAATGTAATGAATGGTTAGACGTTTCGGTGGCGACTTTTCAAGGTCGCCACCAAATGTGTTGAAAGGTTAAATGTTTCACTGGCGACTTTTTGAGGTCGCCACCGAATGTAATGATAGGTTAGACGTTTCAATGGCGACCTCAGAAAGTCGCCACCGAATGTAATGATAGTTAGACGTTTCGGTGGCGACTTTTCAAGGTCGCCACCGAATGTGTTGAAGGGTTAAACGTTTCGGTGGCAACTTTACATGGTCGCCACCAAATGTAATGAAGGGTTAGAGGTTTCAGTGGCGACTTTTTAAGGTTGCCACCGAATATTGTACATTGGGTGGCGACTTCCTCTTGTCGCCACCAAAAAGATATAAGAAATATAAATGGTGGCGACTTTATTTAGTCGCCACTGAAAAGTAGCTTTCAGTGACAACATTTTTAGTCGCCACCTATTGACACATCGATGCGTCATGGCACGTCATTAAAATATGACACGTAAGAGAGAATGTGCCACATAAGCATGTCATGTCATCATTTAACGGCAAAAGTTAACCGGTGTTACGCTCGATGACCAAAATCGACCCAAAAAAAACTTTGAGGACCAACATTAAACTTCATACAAACATTGATGACCAAAATAGTACTTTAGCCTTTTTGATTTGACACAATGCTAACCTTCTTTTCTTTTTATTATTGTAATATAAGGGATAAAATGGTAATTTTAATACATTTCCACTCCATTTTTATTCTAAATTTTTATTACCAAACACATTAAATACATTCTCATTTCCATTGAGTTCCTGCCTAAACAACATACCCTTCATTTTAAAAAAAAATTCCCAAATTATTTTATTTTTTCTTCAACATTTGGTGGCGGCAACTTTAGGAAGTCACCACCTAATATTGACCAGTAGTCAGAAGGTAGCGACTTATTTCAATCGCCACCTACAATGCGGAGGGAGGGGCCACGCTTTAAGATGATACTAATAAAAAATTATGACCCCTTTATAAAAAAAATAAAGAAACATAAAAGTAAAAAAAAAATTATACTCTACTACTTTAATTTTAAAGATATGATAAATTTTGAAATTATTTTATATTGGAATCATAAAAAGTTAAGAGATAAATTTTTAAATTTTACTCTTTATAAAAGTGTAATTTTAACTTATTCAAGAGTGTTATTTCAATTTATATATAATTTTTTAAGTATAAAAAAATATTTGTAGTTATCGTTATTATCAAATTGTCAATTTTTTTTTTAATTTATCATTTGTAATTAATTTATAAATCAATGCATTGTATTTTAAAATAATACTATGATAATATTGAATAATTTATGTAACATTATATAAATAAAAATAATGGTGTGCGCCCTACGGACATGCACTATTAATTTATTTAATTGAATTTTTGTAATATTATATAAATGAAAATATTGGTGCACATTACTTTATCTAATTGAATTTATGTAACATTATATAAATAAAAATAATGGTGCACATTAATTTATTCAATTTTAATATAATAAATTATTTTATAGATATACATTTTATAAAATAAATAATCATTTTTATAAAAAAATTATTTTATATTATAATTTATTTTATCTCAATTTCCTTTAAAAAAAATTTTAACTCCACCCCTGGCTTCCTACATACAACTATACAAGCAAACAAGAAAAGTGGCGACCTTAAACTAGCCACCACTGAAAGGTATTTTTTAGTTATAATTTTTAGAAGTAAAATATTATTTAGTCCCTGAATTATTAGTCAAACTATTATTTGATCTCTGAATTTATCAAAAATACTATTTAATCCTCAAATTTGTAACTATGTCAACTATTTAGTCCCTGAATTTTACAAAAATACTATTTAGTTCCCGAATTTGTAACTATGTCAACTATTTAGTCCCCAAACTTGGCAAAAATATTATTTAATAATCGAATTTGCAACTCTGTCAACTATTTAGGCTCCTAACTGTTACCCGTTAGAGTTGACATGCAGAGTTGCAAATTCGAAGATTAAATAGTATTTTTGTCAAGTTTGGGGACCAAATAGTTGATATAGTTACAAATTCAGGGACTAAATAGTATTTTTATCAAATTCGGGGACTAAATAGTTGACATAATTACAAATTTTAGGGACTAAATAGTATTTTTGATAAATTCGAGGACTAAATAATAATTTAATCAACAATTCAAGGACTAAATAGTATTTTGCCTCTCATTTTTATAGTAGCCATCAAAAAGTCGTCATCTATAATTCAATATTTTGTAGTAATATATATATGGATGGTTATCCACATATAAAAACAAGTGTTTATAATAAAGAGTATAATTTAAGAATGTTAGAAAAGGGTATACTCTTAAGTCTTAAAGATGTGCCAATGGCAATATTCAATCCTATTTATAAATTAAAATGACCTTTGAATAAGCTTGTGAATATGTGTAGTTATGATATTATGGAAAGACAATTATTGATATGACATGGCTAAATAAATTAATAAATAATTATACATAATGGAGATCAGAATGGCCGGCCCTCATATTTAATTAAGTCAAGTCAAGAATTTAATGTTTATTTTTTGAAAACCCCTAATTGGTTTATATGCATTAATAAACTTTAAATTTTAGTACCTCACAAAGAAAAATAGGAATAAATTCAACCCAACCAATGCATAGAAATAATGCTGTGTAATAAGATAGTATTGAATTTTAATTTAGTACATCTCTTAAATAATTTTATTTCTAATTCAGTAAGTCTTTATTAATATTTAAAAAATAATATAATTAAAGATATATATATATATATATATATATATATATTTTGAAGTTCAATATTTATGTAATATTTAACTTTTATTCGGTGCCCTAAGAGAATCTTTTACAAAACCAACTAATAAATGGACAGTAGTCTTAATTGTTATAAGTCCTCATTTTGTTCACATCTCCGACATTAACATATACATACAGGCGAGAATGGATTTTATGTTGTCCAGTATAGAAAAGTAAAAAGAGAGAGTGATACATAAATGAGTCTTATATGTGAGATCTATTATGTGTGGGACCTACTTATGTGTCACTCTCTCTCCTTACTTTTTTATGCTGGGCAGCATATGATCCAATCTCGACTAATGACATGAACCTTAAATTAAGGAATAAGAGGGACGTGTTTGACTATTCTACCACAATTGCTTTTTGTCCTTATTCTTTGAATATTCCTCTCACCCAATTTTGTTTACATAATAATTCAATGTTTAGGAATAGGAAGGAAAAAAAGTGATAACCTAACATAACGATTATTGGTACGTTTTACAAGTATAAAATTTGAGAATATATGATCTTAAAGATATGAAGAAACACACAGTGGGTTTAGTCTTGTTGAGGTTAACATATATACTCCTAGTACAATAATATTTATATCTGAAAGTATTCTTATACCTTACCACCTTGTCATTGCACTGCGCTTGTAAAACCAACAGGCAATAGACATTCGTGTCAACCCCATAGAATTGGATGCCACCACATAACCCACACCACCATCCACCAGCTTCAAGAACACATTTGAGGTTAACAGTCGTTTACTAGTTAATTGACGTCGTAGTTGTGTATGTTATATTGTTAATGTATGCAAAAACTTTCTATAGTTACTTTACACATATTATTATTTTAAAGATTAATTATAATACAGTAGCGATCTTTAAAGAATTAATTTGTTTGATAATATAATTTTTAGGGCCTAATTAATTTGTGTGAAAATAAAATTTAATTGCGACTAATATGCATCTATATATAGTTAATAATTAACGGTCTTGTGTCTATCTCTTTCTTCTGCACTCTTATTTTATTAAGAAGCTCAAAGAAGAGAGAGAAAAAGTAAGAGAGAAACAAAAAAGAAACATTTCAGAGATTGAACTTTTCATAGTCTTAACTTACTCTTGAACAATTCAAATAAAAATAGAAAAAGTAAGAGAGATAAGAGACCGTAAAAATATTCGATAAATCAAGAAATTAAGTTCTCCATAATCATTTTATTTTATTTATCTTCTATTAATAATATATGTTTAATTTCTTAAATATTGACCGTTATTTTTAATAATAGTAGGTGTAACCAACTAATTGATTACAAAATAATAATATAAAGAAATTGACTACATGAAGTCAATTGATTCACATATAAAAACGTAAGCAACTTGATCAAAAAACATATATATATATATATATATATATATATATATATATATATATATATTTCATTGGGCTATAAGGCCATTTAGTAATACCGATATGAAATTTGTTTCTCAGCCAATAAATAATGAAAATAAATAATTTGGAACGTCCTTCAATATTTTATATTTATCAATTATTTAGTCTCTAAGACATTATTCGTTATTTAAACGGGTGACATAATTATTAAATATCGATGTGTCACCGTTTAGTTAAGAGACCACTATCTATAAAATTAATTAGTTTTTTGAAATATGCTTCTGAAGACGTGTAAATCTAATAAAATTAGAAGACTTAATTACTGGAATCACTAATTGGCTAAATAAATTAATAAGAAAATTACACCTTATTCAAAAGGTTGGCCACGTTAATTAGGTCAAGTCAACAAATTAAATTGGTCATTTAAATTAAGGTGACATTTGGTAGGAAGTGAGTGTTTTGGTAGAAAATAAAAGTGGAAATAAGTGAGAGAGAATTGGAATAAAATTTTAAAAAAGTATGTTTGATATGTTGGTTGGGGAGTAGAATTAGATTGTAAATATGATTTTGTTTGGTATGGTGAGATGAAAATAAAAAAATGAAATATCAAATTTGCCCCCGCCTCACACCACCTACCAATGACATGGAAGTGAGAGTAAAATAGTCTTTACCTATCAACCTCACACCGACCCTCTTCTTCTTCCCTCTTCCATGACATAGAAGTAAGCTTCCTTCTAGAGAGAGGGAACCAAGCTTCCTCTTTCCTATGCCATTTTCATGTACCAAACACAATGAGCACACTTTGATTTTCCTTTCCCTATTTCGAAACCTCTACCAAACATGCTCTAAGGTTTTACTTAAGGAAAAAAATTTATATCTATTTCTTTACATCCATTTCATCAAGTTTGCCAATCAAAATATGACATGTGCCATTTTCTATATTAACAAAGTTAAGAAATAAATGCTAAGTGGAAGAAAATGACACATGTCCTATTTTGATAGGTAAACTTAATGAAATGTATGTAAGGAAATGGATATAAGTTTTTTCTTTTACCTAACCTAGGACACTTGTTAAGGAATACCTCTCATTAGTTGAGAGAGATGTATTGTCTTGAAGTTTGTGAAAAATCAATATAAATTATTTTTAAGCTCCCTCATTGGTTAAAATATATTAAAAAATGCCTTAAGGGTATTTGTTAACAAAATCCTAAATTAATAAGAATTTTCTTTGACTTTCAAAGTACTGTGAAGAGTGTAATAATAAATTTTATTTGCGCTCTCTCTCTTCTATAATTAATTATATGAAAGGTATACTTTTAAAATAAGTTATTATTAAAAATAAATAATATTACCATAAAATAAACATATAAAAAAGACTTTTAAAAAAATCCAACTATGAATATTAGTTCTGCAAATAAATCATTTATTACACATTAAGGTTCTAGAAGCCTAATAAGTCAAGTCAACACGCATGGATTTTTTTTAGGAAAAAACTTATGTCCATTTTCTTATGTCCATTTCTTTCAATTTTACCAATCATATATTGTATTTACACTCTCTTTCTTCTATGATTGGTCATATAAAAGGTGGTCTTCTATATTCTCTCTCTACTGTGATTGGTCATTTAAACACTTTTTACCACGTGTCATAATTATATTGGGAAATTGGATAAAATGGACATAAAGAAATTGACATAAGTTTTTTTTTTTAATCAAACAAATAAGGTTGGATCATATACTTAGCTTGAATTTTTATTTTAAAAACCTTGCATTATTAAAGTTCTTTTCTGAAACATTTGGCGTATTGTATCATGTATATATTCTGTTTTAATCAATGAAAAAAAGTCCACTTTTTTTAATCGGTCTTTGTTAAATCCGAAAAGAAATGTCCACATAGGCGTCTGAAATTTTTTTTTAGTGTGAACACCAGCCTATGTTACAAGAGGTACATAGATTTGTTAAAGTGTATGAAATGTGAGATCTGAGCCATTAAATAAATATTGAGATCTGTATTTATATTATAATACTTTCATCTGTCGATCTATATTTTGCATTTCGCGAGAAATATATTTTACTTGATCCAAATTGATTACGAGAGCACCACTTGCTCCTAGTCCCGGGTGATTTTATCAGACCCGGCCAGTCTTCATCTTCTCAGCTTCCCTTAATTATTTCCCGGGAAAAAATTTTAAAAAGAGTGAAATAGGATAATTTTTATAAATAGAATAGTGTAGAGTGAGATGTGGTAGGAGGGAGTTTTAAAAAAATTATAAGGATGATAAAGGTGAAACTTTTAATATTATCTTTATAGTAAATAAATAAAAAAATTCAAAATAAAATTAAACACATTACACATGCATCTTGACACCAATTTAATATATATATATATATACACTAGAGGCTTCGCATGCACCTACATGTATATATATAATTTATCTTAAATTTTTTTAAAAATACAATATAAAATATTTATTATCTTTTAAAATCATTAAAAATTAAATATTTTAAAATTTTTAAATAGAATTTTTATCAAAATTAAAAATTAAAAAATTAAAAAATGAGAAGTTATGCACTTCTCTATTTTTTAGTAACCACTTATCATACTTGTTTTCTCTCTCCCACATCCTTCAATCATATTATTTTTTTTGTATTTTTTAATTGTAAAATATAGCTATTTTGTGAGAAGTTGAGGGAAAAGTTATTTTTTTGGTGTCACACTTTGGTTGTGTGACACCAAAAACTCCAAAGTCATATATATATACTAGAGACTTCGCATGCACGTACGTGCATGCAATTTATTTTAATTTTTTAAAATATAATTATGATATTTTAAAGCAATAACAAATTAAATTAGATATTTGTTAGTTTTTAAATTTTTAGATTAAAATTATTATCATAATTTAAAATAATTAATTAAATTATAAGAAGCCCACTTTTCTAGTAATTACTCATCATATATTTTTTCTCTCTCCCGCTACCTCTCATTATATATAGATATAGATAATATATTTTTATATTTTTTATTTTAGTGGAAGAAAGTGGGATAGGGTAGTTATTTTTTGGTGTCAAACTTTACTTGTGTGACACCAAAAAGTCCAAAGGCATATATATATAACTAGAGGCTTCGCATACACCTACGTGCATACATGTAATTTATTTTTAAATTTTTTAAAAATATAATATAAAATAGTTATTATATTTTAAAACCATTAAAAATTAAATATTTTATAATTTTATAATTTTTAAATAGAATTTTTATTATAATTTAAAAAAAATTAAAAAAATGAGAAGTTATGCACTTCTCCATTTTATTAGTAACCACCTATCATACTTGTTTTCTATCTCCCACATCCTCCAATCATATTATTTTTTTGTATTTTTTAATTATAAAATATAACTATTTTGTGAGAAGTTGGTTATTTATTAGGAAGTTGATGGGGAAGTTATTTTTTTGGTGTCGCACTTTGCTTGTGTGACACCAAAAACTCCAAAGCCATATATATATAGATAATAGAGGCTTCGCATGCACCTACGTGCATACATGTAATTTATTCTTAAATTTTTAAAAAATATAATATAAAATAGTTATTATATTTTAAAATCATTAAAAATTAAATATTTGATAATTTTAAAAATTTTAAATAGAATTTTTATCATAATTTAAAATAAAAAAATTAAAAAAATGAGAAGTTATGCACTTCTCTATTTTATTAGTAACCACTTATGATACTTGTTTTCTCTCTCCCACATCCTCTAATCATATTTTTTTTTTAATTATAAAATAGCTATTTTGTGAGAAGTTGGTTATTTATTGGGAAGTTGAGGGGGAAGTTATTTTTTTGGTGTCACACTTTGCTTGTGTGACACCAAAAACTCCAAAGCCATATTAATATAGATACTAGAGGCTTCGCATGCACCTACGTGCATACATGTAATTTATTCTTAAATTTTTTTAAAATGTAATATAAAATAGTTATTATATTTTAAAATCATTAAAAATTAAATATTTTAAAATTTTTAAATAGAATTTTTATCATAATTTAAAATTAAAAAATTAAAAAATGAGAAGTTATGCACATCTCCATTTTTTAGTAACCACATATCATATTTGTTTTCTCTCTCCCACATCCTCCAATCATTTTTTTGTATTTTTTAATTATAAAATATAGCTATAAATATAGATTTATTGAGAAGTTGGTTATTTATTGGGAAGTTGAGGGGGAAGTTATTTTTTTGGTGTCACACTTTACTTGTGTGACACCAAAAACTCCAAAGCCATATATATATAGACTAGAGGCTTCGTATGCACATACCGTGCATGTAATTTGTTTTTATTTTTTAAAAAATATTTAAGATAAAATTATTATTATGATTTTAAATAATAAAATATTAAATATTTGATAACTTTTTAACTTTCAAAATATAATATAATAGTATTTTAAATAATATATTAAATCATGAGAAGTTATTTATTGAGAAGTTATTCATGAGAAGTTATTTATTGATTAGTTATTTTTAGTGTGGAAGTTATTTTTTTGGTATCATATTTTACTTGTGTGACACCAAAAACTCCAAAGCCATATATATATTGATATATAGATATATAGATATAGATAGATATAGATATAAATATATAAAGCTGTAGCTAGAATAAATAGTAGCAATACCGGTCAAAATATCCCCAAAATAATTACTATTTAGAATATATTTTATATATTTATTTATGATTTTATTCAATTCTAATAAAAAAATTAATTCTAAAAATAATATAATTTTTAGTTTATTTTTATTTTGTCTATTTTTAACATAATAAAAATAAACCTACGGTGGTGACTAAGAATGGTCACCACCCAAAACAGCATTTGGTGGCGACAAACGGCCGCCACTGAGAACAGCATTAAGTGGTAATAAGGATTTGATTTCGTAGGAGCAACAAAATTTAGTGTTCTTCTGTCACCACTAATATGGACTACAGTGGCAACTATTATATTCGCCGCCAAAAGTTTCAAAGGGAAAATAAGTAGGGGTGAACACCGGTTCGGGCTGGTCCGTCAACCCGCCAAACCCAATCTAACCCGTCATGTTGGATTGGGTTGGTTCGGATTGCGGTTTTATCAATATTGAGCCCGCCGAAACTGAACCAAACCGCCAACCCGCCAAAATTTACTTTTTTATTTTTTTATATACATTTATGATTAAAAAATTATTTGATAGGTTGATTTCAAAATATTCTTCTATGATTTTTTTATCATTCCATTACCCAAATCTCTCCAATCATGAAATTAATTAGATAACCACAAAATTGAATTATAAATATATTATGTGCATAATATATTTGAAAAAAATGAATGAAACATGATATTAAAAACTTTGTTAAATTATATTTAATTTTATATTAAGCATTTTAAAAATTTGGCTAGTGTTGCTCAATGAATCGAGGAAGAAAAAAAAAAAGAAAAAGAGAGAACTGGCTCGCCAACCTGAACCAACCCAAACCGTCGGTGAATGGTTTGGATTGATTTATGCATTTTTCTTCGGCCCGAACTAATCTAACCCGCTAATATTTTTCTCCGATCTGAACTAACCCATCCCTAAGCCGAACTAACCCAAAACCGTGTGGAGCCTTAGAAATAAGGCTTCAAGGGAACATAAACTCTTTAGTGGTGACCTTCTATGTACTAATAGGTATTTTAATAGCGACTCGGGAAAGTCACTACTGAATATGCCACCAAAAAAAAGAGACAATTATTGAAATCACATGGCTAAATAATTACACATAATGGAGAATGTTCATCTTAAATAAGTCAAGTCACTACTGAAAACCCCTAATTGGTTTATGCTTTAATAAATTTTAAATTTTAGTACAACAGAAAGAAAAATAGGAATAGATTCAACCCACCAGTGCATAGAAAAAATGTTGAGTAATATATAGATAGTATTGAATTTTAGTACATCTTTCAAATCACTTTGTCTCTAATTCATTCAAAGTGAGTCTTTAGTAACATGAATTTTTATTAATATTAAAAAAATGATATAATTAAAGAGATATAGTAAAGTTCAATATTTATGTAATACTTAACTTTTATCGGATGCCAAATATGAGAATCTCTTACAAAATCAACTAAATAAATGAACAGTCTAATTATAATTAAGTCCACATTTTGGTCACATTTCCGACATTAACATGTATAGAGGCTAGTCACTATGAAAACAATTAGATGAACCTTAAATAAGGAATAAGGGACAAAGCCAAGTATGTGTTCTATCACAATTGCTTTTTGTCCTTGTTCTTTTCAATCTGTGTTCATAACTTTGAATATTCCGCTAATTTTGTTTAAATAACAATTCAATGTTTAGGAATAGGAAGAAATAAAATTTTATTATAGGGACTAATATATATATAGTTAATAGTCAACGGTTTTGTGTCTATCTTTCTCTTCTCGCACTCTTATTTTATTAAGAAATTCAAAGAAGAGAGAGAAAAAGTAAGAGAGAAAAAAAATTACTCGACATCTCAAGAGGTTGAACTTTTTATAGGATTTGTTTGGATTTTGGGAGAGGGAGGGAGGGAGGGGAGGAGATTGAAGGGGAGGAGAGGGGAGGTTAGTCTCTTATTAATCCTTGCCTTGTTTGGATAATTAAAAATAAGAGAAGAAGGATATTAGAGGACTAAACATTTATTTTTAGATTGAAAGAGAGCAAGCGCGAGAAGAGACAATGAGGACACGCATTGTAAGAGTAGATCTAAGGGTTATAAGAGAGACATTTTTGTAAATGTGTTTATAATATCCTTTAAAATACTCCAAATTAAATTGGAGTATAAGGATAACCATTATCTCTCCTCTAATTTTTTATTTTACGAGATTAAATTTATCTCTCCCTCCCTTCCCTCCTCTTCCTTAATCCTAAAAACAAACAAATTCATAGTCTTATCTTACCCTTGAAAAATTCAAATAAAAATAGAAAAGTAAGAGAGATTAGAGAAGCAAAATTAAAATATTCAATCTATGTTAAGCTCTCCACAATCATTTTATTTTATTTATCTTCTACTAATAATATATGTCTATTTTCCTAAATATTGACCACAATTTTTTATAAAAGAAGGTGTAACCAACTTGATTACAAAATAATAATATAAAGAAATTGACTACATGAAGTCAATTAATTCAGATTTAAAAATGTGTAAGCAACTTGATCACAAAACATATATATGATGGGAAAATTAATTAGCAAATAAACCAACCAACCAAACAAATATTAATTAAATTGATTATAATGTGTGGTGTGCCCAAATCAAAAGAGGATATTAATTACTAGAGGCAAAATACTATTTAGTTTCTGAATTGTTGGTCAAACTACTATTTAATTCCTGAATTTGGCAAAAATATTATTTAGTCCCCAAATTTGCAACTCTGTCAACTCTTTAGTCCTCGAATTTGATAAAAAAAATACTATTTAGTCCCTGAATTTGCAACTCTACCAACTATTTAGTCCCCAAATTTGACAAAAATACTATTTAGTTCTGAATTTATAACTTTGTCAACGATTTAGTCCCCTGATCTTTACCTGTTAGATAACTAGGCACCAGCTGATGTGGCCGTTAAATGTTGATGTGACACCGTTAAGTGCCTAGGCACATGCTACCTCACATGCCACATCAGCATTTAACAGCCACGTCAGCTGGATATCTAACGGGTAACAGTCAGGGGACTAAATAGTTGACAGAGTTGCAAATTCAAAGACTAAATAGTATTTTTGCCAAGTTTGGGGACTAAATAGTTGATAGAGTTACAAATTCGGGGTTTAAATAGTATTTTTGCCAAATTCATGGACTAAATAGTTGACAAAGTTGCAAATTCAAGGACTAAATAGTATTTTTACCAAATTTAAGGACTAAATAATAGTTTGACCAATAATTCAAGGACTAAATAGTATATATTTTGGCTCTATTATTAATTAGGAGCACCCCGAATCAACAAATTGGCCTATAAATACTAAATAGAGAACCCATCAATTAGTTTCAATATCCAAATCTCTTTGGCATAATCTCTCTTTCTTTCATAACTTCTTTTGGTGCTGAAGAGAGCTGCACAGCACAGCACAGCTTCGAGGTAATCAGGTAATTTTTCGTGTACTTATTTTAGGAGAATGGATCCAGTGCTTGGCTCTTCTATGCATTAGTATGCTAGGCGACTTTTTTTTCATAGTTTTCTTCACCTTTTTTTTATTGAAACTTGAAAAATTGTAAACTTTTTCTAAAGAATAATAATTATAGACACTAAAAAAATTTAAAAAAATCCACACAAATAAAGACTTACCGTGAATGGTTTAGAGACCACCTTTATTAGGGACTAAAAAGTTAGTCCCTAATCCACTCATAGTAAATCTCGATTTATATAGAGTTTTTAATTTTTTTGTATCTATATCTTTCATACTTTAGATATTCTTTAGAAAGAGTTTATAATTTCGCAAATTTAAATTAAAAACATGAAGAAAACTATAAAAAAAAAGTCGACCTAACATACTAATGCATAGAAGAGTCATTTGCACTGAATCCATTCTCCCATTTTAGCGAATGCATCAATACAATAGTTTGCTTCTCTATTTTTTAACTTGAAGAAAAACAAAGTGCTTATGTTGTGTGTTATCTTTATTTAACTACAAATCTGAATAACTTTGCAAAATATTTTTAGTGTTAATATCAATTAAACATTGAGTAAAATATCGTTTTGGTCCTTTTTAGATAGCATTTTTCTCAATTTAGTCCTTCTTAGACGATGGCCTTTTTTCAATTTAGTCCTTTTTAGATTAATCAATTATCAATTTCGTCCTTACCGTTAAAATTACTAATGGAGTTTGCTGAGTTGGATAATTTGGAGTAAATTTATAATTTTTAAATAATAGTAGGGTTTTTAATGTAATTATTTTGGGACAATTTTATAATTTTCACAAATTAAAAAAGAAACACTGTACCATTTTTAATTTGTGAAAATTATAAAATTTTCCAAAATAATTACATTAAAAACTCTCTTAATATTTAAAAATTATAAAGTTACCCCAAATTATCCACCTCAGCTAACTCCGTTAGTAATTTTAACGATAAGGACCAAATTGATAATTGATTAATCTAAAAAGGACCAAATTGAGAAAGGCCATCTAAGAAGGATCAAATTGAAAAAAATGCTATCTAAAAAGGACCAAAATAATATTTTACTCATTAAACATTTGTAATCTAGAGTTTATTTATTATTTAATTTAATTATTGATATCGTTGATATATTACATTAATTGTCTTGCGTCTCTAGCTAGTCCGTTAAATAAAGAAGGAATCCTACACGTATTTTATTTTCTTTTACGTTTGTGAATTAGGAGAGGAGATATCCTTGTTTATATTAGTTTTTATTGATATTAAAAAAATAGTATTAAATGATTAAAAAATGTATATATATACTGAAATTTAATATATATTTTATAGTATTAAACTTTTATAAGAAGATGTTTTTCTTACATTTTTTTTGTTTCTGACTGAAACTTTGTGGAATTCATTAAGAAGGCGTAAGAGACCACGTTCTGACTTTTAGGCTTTTTTTTTTTTTAATATAAAACAAATTAAAAGACTTAACAGTGTTTTAATAGAGTTAAGAAAAAAAGGCGACATGAAAAAAATAACGCATGTCATATTTTCATAAACAAATCTGAGAAAAACAATATAAAAAAATAAATATAAATTTTTTCCTATCTAAATTACTCTTATCTACTACCCTTGCGGTTAAATTACATGACATTGTTTTTATTTTAAAAAATTATAGTTCAACCTATATATATATTTGAAATTTCTATAAGGCAAGATCATAGAAGCTCAATTTCCAATTAGTCCAAATTTTTTAAATATAAAATTCATTTTTTTTAAAAAAAAGAAATTTTTTTTGTCTCTCGTCTATTAAAATTAAGAGAGAAACAAAGTGTGAGTAGGTCCACCTCCTCAATAGTAACACCCATTTATTTATTAAAAAAAATTAACTATAAATGATAGGGCCTAAAATGACTAGAGTATATAGTTTTTTTTTTTTTTTTAGCTAGAACTAAACTTGTTATTAAGCTTGAAGGGAGATTGAATACCCCTCTCTTACTAAAATATTTTTATATTTATTTTATATAAATATGTGTGTTTAACTAATTAACATAAAATATTCTCTTTTACATTACTATATATATATATATATATATATATATATATTATAGAAGAAATAAAAATTTATTAAAAAGGAGATCTAAAATCAATGATTAAAAAATAATAGATGAGTAAAAAATTTTGTTTGGAAAGAACAAAAAATATTGTATCAATAAAAAGACCGGAGTGTAAAATATTTCATTTGAACTTCCTAAAATTCAGTTTAAATTGATTAACCAGATGAATTAATTTGTTCCTATAATTTACTTTAATTTTTATAATTGGGTTTCTATACTTATTTGTTATTTTTAATTAACCAATTTACTACTGTTAAATTCCTTTCAATTAATTCAATTCAATTTCACTTACACAATCTACATCAATCCCACTTAAATTCTCCTACTACATAGAAAAATAGTTATATTTGATGAATGAAAGACAAGAATGTGGTACACAATTAGCTATAGGGCTCTAGAGATTTTTTTTTCCCAATAACAATTTTAAAAAATTTCTAATACTTGTGTGTCATATACGTTGTGTGATTAATTAGAACTTGATGCTAGAGCCTAATTTAAAAAAAACTTCAATCATATAAGCACAAATTAAATGGCAGATAATTCTAAAGTATAATGACAAATTACAAGTTAATAGAGACCAAAATACAAAAATTAAAATTATATATAGAAACCTAATTAAAAATTAGAGTAAACTATAGGGACCAAATAGTGTATTTTCAAAATTTATAGACTAAATAGTAGTTTGACCAATAATTTGAGGACTAAAAAACAATTTATCTCTTATTTTTTTCATCTTATTGGAATTAATGAATTATAAATCACATCTGCCAATATCTTATGAGAGAACTATCAATTTAGTCCTTGAAAGATACAGACGGTTTTAATTAATATTTGAAAAATTAAATAGTGTTCTAAAATAGTTCAAGCAAAATTACTTCTAAGTAAAGTCATCAAAACGCGTCCAATCCGGTAGCTTGACTTGTTTAACTCACATATTAGGTTGACCCGTTTAACCCACTTAACCTACGAGTTGGCTTATCTAACTCGCAGGTTAAGTGAGCTGATTTACTTTGGACTCATTTATAAATAAGCCTAAACTCTCCTAACTTGAATTAAGTGAGCAGTGATTAATTTTTTCGACTCTAACCCATCTTGATCATAATTTAAAATATTAAAAAAATATATAATTAAGAACATTATAATTTTTTATTATAATTTAATTATAGATAAAATAATTATATATTATATTATTAAAATTTATAATTTAACATATATATATATATATATATATATATATATATTTGATATATGTATATATGATACATATGTATCATATATGGTACAATGCAATCTGTCTGCCAGGCAGAGGGATTGCATTGTTTTTAATAAAAATAATAATAAAAATCTGTTTGGGCCCGAGACAGATTATTAGTAGCAAAATGATAAAATTGGGGTGATTAGGTAATACTTTTTTGAGAAGAAAAATTTTGGTGTTTAAAATTTTAGAAGAGGGTTTGTAGGTAAAATTGTCACAATAAAGACTCTGATTTTATGTGCATCGTTGTGAAGCTCCTAGATATAGACACTAATAATTATACTGCTACTATGCAAATGGATAAAACACGTTGATAAAATTGTTGTAAATAAAAATATTATCTATAATTATTAATCGTCAGAAATATTATTATTTTATTAATAATTTATTTCGACGGTCAAAATTTAATTTTTGATAAAAGTATAATTTTTCAATAATTAAGTGACCATCAAAATTTAGGGTGTTAAAAACACTCATTTTTCTTGTAGTATTAATAGGAAAAGAAGCCATTTTCGATGAAGAGTTGACATTAATATGTATATACTTATAAAAATTCACCGCAAAAAAAAAAAGAGACGTAATTGAAATTTAATGTAATGTTTGATGAGGATATAAAATGTGTAGCTCCTCTCCCTATATATATTTGCTTATTGGAGGCCCATAAAATGTTATGCTAATTAATTTTTGTTATTCAAATGATATAATGTAGCCTCATTTTGTATTTTGCTTGTACAGGTACTAAAGAGAGAAAAAATATTAAAATTAAATGGGAAGATTAATATTGAACTTTTGCCAGTACTTTTTGGAAACGTACATCAGCAAAGACCCTTATTTGATGTGCATCATTATGAAGTACCTGGAGACTGACGATAATTATTATATTTATAATAAGAATGTAACGGTTTTTCTTATCCATCCTGAAGAAATGGGTCGTGTGGTAGCTGCGGCTAGTAATTATGTGTTTTATAATGAGATTGAAATAAACGAAGTTGTGATTGGTGGCGAAAAGTTGCAACAATTGATTCAAGAATTGCATGCTCAACAATCTATTCTTGTGAATTGTTATGGTTTGTGTTTGGCATTTATAAGTGATTCTTTAGGAAGAAACGGAACTTATTACCCACTTTTTGAGTTGTTCGATTGGTCAAAATATGGAGTTATTGTATCTGATCATTTCTCATATAATGGATGGGGTACCGGAAACAACAGAGCCCAGCAGAGCAGAGATATTTGGGCGACAAAAGGATTTCCTCCATCCGAAAGGTATCATAAATTTGGTAGCTATAACGATAGCATTCCTTGGAAAGGCGATGAATCTCAAGTGATTAGATTGAATGGTAATGATATGTTCATAAGTTGCAAAGATGGTCCAATTCTTCTGTGGAAAGTTGATCGCTCAGGTGGAGATATAAGGAATGTGAGATTGATGGGAGAGATTGATGGGATTGAGGATAAGGCTAGAATTGAAGTCAATGGTGTTACGTTAAAGGGAGGTAAGCTGCTAGCATTGCGTGAAGAGCTGTTCGGGCGTCAAGTAATGGCTAATGCTCAAGGTTGGTGTTTGTACTACACTAGAGGACAAAGAGGTATATATTGTTATTATAGAATAACTTATTGTCTTGAATGGGATAAATATGGAGTTCCTACTTTTGGAGATTCTCTCTTGTGGAGTCGTATGAGTTATTTGAGTGAGGAACCTATTACTGAAGTAGTAATTTCCACAACCACAAGTGGAAGCAAGAATAATAATGAGAGTGGTTGTGAGGCAAAGTTAAAGGAGAAGGAGAGAGAGTTAAATGACTATAAACTACAAGTAAAGGAGAAGGACAAAAAATTGGATCTTCTTCAACGGTCCCTCGAGGAGAAACAACAAGAGTTGGAGAATTGTGAAGAAAAGTTGAAGAAATCGAAGGAGAGAGAAGTTGGAGTTTTAGAGGAGCGTCTAAAAGATAAAGAGCAAGAACTTTTAAAGAGTAAATCACAGTTGGAAGAGAAAGAGAGAGAATTAGATGACTATAAACTACATGTGAAGGAGGAGAAGGATGAGAAATTGGATCTTCTTCAACGGTCCCTTGAGGAGAAACAAAAAGAGTTGGAGGATTGTGAAGAAAAGTTAAAGAAAGCGGAGGAGAGAGAAATTGGAGTTTTAGAGAAGCGTCTAAATGATAAAGGGCAAGAACTTTTAAAGTGTAAATCACGGTTAGAAGAGAAAGAGAGAGAATTAGATGATTATAAACTACATGTGAAGGGGAAGGACGAGAAATTAGATCTACTACAACAGTCCTTCAACATGAAACAACAAGAGTTAGAGGATTGTGAAGAAAAGTTGAAGAAAGTGAACGAGAGAGGAATTGGATTTTTAGAGAAGCATCTAAAAGAAGAACTTTTAAAGTGCAAATCACGATTTAAAGAGAAAGAGAGAGAATTAGATGACTATAAATTACAAGTGATGGAGAAGGACGAGAAATTGGATCTACTGCACCAGTTCCTCGAGGAGAAACAACAAGAGTTAGAGGATTGTGAAGAAAAGTTGAACAAAGTGAAGGAGAGAGAACTTGGAATTTTTGAGAAGCGTCTAAAAGAGAAAGGGCAAGAACTTTTGAAGTGTAAATTACAGTTGAAAGAGAAAGAGAGAGCATTAGATGACTATAAACTACAAGTGATGGAGAAGGACGAGAAATTAGATCTACTACAACAGTCTATCGAGGAGAAACAACAAGAGTTGGAGGATTGTGAAGAAAAGTTGAAGAAAGTGACAGAGAGAGAACTTGGAGTTTTAGAGAAGCGTCTAAAAGAGAAATGGCAAGAACTTTTAAAGTGTAAATCACAGTTAAAAAATAAGGAAAAAGAATTGTGTCGTGTAGAGGAGATAGAAAATGAAATAAAAGAACGTGAATCACAAAAGAAGAATATAGAAGAAGAACTGCGTCTTTGCAAATTACAATTAGAAGAGAAGGAGAGAGAACTAAAAGTTAAAGAGCATGAACTTTTAAAGTGTAAATCACATTTAGAAAAGAAAGAGAAAAAGCTAAATTGTAAAAGGACGCTAATTAAGGCACAAGAAGAAGAAGAAGAAGAAGAAGAAGAAGAAGAAGAAGAAGAAGAAGAAGAAGAAGAAACTAGTATGTAATTTTCTATGAGGAATTATTTGTATAAAAAAGCTTGTTTATATACTTTGTTTCAAATTGATTGTCTGTGTGAAGTGTGATTTCTTTAGTATTATTTGCAATTTCTTTTAATATGATACTTTTGTGTGAAGTGTGATTTGTTTTATATTTCTAATCAATAAGACATGTTGTTGGAGTTTGTTATAAACATTTTAATTTTTTTATTGTCAAATTTAGAATTTAAAAATCTTATTATTACAATATTCAACTCAAATTTGTCTTCGAAAACCTCCCCATCAATGTGACACTACGAGAAAAAAAAGCAAATTTACTACTAATATTTTAGTAGCAAAATAGAAGATGAAATGAGAATTGAAGTAATAATTATGAGTAGCTAGTTAGTAACTTCAAGCAGCATAATACACTTTAAAGTCTTTAACCATAATTGCCGAAAATAACTAATATAAAATAACATTCCTCAATTATACACTCACTATAACATTTTTGCCTTTTTACAACACACAAAAACCGTTTAAAAGGAGTAAAATTAGAGCTTTTTCAGAAAACAAGCAAGATTCTAAGGGCACGTTCATTGGGTAGAAATAGAAATGGAAATGAAAACGAAAACGGAAATGGAATGCATTTGATGTGTTTAGTAGTAAAAGTTTGGTAATGGAAATGGAAAGGGAATGTACTAAAATGACAATTTTATCCCTTATATTAAAATAATAGAAAGAAAAGAAGGTTATAATTATGTCAAATCATGTCAAATAAGAAGGGTATAATAGATATTTTATAACTTTTTTTTAAAAGTTGATGAAAATGAAAAAAATGAAAAAGTAAGTGGGACCCGATGGATCCCACCATTTCTATTTCCATTTCCTTCCATGTTTCTAGTAAATGAACATGGCCTAGAGGTTAATATCGAAAGGCAATTATTACAACTTATCTATGGATGTTAGATCTACTTACAAATTATCTCCTTAGCATAAAAGAATCCATGACTTGAACTTCACATTCTTCACTACCAAGAACCAAGATATATTTAAAATTTCTCATACCAAACTAAAATAGATGTGGGTCATGAATTGCTTATTTATAGTATTAAAAGGCACCCTAAAAAACTTCATGAAGCCCTTAAACTTTAGTTTAGAAATTAGACTAAATGGTCAATTCAATTAATTATAAATTCACATGTTTGTTAAGAAAATGTTTATATTTAGTATTTGATCATGTCTTGTACATAATTGTTTCTAATAAATATATAATACTAGAGAAAAAATATTGAATGAATGGCATGCTTAAAGTGTCAACTTTGTTTTTTTTTTTTGTTGTTAGAATGATAAATAATTTATTTTATTTTTAATCTTTTGGAGATTGAAAGGAGAACATTGGGCTATAATAGTAAATTCGCTGTCTTTCCTTCCCTCCATTTCTGATGCAGCGGTGTTTTTGTTAGTTTTTTTTTTTAATGTTTTAACTTTACCCACGGTGTTGGTCGTTGCTATAAGTCCTTTTGGGTTTTTGAAAAAAATGAAAAAAAAAATTGGTTTAGATAATAAAGTATATACTACGAAAGATAATGGCCAAAATCTTATTTTGATCATTTATGTTTTATCTGAGTTTTAAATTAGTCATTTATGTTTTAAAAGTTTTAAATAAGTTTTTTATGTTTTTAAGTTGTTCCAAATAAGCCCTTTAACCAGATATCGTTAATATTTTCCCTTAAATGATGACATGGATAGCTGATGTGGACAAAATCTCGTTCTCTTCTACTTGTCATTTTAAACTAATGCAGATGATATTGAGCTATGTAAAAATCAAAATAAACTAAAACAGAGGCTAAATATATACGTACATTTACTAAAAAGAAAGGCCAAATAAACAAGAACACGAAATATATATATATATATATTAAAACAGATGTCACATAGGAGAGGGATTTTGTCCACATCAGCTGTCCGCATCATCATTTAACGGAGAACACTAACTGTGTTAGGCAAAAGGGCTTATTTAGAATAACTTGCAAACACACAGAACTGATTTAGAACTTTTGAAACATAAAAGATTGATTTAGAACTTCGATGAAACTTAAAGGACTAAAATGAAATTTTAGCTTTAAATTTTATTTTTTTGGCCTTGTCAATTTACCAACATATTTTATTTATTGAGAGGAAGGATCTCTACGTAAAATTATTTCATGTAATCCGAATTTCTCAAATATACTACGTGAAGGAATTTTTGTAGACACTTCTCATCGTTTCTTTCCAGCCAACAAAATTTTTATTAATTTTTAGTAAGTATTCATTTAATTTGATAAAGAGAATTCGAAATAGGATTTGGATGTGGAGGGGTCGAGCTCATTCTCTGATAGAGAGAGAAAGAATAATAGATCATTTTTTTTTAAAAAAAAAAATACAATAGATCAATTAAGCTTAAGTTCTCTGCTCTTCGAAATATTGTTTGATCACCTTTTTTTTAATGAAAATTTAAACCTTTTTATATATAGATATATTCACTCTATCTTTTATGTGTAGGATTAAAAAAAATGCAATTTACAGCTACTCCAAAATAAGTAATAACATTATATTGGTGGCTATAATATACCAATGATAATAATAGGTTGAAAAAAGTTTGATTCAAAAGAATATTTTTTTCAACGAAAAAAAAAACAAAAGAACATTTTTATGTTAGAAAAATAATTAAAAAAAATTTCCTTACAAAACCAAGACAGCTTAAAATAAATAGTAAATTACACTATCTTCTCTTTAAAAATCCTTAAATTACACTCTATTCTTTCTCTAAAAATGTATGTTTATTATTTATATAACTAAAAATGTAAATGACTAATATAAAATCATATTTTTTAAAAAATAAAATAATGATTTTAAACTCAAAATAAATAACAGTAAAATAAATGTTTATAAATTATTTTAAAAAATTAATAACTTCATTAAAAATATTTTAGTTAAAATGATCAAATTTGTAGATTTTTTAATTTTCTAGAGAAGAAAAATGTAATTTTAAATTAAATAGATAATAATAAGAGTAATTTACACGTACTCATTTTTCTTGAGAGATCCTTAAATTACACTCCCCTTCCCTCTATTTTAAAAACAATTTTTCAAATTATCATTTTAATATTATTTATTTTGAGTTAAAATAATTATTTTATTTTACTTTGATTTTTAAAAATAATTTTTTATATTAGTCAAATACATATTTAATTGTATAAATAATAAACATAAAAATATTTTGGACAAAATAAATAAAATTGTAATTTTTTAATCTCTAAAAAAATTATAAATTTTTAAAATAAAAAAAGAAAAAAGTGTAATTTAAAGATATCCTAAGAATAATTTACTTTAATAATAACGATGAGCAAAAATAATTACGAAATTTCAAAAATTAATTTAGAGAGAAATATAAATAGCGGGAAACGAGGGCCCGAGAATTCCTGGCATGGTCTCGAACTTCTGAGGAGGGAAGGGAGAGAGAAAGGCCTAAAACACTGTCCTCTCTCTCTTCGATCCGGACTTTCTCTCTCTAATCTCTTTCTTCCTTCAATCTCACAATTTTCCTACATTCTGTTCGTCATGAAGAACGATGCATCGATCACGACATTCGGTATATTTTTCTTTTTGTTTCTTATTTTGGCGCCAGAATTTGTATCTTGAAGCTCTAATGGATTAATTAATTTTAGCTTTATGCGGTAGCTTATTGTTTGTGTAATTAGGGATTTTTCATTTTTCATTATCTATTTGGAGGTTTTGTTTTCGAGGAATCCAGCTATATATATATATGCTTGCATTAATTGTTTACACTTTTCAATGATTTTAGCTAGAGAGTCATTTTAATTCCGTTACGTTTATTCTGTTAAAGAGCCAACGAAGATTAACTCATTTGTAAGTTTTATGGAGTTGGAGACAATGGGTGGTCAATTTGGTTTCTCCGCATTTTTAGTACTTGAAAAACAAGAAATCTAATTTTATGATTGTCAATTTGAATAGGTGCTTTTTCTTGCAAATTTATAATTTATGTGCTAAGTTGTTCGAATATACTCATTTGTAGATTCTGTGTGCATTAAATGATCTTGTTTATGTGCTGAAGTTAATCGTTTCCTTATGTATATTTCATTAGGCTTCAGAAGAAGTTTGGGATAAATCGTTCCCCTAGAAGGAGATTTGGGATTTGTTCTTATTTGGTATGTGTCAACTATAACTTTATTGAGCTGAAATCTGGCTAAATGGGACTACGAAATAAGTTAAAGGCAAGGATTAAGAGGAGCCATCTCTACACATTTGCTTGCCTTCGGCGGAGTGGAACTACCCATGATCGTCCTCATTCCCTTGAAGGTCCTGGTTTTTCAAGAATTGTACATTGCAACCAGTCTCATCTCCATGAAAAGGGCCCCCTATTTTATTGCCAGAATGATATATCAACTACAAAATACAATATTGGCACATTTTTGCCTAAGGCACTCTTTGAGCAATTCCGAAGGGTTGCTAACATATACTTCCTTGTGGCTGCATGCCTCTCAGCTTCTTCACTCTCACCATTCTCTCCTGTGAGCATGATTGCTCCTTTGGCATTTGTTGTTGGGCTTAGTATGGCAAAGGAAGCTTTGGAAGATTGGCGGAGGTATCGTCAGGATGTCATAGTTAATCACCGGAAAGTTAGTGTCCATAGAGACAATGGTACTTTTGATTTCAAGCAATGGCAGGACATTAAGGTTGGGGATGTAGTCAAAGTAGATAAGGATGAATTTTTTCCTGCTGATTTGCTTTTCTTGTCATCAAGTTATGAGGATGGGATATGCTATGTGGAAACTATGAATTTAGATGGTGAGACGAATTTGAAGGTGAAAAGATCTTTGGAGGTTACCATGCTTCTTTATACTGATGAAGCTTTCAAAGATTTCACAGGATCAATACGTTGTGAAGACCCAAATCCTAGTCTTTATACATTTGTTGGAAACTTTGAATATGAACGTGAGATTTATCCTCTTGATCCTAGTCAAATTCTCCTCCGAGATTCGAAGCTCAGGAACACTGATTTCATCTATGGGGTGGTCATTTTCACGGGTCACGAAAGCAAAGTCATGCAAAATTCTACAAGATCTCCTTCGAAAAGGAGCAAAATAGAGAAACAGATGGATTACATCATATACCTGCTTTTCTCTGTTCTTCTTTTGATATCCTTGGTCAGTTCAGCAATATTTGCTGTAAGGACTAGATTTCAAACAACAACATGGTGGTACTTAAGGCCCAAGGAATCTGAGGTTCAGTATAATCCGAATGATCCTGCATTGGCTGGGTTGAGTCATCTGGTTACTGCACTCATTCTTTATGGGTATTTGATACCCATATCACTTTATGTGTCAATTGAGGTTGTGAAGGTTTTACAAGCAACATTGATTAATCAAGACTTACTTATGTATCACGAAGAAACAGGAACTCCAGCTAATGCACGAACATCAAATTTGAATGAAGAGTTGGGCCAGGTGGACACTATACTTTCTGATAAGACTGGCACTTTAACCTGCAATCAGATGGATTTCTTAAAGTGCTCCATTGCTGGTGCTGCATATGGTTTGACTTCCAGTGAAGTTGAACTAGCTGCAGAAAAGCATATGGCTTCTAATCCAGGGGAAGAGGATGATTTCTTTAGTTCACCTAAGGATAAAGCACATGTTTCATGGGAAAACTTCGAACTGGAGACTGTTGTTACTTCTAAGGGTGATGAAGTTCAAAAGACTTCCATTAAGGGTTTCAGCTTTGAGGACAACCGCCTCATGAATTGTAATTGGCTGAAAGAGCCCAATCGTGATGTCCTTTTGTTGTTTTTCCGCATCCTAGCTGTTTGTCACACTGCCATTCCTGAGCTGAATGAGGAGACTGGAGTTTTAACTTATGAGGCTGAATCACCTGATGAAGGGGCTTTTCTTGTAGCTGCAAGAGAATTTGGTTTTGAGTTTTCTAGAAGAACTCAAGCTAGTGTTTTCATCCGTGAAAAGCTTTCACCTTCCGAACAAGCTGTTGAAAGGTGAAGAGTTACAATTCTTTTAATTGTTTATATCATATTCTTTTTCTGCGGTTTTTTTTCCTTAAAAAAAAACTTTTTGGGCTGAATTACAGAGAGTACAAAATCCTGAACCTATTGGACTTCACGAGCAAAAGAAAGCGAATGACGGTGATCGTGCGTGATGAGGAGGGCAGCTTGCTTCTAATGTGCAAAGGGGCTGATAGGTTGGCTTATGCTATTTATTATTCTTGTGTTAAGTATTCACCGCATAATGAATTTATATTAATAACCAAGTAAGAGTTTCAATTATATTTTAAATTCGAATGAATCATGAAAAAAATTCAAATCTCATTCAGTCTCGTTAATCGTAGAGTTTGAGTGTACTTCGTTCTAGTTTTCTGTTTAATCAACACAACTTTGAGAGGTCCAGAGAAGAAGCATACAAACATATACATATGTTGACACAAATATTTTCAATACCTCTTTACAAACTTTGACATTCAACTTCGCTTTGTTTGGTTATGCAGTATCATATTTGATCGATTGGCAAAGAATGGGAAGACGTATTTGGAGGCAACTACTAAACATTTGAATGAATATGGAGAAGGTGGCTTGAGAACACTAGCCCTGGCTTATAGAAAGCTTGATGAGGAAGAGTACAATGTCTGGAACAACGAGTTTCAGAAAGCCAAAATGAATGTCGGACCTGACAGAGAGTCGGTGCTCGAGCAGTTATCTGAAACGATGGAAAAAGAGCTGACTCTGGTTGGGGCCACTGCCGTGGAAGACAAACTGCAAAAAGGGGTAGGCTTTTATCATTCACGACTTGTTTGGGCAAGACACAAAATTTTATTTTTTTTTAAAAAAAATTTCAGAAGCACTTAGTTTGAAAAATTGTGCTCGGATAAACTCTTGAAAAGTTGAAAATTATTTTTAGAGTTGGTCTATGATGTAACTTGTTGTATGCATGCAATGTAATATCGGCCGATAGGATTATGACATGTGGGTAGGAGTAGGATGATTTGAGATGCAATGCAATTTCCCACATGTCACAATCCTATCGATAGAAATTACATTAAAAGAAAAGTACCCTTAGTAAAATTTTATATTTCTGAATATATCCTTATTTATTTTAAGTTTAATAACAATAACAAATATTTATAATGATTTTTCTATTTTAAAGTACATTAATATATATTTAATTAATTAAAATAATAATCATAAATAACAAAATTTCATTAATTTGAATTTATAATGTATTTAACTAACATTTTATTAAATTAATAAAGTAATTAACATTTTTATATTTATTTTTTTAATAAAAGTTAATAAATATTTATACTCATTTCTCTATTTAGTAATATTTTAAATTTATATTTGCTCTTTTTAATAATTTTACATTCAAAAGCACTTATACAAATTATTTCTTAGCTACTAATAAAAGTACTTTTCAATTAAATATTACTGTTTTTCTCTTCCTCAACCTTTCTATAACTTTTTTTTCTTCTCATCAGGTACCCCAATGCATTGATAAACTTGCACAAGCTGGTCTCAAGATCTGGGTTTTGACTGGGGATAAAATGGAAACTGCCATCAACATTGGGTCTGTCTACAAAATATTATTTAACCACACTAAACTGTTCCATTTCTCTTCTGATGATTGAGTTTGAAGTTACCTAAAGTGCATTTATAAACATGGTCTATTTTATTGTGCCATGCAGTTTTTCTTGTAGTTTGCTTAGACAGGGTATGAAGCAAATTTGTATAACTACTCAAGATTCAGACTCAATTCCCAATTTTGACAAAGAGGTATTTATCTCATTGAGAAAGAGTAAAGAAATTTACTTTATGGACATGGTTTTCATCTGATTTTAGACCTAGTCCTTCTACTACTTCAGGCCATCAAGGGGAACATTTTGAATCAAATTATCAATGCCTCACAAATGATAAACTTAGAGAAAGATCCACATGCTGCATTTGCATTAATTATTGATGGGAAGACTCTGGCATATACTTTAGAGGATGATATGAAGCATCACTTTTTAGGACTGGCTGTTGATTGTGCTTCCGTGATTTGTTGTCGTGTGTCTCCCAAGCAAAAGGCGTTGGTAGGACTTTCTTCCCCTTTCTCATTTCTACTTTTGTGGCTTCTCTTCTAATATTTGACAGTATGCACAATGACACACAAGGCTCCATTAGCGTTTAACATGAAAAAGTTTAAGCGGGGCCAATTAAGTGCCATTGTGCATAGTTTCCAGAAAATAAAGAAGCACAATGTTTTATTCTTACAAGTGCCTTCAGGTAACAAGGTTAGTGAAAGAAGGTACTGGGAAGACCACTTTAGGAATAGGTGATGGTGCAAATGACGTTGGTATGATTCAAGAAGCAGATATTGGCATTGGTATCAGTGGGGTTGAAGGTATGCAGGTTAGTGGTGTACATTTCAGCTCTTTCTGAATAGTTGTGTCACGCAATGCATATCGTGTATTCCAAGCTGTATTAATGCATCATATACTTCTGATTTCAAACACAACTCGAATTTTAGTTTTTTTCTTTGTAAATTCTTTTATAGCCTCAGTTACTTTGTTTTCAAAAATGGGAAGTGGATGAGTTAGAAATATGGAACTTGTTATGTATGTCTACATTTTGAGTCCAATTTCTCAAATTTCCATGGGGCAATTTTCTTGTGATATTGTCAAGGCCTTCCATTTCTCTATTTGTGATGTATAATAAACTAGTGAATGGAGAGGCCCAACTTATCTCTGCATTGTTATTATATCATCTTCAGAAAAATTCCTTTGCTTTTAAATATATATATATATATATAGCTTTCTTCACTCCAAAAAAAGCTTCATGGATTTGTTTTATTTGACTTAAATCATCGACTGTTCAATTTTTTTTTGGGCGAAGCCATTCAAAATTTAAATTCAGCATATTTGTATGCCTTCCTTAATATGATATAGTGTAAATAGGCTAAAAGTTCTCATCAAAACCTTATGTAAAGTATTATTGTTGTGATTTATGATCCACCACCACCAATAACCTGTGGACACTCTTTAAGTTGTTATTCTCATTCTTGAAAGTCAAGATAGTGCACATTTTAGGTTTTTGTTTTGGAAGCATATGTGAGATTTCTAGAAATTGTGGAGCTCAAACTTGCAACTTCTTTTCAGGCGGTGATGGCTAGTGACTTTTCTATTGCCCAATTTAGATTTTTGGAGCGGCTTTTGGTAGTCCATGGACATTGGTGTTACAAGAGAATAGCGCAAATGGTGATAACTAATTGATATTCATGTTCATCTTTATTTTTATTCTCACAATGTCACTTTATTATAAAATTGATGATGATATGCTACACATGCAGATATGCTATTTCTTCTACAAAAACATAGCATTTGGCCTTACTATCTTCTATTTCGAGGCCATGACAAGCTTCTCTGGGCAATCGGTTTATGATGACTGGTATATGATATTGTTTAATGTTGTTCTTACTTCATTGCCTGTCATTTCACTCGGAGTTCTTGAACAAGATGTTTCTTCAGAAGTTTGCTTACAGGTTTGACCTCTTCACATCACATTCCTTTATTGTATTTTTCACCCTGATAAGTATAGATACGGATACAAACACGGACACATTGACACGTCAAATTTTAAAAAATATATAATAGAACACGACACGGCAAATATATATCTTTAAAATTTTTTTAGGTGATATACTATTGCTTTATATTCTAAGCAATTTACACTATTATTTTTTAAATCAAATTTGTTAAATCTCAAATACAACAAAAACAATCAAAAAAGAACTTTAATAGTCTAATTAAAATGAGTTCTTTAGATTTTTATTCATTTATTTTATGGTATTTTCCTAATTTTTTTGGATCATTCTTTACTTAACTCAAATATGAACCATATTCGACGATTGTTAAAGTTATTTTTTTTCATATTTGTTCTAAGTCAAATAAATTAAATAACTATAATTTTTTAATGATTTTTTTTATTTTGACTATAATTAAAATTAGTAGTTATATGATAAAATGATTTACTTCCTTAAAATATTAAAAAAAACAATGTTGAGTATTATTTGAAAACGCTGAAAATGTCTTTTAGACATCTATTTTGACAATGTTTCTAAAAAATACTTTTTGTTAAACTTTATGAAACGCATTTTTGGTTGCATTTCCTGTTCTCAATGAAAATGAAAATAAGAAATGGCGAAACAAACACACCCTCTATGCAAGTGTTATGGTGTGTTGGTGTCATGTCAATCACTTTATATAGGTTTCATTTTCACCCATGTTAAATAATAAATAGTTGAAATAACGCACCCAACCTATGTAGTTCTCATGAGTTGCTCTCTGCATGCAGTTTCCTACATTGTATCAGCAAGGCCCCAAGAACTTATTTTTTGACTGGCATAGAATATTAGGATGGATGGGCAATGGTCTTTATTGCTCCCTCATCATCTTCACTCTCAACATCCTCATCTTCTACGACCAAGCCTTCCGTTCCGACGGCCAAACCGCCGACATGGCAGCCGTTGGTACCACAATGTTCACTTGCATAGTTTGGGCTGTGAATTGCCAAATTGCCCTCACAATGAACCATTTCACATGGATCCAACTCGTACTCATCTCAGGAAGTATAGCCTTTTGGTACATCTTTCTCTTCATATATGGCATGCTTTCTCCATATTACTCCAAAACAGCCTACCAAATACTTCTTGAAGTTCTTGCCCCTGCACCCATGTACTGGATGACCACCCTTTTGGTGACATTTTCTTGCAATCTTCCTTATTATGCACACATATCATTGCAAAGATGTACAAGTCCCTTGGATCATCATATCATACAAGAGATCAAGCATTACAGGAAGGACATTGAAGATCAACGAATGTGGAGGAGGGAGAAGTCTAAAGCAAGACAAGAGACCAAGATTGGATTCACTGCAAGAGTGGAAGCAAAGATAAGGCAGTTGAGAGGGAAGCTGCACAAGAAGCAAGCCTCTTTGCCTATGATGTCTCCAACAAAATGACACTACATATAAATTATTTAACTGTTTTTTGTTTTCTTTTTGGTTAATTTATTCTTCTATTGTTTTATTCTTTTGGTACAGATCTATGTATGATGCATGTAATTCTTATATCAAATTGTGGTTAAGAATCAAGTGGTAATGAAAAGAAAAAAAATGAAGCAGCTAATTTGTCTAGGGGTCTAACTTAGAAAAGTCTTAATTCTTTTTTTCTTTAGTTGCTTTATTGTTTTTTAAAATGTTATAGCACAAAGGAGACTAATTTGAAACAAGTAATTATTAGGTTTTGGATTGAAGTGTTAAAAATTTAACTCATATACCTTGTATTAATTCAAAAATATAAAAGCTTATAAGGTGTTGAAATTGAGATTTGTGTTCAATAATTTTAAATTTAAATACTCAAAAGATGATATTACAAAATATAAAATTGCTAAAGTTAATCCGACGCAATCCAAGCTAAATATCTTAAATTTGGTCTTCTATATGGAGAAATTTTTACCAAATAAATTATGGAAATTATTTTGGAAAATGAAACCATTTCTAACTAATTTTTTGACAAAAAAACCATTTCTACCTTTTCTTTTGGACAGCCTAAGTCATTTATACTTCTATTTTTTGGCCAATGTCATCTAAGGCATTTATATTTAAAAGTATTTAATTTGTAAGAGACTAAAACATATGCAACAACTTTGAGCTTAAAAGATTCGTTTTGGATATATTATATTGGGATTGCACAAAAAGCATTTGCACAAAAATGTGTGGGCCCAATCACCCTCTTAGTAACTTTAGGATATTAATAATCTCGGAATAAATCATCAATCGAGATGGACAATCAAAATTAAGATCATGGCCGAGAATCATAGCCGAAAATTGGCAATTGCACAGTCTACTAAAATTATTTCAGCAGATCCACTCCATGTTCCCTCTTCAAAGGACAATTGGTCCACACTGCTGTGCAACTTATGCCACATCTACTGCTACTCAAAGGGAGAAACAATAAGTCAATAATCAATAGAACATTTGATGTTCAGGCCAAAAAAAATAGGAACATTTGATGTTATTTAATAAAACACGTTAATCACAAACAAATTAGAAAATAGATTAGGTACTGTGTTATTGTCTAAAAGAGAGAAAGATATGGCAAATGGGTATTTCTTGAACAACAACATAGCACACACCAAATGATCCATTCTCTCATATTTGATGATTAGTTCTCTTTAAGGCAGATTTGGAAGGTAATGGTTATAGTGGTCAAAGCACATGTATTAAATGGAATGGTCAAACCACTTTTCTTAAAATTGGTCATCAATGTTTTAAAACAAGTTATTATCTTGAAACTTTGCTTGTTCCTTTTTTATTTTTTTGTGTAATCCTGTTAAAAGTAAATTGTGTGCTGACGTGGCATGATGAAAACTTATAACAAATTATATTACGCTTTCTTCAACTTCGGAGCTCCAAACATGTTTTTGCCAAAATGAAAGAAGAAAGCAACAACGAGTGACACGGCCAACTCACCTCCCTCGCGATGCTATGAACCCATCGTCAACTAGGTATGACTACCAAGCTCATGAACATAAAATTTATTTGTTGTGTAGATAATTTCCCCCATTTTTTGGAGTCCATCGTTCCCTTTATTGATGAATCTTGTAATATTTACTTGGGGGTTGATGTTTACTCTCTAGTTATGAATTTCTCTTATGAGTGTGGTTGAAAAAGGGGATTGAAATGAAAGTTTTGAAGTTAAGAAGGATGAAAGTATATTTTTAAAAAAGTTTCTCCATCATGTCACAATGTTTAATTTGATAGTGTTATACTAAAGGACAAAAAATGAACAAATTGCAACAACAATGACTTGCTTCGAAAATTTTAAAATATTGAGGACCAATATGAAAAAAAAAAGTGGCGTAGATTGAAGATAAAATAAAATTTTGGCCTAATGAGAATATACTAATACTAGTTACAATGCTAGTTAGTGATGGTGGTCTACCTTATTAACAATAGTAGTGGTGATGATAAGAGTGAAATGCAAATAACAATGATAAGAACACGTTTTGTTAACTAGTATTTTTAAAACACTAGTTAAGATTTTTTTATTGGTTGATAAAATATTTTGAAATTTGTAAAATGCCCACAATAATAACTTTTAATGTTAAAATAACTTTAACTATCAATATAAAAACTTAATCAAAGTTGTTAACAAAATCCTAAAGATAATAGTGTAACAAAGATAATAAAAGGAGTGATGATATCATGAAGGTAATGATAATGAAAGCAATATGGTGTATGAAAATAATGTTAACTATGATGATAATAATTAGATAATGATTGTGGTAATTGAAGTAATTAGATTGATAAGAAGGTAATCGGATAATAATAATAATAGGACGAGAGTTTACTATTGAGTATAAACATAAAATGATGTCATTAAAGATATTATGCATAATTTTATTTATCACAGCTTAATATTTTCACTTGAATAGGAATTATTACTTCATATTTTCTTTCTAAATATTATTGGTTTGAAAAACAAATATTGTATGTATTTATATTTTATACCATTATTATTTTTTTTTGAAAGAAGCACAAATATATTAAAAAAAGAGGGTTATTATATAAAGTCTTTAGTAGAAGCTCTCAATAGATTAAACGCCCCAAATTTTTACAACTAACTTGAAATATAAGTACACATACTAATTTCTAACACAATACAACATGAATGCATAACTAGGTAAAAGCCAATTGAGTCATAAATGTATAATCGGAAAATAAGAGCAATGAGCCATAAATGCAAATATAAAAAAAAAATTGAATTTTGAATTCAATGAATAGGTGGTGAAATTGCTTGTCGAGCGCCATTACTATTTGGTGAGCGTCGGCGGCGAGAGAGGTATTGCGGTGATACAGAGAATCTCGCATTTACGCAATTTTATAACATTATTAATATAATGAGGTAAAGTTGTTTTTGATTCCTGAATTGTTAGTCAACTTACTGTTTTATTCCTAAATTTTAAAAATAGATTATTTGGTCTCTAAATTTTCACATCTGTCAACTATTAAATCCTTCGCCTGTTACCTAACCAAGTGATATGATCGTTAAGTGCTTACGTACTTGTCACCTATACTGCCATCTCGCGCTTCACATCATCTCAATATCTAACAATTCAAAAAAGGAAAATCACAAAATGCAAATAGACAAAAATGTCTTGTAAGCCTTAAAACACCAAACGTCCTCTACCTTGGCTGAAAAAAACAAATAACGTCACGTTTGGTATTCAGTGAGTATTTTAGTGGGAAGTGAAAGTGGAAGTGGAAATGGAAGTGGAAGTGGAAGTAAGTGATAAAAAGTATGTTTGGTATGTAGGGAAATGGAAGTGGAATATAAAAGTAATTTTATTTGGTATGGTGGAAAGAAGATAGGGAAATAGAAGATAAAAGTATGAAATATCTTTTTTGCCCTTACTTTTTTAAAAGCCACAAAATTTTGAAGGGCATTTTGGTCTTTAAACCTCACCTCACCACAACTTCCCTCTCCTCACCCATGGCACCTACCTCCCCTCCTATGATGGAACTTTGCTCACCATGGAAGAATCCTCACCATATAACAAACAAACTCATAAGTGGTGAGAACACTCACCTATCCTAACTTCCATCCTACCAAACAAGGCCTAAGGGATTTAGGGATTAGAATTTCATTAAAAAAAAACCCATATCTGTTGTCTATGTCTCCACTATACGTTACGTGCATCCTCACTGCCTCCTCCATTCGATTAGAAGACTTGACCAATTATATTGAATATTAAGATGATGTAGAGTATGTCATGGCAAGATGGGTAACAAGCAAATAGTGATATGTAAGCACTTAATAGTTACGTCACTCAATTAGATAACATGTAATGATTCAAGGACTAAATAACTGATGGATGCAAAAATTCAGGGACTAAAGAAGTTAAACCAATAATTATGGACAAAAAATATTTTACCTCTAGTATAATTCTTTTTTAGTATTGTATAATAAAACCTAAAATGATCAAAACAACGTCGTTTAGAAGTCTCCGCCTGAGAAAGAGAAAAGTAAAAGCTAAGAAGAAAACTGCTTCAGGCATTCAGCTGAGCTGCGAGAAATAGTGTTTCGATTGGATCAAAGCGCAAGAAGGAGCGTCTTAGCTTTATGACGATCCCTCCTCCCTTTTCTTCTCTTTCCTCTTCCTCCTACCTACCCTAAAATTTCTAGAAAGACAAGTTCTTTTACCCTTTTTCCAATTTTCTCCTCACTCTTTCCCCTTCTATCCTTCCTTCCCCAACCTTCGATTTCTCTACTGCAATGCTTACTTGAAGTCTTCCATCATCAAGTACTGTGGTTGGTGGATCATTTTTCAATTTTCAGCTTAAAAGATAGTTCTTTTCTTAGGGTTTAATATCCCAAACTTATTATAGTGCTAATTTAGTTCTAGGGTTTAGGCCTGATCGTTGATCAAATTGTGCTGGATGGAACCTCGAGTTGGTAACAAGTTCCGTCTTGGCCGGAAGATTGGTAGCGGATCGTTCGGGGAGATCTACCTTGGTGAGTTGTGTGATTCCTGGTGCTTTTAACTTCTATATTCTTACTGGGAATTTGTTAGTTTTCGCTGATTTTGCTTATTTGTCTTTAGGCACTAATATTCAGACTAATGAAGAGGTTGCAATTAAGCTTGTGAGTACTCTGAACTACTTGAATATGAATTCTTCTTTTGACTTTGTATTTGGTATTGGCAAAATTAGGAAGCGACTTTACATTCCTCGCTAAAAGTTGTTACAGCTTTATTTTAAACTATTTGAAGTGTACTTTTGTTTGTTTTATCATCCTGGAATTTGTTGTTGAGGAATATGGATGATCCTAGTGTCAAATTGTAGGATTAGAAGCATCTGTCAAATTCAAGTAATTAAGGTGATTCACATGTTGAATGCATTATAGAGGTCGTATAACATAATGCTTACAAAGGATAACTTGAAGTATGAGTGCAGGATGATGAGCGGAGATTGTACTGTACTGCTAATGTATTTTGTTCAGAACCTGTAGAGTGTAGATGGTTGGCTCCTGAAGCTTACTCAGTTGAGCTACTACAAAAACCATTTTGATAAAATTAGGCATTGATTGTTACAGCAAACTTTGTTTGCATGTGGATGATGACTTGTGCTTGCTTCTGGACATGTTCAATTACTTCTGGTGAAGTCGTGAAGATATAAAAGCAGTATTTAATCTGTTCTAAATTTACATTTGGTACTGTAGTTGCAGGAGTCAGAAGATTTTGTTCTTCAGATGTCTCCTGCATATCTGATAGAAACCCAAACAAAGACTCCAGAATTTGTATGAGAAATAAAAAATTTATGGAACTAAAATGGAAACAGGGGTGAACCAATAAATGCAGAAAACCAGTAAAGGGCTAGGCTTTCAAGATGCTTGCTCGCTTTCTCTCACCAAAACCACACTATATGTTTTCCATGCCTTCTGTGCTCTCTTTATTCACTCTTTATCAGGTATTCCCCAACTAACTTTTTCTAGAAAATCTTAGAGCCAACACATGTCATCTCAACCCGCCAAAGCCATTCTCAGTCACACCTTTCTCCATTTCGGTTACACAACCTCTCATAGTAGGTCTTTCCCTTACCCTTTCTTATATTTGCTTATACCAGGGCCCATTATTATCTTGGTCATGATTCTAGACTCTAGAGCACTATTATGTATCCTATGTAACCTCAAATTTATCTGTACCCAAATGTTTTTTGAGCTAATTAATTGCGCATTTATTCCTTGCTGTACTTCTTTGAGGCCTGGACTTCTGCTTTTCTTGGACCATTTCTCCAAGCGGTGATTCATTTAATAAATTTCAAGTTTGATACCAGTTTCAGGGTTTTATTATGTTTGTCATTAATGTCCTTGATGACTCATGACTTGGAGAATTTTGTTAGGGATAAGAGTTGTGTTTAATTAAATATTGTACTTCTTTTTCTTCTTGACTCAGGAAAATATCAAGACCAAGCACCCCCAATTGTTGTATGAATCAAAGCTGTATAAAATTCTACAAGGAGGAAGTAATCACTCTTTTCCCTGAATTTCTGCCTTTTGGATCTCTTTGCTTGTGGATGTCTCCATATTACTGAATTGGCTTAAACTTTTTCTGTTTGGCTACCTTTATTTGGCAGCTGGAATTCCAAACATAAAATGGTTTGGTGTTGAGGGAGACTATAATGTGCTTGTAATGGATTTATTGGGGCCTAGTCTTGAGGATTTATTCAATTTTTGTAGTCGGAAATTGTCGCTGAAAACTGTTCTCATGCTTGCTGATCAAATGGTATGATTTCTACTGTACTATTGGTTGAGCATCCGTCTATTATCTTACATTCTATTGAAATGTGACAACATTGGGCTTTTTTCCAGATAAATCGAGTTGAATTCGTTCATTCTAAATCATTTCTACATCGTGACATCAAGCCAGACAACTTCCTCATGGGCTTAGGGAGGCGTGCAAATCAAGTATTAGTTTAGCACATGCTTATTTGCATTTTTATTTCTTAATGTCATCTGTCATATTTTATGTAGATGTATAATTTCTAAAATTACCTCTTTTGTAGGTGTATGTCATTGACTTTGGTCTTGCTAAGAAATATAGAGACACCTCTACTCATCAGCATATTCCTTACAGGTAATTGTTTTTTTTTTTACATTTTTAAAATTATTTGTGCATTTTGTGAGCCTATTTTCCTTGTAACCAATGCATGAGCCCCTGGTTTTATTTATGTAAATTCTTCTAGTAGTTTACCCTGTATATATAGCTTTACTCCTTTATGCATATCATGTTATGAATGATGAATCTCTCAAATCTCGTCTTCTGAGTTACTCTTATTGATAAAACACTCGATTTTGGTGGCTGAGTTATCAATATGCTTTTTTGCTGTTTGTGACATGCTTATAAATTTTTGCAGAGAGAATAAAAATTTGACAGGAACTGCAAGATATGCTAGCATGAATACTCATCTTGGAATTGGTATGCCTGTTGGATATATTCCTTTCTTTTGTTTTCATTGGCCGTAATTTGGTAATTGACTCTGACTATGGAGAATGTCTTTTAATATTTGATAGAGCAAAGCCGTAGAGATGACTTAGAGTCACTTGGATATGTTCTTATGTATTTTTTGAGGGGGAGGTAATATTCTTGTGCCATTGTTATCACATATATCTCTTTTTCCTACTATGCTTTCAATATTGACCTTGTATGTCTACAGTCTTCCTTGGCAAGGACTGAAAGCTGGTACCAAGAAGCAAAAGTACGAGAAGATCAGTGAGAAGAAAGTTTCTACTTCTATTGAGGTAAAATTATGTGCTAAGACAATATTTTCATGCATATTATTATTATTATCATTATTATTTTAACTGTAACTGAATGACGACTGCTTCATTGGTAGTCTCTTTGCCGTGGCTATCCTTCAGAATTTGCATCTTACTTCCATTACTGTCGGTCACTGCGGTTTGATGATAAACCAGATTACTCCTATCTGAAGAGACTTTTCCGCGACCTTTTTATTCGTGAAGGTTTTCTGTTTTATATTTGTTTTCTCTTCTATTTATAAATCCTATTCTTTTGTTTAAATGTCATGTTGACCTTTATGGTAATTTTTTTTTTTAGTATTGTGTTAATTATATTTTGCCTTTATGCTTGTGTTCTGCTTGCACCAGCATTTCAGTTTGATTATGTCTTTGATTGGACTATTTTGAAATATCAGCAATCTCAAATTGCCGCTCCTCCTGGCCGTGCTGTTGTAAGTGATAGTGTACAATTTGGTTGCGTTCTTTTGCTTGCTGAGATTAGGTTATCTTAGTAGAAGTTACATTTTCAGGGTCCTGGTGCTGGACCAAGTTCGGGCATGCCACCACCTGTCGCAAATGCTGATAGACATTTAGGTATATATATATATACTTTCATTTTATTTTTACGTCACTGATCTATATTTCATATTTAGCTGCATGAAGAAAGAGTAAAGTCACTTGCTTCTTTCTATCTGTATTATTCTTTGTGGTTTTATTTTCTTCTTTTATCATCACTTAATTTCCTAGTTCATACTTGTTATTTAACTTGGCGTTAAAACAATTATTAAACATCTGCAAAATGATTATAGGCATTTGTTTTGGGTATATGCTTGGTTTTATATTATTCTTTTCATGTCACTTCCAGTTTCTACTACTGGATGGTCTTCATCAGATCCTACACGTAGGAGAAATTCTGGGCCTATTATGAATGATGGTATCTTACCAAGACAAAAAGCCCCTGTTTCAAGTGACTTGAGTGGATCTAAAGATGCTACGGTTTGTATTTTTAATTATTTGGAAGTTTTACCTTCGGGTTTATTTCTTGCAGAAAGTTGGAATATAAAAGTTTATTTCTGCATTTATAACAAAATTCTTCCTTGCCTGTCATTACACTTACACCTGTCCAACTAGCTCTCCCTGATGACCTGATCCCAGTAAAAAATGAATTATTTAGTACGAATGGAATGTGTTCATTTTGGGATAAAATTATGGTGCTATATGTTGAGTATTATGTATCTTGTTGGGTTTATGTGCACTAACATAAACCATTAATGTTTCTATAAAAAAAAACATAAACCATTAATGAAGTTTTCTTTGAAAGTCAGCTTTGTGCTAGACAAGTTATATTTGATTTTGTGGAATTTTCTCCTACTGTGTTAAGATTTTTTTTTAAATGTGAATATAGTTAGCATTTCCTGGGAACATTGAAAAAATTGTAGCCTGTGTAGTTCTTTTAGGGCATTTAATTTGTAAAGGCCTTGTCTTGTAAGCTGCCTTGTGATCACACTGCAATTGACTGGCAGTTAAGGTTACACCATCCTATTAATTTATATTATTACATTGCAGTTAATTTTTCCTGTTACTGCTTATAACTCCATATGTATGGTTTATTCAGTTGTCAAGTTCCCATCTCTTCCGGTCAAGTGGATCGCAAAGGCGAGGTGCTGTATCTAGCAGTCGTGATGGAGGTGTTGTTAGCAGTGAGACTGAACACTCCCGCCCTCTCGCTGTGGAAGCAAGTCCAGGAGCACTTCGTAAGGTCTCTGGCACGCAAAGAAGTTCACCCATTATATCATCAGAGCACAACCGAACTTCATCTGGGAGAAACACATCAAACACAAAGAATTTTGAGTCAACTCTCAGAGGTATTGAAAGCCTTCATTTCAACGATGAGAGGGTACAGTTTTAGCAGCTACCATTCTTGGTACCTTGTCCTCCTTGTAAATTCTCAAAAAGTTTCATACTCTTTCTCACGTACTTGCTGAATGAAGTGTTTTCTGTGCATTTTGTTGGAGGAAAGTTGCAACAAGTTGGGAAGTCACTTTAAGAAGTATACAATAAAGACATGCTTAGGTGGATTCCTGACAGTCTTGGGCCTTGTATCAAGGCCTTTTGTTCATACGGACATTGGCTTTACTTCACCCCATCAATTTCTCTTGAATGTTTCATCATTTCATGCCATATCAGTGAAATATTTGGATATGAACCTTATTGTAAAACTGTAAGTAGGTGAATGCTAATATTTTTGTGAGCGTTGAGCAAGATGTGAATGACATAATTTTAAAGGTTTCAAGTGTCTTCTTGTATGACAACCTAGTTCAAGGTTTTTACTTCTAAGACAATGTTTTCAAGGTTCACAAGATTAACTTGTGGCATTTAATTGAAAATTTACAAATACACTGATTGTTTTCTGCAACTGCACATGGAATGTGAAGAAGTTGCTTGAAAAAGGTTTAATTTACCTTGTAATTTATACCAAATTATTAAGAATAAATACCAAAATCCTCTGTTAATAGATTTACATGTGTTAGCTAGGTCTGATGAGGCTGCAGAGTGCTACACGTGTTCATTATGTGCTTGTAATTTTTATTTCTTCTGTTGATAGTTCTTTTTTATTAAAGTCTTTTATACAATGGCTATTCAATTCATGCAAAATGTAATGTTGAAGATTAATAATTAGGCTTTAGTGCTTTACCATCAACATCATAATTACACACCATATGCATTATACAAGTAATAGAAATTTTTTCAAATTAATGATTTAGTATAAAAATTATGGAAATGTGCAAAGACAGAACATGCTGGTGTCGTTTGATCCATATAGTCGACCTTACTTAGTAGGAAAAGGCTTTGATTGTTGTAATGATTTAGTATAAAAAAAAATTATAATTTTGCACCGTTTCTATCTCTTCTAATAATTTAATGAAGTTCTCTCACGTTGTTTTTTTTGTTAAGTTCTCTTATTCAATAACTAATTTCTTTGTGGTGGAAAATTTAAGTGGAATGTTAATTGTGTAAGAGATATTGGGTTAGATTTATTTAAGGGAAAAATAAATATTAATTAGAATGAGTTCAACAGTACTACAGTAGGGACTTGAATACAACTCTTATGTAAGTATAGAGACTTAACTATAAAAATTAAAAATATAGGGACTTAATTGAAATTTAACATAAATATATAATTTTAAACAAATTGTAAAAACTAAAAGTGCAGGTTTGAAAAAGACGAATAAACCCCCAAAAAATTAGTCCGTTTCCTTGCTATTGTCTATTTCTATTTTCTACTTTGTCCACTCCTTCAATCAATACGTTACTTTATTCTCCGGAAAAAAGAGACTACAATAAGCCTATCTCGTATTACTGAAATTTGATTCATTCCTCTAATTATATAGAATCATTTGTTAATATTAATAGAAATTCATATTAATAAGGACTCACCTTAAATAGGTCAAGAATTAACTAATTAAAGAAATGTACTAAAGTTCAGTACTACCGTACTCCTAACCTTTCCTCCTACCAAATGCACTCATAAATTAAGGAAATATTTTTTTAATAAAAAATTCTCCGGTGAATTGATTGGCTTATTTTATTGTCTTCAATCCTCACTCTAATTTTCTATTAATATAGTTGTTGAATTTTCTTGGTAAATGATTTTTTAAAATAACTATTTTATAATTAAAAAATAAAAATATGATGTAAGAAAATAATAGAAGTCAAAAAATAAGAATAATGATAGTTTATTTTTAGTTTAAAAGAAAAAAAATACTAAGAATGGGAAAATAAATAACTTTTTACTTTTAAATTTATTACTTTAAAAAAAATAATTATTACTTTATATATATTTTAAAAACTAAAAAAATTATATGAACGTACGTACTTACGAACATACGAAACTACTAGTAAGTACTATATATATATTTGTATGTTATACTTCCAATCTCATCAATTTATTCAACTACAAGAATGGCAATTCTGGTTTTAATGGTTGCCAAGTTTTATCATAACATCAACCTAAAGAAAAAATGTTTTTAGTAACTATTTTTAAAAACTAAAAACTATATTAGTGTTTTTAAAAATAAAACATCAGAAACAATTAAAACTTTTTTTAAACTGTTATTTTTGTTTTCTTAAAAAATAAATAGAACACCTTCAAAAATTTATTTTGTTTGATGATAATTATGTAATTTTATTTCTTCTATCCCCAGCAATAGCAACCATATAGAGAGAATTTTTTTATAAATATTCTAGATTTATATAAAAGAATGCATAATGGACTCTGAATCTGAATACATTTTGGTTTGGAACACTTGGATACTTATGAAATTCTGCCAACTTTATTTTTTCTCAATTTGTTCAGAGAGCAAGCCAAACATATATATATATGAAATTTTGCAAACCCATCAAAACTTTTGGATATTGCAATAATGAATTACACAACATAGAACAGAATTTTGAGACAATAAAAACAACAGAAAAAATAAAACTAAAATTAAATTACAAAAAAAAATAATAATAATGAAACTCTAGTTCAAAGTTCAAACCTTTCATTCATCCTTACTTCAAAGACAAACTGAAAATTAGGAAATTTAGAAGTTCCTTACATAATAACAATAACTCATGAAATTCCATACATACATACATACATTCATACATAGGGAAACTTTAATTTGAACAGATTGATAATATTCCAAAGGAAAAACTAATTAACTAATTAATTAATTACCCATTAATGATTCACCACCACCCATAGATGACATGAGTGTATGTGTTCTTGATCCATCTGAAGCTTTTCCTGAGAGAGCCTTTCATCTTCCCTTCCATATCATACACTCTGTAGCTAGCAACCCTCTTCTTCCTCTGCATTTCTGGGTCATTCAACCTCCAACTTTTTGAACCTTTTTTCCCTTTCTTCATCTTCCCTAATTCCCTATGATTATTATTATTATTATTATTACTATTGGCACTATAACTCCTCAGATCTTGCATGCTTCCTGGGAATTCCGTTTCATCTCTGTAGGATTTGGATCTGAATTCCATGGTGCAAAGTGGAGGAGAGAAAATTAGTTCACAGAGGAAATGGGAAACAGAGGATGTCTTTTTAAAGTGTGAGAAAGGAGAAGTTGATCAAAATTAAAGGAAGAGTAAATTACACTTTTCACCCTTAAAAAATTCTTAAATTACACTCCCCTCCCTTCAATTCTGAAAATTGCACTTCCTCCCCTTAAGACATGAGAAAACTTACAATTTTACTATTTTTTATTGAAATATTCTTAATAATATAATTTATTAAAAAATATTTTATTTTTAAATTATTTTAAAAAATTAATTTTTATATTAGTCAAATATATGTTTAATTTTGTAAATAATAAACATAAGAGTATTTTAATCAAAATTGGTTGAAAAATTGTAAGTTTTCTCATGTCTCAAGGGGAGGAAGTGCAATTTTTCAGAATTGAAGGGAGGGGAGTGTAATATAAGAATTTTTTAAGGGTCAAAAGTGTAATTTACTCTTAAAGAAATGATTGATGGGTTTGCCTTTTCTTTTCTTTTCTTCTTTTTTTTCTCTAGCTTTACTTTATAGAAGAAAAATTTTCTGTAAATTAGAAGTGGTTGAAGAAGATGATGATGATGATGTGTTTTTGTTAGTCTGTATTTTGTTGTGTTTTTCCTTTAATGGAGTTTGTGGGGCACAGACATATTCATTCAACTTTGCTTAACGCTGCAGAATTGCATGAGCCTTTTTGCCTTTTGGGCTTGCACACGTGCTTAGTGTTTCAATTTTTTTTGTATATTCTTTGTAGCTGCAAAGGAAAAAGTATATAGCAACGAAGAGTATCATAATTGGTTAAGATTTGGGTTTTTATTCTATAAGGGTGAGGGTTTGAACTCTATAATCGATAACTGATATGAGGGCCTTATTAGTGGATGATATGTAAATCTTTCCATAAATCCTCAAAGAGGTTGGGATTTGAGAGGTCTTCCCTAAAACTTTTTCTTACGAAAAAATGAAAAAGAATATAATATAATAAGAAAAAAATTATTAAAATAAATTTAATTTTAATAGCTAATAGGTAAAAGAATTGTTTTTTCCTTCAAAGCTTTTGTGGTTCTTAAACTTTGTTTGATGTGAATTATGTCTTAATTTTAAGTAATTTTGTTATTTACTTTAAATCCATGCAAATAATTAATTAACAATATATGCAAATATAACTATCTACTTTAAATCCATATATTTAACTAAGTTAGGTTTTTTCAATTGAGACGCCACTTACTTTGTAATAACATAGTCATAATTATGGCTAAATTAATAAAACAACACATCTAAATATATGAGTGTATGACTTAAAAATAAAATTACACTCAGAATTGGAAGTCCCGTGAATACCTATATTTACATATACCGTTGATTATTTAGAGACAAAATTATTTACAAATTAAAAGTTTAGGGATGCCATCATGCAATTGATAGCAAACAAAATTTATTGCTAAAATTGGCATGTGATAAAAAAAAGTTATTTTTGCCATAATAATATTGGTATATACAGTTTAAAATATAACAAAAGGGATTCTTAAACTTTGAACTAATTTTTTGGGAGTTGAAATAAACTTTTTGTAGGTTTAGTATCAAGCACAAGTTAACCAGTGTTACTATAATCAACATTATGTAACTTTCTTGTAATCAAATTTAATTGAAATTTAAAGTGAAGGGGATGTTTTGTAGGTTTTAAAGTTCTAAAGATATATATATATATATATATATATATATTACATTCTAAAGTTTATATACCAAATTTATTTAGGACTAAGGTAAAGTTATTTAAGTGTTTGTTGTGAAGTTCTCTAATAAAAATAAGACACGTGACAAAAAGTACTTATATGACCAATTATAGGAGGAAAGAGAATATAAAAGATTAAATTATGATAGCCAATTGTTGAGGAAAGAGAGAATAAATAAAGCACGTGATTGATAAAACTTCATAGCAAACACCTAACTAACGTCACCTTAGTTTTTTCCACTTATAATTAGAGATTAACAATTTAACATGTAATTCTTCCTTAAAAAATTCACATATATATATATATATATATATATATATATATATATATATATATATATATATATATATATATATATACACACTCAACATTATAAGAGAATAGAATTAGTTAATTATAAAGGGGATGTGTAATATGTAAGTAAACTTTTCAATGATATTCATGTCAAATATGTTTACATGTTTTTTTATAATTAATCTGGTCTATCTTATAATAGATTGTATCTATATGAAATCTCAAATAATAATGTTTCTTCCACATTTTTATAATTATACAAACCCCTTGTTATAAGTTTTATAATTACTTATAATCTTTCCAAAAAAGTATAATTAAGTGGCAAGGAAAAGTGAACTTTACAGATGCTTAAAGTGTAGCTGCTTGCAAAGCCAGACCATTTTGTGGATTTAATGAGAATGAGATAATTTCCCAATGAATTTATTCAAAAGTTTATATCTTTAATTAGTTTGTAATAGAAAAGACTTTATAGATTAAAAGAGGGTTTAAGTTTATTCTCTATAACTTTTGGCTTCTTTGTTAAATGTAGAGCAAATGTTAATTTAATTTTGCTTAAATGTACATAAGTCTCATGAGTTTTAGGTCATCCTCATGTAACACTTTAAAATCTTGCACTCAACTCTTGAGTTCTAGGTCACCGGAAAATGTTAATTATTTAATACTTTTCAGCCACATCAATATTTTAATTTGGAATTTTAAATGAAATTATCAAAACATCATTTGCTAAATCTAAATAAAAATTTTGATACAACAAAAAAAATATTAAAAGATAGACGAAATCCTAACAAAAGACGATTGAGTTCTCGTAGTTGGAAGGCCAAAAAGTTAAGTATAAAATTTTAAAACACGTCTTCTATCCATTTTGGCAATTGATTTTATGGGAGTAAATGCCTCTTTGGGGCATGCTTATGTTGGAGTCAAAAGTTTTTTTTTCTTAGTGCCCGTTCGTTACGTGAATTGAGCAAAGGAAAAGAATGCAAAAAGTGGGTCACTTTTACTTTTTTTTCTTTCCTTCACATAAAATAAAAAAGAAAAGAAAAATATATATATATATAATGTTTATTATACTTTTTGATTTGACACAATCATAACATTCTTTTCTTTTTATTATTTTAATATAAGGGGCAAAGTGATAATTTTAATACATTCTCATTCTATTTTCATTCCCAATTTTTACTACCAAATACAGCAAATACATTCTCTTTCCCATTCCCTTTCTCTTTCCAAAGAACATGCCCTAGTACTTATTTTAAAAAATAAGTTGTTTGAGCACATTTATTTTAAATTGAAAAGTTCTTGAGAAACAATTTTTTTTAACTTCAAAACAAAAACTAAATGAACAAAATCTGATATGAAAGAGAGCCATATTAGTGTGGTCCTCATCTTGAACGGTCCCCCACATATTCAATCTAGAGGATGAATATTTTGACCTCTTTTCCCTCTCTCTCTTCACAAAAGAGGTTGATGCCTTATAAATTATAATAATTACAAAATTTGTAGGCTGTTAGGAACTTTGTTCTCTTCCACAATATCACAAGCATTTACTATATTTGGATTAGAGATTAAGGAGGAGAAGGGGAGGGAAGGAAATACTATTAAGATATCTTTTTCTTGTTTGGAAAGATGAAAATTGGAGGGGAAGATAATGGAAGATCAATCATTAACCCTCCATTATTCTTCCCCTTCACAAATTCAAGATACTCCAAATTGGAGTATTTTAGAGGAAGTATCAACACCCAAACAAGGGGAGGATATATGGGAGCTTAACCTTCTCTTTCCCTCCCCTCCCCACCCTTCTCCTTTAATCTTTCCCCTTTCCTTCCCCTCTTAATTCCCAAACACACTCTAAGATCTTGGATCCAAATTCAACTATAAAAAGTAATCTAAAACCCCCCTCTAAACTTCATAATTTATGCCAAAAATTCTCTCTTTTGGCTTTTCAATTCAAAGCTCTAAATAAAACAATGACATGTTAGTAAAATCAAATCATACCAAAATATATACAACTCTCTTGAACTTTTGGTTGAGTAGAAAAAAAAAACTCTTAAAAAAGTTGACATATTATCTATCTTGAGTTTTTACACAAATTGTGAAGTTTGAGGATCTTTGAGCAAGTTATGTAGTTGAAAAGGGTTATATGCATCATAAGTGGAAGGGATTTATCAGCATATTTTGTTGAACTGTTCTTTTTTTAAAAAAATTACTAGTAAGTTTTTTTATAAGAAAACTCAATATATTATACTTCAAAATTGTACAATTTGTCTTATTGTAGATGCTTTGCTTCCAAGTCTTAAACCAAGTACATGGATACAGGCATAATTAGTACCATTAATTTGAAAGCAATCCTCTACAATCGACATAACATTACTAATTGCAATGGTCCCACTTGATGTTTATGATAATTAGCTGGTTCATAAGGGATTCAACCTCTGTATTTCTCAACCATTTTTTCTTTATTCAACACTAAAAGAAAAAAATATATATATTACTTTCTATGGTCTTTGAATATAATTAGCTCCTTTACCATTAGTAAAAGCTTAACTTTCCTGGGCAGAAACAAAAATGAAACTAAGACGTTTGCAAGACATTCACAAATAAGTGACCTTATGCTAAAGGGAATGTCACAAATAAATTAATTTAATATTGAATCCATTGTAAAATAATGTCAATATGTCAAATACTTTTGAACTCTAATGGGTAAATTTAAAAAATAGAAGAAAAGCATAAGATAGAACTTGTCAAAATTGAAGCCCTGATGAATTAACAGAGAACAAAAATTAATTCATCAAAGCAAATCAGCAACATTTGATGGTAGCTCCTCGACAGTCACATTATAGAACTTCTGAATATCAGATAACATTCTTGAATCATCTAATGTCACAAAATTTATAGCAACACCTTTTCTTCCAAATCGGCCGCTTCTCCCAATACGATGAAGATAGTTTTCAGGTTGGGTGGGAAGATCATAATTTATAACCAAAGAAACTTGTTGCACATCTATACCACGAGCCAATAGATCAGTGGTGATAAGAACTCGAGAAGAGCCAGACCGGAATTCGCGCATGATAATATCACGAGTGTTTTGGTCCATGTCACCATGGGTAGCTGAGACCGTGTGATCATTGCTTCTCATTTTGTCGGTGAGCCAGTCGACCTTGCGCCGAGTGTTCACGAAAATGACACTTTGGGTGATAGCCAGTGTCTCATAAAGATCACACAACGTCTCCAGTTTCCATTCTTCTTTATCAACATTGACATAAAACTGCTTGATACCCTCAAGGGTCAGTTCATCGCGCTTTACCAAGATTCTCACTGGCTTATTCATAAACTTCCTCGTAATCTCAAGGGCTTCTGGTGGCATTGTAGCAGAGAACACCCCAACCTGAATTTTACCTGGCAGTAGCTGGAATATGTCGTAGATCTGCAATGCCAAGCAAAATATTAAATGATATCATGCATGAAAGAACAGACTGTTGCTAACTTGCTATATGACAGGAGAACTTAACTTGGGGCCTGTTTGGTAGAAGTTTTTAATTGCTTTTTATTTTTAAAAGCAGAGAAACACTAACCTATTTGATTTAATGTGTTTGACACAAAAAAAAAAAAAAAATAGAACATGTGATTTGGGAACAAAAAACACAGAACAATTAGAAGATAATCTGAACTTCAGTTTTTTAAAACAAAGAAAATACAAAAAACAAATCTTTTTATAAAAAGCATATATTGATATATATAAAATACATGAAAACAATAATAATAAATGAATTCTCAGAATTAGTTTTGAAAAACAGTTTAAAGAATGAAAAAACTTCGTGCTAAATATCTGTTGGCATGCATCAATAGGTACAGATTTTAGAGACTGAAAACAAGTTTTTTGTGCATCACAAAGAAAAAGAATAAAAATCATAATTCAAATTGTAAAGATAAAGACAGAAAATTGATATTAAAATGTTCAGTTAATTTCAATTAACAATTAGAAAAAACTATGACAAAGTGCCAAACCTGGTCCTTGAAACCACGAGAAAGCATTTCATCAGCTTCATCCAAAACAAACATCTTTATGCAGTCTGGGCGAAGAGACTGCCTTCGTAGCATGTCAAACACACGCCCAGGAGTGCCCACAACAACATGGACACCAGCTTGGAGAATGCGTTGATCTTCGCGAACACTAGTGCCACCTACACAAGCATGGACCTTAACACCAAGGTAATCACCAAGAGCTCGCATAACTTTCTCAATCTGCTGTGCTAGTTCCCTTGTTGGTGCCAAAACTAAAGCCTGGCATTGAACCAATCCATAATCAAGTTGCTGAAGAATTCCAGAACAAAATGTTGCTGTTTTTCCAGTTCCAGACTGAGCCTGCTGAATCACATCAAGACCTTTGCAGAATGGAACAATTCCCCTTTGTTGGATTGCCGAAGGCCTCTCAAAACCTTCAAAACAAGAACAAAATGTTCCACATTTTTCTTATAGGCAGAGTTAACCAAGAATTATATTTATTATCGTTTTCAATTTAAAAATTCATTACTAATTCTCCTCATAAAAAAATTATGCAGTTTCAAAACAAGAAAAAACAAAGTTTTTTTTTTAAAAAAAGTAACAATTTCTGTCCTCCTGATAATTTAAACATGGACTGAGGTAAATCTAAAGCACAAAAAATCCAGGCATATGTTTTCTTTTTAATTAAAAAAAGGTTCATAGGCTTTTGTTTTGGTACAGTATCTAGTGCCGTAAACAAACCCCATTTGCTAATTTATTATCAATATAATCATAAAAAGCTAAGCCTAAATGAATTTTTACCGGAATTCTGTCAAATTCAGCTAGAAAAGCACCAATTAATTATTTAAATACTTCTTTATGGAAATAATATTATATTTAATGCCATACATGTCCCTGATAGGTTTGATCCCCCTGATAAAAGAGAGGGAAGGGACAAATAACGTCAAAATAATCCTGTCTCTTGGGGTGAAGAATTTTTTCTTTCAAAATCAGGCAACAAATTGAACAACTAACTAAATACAGAGGCAAATGAAATAACAACTGCAAATAACCTAAGTGACTGATAGTGTAAAAAAGTTCACCATACTTACCATAAGCATAAATGCCTCTTAAAAGATTTTCTTGTAACCCCATTGCATCAAAAGTATCATAGACTTCATCATATGAGGTGAAGAATTCTTGGCCATCAGTGGCAAGCCTGAGAAATTTATTTGCAACACAGAAAAGTTACAAAAATTACAATTGAATAATGAGTTCAAGCATTTCAAAAACTTAATAATAACATGTAAAGGAACTTACAATTCACTCATCTTAGCATCATATTGACGAGCATCAAACTGTGTTCCTTCTGGAGCCAAACCTGCCATCACTGCAAAAAGCAAAATATTTGTACAATCATACAAGTGTTTTATGAGAAAGCCCACGTAGGTAAACTAACAGAAACAGATAACAGAAAGGAGTTCCAATGACTGTTCTGAAACAACAAAAGTAACAGATAAAGATACAAATAAGTAATAACAACAATAAAATTATCTAATTTTCTAGTCTGAAAAAAAGAGGACTATTAAAGGTTAAAAGTTATAAACATCAAAAGCTTACAGGAAAGTGAAAAGTACGTTAAAAAAAAAAATACATTATGCCTGTTACTGAAAACTTTCCAAACATGACTCTCATCTACTTCTAAAGTTCACATTAACTACAGATATTGCTATGGAAAACTCAACCCCAGTGTTTCTATTATTTAATTTCCTTTTTTGCCAAGAGATGACATCTATCAAATAATACAATACACTAAACCTTTTTTCCATAGCAACATCTTCAACTACTATATATTACTGCTTGCCAACTACCAAGTAACCATAACAAATCATACTACCTAAACTCTACGAAAAAAATGCAGTATTCCAGAACCCTAAAATTCTAAAAACAATATCTTCTTACGTTATACATTCGCCCCTTGTTTTCCTGGCAATAGAACAGATCAGCAAATACTAAACCAAATAAGTCTCCATAAACAATCGGATCAACCCCAGATTCCAAACTACGTGAGTTAATCTAAAGCGTCAAAATAAGAATCGCGAGAGAAAAAAAAAGTAAAATAGGAAAGTGAAGAAAGAAAGAAAGAAAGAAAGGTACCTTACCTGGTAGTAACGAGAAAGCGAAATAGAGAGAGAGCAAAGAGAGGAATCAACAGTTGAAAAAGCGGCTTCTTCAGGATTTTCCAAACTCCTCGGATCTACGCCGAGGAATTAAGATTAAATTAGATGATTAACCCTATTCCTAATGCTTATCAATTCAAGAGTTATTAGTTTGGTTAGGAATTTAGGATTGATATAAGATAATTTGATCCTATACGGTTAGAATAATTATTTTTTGTCCCTAATAAGTATATTTTTATATTTTTTATTAATTAAAAAAATAAAAAATAAACATAAATCTAAATTACATGACAAACATTTGTTGAAGAAAAAGGAGAAAAATGAAGTCGTCTAATTTAAATTTAAGTTTATTTAAAAGGATAATAAATAGTATATATATCTTATTATATTAAATAAGCTTTAATTATAACTTATGATCTTATTTTAATATGATATATATTGATTGATTACTTATATTTGATCTAAATATACGTTTAATCCTACTACAATTTGGTTTTATATCTTATTATATTAAATACGCTTAATTATAACTTATGATCTTATTTTAATATAATATATATTGATTACTTATATTTGATCTAAATACACTTTTAATCCTGCTACAATTTGGTTTTATATCTTAAGTTCTTAACAAATATGAAAATAAAATTATAAGAAAATATATAATGACTAATATTTCAAATTATGTTATCAAAAAAAATTTCAAATTATAAATTTTTGGCTAAAATGAACATACCCCTTGAGTTTTAAAACGTTGCACATAGACTCCCTGAGTTTTCACTTTGGGGCAGAGACACCCCTTCTGTTAGGGTCCCGTAAAAATTAGGCGTTAAGTGCCACGTTAGCAAACATGTGTGAGGGCACATACACCCCTTGAGTTTTCACTTTATGGGCACATACACCCCCTGAGTTTTCACTTTGGGGCAGAGACACCCCTCACACATGCTTGCTGACCTGGCACTTAACAGCTAATTTTAACAGAACCCTAACAGAAGGGGTGTCTGTGCCCCAAAGTAAAAACTCAAGGGGTCTATGTACAAAGTTTTAAAACTCAGGGGGTGTATGTGCCTCTGACCCAAAACTCGGAGGGTCTATGTGCATTTTAGCCTAAATTTTTTATATATATATTTGGACAGACCAAATTAATATTTTTAATACAAGATTTAAAGATGGTGTATAATTCAATCATTTAAAATAAATTTATTCGCAATTTAGGTCCGTGCAATAATTTTTTTTAGGCCAGGCTTCTGTTAGTCTCTCAAATATCTTATTGATATTTTGACCAGTAATATTTGAGAGTGTTTTCCTTTATTATTTATCATGTTTGTTAGGATCAAATTTGATAAACTCAAGGTTTTGAGAAAACTTGTTTAAAGGATAAACTCGAATTGTAAATTTGTACAAGTTTAATTATATTAATAAAAGATATAAAAATATATACCCCTATCTTAATTAGTGTTTAGATAAAAAAAAATTAAATAACTTCAATTCAGATACTTAGGGCATGTTCGGTTGGCATGAAATAAGGAGGGAGAAGAGGATGGAAAAAAAAAACATGTGGGTCCCAAATGTTACCTACTTTTTTATTTCCATCTTGAAAAATGTGTATAATTAAAAAAAGAAAAAAGAAAATATAAAATATCTATTATACCCTTTGATTTGACACATTTATAACTATCTTTTCTTTTTATTATTTTAATATAAGGGATAAAGTAGTCATTTTAATACATTCCTATTCCATTTCCATTCCAAATTTTTACTACCAAACACATCAAACCCATTCCCTTTCCCTTTCTCTTTCTAGCTACCAAACCTGCCCTTAATATAAGTTCGCCTAAATCATAAAGTTTAATAACTAATGCTTAAATATAGTTATTTCAAATTAAACAACTAGAATGTTATTTTTGATACAATAATAATCTACCATACACTTTTACGACATCAATTTGATGGACAACATTAACCACTGATGTGTCCTTGAAACTCATGGTGGTGGTGTGGGTTATGGAGTGGCGTCGTATAAGGCTAATATGAATGTTAATTGCCTATCAGCTTTGACAGTGTAGTGCAACAAGGAGGTGAAATGGAAAAGTACTTATTTGGCTGCAAAATCGAATAGTTATTATTGTACTGAGAAGTATACTAATCCCAACAAGAATATGCTAGTTAATTAACAATGCTCTTCAAGACAAGCTACGCCCAACGATAATTCGATACTTAATAACATTTGAAATTTATATATATATATATATATATATATATATATATATATATATATATATACTAGCATCCAACACGCACTCCCGTGCGTGTTGTCTGTTTTTCCTATATGTGTAATCTACTTCTTTAAATATGTGCGCGTATAAAAAATATATTTTTACCGTGCGTGTTGGCTTTTAAATTAATAAAAAATTAAAAATTAAATTATTTCAAAATTTTAAAATATAAAATAAAATATTTATTATATTTAAAATAATAAATGGAATCCTGAGAAGTTATCACTATTCTTATTTTCTCTCACCCATGATCTTCTCACATCATATTTTTATTTTCTTTTTTAATTGACTATTTTAGGTGACCGTTGGCGGGAATACCCCACAGCCATATTAATATAGATATATATCATAATAATTAAGCCTTGTAGAAGTGTAAGTTACATTATTATTGTATGCAAAAACTTTTTTTTTTGTTTCCCACATGTATCCTCCTATTGGAGGTAATCCTGTTCGAGCTAACTGAGGCCCCACAACGTGGGTAGAGCTCTCCCAGCAGAGGTTTTTCCATACACAAGACTCGAACCCAAGACTTTGCTCAAGAGAAATAGAACACCTACCACTCCAACCAATCACCTGTTGGTTGTATGCAAAAACCTTTTAGTTACGTTACATATATTATTATTTTAAGAACTAAATTGTAATGTAATATAAATCTTTGAAGAACTAATTTGTATGGCAATATAATTTTTTAGAGACTAGTTTGTATAGTAGTATAATTTTTGAGAGACTAATTTGGATAGTAATAATCAATGGTGCAATGTTGACAGTTAACGGTGTCATGCCACGTCAGCATTTTCGTTAACAGCTTTTAATAGAATTTGACAGAAGGACTAACTTGTACAATAGATTAATCTCTCAAGGACTAAGTTAGATAGTTGAAATCTTTCATAGATCAAATTGTAAGTAAACCAATCTTTTAGGGACCAAATTGTATAAATTCTCGTAACACGTAAAAATCTATTTAAAATATAAGAAAATTAAATTCGCAAAATTCCAACGATAGAGACTACCATCTGCATACCCTTTTCCGATTTCTCCAAAGCTTCCTCTCTCTCTCTCTCTCTCTCAAGAGGAAGCTCTGAGGGATCGCCCTGAAAGTATTAATCTTCATACAAGCTGCAGTTTGAGGTAAAGTGTTAATTTTTTATTTTAACTCTCCACTTCCGTTGAAGATTCTTGTGCATTTGGTTCGTTTTCTTTTGAGAACGAAGGAAAATTAATAGTCTCAGAGTTGCTTAGGATTTATAACAGTCAAACCTTTTATTTCCTTTCTTCCTTTTCCAGAAATTATTATGTGGTCATTGTACAAGTAATTAGTCGAAGCAATATTGTTAATTAGATCTTGGGTACATATTATTGTTGGATTTGGGGATTCTCCAAAATTTTCCCATGTAAATTAATATACTTAACTTTTTTGTGCCCTTTTCTTCCTCTTCCTGCTTATATTTACATATAGTTGTCCTATATTTGCAGATTTGGTTTTGGTGTGTTTATTTTATGGTTTGGTTTTTCTTGTCAATATAGTTTATTGATTCCGTATTTCTCTATTCCAATGCACTACATCTAGCTCTTAGAAGCTGATTTCCAAAAGTATATACTGTGTAGAACTATCCCCACCATTAACTGCTCATAGGAGAAAGGTCCATTGGTTAAGCAGGTGTTATATTGGCTTAACTTTTAGCTATAGCAATGAATTGATTAGAATTGGGGATCCTCAATTGTTAGATGGAATTGAAAGATTGCACTCATTCATACAAATCTTTGGCAAAAGCCCCAAAAGCACTTGTGAATTCTTGGTTGGATGGAGAATTTGAGTTGCTATGATGCACTTCACCAGTGCCTAGAAGTTAATTAGTTTTCCTGTAGCACTCCTCTCACCAAATGCACTTTGCTTTAGGGTATGTTTGGATTGGGTATTAAGGAGGGAAAGGGGAGGGAAGGAGAGAGAAGTAAGACACCTTCCCTTTGTTTGGGAATTTAGAAATTCAAGGGGGAGATAATGGAGGATTAATTCTTAATCTTTTATTATCTTTATTCTTTACCATTTTGAAGTACACCAATTTGGGGTATTCAAGTGAGGAGGAGTGAAAGAGGAGATTAATCTCCCCTTCCCCTCCTTCTCGCTTCTAATTGCCAAAATACCCTTAAGTTCTTTCATAGATTTCTTCAGCAATTTGCTGCCAAGAACACCATATTGAATATTCTATGAACGCTCTTTTTTTTTTATTACATATTTTATTTCTCAAATCTCTCCAAAATAGAGTTCAAATCACCATAGGCTTATCTAGAGGAAATCCCTAATAGGTCATTTCAAAATTAACTCACCGTACTGCCAAACTCTAGGCTGAGTGATTTTATCAACTTTTGTGACAGCAACTACTTAACTCCATCCCAAAATAATCTGTAGCCTAGAAGCCTTTAATGCTAAAACAACTTTTGCCAAATTCTGCTGCAACTTGCATGTTTTCCTCTTCTGATTGAATAGGTTAGCAATCTGCCTCTTTACTGCACCAATAATTGAACAAAGTTAAATTTAATATACCTTTTAAAATTTCACTTTATAATGCAGCGTCACCATGGCCTTTGACACATCAAAGAGAGCAAATATTCCCAAAGATTAAATTGTAAAATGAGAGTTCTCTTCTATTTCATAACCATTTTTCTAAAATTAAATTAGAAAAATTCTTCTGTACAAGACTAATTTTATTTTTACCCATTTTGTAGAGTTAAGTGTTTCCTACTATTGTGCAATCAAAGATCTTTTTTACCCATTTTAGTGATTATGTTTCTATAGTGATTAAAGTTTTATTTCTTGGAAACGTTACGTCAAAATGCTTTGTTGATTTGTGCCCTTGAAAGGTTGGATCATTGCATAAAATTGTTCTGTTTTATTTTATTCGGCTTAATGCAGAAGAGATTCTTTTCTAAGACAGCCATCCAATAATATGTGAGAAGTTTTCTTTCATTAAATTCACATATTAAAAGAAGTGGTATCTTGTCTTTCAGACGACCTCTCTTGAAATATATCAAATGGTTGATAGCAATACATCTTCCGGATCACCTGAAGAAACTCAAAACCCGAACCCAGATGGGAATGCACCTTCAGAAAGTGATCTTGTGCTGGATAATCTTGCACAAAAAGTTCAAGAATCTCTCTCTCTGGAAAAAAGACATAGATTTTGGGAGACTCAACCTGTTGGGCAGTTCAAGGATATAGGAGACCCCAGTTTGCCTGAAGGCCCTATTGAACCTCCGACCCCCTTATCTGAAGTCAAACAAGAGCCATACAACCTCCCCAACCTCTATGAATGGAATACTTGCGACATCAACTCTGAGGAGACATGTAATGAGGTTTATACCCTTCTTGCTAATAATTATGTCGAGGACGACGAGAATATGTTCAGATTTAACTACTCAAAGGAATTTTTGCGCTGGGCTCTGCAACCTCCTGGTTATTTCAAGAGTTGGCATATTGGTGTCCGCGTTAAAAGTTCAAAAAAGCTGGTTGCCTTCATTACAGGTGTTCCTGCAAGAATCCGAGTTCGGGATGAGGTTGTTACTATGGCAGAGATTAATTTCCTTTGTGTTCATAAGAAGCTTAGATCGAAGAGGCTTGCTCCTGTCATGATCAAAGAGGTGACCAGGAGGGTGCACTTGGAGAATATCTGGCAAGCAGCTTATACTGCTGGAGTGATACTTCCTACACCAATAGCTACCTGCCAATACTGGCATAGATCTTTAAATCCCAAGAAGCTAATTGATGTTGGATTCTCTCGGCTTGGTGCACGAATGACAATGAGTCGAACAATCAAGCTTTACAAGTTACCAGAATCGACAGTCACTGCCGGGTTCAGAAAGATGGAAATCCATGATATTCCTGCTGTCACAAGACTCATTAGGAATTATCTAAGCCAGTTTTTTGTTGCACCCGATTTTGACGAAAACGATGTGGAGCATTGGCTTCTTCCGAAAGAGAACGTTATCGATAGTTTTCTGGTTGAAAGTCCCGAAACTCATGAGATCACTGACTTCTGCAGTTTTTACACACTTCCTTCAACCATCCTTGGAAACCAAAACTATACGACATTGAAAGCAGCTTATTCCTATTACAATGTTTCAACCAAGACCCCTTTGCTTCAGCTGATGAATGATGCTCTCATTGTGGCGAAACGGAACGACTATGACGTTTTCAATGCATTGGATGTCATGCAGAATGAATCTTTCTTGAAGGAACTGAAATTTGGACCAGGTGATGGGAAACTTCACTATTATCTTTACAACTACAGAATAAGGCAGGCACTGAAGCCATCAGGGCTTGGGCTTGTGCTCTTGTAGTCTCTGGATATTTGGAATTTTATTATGGCATGGATGAATGAAAGAAGAAACCATTGTGATTTTGCTGGACTTTGTATGGTATGCATAATTATGTGGGGATCCACTGTTAGACATTTACATTTTTCTTGACCTTTGAAAGCAAACAAAATTTTGCAAATTCCTGGTAGATGATTTTGCTGTCAATGATGTCACAATTGGTTGAACTATAGAAATACCTTTTGCTATTTGCAGTTTTTGGTCACAAGCTCATGATTCTGTCATTTTGAGTTCTCTTCTAATTTTCTTCTGAGCAAACTATGAATTATAGGTATGTTTGATATGAAGAATGTTGGAGGGAATGAGAATGGAAATGTTGGAAGGAATGGGAATGTGATGTGAATGGAATAAAAGTGGGTAAAAAAGTAAGGACAAAAACATAATTTTATCATATTACAAAAAGTAAGATCTGTTTGGTATAAAGAATATTAGAGGGAATGTTGGATTACCTTCAAGTAAAACAAACATGGCCTATGTGTTCTTGGACTTTGTTCTTGGACTTTGATACAGTAGTTGCTACACTATCTTTAAACATTGATGCATGAATATTATAATTCGAATGGTTATCTTTTTGGTAAACTACATCTTTATAGGATATTTATGGTGCATGTGATTAAAGGATTTTCTTGAGAGAATGAATTTTCATAAAGTAAAAAAAAAAACACAAATAGTTTACAAAATGTCTCGTAATAGGTTGTCTGAACATAGCACTAGTAAAGTGAACATTCAATATGATACACCCTTATTTGGTTACCAATGTATTTTTATTTTTTACTTAAAAAGGAATAGTGACATGAGAAAATTGTAATCAGTAAATGGTATTTATCAAGTTTGATCTTGAGGTTCTTTAGAGAAATATATGTATGGGAACAAGTAAGAAAATTAATTTGAAGGGTTTTTTAACTCTTTAAATTAAATTAAACAAAAAAAATATTATTTTAAATCTTACACGTTGGATTTAAAATATTTTAATATTAACTGTTCAATTTAGTTTAAAAGGTAAAAAAAATTATTTTCTTTTTTCATATGAGGATATTTGTGCTGCATTTTTATCAAACGAAAATACACATGGAATGAGATCTATTGCTTCCGTTTTGATACCCAAAATCCAGAGATTTTATGGACAAAGACTACAGAAGAAGGAGCATATATCAACCTTAAATAAAACATGGCTTCTCATGTACATGTATCAGAAAATGCAAAGTAGACTTTCTAATCCCCAAAAATAAGGGGGGAAAAGGAAAGCACAGAGATTCCCTCTAAATTACCATTTCATTGGATCAGTAAATTTACAAAAAGAAAAAAAAAAACCAAAACCATTTAAGAAGATGATGCTGTATGAGATCACTCACAAATTGAAACTGTGGTTGATCTCGAAGCATATGCCACCATAAATGGTGGTTGATCTTAATAGAACTTCCATCACCAACTTGCCATTGCAAATTGTCCATGACTAAACCCTTAGCTTTTAAAATCCCCTTCCAAATCCATGATGAATTAGAACAAGACAGAAGCATACCTGCAGTGGATTTATGAGAAACAAGTCTTCACATATGTTTAGCAACCAAGGCAGTCTCAAGTTTTTTTTCTAAAGGAATTTTTTGTCTTATTTTAAAGAGAAAATATACTTTTTAATACTTGAATTATTTGAAAAATTACTATTTAATTCTTAAATTTTGAAAACAAACTATTTAACTCGTGGATTTTTACAACCATCGACTATTTAGTCCCTGAGCCATTACCCATTATCTAATCGAGTGATATAACTCTTAAATGCTTATATAACACCGTTAATTTGCTACCTATACTGTAAGAAAAAGGAGGTGAAACCAAAATATTGTGATGTGGCTATTAAATTAAATGCTTACAAAATTTGCTATCATACTTGTTAGCCAAACAAGTGACGTGGTTGTTAAATGTTTACAAAATTAAGAGAATTCATGTAAGAAAAAGGAGGTGAAACCAAAATCTAAGACAACATCTGTTAGTCTCCTTGTGTTCTCCGAACAGCACATCAGCTATTGAAACAGAGGAAAAGCTCACGACAACGACGAGAAAGCTTTCGTCTCTGAACAACAATGCGAAAGCAACAGTAAGGTCATTACAGAGTCTTACAAAGAATCCTCGTAGACTTTTTTTTTTTCTCTTAACTTTGTGATTTTCATTTTTTTAATTATTAAATATTAAGATAATATGAAGTGTAACATGGTAACACGAGAGACAAGTAAACAATGACATGTAAGCACTAACGACCACGTCACTTGGTTAGGTAACGAGTAATAACTTAAGGACTAAATAGTTGATAATGTGAAAATTCAGGGACTAAATAAATAGTTTGACCAATAACTCAAGAACAAAAAATATCTTCCTCTATTTTAAAAGGGTAAATTAACAATTTGGTCTCCAAAATATGTCCCTTGTGTCAATTTGGTCCTCAAAAGATGCAATTATATCAAATTTGGTCCCTAAAAGATACATCTTCAATCAATTTGATCCCTCCTGGATGGAAAAATTGACATTGTTGATGGTGTGGTATTTTTAGACATTTAGGCGTCAACTAAGATGTCATGTGAGCATCCAATGAGCTTTTTTTTTAAAAAAAAAAAAGTTTTTTTAATATAATACTTTTTAGTTCTTTTAAAGAAAAAAGAACTTAGGTAAAATTTCTCATATTTTTGTTATAAGATTTTTTAATCAGAAGCTTAATTTATATTCTCTCTTTTCTATGATCGGTTATATAAAAGGTGCTCTTTGGTATTCTCTCTCTTTCGTGATTTGTCATGCAATACTATTTATCACATGTCATCTTTGCAATAGAAAACCTTATAACAAAGATATAAAAAAAATTATCTAAATTTAGTGTTTTTCTAAAAGGCTAACTAGATGTTAACATGACATCCTAGTTAATAATTAAGAGTCAAAATATGCGACATCATCATTAACTTTTCTATCTAATAAATCAACCGAGAGATCAAATTAATTGAAGATACATCTTTTAAAAATTAATTTTAATAATTATATCTTTCTCAAACATTTTTTTTTGATAACCTAAAAAAAGTTAATTTTAATAAGAAAATATAAATAAATGAGATAAAAATCTATTGAGACAAAATACTATTTAGTCCTTGAATTGTTGGTCAAACTACTATTTAGTCTTCGAATTTGACAAAAATACTATTTAATCCCCAAATTTACAACTCTATCAACTCTTTAGTCCCCGAATTTGGCAAAAATACTATTTAGTCCCTGAATTTGTAACTCTGTCAACTATTTAGTCCCCAAATTTGGTAAAAATACTATTTAGTCCCCGAATTTGCAACTCTGTCAACTATTTAGTCTTTTGACCATTACCAGTTAGATAACCAGGCACCAGCTGATATGGTCGTTAAATGCTTATGTGGCACCGTTAAGTGCCTGGGCACATGCCACCTCTTATGCCACATCAGCATTTAACGGTCACGTCTGCGGATTATCTAACTAGTAATAATTAAAGGATTTAATAGTTGACAGAGTTGCAAATTTGAGGACTAAATAGTACTTTTGCCAAGTTCAAGGACTAAATAGTTGACTAAGTTGTAAATTTAGGAACTAATTTTTGTCAAATTTAGGGACTAAATAATTGACAGAGCTGCAAATTTGAGAACTAAATAGTATTTTTGCCAAATTCAGGGACTAAATTGTAGTTTAACTAACAATTCAGAGACTAAATACTATTTTGACTCAAATATATTTAAAATATAAGAAAATTAAATTCGCAAAATTCCAACGAGACTGACTACCATTTGCATACCCTTTTCCGATTTCTCCAAAGCTTCCTCTCTCTCTCTCTCTCTCTCGCGCTCTCTATCTCTCTCAAGAGGAAGCTCCGAGGGATCGCGCTGAAAGTATTAATCTTCATACGAGCTGCAGTTTGAGGTAAAGTGTTAATTTTTTATTTTAATTCTCCACTTCCGTTGAAGATTCTTGTGCATTTGGTTCGTTTTCTTTTGAGAACGAAGGGAAATTAATAGTCTCAGAGTTGCTTAGGATTTATAACAGTGAAACCTTTTATTTCCTTTCTTCCTTTTGCAGAAATTATTATGTGGTCATTGTACAAGTAATTAGTCGAAGCAATATATTGTTATTTAGATCTTGGGTACATATCATTGTTGGATTTGAGGATTCTCCAAATTTTTCCCATGTAAATTAATATACTTAACGTTTTTGTGCCCTTTTCTTCCTCTTCCTGCTTATATATACATATAGTTCTCCTATATTTGCAGATTTCGTTTTGGTGTGTTTATTTTATGGTATGGTTTTAGTTGTCAATATAGTTTATTGATTCCGTATTTCTCTATTCCAATGCACTACATCTAGGCTCTAGCTCTTAGAAGCTGATTTTCAAAAGTATATACTGTGTAGAACTATCCCCACCATTAACTGCTCATAGGAGAAAGGTCCATTGGTTAAGCAGGTGATATATTGGCTTAACTTTTAGCTATGGCAATGAATTGATTAGAATTGGGGATCCTCAATTGTTAGATGGAATTGAAAGATTGCACTCATTCATACGAATCTTTGGCAAAAGCACTTGTGAATTCTTGGTTGGATGGAGAATTTGAGTTGCTATGATGCTCTTCACCAGTGCCTAGAAGTTAATTAGTTTTCCTGTAACACTCCTGTCTCCAAAGCCACTTTGCTTTAGGGTATGTTTGGATTGGGTATTAAGGTGGGAAAGGGGAGGGAAGGAGAGAGAAGTAAGACATCTTCTCTTTGTTTGGGAAGATATAATTCAAGGGGGAGTTAAAGGAGGATTAGTTCTTAATCTTTTATTATTTTTATTCTTTACAATTTTAAAGTACACCAATTTTGGGTATCCAAATGAGGAGGAGTGAAAGAGGAGATTAATCTCCTCTTCCCCTCCTTCTCGCTTCTAATTGCCAAACATACCCTTTAGTTCTTTCATGGATTTCTTCAGCAATTTACTGCCAAGAACACCATATTCAATATTCTACAAATGGTTTTTTTTTTACATATTTTATTTCTCAAATCTCTCCAAAATAGAGTTCAAATCACCATAGGCTTATCTGGAGGAAATCCCTAATAGGTCATTGCAAAATTAACTCACCTTACTGCTAAACTCTAGGTCGAGTGATTTTATCAACTTTTGTGACAGCAACTACTTAACTTCATACCAAAATAATCTGTAGCCTATAATGCTAAAACAACTTTTGCCAAATTCTGGTGCAACTTGCATGCTATCCTCTTCTGATTGAATAGGTTAGCAATCTGCCTCTTTACTGCACCAATAATTGAACAAAGTTAAATTTAATATACCTTTTAAAATTTCACTTTATAATGCAGCGTCACCATGGCCTGACACATCAAAGAGAGCAAATATTCTCAAAGATTAAATTGTAAAATGAGAGTTCTTTTCTATTTCATAGCCATTTTTCTAAAATTAAATTAGAAAAATTCTTCTGTACAAGACTAATTTTATTTCTTTTATTTGTCTCCTAATAGATTAGCCGACCCCACCTAGTGGGAAAAGGCTTTGTTTGTTGTTGTTGTTGTTGTTTCCTAATAGATCAATATTGAAAACCCACTTTGCAGTGTGAAGAGTTTCCTACTATTGTGCAATCAAAGATCTTTTTTACCGATTTTACTGATTATGTTTCTATAGTGATTAAAGTTTTATTTCTTGGAAACATTACGTCAAAATGCTTTGTTGATTTGTGCCCTTGAAAGGTTGGATCATTGCATAAAATTGTTCTGTTTTATTTGGTTTGGGCATTTTATTTGGCTTAATGCAGAAGAGATTCTTTTCTAAGACAGCCATCCAATAATATGTGAGAATTTTCTTTCATTAAATTCACATATTAAAACAAGTGGTATCTTGTCTTTCAGACGACCTCTCTTGAAATATATCAAATGGTTGATAGCAATACATCTTCCGGATCACCTGAAGAAACTCAAAACCCGAACCCAGATGGGAATGCACCTTCAGAAAGTGATCTTGTGCTGGATAATCTAGCACAAAAAGTTCAAGAATCTCTCTCTCTGGAAAAAAGACATAGATTTTGGGAGACCCAACCTGTTGGGCAGTTCAAGGATATAGGAGACCCCAGTTTGCCAGAAGGCCCTATTGAACCTCCGACCCCCTTATCTGAAGTCAAACAAGAGCCATACAACCTCCCCAACCTCTATGAATGGAATACTTGCGACATCAACTCTGAGGAGACATGTAATGAGGTTTATACCCTTCTTGCTAATAATTATGTCGAGGACGACGAGAATATGTTCAGATTTAACTACTCAAAGGAATTTTTGCGCTGGGCTCTGCAACCTCCTGGTTATTTCAAGAGTTGGCATATTGGTGTCCGCGTTAAAAGTTCAAAAAAGCTGGTTGCCTTCATTACAGGTGTTCCTGCAAGAATCCGAGTTCGGGATGAGGTTGTTACTATGGCAGAGATTAATTTCCTTTGTGTTCATAAGAAGCTTAGATCGAAGAGGCTTGCTCCTGTCATGATCAAAGAGGTGACCAGGAGGGTGCACTTGGAGAATATCTGGCAAGCAGCTTATACTGCTGGAGTGATACTTCCTACACCAATAGCTACCTGCCAATACTGGCATAGATCTTTAAATCCCAAGAAGCTAATTGATGTTGGATTCTCTCGGCTTGGTGCACGAATGACAATGAGTCGAACAATCAAGCTTTATAAGTTACCAGAATCGACTGTCACTGCCGGGTTCAGAAAGATGGAAATCCATGATATTCCTGCTGTCACAAGACTCATTAGGAATTATCTAAGCCAGTTTTTTGTTGCACCCGATTTTGATGAAAACGATGCGGAGCATTGGCTTCTTCCGAAAGAGAACGTCATCGATAGTTTTCTGGTTGAAAGTCCCGAAACTCATGAGATCACTGACTTCTGCAGTTTTTACACACTTCCTTCAACCATCCTTGGAAACCAAAACTATACCACATTGAAAGCAGCTTATTCCTATTACAATGTTTCAACCAAGACCCCTTTGCTTCAGCTGATGAATGATGCTCTCATTGTGGCGAAACGGAACGACTATGACGTTTTCAATGCATTGGATGTCATGCAGAATGAAACTTTCTTGAAGGAACTGAAATTTGGACCAGGTGATGGGAAACTTCACTACTATCTTTACAACTACAGAATAAGGCAGGCACTGAAGCCATCAGGGCTTGGGCTTGTGCTCTTGTAGTCTCTGGATATTTGGAATTTTATTATGGCATGGATGAATGAATGAAGAAACCATTGTGATTTTGCTGGACTTTGTATGGTATGCATAATTATGTGGGGACTAACGGTTAGACATTTACATTTTTCTTGACTTTTGAAAGCAAACAAAATTTTGCAAATTCCTGGTAGATGATTTTGGTGTCATTGATGTCACAATTGGTTGAACTAAAGAAATACCTTTTGCTATTTGCAGTTTTTGGTCACAAGCTCATGATTCTGTCATTTTGAGTTCTCTTCTAATTTTCTTCTGAGCAAACTATGAATTATAGGTATGTTTGGTATAAAGAATGTTGGAGGGAATGGGAATGTGATGTGAATTGAATAAAAGTGGGTAAAAAATTACGGACAAAAACGTAATTTTATCATATTGTAAAAAAAAAGATATGTTTGGTAGAAAGAATATTGGAAAAAATGTTAGATTACCTCCAACATTAACATTATGCAAAACAAACATAGCCTATGTGTTCTTGGACTTTGATACATTAGTTGCTACACTATTTTTAAACATTGATGCATGAATATTATAATTCATATGGTCATATTTTTGGTAAACTACATCTTTATATAGGATATTTATGGTGCACGTGATGAAAGCATTTTCTTGATAGAATGAATTTTCATAAAGTCAAAAACACACACGCACACACAAATAGTTTACAAAATGTCTCGTAATAGGTTGTCTGACCAATATCACTAGTAAAGTGAACATTCAATACACCCTTAATTGGTTGCCAATGTATTTTTATTTTTCACTTATAAAGGAATAGTGATATGAGAAAATTCATATGTAATTGGTAAATTGTATTTATCAAGTTTGATCTTGAGGCTCTTTAGAGAAATATATGTATGGGAACAAGAAAGAAAATTCATTTGAAGGGTTTTTTTAACTCTTTAAATTAAATTAAACAAAAAAAATTATTTTAAATCTTACACGTTGGATTTAAAATAATATTAACTGTTCAATTTAATTTAAAAGGTAAAAAAATTCTTTTCTTTTCAGTTTTCTCACATATAAAATGAGTGATCTCACTTGTTCCATATTCCTAAATATATATTCTAACTCTAGAGAAGACTTTCTTTGTTGCTTGTTGTATATATATATATTCAACAACAAAGCTTTTCTCCATTATGTAACGCCGACTACATAAATTGCCAATATATTTTGTTTTTGCTTATTTCCATATTTACTATTTAGTTTATTAATAGTTAAATTAATCATTGTTTCTCTTATTAATTTCTTTAATTTACATTCATATATATTTGTAGTGAATGATAAAATGAAAGTGATTAATAGGATATTTGTGGTGCAATTGAAATTTGGGAGACCTTCATTTTTATCAAACGAAAATACACATGGAATGAGATCTATTGCTTCCGTTTTGATACCCAAACCAGAGATTTTAAGGACAAAGACTACAGAAGAAGGAGCATATATCAACCTCAAATATAACATGGCTTCTCATGTACATGTATCAGAAAATGCAAAGTAGACTTTCCAATCCCCAAAAATAAGGGGGCAAAAGGAAAGCACAGAGTTTCCATCTAAATTACCATTTTATTGGATCAGTAAATTTACAAAAAAAAAAAAACCAAAACCAATAGAATTCCGTCTAAAATCCTTACATTCTCTAAGTTAGGCCAAGTGGATAATTTCACCCCGTGAACCTGCATCAATAAACCCACAAGAACAGTGGTTAATTAACTATTGAAGCATGGTTAAAAAAATTTACAGTAGATTATCATTTTAGTCCCTAAAAGATGTAATGTCTCGATGTAGTCCCGGTAATATGGATATATCAAATTTAGAACCTAAAATATGCTATCTATTTTAATTTAGTCCCTAAAAGATGGAAATCCCGAATTTAATCTGAAAAATGCATTTTATCTCAATTTAATCCTAGGAATCACCGTTAGCGGATGAAAAATTTTCCACATACTAAATTGAGACACTTCCATATTTCAGGAATTAAATTTGACACTTCCATATTCAAAGACTAAAAATTGAGACAAATTGCATCATTTAGAGACTAAATTTGAAATTTCCATCTTTTAGGGACTAAAATAATAATTTACTCTAAAATTTACTGAGAGATAGAGATATTTATTCGCAATACATTGTTTATAAATCTCTTTCGCTAGCTGTAATATTGAATCAGTATCCTCAGCCAACTTTGAAAATCTTTCTGCCTCTTTCACTGCTTCGGCAGCCAAAAATGATTTGTTCTCTGCTTCAGCAACTCTGTATGCTGCAGTCTCAGCAGCATCCGCTACTGTATCATTGGAAGCCACAACACCGGAAGCTGGTGGTTGTCGTGGCCAGACATCTTTTTGTTTAGGTGCAGGTGTTTTTGTTGCCAAAGGTGTGTCCTTTTTAATCTTATAACAGTTTTGTACCTGCAGGGGATGGCAAAGTTGAAAAATCCATACCACATCTAACCAAGGAATCAAAATTCAAGATCAAGATCAGAATAAACTTTAAAATTTATAATGTTCTCCTGTACAAAGCTGTTCAGTTTTTGAGCAAAGGGAGGCGTAGCCTGTTGGGAGCAGAGAAGGAGCTATCATAGGATAAACGATCACCAAGAAAATACTTGAGAAATTGAACACAAGCCATTTCTCTTCCAAGGAGGATCCCTTATCCAAAAAAAAAGATAACTTTCTATAGGAATTGAACGAAAGCATCAAGCAGTTAAGATTTACTCTCCTCTATATTGAGTTTAGCAAGGAAGGAGAGCTTTGGAAACAGACTATGTGAGAAAGCTTGGATGACAAGTTATATTCTAATAATTTTAAGTGTAAGTTTATGAGAAAGCTAAGCTAATTGAAAAATATCAAGTTCTACAGTATGAGGAAAGTGAGTACAACAGAAGTCCCTTTTGGCAAAGACATTCTGAGGAAAATATACTGAAAAACTTTTTGTTGCTGCAGTTGCTAGTCTGCAGCTAATATATAGGCAAGTGGTGCAGATTGCTATTAACACAAAGCTTGCTATCTGGGGCCCATTACCCACTCCAGAAATCAGAGATACACCAGATACATATTCTTGAGAAATTAATTTCCAGAGGACTCAAGTTGGGTAGATTGCTGGGTCAATATGTCATATCCCATCAATTTTTGTGCAAAGTGCAAACCATGGTTACCCCTCATAACATGGCGGCGCAGGGCAGAAAGCAGGAATCTCTAACAATTAAACACGATATACTCTTCTATGGTGTAACAATGAGTCAATGACATCATATAATCTAAGCAAGGGAATAAAACATATAGGAAACTCAGCATTTTAAATCCATATACCCCTTATCTAAAATGCACTGAGAAAAACCAAAAGTTATCTTTAACAATTTTAAGATAAAATCTCTAAAAGATTTGTTTCAATGTGTCAACATCAAAGAGGATATTTTACCTTTTCAAGTTTCCCATAACCAACAAGCCTCCTCAACCTTGAAGTTAAATTCCGTCTGAAATTTGGAGGAACCTCATGCTTTTGCTGCAGCATTATACGTGATCAACCTTTGTGAATTTCAGCATAAAACAATAGTCATAGAGAATACTCAACATATAAAAGAACATTAAAAACAATAGACACCCTGTTTTATTTTGGAACAAAATATTGTCTTTTAAGACAGTGTGCATACATTTTATAAGATCAACAGGATGAATATTATTTCCTCAAGTTCAATGTCCCATTCAGCTGTATCTCAAGGAAAGTTGAATTGATCTAAAATACCAATCAGTAACTTGCAGATTGGAAAAGAATACAGCCTTGACCTAAAGAGTTTGTCTAATATAATTGCAGATAGAAGTAGAACTTTTCTGACCTCGATGAAACTAACGATGGCACTTATGTCAGAGCCATTGGAATCTTTTATCGTTGAAAGAGCTTCAAAAATCATTGCATCATACCTGGTAATGGACACAAGAACCAAAAAACAGTTTGTGTTATGATATGATCTGAATTAAACAGAAAAAATAAAAATAAAAACAATGCATGTTATATTAAAGGCACCATCAAATTTCCAACATAAAATAAATAGAAAAAAGGTCAAAGGTTCATTTTGGTCCTCTATGTTTTACTTAAGTTTCAAATTAGTCCTTTATGCTTCAAAAGTTTTAAATTAGTCCTTTATCTTTCCTAGAAGTTCTAAATTGGTCTTTCCGTCCAAGTCCGTCAATTTCTTAAGTTAACTGCTGACGTGGTGTGCCGAAGTGGACACATAATCTCTCCTATGTGTATAAGATAGCTGACGTGGCCTTAGACACACCAAAAACACCCAAACGACGTCGTTTAAGCCAAAAATAAAACCATGTTGAGAGGACCAATATGAAACTCTAATGAAACATAAAAGACTAATATAAAACTTTAATGAAACATAAAAAACCAATATAGAAATTCAATGAAACATAAAGAACCAATATAGAACTTTAATGAAACATAAATGACCAATATAGAATTTTAATGAAACATAAAGGACAAATATAAAACTTTTGGGAAACATAAAGGACCAATATGGAACTTTTGAAAGATAAAGGACCAATTTAGAACTTGAGTGAAACATAGAGGACCAAAATGGGCATTTAACCTAGAAAAAATTTAAAGCGTAGACAAATGTTTGTTAATAACAAATAATATTAACAACATAGACAAATGTTTATTCAACATATCCCAATTCACACTATCAGAGCACATCAGGAACAGACTTTTACCTTCATCACAGAGACTATATTTGAAGGCAATTCTGTCGTATCAATAAAAAAATGTATTTACCCCATGATCAATTCAATAAAGTTATATCTAAACAGAAGAATAAATCAGCCATTTCTATGATAACAATATTTTACCAATTAACAATTTATCATCCATGCAATATAGAACAGGTGGGAATTGATGTTAGGCCATATAGTGCGGACTGCGGACACACATTGACATACAGAGGATTGAGTATATAATTGCAATTAGAAATCCAGCTGAAGGGCAAAAAAAAAAAGAACATACCGTGAGGCAGGTATGACATCCTGGGCATTTTGAGAAGGATCATCCATCACAGCATCAGAAGTTGCAGATTGATTAAGCGGAGTAGCAGAAGATGCATTTTGTACACCGGAAATTGGAGCAGGTACCATAGCTTTAATCTTGGGATTCCTCACTTTTTCTTTTGAGCCTTGAGCAACAGTACTAACACTTAAATTTCGCCATTTATCCTGGTAAGTGGGCAAGAGTGAGAAAGCAAACAAGAAAATTTTAAGCAGACAGAGAGAAATCTCACAAAATAACTACTCCAGGTAAATTCAAATTTGTCAATCTCACAACAATAATCTAGCATTGGCTTTAGGAAGTTGGTCAATATTGCCTCCATCCACCCTCATTCAGATGCAATGCCAAAACAACCAAGTATAAATATAAGCAACGATTACAATAATAGTCAACAAAATAAAAAACTATCCCTCAAATACATTCCTTCACAGTTTAAAAAGCTCCCTACTTCATCATTCATTTGTTCAAGGAATTTCCCCCTAATCACGCCGTCAGAAAAGAAACAAGATAAACATATTCACGTAGATACAATCAATAAAGAAAGACTCTAATTTTCCAAGACAGTAAATTCCTTCACCCCCAACAGCTCGTAAAGAATCAAAGCAAAAACCCTAAGAAAACCCTCCTTCAAAAACCTTCATCCAAATTGATAACGAAAGGAAGTAAAAGGGTTAAAAGCGAGGAAGAACCTTAAGGTCGATGTTGGAACGGTGAGTGAGAAAAGGTGCGAATTCGGGATCTTTGAGAATGTTCTTCCACTTGCCGGGGCCATGCTTCGCAATTCCGGCGAGCAAGGCTTCTTCTTCCTCCGCCGTCCATTTCAGCTTCTGATTCCCCATTTGGATTGGACCAATCCACACTCTTCTTTGCTCTTCGATGAAGCTTTTGAGTCTGTGCAACAATGTGCTGCGTTTCACTGAGGAAGAAGAAGAAACTTTTCTCGCTCCTCCTCTCAATAGCTGGCTATTTTGCTTTCCTTTATTCTCAAAAAGTAATTAATTTCTCACAAAACTAATTAACTTTTTTTCTAGTTGTAACAAAAAAAATAGGCTAAAGTACTGTTTTGGTCCTCAATGTTTGCATGAAGTTTAATGATGGTCCTCAATGTTTCAAAAGTTTAATGTTGGTCCTCAATGTTTTTTTTTGTTGATTTTGGTCCTCGAACGTAACACCGTTAACTTTTGTCGTTAAGTGATGACGTGACAGGCTGATGTGGCACACCCTCTCTCCTACGTGTCATATTTTAATGATGTGGCATGCCACATCATGCCACGTCATCCATCTTAGCCATATCATCATCTTCTTCATCTTCATCTTCTTCTTTCTTCTTCTTCTTCTTCATCTCTCTTTCAATCTGCTTCCACCACCACCACCACCCCATTGCCGGTGCCACCACCACCGCCGCCGCCACCAGTGTCGCTGCCACTGCTGCCGGCGCCGCCGCCGCCGCCGCCGCCACCATTTCCATCCTCTTCCTCATTCAAAAAAGTATAAATTAAAAAGAAAAAGTTAAAATATGTCTTTTTTAAAAAGTTGAAAAATATAGTTTCAACTTAAAGCATTTGTTCGGCCAAAAAAAAAATTTTAAGCATTTGTAAAAACTATTCACTTTAAATATAAGTCCCATTTAGTTAAAAAATCTTTTTTTTTAAAAGTTTAATAAATAAAGTTCTTTTTTTCACGAGTTTATTCAAACGGGCTATAATGATTTCTCACAAAAGTAACTTATTATTTGGGACGATAATGTAGGGACGGGAGTATTGGTTGTTAATTTTTGTGTGTGTCAATATTTAATAATTTGATTTATAAAATTAATGTTTGCAATGATATTAATACTTTGACAAATATTTAAGCTAAAATTGATGGTGACTTTGAAAAAGCAAAAAAAAAGAAATTGTTTAGAAAGTTAAGAATTAAAGGAAAAGATGATGGAAGATTAATTCTTAATTCTTTATTATATTTTCCTTTATAAATTATTTGAAGTATTTTAAAGGAGTTGTCAACCCTAAATAAGGGAAAGGCATATGAAAAATTAACATTTCATTCTCTTCTAATCACTTACTATCTTAATTTTCAAACAAACCTTCCGTTTATATAAAGAAGTTTTCTTCCATTGTCTTCTTCTTTATATATTCATCTTTCAAGCCTCATTTAACACTCAAATGGAAGTTAGGCGAATCAAAGAACTAAACAAAACAAGTAAAACGCCGTCTTTATCATTGTTGTCCTATTGACCATCACCACAATCCACATTCGTTGCTATTGTCGCTCACCAGCTTCTCTATCACAAAGTTACTTTTGAGTGAAATTTTAGGGGCCAATTAGAATATCAACCAAAAAATTTTCTCCAAAATTTTAAAAACTAAACAAAGAAAAGGTTACTATATCCTCTTCCATTCCCTTTTTTTCCCACCAAAATTCCCAACTAAATGTTTTAGCTCATTATATATCAATTCTTTCAACAGCTTAAAGGTTTTCATGAAAAAAAAACAGCTTAAAGGTTCTCTTTTATGATATTTTCTTCCAATAGTAGCATAGATGAGTTGGGAAGCAACAATAAATAAAAGATGTTAGTTAGCCATTGTCATTTTTTAGGTAACATAACAACAAAAAAGACTAAACCCCATGGAATATGTCATATATATTTCAACATTTGGCATTGCCTTTATTTATTATATGGGTAAATACCAATGGAATCATACATAAAGGAACTCCGTTTTTTTTTAACAAACAAGTGGTGGAATTACGCAAACACACATCACAACTAAACATAAGTTCTAACACACACAAACAGATAGTTGTAAACCCACAAACAACTAGAAAGGATTTTCTGTCATATGGCAGAGGATACCGTTAGTGAGAAAAAGAGAGAGCGAGTGAGACCCACATGTGGGTCTACTCTCTATCTTTTAATTCTCTCACTAATGGGACTTCTGCCGTATGACAGAGGAGCTTTTTTTTCCACACAAACAACATACATATTTTTCTTCAGTCATATAGAGATACTATTAGGAACACCTCTGCCTGTAACTCCTGGCTCACTTGTAGGATAGAGCATAGTATAAGGCAAATCAACAGGTCCAACCCTATTCAAAAGCGTCCCATCTTTGTTCCTCTTTATCAATATTTGCTCTATCTCTCCCATTCTCTTCCCAAATTTCTCAAAAGCTACCAATGCCTTCTCATCTGAGGTCCAATTAGGGTTATCTCTTGTCCCAAGGTAGATTTCATCAGAGGAATGGCTTGACAAGATTTCTATAATGGAAAGTGCTAGAAGGGTCTCATACTTTGGTGTAATTGTTTTCAATAAAGCTTGTTTTGGGTCCCTCACAAGCTCTTCATATTCTTCACTTCCTTCCTCAGGGATGAACCTTCGGCTCAGAGTGGGACGGTTTAGGATGTACCCTCCAAAAGGGTACTGCCCAAAATTAACGGCTGCATGTAGGGCTGAAGAGGTCCATATGATGATAGTGCATGATTCAATAAGCTCTTCACGAGTTTGCATCTTGGGCCACCATGGCTTATTTTTTAGGTCAGCATGTCCTACTTCTACTACTTCTTTCCACCAAGATTGTAGCTCAGTGTCTTGTTGAATGGGTTGATCAGAGTCATAGTAGGAGGACACATAGTCTCGAACCCATGTGTTAATGGCATCCCATATGTCTAGCCCATCAACCGCATAAGGGTAGTCCTTTATCACAAGGTCTAACCCATAAGGAGCTTTTGGATTTTTAACTGCCATTCCCCTAAGGCAAAAAAAAGTATATAAAATTAGATGCATTAGCTATTAAAAAAAGTATATTATCATTTTGGTTGCTTGAAAATTACAATATATTTCAATTTAGTCTTAAAAGATGTAATTTGCTTTAATTTAGTCCTTAAAAAATTTTATGTAAATTATTTTAAGACAGAGATTCTTATTTCTTAGGGACTAGATTGAGACAAATTGCAATTTTAAGGACTAAATTTGATATTTTCTTCTTTTAAGAACTAATGCAGTTTGTTTAATCCTTGAAAGATGAAAAGAATAATTTCTTCAATTTAGTCCTTGAAAGATGAAGATATCAAATTTAGTCCATTAAAAATGCGATTTGTTTCAATTTAGTTCCCGAAAGATGTAAATATCAAATTTAGTCACTGAATGATGCAATTCGCTTCAATTTAGTCCCAAAATTTTTTTCTGTGAATTATTTTAATAGAGATTTTTAAGGACCAAATTGAGACAAATTACATATTTTAGAAATTAAAATTATACTAAAAATATAATTGAGTCTAGCTAGATAAATTATGTTATATATGATTGTGTGTGTGTATTTGAAAAGTACCTCTTGAGAAGATCATTGGGAAGTGCTTGGTCAATGAAATTCCAACTCTTGTAAATCACTGATGACATCTCCATAGAGAATTTGCCAGGCAACATTGTATCCTCTATGATTCCAAATGCATTGGTTAGGTTTTGTCGACCAATTGCATTAATAAACAAGGTGTCACGAAGATGAGGATGAAGGAGTTTATGAATTGGGTGAAGCACACTCAGATGTCTATGTGTTGCTATCACAATTGGCTCAATCACAGCATGAGTATTTAGCCTGTCAACAAAGAGTTAATTATTTATATATATATATATATATATATATATTAATTTAAATTAGTGTACATTATTGCAACTCTGTGAACTATTTAGTCTCCTGACTGTTACCCGTTATAGTTGACAGAGTTGCAAATTCGGTGATTAAATAGTATTTTTGCCAAGTTTGAGGACTAAATAGTTGACGTGGTTACAAATTCGGGAACTAAATAGTATTTTGTCAAATTCGGGGACTAAATAGTTGACATAGTTAAAATTTTCGGGGACTAAATAGTATTTTTGATAAATTCAGGGACTAAATAGTAGTTTGACCAACAATTCAGGGACTAAATAGTATTTTACCTCTTAATATTGTGTTAAAAATACATATAATGCATCAAAAAATTAAACAAAACTATCAGAAAATTAGAAATAATTGAGGCTAAGGTTTTTTGTCAAAATAATTATGATATTTTTTTTTTTTTAAAAGAAAACTAAATGGCCCAACCCGCCTAACTTGCAGGCTAAATGGCTCAACCACGTAATTAGTACATGTGTTAAACCTATTTTGACACCTTTATCTTCAATGATCTAATCTCGGAGACAACAATTAAAAAAATACAGATTCTCTATTATCTGTATCATATCATGTTTGTACGGCTAATAATAAAATTTTATTTACCAGTGGCTAGCAACTTGATGAAGGCCAGTGTCAGTAACAGTGACATAAGCCTTAGCCAATAGCCAAAGAGAAGCCTCAACGCCTTGAGTTGCAGGTAAGAACACTTTACTAACAGCACCAAATTGGTCTCCTTTGGGATGAGGCAAGCTCAATTCAATAGCCAATGGCTTCAAGGTCCCATTGTCTTGCAAGAAAAGGACTGTCCTATTACCATATGCCCTACTTGGAGTCTCACTATTAATCAACCTCATGTATGGCATGAATGAGTCATGGTGATCCAATATGAACAATCTCTTCCTTTCAACTGCCTGTAAATTAAATTCATCAACATAACACATAATTAATCCAAATTTCAATTATGTTTGGTAAAGAAAATGGCAGATACTTTCAAGTACTATTAGGTAGGATACTAATGGCATGTTGGCGAGATTAACATGGGCCCAACCCAAAGAATTACTGTACAGGACTAAACCGCAAGCAATTTTACCGAGTCACAATTGCTTATGGTCATCATGGCATTGATTTTATATATAAATATGATAAAATCTTCACCTTCTCTACTGTGAGTCCGTTCAAGTTTTTCTCCAAGTGTTGTTTGGTTATGGTACAGGTATGATCGCCGTAGACATTAGGGTCTAGTGTGCTTTTTATGGGGAACTCCTGCAATTAATATAAGAAAATAGATTAATTGTGAGTTAATCAAGATGTTATATTTTAATTCATTTATATATATATATATATATATTAATTCGTATATTACCAAACCACCTAAAGTGTGTTTTTATGTACAAACTTTTCTATAATATTATACGTACTATTCTAATTTTTTCTCCAATACAATAATTTGTAATCATGTCTAAAGAAGTGTGAGACAAGTGTACTTACTTGGAGAAGGCGAATTACAACCGGATTTCCACCCGCAAACATTTCTCTTGCGAATTGTTCGTCGGTCATCCATCCATCCAAATTCGCTATTCAACATATAACAAAAAATTAATTGCATGTGTGATGGTATGATAGACAGGGAAGGCACTCAAAATTGTCGGATATGACACCAATGACATGTTGAGAAAACTAACAGATCAGAGGCCTAATCCAATAATTAATTATTATACAGGTCTAAACTGCAAACAGGTTTACTCTATAAGTGCCAGGGGATCTGATCTCTCTAGGACGAAAAGCCCACCAAGTAAGATTTTAAACGATTTTAGGAAGTCGGATTTGAACCCAATGAGTAAAGCGAGAAATTTCCTCCGATTAAATTCTAAGTAGGACTAATTTGAATATATTACCTTGAATGATACCAGGAATTGGAAACTTGAGTGGGACATAGCCGTCTTCCGGGGGAGTTATGGGTGACCTTGCAGCCATAGCATCAAGTACTTCTTTAGGCACAAAAAATTTAAAGCCACTCTCATAGAGCACATCCCTCACGTTTTCAAAGCTCTTGAACTCTTCTTCTCCAGTGGTCACCAATTGTGTTTTAACAAAAGGTTTCAAGAAGCTGATTTGAGATTTTGGGAAAAATTGCAGAAATTCGTTCAACTTTTGGCTTCCAAATCGATCATCTCTAGGAACGTAGACTGAGAAGGCTTGATCCGCTGGAAGTCTACTCTCATAGTTGGGATCTGTTTCAAACAATTCATTAATACGTGAGATTTCTATTAATTAATATTGTTTTACTACAGTAATTTATCATTATAATGTGACATTAATTAACCAATAAATTATCATTTTAGTTCTGAATTTTTTTGTCAATTATGTTAATAGAGATTCCTATTTTATTGGGATTAAATCGAGACAAATCACAATTTTCAAAGACTAAATTTAATATTTTCATCTTTTATGAAATAAATTAAAAAAAATACATCCTTTAGAACAAAAATGATAGTTTACAATTAATTAATTACCAATAACTAATTAATGAATTAATTACTGTTTTAACCCTTGAAAGATGCAATCTGTCTCAATTTAGTCCTTGAAAGATGAAAATGACAAATTTAATCCTTAAAAGATGTATTTTGTCTTAATTTAGTCCTGAAAACTCTCTTATGAAAATTACTATGATTAAATTAAGGCAAATGCATCTTTTAGTTAGGGACTATAAATTTCACATTTTCATGTCACAGGGACCTAATTGAAACAAAAAGCATGTTTCAAGTGAGGTGAGGTGAACTTTAAGGGAATGAGAATGGGAAAAGATGAGGGAATGAAAATGTCAAGTCAATATGATGTGATGTAAATGGAATATAAGTTGGTAAAATAATCATTTTGTCCTTACTTTAAAAGTGATAATAGAATAAAAGTTGATAAAAAGTAATGGCAAAAACATAATTTTATCACATTGAAAAAAGTTTGGTTTGTTTGTTAGGAAGAAAAGAAGAGTGAGATGACTTCTCCCTCTCCCTTTCCATCATGATTTATTCCTAAAGACATGCCCTAAATTACATCTTTTACATACTAACTCTTAATTAATGAAGAGAATGAGAGTAATTAGAAACCTGATTTTGCTGGTGGCCTTCCGGTCCTTACCCTACGAGGGTAGGGAAATTGGGATGAGCCTCCAAGAATAGGACGAAGGTATTCTTTACCATTATCAGCATTTCCCAAATCATTGTAGGTTGCATAGTCATACACTCTTTCCCATTCCTTCCGCTCTCCTTTCCCATCTCCTCTCAATACTTTCAGCTCTTCTTCTCTGTATTTCACCAATGCTTTTGGTGTCTCACTTGGCAGATATGACTGTAATCATATAATATTTTTGTGTTTAGTCCATATATATAATATTGAGAGAAGTACTAATTTGGTCCTTGAAAGATATGAATTGTTTGAGTTTAGTCCTTGAAAGATGGAGGCGTCTAAATGATCAAATTGGGACTAAATTGAGCATTTTGATCTTTTAAAAATTAAATTAAAACAATCTGTATTTTTTAGGTATTAAATTGATAATTCTCTCTGTAATATATTAAAACTATTTTAAACAGAACGGTCGATCTTGTTTGGGAATGGGATTACTACTTCTAAAATTTGCTTATTTCCAAATTAATTTCTTTTTAAATGAAATTTAAAAGATATATATTGTGAAAGAGAAACGATATGCATTTGCCCATTAGAAAAAAATAAAAAAAAAAAGCATATAAAAAGCTACTTTTGAAAAGCAATTAATCCCATCCCGCTTCGTGTACAACACTAAATCGGACATGAGCAAGAAAGATATAAGGACCATTAAATAATAGGGTCCACATATAAAATCTATCATATATCTTTCTATCCAATCCAGTGTTATACAAACACTAAATTTGGACTCATCCCAAAAAGAGTGAGAGTGAGGATTTGGTGTTATACTGTGCAGCATCGCATCGGATCACACAGGGATGGGTCCCACATTAATAAACGAGACTCATATGTGAGACATATATATCCTATGTTTTTCTCTCATATTATTTGATTCGATTCAGTATTATACAACACTAAATCCAAACGTAGATATAAGATGTACCTTGTTGGCGAAGAAGAGGCGAGGGAGTTGATATTTGTGTTGTGGATAAACCCAAGAATTACACACAAAATAGATAGGGGCAGTGGTGAGATTGGGAATAGGATCAATCGTCAAAGTCATTAGGAAGAATTCTGTTTGGCCATGATTCCATATTTGAAATGCTCCTGGAATTCCCAACTCGTTGGTCCAACGGAAATACACATAGTATCCGTACTGTTCTTCCAATGTCGTCGCAGGCATTGACGTAATACTTCCTTCCAATGACCCCCCATTCTGGAGTTTCACCAACCCATTTCCTACCATTAAATATTTCCACAATTACTCCAACTTTATATATATTATCTTTATTATGGTTGTTGTCTTTCTTGGTATTATAAAACAGTTATTTTAAAAATACAAAATAAATATATATAAAAATGTGGGAGAGACAGTTATAAAAAGTTATTGTTAGGGAAGATGGAAGAAGAATTGGGGAGAGAGAGTCTTCTCATAAGAAGTATGAGGAGTTATATATTTTAGATTGGGTCAAATTACTCTTTTGGGCCTCAACGTTTGTACGAAGTTTAATATTGATCCTCAACGTTTCAAAAAGTTATTTTAATTCCTCAACATTTTTTTTGTCAAAATTGATCCTTTGGCGTAACATCCGTCTGATTTTGCCATTAAATGCTAACGTGTAAGGCTTATGTGATACACTCTCTCTCCTATATGTCATGTTTAAATGACAGGGCACCCTCTCTCACTCCAAAATTCATTTAAATGACCAAAATAGAACATTTAAATGAATCAAAACGACGTCGTTTTGCTGAGTTTGAGTGAGAGAGGGTGCCATGTCATTTAAATACGACATGTAGGAGAGGGTGTGCCACATAAGCCTTCCACGTCAGCGGCAAAACCAGACAGATGTTATGCTAGAAGACCAATTTTGATGACCCAAAAAAAACGTTAAGGATCTAAAATAACTTTTTGAAACATTAAGGATCAATATTAAACTTCATACAAACGTTGAAGACCAAAAAAATAATTTAGCTTTTAGATTGTGATGTCACTATCTCTTATATGGTGATTTGGTTGGAAGTTTGAATTAGGAAGAAATGAGAATAAAATGTTTTAAATCATAAAAAGAAAACAAAACAAAGTTGAGGATAAAAATATAAAAATAATATAATTAATGACCAACTTATCTTATTAAATTCTGATAATGATGGTGGTGAGAACTAAGAAGCCAAATGGCAAAATGAGAAAAAAGCCAAAATTTGACAACAAAAAAACTTGCATTATTTAAAGGCAACCAAATCAAAGGGACCATTAATTGATTGGAAGGGAGGTCCATCCCATGCATGTCTTGATTTGATTGCACTAAAAGTCACTAGGTCTGATGTGATAGCTAGCAAGGGGGTGTTAAATTCAATCTTTGGGATATTTTGTATAAACAAATAATTAATAATAATAATATTATTATTATTATTTTGATAACAAAAAAAAGAAGTGGATCATTTTATTTGACACTAGCTATATATTTTTTAAGTAAAAAAAATGCCAAAATTATGATGTTTCTTCAAATTAAAGTGGTTTGCTTGCATTTTGAATGGATTATTTATGTGATCAGTTGATTTTGTAGCTTCATTTTTATTTTCATTTTCATACTTAGTAGAGTTTTTCAAAGATTGAGATGACATCTTACGGTGGAGCCCACTATTATATATGTACGGAACGACATTATTGCATGCCGTAGCTAGCCAGTAGTACTATTGTGATGAGTACAATAATTTAGTTTGTAATAATAATAATAATAATAATATCTAATATTCACCTAAAATTTAAGATTTAGCTCAGCTAGGATTTAAAAATAAATTTTGTGAATTGATCTTTTAAAATATAAGGGAGATATGTAAACTTTAAAAGTGAATTTTTTATTATTATTTTTCTTTATTATTAGTGCTATTAGCTTAAAATAATATTTTTAACAAATTTTTTATAATAAAAATTTTAGGTATCTTAAAATATATTTATGATGAACAAATTTTGATGTTTAGATTCTCTAAATTTGAGAAATAATAAATTTCTCTAAAATAAGAGATGGATAAAAAATTATATCTTTCTCATCATACTTTTGAGAAGTAATAAATTTGAGGCTTCTAAAACTTTTGATTATAAATCAAAAAAAAATTTGTTGAAATGCATTATTTTAAATTAATGGATAGAATGACAAAGAAAATAATGCCGTAAAATTCTTGATAAATGAGAAAAGAAAAAGACACTAAGAATAAATTACTATCTCCTTTTTTTTAAAAAAATAAATATACTAGCTTTTTTTTGTTAGTATTAATAGAAGATGGAAGGAAAATAATAAGAAAGAAAAAGAGTAAACCAGAAGGATCATGGGGCTTAGTAGCACTGATCAAACGAAGAGAGAAATTGGCTTCATTGCCTTCATTGCTCAACTTGTTGATGATCAAACGACCACCGATACTGAACGCCATTAATGAATTTTTCTCAAAGCTATGGAATTAAAAATAGAGAGAAAATAGATGGAAGAAGGTTTTGTGAGGAAGAAGAGGTAGGAATGGTGCATATTTATAGATATACTAGGTCACTAGTTAGAGCCTTGAAAGAACTACGTGTGAGGACCACTAATTATTAACAATAATCAATCATGCACGTTCTCTATCTCTTTTGAAAGCACAAAACCTCCCCAACTAATTCTTACTATGCAATTTTATGGAAATTAAATAAGGTTTCATCTGATCCTGGAATAAAAGTTTAATATTATCGTATTACTATTGAAGTTCGGTACATTCTTTTAATTATGTAGAGCCATTTGTTAATATTAATAAGGACCCACCTTATTTAAAGACCAACTAATTGAAGGGATGTACCGAAGTTTAGCACTGGATTAACATTTCCTCCTAGTCTAGAATGAGTTAAAAGTGAAAAAATTTGTTCACCCTTAATTGAATACTAGAAGGATTAGGCGGGTCATGGGCCTTAAATTTTTGCAAGATAATTATTTTTTCAAAGAATTATTTGACCATATATTAACATATTATAAATAAATATCATAAATAAATTAAAAAGTTTGGTAACCCTAATAAAAGCTCTTCTCTATGATTTTGCATTGCTGGTAAGAATGATCAAAGTATCTATACCTTGTAATTACCCATAAAATTTACCTGTTGTATTCAGTATTTTTGGATCGAGTCACATCCAAGGGCACTGTTTTAAAAAGATATTCCGTAATCCCTCTCAGAATTGGAATGCGCACTTTCACAGGATTAACGAAACCCTTCTCCGTTGTCACACAACGAAGGAATCAGAACAATAAAAGCAAAAACTCCAATGAGAAATAACAAAGAACCCAGAATATTTCCAGTCATCTGTCCACACTACATTGGTGACTGAACTGCTTAAATAGACGTTTTACATGCACAAGACTGAAGAACGTGTTTCCCTTCTCGTGACCAGTTGTTGTGTGGGCGAGGCCCACCTTCCATTTTGCCAATTTACACTCCCTATACTACAACTTACATATAACTTGGATCTCTATTATTTTAGACAAAGTGAGACTTTGTTTGACACACACATATTCACTCTTATTTACAACATTAGGTCCGGGTACTAGATGGGCGGGTATGATTTCAAGGATGCCGATATGGATAATATAATGATACCCATTTCAGACTCGAATATACTTTTATATAAATTATGTAAATAATATTGTTATATTATAAATACATATATTTCTTTTATTTTATTGAATACATATATATAGTCTTATACATTTATACATAGAGGAGTCATAATTAGAGAAAAAAAATTTATCCATTTCATTTTTTTAATTGAGGATTCGAGTATTCAAATAATTTGAAGAATGGAGATAGATATTCACTCATGTGCAGGTTCAGGTTCGAAGAGTAGTATCTTATCTCTAAATATTACATATCATTAGCAAGGGATATTCCTCAACTTTGGATTAGGCATACTTTTTTTTTAAAGGTATCATTTTATTAGAGGTAATCATGATCGAGTTAGATGAGATTTCATAATGGGGATAGAGATCTCTCAGCAAAAGTTTTTTCATACACAACACAAGGCTCGAACCCGAGACTTTGTTTAAAGAGAATGGAGTACCTACCATTCCAACCAACACGTAGCATACTTTACACAAAGGAAACAAATAATTATGTCGCCTTAATTTTTTGTTTAATTCAAACTATAAGGGACTAAAAGTGAGATGTAAGGCAAAGTTAAGAGACTAAAATAAAAATTCAGACAAAGTTAAAGGACTAAAGTGATACCAATCAAAATTAAAAAAAAAACATAACTAAAGTAAAATCTAAAGCAAAATTAAAGGATTTTCCCAAAGACAGAAATAAAAGTGGACTCTACAACTCTACTTATGAATTTTACACGGGTTTGATAGAAATGTACGGATGGAAATAGAAGGGATGTAAAATTAAGTACTATAGAGTTAAAAAATACTGTAAAGAAAATGAAAGTAAAAATAAAAATTGCGTTTGGTATGTAAAAATATGATATAAAGTTTGTAAAGTAAAGTATTGAAAAAAACTAAAATGCTATTACTTTATAATTAAAATGTTTTTTGGTAGGTGAAAAAGTAAGGAGAGAGAATAATTAAAAGGAGCATTTTGAATATTTCATCTTGAATCAGATACTCAGATTCAATACAAAAGTCAATATGTGAACAATAAATTGTATGTAAAGTATAACAAACAATATAAAATTTTGAATACATCATTTTACTTCCCTTCCCTTCAATTAATCCTTACCAAACACAGCTTTAGGTGAGATCCACTTATTTATTTTTATCTCTTTAAATGTTCATCTCTTTTTAAATGGAAAAAACAAAATCCATTTTTCATATTTTTTGTTGTCTTTTGCTACGCACATAAAAACAAATTAAGTGTACAGTGACAGCATCCTTATCTTGTCTGCAAAAAACCGTAGCTCGTGACTTGTACGTGACTAAGCAAAATTGCCACGTTTATAACCATATTAATAATTGACCCAAAAAAAAATTAAACTATGATAAAATTCTTTGGCTGTATTTGATAATTTTACAGCCACAATACATGCAATATAATTTTATACTTCTCAATAAATTTTATATTATATTTTTATATATTAAATATACTTTTTATCATATTTTTTTATATTTCTAACACACTTTTTTTACTTTATTTTTATTTTATTCTACAATATTTTACATCCCTTCTTTTTTACTGAACATACATTTTAAGTGTATGCTATGTTTTTTAATAGAAACAAGACACATGGTAAAAGTGCTTGTATAACTAATAATAGATAAAGAGAAAATACTAAGACTATATTTTGTATGACTAATTATTAAAAAAATATAAATAAAACTTAAGGTAAAGTACCCTTGTCGCCCTCAAACTTTGTTGTAATGTTCATTTTTACTCCCAAACTTTTTTTTGGTTCCTGCATACCCCCAAACTTTCAATTTTGTTCATACCTACCCTTTTTGCTAACACCGTTAACTTTCTTGACGGAATTTGCTTACGTGGACGATGAATGTGTATTTCTTTTGCCACGTCATTGTCCACCTCATATTTAATTTTTTATTTTTATTAAAAAAATTAATTTTAATTCAAATAAAAAAATATTTTAGGGTAAAAGTTTGGTTTTTTTTTAATTTAGATTAGGTTAATTTTTTTTAATAAAAGTAAAAAGTTAAATGTGAGGTGGAAAATAGGTGGAGAGTGAGGTGGCAAAAGAGATACACATTCATCGTCCACGTCAGCGAATTCCGTCAAGAAAGTTAACGGTGTTAGCAAAAAGGGTAGGCATGAACAAAATTGAAAGCTTGGGGTAAGCATGAACCAAAAAAAGTTTGAGGGCAGGAATGAACATTGCAACAAACTTTGAGAGCGGCAAGAGTACCTTACTCTAAAACTTATTATTGATAAACTTCTTAGCTCAATAAATTTTATCTTAATTGTTTAAAAAAAAAAACCATTTTATATAGATGACGACGAGTCCAATAAATGCATGAGCAAATATGTGAATGTGAATTTGATCACATTTATATACTTGCCCCAAAAAAAAAAAGATCACATTTATATTGCGGATAAAAAGCTAGTATGGCAATTAGTATTCTTTTTCATTTATTTAATATTATTTATTAATAATATATAGCTACTCACATTAATAAAATTTTATCTTGAATAAATTAAATATTAAATATATTTATTTAATATTAACAAATAATAAATAATAAATTAAGAGAAAATTAAATTTTAATACTTTTCTTAGATCATATATACTTAGCTTTACGAATATACCTATAAAATTTACTTAAATTCGAGGATAGGAATAAAAATAGAAATAGTAATATTCAATCCAAACTCAAACTTGTTACGTATAAATTATTTAAATAATATTTATATATTATAATTAAATATATATAATTTATTTTATTGAAACAAATATATATATATATATATATATATATATATAATCTTATTTACTTTAATTTTATTAATAAGAATTATGAGGAACGCGGATCCTCTACTGTTGTGCCTTTGTACTATTCGTTTAGCCACGGTTAAAACCGTGGCTAACCGATCACGTAACCGTGGCTAAAATGTTTGTCACGATTGCGTGACCGGTTAGCCACGATTAGAATCTGAACTCAATTATGAGTTATCCTATGAACCGACGATGTGCCGATATTAACTTATATATTAATCTATCAAAAAAAAACTTATATATTAATCTTCCATAAAAAAATCTTATAAATTAATACATTTAATAATTTTATAAAGATAATTTCATTAAAATTTTATATTAATTATATATTTTAAAGTGTATATATATATATATTATAATTTTTATCCCTTTCGCTATTTGCAAATATGGCAAATTGGCAATTATTGCTCCTTTGGGTTTATTTCAAATTATGGATGTTCGCTGCATTCAATATCTGCATGCATTAATCATGATGCATGTGCAAAAATCAAAATATGTGTAGCTGTCATGATATAATAGGGTGTGTTTGGTATGTGAAATAGGTAAGGGAATGTGAATGAAGATAGAAATGTTGGAGGGAACAGGGATGGAATGGAAATGTCATGTTCATATGATGTGATGTGAATGGAATAAAAGTGGATAAAATGATTTTACCCTTATATTAAAAGTGAAAATAGAATAAAAGTAGATAAAAAAGTAAGAGCAAAAATATAATTTCATCAGATTGCAAAAAGTAAGGTATGTTTGGTAGGAGAAATATTGAATGTAATGTTGGACTACATCACACATTACATCCTCAACCCCATTAATCAAACGGCTCCTAAAAGTGGATAAAAATAAAGACAAAAACATAATTTTATCACGTTACAAATGTTAGAAATAATGGGCTCACATTATTTATTTATTTGTTTTAATTAAAATAAAGGGTTGATACATGGTTCATTAAAGTAGGCCCAATAATTCTATTGGGCCATAGCACACATTGAATTAAAAGTTTGGTGAGTGGCTAGGTGTAGACCTTCAGGGTTTTGTTAGAGCCGATAATGGGAGGGTCTAATGAAACATATAAACACAGGCTAGGTCCCCTCTCTAATCCTAACTTAAGTGTACTACCCATTCAAGCCACTCCACTATCAGGGAATAGAGAGGAAGACCTAGCTCTTTCAATAGCCGCACGGTACATTCAGGTGTTCTTCCGGATTGAACATGGCGAAATCAGGTACGCATTGTGTTTATTTTCAATGATTTAACGTCACAATCGATACGAAACACTTACAACAAAATCTAGAGTTTATTTAGTAGGAAAAATGTAGAGGTGGTCTCCCTTGCTTTTTCTTTGCCTAACTTTTTTTTTTATGAACAAACATGGCCTAACTTTTCCAGCCATCATGATGAAGAAAATGAATTCGGTCCAATTTGTTTCCTTACAAATTTTATATAATTTTTTTAAAATACTTTATTTGTGAAATAATACTAACTTTTTTTTATTAAAAACCCACGTTAATATAAACCTAAACATGAATGTATTCAAGGATGAGATGTTTAGTGGTACAGTAGTATTGAATTATAGTACATCCTTCTAATTATTTGGTTCATAAACCATTTAAGGTGAGTCTTTATTAATGTGAATTTTTATTAATATTAATAAATGTCTCTATATGATTGGAAGGATGTAGTGAACTTCAATAATACAATACCACTGAATTTTTATTCATATTCAAGATCAATTTGATATTAATAATAACAAATATCATATACGTTATTTATAAGGCTATTTATTAATATTAATAACAATTTAGTTTTTAATTATTCGTGATGAGTTCCTATTATGTAATTAAGTCCTTATTAAAAAATTATCATTACTTTATAAATACAACATTTTAAAAAAATTACATAAAAATACAGAAAAATGAATTACATCATATTCAATTTCAAAACAAATTGCATCAGATCCAATTTTCAAACTCAAAATAAATATCAAACAAGACGTACCCTTCGTTTAATTATTTTGTAACTTTCTACCGTCCAAAATATAATCACCACATGTTCGTCAGTCGTCACTGCTCTAATTCATTTCAATCCTCAAAAGTAATTGTTTATCCGGTTTAAGATAATAAATTAATTAACTTTTAATTAATTGAAAAAAAAAATTAATAAGTGTCTTAAATAATATATACAAGTTACATTAAATATAATAATTTTATGTCAAAATTTCATTTTGGTATTCTATGTTTCACTCAAGTTCTAAATCAACCTTTCATGTTTTAAAAGTTTCAAATCAGTCATCTATGTTTGCAAGTTGTTCTAAATAAATACTTTTGCTTGACACCGTTAGTGTTCTCCGTTAAATGATGATGTGGACAAAATCTCCCTCCTATGTGTCATTTTAAACTGATGTAGAAGATATTGAGCTACATAGAACACAAAATAAACTAAAATAGAGGTCAAATATGTACCTATATTTATAAAAAATAAAAGCTAAATACACAAGAACCCAAAATAAACTAAAATAGATGCCATATAGGGGAGAGATTTATTCACATCAACTATCCTGATTTGGAACTTTCAAAACATAAAGAACTGATTTTGAAATTGGGTAAAACATAAAAGATCAAAATGAGATTTTGGACATAATTTTAAATCATCAAATATATAATTAATATAAAATATTAACAAATTTATCATTATAAAGTTATTAAGTACAATAATGTATATATTTATAGTAGGGCTGAATTATGTTGATAAAATTGAAGCAAATAATATATATTATTTATAATTAAATAATTAAATATATTTATAAAATAAAAATATAACTTAACTAATTTATATATAGTCATATAGAGCGGGTAGAGTTCTGGCGCAATGAAAAAAATAATACTTTTAACTTCGACAGTTATTATTAATTGTTGAAAAAAATGTAAATTTTTAACAAATAAATTTTGGGCATCGAAATAATTTGATAAAAAAATCAATGATAGTATTTTTGACGGTCAACAATTATCAATATTTGTCAATAATATTATTTTCGACAATACATTTGTTGACAATAGTCATCGAGAAAAATACCGTTAAAAAAATATTATTGACAATTATTGATTGTTGAAAATATTATTATTGTCTTTTTTTAATAACTTATTTTAAATGTTACAATTTAATTATTAAAAAAATTATCATTTTTAACAAATAAGTACCCGACAAATTATAAATTGTTAAAAATATTAATTTTTTTAAAGCGTTTTGAATATCACAGTATTCTTTGAATACCCCAATCTAACATGTAAATATTATGGGAATTTGTAAGATATGAATATTTTAATTATTCCTGCAATAGATTGGGTTTGAGTCAACTATTTAAATTGATGAGGTGAATTAGGTGAGCTGAATTGGCTTTCTTTTCACACCCCTTCATTCCTCTTACTAAAAATGAAGTACATATTATATAGGAGAAGTTAAAATATTAATAAAAAATCTTATTTTTTAATAAAAAATATAACTATCGTAACTCGGGAGAAGAATTTATAAATACTAAAAATATAATTATTATAAACGTAACAAATATAATTATTATAAAAGTGACAAAATATTATTTATTTATTGAATTGTTAATCAAATTAATATTTAGTCTCTGAATTTGTAACTCTTTTAACTTTTTAGTCTTTGAATTTGACAAAAATACTAATTAGTCCCTAAATTTGTAACTCTGTCAATTATTTAGTCCCTAAATTTGACAAAAATACTAATTAATTAATACCAAATTTATAACTCTATCAACTATTTAACTTCCCCTATAATCGATGTGAGAATCTTGTTAACGAGTAATGTGTAAATTCTCTTATAAACTTTTAAAGAAATAAAAAGATTTTTTCTATCTTTGGTATAATATAGGTACTTATCTCAATCTAAATTTTTTTTTCTAAAAAAAAAGTCTAAAAACAGGGACTTTTCTTTCTATCCGTTGGATTGTGACATATCAACAAGATTCACCAAGCAAGAAATTTTGTCCAGTCTCCACTTATGGCTGCCATCATAGCTAAGTAGCTATCATCACCCTGTCACATTAAACTCTAATGAGTAAATACGTTGTTTTATAAATAGTATTGTTAGATAATAGGAGAAATAAATCGCGTACTAAACGCATCCTAAATATTATCTTCAACCAATGAGATAGTTTAAAAAATTTTAGTTGTTAACTTTTCACCAATTTCACAAAATTAAATTTTTCTCTCAATAATATCATAGGATACTTGTTAAATAAATCTTTAATTTTAAACATGTCAAAGTATAATAGAGATTAAGTTATAATTGAGGAAAATGTTTATAAGTAAAAGATAGTTAGGGGAGGATATTTGTATTTTTCCGTTTAATATCCAAAGTTTGTCTTTTCTATTGTCATTTGCAAATAAGGCAATTAATGAATGGTCCCTTAATTTGAGTTTCTTCCCAATTATGAAGGTTCGCTGCATCCAATATATATCTGCATGGATGAATCATGATTGAATGTGCAAAAATGAAAAATGTGTGTACGTGTCATCATGACATAACTTATCAATCCATCTCACACTCACAATAAATATATATAAAAAAAGACGTCCCTTTGTTTAATTATTTTGTAACTTTCTACCGTCCAAAAATATAATGATCACAAGATCACAGCCCATCCCGTCTAGTGAGTATGTGAATAGGACAGTAAAGGGTCGGAGATTTAAGGGCAATCACTCATTTTTAAAATCAGTATTTTTAGTGTGTGGATCTTCTGTTGTTTAAAGTTGTGCTGTCCGATTTATTAGTCACGGGTTAACCGGTTAAAAAATTATAACTAAAAATTTGGACAACATAACTTCGAACAGCAAAAAATCCGAACTCGTATTTTTAAGACCAAAGAGTCGGGCGGAAAGGAGAAGGAGGATCCCATATTATCAAAAGATTTTTTGCGACTCTCTCTAGTATATAGAATGAGTCAGTCATCACTTTGGTTAAAAAAATACTATTCTTCCATTGATCAAGAATTTTGGTTTTTTGGAAGTATATATCATTTGGTCTTCTAATAAGAGAGTTTCTTTATTATTTTCTTTTCAAATGAACAATTTGAAAACCTATTGATCATCCTAACAATTGATTCTATAGTTAATCGTTCGAATCGATAATTTCACTTTCTAAATCTTTATGTAAGGAATTACAAAAAGTTTAACAAAATATGAATTAGGAAGAATTGGTTGACGAAATATGGACCGAATTAGAAGGTTGAATCTTGATATACCTCGTAATAATACATTAATTTCATCATACGAACCCCAAATTTAGTTTATTGAAATCGTCAGCCATTAAATTTAATACGTTGTCTTCAACTAATTAAAGCAAACATTAATCTAATAATTAAATAAAGGTCAAAATCCCAAATTGGTCCTTTATGTTTGCACCAAGTTTCATATTGGTCCTTTATGTTTCAAAAAGTTCAAATTGGTCCTTTATGTTTGCAAGAAGTTTCAAATTGGTCCTTCCGTCCAACTTGGTTAACTTTTTCCGTTAAGTTATGACGTGGCCTGCTGAGTTGGATCCTACGTGTACAAAAAAAGTGACGTGACACTCCACATCACTTGCCACGTCACTCTCCCACTTTCTCTCCCCGACACGTCATCACCCTCCTTCCTCTTCTTCTTCCCTTCTGCTTCTGGGGTTGCGCCGTCCTTCTGGGGTTGCTGTGGATGCAGAGCTCCTACGTGGGTCACGATTCGGGACACTACCAAGTCATGAAAAACTGAAACTTGAACCAATTCGCCCAAATCCTATGCGGAAATTGCCTCACGTACGGGGATAAGCATCGCGTGGTGGAAATGGACCCACAACGCCCATCACCTCTCTTGCAACAGCCTCGATCACGACCCCGACCTTCAACACATGCCGGTTTTCGCCGTCTCCCCTGTTTTCTTCAACACAGAGTAGTGGGAGTTTGGATATAGAGTGTTGGGTTTGGATGGATTGGTTTTTTGGGGGATTGCAGTTTCAGATAGAGCATCATTTGTTTCCGAGGATTCCGAGGTGCCAAATGAGGAGGATTGCTCCGATGGTGAAGGGGTTTTGTGAGAAGCATGGTTGTAGAGAAAGATTGAGAAAGTTTTAAGAATGGAAGGCGGCGGCGGCGGCGGTGGCGGCGGTGGTGGTGGAGGAGGAAGACGAAGATGATGATGGTGATGATGATGATGATGAAGAATATGGAGATGGAGAAGCAGAAGGGAAGAAGAAGAGAAAGTTTGAAGAATGGACGGCGGTGGCGGCGGCGACGGTGGTGGAAGAGGTGGTGGAGGAGGAAGACAAAGATGATGATGATGATGAAGATGCAGATGCAGAAGAAGAAAGGGAAGCCCAAGGTTGAAGAAGATGCTGACGTGGTGGGGAGAGAGAGTGGGAGAGTGACGTGGCAAGTGATGTGGAGTGCCACGTCACCTTTTTTGTACACGTAGGATCCAACTCAGCAGGCCACGTCATCATTTAACAGAAAAAGTTAACCAAGTTGGACGGAAGGACCAATTTGGAACTTCTTGCAAACATAAAGGACCAATTTGGACTTTTTGAAACATAAAGGACTAATATGAAACTTGGTGCAAACGTAAATGACCAATTTGAAGTTTTGACCTTAAATAAATTAATCCTAATTCATGAAAATTTATCACGCAACTATCTTTTGATTGATCCTTGTGTCTTTATTCATTATATGGGTAAACATCAAGGGAGCCTTTCACAAAGAACTCCTCTTATTTCTAGCAAACAATTAAGTGGAATTAATTAATTAAACACACACATCACAATATTAAACATAAATTTCAACACACTCATCTAGCTTTCTTTTGACTCACAAATTATATTCTTCTTCATATAGAGACACTGTTAGGGATTCCTCTGCCAGTAAGTCCTGCTTCACTCGTAGGATACAACAATGTATAAGGCATCTTCACTGGTCCAATCCTATTCAACAACGTCGGATCATTATTTCTCTCTATCATGATTTGTTCTATAAACCCTAATCTCGTCCCAAAGCTCTTAAAAGCCTCCAACGCCTTCACGTCCGAGGTCCACTTAGGGTTATCTCTTGTCCCAAGGTAGATTTCATCAGAAGTATGGCTTGACAATATTTCTATAATGGAAAGATCTAGAAAGGTCTCATACTTTGGTGTAATTGTCTTCAAGAAGGCCACTTTTGGGTCCCTCACAAGCTCTTCATATTCTTCACTTCCTTCCTTAGGGATGAACCTTCGGCTCAAAGTGGGACGGTTTAGGATGTACCCTCCATAAGGGTATTGCCCAAAATTAACGGCCGCATGTAGGGCAGAAGAGGTCCATATGATGATAGTGCATGATTCAATAAGCTCTTCACGAGTTTGCATCTTGGGCCACCATGGCTTATCTTTTAGGTCACCATGTCCTACTTCTACTACTTCTTTCCACCAAGATTGAAGCTCAGTGTCTTGCTTAATGTCGTCATCTGTTTTGTAGTAGCAAAAAACGTAGTCTTGGACCCATGTGTTAATGGCAGCCCATATGTCTAGCCCATCAACGGCATATGGGTAGTCCTTTATCACAAGGTTAAGCCCATGAGGTGCATTTGGATCTTCAATAGCCATTCCCCTTTTTTTTAAAAAAACAATTAAATTAATATAAATTACTCGAGATTTAATAATGTTTCAATTGTCTATATATGTATCTGAAAATTATTACCTTTTGAGAAGATCAGTTGGAAGTGCCTGGTGAAGGAAATTCCAATTCTTGTAAACCACAGAAGACATCTCCATAGAATATTTTGCAGGCAAGAATGAATTCTCTATAATTCCATCTGCACTTATTAGGTTTTGTCTAGCAAGTGCATTGATAAACATGGTGTCATGAAAATGAGGATGAAGCAGTTTGTGAATTGGGTGAAGCACACTTAGCTGTCTATGTGTTGCTATCACAAATGGCTCCATTGCAGCATGAGTATTTAGCCTGTGAAAAAAATATATTAAGAAAAATATATATACACATTAATATAATTTCATAACTAGCTATATAATATATATTTGTCACAAATCACTGCTTTAGATGTTCATTGAGCTCTGTTTAATCTAATTCGAGTTAACTAAGATCATAATAGGGATAGAACTGAGACTTTGCTTAAGAAGAATATAGTACGAGGCTTTCACAAGGTGGGTGTCTGAGGAGATTTAGATGTACGCAACTTTATCCCTGCAAGCAAAGAAGCTATTTCCAAGATTTGAACCCGTGATTTTCTGGTCACATAGTAGCAACCTTACCGTTGCTCCAAAGCTTACACCCTCACATGTTGGTACTATATATTAGAATAAAATTGCATTTTGGTCCCTCAAAGATGCCTATTTTTTCAATTTGGTTTCCCCACAATTTTGCATTCTCAATTTGGCCCGTCTCAAAACAATTTTTTTTCAATTTGGTCCCTTAAAAAATATCACTATCAATTTAATCCCTCTATTATTTGGCGGCCATTTAAATAATTAATGAATTATTTTAATAGACTTTAAATGTTATCCAGTGATCAATACCAAACAGTCTACCTACCTCATCATATTTGTTAATTATTTAAATGACTGTCAAACAGAGGGATGAAATAAATAATGTTTTTTTTACCAAATTGAAAACATGAATCTATGATGAACTAAATTGAGAAAATAAATATATCTAAGGCACCAAAATAAGGTTTTTTCTTGTCTAAATCAAGGTATTTATTGCCAACAACAATAACTAATTTTCTCGTTGCAAGTCTTCTACTTAAGAGAAAACAACTGGCTACAAAAGTCAAAATAAGGTTTCAGCCCTCTATATTGTATACTAAAATTATAAGTAATTATTGATCTCATTGATATATGAATTAAATTTATATATACCAGTGACTAACAAGTTGATGATAGCCTGAGTCATTCACAATCACATAAGCTTTTGCCAAGAACCAAAGGGAAGCCTCAACACCATCAATTGCAGGCAAGTACACTTCACTAACACCACCAAATTGATCTCCATTGGGATGAGGCAAGCTTAACTCAATGGCCAATGGCTTCAATGTCCCATTATCTTGCAAGAAAAGAATTGTTCTTGTAGCATAAGCTTTTCTAGTGGTTTCATTAATCTTCCTCAAATATGGCATGAATGAGTCATGGTGATCTAATATGAACAATCTCTTGCTCTTCAGTGCCTGTGTTTTCAAAATAATCATATAATTATTCAATATTCATCAATCAACTGATCATATATAATGGGTATTATTTATAATATATTATTTTTTAAAAGAGGCAAAATACTATTTAATCCCTGAATTGTTAGTTAAACTACTATTTAGTCACCAAAAATTTTAATTATATCAACTATTTAGTCCCCAAAAATTTTAATTATATCAACTATTTAGTCTCCGAATTTGACAAAATACTATTTAGTCCTTGAATTTGTAACTATGTCAAATATTTAGTCCTCAAACTTGGCAAAAATACTATTTAATCACCGTATTTGCAACTCTGTCAACTATAACGGGTAACCAGGAGACGAAATAGTTAACAGAGTTGCAAATCCGGTGATTAAATAGTATTTTTGCCAAGTTTGGGGACTAAATAGTTGACATATATAGTTACAAATTCGGGGATTAAATAATATTTTGTCAAATTCGAGGACTAAATAGTTGTCATAGTTATAAATTTTAGAGACTAAATAATATTTTTAATAAATTCGGGAACTAAATAGTAGTTTGACCAACAATTTAAAGACTAAATAATATTTTGCCTCTTTTTAAAAATATACCTCGTCTACTGTGAGTCCATTCAAATTTCTCTGCAATTGTTCTTTGGTTATCTTACTAGTTTGATCACCATAGACATCAGAGTCTAGCTTGCTTTTGGGGGGAAACTCCTGCAATTAATTAAATAATTTATGTAAGAAATTAAAAAGTGAGCAAGTCATCATTAGTTAATTTTAATTAATTAACATGACAGACTGAGATTAGCAGGCAATAAAATAATCAATAAAGTTTAACATTTTAGGTAGATATGAATATATAATTTACAAATTGATGTGGCCCGTGGTTTCAAAGTAATTAATTAGTCACCTGCCTTGTTTTGATAGGTATATCTTAGTCTAAAATAAAAATATTTATATTTTATAAATTGGTCACTTTTGCTTACTTGGAGGAGTCGGATTAAACCCGGGTTCACACCCGCTAGCATTTCTCGTGCAAATTCTTCATCTGTCTTCCATCCATCCAAATTATCTACTCCAAACAATAAATTAAGTATAAAAGAAAATTGAGTGAATATGACAAAATTGGTTGTAATTAAAAAATTTAAATGCACAATTAATAATAAATAAAGTTTAAGGGCTCGTTTGGAAGATGGAATATGATTGTAATGGGAATGAGAATAGAAATACGTTCCCTATATATGTTTGGTAATAAGAAATGAGAATGAGAATGGAATAAAAGTGAGTGAAATAATCATTTTATCTTTATATTAAAATATTAAAAAAAAAGTAATGGCAAAAACATAATTTTATCACATCACAAAAAGTAAGGTATGTTTGGTAGGAAGAAATGTTGGATTACAACCAATATTACATCTTTATTTCACCAAAATAACCCCGTTTTGTTGCTTGTTTTGAGGCTATAATGTTAGCTGTAATCCAACATTTCCTTTAACATTCTTCATACCTAACATATCTTACTTTTTGTAATTTGATGAAATTATATTTTTGTTCTTATTTTTTTATCCACTTTTAATATAAGGGTAAAATGGTCATTCTATCAACTTTTATTCCATTCTATTCACATCACAATTATATCATATTCCCATTCTCATTTTTATTCCTTCAAACATTCTTATAACCAAACGAAGCTAAAGGTATAAGTGACAAAGTTCCTAAAATTTAGGGATAAATGTAATATACCTTGGATGATATGAGGAATTGGAAAGAGTAATTTGAGGATGCCATCAGAAGGGACTTGAATGGGAAGCCTTGCAGCAATAGCATCAAGAATCTGTTGAAGCACAGGAAATGAGAAGCCATCTTCATACAGAACATTAGAAACATCCTCAAAGCTCTCGAACTCTTCCTTTTGTTTCGACACCAATTCATTTTTCACAAATGATTTCAGACTGTTCATCAAAGATTTCGGAAAATGGGACACAAATTCAAACAATTTCTGGTCCCCAAATCGATCATCTCTTGGAACATACATGTCAAATCCTTGTTCGTCAGCAAGTCTGCTCTCAGTGTTGGGATCTGTTTGTTTTTCATTCATTATATATAAATACAAAATGGAATATATTCAACTAAGTTTATAAACTAATTTTGAATAAATTATGATTTTGGTCCTTGAAAGATATAATCCATTTCAATTTAGTCCCTGAGAGTGTGGAAGATGAAAAAAAATTAAAGTTAATCTTTAAAAGATATTATTTGTTTCAATTTAGTTCTTAATAGATATGTCAAGTTTAATCCTAAAAAAATTATTTATTTTAGTTTAATCCTTAGAAAATAAAAATTTCCATTAACTTATCTGACAAATTAAAACTCTTTACGGATTAAATTGAGATAAATTACATATTTTAGAGACTATTAACATTTTTATTTTCAGGGATTAAATTAATACGAATTACATATTTCAGTGACTAAATTTAATATTTTCATTTTCTAGAGACTATATTGAGGCAAATTATATTTTTCAAGACTAAATTTGACATTTTTATATTTTAAGGATTAAATTGGAATAAATTATATCTTTCATAGAGTAAAATGCTAATTTAGCCATTAATTTTAGAAGGCTAATAGTAATTATTCACCTTGTTTAGTTGGTGGCCTGCCAGTTCTTCCCCTACGAGGATAGGGATATTCAGAAGAGCCTCCAAGAATTGGACGAGCTAATTGAGAAGATTGATCAGGTTTGCCCAAATCATTATAGAAAGCATAATCATATATTCTCTCCCATTTCTTGCGTTCTCCACTTCCATCTCCTCTTAAGTTTTCCAGCTCTTGTTCTCTGTATTTGCGCAATCCCTCTGGTGTCTCACTTGGCAGGTATGACTGCAATTTAATATATAAGAACAAGACAATTGAGATTTCTTTTTGTCTATGACCGGACTTTCTATCAAAGTAAGTCTGATGACTAATTTTTCGGGTATATTGTAGGGTCCATTATATATTGGGGCAACTCTTCTAACGGATGACGTTCAATTCGTATTCTTTTAAGAATATAGAACCTGAAAGATAATAGTTGAGTTAACACAAATCTCTTACTATCTGTGCCACGTACACTGCGTTGGTAGAAAATTATATACATATATTCTTTCTAATCTATTGACAATCAAAAAGTATAGTAAATAAGATACCTTTATTTATTTAATGTCATTTATGAATAATTAAATTATTGTGTCAATAAAAGTTAAATTTTGTCTATGACGAGAGTATCTATCAAAGTAAGTCTCATGACTAATCTCTCGAGTGTATATTGTAGGGTCCATTATATATTGGGGGCAACTCTTCTGACGGATGATGTTCAATTCCCATTTTTCTAGAAATATGAAACTCGAAAGACAATAGTTAACGGAACACAAATCTCATATTATCTGTGCCACGTACACCACGTTGGTATAGAAAATTAAAATTTGATATATACATATATTGTTTCTAATCTATTGACAATAAAAAAGTATAGTAAATAAGATACCTTTATTTATTTAATATCATTTGTCAATAATTAAGAGTAAGTTATATATAATATTGTTGAAGTTTGAAAAATAGATTTTTTTTTTTTAATTTGGTTCCTAAAAAATTAAAATCTTCAATTTCATCCTTCAAAAACTTAAACATGTTTTTCTTTATACAACTTATTTTGTATGATTAATTTTTAAAAATAAATTTGCTCACGATGGAAGAAAAATAGTTTACCTTGTTGATGAAGAAAATGCGAGGGGTGTGATATTTGGAATCTGGGTAAACCCATGACCTGCAAACAAAATGGATGGGAGAATGATTGGGAATGCCTTCAATGGTGAAACTCACGAGATAGAACTCATCATTGGGATGAAGGTTCTTTATCACAAATGCCACTGGAATTCCCATCTCATTGCTCCAATCAAAATACACCACGTAGCTACACATTGGTTCACTCAACTTCTGCAATGGCCTAATTGACCCTTCCAAACCATTATTATCACACATCTCATCATCATCATCCTCAACTTTCAAAATTCCATTTTCTGCAATAATAAACAAACAAAAATTAAAGTCATTTTTCATGATGAGTATCCCACGAGACCAGTAGGTCGATCTGATGACTAATTTTTTAAATATTGCGTGGTTTATTATTGTTGGGAACAATCTTTGTAACGGATGACATTTCTTTTTCATATCAAACAAGAGAGATGATGGTTAAAGAAACATAGTGAGTTAGTGACCCTAATCATGTGCCAGACAATACTTTGCTTAATAGATATAAAGCCCGTTTGGTTGACGGAGAGAATTTTGAAGGAATGAAAATGCAAATGTCAATATCACATTTGGTTAGCCATATAAAAAGAAAAGGAAAAAAAATACATTACCTTTGTTATGTTTGGTTAACAGAAAAACAATGAGAAAAGAATGAAAGTGGAATAAAATGACCATTTTGTCATTTAAATTTAAAAAATCATTAAAAACACTATATTTTATGGGACTAAATTTAAGTAAGGTTTTTTATATTTTTGCTATAAGGTTCCCAATACAAAGAAGATCGAAAACACGTGACAAAAAATTTTTGCATGGCCAATCACAATAAAGAGAATATAGAAGACTATTATATATGACCAATTAAAGAAGAGAGAGAATATAAATGAAACTTATATATAATTGAATAACTTTACTACAAAGATACAAACAACTTTGTCTACTTTTATGTATATGTGAAAGAGATGGTGTGTTGAGAAAGTGACGTTAACTTGATTCCGTGGCAGTAAAGTCATTTTGTAATTTGTATGGGGTCAATTTAATCAAATAAATTTACAAACTTTGTACTAAAAAATAAAATTAACGACGGTCAAAAACTACTTCTAACAACGGTTTCGATTCGACCGTCGCTAGACATGCTGACGACAGTTAGGGTTTCAACTCTCCCTCGAGAGTTTCATTCTAAGGCTTCCCAATTTTAGTAACTAAACATGGGATTAAGGATCTAAAATATATCCATTCCCTACCTTACAAACTTACAAGCATATATCATAATTAAGTCAAAATGAGAAATAAATTAATTAATGAAAGAATTACCAGAAGCAGGGATAGAATTGGAAGAAACAGTGATCAACTTGATAGAGAAGGATTGGAAAAGATCAAGAGAGGCAGATGGATCAACTCCATTGAGGTTAGGATTGATGATTACTACAGTCCCTGTGACCACCATCTTAGCCATAGATACAACAAGCACTTTTTGGAATATTAATTAATGATTAATTAATTATGTAAGCTTTAATTTGTATAGTGTGTGAGGAAGCAAATGAAGGTATATATGGTGGGTATTTATAGGGAGGAATAATGAATCAAGATGATGATGATGATGATGAGGAAGATATATTAATTATGGGGTTTCTCTATATAATATAATAATTAACATGGTGTCAATCTTTAATTCCATGTGCCAATTAAAAATTCCAAGGACTTTCAATATGGAAGATGGAACAAACTATTGACAAAATGATTATGCCATTTAATTAACCAGTCATAAGTTTTTTTTTTTGTATTATTTTGCATAAACATCTTTTATTTATTTTAATATATTAAGGTATTCATTGTAGAATAAAAATATACAATGAGTTATTCCTTTACTGCTTTGTAGCTAATATCTTAAAAGGTGGGCCAACGGGTTCAAAGATTAAAAATTACTCTATATTCAAATATAGTGATTGAACTTATGATATTTGATTAAGGGTGAATGAGTATACTTTAGAGTTTAGAATACAATATTAAAATATTCACTTTAGAATCCCTAATTCTTCTAATGTCATCCATTAACATTAACATAACCTAGACATAAGATAGTTGACATGAAATTCTTGGAATCGGACAACCTTAAGATTTGAGCTTGATTTAAATTTTACATTCAAATATGCATATTGATTGGGTCCAATATGTTTGCTCAGACTTTGATTATTTTGCATATAAATAAATTACTAGTTGAAAATTTACTTGTTGAATTTGAATTTTGAGTATTTATAAAACAAGTTTAAGGTATTGTTTTTTAGGAGTTTTTTATATAAATTAAATCAAATAGGTATTTTCATACTATATATATGTAATTTATTATATTAAAACAAATATATATACACGCACACTCAAATTATATATATTATTTGCATCTTCCTTCAGTAAGATTACTTTTAGTTCTAAAATTTAGATACAAGTTATTAGATAATTTTGTAATTAAATATAAAACAAGTTGGGCTTTTATATATATTGACTGTCGATAAACATGCATATATACGACCAGTCGACCATGAAATATTCCACATGCATCCTTTTTTCTTTGTTTTGACCGGGTATTTGTTAGAGTGAGTTTAATGATATTAATCTCTCGAATATTATTGGACTGTTGAAATAACTTGAGAAATCCTCCTCATCATAAGTTAGCTACATATTAAGGGGGAAGAATCAAGCTATACTAATTAAGTACTTCATATTGAACAACTCCTTTTATCAGACTTTATATATCTCTGATACGGATCATTACTGAAGACGGCGACCCTCCTAATAGATGGCATCGCTCCATTCTCATGCCTCTAGAGATTGAACAAAAAAAAAAAGATGATTAAGAAACAAAGACTTCTTAATTACCATCCGATATCACATCATGTTGGTAATCACTATCCTTAAGGAAATTAAAGCCCCACTATTTTGTTGCTGTTGGGTTTGTTACGTTATTGCAAATTTCTTTCAGAATTTTACAAAGCTAGATATTATAATCAACAAATCTATAATATCTCAGAACACGATTTTATGGGATTCATAAGAAAGAGAAGATCAATTACGAATTTTCTATTTGATGGAAGATGCGTATTTAATTTATAGAGAAAATTCAAACAAACATGATCCTTCATATGTGACATTTCAGATATAAACGTTGGTATTTAAAAACTGTGCTCATTCAAATTAATTAATTAATCTAAATTTAATTTTTTTAATAATTAATGAAAATTAATTATTACATATATTGAATCACATAAGTATCTTAGATTTTTCTATCCAAAATCACATTAGGACCATTTATATATTCTGTTTGCATGATTGATAGGGAGCCATTGTTTTTGACATTATCTATGTGTTTCTTTCTTTCTTTTTTTTCCATGTTTCTATATGGTTTAAGATCATCCGCCACCACCAAGTATCTCAGTGTTTAAATTTCATCACCAATTGTATATTTGAAAATTACATAATACAATGGATATACTTGATGACATGTAAGTTTCTTTTTTGGAAAAAATTTATATCTAAATGAATGAATAATATTTTAGAAAAAGTATTTTGATCATTCTAAATTTTATTTAAATAAATGGGTGTGGGCCGGTTCAAGGATTCAAGAATTGAAAAAAAGTTTAGAGCAATTTGATTTTGCTACTTATTGATATTGAGTTCAAATTAAGTTAGAAAAAAAAATTTTCTTTGAGTCCAAGGATAAGGATTCTAAATAAAAAAAAATTATCATTTTAAATTTTATTAAGATAAATGAGTCTCAATTTAAAGAGTTCGAGGATTCTAAAATAATACCTTACATTGCAAAAAAAAAAAAAAGTAACTTTAAAGTTAATTAGTTATTAAATATTTTTAGGGTCGGTTATAATATAATTGACACTATGCATGACATACTAATATATTTTTTAACCAGTAGCATTTGTTTTTTTGTTAACATGACATTAAATAATTAATGTCAAATTATGTGATAAAAATCTTACGGTGTACAACACCTATATCTGACGTATTTGCGTAGATTAGAAAATGGATCTAGTGCTTAGCTCTTTTATACATTAATATGTTAGGTCGGCTTTTTTTTTATAGTTTTCTTCACTTTTTTTTATTTAAACTTGAAAAATTATAAACTTTTTATAAAGAATAATAATTATAAACACAAAAAAAAATTTCACAAAAATAAGGACCTACCATGAATAGTTTAGGGACCACCTTTATTAGGGACTAAAAAGTTAGTCCCTAATCCACTTATAGTAAATCTCTATTTACATGAAGTTTTTAATTTTTTTTGTATCTATATCTTTCATACTTTAGATATTCTTTATAAAAAGTTTATAATTTCTCAAATTTAAATAAAAAAATGAAGAAAACTATAAAAAAAAGTCAGCCTAGCATACTAATGCATAGAAGAGCCAAGCACTGGATTCATTATCTATTTGCCTAATAACTTTTTTTTTTCTTTCGTTTTACTTCATGCATATCCATTATCCAATAATTGGATGGCGTGTTTGAATTCTTTTCCATTTAACTTTAATAATCTGATGAAATAAATATTTAAATATGTGACAATATAATGCATGCATTCAACATTCTTTTCAATGCTTTTTCATTACAAAACTTTAATTATATATTTTTCTCTACCAAATATTGCAAATAGAAACTTTAATTTATATTCACCATCATAGTCTTAATTCAGTGATGACGTAAATAAACTACTCTCTCTTGTACTATATATAAGGAGACGTAATTTAATTTAACCTACTCGTGTTTTTTATTTAAAACAATTTGATGTTTACCTGTACGAAGGAAGAAGAGTAAGAATTATTAAGAAATTATTAGCTTATAATAATTAAATAATTAATCGTGTACATTATTAAAACATTAATTTTGTGTGCTAGTTTGTTTTTGTCTTTTTCGTATGACATTTTCAAGAAGAGGACGTCCAATATATTAGCTTAATGCCTTAATATATATATTATAGGCTTGTTACATGTAATTTATTTTTAAATTTTTTAAAAATATAATATAAAATTATTATTATTATTATTATTATATTTTAAAATAATAATAAAAAATTAAATATTTAATGATTTTTAAAATTTTAAAATAAAATAATTATTATATTTTAAAATAATAAATTAAATCATAAAAATTATCTATATTTCTACTTCTATAGTAGCTATTTACCAAATTTGCCTTCTCTCCCCCACATCTTTTCATTAATTTGTTTTTAGTTTTTTAATTAAAAAATATAGATATTTTGTAAGTCTAATGATCAAAAGACCCAATATTCATATAATATAGATGATACCTTTTTAATAAGGGATACATTTTTTTAGATATTTATAAAAGTGAATATGATAACTAATCTCTTGAGGTATTGTCAAGTTTATTATTAGGAGCAACCCTCGCAACAAAATGACATTTCATTCATATTCTTTTAGGAATTGAATTCACGAGATGATACTTAATTAAAAAATACAAACTTTTTTACCATCTATACCACACCACCTCGTGTACAAGGGATATATTAGTTTAACATGTATGCATGTAATTATTAATTACTTATTTATTATTTAATGTACATTTGGTTCATTCCCCTAGTCCTTTTTTAATTTGGTACATAAAAATCATGGATAATATTTTTCATAAACTTGATCATTAAATTTTTATTAATGGATTCATGCATTTAGCATATGTGATTAATTAAATTAAGAGATAAGACATATTTTATCTTAATCATTTAAGTTATATATAATTACAACTTTAGTATATTAACAAAATAAGATTCCTTTTTTCACGTAAGAAACAAAAAGATAAATATGTTGTTTTTTTTTTAATATCAACATTATGTTTTATTTTTTTCATGAAAAACACACGGAATCAATTAAAATATATATTATGAAAGTCGGTTTATATATATAGATATATATATATATATATATATATATATATATATTGTATGAGACGCTTTAATTTTTCCCTTTTATTCAATTCTATTTCTTATCTTTATTAATTGAAGTAATTTTTCTGTTGACCAAAAATAATTTATAAATATCATTAATCTTTTTTTAGTAGTATATATTATCTCAATAAATTGTGTTCCTTAATATCATTAAACTAAATTTCACTCCTTAATACATCCTACATATATAATTACTTATCCCCCGGGACAAAAAGTAAGTTACGATTTTATTATCAAAAGGCACTCACATATATATTTATTATTTACATAATACGAAAATAAAATTTTAAATTATATAAAATAGTCATTTTTATAAATCTAGAATAAACTAATTTATAATTTTAAACACAAAATAAATAAACATTGAAATAAAACTTTTTATATCATATAATTTTTTACTTTTATATATAAAATAAAATAAATATTATCTCTTCCAGAGTATTTTAGTCATTTAATTTTATAGTTTTAGAGGTTTATTTAAGCTTTCAGGGTTAAATTAAATTCCGCGAATTTTTTTTTTTTTTGTCATTTGTTTCAAAAAATTACTCTCCTTTCTTTTGTGAGAAAAAAATAAACAACATTTTCCATATGCCTTTTGCCTATAAAGTAACATAATGTTGATATTAAAAAAAAAAAAAAGCTTAGTGTTAATATTTTTTAATAAAAGTTTTGACTAATTCGAAATTTTTTTAAAAAAATTAAATATTATTTATTTTGAGTTAATAAAACACAAAATTAACTTATTACAATGTTATTTAACCTTTAAATATTCATTAAAAAAGGTTTAAATAAAAACTGTACTCTTTTAAAATTGGTCAAATAATATATTTAATACTTTTTATATTATAATAAAGGTTTATTTAACAAGTGCCCTAAAATATTTGTTAAGATTTTTTTTATTGAGAAAAAATTTATTATTTTAAACTTAAAAAAAAAGTCAATAAAAATAATTTTTTATGCTATTTTATTGATTAAAAAAATCTTTAAATAATGCCTTTCGAAATTAACAAAATCCTTATAATAAAAGCCGCCACAAGGCTTTTACTTTATTGTGCAAGTTGGATTTTGGAAGACTATGAATAGAGAGGTTGATTGGCCGAACAAGAAGCACCTGTTCGCTTCATGGAAATGGTGGAAGAAATGAATGTAAAAGTGGGTGGGGTCTACTTATTTTTTTCTTTTCTCTATCTAAAATAAAAAAAATAATAAAATATAAAATGTATTATATTTTTTGATTTGACATAATCATAATTTTTTTTTTATTATTTTAATATAAGGGGCAAAGTGGTAATTTTAATACATTCTCATTCCATTTCTATCTCAAATTTTTACTATTAAACACATCAAACCCATTCCCTTTCTCCCTCTCTCTCTACTAAGCAAACGTGCCCGAAGTCTTGTGCTGAGATGATAAGTGATAATACACATTAGGCCATTGTGCTGAGATGGCTTTAATTATATTATAAGGTCTTTTAAGAGTAGTCATATAAAATATTCATGTAAATTGATAAACTATATAATTTATCCACATATATAAAGATGCTTTAAAGAGAATGCAAACTATATATATGAAACAAAATGAGGGCTTGTTTATCTACAAACAGTCTTGGTTTAAAAGTGCTTATTTTTTAAAAGCACTTACTTTTTACAAATATGGTGTTTGACAATCTAAAAATAAATATTTTTGAGTTGTAACAAAAATAATTTTTTAATTTTAACTTTTAAGCAGAAGCTAGAAATCGACACTTCTGGTTCTAGCCAAATGTAGAAGCTAAACTTTACAAATTTTAGGATAATATTGCCCTTACTAAAATTTTGTATTTATCATTTTATCCTTTATTAATTTTTTTAATTTAAAACTACCCTTACTAATAATACTAATTAATTTTTATAACTTTTTATTTAAATAAATTAATAGATATTTAATTAATAAAAATAATAGTCATAAATAAAAAAATCTCTTTAATTAAAATTAATAATTTATTTAACTGACATTTTATTAAATTAAAATTTTATATTTATTTTTTAAAATTTAATAATAAAAATATTTTTACTCATTTATTTATTTAATAACACTCTAAATTTATACATGCTTGATAATTTTATGGTTAACAGCACTTTTTTTTAAAAGATTTACTAAACATAAATTGTTTTTGAGCTACTGATGTAAGCAATGTTGTAAGAACCGAATCGGACAAAAATTCGGATAAATGTTCGGTTCATGGTTTGATCGGTTTAACCGGTCGAACCGGATGACGCAATAAATAATAAATATTCTTAATATATAAAATGACATCACTCAAATTTTAGGTTTCAATATACATAATTTTGAAGTTTTAAATTACATGACTTCTCAAAGTTTTAATTTTTAAGACTTGTCAAGCTTTGAAAGAACTTAATCAAACCAAATATGAAATTATTGATAATCAAGACTTTTAAATTTTAATTTTCAAGACTTTTCTAATTTTAATTTTTAAGATTTCTCTAATTTCTTTTTTATGTTATTTTTTCTTTTTATTTTTTAATTGTTTTTTTTTTAAATTGGACCGGTTGGACCACCGGTTGACCGGTCCAACTCCGGTTAAATCCGGTCCAACTGGAAAAACGGTTTTTTGGTCCAACCGACTCGCCTTTGTATTCGGTTGGCGGTTGAACCGGTCGGACCGTCCGGTCCGGTCCGGTTCTTACAACATTGGATAAAAGTACTTTTTAACTCAATTTGCCAAATACAAACTCCTTTTCTCAAACTCTATTTAAAAAAAATTATAAAAAAATAAATAATTTTGAGAGATAATTGCCGAACTGGCCCTAACTTCTGTGGCTAGCACTAGCTAGAATCCCATTTTGAAAAAATTATAGTAGGAAAGAATTATTCACTGCTGTTGACGGTCCAGCTTACACTAACAAAAAAACAAAAAGGACTAAAGGAATTAGAAATGTCGTAAAAAAAACGTTGGTATTTCAAGAGCTATAATTTGGACTAAAGGGAAGAAAAATATTGGTGGTGGGAAAAAAGTGTAAGATATAAGATTACAGTTAAATAAGATTGCTATAAAAATATGACACTCTTGCAAGGATAATGAGAATTGAGAGAAAGTATATAAATTAAGATAGCTAAGAAAAACATTAAAAAGACAGTAAGAAGAGAAAGACTAATAAAAGACATATATATATATATATATATATATATATATATATATATATATATATATATATACTAGAGGCTTCGCATGCACGGTACGTGCATGTAGTTTATTTTTTTAAAAATATATTATAAAATTATGATTATTATATTTTAAATTAATAAAAAATTAAATATTAAATTATTTCAAAATTTTAAAATATAAAATAAAATATTTATTATATTTAAAATAATAAATGAAATCCAGGAAGTTATCACTATTCTTATTTTCTCTCACCCATGATCTTCTCACATCATATTTTTATTTTCTTTTTTAATTAATTAATTGACTATTTTAGGAGACCGTTGACGGGAAGATCCCACAACCATATTAATATAGATATATATATCAAGAAAAATCTATTAATTAAGAATGAAGAAGGTAATAGAGTATTTTTCACAAATTTTTCAAGGAAGAACGTATATATGTCTCCTTTAAGTTGTTACAATAGTTCATTAGTGGGCTAAGTATTAAAGAGGAGAAATAAAATTATACTTTATATGCATGTCATATATATATATATATTAGCTTGCATCAAGTAAATGTCAACATTGATGATTAATGTCTTTATTTATTATATGAGTAAACATCAAGGGAGCCATACACAAATCAAAGGACTCCGATCCTCTTATTTTTAGCAGACAAGTGGTGGAATTAGACACACATCACAACTAAACATAAGTTTCAACACACACAATTAAACATCATATCCTTCTTCATATAGAGACACTGTTAGGAATTCCTCTGCCTGTAAGTCCTGGTTGACTCGTAGGATAAAGCAGTGTATAAGGAATCTTCACAGGCCCAACCCTATTCAACAATGTCGCATCCTTGTTCCTCCTTATCAACATTTGCTCTATGTCTCCCAATTTCCTCCCAAACCTCTTAAAAGCCTCCAGTGCCCTCAAATCCGATGTCCAATAAGGATTATCCCTTGTCCCAAGATAGATTTCACTAGAGGGATGGCTTGACAATGTTTCTATAATGGAAAGGTCTAGAAAAGTCTCATACTTTGGTGTAATTGTCTTCAAGAAAGTTAGATTTGGGTCCCTCACAAGCTCTTCATATTCTTCACTTCCTTCCTCAGGCATCAACCTTCGGCTCAAAGTGGGACGGTTTAGGATGTACCCTGCGTAAGGGTATTGTCCAAAATTAACGGCCGCATGTAGGGCAGAAGAGGTCCATATGATGATAGTGCATGATTCAATAAGCTCTTCACGAGTTTGCATCTTGGGCCACCATGGCTTATCTTTTAGGTCACCATGTCCTACTTCTACTACTTCTTTCCACCAAGATCGAAGCTCAGTGTCTTGCTTAATGTCGTCATCTGTTTTGTAGTAGCAAGAAACATAGTCTTGGACCCATGTGTTAATGGCAGCCCATATGTCTAGCCCATCAACGGCATATGGGTAGTCCTTTATCACAAGGTTAAGCCCATGAGGTGCATTTGGATCTCTAATTGCCATTCCCCTATAATAATAATTAAAGTAAACTTTGTGTTATATCAAACATTAAAAGCTTAGTATAGAAGATAATATAATTAACTCTAGATTTTATGTCTTGATTAATGTCTATATATATATGTGTGAGTATTTGAAAATTATTATTACCTCTTGAGAAGATCATTGGGAAGTGCTTGGTCAATGAAATTCCAATCCTTGTAAATCTTAGAAGACATCTCCATACAAAATTGTTGAGGCAACATTGTAGTCTCTATAATTCCCTCTGCATTGGCTAGGTTTTGTCGACCAATTGCATTGATAAACATGGTGTCACGAAAATGAGGATGAAGGAGTTTATGAATTGGGTGAAGCACACTCAGATGTCTATGTGTTGCTATCACAAATGGCTCAATCACAGCATGAGTATTTAGCCTGTCATGGAAAATATATATAGTTTCATATATATATATATATATATATATAAACTAAAATTAGAGTAGATTGTACTGTCTTGATTTTTAAGGTTATGTTTGGATTGAAAGGATTAAGGAGGAGAAGGGGAGAGAATCAAGATATTTTCACCTTGTTTGGAACGATGAAAATTGGAGGGGAAGATAATGAAAGATCAATCCTTAATCCTTCATTATCCTTTCCGTACACAAATTCAAGATATTTCAAATTGGAATATCTGATCTTGGAGGAGTGTCAACACCCAAACAATGGGAGGAGATATGGAAGGTTAACCTTCCCTTCTCCTCTAATCACTCCCTTTCTCTTCCCCTCTTAATTCCCAAACAAACTCTGAAAGATTTTATTTGTCTCAATTTAATTAGTTCTCGAATTATGAAAATCGAAAAGATTCAACTTATTTCAATTTAGCCCATAAACCTAAAACACGTGGATAAAATTGAGATATAATGTGTTTTTGATCCACTCACGTGAGGAAAAAAATTTATATGATATTATCATGTAAGGAGAAAGTAGATTGACATAAAATTGATTGAGAGGCCCCCATCCATTTATATTATGGATCATGGGTGAATGGGTATAATCTACTATGTGTCTATATCTCTCCTCATATGAAATCTTCTCACATAACACATTGTGACTTTTAGGTACTGAATGGAAGCAAATAGAATCTTTCAGAGACTAAATTTGATACTTTTATAATTAATCACAAACTAAATTGAGATAGCTAGAATATTTTATGGACAAAAACAATAATTTACCCATAAAATTACACATATTGATCATATCAATCCAATTGATAAAATTAAGAGTAAATTATTATTTCGGTCTACAAAAGATTCTATTTATCTCAATTTAATCCCTGAATCATGAAAATATAAAAATATGATTTAGTCATTAAAATTAAAATACCTTATGTCACAATTTTATCCCTGTGTTTAGGGTTTAAAGTTTAGGAAATATATAGTGTTTAAGATTTAAGGACGAAATTGTGACTGACCAGGTGAAAACTTCTTACAAGGATTAAACTTGATCATTTTCATGATTTAATGATTAAATCGAGACATATAAAATTTTTTAGGGTCCAAACCTCTAAGATTATAATTTGTAGTTTTGTACATACCAGTGACTAACAAGTTGATGATGGCCAGCATCATTGACAAGCACAAAAGCTTTTGCCAAGAACCAAAGGGAAGCATCCACACCTTGAGTTGAAGGCAAGAAGACTTTACTAATGGCACCAAATTGATCTCCTTGAGGATGAGGCAAACTCAACTCAATAGCCAATGGCTTCAAAGTCCCATTGTTTTGCAAGAATAGGATTGTTCTGCTTGCATAGGCTCTTCTAGAAGTTTCTGTATTAATCTTCCTCAAATATTGCATGAATGAGTCATGGTGATCCAATATGAATAGTTTCTTGCTCCTTAGTGCCTGCAGTTCAATAATGTATAATAATATATATATAGTTTAATCAATATATATATTTCATTTTTATATCATTATTGAAGGAAATCAATTAAATAAAATACAACATATTTCACCTCGTCCACTGTGATTCCATCCAAATTTCTCTGCAGCTGTTCTTTGGTTATCTTGCTAGTTTGATCACCATATTGTTCAGGGTTGAGACTGCTTTTGGGGGGAAACTCCTGCAATTAGTTTAATTAATAAATTAAATAATGAAGTAATAATGAATAATTAATTAATATCAATGTTATCAACATCAATGTCTTACAAAGGATCAAATGAAATAGATAAAATAGAAGATAGATCCAATCTGAAGATCAAATTAAAAATTGTAAGATCCCATCAATTTTTATGAAGTAAGAAAATCTTATATATATATATATATATATAAGAGTTTAAATTTAGATATATATTTTGATGACTAGTTTTGCTTACTTGGAGGAGGGAGATTGCAGCAGGGTTGAGACCCGCAAGCATTTCTCGTGCAAATTCTTCATCACTCTTCCATCCTTCCATATTATCTACTCCAAAAATAACATATATAGTATATTAAAAAAATTAATTGTATAACAAAACTATATATATATAATGAAATTAATTAAGTGGTTATATATATATATATATATTTATATACCTTTGATGACATCAGGAATTGAAAAGAGCAATTTGAGGATGCCATCAGAAGGGACCTGAATGGGAAACTTAGCAGCAAAAGCATCAAGAACTGGTTGAGGCACAGGAAATGTGAAGCCATCTTCATAGAGAATATCATAAACTTGTTCAAAGCTCTCGAACTCTTCCTCTTGTTTGGACACCAATTCAGCTTTCACAAAACTTTTCAGATTGCTAATCAAAGATTTTGGGAAATTGGACACAAATTCAAGCAGCTTAATGTCATCAAATCGTTCGTCTCTTGGAACATATTGATCAAATCCTTGATCGTCAGGAAGCCTGCTCTCACTGTTAGGATCTGTTTCAATATTTTGGTTATAGTTAGTATTAATAATGATTGAATAAATTTTTATATATATATTATATATAGGAATAAAAGGTGGCCATTGCATAAGGGGGTAAATATTTAGGTAGGGTCAAATATAAACAGTTTTACGCAAACAAAGAGAGAATGTTTCAAAATTCGTCAAAATTGGTTTAGCATATCGGGTTAGTCACCAATTAATTAGTGGGTTGAATTTATATTTTTTTAACCCGTATAATACTAATACTAACTTTTTTGTCTAGCCCAATTAACCCATCAATTCGTAGGTCAACCTATTTAACCCACCTATATTTTTCTTAAAAAAATTGACATAATTGAAAGTTTGTGTTGTATTTGTAACTGATCAAGATTTAAAGTGTCATATTATTTATCTATTTGACATGTTGAAATGTTGGACTAATATTTTTAGCCATTTCACTAATAAATTCTAGTAAGAAAAATTAATTTTTTTTTTTAAAAAAACTGTCTCGTGGGTTAAACTAGTCCGTCCGTTTAATTGATAAAGTGGGTCAGGTTGAATATTTTTTAACATGTTTAACTCGTGACCTATCGGATTGGCGAATGACAGTTTAGATTTTTTTTTTTTTAATGGGCATTCTCCCATCTCATCATATTATAAAAAACTAATATTTTTCATTAAACCAAACTCTTATTACTACTATTTTTAGAATTTCAACATGATACTTTCAGGTGACGTAATAATATTATTACCTTGTTGTGTTGGTGGCCTTCCGGTTCTTCCTCTGCGAGGATAGGGATACTCAGAAGAGCCTCCAAGAACAGGACGAGCTAATTGAGAAGATTGATCAGGTTTGCCCAAATCATTATAGAAAGCATAATCATATATTCTCTCCCATTTCTTGCGTTCTCCACTTCCATCTCCTCTTAAGCTTTTCAGCTCTTGTTCTCTGTATTTGCGTAATTCCTCTGGTGTCTCACTTGGCAGGTATGACTGCAATTTAATTTAAGTTCACAAATTCTATTAATTAGTAACCTTCTCAATATAGTAGTAATTAGCGTTGAAACCGTTGTTTAATTACCTTGTTGATGAAGAAAACTCGAGAGGTTTCATATTTGCTATCAGGATAAACCCATGACTTGCAAACAAAATGGATGGAAGAAAGATTGGGAATGCCTTCAATGGTGAGACTCTCAAGGAAGAACTCATCGTTGGGATGAAGGTTTCTTATCACAAATGCTTCTGGAATTCCCATCTCATTGCTCCAATCAAAATGCACCACGTACTTACACATTGGTTCACCCAACCTCTTCTCTTCCTTCAATGCCATATTTGACCCATCCAAACTATTATTGCCACACTCCTCATCATACTCAACTTTCCTAAACCCATTTTCTGCAATAAAGGGGACAAAAAAACATAGTCATTAGTATTTTTCAACTCAGTTCTTATAAACCCACTGTAGTATGTGGGCCTAAAAGGACTGGGCTAAAAGCCCACCATTAAATGGGCCAAATTGTTTTGGCCCATTTAATGGTTCTTATGAGTGAAACTCATTTTGACAACTCTAAAATATATATAAGAGAAAGAAATAAACTAACCAGCAGGGATAGGATTGGAAGAAGCATTGATCAACTTAATAGTGAAGAATTGGAAAAGATCAAGAGAGGCAGATGGAAGAAGTCCTTTGAGGTTAGGATTCATCATCACCAAAGTCCCTTTGATCTTATACACTCCAGCCATAGCTGATTATATGATAGATACAATACAATATGATAATGCAAGTAAGTAAGGAATGAATGATGCTCAAAAAATTAAAAGCTTGTGTAGTAGTGAGCTAGGATGATTGAGGATGGAAGACATGGTGGGTATTTATAGAAATTAAGGAATGCATTGGATTTGGAGATGAAGATAAATTAATTATGCATGGGATGGACATGGCATTGGTTTTTTTTTTTTAATATATATATATAATTAATAAGATGTGCCTCCAATCTCCATGAAGAGTGAACAGTACTCCATGTGCATGACACAACAATGTGCTGTTTTTCTATACAGTTGACCAGGAAATCACCATCATTTTGCACAAGGAATTATTATTATTATTATTATTATTATTATTATTATTATTATTATTATTATTATTATTATTATTATTATTATTATTATTATACCAGAGTGGGAAGATAATGGAAAGATTTTTTAAGAAAAAAAAAATTTACTCTCGTGATCCAATACCTACCTTCTTTTAGGGATGGGAAAACTCTTTAGAGTTTAATTTTATGAGATTAATTATCTGATTCTAGCTAGCTAGTCATTTGATATAATTTAAATTTTATTTTGTAGAAATAGAGATGCGGGATAAATTTGTTTTTTTTTTCAAAGTAATTTTGGGGATGTATGGTGACATAATCATGGGTCTCCATGTCTGAAAATTTACGTTAAGTGTTGTTTAATTTATATATATTAATTTTATTGTTGTATATATTTTCTCTTTTCCTAAGAGTCGACCTTAATTAATTAGGGGAGATAGTTTTCCCAAGGACCTGCATAGGGATGCTTGTTTGCTTGTCTTTGGTCTACCTTCCTTTCTTTCTTTTTGTTGGCCTTTTGGTCTACCTTTCAAATCTCGTTTATTTATATATTTATATATTAATGTTATTTGTTAATATTAATATAAAATAAAATTATATATATATATATATATATATATATTCTTGGTTCATGAGGATCGGAGTTGGTCCAAGTGATAAGCGGCCAGTTTGGTACCACTTCAACAAGATTCTGAGTTCGAGACCTTGTAAATGCAGCTATCCTCGTTGAAAATTTTACTCATCGTAATAACTAGGTGAGTGATCCAAGTCGAGTCCGAATTAGTCAGAGCAAAGTGTTAGAACCGGGGGACAAAAAAAAATCCTAGGTTTTTTTCGGCCAAAATTATAATAATCTTAGTTAAAGGAACAGGTTCTATTGCAAGATCACAATATCTACATATTATATATTATCTTGCTCAAAAGTCTTAGTTTAATTAGATAACACCTCCATTAATTTGGCTTTAAATATTAAGGGACATCATGTAGTTGTCTTTGATGCCCTTTTTCCTTGTCTCAATTTTTTATAAATTTAATTTTTAGTTTCATTTGATCATTTAAAAGTTTATAACTGATTTTTCGTAATTCTTTTTATTTGATTACTATAATTAAATTATGTTATTTAATATGATTAAAATATATTCCACTCTTCTCTTTTGAAAAAAAATGAAAATTGCATTTTCATTCTCCCTAAGGAATTATACTCACCTAATATTTTTTTTGGTTTCTCAAGGTATCCCCCAGCCCGACAGGCCAATGACTAATCCTCCGCGGATCTGAGCTCCATTTAAGGGTTTGCCGCTGGCCAATTGGTTGCTGCATACACAAGGTGGAATTCGAACCCCCAACACTTGCTTAAACGACCTAGTAAGCTAACCACTAAACCAACCAAGCTTGGTTATACTCACCTAATATATATATATGTTACAAATGACTCTTTCATTTTAGTTAAATGCATATTTAATACTTAATTACTATATATATTAAATAAATAATAAACACAAACACGTTTTAATAAAAATAGATTTCCAGCAACAAATAAAAATAGATGAAAAATATAATTTACCTATTTTTCAAAATAGAAGATTGAGTTTCTCATAAAAAAAAATAGAAGATAGAGTTATCTAATTTATGCATGTCTAAAATCGCATAATTTTGACCCAATTAAAGGCTTGGCATATATTATATGTTAATTTTTTTTAAATAAATTGAAATAAAAAATTTTTTATTATATAATAAAATTATTTATATAATAAAAGTTATTTAACATCTTACTTTTATATTATTTATTGTAACATTATAGTATATATATTTTCTTTCTCATGTGATCTCTCCATATTACATGTCATTTTAGGATAAAAGTCTAAAATTCATATAAACCATCAACTATATGGATCATCAACTTGCAAGGGTTGTTTCCTTTAATCAAGAGTCTCGGGTCATAATCTTAAAAATAATTCCTTCAATTTTAAAAAGTAACATGGAACTCTTTAAATTTGTAACACAAAAACTTGTTGGTTAACTTTTACATCAAAATTCTAATAAAATAATGACCCGTGAATAAAATCAAGTCATACACTAACATGTAGAAAACCCTGTTAAACTTTAAACTGTGTAGAAAATTCCTTTTAGATCTTATGCAAAATATAAAAATGCTCCTAAACTTAAAGTCTTGTATTGTGTAGAAAAACCCTTTATACAATTTGACGTGTTTATCCTCTGTCAAAGTTTTAGATAAAAAAAAAAATCAATGAAGAATGATAATTTTTACATCCAAAACTCTAACGGAATAATGAGATGTCAATAAAAACAAATAATACACCAAAATGCAAAATACTCCTTGAATTTTTAGGTGTATGTAAAAAAATCCTATTAACTTTAAATCTTATCCAAAAAAAAGATACCCGTCAAGTTAAGTTCTTTTACGGAAAAATTATTTAAATAATTTGATACATTTTTCCTTCATTAAAGTTTTAAAAAAAGAAAGTAATGGATGAAGTATTGTGCGCAAATTGTAAAATTTACACAAGATCTATGTCATTTTTAAAGTTGAAGGGATTATATAAAGAGAATTATATATGTGCATGTGATCGATATAATATTAATTTTAAAAAAAATTTATATTTAATAAATTCACGGATCGGATCACGATCGATGGACGTGCAATAAGAAATTACATATTTTATGTGAAAAAAAATTTAAATCTAATAGAGAAGAAATTAAGGGATAAGAAGATCCGAGAGATGTGGAGTAGAGGATAATTATGTGATTAATTAATTGTAGTAAATTAAATAATGGCCTCATTTTTTTGGTGCGTCAGAGAGGAAAGAACAAACAGAAACTGTGCCAAGTGATCATAAAATATATAAATAGATCCTTCCAGCTACGAGCTACCACTCTCTTACCATAATGGTTATTTATTGAATTTCTTTTACTTATTATTCACATGCACGTGTTAATTTAAATTTATTTATATGCAAAATTATTTACTATTAACGTATAATATAGTACAGTTATCTTTCTTTATTTTATTTTTTGGTATGTGATTATATTGTATACAACATAATTTAAGAATTATTTTAATTTTAGTGGATTTTAGAATATATATTATATTTAATAATTAATAATATATTTTTTATTTTAATTTCAATATATGTTATATATATATATATATATATATAATTAATATCTAATTAATTACCTAATATTCCATGGATTTACGCCTTCTCTCTCTCACTTGAGAATATGTTTAATAGTATAGTGGTACTTAACTTTAATAAATTTTTCCAATCAATTAGTCTTAATATATTTAAGGTATGTCTTTATTAATGTGATTTTTTATTAATATTAACAAATGCACTTTATAATTGAAAGAATGTAACAAAGTTCAGTACGTATTACTAAAATACTTATTTTATCTCTTCACCCTAAGATGAATTTATGATGAAAATCTTCACTATTCTAAATGTTGCCAACAAAACTACATCCAAAATTGAATTAATACTCGCGTTAATTAATTATGCATTATGGTAAATATTAGTTCATAGATATAAGTCTAATTCAGTTATCCCTACTTGTATTTATTTTGGTTTATCTTAAAAAAAGATTAAGAAAGGTTGACTTATTTGGTGCCAAATATTGATGGAGTACAAGGAGATTTGGCTCCATTATTTTTTAGAAGTCATAGATCTTTGGAAGTAAAAACAAAATTAGTATCAGTTTCATGACTAATATTAAAAATTGTGTCGAAATTAAAGCATTTGAACGTCAAATAGCTATAATAACAAAATTAACTAATAACATCCTCCATCTTGATCAATAAAAAATATATATTGGGGGAATGATATATATATATATATATATATATGGGGTTAAATGCTTAAATTGGTCTTAAATTGGCCCTAAATATTTTATTTGTTTCAAATTGGTCTTATAAGTTTGGACCGTATTGTTATAAACCGTTATATTTTTTTGTTAAGTACTGATGTCATCATTGTCCTGTCAACCAAAAAAAATATTCCAAGTCATCAATTCATGCCACATCATCATCTTCCTCTTTCATTTTTCAACGTTTCAAACTTCTAATTCAGTTTTCACTCTTCACACAATATCCCTCTTTCATTCTGAAATATAGAAAAATGAAAGAGGACGATGATGATGTAGCAACAATTTATGACTTAGAATTTTTTTTGTTGATTGGACAATGATGTCATCAGCACTTAACAAAAAAAAAATATAACGGTTTGTAACGGCATGACCAATTTGAAACACGGTCGAAACTTATAGAACCAATTTGAAACAAATAAAACATTTAGGACTAATTTAAAGCCTATTCTATACTTTTAGGACAAATTTGATCATTTATGCTTTCTGTTGCCTCTAGGGATGCTCAGGGCTTGTTAGAGCAGGCTAGTTTTCTCCTTTGGCCATTAGGTCCCTTTTTCTTACCAAAAAAAAAAAAATTAAGTTATTTTCTTAATTTATATTAGATTTAGAAAAGTAATGAACTTGTTTGACAATAATTTTTGTTTTGTGTTTTTAAAAACGGTTTTGAAAACAATTTTTAAAGAACAAAACGAAAAAAATTGTTTGATATATTTGTTTAAAAAATGCTGCAAAGAAAAAAAGTGTTAGGATGACATTCTAAAATTTTTAGACAAAATCGAATGCAATTCCAAATTAGGACAAAATTAACAAAAAAAAAAGTTTAGGGACTAGATTGAAATCTTGTGTAAATTTGGGAACATAAAAAAAGGTTTAGGGACTAAATTGAAATTTATATAAAATTTGGGGACATAAAAAATATTTAAGGACTAAATTAAAATCTTTAGGTTTCTTGTAAAAAGAAAAGTTTGGGGACTAAATTGAAATTTATAAATTTTTGTAAACTCATTTGTTTGATCTCCATGTTAAAAAAAATAAAAAATAAGAGTACATTTTGTTTTTTCTTAATTTTTAAAAGCAAAAATGTGTTAAGAACAATTGTACAAAACAAACTTGTCAAACAATTTTTTTCTTTTATTTTTTTTTTTAAAAAAATTGTTTTTAAAAATTGTTATCAAACATTCAAACAACCCCAACATTTTTGTTGAAAGATAAAGCTTTCCAAACAGACATGTTTCTGAAAGTCGAACATAACATATGTCAGTCTTATATGGGGACGAAGATTTTGACATTAACCAATAACTTAGCTTGTTGGTAGGATAAGTTCTAAGGGATATATATATATATATATATATATATATATATATATATATATATGCATGTGATTCTTGCCTTAAAATCCAAGGATTCTAAGAATTTAGACTATAATGTGTAAAAAATCTCAACTTTCACAAATAACTACTCTCAATTCTTTTTGGCATTTACATATCTTTTTGGGAATGCCGCCTGCTGGTTGTACTTGTATCTAATTCATTTGTCTTTTTTCATGTCACATGCATGAATATTGAATGATATAAAATTATTTTATTTATTAACTTTAGTTAAATTAAATTGATAAGAATATTATTAATTATGTACAACATATAAATGATAAATTTAAAACTTTTAAAATATAAAGAATTAATTTTGAACTTAAATAAAATATAGAAGATCAAAATAAATTTTTGACCTTAATTATAACCAAATAATAGGGTTAATTACAATAAAAGGAACAATAATTTAGAGACTGCCCTATAAGTAATAGGGCTAATTACAATATGTTGTCCAAAAAAAATAGGGCTAATTACAATAATTTTGTCTTAATTCTCAAACGTACTCTTAAACTTAATTATATTTTCTTCAAGAAAATATATTAATAATTTCATATAAAAAATATGCAAGATGTAGGATCTGTTTGATTGGTAAATTTAGAAAGTGAAAATAAACATATAAGTCGTGTTGAGATTGCCACCTCCATATTTTGTTAGATATGAACAGTGAAACTATATAAGAGGACGTTTCGTATATAGAACAAGAATGAGAATGAGTTTATTGTATTTGATAGTAAAATTTGAGAATGAAAATGGATTAAAATTATCACTTTATTTCTTATATTAAAATATTAAAAAAAAATAAAAATTATGATTGTGTCAAATCAAAGAACATAATAAATATTTCATACCTATATTTTTCTTTCTAGAAGTGAAGTCCACAAGGTCCCACCTTTTATCTATTCTTTTTGTCTTTTCAAAATTGACTACGATACGTAAGCTAATTCCGTCCTTCACATTTAAGTGCAGTTCGCTTACAAGAATGAAAGGAATATAAAAAGTGAGTGGGTACTTTGATTTAATATAATTTTAATTTTTTTTATTTTAATGTAAAGGGTAAAATAATAATTTTAATATATTTTTATTTTATTTTTTTTTAAAATTCTTACTACCAAACACATCAAACAAATTCTCTTTCTCTTTTCCTTTTTCTTTCTACCTACAAAACGTGGCCTTAAAAAAAGCATAAACTATACCAATGTGGCCACCAAATTTATTTATAAGAATAAATTAATTATTAGATCCACTTCTCGTTCTTATTCTCCAATTTTATTCATTTTTATATTATACCAAATGTTAAGGTATGTTTGATAAAGAAACTAAACAGTAAAATCGTGGTGTTTTACGATTCCTAAAAAAATTTTACATTATATTTTATACATACCAAACATATTTTTTATCTCTCATAATTTTTCTCTCTATCTCTTCCCTCACTTTTATCTACCATACTTTTTTTATTCTATAATATTTTACTTTACAGTATTTTATTACTACCTTACAATTTTCGTTCCTTCAAAATTTAATCTATAATCCAAAGAGGCAGGAAGTGTAATGAGGATAAGGGTCGAGTACTGTTGATGAGAGACGTGAGAGAGACAACACAATTTGAGCCTATTAATTGAACGACAATAACTTCACTTAGTAATGGAGAGTGGATCCTTTAAAGTAATTTTTTATATTTTTTGGTAGAGTTATGAGAGAGATAGAGAGAAGAAAAATTGAGAGAAAAAAAAAATAAAAAAAAAATATTTTTCTTATATCTATCTCTCTCATAACTCCAAAAAAAAATATAGAGAATTATTTTAAAAAATCTTATCTCCAATGAGTACGCTATAACACCAAACGTAACAAACCCTTTATTTTAATTTAAAAAAACGTTTCACAATTCAAACTGCATCATGCGACTCCACACAAACATATACATTTATTGACTTAGAAAAATCTTAGGTGTGATTTAATTTTATATTTTTATTATCAGATTCCTCGATAAAAAAGAATATGATAATGAAAATAATTTCACCTAAAATTTTTCCTTATTTAACACAAATCAAACATAACACTGCATGAAGTACGTCGTACATGCATTATTTACTTCATTATAGAGTACAAACATCTCGTACCACACCAATAATAATGGAGGTGAATTATTTAAGCTTTCTGATGAGCTCTTGATTTACGAAGCCACTTCTCTTCAGACAATTGTTTGGCAAACCTACATAATTAAACAGATTAAATTAATTTAATTTAAGATATATTTTGTTGAATATATCCAATATTCACTCTGAAATATAGATTTAATTAATTAAAGTCATAAATATTATATATATCTTCTTTATTAGTGACTGTTAGGTCTTCTAGTGATTTGTATCATAAAATAATTATTTTTCATTAAAAAATACAAAAAAAAAATTATATATGGGAGAAAATGAGAGAAAATTCTACCCAAAAAACAAGAATATGTGAGAAAAAAGAAAGAAATAATGAGTAATTATTAAAAGAGTGGAAAAATTAATTTATAACTTCTCGTTATTTAATTATTTATAATTTTAAAATATAATAATAAGTATTTTATATTATATTCTAAAAATAAAAAAATGATCAAATATCTAATTTACTATTATTTTATAATCTCTAATATATATATACCTTTTGAGGGCATCTGCATTAGTCTCTTCCTTAGCAACTTCATAAACACCAGTTTGGAAGTTAACCCTAGAAACTGGTTTCTTCAATAAATTCTCCCCAATTGTGACGAGACCATTCAAATTCTTCTCTGTGGTTATATCCACAGAAGCCAAGTCCCCACTTAAAGTATCATCCTACAATTTTATTTATTGGGCATTAATTAATTTATAAAATATCAATAAAATTAAGGGATGGAGCATTATTGATCTATATGTCATATATGAAAATTAAGTCAGTCTAAATTAATCAATCAAAATCAACTTATTGAATGAAAATTAATTTAATTTGGCCATCAATCTAATTAAAAATAAAATACTTATATACTTTATATAGTATATGCAAGCTAACTAAACATGTATTAAGCATAAATTATGATTAATTTATATTAGTTTTATGTTAGAAATATATAGAGTAAATTATAATTTTGATCCTATAGATGTAATCTATCTCAATTTAATCCCCTGAAAGATACAATTTATTTCAATTTTGTTCATAAAGATAGAAATATCAAATTTAGTCTCAAAAAGATATAATTCGATTCAATTTAGTCCTTAAAAAGTTTTCCGTCAACTGTTAAGGAAAATTCTCAAGAACTAAATTGAAACAAATTATATCTTTTAGTAATTAAATTTGATATTTTTCATGGATCTAATAGCACTCATCGAGGGATTAGTCATCATCATGCATACTCTGGTAGATATATACCAGCTTAGTTAAGAAAAAAATTAATATTTTTATCTTTTAACGATTAAATTAAGACAAATTGTATTTTTCAAAAACTATATATAATTAATGATACATTTTACTCAAATATATATCAGAATAACATAACAACAACAAACAAAACCTCTTTTCATCGGCTACACGGATAAAGCGACACGAAAGTTACGTTACCTGGATTCGGAGGTAGTTTTCTTCAGAGTAGAGAGCCCTGAAAATGGAGGCAAGATGGAAATCAACCATATCAGCACTGGCCTCAGAGAAGGCATCAATCAAGGGAGTCGAACCGTCATAACTAAGCCAATTGAGAATTCCCCATTCTGCAGCTTCTTCTGCTCCGAACTTCTTTTCCAGTTTGTGATTTCCAGTTCCCAATGATATCACCAGAAATCTGTCATATTGTGTGGGTGCTACTCCTGATTCATGGCTTCTGAACTGATCTTGTTCGTCACTTCAGCCATTGCAACCAGAGTCTACACACATTAATTACATGCACAAATGATAAAATTATACAATATACTTGAATTAAATAGGGGTTTTTAATTTCCTCTCACTTAACACATGTTCTTCCTCAGTTTCTCTTTTTTTTTTTCTTTTGAAATAGATTTTGGTCTATTTTCTCGTTTTGTTCTGTGATATGTTCTGGATCAAGACTTCAATACTAACATAGTTGATAATCTATTGCCTGGTTGAAGCGGAGTACGTATGAAACTGGCTTGGTCTATTATGTTAGTCTTGAATATTTATTTTTATTTATTTTTCGTCACTTTTCTCAATTAATACTCTCTTCGTTCACAATATCTGCTTTATTGGAGGTTCTTATTTGAATTTGAGTTATTAGAGGTGTTCAAAATTGAGCAAAAAAGTAATTATATTGATTTTATAATATATATATATACCGGGTTATTTGCTGCAACGCCACCATCAATAAGATCAAACTCTCTCACGACATTGCCTTTATCGTCTTTGGTCTCAAAATGATGAGCAGGAAGGTATGTTGGTGCTGCTGATGTTGCAATGCCAATGTCTGATAATAGTGCATCCATCTCTGGCTTCTTCTTCACCTGCATGCATTTCCCATGTAACAAATGTATATAATTATTTATAAGTAATAAAACTTATTAGATACAATTTTCGTATTTTTGACATCAAATTTTCTATATTCTTTATTATGATCGATAAAAGAATCTGATAACAAAGATATATATATTACCATTTTTGACAAATATACCTTTAATAACATTATTAGTTTTTTAACATAATAACAATAATTTTTAAAAAAATTATTTCACTACTATTTATTTTTATTAAAAAATAATTTTTTTTTATATTTGTCAAGTACATATTTAATTATAAATCATAAGAGTGCGTATTTTGATCAACATAGATGAATTTGTAGATTTTCTTATTTCTGAAGTGAAGGAGTGTAATTAATTACAAACTCTAACTTTATAACAAATGTATGCTTAATTAACACACCACAGAGTACACAGGAAATCCAGAAAATTAATTATATATATAACTAATTAAGTGCTCGTAGGAGTTTATGACGATGAAATTATAATTAATTACCTTGAAGCTGGAAAAGATGGTGGGTTGAAGATTCTTGATATCAAATGTTGGGATGACAACGTTCGTGAGTGTTTGATGCAATTTTGTGTGTTGGAGTTGGTCCTGGAGAAGACTATGTAAATACTTCCCATCATACTTTGGTCCTGACAGAGCTTTTCTCACTTTCATTAGCTCTGACAAGAAAAATTTGCTGCAAAATTTATATAAATAATTATTCAACATTATTATTAATTACGTTGTGTTAATTCATTAATAATTAATTAATTAATTAGTATATATTTATATATTTACGGATCCTGTGGGAAGATTTTTGGGCCATGTTGAAGATAGAAGTCCTTAATATCTTTGGCAGCATATAAAGGACGATTCTTCTCATTTGGTGCAGTGATCATTGCAGTCAATAAGCCTCCGGTGCTTGTTCCTGCAATTACATCAAAATAATCTACGAGTCTTGCATCCTCACCATCCACCTTCTGCATATCCATCCATGCATGCATGCACAAATTAAATAAATCAAATTAATTAATTAATTAAGGCAGTATGTATATATATAGAGAGAGAACGTACCTAGCTAGCTACTCTTAAATTCAACATCAATATTATATATATATATATAAAAAAGATTAAGAATAGGGTTGTGTTTGTAGTTTGTACATTTAAACTAATTATCAACCAAAGAAAATAAATAAAACCAAAATTTATAAATTGAAACTTATATATATATAAATCTAAGAAACAAAATATAGATATATATGCATGCCTGAAGCTCAGATTCAAGGAAAGCAAGTAAAATTCCAGGAATGATTCCTCTAATGCCACCACCATCAATGCTAAGCACAGTGACTAGGTTTCCATGGTTGTTAATAGGTTGGGTTGCATTATTGGTGCTCTCCATTACCTAATTTAATTGAGAGACTAAGAAAAGCTTATAATAATTCGTAATAAAAGTGCTTATGGCTTTCATCCTCCAATTCCCATGCTATATATAGGCCTCCATGTGTGTGAAGATAAGCTCACAAATTTATGCTCTTAATATTTTTTCGCATGTTAATATTTTCGTATTCAAGTCAATAATTATAGAGTAAAATACTATTTAATCCTTGAATTGTTGGTCAAACTACTATTTAGTCCTGAATTTATCAAAAATACTATTTAGTCCCCGAAATGTTTAACTATGTCAACTATTTAGTCTCCGAATTTGTAACTATGTCATTTAATCCCCAAACTTGGCAAAAATACTATTTAATCACCGAATTTACAACTCTGTCAACTATAACGGGTAACAGTAAGGAGACTAAATAGTTGACAGAATTACAAATTCGATGATTAAATAGTATTTTTGTCAAGTTTGGAGACTAAATAGTTGACATAGTTATAAATTCGGGAACTAAATAGTATTTTGTCAAATTCGAGGACTAAATAGTTGACATAGTTAAAGTGTTAAACATTTCGAAGACTAAATAGTTTTTTTGATAAATTCGGAGACTAAATAATAATTTAACCAACAATTTAAAAACTAAATAGTATTTTGAACCGTAATTATATATGGATCGAACTCTCTGAATTATTAACCTTTTGTATTCATGTGTCTACGTCGTCGTACTTCACATTTTTTACATGTTTTTAATATTTAATATAGGGGCAACTTAAAAAGTCTTGCATGTGAATGTAATTACTTCAACATCCTTGCTCCACCAACAGAAGTTAGGTGAGCGGAAGGAATTAATCTTTTTAAAACGTGATGAATTTATGTTCAGATTTTTGTTAGAAGATATGCTTATATTTTATACCCGAATAAAAATTATTATTTAATTACTATTATTTATCTTTAATTAAAAATAATTATTTTGTTTTGTTTTAAATTCTTTTTTAAAAAATGTTAAGTCAAGTACATATTTAATTAATTATTTGTTTGGCCTTTTATATATTTAATTATTTAAATAATAAATAAAAGAGTATTTTAGTTAAAATAGTTAAAATTGTAGATTTACTTATCTTCTCTTTTGAGAAGGTACATAAATTTTAATTGACTCAAATATATATATATATATATATATATATATTATTATTGTGGTGGCAACTTAAGAAGTCACATGTGCTACTTACTTATGCACACAGCACACCCTCTCTTACTCCATTGTTTTCTTTTCCCATCCCACAAGGGCTGTTTAGTAATTTACCTAGTGCGTGAATAAACTTAGAACTATCAAACGAGTCAACTCGTATGTCAAAAATGGGTTAAATCTGTACGGATCAAATTGTAAACATGTTTAAAAATGTCAATCTGGCTCGTTTTAGTATGGGTTGGCAGGTAAACGAGCCACTTGCCGACCCACTTTTTTGTTTTCTTTTTTTAATTATCAATTTTTTTAAAAGTCTTTATTTTCATATATCAATTTTATCTCTTATAAGACTATTTTGGAACATTTTATAAATGGATGGATGAATTTACACTTCACATTTCACCCTTCTCTTCTCACTCCTTCTTGTTGGGCCCCGCACAAAAATATAAAGAAAAGAGAAAGAAGAACACACAAAAATTTTAACGTGGTTCGGTGCCTCAAGACCTACTACCACGACCCCAACTGGGACAAACTTTACTACTTGTAATTTTTGAACGGAAAAATTACAAACCCTCCTCAATACATAAAAATACCAAAAACGCAATACATCCAATGGTTATAGGCTAGTATTCTTATGTGTGTTGGAACTTATATAACTCACACCTATTTATATAAGCTCCTCACCCACTCACTCCACACACCCCACCAATGTGGGACTTTGAATTACACACACAACAAATTCTCCCTTAATCCAAAGTCCTACATTATTTCTCTCTATCAAAAAAACTAAACTCTACTACTAATTTTCTGACTTCTTCTGCTTCTGTAACGATCCTCCCTTGCTGCAGAATCCTCTAACATCCTCAGATTAACTCATCTTCATAAAAAACCACATTAGCAGAAGAAGCTCCCTTTGATCTGCCCCTCTTCTCCTTCATGCTCTGCAAGTCCTCTCTGAAGTCTGGACATCTCATTTGCATGTGACCCAACTATCCACAGTAATGGCACTCAACAGTGCTCATGTCTCTTGATCGAGAATTTCTTCCAAGTTGATCACCCTTCTTCTTCCTGTCACTATCCACTGCTAGTATATGACTGTCCCTAAAAGACTCTTCACCACCCATCATCCTCTGACTTTCCTTCAAGGTACTCATCACTTCATCTAGATTCAGTGTGCTCTTTCCTGCTAGCATTGACTGGACTAGAGGCTTGAAGGATTTTGGTATTGAAGCCAAGAGAAGCAGCGCCTGCTCTTCATCCTTAATAGTCTCCCCTGCATTCAATAGTCTAGATACCATCTCATTAAATTTGTTAATGTGATTAGTCACATTACCTCCCTCTTCCATCTTCAATGAGTACAAATCCATCTTCATCATCAATCGATTGGTCAATGTCTTCGATGCAAACTTGCTCTCCAACGTGTCCCACAACTTCTTCGGTGATGTCTCCTTCAGCACAGTCACTTTTATCTGTGGGGCTAGTGCCAATCGAATTGTACTAACAGCTTTTTTCTTAATTGTACTCCAATCTGACTCTTTTATTTCACTCGGTTTCTCATCCTGCGATGCTAAGTCAAGACCCTGCTGAACCAAATAATCTTGAATCGTGCATTGCCACAATGTAAAATCCGTTCTCCCATCAAACAACGGAACTTCAAACTTCAGGGTGTTCATTGTATTTAACCCAACTCTTGGCTAAATACTTCCATTCACACAGCCAACCAACCAGCACCACAAACAACCTAAACTTAAAAGAAAATCTGACTTTAAAAAAAAGAGAAAATAAGCCAGAACCAACCTCTCTCCATATTGCTGACGTGGCGCTGACGACTCCTTCCTCTTGCTCTTTCTCCCTTCTTCCTCACTAGGCCGGAACCAAAGCTCTGATACCACTTGTTGGGCCCCGCACAAAAATATAAAGAAAAGAGAAAGAAGAACACACAAAAATTTTAACGTGGTTCGATGCCTCAAGACCTACTACCACGACCCCAACTGGGACAAACTTTACTACTTGTAATTTTTGAACGGAAAAATTACAAACCCTCCTCAATACATAAAAATACCCAAAACCCAATACACCCAATGGTTATAGGCTAGTATTCTTATGTACGTTGGAACTTATATAACTCACACCTATTTATATAAGCTCCTCACCCACTCACTCCACACACCCCACCAATGTGGGACTTTGAATTACACACACAACACTTCTCTCACGCAGCGGATTGAACTTGTGAAAGGTGTTAAGGCCGCTTGTTTTTCACTTTTAGTTTTAAGGTTACTTTGTTTTAAAAATTAATTTTTATTAAATAAAAATTATTTTATTAAAAAAATGGGTTATCTGCGGGTAACCTGTCAAAACCCGTATACAAAACGGGCTGGGTTCGTTTTTGTGGACTAATTTTTTAGCAACCCAACCTGTTAAAATTTGCAGGTAAACGGGGTTGAACCCGCAGATCGAACCCATTTTGACAGCTCTAAACAAACTTGAGAATTAAGTAGTAGGGCATGTTTGAAGGCAATTTTAAATAGAATGAATTATACTCTCTTCTTTTAAGAGATTTTGAAATCCTACACTTATATCTTTTGAAAAATTTAAAAATTTACAATTTCACTTATTTTAGTCCAAATATCCTTATGTTTCTTTTTAATTATATAATTAAATATATAATCAAGTAATATAAAAAATAAATTTTATAAAAAATATATAAAATAAAATAATTATTACTCAAAATAATAAGGAATAATAAATTTTAAATTATATTTTTTAGATAATTAATTATTCCATTAAAGGTATTATAGTTTTTTTTTTCTTTTAGAATAAATTAAAGGTACGTAGTATAGTTAAATTGGGTGAAATTATAATTTTTTATCTTTAAGTTTCAAGAGAGTGAAGTGTAGGTTTAATTCAAAATAAATGAGGAGGAGAATGTAATTTACTTTTTAAAACATTTTTTTTTATTTCTGAAAAAAAAACGTTTGAATTATTATTTTTGACTGAAACCAAAAAAAAAAAAAGTTGAATATGCGTTTTTGAGAGCAAAAAAACACAGAACAATTTAAATATGTTTTGGTTAAACTACAATTTTTTAAAATGAAGGAAATTAATACCATGCATATATATATATACACAAAAATAATTAAGTTAAAATATATTTTTAATTGAGTAAATTTATAATTAATTAAGTTAAAATATATTTTTAATTTAATTGATAGATAATAATAAACTTGAATTTTTTTTTTGTAGTGCAAAGTCCTAAATTATTTATCTTTTTTTCCGTTATAGAAAACTAAGCATAAAGCTATTAAGCTAGACAACACAAGTAACAAAGCCTTGGGGAATAGTAATGTTAAAATAGATTTGGGTCTGCGGGCTAGCACAGTTCGCCCGCTAAATGAGCAGGCTTGAACATTAAAGAATTGGTCCATTTAAAAACGTGCTTAAACGGGGCAACTCGTTTAAGCCTGCAAGCTAAACAGGCTAGCCCATGGATCCCGTGGGCCGGCCCGGGAAAAATTTAAAAAATAATAATATTTATTTATTTAAAATATGTATAAATATATATCTTTTAAGTAATTTTATATGTTAAATAATAATTTTATTTTAATAATGTGTATAAATAATTTAAATAATAATAAAATATTAATTTAAAATAAAAAATACTAATTTTTAAATAAATATATAGTTTTATAATTATTTTTTTAAAATAACATATTTAAAAAAAATAAAAAAATTAGCGGGCTAGTCCGTTTAGCCCACGGGCCAATATGGACGGGCTTGGGCATCACTTTTCAAGCCCGCTTAATAAATGGGCCAGGCCGGCCCGTTTTAACAGTGCTACTAGGGAACTTCATTTCCTTAGCATCATCAGCAAGCGCGCTAAGAGTCTTCAACTTTATATATGCTGAATTTTTTTAAATTTATGATTGGGGTATCCACAACAACGGGCCTGATGACTAATCCTTCGAGTATTGTAAGATCTATTACTGGGAGGGACTTTCTCAACGGATGACACTCCATTCCCATCCCTCCAAAAATCGAAACTAGGAAGCGATAGTTAAGAGAATACAAATCTCTTTTATATATATATATATGCTGAATTTTCTTTCTTTTTGATCGATAGGAGTATGCTGAATTTTCAATCAATCGTACTATGATTATAAATTGTGAAAGGTCCCCCATGCATGCATTGAATGAAATATTGAATTTAAGGGCGTCTTCTTTTCGTCTATGGAAAGAAAATAAAAAAAAAGGTGATGGCCCACCATTGATGAAAATATTATTTCAATTTCAAAAATTGTGATTTTAAAAAAAATACAAAATGTCTATTATATTTTTTGATTCGATATGTCACTGGCGTCTTGCCCGGTAGTACTTGGGAGTGTCTTCCCTTACTACCATTTTGCTCATAAAAAAAAATTATTTTGATTTGACACAATCATAATCTTTTTCTTTTTACTATTTTAATATAAGGGATAAAATGATAATTTTAATACATTCTTATTCCATTTCTATTTCCAAATTTTTACTACCAAACACAGTAAATCCATTCTCATTCCCTTTCCCTTTCTGCATAAAAAAATTGTATCCGAAGCTTCAAAAGTTACAACAAATTAAATTGGGACACCTAAAAATCAAAGCTATACATACATAATAAAAAATAATAAAATATTTTTTTCTTCACGTTTATCATTTTATTGACGGCAGTCTTATTCGAAGAATATTAAATAGCTAAAATGTACATACATTCCCTGAGTTTTAAAACGTTGTACATAGAACCCCTGAGTTTTCACTTTTGGACAGAGACACCCCTTCTGTTAGGGTTCCGTGAAAATTAGGCGTTAAGTGCTACGTCAACAAACATGTGCGAGGGCAATTTACTATTTTCAAACCCTTTGAGTTTTCACTATAGGGGGCATACACCCCATGAGTTTTCACTTTAAAGGCACATACACCCCCTGAGTTTTTACTTTGAGGCAGAGACACCCCCCTTACACATGCTTGCTGACGTGGCACTTAATGCCTAATTTTCACGGAACCCTAATAGAATGGGTGTTTCTGCCCCAAAGTTAAAACTCAGTTGGTCTATATGCAACGTTTTAAAACTCGGGGATATATGTGCCCCTTACCCAAAACTCAGAGGGTGTATGCACATTTTAGCCTATTAAATATAAATACTTTTTTCAATAAAATTTTGAATATAAATTTGTTACGTTATACAAGATATTTGTAGCTATTTTTTGTTTGTTTGTTTTAGTTGAGTTACTTAAATTTGATTAGTGTTATTTTACTCACTTAATTTTAAAAAAAGTTAATAAAAAATTTCTTAACCCACTTCCACAATTAATTTATCTAACAAAAAATGTTGACTCAATATTTATTTTAATTATAATTATTTATGTTAAATTATACTTATAAAGCAATGAACAATTTGGTAAATTGAATTTTGTGAATGAGTAAGTGCAATTTAAGAATCATAAAGTGAGGATTATACTTGAGAGATTAGCAGCATCCATTGAAATTGATCTGCCGGAGTATATTTGCTCATCGGAGCGAGAAATCAGAGAAGACACAACCTCTTGGACCCCAACACTTGCGAACCGACAAGCTCTCTCACTCACATTTCTAACACACTTCACTTTCTTAATTAATTATTGATAGTGTGTCTAACGGTCCCCATGGTCCCCTCCATCTCTAAACCATATACCTAGGTAGGTCGTAAGTTTAAATCAATATTAAATTAAATAATATATTATCATATATATATATATATATATATATATATATATATATATATATATATATGTTTATTAATCAAGAGGACAACTAATTAATTATAATACAATGTCTCTCTATCTACTACAAAAAAAACTTCAATTATTAATAACTGAGGTTATATTTGATAATTTTATTTGTTAATAATGTTATTAGTTAATTTTTTTATTATAGCTATTTGACGTTCAAATGTTTTCGATACAACTTTTAATGTCAGTTGTGAAATTGATGCTAATTTCTTTAGAGTTAGTCATAATTGACGCTAAAAGTAATTTTTAACTAGGATCAGGCCAAAAAAAAATACTATCGCTAATGAGTTCCACATTTAATTTGTTTGGTTATTGTACTCTTGTGTTAAAAGTTATAACTTGAAAACCAATGGGAGTTATATGTCTAATATAAAAGATTTAGCTATTATAGTAACAAACTAATGTTTAAATTAAATATGTTCATGTTTAGTGTTTTGAGAGTATTTTGAATAAGATAATCATCAATAAAAAGATATGCAACTTTAAGGATGTGTCTGGGAGTTAGAAAATAGAGGGGAAGGGAAGTGAAATGTTTTTGACATTTTCTTTTATTTGGACTAAATATAATATTTCTTTTTTTTTTATGTAATTTATTCTCATCAATATAAATACATTTTAATGGTAAAAAAATGTTAGATTTAAATTTAAATGAAAGAAAATATTAATTTTAAAATTTCACTTCTCTACCTTTTTCTCCTTGTTGAAGTCCCACATTGATTAGTTAAATGGCTGATAAGCTGTATATATAAGCTAAGATAATCCTCTCCCCTTGAGAACTCTTTTGAGGTGAGTTAGGCCTCTTAAGACTCCTCTCCATTTTCTATAACATCCAAAATCTTTTCACTACTCTCTCTTACACTTCCCTCTCTTGTTTTTACTTCGAAAAATCTGACTTCTCAAACACGATGGAGCCAAAATCTCCTTATACTCCATCGATCTCGACACCATAAAAAAGGGCGGATCGAGAAATTTGAAATTTTGTGGTAAGGGGCTAAGATTATAATTTATAATATATAATATTTTATAAAAAAAGTATTAATTAATTTATAAATATACTAAATAAATTAATAACGCGCTTTGGTGCATGCTACCATCTTTATTTATGTAATGTTATATTTATTTTTATACATAAAAATATATATAAATTTATTATAAGTATTACTCAATATTATGTATTTTATCATCATTTTTTTGATAAATTATGAATTTTTTAAAAAATATTTGTTTCATACGAAATGAAGTGGAATAACTTTAATAGATATATTGTTTGAAATTTTTAACAAGGAAAAAGAGGATTAGCCAAAGAAAAAAGATAGGCACCTACTAGCTAGTTATGTTTGGAATTTATAATAAAATGATTTGAATTAAATGACTCATTATTTTTTTTTTCTAACTATAAAAAAATGACTAATTGTATTATTAGAATAAAATTGTAATTTTTTTTAAAATTTAAAAGGGTATATGATTGTATTTTAAAATATTAAGTTATTTTATTTTATCTTGACCCCCCAATTAATTTGGAGGACATAAAATATGAAGTTTTAGATAGTTAAAGCAATGTTTTAAAAATCGAACGGCAATGAGCCAGACAAACTTTCGGGTCATGGTTCAACCGTCAATTCAACAAGACGATATGATAAATAATTAAAATAAATTAAATATATTAAAATTTTTACATATATAAACTAAAATATATATTTATAATATATATATATATATATATATATATATATATATATATCAATTATTACTTTTATTATTACAAAATATTTCTGTACATATAAAAATTATTATATAAATTATTATTGTTATTTTATATTTTATAATATTAAATAATATATCTTAGTAAGTTATATAAATTTCTAATTATTTAAATATGCATTGTATTATATTATATATAGACTATTGGATTTATAAAAATCACTAGATATTCAATGCTTCAGTGGTCTCTAACTTGTAAAGGGACCAAGGTTGACTCCTCCCCCATTGCAATTTCAAAGAATTATTTTGCAAAAAGAAGAGGACAAATCGGGTCTTACAAATTGTCCGGGTCAGCGATTTGAGCAAATCGCTAGGTTCAATTAGTTTCTGTCCGGTTCAAAACAGTCAAACTTAAAAAGCGGTTTTCATGTGTTAACCGAATCAAACCTTAGCTTAGACTAATTCTTGGTCCAATCGGTTGAATTGGCCGGTCCGATCCGAATTTCAAAACATTGGGCTACAAAGAATTTTGGAGACCATCACTTTCTATTCTATTACATCCCCATGAAAACAATTATATATACATATAGCCTATTGCACTACATTTCATTTCATTCTTGACCTTTCATCTAAACATACTCTTAAAAATCTTATAGGTGTTTCATAATTCTTTTGAAAGAGGGGACCAATATAAAATTATTAATAAATGCAATACATATAATTACTAAGAGTTTAGGGATGGGCATCCCCAACCCCCATTCCTCCGAGAATGAATCCTATGATGTATCTCTCCATCCATCCGCATCTAAATGAGTCAACCTTATTTTTTTTATACGATAAACCAAAATAAATACAAGCAGGGATCACTGAATTAGTCTTATATCTATGAACTAAAAATTACCATAATGCATAATCAATTAATGTGAGTATTAATTCAATTTTAGATATAGATCTGTTGGCAACTTTAAGAATTGTGAAGATTTTCATCTTAAATTCATCCTAGAGTGAAGGGATAAAAGTTCAGTATTACATTAGTATTGAACTTCAGTACATATCTCTTTAATCATGTAGTGTTATTTATTAATATTAACAAAAACTCACATTAATAAAAACCCACATTGAATGAGTTAGGGGCTAATTAATTGAAAGAAAGTACTGAAGTTTTGGAGGGAGGGAAGGCGAATCCATTGGATATTAGGTAATTAATTAGATAATAGTTTTGGATACTATATATATTAATATGAATTAAAAATAACATATGAAAAATTAAAATTAATATAAAAAATTATTTTTATTTAAATATAAATATATTCTAAAATCCATTAAAATTAAAATAATTTTTAAATTATGTTGTATACAATATAAACATATACCAAAAAAATAAAATAAAATAAAGACAACTGTTCTATATCATACGTTAATACTTAATAGTAGATACTTTTGCATATAAACAAATTCAATTAATACGTGCATGTGAATATTAAGAAAATGAAATTCAATAAATAGCCATCATGGTATGAGAGTGGTGGCTTTTAGCTGGAAGGATCTATTTATATATATATTTTGAGTAGATGTTTAATGGTACGGTAGTACATCCCTTTAATCTGTTGGTTTTTAAATTATTCAAGGTGAGTCCTTATTAATGTGAATTTATATTAATATTAACAAATGGCTTTACATGATTGGAGGGATGCACTGAACTTTAGTGGTACGGTACCACTGAATTTTTATCCATATGTTTTATGATCACTGGCACGTTTCTCATTATCTATATAGGAAAAAACTTATGTCCATTTCATCCAATTTCCCAATATAATTATGACATGTGGCAAAAAGTATTTAATTGACCAATCACAGTAGAGAGAGAATATAGAAGACTACCTTTTATATGACCAATCATAGAAGAAAGAGGGTGTAAATACAATATATGATTGGTGAAATTTGATGAAATGGACAAAAGTTTTTTCCATCTATATATATATGGTCAATGAGGGCATTAATTAATTAATTTACTACAATTAATCACATAATTATCATCTACTACTTGGATCCACATCTCTCGGATCTTCTTATCCCCTAATTTCTTCTTTATTAGATTAAGATTTTTGTTAAGATAAAATATGTAATTTCTTATTGCACGTCTCTGTTTCCAATCCGATCCTTGAATTTATTAAATATAATATTTTAAAAATTAATATTATATCAATCACATGCAGATAATTTCTCTGGACTTAGTTTAGAATTTTGAAATGAGTGTCATAGAGTGGTTAGTAATAGAGTGGGTTAAACAAAATATTCCAGTGAGTGAAAATTTAAAAAAATGAAGAGGGTGATGGAGCTTAAAGAATTTTTCCGCATAAGGACTTAAGTAATTCACTGGGATTTTTTTTCATAAGATTTAAAGTTTATAGGAGTTTTCTACATACACCTAGAAATTCATGGTTTTTTTTTGTGCATTTTGGTGCACTACTTGTTTTTGTTGACATGTCTTGGATGTAAAAGTTATCCTCCTTTATTATTATTATTTTTTATTTAAAACTCTGACAGAGGATAAACACATCAAATTGTATAAAGGGTTTTTCTGCACAAAGTTTTAAGTTTAGGGATTTTTTTTAACATAAGATCTAAAGTTTATAAAAGTTTTCTAGACACTGATCTAAAGTTTATCAAGATTTTCAACATGTTGGTGTATGACTTGATTCTATTGACGTGCTATTATTTATTTATTTTGTTAAAATTCTGATGTAAAAGTTAATCAATGAGCTTTTGTTTATAAATTACAAATTTAATCAATTCTATGTTACTTTTTGAAGTTGAAGGAATTATTTATAAGATTATGGACTCGAAATTCTTGATTAAGGGACAACCTCTTGCAAGTTGATCTATTTTTTTTTTGTCAGAGAGTTGATTGATGATTTATGTGCATTTTAGACTTTTATTCTAAAATGATATGTAATATGAGGAGACCATATGAGAAAGAAAATAAATATACTATAATGGTAAAATAAATAATATAAAAGTAAACTGTTAAATAACTTTTTTTATTTAATTTTATTATTTTATAATTAATAATTATTTTTATTTTTTATTTCAATTTATATGATAAAGTATATGCCAAGACTTTAATAGGGTTAAAATAATATAAGATTTGATTTTAAATATGCATAAATTAGATAACTCTATCTTCTTTTTTTCATGAAAAACTCTATCTTCGATTTTAAAAATAGGTAAATTACATTTTTTTTTTATCTATTTTTATTATGTTTATCGTTTATTTAATATATATATATATACACAGTAAGTATTAAATATGCATTTAACTAATATGAAAGAGTCATTTGTAACATATATTAGGTGACTATAATTTCAAAAGAGGGATAATGAAAATGTAATTTTCATTTTTTCTCAAAAGAGAAGAGTGCAAAATATTTTAATGATATTAAATAAGATAATCTTATTATAGTAATTAAATAAAAAGAATCACGAAAATTCATTTATAAACTTTTGAATGATAAAATGAAATTAAAAATTAAGTTTATAAAAAAAAAGGTAAGTCTATGATTCGACTTGTTGTATCATGCAATACAATTTTAGCTAATAGGATTGTGACACTTGTTATTTTGTTGCATCATATAATGCAATTGGATCACATCAATAGTTACAATTGTACCATATAACCCCATTGTATGATGCAACAAGTTGTATTATAAACTTAACCTTATAAAAAATCAAAATTGAGTCAATATGAAGAGTTGGGACTAGGAAAAAGGGTATCAAAGTGTAGTACATGATGTTCCTTCATATTTAAAGCCAAATTAAAGCAGGTGCTATTTAATTAAATTAAGACTTTTGTGCAAGATATATATATAGTAGTAGATATTGTGATCTTGCAATAGAATCTGTCCCTTTAAATGAGATTCATTATATATATTAAAAAAACCCAATGCCATGTCCACCATCTGCATATATAATTAATTTATCTTCATCTCCAAATCCAATGCATTCCTTAATTTCTATAAATACCCACCATGTCTTCCATCCTCAATCGTCCTAGCTCACTACTACACAAGCTCTTAATTTTCTGAGCATTATTCATTCCTTACTTACTTGCATTATTATATTGTATTGTGTCTATCATATAATCAGCTATGGCTGGAGTGTATAAGATCAAAGGGACTTTGGTGATGATGAATCCTAACCTCAAAGGACTTCTTCCATCTGCCTCTCTTGATCTTTTCCAATTCTTCACTATTAAGTTGATCAATGCTTCTTCCAATCCTAACCCTGCTGGTCAGTTTATAATTTCTTTCTCTTATATATATTAATTTTATAGCTGTCAAAAATGAGTTTCACTCATAAGAACCATTAAATGGGCCAAAACAATTTGGCCCATTTAATGGTGGGCTTTTAGCCCAGTCCTTTTAGACCCGCATGGGTTTATAAGAAGTTATATGGAAAATACAAATGACTATGTTTTTTTTTTCTTTATTGCAGAAAATGGGTTTAGGAAAATTGAGTATGATGAGGAGTGTGGCAATAATAGTTTGGAGGGGTCAAATATGGCATTGAAGGAAGAGAAGAGGTTGGGTGAACCAATGTGTAGGTACGTGGTGCATTTTGATTGGAGCAATGAGATGGGAATTCCAGAAGCATTTGTGATAAGAAACCTTCATCCCAACGATGAGTTCTTCCTTGAGAGTCTCACCATTGAAGGCATTCCCAATCATTCTCCCATCCATTTTGTTTGCAAGTCATGGGTTTATCCTGACAGCAAATATGAAACCTCTCGAGTTTTCTTCATCAACAAGGTACTGATTTTATGGACTCGAGTTTTATATATAAATTATGCATCAATGGGTAATGTTTTGGAGTTACAGTGAATTTTAACTTATTACTCTTTAGTTATTGAATCTGTCTTGAAATTTATATCATTTTAATTCTTTTTAAAAAAATTTTAGTACAGATCTCGAAACAGATTCAATAGTTAAACAGTAATGAGTTAAAATTTACCATATCCCTATAACATTATCTTATACCCTACATATAATTAAAAATGACACTTACAAGAAAATAAATTATATATACATTTTAAGAGGATCGCAAGTTACTTCTAGTAGATCTGATTTGATAGATACCCTGACTAAAACCAAAACAAATATGTAAATATAGTAAGTTTAATGTTTAGTAGGAATCTAGATCCTTCCTAATACGTACTATATACACATGATGTAATAATATATATTTTTTGTTAAATCTCTTGTTGGTCTCAGATATTACTGAGGCTGTTACCGATAGTCCAAATAGGAATATCTTCCTTTTAATTACCACTATATTGAGAATGTTACTAATAAAATTTGTGAACCTAAATTAAATTGCAGTCATACCTGCCAAGTGAGACACCAGAGGAATTACGCAAATACAGAGAACAAGAACTGAAAAGCTTAAGAGGAGATGGAAGTGGAGAACGCAAGAAATGGGAAAGAATATATGATTATGCTTTCTATAATGATTTGGGCAAACCTGATCAATCTTCTCAATTAGCTCGTCCTGTTCTTGGAGGCTCCTCTGAATATCCCTATCCTCGTAGAGGAAGAACTGGCAGGCCACCAACACAACAAGGTAATTACGCGACCTGGAAGTCACGTGTTCATGTTTAAATTCTAAACAATAGTATCAACGGAATTTAGTGAAAGATACTAATCTCTTATAATGAGACCTGTTGGGACAGGTGCCTATATCAATTTTTTAATTTTTCTAACTAGAAATTATTAGTAAAATGGATAAAAATATTAATCTAATATATCAATTATAGATAAAAAATAAGATAATGTTATAGAGTTATTAAGAGTTCAAACTCACTATCTGTCAGTCGTTGGATCTGTTTGGAGATCTATGTTAAAATACCTTTTTTTAAATATAAGATATCAGATCTAACAGCTTGCAACTGGTGAGCTTGAGCTCTTGATAGCACAAACTTACAATCTTGAGTTACAAATACAACAAAAAGTTCCGATTATGTCAGAGTTTTTAAGAAAAACATGAGTGAATTAAATAGGTTGACCCACGGATAGACGAGTTAAGTGAGTCAGACTAAAAATAGTATTGATATTATACGGGCTAAAAAAATATAAACATACTTAATCGGTGGATCAAACGAATCAATCTAATAAGTTGAACCAATTTTAACGACTAAGGAGTCTCGATAAAACTATTTACATCTGACTGGCTCCACCCTTTATTCTTATATATAATATAAATATATTATAGGAAATCATTTACTCATAATTATTAATACTAACTATCTAATAATGAAACAGATCCTAACACTGAGAGCAGACTTCCTGACGATCGAGGATTTGAGCAATATGTTCCAAGAGACGAACGATTCACTGAGCAGAAATTGATTGAATTTGTGTCCAGTTTTCCAAAATCTACGATGAACAGTTTGAAAGCATTTGTGAAAAATGAATTGGTGTCAAAACAAAAGGAAGAGTTCGAGAGCTTTGAAGATGTTTCTAATGTTCTCTATGAAGATGGCTTCACATTTCCTGTGCCTCAACCAGTTCTTGATGCTATTGCATCTAAGTTTCCCATTCAGGTCCCTTCTGATGGCATCCTCAATTTGCTCTTTTCAATTCCTGATGTCATCAAAGGTATATAAATATATATATATAACCACTAAATAATTTCATTATATATATATAGTTTTGTTATACAATTAATTTTTTTAATATACTATATATGTTATTTTTGGAGTAGATAATATGGAAGGATGGAAGAGTGATGAAGAATTTGCACGAGAAATGCTTGCGGGTCTCAACCCTGCTGCAATCTCCCTCCTCCAAGTAAGCAAAACTAGTCATCAAAATATATATCTAAATTTAAACTCTTATATATATATATATATATAAGATTTTCTTATTTTATAAAAATTGATGGGATCTTACAATTTTTAATTTGATCTTCAGATTGGATCTATCTTCTATTTTATCTATTTCATTTGATCCTTTGTAAGACATTGATGTTGATAACATTGATATTAATTATATTAATTATTACTTCATTATTTAATTTAATTTATTAATTAAACTAATTGCAGGAGTTTCCCCCCAAAAGCAGTCTCAACCCTGAACAATATGGTGATCAAACTAGCAAGATAACCAAAGAACAGTTGCAGAGAAATTTGGATGGAATCACAGTGGACGAGGTGAAATATATTGTATTTTATTTAATTTCCTTCAATAACGATATATAAATGAAATATATATATTGATCTTATCAAAAAAAAAAAGAAATATATATATTGATTAAACTATATATATATATATATATTATTATATATGATTGAACTGCAGGCACTAAGGAGCAAGAAATTATTCATATTAGATCACCATGACTCATTCATGCAATATTTGAGAAAGATTAATACAGAAACTTCTAGAAAAGCCTATGCAAGCAGAACAATCCTATTCTTGCAAAACAATGGGACTTTGAAGCCATTGGCTATTGAGTTGAGTTTGCCTCATCCTCAAGGAGACCAATTTGGTGCTATTAGTAAAGTCTTCTTGCCTTCAACTCAAGGTGTTGATGCTTCCCTTTGGTTCTTGGCAAAAGCTTTTGTGCTTGTCAATGATGCTGGCCATCATCAAATTCTTAGCCATTGGTACGTACAAAACTACAAATTAATCATGGAGTAAACTACTATTTTGGTTCCGAAAAGATTTTATTTGTCTCAATTAGTCTATGAATCATGAAAATATCAAATTTAGTCCATGTTCTGCCTATCTCAATTTTATCCCTAAACCCTAGACTCTAAATTATGATTACCAAACTCTAAACTCGCAATGCAGGGATGAAATTGCGACATAGGTTCGTATTTGGGGCTAAATTGTATTTAATATTTTCATGGTTCGGGACTAAATTGAGAAAAGTAAAATCTTTCATCAACCAAAATAATAATGTACTCTTCATTTTATCAATGAAATTGATATGATCAATTAATGTGTTTAATTTTATGAACAAATTATTGTTTTTGTCCCTGAAAATTTAGTTTCAGCTTATTAATTATAAAATATCAAATTTAGTCCATGAAAAATTTCATTTGTCTCAATTCAGTCCCTGAAAGTCACAATGTGTCAGATCAGGATCCTCTCATGTGAGAGAATAACATATATGACTGTGTCTATTTCTCTCATCACATGGCATCGTCATGTTTTTTTCTCACATAAAAAGGATCCAAATCCAACTGTGTCACAATTTCATTCATGCATGCTTTTCGGGCTAAAGGGTTAAATTGAGACAAATGAAATCTTTTAGGGGATATGATTATATATTATCATATATAATTCGGGCTCTAAATTGAGAGATAATATAATTTTTTTTTTTAGGAAAATTGAGAGATAATCTTTTAGGAACCAAAGCAATAATTTACACTAATTTAAATTATTATATATATAATTAATTTTTTGTTGACAGGCTAAATACTCATGCTGCGATTGAGCCATTTGTGATAGCAACACATAGACATCTGAGTGTGCTTCACCCAATTCATAAACTCCTTCATCCTCATTTTCTTGACACCATGTTTATCAATGCACTTGGTCGTCAAAACCTAGCCAATGCAGATGGAATGATGGAGAATACATTGGTGCCTCAACAATTTTCTATGGAGATGTCTTCTAAGGTTTATTACAAGCAATGGAATTTCATTGACCAAGCACTTCCCAATGATCTTCTCAAGAGGTAATAATTTTCTTAGAGTGAATTAGCATATATATAATTAGCATATATATCATCAACATTTAACAAAAGGAAAAAATTTATGTCAATTTCCTTATGTCCATTTCATTCAGTTTCATCAATCATATATTGTATTTACACTCTTTTTTTTCTATGATTGGTCATATAAAAGGTGGTCTTCTATATTCTCTCTCTACTGTGATTGGTCATTTAAACACTTTTTGCCACGTGTCATAATTATATTGGAGAACTGGATGAAATGGACATAAGGAAATGAACCTAAGTTTTTTCCTTAACAAAATATTGACAAGAATTTAAGTTTACGGACTAATTAATTTAATTCTTTAAAAACTATAAGGACCGGATTAAAAATTGAGTGAAATTATAGGGATCAAAAAACTAATTTAACCTTAATTCAACTTTTAATGTTGATAACACCTTATAACACAAAGTCTACTTCAATTTGTATAGGGGAATGGCAGTTAGAGATCCAAATGCACCTCATGGGCTTGACCTTGTGATAAAAGACTACCCTTATGCGGTTGATGGGCTAGACATATGGGATGCCATTAACACATGGGTTCGAGACTATGTACTTTGCTACTACAAAACAGATGACGACATTAAGCAAGACACTGAGCTTCAATCTTGGTGGAAAGAAGTAGTAGAAGTAGGACATGGTGACCTAAAAGATAAGCCATGGTGGCCCAAAATGCAAACTCGTGAAGAGCTTATAGAATCATGCACTATCATCATATGGATCTCTTCAGCCCTACATGCAGCCGTTAATTTTGGACAATACCCTTATGGAGGGTACATCCTAAACCGTCCCACTATCAGCCGAAGGTTGATGCCTGAGGAAGGAAGTGAAGAATATGAGGAGCTTGTGAGGGACCCAAATCTAGCTTTCTTGAAGACAATTGCATCAAAGTATGAGACTTTTCTAGACCTTTCCCTTATAGAATCATTGTCAAGCCATCCCTCTGATGAAATCTATCTTGGGACAAGGGATAATCCTTATTGGACATCGGATTTGAGGGCATTGGAGGCTTTTAAGAGGTTTGGGAGGAAATTGGGAGACATAGAGCAAATGTTGATAAGGAGGAACAAGGATGCAACATTGCTGAATAGGTTCGGGCCTGTGAAGATTCCTTATACATTGCTTTATCCTACGAGTAACTCAGGAATTACAGGCAGAGGAATTCCCAATAGTGTCTCTATATGAAGAAGAATATATGTTGTTTATGTGTGTGTTAAAACTTATGTTTAGTTGTGATGTATGCGTGTCTGGTTCTAGAAAATGGATCCAGTGTTGTCCAGTATTGAAATGTAGAAGAGAGAGATAGATATAAGGTGGAACCCGTGTCTATCTCTGTCTTTTGCTTTTTGATACTGTACAATCATGAATTTTTTTCCATCTCAATTCTACTGCTTGTTTGCTAAAAATAAAAAGAGTCCTTTGTCAATGGCTCTCTTGATGTTTACCCATACAATAAATAAAGATTTTAATCATCAATGTTGACATTTACTTGATGCAAGCTAATATATATGACATGCATATGTGTTCATTTGGAGTTAATTATTAGTCTTTTCTTTGTTTCTTTATCTTACCAAAACGAAAAAAAGGGCTATATATATATATATATATATGACATTTGAAGTTGCTCTCAGATAGAATTAGGTTGAAAGGTCGGAAAGTGATTTTTCGTTATTTAATAATAAAATCTAAAAGAAATTATAAAATGTAAAAATTAGTAGATATATAGGACGTTTAACTTAATTTGTTTGAATTTTATTAGGGCCAAAATTTTATTTTAGCCCTCTAGATTTCACCTAAATTTCAAATCATTCCTTTATATTTTAAAAGTTTCAAATTAGTTCTTTATGTTTGTAAGTTGTTCCAAATAAACCCTTTTGCCTGACGCCGTCAGTGTTCTCCATTAAATAATGACGTGGACAACTGATGTGAACAAAATTTTTCTCCTACACTTTAGATTACGAAACAATTAATATTTAAAGAACTATTTTAACACAATATAAATTTAATGGACTCATTTAAAGTCTTAGTTAAAGGACTAAAATATTACTTTAACTCAAAGTCAAAAAAGAAATATTACTTTAACCATTATATTTTTTATTTGCTTCAAAATACTACAAAAAAATGATTTTAGTATTTATAAGTTATATAATTGACATTAGAAAGATTGGTATCAGTTTCACAACTTATTAACATTAGAATATAGAGATTGTAGTGTCAAAAATATTTTAACGTCGATTTAAAATTAATAAATAGTGTTACTAATTAACAAATTAAATCAAATAAAATTATTAACTATAATACTAATTACAATTAATAAATAACATTAATTAACTCACACTATAATTATTTTTTGTCATGAATTTAAGCATATATTTTTAATGCCAAACAAATATATAAATTAGATCGATACCCTGGTCACACTAAACATGTGAATGGAGCCTCATCCATTTGAAGAATCACTTTCAATAATAGATCCCGCAATATTTGAGAGATTAGTCATTAGATTCACTCTAATAGATACATTGGTCATAGACCTAAAACCATATATATCCACCATTAATTGTAATTTCTCTAATTAAACTTAAGGCCGCACTAATCAGCCTTATGCATTTTATTAATTATCACTAAACATTACATTTAATTCCCTACACAAGTGTACGTACAAAAACAGCTCTCTTATTACTCACAAATTAAACAACTCATCAACACATACAAAAACTCAACAAAATTAATTAACACTTAAGAGCTAGCTTATTCCTTATTTTAATTTCTTCACTCGTACACTTGAACAAAATCACCCTACAATCTACTTCAGTAGAAGAGAGATATAGACATTGAAATTTATCCCTCTCTCTCTTTATTGTCCGGTGCTATACAGCATCAGATCCTTTCTCCCTTAACTTCTTTAAATAGAGATACTATTAGGAATCCCTCTTGCGGTGAGACCTTCCTCGCTCGTAGGGTAAAGCAAAGTGTAGGGCATATTGACAGGCCCAATCCTATTCCTCAAACTCCCTTCTTCATTCCTCTTTACCAACTTCACCTCTATCTCTTCCAACGTCTTCCCAAACCTCTTAAAAGCCTCCAATGGCTTCTCATCACTTGTCCAATTAGGGTTATCCCTCGTCCCAAGGTACACCTCATCCGAAGCATGCCTTGACAATATCTCTATCACCGAGAGATCAATCAAAGTTTGAAGCTTTGGCGTTATAGTCTTCAGTAATGCCCTTTCAGGGTTCGTCTTCATCTCTTCATACTCTTTAGTCCCTTCCTCCGGAAGCAATCTCCTACTAAGTGTAGGGCGGTTCACTATGTACCCTCCGTAAGGGTACTGCCCGAAGTTGACGGCCGCGTGGAGGGCTGACGAGGTCCATATGATTATTGTGCAGGTTTGTATGAGGTCTTGACGAGTTTGCATCTTGGGCCACCAGGACTTGTCTTTGTGGTCTGCGTGGCCCACTTCGACGAGCTCTTTCCACCAGGCTTGGAGTTCGGTGTCTTTTGTGATGGTGTCGTCAGAGGTGTAGTAGCACGAGATGTAGTCTTGGACCCAGGTTTGGATTGCGGCCCATATCTCGAGCCCGTCTACGGCAAATGGGTAGTCCTCTATCACTAGGCGAAGCCCATGTGGGCTTGATGGATCCTTCACTGCCATTCCTCTGTAATGTATCAAGTGAAGAATTAGGTGAGTCTTTATATATAAGGAATCTAAAGTGTCATAGGAAAAATGTGAAAGAGGAATAGTTTAAATCATGGAAATGATTTCATGGTGTGTCAAATCTTATATGAACTTGCCTCATATTAATAATTTACTTCAAAAATATTTTAGTCTTCAAAAGAAAGGAATATTAAATTTAGTCCATAAAAAATAAAATATTGTAATTTAGTTTCTAAATGATACAATTTGTTTCAATTTAGTCCCTAAAAAATTTTACCTCGGTTATGTAAAGGAGATTCTCAAGACTAAATATAGATAAATTGTATCGTTTTCTAATTACATTTTGCATTTGCTTGTGTAGGGACTCAATTGAGATAAATTATATCTTTTATATACTAAATTTGACATTTTCATTTTTCAAGGATTACTTTGAGAAACATATTTTTCTGGGACAAAAATGATCATTTACTCTTTCTTCAATTGTTTTCTACTAAATTAACTTTAATTTTAACACGTGACATTCATGTATGGTTTATATAATTCGAGTTCCTAAACCCATGATTCTTTTTTTTTATATGCTAAAACCATGATTCTTAAATCATATGTAAATGTATGTATGTAATAGTAATACCTCTTGATAAGATCAGCAGGTAGGGCTTGTTCAGTGAAAACCCAGTCTCTGTAAACAACAGAGGAAATCTCCATAGCATATTGTCCAGGCAAGAATGATAACTCTATAATTCCGTCTGCGTTGATCAAGGCTTGACGAGCAAGAGCATTTATATTCATTGTGTCACGATAATGAGGATGAAGAAGCTTATGAATAGGATGCATAACACTTAGCTGCCTACTAGTTGCTATGATAAATGGCTCTATAACTGCATGAGTATGTAGCCTGCATACAAAAATATAATTAAACATCAAAAATATATATAAGCATATAACTATCAGGATGGATTTAACTATTAATAACCTGACTAATAACTTACCAGTGGCTGATAAGTTGATGATAGCCGGAGTCGAGTACGACCACGTAAGCTTTGGCCAAGAGCCAAATAGTAGCCTCAACACCTTGATTTGCATTTGCAGGAAGAACAACTCTACTAATGGCACCATATTGGTCTCCATCAGGATGAGGTAAGCTTAATTCAATAGCTAATGGCTTCAAGGTTCCATCATCTTTCAAGAAGAGAATAGTCCTTGTGGCATAAACTTTTTTGGAACCTTCATTTATCTTCCTCACATATGGCATGAATGAGTCATGGTGATCCAATATGAACAATCTCTTGCTCTCTAGTGCCTGCATTCACAAAAAGTTATGGTATGCTTTCACATTAATTAAGTGTTAGTGTGAATCTTAAAAGAGTGTCTTAATTAGTTAATTATATTAGTTGAGTAAAATATCATTTTAGTCCCTCTTGAATAATAGTAATATTCTCTCAGTTGGTCCTCCTTAGATTTGCCTTCTCTTCACCCCCCCCCCCCCATTTTTTTCTTAAATTGCATATTAGAGGAGCCAAATTGATAACGATGTAATTAAGAGGGACCAAATTGACAAGGAAAATCTAAAAATGACTAAATTGACAACGAATAAATTTAAGAGGGACCAAATTGATAACGGAGCAATTTAAGAGGGACTAAATTGAGAAAGCAAATCTAAGAAGGACTAAACTGAGAATACTATCATCTAAATTGATAATAGGACAATTTAAAATTAAGAGGGACTAAATCGAGAATACTGTCATCTAAGAGAGACCAAAATCATATTTTACTCTATATTAATTAATTACCTTATCCACGGTGACTCCATCCATATTTTTCTCCAATTGCTCTTTGGTTATCTTACTGGTTTGATCACCATAGACTTTAATATCCAGTTGACTTTTTGGGGGGAACTCCTGCAATTAATTAATTTAATAAATTTATGAGGTCAAATTTAACAAAATTAAAGAAAATTAATTTATATTCATGTTTCAAATTAATTAATTTCTTACTTGGAGACATTGGATTACGTTTGGATTTACACCAGCAAGCATTTCTCTTGCGAATTCTTCATCGGTCATCCATCCAGATTTGTTTTCTGCTCCAAATAGTAAACCATTAATTAAATGTATAATTCTGTTTCCACATATTTAACCTTTGGAGATTTTTTTAAAAAAATTATTACTTCATTGTTATATATATTTGAATAACATGAAAAATATTTTCTAATAATTAAAATAAAATGACTTACTATTTTTAACTCAAAATAAATAATAATGAAATAACAATCTTTTAAAAATAATTTAGTGTATCAAATTTTTTTAATAAATGACGATTAAAAAATTAATAATATTGTTAAGGGTATTTTAGTCAAAGTAAGTGAAAATATAGATTTTTTTAATTTTATAAGAGAAATGAGTGTAAGTTTTCAAAATAGATGAGAGATGAGTGTAATAATTTTTTTTTTTTTGTAAAGAAAAATTTAGATGAGGAGATAGCACTCAAATTTACGGTCACCCAGACTATTGGTTCAAAAAACATTCACAGAGATTCTTACATATAATCTACCAAATAAGGGATAGCACAGAATTGAATTCAAAACATGCAATTGACATGGGTAAAAGATAACCAGATGAGTCAACCCTCTAATTTTAAAGAATTTACTCAATGTAAGAAGTTAAACTAGAATAGATCTTCAAATTAATAAAAAAAAATTAGGTCAAAACTCTAAATTGGTCCCTTATGTTTGCACGAAGTTTCATATTGGTCCTTTATGTTTGCAAGAAATTGCAAATTGGTCCTTCCGTCAATTTCTTAAGTTAAGTGTTGACGTGGCATGCTGACGAGTCCATCTAAGCTGGCATGTCATGCCACGTCATCGCCACATCAATGCCACGTCATCACACATGATATTAGATGATGTGGCATGACACGTCATCTTAAATAGACACGTAGGAGAGATGATATGTCTACCTCAGCACGCCATGTCAGCACTTAACGGAAGAAATAAACGGACTTTGACGGAAGGACCAATTTGGAACTTCTTGCACATAAAGGATCAAGTTAAACTTTTTGAAACATAAAGGACCAATATAAAACTTCGTGTAAATATAAGGGACCAATTTGGGGTTTTGACCAAAAAATTAATGAAGGGCATATATTGCAAAAACTAAAAGTTTGAGGGCTTTTTTTGTGAACAGATAAAATTATGGGGATAAATTGCAACTTAAATATACCTTGAATGACTTTAGGACTTGGGTATCTGAGAACTTGTTCACCATCTGATCGGAAAATTTCCTTGAGCACTGGAATAGGCATTGTTTGGCTTATACTTTTTAGGACATCTTGAGGCAACTGAATTCCTCCTTCATACAGTTCACGAACATCATCAAAACTATCGAACTCATTGGACATCAATTTGAAAGCAGATTCCAAAAGTGGTCTCAAATCTTGAGATATAGATTTCAGCAAATATGTGAGGAAATCCGACATCTTCAAGTGACCAAATCTTTCATCTCTTGGAACATAGATATCGAAGTTTTGTACCAAAGGAAGAAGTCTACTCTCTGTGCTGGGATCTGTTTAATCAATTTATTAAAATTAATTATATAAATACATAATTCATTATAATATAGATTTTCAAGTCTAATTAAATCTAAGACAAAAATTCAATTTTGGTCCCTCGAGATTTAACAATTTTGTTAATTTGGTCCTCTATATTTGAAAAAGTTATCAATTTAGTCCCTTTGTATACACGGGGACTAAGTTGATAACAATTCCAAATATGTGGGACCAAACTGAGAAAACTACTAAACTTGAGGGACTAAAAATGAGGTTTTTGTCTTCGATTTAAAGATAAGACTTATATGCAGTTTCTTATATATTTGCTACAATATCAATGTGCTCTAATTAAAATAAAACATGTGAATTAAAAAAAACAAACGGAGAAAACCTCTAAACTTGAAGGTCTAAAATGAGATTGTTGTCTTTAATTTAAAAACAAGACGTATATGCCGTTTCTTATATGTTTATTACGAGATTCTCCAATCAAAATAAAACTTGTGAATTTTTTTTTTAAAAAAAAGAACCAATCATAAGAGAGATGAATTGTGTATAAACCGTAATAATGACCTGATTTAGAAGGTTGTCTTCCCGTTCTACCCCTACGAGGATAGGGATATTTGGAGGTGCCTCCAAGTGTGGGCCGGGCCAAGCTTTTGTTAAAGTCGGGCCAGCCCAAGTCATTGTAGGTAGCATAATCATACACTCTATCATGTTCTTGAAGCTCTCCATACCCATTTCCTCTCAAAGTTGTAAGCTCTTGCTCTCTGTATTTTACCAATGCTGCTGGTGTTTCACTTGGGAGATATGCCTGCCATATTTATATAAATAGATATATACTTTATCAGAGTCTATCTTTCTCGTATTATTTTAAGAATAAATTATTATTTTAATCCTTAAAAATTATAATTTATCTTAATTTAATCTTTAAAATATAAAAATATTAAATTTAATTCTTAAAATATAAAATTTATTTCAATTTAGTCCTTAAAATTAATATGTAGATTGTTTTAATTTAGCCTAGAATCTTTGTTAATTTAACTAGTGAAAATTTTTTTAGGGACTAAATTGAGTTAAATTGTATATTTTGGAGACTAAATTTAACAGTTTCATATTTCAATGACTAAATTGCAATAAAATGTATTTTTCAAAAACTAAATTTGATATTTTTATCTTTCAGGAACTAAATTGAGAGAAATTGTATATTTCACAAACAAAATTAATATTTTCATTTTTCAGGGTCAGGGACTAATTAAATTGAGATAATTTATATCTTTTAGGAAGTAAATTTGACATTTCTATCTTGCTTTTAGGAACTAAATTGAAATAGACTGCATCTTTCATATACTAAAACGATGATGTAGTTTTGAGATAAATTGTATCTATGTGGTAAAAAAAATGTGTATCTTTCAAAAACTAAATTTAATATTTTCATATTTTATAGTCTAAATTGAGATAAATTTAATTCTTCAGGGACTATGTTTGGTATGTTCATCTTTGAGGACTAAATTTAAACAAATTGTATCTTTTAAGAGTTAAATTTAATATTTTCTTTTTTCAGTGACTAAATTGAGACAGATTGCATCTTTCATCATCGACTGAACCGACGATTTCATCTTGTTTAATAGTTACCTTGTTGGCGAAGAACATGCGATGGCTTTTGTACTTGGAATCAGGGTAAATCCATGAGTTGCATACAAAGTGGATGGTTCCATGATTGGGTATATCATCAAGTGTGAGACTCACAAGGTAGAACTCAGTAAGAAGATTGTTCTTAATCACAAATGCTCCAGGAATTCCTATCTCTTCCTCATAATCAAAATGAACACTAAATGCATTTTGGCCATCCAATAAGCTTGGTAATGTGGTAATGAAACCTTCCAATGATGCAGCCTTTCCAACTTTTCCCAAGCCATTTCCTACAAAAGCAATTAACTAGTGAGATCATTAATAATTTTTCTAATTAATTACCATGATTACATCACTGGACCCAAGTTTAACACTATGAATATAATATATTTTAGTGGGTTGAAATATTATGGTTTTTCCATAATTAAGTTTATGGAATTTAATTTGGTCCATATCTATATTAATATGGCTGTGAGGTCTTTCCATCAACGGTCTCCTAAAATAGTCAATTAGTTAATTAAAAAAGAAAATAAAAATATGATGTGAGAAGATCATGGGTGAGAAAAAATAAGAATAGTTATAACTTTCCAAGATTCCATTTATTATTTTAAATATAATAATTATTTTATTTTATATTTTAAAATTTTAAAATAATTTAATATTTCATTTTTTTATTAATTTAAAATATAATAATAATAATTTTATAATATATTTTTAAAAAAAATAAATTACATGCACGGTACGTGCATGCGAAGCCTCTAGTAATAATTATGTGGATAGAATGTCCGGTCATGATTTTGCCACGTCCCACTAGGATGATCAAAATATCCATACCCAATGAGTATCCTGAAATTTTATCCTGTGAGTCTAGGTATGGGTCCGGGTACAAAGTCAACGGGTCCGAGTAAGGAGGTACCCTACGCGCAATAATAATTATTTATTTTTATATATAAAAAATATTGTTTTAAAATTTTGTGTTGAGAAAATATATAATTTTAAGAAAAAATATTAAAATAATTTAATAGTACATTTATATTTATGATTTAATTTTTTTATTTTTTGTAATTATAAATAAAAAGTTTGATAAAAATAAATTTTATATTAATAAAATAATAATTTATTTAAAATTTTTATGAGTCTGAATTCGGAAATAAAAATTGATTTTGACGCTCAAATCCAAATTCAAATCTAAAAAATATAGTACCCTACTCAAACCTTACGATGATCATCCCTACTTCCGCACACACAAGGAGTTTGTTATGCTTTCCACATCTTATTAATTATTTAAGTGGGAAAAAAGAATTTAAAAATGTTTTTAATTGTGGATGTGTGGTAGGTACTACCTAGGTAGAAACAGTCTAATTTTCATAAGTCTAACAGTCTAATTGTTAAAAAAGCATAATTAAGCTCAAAGGAACTACTAGTTGGCAAAAAAAAAAACCCTGAAAGGAACTACTAATGTTTAATAATCTTTCAAAAAAATATTTAATAATCTTTTCTTTAATTAAATTAAATAAGAAAGTCATTTTCTCTTGAGAAGGTAAAGTTGTAATTTGACTTGCACAAGAGGGTAAAGAGAATGGATTCTCTTAGAAAGATTTGTATTTAGGGTCCGTTTGGTAAGAATGCACTACAGTATAATTATGGTGTGTTACGATTCTCAAAAAAACTTTACATTATATTTTATACATACCAAACATACTTTATATAATACTTTTTCTCTCTCTTAATTTTTTTCTCTATCCCTTTCGTTGCTTTTCTCTACAGTACTTTACATCCGTGCATTTATACCAAGTATTTTAGTGTATTTAGAGAGATAAAAAATATAAGTAATAAGGAGTCATTATTCTTTTAATCATAGATAACAAAAAAAAATTTTGTAAGAACAAAAATCTTATTTTGGTCCTTAACATCTAGTTTGTTTGTTTTTTTTTAAATTTTGGTTTCTAACATTCGCTCAAGTCTCAATTGGTCCCTCATGTTTGCATTTGATATCAATTTGATCCCTAACGTTTACTCAGTTTCAGTTTATCTCCGTCGAGTTTATGATTAGTATTAATTTAGTTCTTCCATTATCCAAGTGATTTTTATAATTGGATAATAGATTGATCAAATTAGTACTAATCGCACATGTGTAAGGAATCAAATTGAAACTGAGCAAATTAAACGTTAGGGACCAAATTGAGATTAAGCAAACGTTAAGGATGAAAATAAGAGTCTCCGCCCTTAATAATCTTCTCTTAGGTTGGATCTCTTGAGACATAAGAATAGAGTGTCATTTGATAGAAAGATTGTTCAATGAAAAAGATCTGACTGACTGAATAGATAATACAACACCCAAAAAATTAGTTATCAGATCCACTCTGATCCAAAACTAATCAAACAAGAGAAAGACAGAGATGCATTATTACTTACCAGCATCAGCTTTTTGAGCACTGATGAGTTGAAGAGAGACAGCTCCTCCAAGAAACTGATGAAGACCATCCAAGACAGAACCAACAGCACCAACACCCAAGTTGATTCCAACACTAAGGTTCAAGTTATTGAAATCTAGAACCTTCTTGCTCATCAAAACCACTGTCCCTTTAATCTTTCCCTTATTGTGTTGCCCAAAGATATCTGGCACCAAATTTGGAAACATCCTTAATTTCTTCAAATGATCTCAAAACTATAATATATTTCTTAGATGTAATAGTGAATGAGTGAGGAAGTAGAGGTGGATGTGGTGGGTATTTATAGAATTCATGAATATATAATATTAATGGTAGGGAATAGGGATCATGGCCTATATTTTATTGTTTTTACAAAGGAGAATATTACACTCTTTTCCTCTTTATTTTAAAAAAATACAATCACTTCCCTTAATGACATTATTAATTTTAAAAATAATAAAATACTTTTTGAAAGAAGTTATTGTTTTACTATTATTTATTTTGAATTAAAACTAATTATTTTATTTTAGATTCTAAATGATATTTTTATAGAGGCAAAATACTATTTAGTCTCTGAATTGTTGGTCAAATTATTATTTAGTCCTCGAATTTGTAACTATGTCAACTATTTAGTCCCCAAACTTGGCAAAAATACTATTTAATCACCGAATTTGTAACTCTGTCAACTATTTAGTCTCCTGACTGTTACTCGTTAAAGTTGACAGAGGTACAAATTCGGGGATTAAATAGTTTTTTTGCCAAGTTTTAGGACTAAATAGTTGACATAGTTACAATTTCGGGGACTAAATAGTATTTTTATCAAATTCGGGGACTAAATAGTTGACATAGTTACAAATTTCAAGGACTAAATAGTATTTTTGATAAATTTGGGGACTAAATAATAGTTTGACCAACAATTCAGGGACTAAATAGTATTTTGCCTCTTTTTTATATTAGTCAATTACATATAATTATATAAATAATAATTAAACATAAGAGTATTTTGTTCAAATTAAAGTGAGTGAGACTAATATAGGTTTTTAAAATATCTCAAAGGAGGAGGATTGTAATTATTTAAAATATAGGGGAGAAGAATGTAATTTAAGAGTTTTTCAAGTGAAAAAAATGTAATTTACTCTCTCTGTATATATAAAAGCATTCAATGATTTTTTTCACTTTTTCCGCGCACCATGTGCAAAATGTGGAAGATAGAGAGATGGAGGATCGATTGGTGACAATTACTATCAAACTTTAATGGAGTTTCTTTTGTTGGCTTATAATTAATGTTTTTTTGTCTTCATATTCTTCAGGGTTACATCAATGTCCATCATTTTGCATACAAGTTGATGTTAAAAAACTAACCCCGTGGAGAAGGGAAGGTAATTTTATTGGGTTCAATCTTTGAAAGGGAAGATGATTGGTCTGTTGGGAGAGTTGCTCCCAGTAATGAATCCTGCAATATTTAAAAGTTTAATCATCAGATTTATTTTAATAGATAACCTAATAAAAAATTAATATATACATATATAATATTTTTTCGGTCAAAGGTTCATTTTGGTCTTATATGTTTCACTCAAGTTTCAAATTAGTCCTTTATATTTTAAAAGTTTTAAACTAGTCCTTTATGTTTCTTAGAAGTTCTAAATTGGTCCTTCCGTCCAAATCTGTCAATTTCTTAAGTTAACTGCTGACATGGCGTGCCGAGGTGAACACATAATCTCTTTTACGTGTATCAGATAGCTAAAGTGGCCTTGGACACACCGAAAACACCCAAACAACATCGTTTAAGCCAAAAGTAAAACTATGCTGAGAGGACCAATATGAAACTCTAATAAAACATAAAGGATTAATATAAAACTTCAATGAAACATAAAATACTAATATAGAACTTCAATGAAACATAAAAGACCAATATAGAACTTGAATGAAACATAAAGGACCAATATAGAACTTTAATGAAACTTGAAGGACAAATATAAAACTTTCGGGAAACATAAAGGACCAATATAGAACTTTTAAAAGATAAAAGACCAATTTAAAACTTGGATAAAACATAAAGGACCAAAATGAACATTTGACCTATTTTTTTTCCTTTCACTAAAAAGATTTTACATGTGTCACTTTTTTTTTTTTAACACGTGAAGTAAACTGTAATATCTTTTATATTTTCAAAAGAATAAAATAAAGAGGTAGAAGGCATTTCAACTTCTTTTTACCTTGCATATATTTTAATTCCACTTTCTTATATATTATATTTTGTGTGTGTGTCTCTGTATAATATTTTAATTCCACTTCCTTGCTTGTCCATTACAATATGATTGAATATTACTAATGATCATTTTTTCAACGTTTAATTTGCTAAGTATTTTCATTTTTCACATTGAGAACTTTACTTTAGTTTTTTAATAATTTTTACTAACTAAATTCTAAGTTCAGAATTTTAAATTCTGCAAATTATTTAGCATTTTTTTAATTTAATTCCTAACATGTGTTCATTTTTCATTTGGTCTCTTACGTTTGCGATTCTTACTAATTTGATTTTTAACATTTGTTCAGTTTTAATTTGGTCATTCACGTTTTTAATTAATACCAATTTGATCTCTCTATTATCTAAATATTAAAATTACTTAACAAAATATTAATTCATAGACATTTTTTCCTTAATATGCATACTTATATTAACATGACTAGAAGTAACACGTTTCTTCCCTTCCATATTGAAGAATTAAAATATTCCTTTCATATCTCTAGCTAGCTATCATGGATTTGTATAGTGAGGCAATATCACTACAAAAAAAAAAAAAATTCAACGTCAATTATGATTTAATTTTTCAAGTTTAAATATTTTATACTAATTTTAGTTAATACTAAATTATCATTGCTTCAAATGTAGGGATACATCCAATTAGAACTTGTGGTTCGGCATCAAGACAGATAGCTTTGTGCTTGAGTTGGATTAGAATATGAATTATAGATTTCCATATATACGGTTTTTGTCTTTCTGAGCTAGTTTATGAACTGATCAAACAACGTGTGTGTGCATGTAAAAACAAATATGAACATATATAATAAATTGAAGGTTAAAGTATTATTTTGGTGCTCAATGTTTACATGAAGTTTAATGTTGGTCCTCAAAAAATATTTTTTTTTGTCAATTTTGGTCATCGAGCGTAACACCGTTAACTTTTTGCCGTTAAATGATGATGTGACATGCTTATGTGGCATACCCTCTCTCCTATGTGCCATATTTTAAGAGGCAAAATATTATTTAGTCCCTAAATTGTTGGTCAAACTACTATTTAGTCCCTGAATTTATCAAAAACACTATTTAGTCCCCGAAATTTGTAACTATGTCAACTATTTAGTCTCCGAATATGACAAAAATACTATTTAGTCCCCGAATTTGTAACTATGTCAACTATTTAGTCCCCAAACTTGGCAAAAATATTATTTAATCCCCGAATTTGCAACTCTGTCAACTCTAACGGGTAATAGTCAGGAGACTAAATAATTGACAGAGTTGCAAATTCGGGGATTAAATAGTATTTTTGCCAAGTTTGGGGACTAAATAGTTGACATAGGTACAAATTCAGGGACTAAATAGTATTTTTGTCAAATTCGGGGACTAAATGGTTGACATAGTTACAAATTGGGGGACTAAATAGTATTTTTGATAAATTCGGGGACTAAATAGTAATTTGACCAACAATTCAGAGACTAAATAGTATTTTGCCTCCATATTTTAATGACGTGGCATGACACATTGATCACTGCCACGTCATTAAAATATGATGATGATGTGGCAATATGGGGTGACGTGACAGTTATGTGTCATGCCACATCATTAAAATATCACACGTAGGAGAGAGGGTGTGTCACATAAGCATACCACATCATCATTTAACGGTATTACGCTCGAGGACCAAAATCGACAAAAAAAAACCTTGAGGACCAACATTAAACTTCATTCAAACATTGAGGACCAAAATAGTACTTTAGCCTAAATCGAAAAGAAAATATATAAACATTGTGGAAAGAACCTTGCAAAAATCTTTATGACAAAAATATATATAAAATCAATTACTTATTGAAAGAACTCTAAAATCACTTTACCGAGTGAATTAGGAACAAGCAGAGAAGTCCGATGACTATGGTATTTTTCGTGATGAAGGCCATTGTTTCCAGCTGCTTCCTTAAATTATGATGAAATAAAAAAGAAGATTAATATTAATTTTATTAGGAAAGTTTAAGAGAGACAATAGTACAAATTAAAAGCTTTATACAAGAGAAGAAAGCTTCCTATTTAATTTGAGGAGCAGAGTTAGTATAATTTTCCACAAACTTTTCTATTAATATGAACTGTCATTTTTTTTTAATTTTCTAGCCGTGAATATTAATGGAGAATACTAATTAAGTGAAGGCCACGATCTTTTAATTCCTACACCTTTTAAAAAATAAATAGAACTAAACCCTATCTCTAGCTAACAATAAAAATAAGTTTTCTTCAGATTCTTTTTATTAGAAACAAAATTTCCAGTAGTATGGGCGAAATCTTGATTCGAAAGGCCTAAATTCTAAGTAATTTTATCCAATCACAGTTACTTAATTAGTTTTTGGGTGTATTCACAGGGCCATAAAAAAAATTTGTCCTTAGGTGCTAAAAGATTTCTTTGTAAGAATGTCATAATGAACATGGCCTGACCAGGCCCTTAGAATAGCAAGGGCTATGTCATGACACATTTAGACCTATGGTCCATGGTGGGCTTGTAATGGCTAGGTCGAGTCGGTCCACATGGGCTTTTAGGCCTTGTTCTTTAACAAGAAATGGCTGTGAAAATGAGCAAGGAATGGGTGGGGTTCACTGGGTCCCACCTATTTTTTATTTTTTCATTTCCATCAACTTTAAAAAAAAAAACACAAAATGTCTATTATACCCTTTGATTTGACACAATCATAATTTTTTTTCTTTTTATTATTTTAATATAAGGGGCAAAGTGGTAATTTTAATACATTCCTATTCTATTTCCATTCCCAAACGTTTACTAACAAACACAGTAAACGCATCTCATTTCTATTTTCATTTCTGCGTAAAGAACGTGTCTTATTATTCTTTTTTCCTTAATGTTTTTAATGTTTAAATAGAAATATTTTATGCTATATAGATCAATATTATAACTTATGTTGATATGTAATATTCATTCATAATATGCTAATATGTAAAATAAATTACATTTTGATAAATGAATTTGGAAACAAGGGATGAGCTGATCGAGCCAGAGGGTGGGCCAACCCTGACCCATCCCATTTTATTGAAAAATTATTTGTGTGTCGGCCTATTTTGACATATGTATCTCCTTGCAGTATCAAGTAAGAGTTTGGATGATTATAGAGGATGTGTTATCTTATGGAAGCAAGTTCTCTGCCTTGCAATTGCAAGGTGCACTGTGCAATGCGTATAACAGTGCAATATAATTTTGGACTTTTAAATATTATAGAGAATATTTAGTTATTTGATTTCTCGAATTGTACCGTGTACAAAAAATACGTACAAAGGTAAGTTCAAAAAAATAATAGAGTTAAATAATTAATAAATAAACTAAATTACTTTTTTGGTTTATTGCGTGTGTTCTCTTATTAGGGACAATAATGTATTCATGGCACTGTTAAACTTTAAATGTAAGTACACAAAAATAAAATACTATTTTAAATTCTAAAACAATGTTTCTCAATTTAGTCTATCAATTATAAAAATGCCAAGTTTTTCTTTAATTACCTAGGTGCTCATATCTTATAAGAGAAGTGGAAAACTAAAAAAGGGAAGTTTAGGATTGAAGATTTAAAGTTTGAATGTAAAACAATCTAACTTTTAGAGTTTATAGATTAATTTTTAGAATTTAGAGTTTTTTTTAGTATAAAATTTTTTCGCCGACAATAATAATTAATTCTCTCGTATTAATGACACTATAGACCTACCAAAAAACAATTTTAGTACTAACTAAGAAACTCTCTTAATATATATATATATATATATATATATATATATATATATATATATATATATATATATATATATATATATATATATATATATATACATTCTATCAAGAAGTGGACCATTAACTAGATATTTAAAGATCCAGCTAATTAATACCAACTGTGTTAAATTGATAGGTGGCCTGGTTTGTTATTCATGGCCAAGATGAGTCACTCTCTTTCTGATGGGACTGCCCTCTTGCTGAGGATTTGATTGGCTCTTTGAAGCCTTGTCTATGTGTTACCTAAGCCTAGTTTATTTACGTGAATGTGATTGTAATAGAAATGAAAATACATTTATTATGTTTAATAGTAGAAAATAGGAATGAAATGAGAATGAAATAAAAGTGAGTAAAATGATTATTTTGCCCTTATATTAAAATATTAAAAAAAACAAAAAGTAAGGGCATAAGCATAATTTCATTATATTGCAAGAAGTAAAATATGTTTAGTAGAAATTAAAAAATGTTCTTTTGAGAGTCAATTTTAATCAAAATGCCTTTATATTTACTATTTATACAATAAAATATGTATTTGATTAATACAATTTTTTTAAAATTTTAAAATAAAATAATGATGAAATAATAATTGTAAAATAGATTTTTATAATAAGTTATAATTATTTCAAACTTTTAATTAATAATATTATATATTAAGAGTTTTAGTTGAAATGAGTGAATTTTATAGGTTTTTTAATATTTTAAGAGAGGCTGTGTAGGTATTCAAAATAAAGAGAATGAAAATCTAATTTCAACATCTTTTAAAAAAAACTATAAAAAAACATCTTTTAAAAAGTATATATAATTTACTCAAAATACTATGATGTGAGATTAATTGCTATGAAAATTATTTAGTGATTTATCAATTTTAATGGTCCAGGGAAGATCACTCCCACATATATTTATTTTGATAAGAAAGAAATTCATTCAATCAATAAAAAACACAGCCATATGAGGCTAGTACATCCGAAATAATATTTAGGTGGTCTTCCAGTCAAATCATATCTCTACATGAAGAAGAACCCACTCCAGCTAATCTATTAGCTACTTCATTAGCTTCTGGTGGTCAGTTCCGCATATTAATTTATAGGCTAAATTACTCTTTTGATCTTTAATGTTTGTACGAAGTTTAATTTTGATCTTCAACATTTCAAAAAGTTATTTTAGGTCCTCAACGTTCTTTTTTTTTTGTCAAAATTGGTCCTCTAACGTAACATCCGTCTGGTTTTACCATTAAATGCTGACGTGGAAGACTTATGTGGTATACCATCTCTCCTACGTGTTATATTTAAATGACACGGCACCCTCTCTCACTCCAACTTAGCAAAACGACGCTGTTTTAATTGAAAACAGAACATTTAAATGAATTAAAGCGGCGTCGTTTTGCTGAGTTTGAGTGAGAGAATGTGACATGTCATTTAAATATGACACGTAGGAGAGAGGGTGAGCCACATAAGCTTTCCACGTCATAATTTAATGGCAAAATCAGACAGGTGTTACGCTATAGGACCAATTTTGACAAAAAACATTGAGGACCTAAAATAACTTTTTGAAACGTTGAAGACCAATATTAAACTTCGTGCAAGCGTTGAGGATCAAAAGAGTAATTTGGCCTAATTTATATTAATTTTTTTAAGATAATTTATATTAATTATGTTAAATAATATCAGTAGTTAACTCATTTAGTAAATTTCTATGAAAATTTCAAAAATTCTATTAGTTTACTTGAAGAAAAAAGAGAGAGAAGAAAAGATCAAACAAAGAACTTTATTTATGTCAAATATACGATACGAGCCATGTTTTAATTTCAATAATTGACGAGTTATTTTGGGTCCTACAATTTTTTATATTTTCATAGGCTTATCTAAGGTATATATTAAGGTTTTATCTAATTTATCAATAAAATTTTTAAATATTAAAAATTATTTTTAATTAAATTTTAATAAATTTCAAATAATTTAATATTATATTGCACTTCATATATTTTTTTTGGTAGGGTGCACTTCATAATTTTGGTGAGAGTTGATCCTCTAAAGTAATTCTTTATATTTATTGGTAGAATTATAAGAGAGATAGAGAGAAGAAAAATTGGGAGAGAAAAAATCAATAAAAAAAATATTTTCCTTCTCTCTCATAACTCGACCAATAAATATAAAGAATTATTTAAAAGATCTATCTCATAATTTTGAGTATTTATTCACTTTAGAAAATGCAAATTCGATAAAATGAGAGGTTTGTATTGATTGAGTTGTAGTAGGTAAGACTCTGATAAACACAGCATTTAATAGCCGTGGACATATATTAATAAAGGTCATGAAAAATGATAGGTTTGTATTAATTTATTTATTTAATACTTTCAGAAGATATATAAAATTGTCTTTATCTTCCATATTTAAAGTTTTTGGTTGCAAATTAATTAATTGTTGATGGAGGTGTGGCAGTCTCGTACCATTCAATTATTTATTTGTCCCTATAAAAAAATTATTTATTTGTCATTTCTTAAATATTTTCTCGTGAATATATATATATATGACGTTGCACAGAATAAATAATATGGCAGGTTTGATTGGAGGGATAAAAATCTTACGTCATCAAGTAACATAATTGCTCCCAACAAATAGGTTTTTCATTATCCAAAAAAATTTTTATTATGGCTAAAGATTTATTTTGGTCCTCAATGTTTGCATAAAGCTTAATGTTGGTTCTCAATGTTTTAAAAGTTTAATGTTGGTCGTCAAAGTTTTTTTTTGGTCGATTTTGGTCCTCGAGCGTAACACTGTTAACTTTTTACCGTTAAATGATGACGTGACATGCTTATATGGCACATCCTTTCTCCTACATGTCATATTTTAATGACGTGGCATGACACATCACTGATGCTGATGAAGGAGAGAAAATGATGATGTGGCAATCTGGGGTGACGTGACAGTGATGTGACATGCCACGTCATTAAAATATGGCATGTAAGAGAGAAGGTGTGCCATATAAGCATACCACGGTATCATTTAACGGCAAAAAGTTAACGATGTTATGCTTGAAGACCAAAATCGACAAAAAAAAACTTTGAGGATCAACATTAAACTTTTGAAACATTGAGGACCAACATTAAACTTCATGCAAACATTGAGGACCAAAATAATACTTTAGCCGAACTTTATTTGCATAGATTTAGTGAAAAGAAATTGTCATTAACAAAAAAACTTCATTATAATTTTATAATTTTTTATAAAATAGTGACGAAATTTGATTATTAATAGAAAAACTCATCAATAAATCAATTTTTTCTAGGATTATGACCAAATCTTCTTTAATGGATATCCTAGTTACGTTCAATTAAAAAAATGTCCTAAAAAAGAGTATGACATAAGAAATAGAATCGTAAAGATTTCTTATGTACTCAGGAAAGGAGTATGATTTGAATTTTGAGTAGAAAGAATACACAATAAATTACACTTCTCTCTTGACCATTGGTATGATATTATTTTGAGAGAATTATATTTATTATGGTATTATGTGATGACACAGTATCATCTAAGATAATACAGTGTCATCACATGACATCAAAAAGAGTGCCATTTCACAACACCAAAAATATTGTGTCTTGTGAAATGACACTCTAAAGGAAACTATATACTTCTTAATTATATAAAGGGTAAATTATTTTACATAATTTTTCTTTTTATTTAAAAATATAAACCTATTTCCTAAGTCTATAAGACATGTAAGATATCTTGGATAATAATATTGAGTTTTTAATAGCATAGACTTAAAACACGTCATATTTTATTTAATTAGTATATTAATTTATCAGCCAATAAAAAATTATTTTGTTATCGGTATTTTTTTTAATTATTGGATGTTGCTTCATTCAATTATTACAATTAAAGAGTCATTTTCTCTTTAAATTTCATTATGTTCTCCAACATAAATATTTTTTAAAGATTCATTGACTAATATGGATGTGCAATGGGATAGGTCAACCCACTAACCCGAATCAACCGGTCATAGTTGGGTTGATTCGAGTTATTTTCTCAACCCGTTGTCCTATTGGTTTGGGTAATGAATAGTTTGAGAATTTTTAACTCGCTCAACTCGAATCATCACGCCATATTTGTTTTTTAATAAAAAATATGTTGGGTTGAATGATATTAAAGTTAATTTTTATTCTTTAATTAGTTATTTGCTGAGATGTCTTTTTTCTTTGGTTAAGTTTATTAATAAAACACAATGAATACTTCAGTAATCATTAATGTGTTTTTGAGTATTTTTTTATTGTATAAAATTAAATTAGAAGTTTAACTATATTTATTTTAATTTAGATGTTTTTGTTTAAAATATATTATAATCAATTAATAAGAACAATTATCTAATATAATTTTGTATTCTATACAATGTTTGGCTTAAAAGCCACAAGATGACTCATACAAAAATTAAAACTAAAAAAGGAAAAGAAAAAACTAAAGAAAATAAAGCAGGTTGAGTTGGTTCGGATTTGAGATTCTATTTTCCCTCAACTCAAATCAATCCCACTCGTCATTTGATTGGTTGCACTCATCACCTTAATCGGATCCAATCCAACCCGTGCGCGCGCACTCCTATTGATTAGTTTGGGTTCTCACAAATTTCCAATTTTCTTTTATTATAATCATTATTTGTATATCTATGTTTTTTTAGCCTAAATATGTTTATGTTTTTTATTATAAATATTTTTAAACATATTCCGTGTATCGCGCGGGTCGATCACTTACCAAAACTTTTTAACTTCAAATCTTCGATTAATATGTAGGTGGGTCAACTATTGAAGATAAGCTAAATCGGTTATACAATGCCATAAATATTTATTCAGATTTTAGAGATGTATTCAAAATTATAAGGGCATGCATAAAGAAATAGTTGCATACTTTTAAAATTTTTAAACAAATAGACACTTTGTTGCTTTGATACTTTCTAAGATAATTTAAGACATTCTAATTTAATAATAATTATTCTTTTAAATAAATCTCGTCCATCGCATGGATCACAGCCTAGTATTACATAAAAGAACTGATTTAGAACAAATTACAAAGATAAAAAAAAAAAAGAGTATTTCATCTAATTTAAACTAAATCACAATATGGAGATTAAGGCAAATCTCCAATATAACGTGACACAAAAGAATCTTCCTACGAATCGACACAGATATCTTGCGAAATGCTCAGATCACGTGCTTTTTTATTTTATTATAATTTTAACAAATGGACAATAAAAAGTTCGCAAGTGCGGGGATAAGATAAGAAGAAAAATAAAATATATGATAATGATTATTATTTTGAGAAGAATAAAATTCACTGTGGATCACGTGGTTTTTTAAATATTAATAAAAAATAAACTATTTTTTAATTTAAAATTATATACCGAAGAAATTATTATTTAGTTTATATATTTACATTTTTGTTAATTATTTAATTATTAAAATATTATCCGTTAAATTATTATGTTTCGTAATTGTTATATGTTGACATGATGCTATATATTAATATAACAAATAATGTCAGCAATTGTCAAAAATAATACACAAATATAAAATGAGTAAAATGACTAATTTATCCTTAATACACATATTAAATGAAGGAAAAAACTTAGGTCCATTTCCTTATGTCCATTACATCCAATTCCACCAATCATATATTGTATTTACACTCTCTCTCTTATATTATTAGTTATATAAAAGGTGATCTTCTATATTCTCTCTCTACTGTGATTGGTCATTTAAACACTTTTTGCCACGTGTCATATTTATATTGGAGAATTGGATGTAATGGACATAAGGAAATGGACCTAAGTTTTTTCCTTAAATGAATCCATAAAACAATACACAAATGTGAAAACTGAAAACAGTCAGTCAAAACACTGTAATTTTCGCTCACAATTGCCAAAAGTTTTTTTTTTTTTGGGCCTGAATCATATGGGATTATAATTTATATAGCTTAATTACGTGTCAAAAATGTTTTAAAAAAACACATTCTTTAATGTAGAATATTATTACTGTAGACGTTAAATTTACATTTTTCTAAATTTTTGTAAAGAAAATTTCATAGATAACGGTCATAGAAATAATTTAGGAAAAGTTTTTTTACATTTTTATTATAAGATTCATTTAATTATATGCTTTATTTATATTTTTTTTATGATTAATCATGTAAAAGATAATCTTTTATATTCTCTCTTTATTGTGAATGGTCAATCAAATATTTTTTATCTCGTGTTTTATTTATACTGGATAACCTTATAACAAAAACATAATTAAAGAACCTTACCTGAAATTAATCCAACGAATATCTATAAAATAGCAGGAAAGACATAAGTTCTATGTATTTAATGTAATTTTTAAGTGGAAATCAATATATATATATATATATATAATTTATCATGCATATTTTTCATAGTTTGTTTTTTAAAAAATAAAATGTCTCAAATTTTTTTTTGTGAACTCAGGGTTTTCACTACTAATAACAATGACTAATTTTTTTACATTGTAAACCTGTTTTAGTGCCATAAAAAAATCTCAATTTGAAACCCGTTTAGTATGTATGAAATCGGAAAAGTGGGTAGGTGAAAATTTATTTCCCATATTTTTGCTATGAACTTATGGTATGTTTGGTTTCTAGTTTAATTTTTTTAGGGAATGAGAATGGGAATAGGACTAAGAAAGGAAATGGGATGTTGAAGGCTACATTTAATATGACATAAAAATATGAGAATGAAGTTGGGAATAAGAATGTAAAAGAAATAAAATGACCAATTTATCCCTATAAATAAATTTTAATAGTGATGATGAAAAGTGATAGAAGGGCAAAATAGTCAAATCCTTACCAAACCCCTCTCAAACCCTTCTCCATGAATCATGAATTCATGATGACCATGATGGAGGGCTATGTCCAAACTTAAAAGCTTCCCTAAACCACCAACCAAATATAAACTATATTATTTTCCATATTCAAACTACCCATCAAACATAAGCTATAGGACCCTTATTCCAAACCTCTAACCAAACAATCCATTAGATATTGTCTTTCCTATAGTAATAATTTATCTCAATTTTAATGGAAAGCACAATCCTTCCACAGATGATGGAAAAATGCTTTCAAAGTGAAAATGTGAATTTTTTTTTTTACTCTTTTGCCCCTAAGGGAAATTTTTTTTACCCTTAAACTTAAGGAGAAATTTTATCGCACCGCGATAAGACCAGCTTTACTGTATGGTACTGAATGCTGGGCAATAAAAAGCCAGCATGAGCACAAATTCAACGTGGCAGAAATGAGAATGTTATGCTGGATGAGTGGTCACACTAGAATAGATAGGATTAGGAATGATTATATTAGAGAGAAAGTGGGGGTAGCACCTATTGTCTAAAAAATTAGTCGAAACACGCCTTAGGTGGTTTGGTCATGTACAAAGGCGGCCAGAAGAGGCTCCGGTACGTAGAGTTGACCAAATGAAAGATAACCTAATAACTAGAGGTAGGGGAAGACCAAAGAAAACAATAAGAGAAATGATTAAGAGGGATCTAGTCATAAATAACTTAACTATAGAAATGTGCAAAGACAGAACATGTTGGCGCCGCTTGATCCATATAGCCGACCCTACCTAATGAAAAAAAGGCTTTGATTATTGTACTCTTTTGCCCCTAAAACATGGTCTTTCCCCGACACCACCATCACCGACACCACCGCCATATCACCACTCTCGCTGCAATGTCATCGTCAAAGAATTTAATTACTTATGCAAATTATTGGTTATTATATATCTTTTACATTCTTATTTTGATAAGCTTCAAAATCTCATTCCCTTGTATTATACTAAACATAAGAATATTTAATTATATTCAATTCAATCCTCATTCCCACTCCCACCAAACTTAATTCACCAACTAAATGGGCTCTTTGATTCATTGAAAAATTAATTGTGAACCAATTTGATATTTTGACTAATGAAATGGATGAAAAGCCAAGTAACTGTATGCATTATCAAATTGTTAACATAACTATTAAAAAATAAATTTGATTATATTCCCAAATAAAAAATAAAACACATGAAGTTTACATATCGTTAAAATACATTAATTATTTGCCTTTTTTAATAATAATTTAATTTATAATTTAACAGTCAATGAGTCAATTAACATACATTAATAATGTTAATTACTGCAAATTAATTAATTTTATATCAAACATATTAATCAAAAAGTTGATATTGAATCGATCTCCAGAGAGATTTCAATTTTTACTGACCAAAATAAAAAGACATAAATCTTTTACAAGGAATACGATTTTAGTTTACTCTTCTAAGTAAATACATGAGAGGACAGCTGGAATCTACCTTTAGATCAATATGGGTGAAAGTGAAACACAAGTTTAATTTGTTATTTTTTTATTGTAATACCGGTAAAATTTTAATATTATGAAAGTAATACGAGAGAATTGAATTTCAGTATATTTTTTTAATCATTTAGTGTTATTTTTTAATATAAATAGACATCCACACTATACCCGTTATAGTTGACAGAATTGCAAATTCGATGATTAAATAGTATTTTTGCCAAGTTTAGGGATTAAATAGTTGACATAGTTACAAATTCGGAGATTAAATAGTATTTTGTCAAATTCGGGAACTAAATAGTTGACATAGTTAAACATTTCGGGGACTAAATAGTATTTTTGATAAATTTGGGGATTAAATAGTAGTTTGACCAACAATTTAGAGACTAAATAATATTTTGCCTCTTTTTCAAAAATATTTAGTGGATTTGGTACCTTTCCTTGAAATATACAAGTGCCAAGAGGGCCAAGACAGAATATAATTGAGTTTGATTTCTATCTCCTCTTATTCTTGTTTTTTTTTTTCCTTATTCTCAACATTTTAAGACATGCCTCTTATAGAAAAAGAAAAAGTATGATACATTGTTTTATATATCTATGTATATACTTTAGAAAATTGTTATTTAGTCCCTATTTTAACATTTTTGTTATAATTATATTTATTGACATGACCATATGTGATACTATAAATTTTGCATGCACTAAAATGTATATTAATTTTCTTAAATTTTTAAATTATTAACAAAGTTATTTAATCTTTTTTTTTTTGGTTATCTACTGTGCAGTAATTAACTTCATACCATCTTTCCTTCCTCATCTCTCCTCTCCTCACATCTCATCATTTGTTTTATATGATATAATATAATAATATATAGTTTTAAAAATCAATGATTAACAAAGGTATTATACTATAGAATATTTATATTAATATGATTATTATTTTTTTGTCTCCAAAATTTATTTTATAATTTAAAATTCAAATAAAATATATAATGCGATGTGATGTAATGCATGTAAGTGAGAGAGAATAGAAATAATGAGTAGAATAGTTATGAAAAGAGTGAAAAAGTAAATTATTTTCTATTATTTAATTATTATTTTAAAATATAATAAAAAAACTTTATATTATATTTTATAAATTAAAAAAAAAATAACATACACATTTGTGTATGCAAATTTTTAATAATTAGTTATGTCAATAAATTTAACAAGATTAATTTATTTTTTATTTATAAACATTCGGGGAAGGCATTATTGTTTCATCAGATAAACAAATTTTTATGTAAAGGTGGACCATTCTTTTATATAATTTTTTCAATTATTGTCGGTGCAATTTCCATTTCAATCCCTATCCAAACATACATCTCTCATGAAAGCTACATGTATATTGGAATTTAAAACGTTTATCTAATCAATTTTAGTTTAAGCTTTTAAAATTTAAAAATAAATTATTTAGTCCTTAAAATATTTTTATTTAGTCATCGTGTGTTGTAATTATTATATACTGACGTGACACCATTACAATCATATCACATCATCTAAATATTTAAAAATAATCTTAAATAATTTTTATATTTGTCACCATATTATCACATTTAACTAACACATAGATTATTTAATATTACTTTTAACTAACTCATAAATTAATTAATATTACTTTTAACTAATGTAAAAACTATTTAACATTACTTTTAAATATTCAGATAAGGTGTAAACATAATGACTAATTAACAGTGTCACGTCACACGAAAAGTTAACAAGTAACATCTTAGGGATTAAATAGTTGTTGGGGTGTAAATTCATAAACCGAATAGTCTATTTTTAAAATTAAGGAACTAAATAATAACTTGATTAATAATTCAGAAACTAAAAAATAGTTTATCTCATAAATAATAATATGAAAAAATATGGGCCGATCAACCCAAAACTCACAATAAGAGACTGGCCCAATTACTATGGTCTAAAGGTACATTAGTCAGTCATATTGAATTAACTCTTCTTATTTCACAACAAAGAGTCAGCATAATATTAAAAATATAAAAAGAAATTACTGAACATCATTAACCTAGATGAACTGGCACAATACTAGTACATGAGAATTTTTTTTTTAAATTGTTTTCTATCAAAATACAGAATATTCAAGATCACTTTTATGATTAATAATACTACAAAGAATTGGTATTATTATATGAGAAATTTTTCACATCATGGCCTCTGTTAAATGGTAGGGCTTCAAGAGCTGGCACCTTTTCAACTTCACAGCCTACTTACTGAATGCTAATTGGCATCTTCACGAGGGGAATGTTCATGTCAAAGTTAAAATTAGCAACTTTTACAGCCTAGACTTCTAAAATATGAATATCATACTTCATGCTCGCAAGTGTTGAAGTTCAAGGTAACTTGAAAAATTCACTCTCAAAAACTAGTTCATAAGGGGAAGAACCAACCTTCCTTAAGTACTCAATTGAGTATCTTATCCTATTAGATGTGAGACTTAATCTTTATCTCTAATACTCCTCCTCAAGTCCAACTGTTATTTTTTCTAGTTGCGACTTGATTTTTTTTATATTATTCTTGGCTTGTGGTTTTTTGAGTCTCAGAGGCCTCTTTTTTTTTCTTTCGGGCTTGTACTCTTTTCTGAACCTTAGAGGCCACACATTTTTCTTCTTCTGTTTTTTTTTCCATATCTTGGATTTGGATCGTTATGTGTCGTGAAACCATTGAGCTCTGATACTATGTTGAAACTCAAGGTAACTTGGGGAACCCACCCTCAAAAGCTAGCTCATAAGGGGGAAGAACCAAGCTTCCTTAAGTACTCAATTGAGTATCTTATCCTATTAAATGTGGGACTTAATCTTTATCTCTAATAGCAAGAAATCTTCAGTATTTAGTAAGGTGAATGTTATTTAAGTAGGAAATGAAAATGGAAGTAGCAAAGGCAACGATATATGTTTGATATGCAGAAAAATAAAATAAAATTATAATACTTGTTTGGTAAAATTGAAAGAAGATAGAGAGATGCAAGATAAACAGGCGAAAAAGTCAATTTTGCTATTATTAAAAGGCTCCGCGTGTTTATTCCACTGTCAGATTTAATTTTAAAAAAATAGAATAAAGGTAATTTTTTCAGTACAAATTTTCATCAATCTCCGCACATTCTCTTTTTTCTCTCAAGGAAGATAGGTTCCGAGGGAAGGGGAAGATTTTCCCTTTCCATCTTCTTCCTCCCTAGTCCCTACCAAAAGGAAGAAAACTTCCCTCCAACCAACACAAAGGGATGATATTCAAGGGAGACAAATTAAAATGACGCACTTAACCACCACAAAACAACATGCAGTAGTAGCACTACAAACTTGTGGCCTGTGGGATATGAAAATTCTTTTTGAGGGCATTCTGATCATATGACCTTACAATTGAGGGCATCCTGTTTCTTCTGCAAGTACTATATAAATCTGTTGTATATGCATCTCAAGAATCAAAGCTTTCCATAACGACCAAAACAATAATTCCAATTTGGTTGATTATTGCATTTTACTTAATTCATTAGGACCAAAAATTAGTTGTCTTTCCAAAACTATGCAGCTCTTACTCATCAAGCAAAGGAGTTAAATGATAGCAAAATTGAAAAACAGAAATGATCAACCTTTAATTTATTGAAGGGGAAACCATTGTAAACCATAAACTAGTCTTCTATATCACTTAGACAACAACAACGCCTTTTCCTATCCATTCTATATCACTTAGACACTTGCCAAATATTTTTACACAGAGAAACCAAGAAATATGTATCCCAATCTAGGTTGCATGGTGACCCATTATCCATATATGATAAACTAGGGTTCACTAACACAAAAATCCCCCTTTTAAAACTACATGATGAGTTTTTCATAGCAAAATTTCGGCAGCCAAAGTCCTAATCAATAGCTTGCCATGCAAGAAATCAGCTTCAATAGTTAATGAATTAGGCTTCATTTGGTTACAAGAATGTTGGAGAAAATGGGAATGTGATGTGAATGAATAAAAGTAGATAAAATAACCATTTTACCCTTATAATAAAAGGGGGAATGGAGTGAAAGTGAATAAAAAAGTAAGAGCAAAAACATAATTTCATCAGGTTGCAAAAAGGTATGTTTGGTATGAAAAATGTTTGAAGGAATGTTGGATTATAGCTGAGATTCGTGCAACCAAATAGGGCTTTGTTCCAGTATTTCTACATAGAAAAGTTGAACTGGTTTATTTATTACAGAGAGGGTGTGGCACATAACTTTGATACTCATACTCAAGTAGAAATGTATAATGAGTTCTTGTTCATGCACTTATAGAAATTCAAGCACGTAGTAGAGGAGACCTCAACATTGATTAGGAATCCATATGCGATATGATAATATGATTAGAAGCAATAATCAACAATAAAGTATAAGCCTAGATTGCAAAGAGCAAGAGACAAACTTTAGAAGTTGACGAAAGTAAATTTTGAAACTCAAAATCAAAGGCTACTGAAGACCTGAAAATCTCTAATCAAGGTAGTCAGCTTACTTAATTCTGTCAGGAAAACTGCTCCATCAAACACAACATTGGATAGGGTAATGTTTTCCCTATTCTCCCTCTTGCAACGCTGCAAATCTTTCAACCGCGACCCACACCGGCGACGATTTTGAAGAGTCTAGCAGGTGCATTCTTCACTCTGTATGATTACTGCCATGAAATTTTTTTTATTTGTGAACAATATCATATTTAGTCTAGTAGTTCATCAATGTGAACTTACATTTAGAATCGGTCTTAACCCATCTTCGGTTCTCTCTTTATTCTTCTCCTTTAGCATCTTCTTGTCCTCTAGGCACCTATTCATTGATGATACCTGAGAAGTACTTTGAGATTTTTCTTTTGTGAAGCATTACCCTTAAAAGCTGCATTCATCACAGTGACAAAGATTTTAAGAACATATAATAAAGCAATATATAATACTCAAAGCATGTTTTACACAGAAGAGAGAAGAATGAAAAGGGAAAAAAAATCAAAGACCTTCTGGTTTTGCATCTATTTAATTCATATTGGACCAGCACTCTGATATGAAAAATTGGAAACGTCATACTCCTAAGTTGGATAACCCAAAATTCATATATTGAATCATAACATTCCACCACAATCTGCTATTTCACTCTCATAAACGACTTGTGGTATAAGGATATGAAATTAGTAATATGAAACTTATGAAGGTAATCTTTCTGACAAAAATATATATAAAGACAAACATTTGTATAAAACTTTCTATTGGTTGATTGGTTCAATTTCAGTCAACTTATTTACAACATACACCAGATATCTTAGATTCACTCAGGTTAGTTTGATCATTTTCATCATTGGATTAGTTCTTGTATGTTCTACACTTCTACTAATGGTATGAATTTAGACGTTCTTCTTATGCGTCAGGAAATTATGCAAGAGTGTGATAGTTTCTTCCATTTCATTGTGTATTTTCCTAAAGCCTTTTTCCATTATTAAGTCTTCTTCCATTCTTTGTGAGTTAGCTTTTATAGTTAACTAAAAAATTCTTCAAAAGTCTTGCACAAAGTAAGAATATAATAGACAACAGTCTTGAAGAGGGATTATGAATTCTAGTTTAAGCTTATGATCGTGGACTTCGTGTATCCCGTGACCCTTATGATCATGCTAAACAGAGTGACCTTGTTAAGATGGCTAGATTGTTTGCACTCTTTAATAAATTCTGGTTAATATCCATAATATACATTATAATTAGATTTGGCTGAAACATCTAATATTGTCATTCTAATATCTATTTGTTGTGAGTTTGTTGAGCTATCAGTTGGAATGTATGTCTTTTTTTCTTTAAAACTCCAAAGATCCTTACTCAGCATCATTTGCGCACCTCCTGCATACTTTATGTGCTAAGCAAATAAGATTCAAAGTAGCTAGAACTTATATATGATTGTGAACTGATTCTGCCTTGATCTCTTATTCGCAGTGAACTGAATCAGAACATGAATGTTGGAGAAGAAGAGAAGACTAAAAACAAAATGAAAATGGGGACACATGGGCTCACATGAATGTGAATTCTCCACGGCCCTGCAGCACAAAAGCCTTCAACAGAGAATGGTCCCACCTTACCATATTTTATTTGAGTCGTGTCATGCCTGCGCCCTCATCGCCTGAGTCGTTGCCGGAGTGGGTCGCCGTTGAGAGATTTGTCTATTACGGAGTGAAGAACACACCTATCAAACTCTTCGAAGTCGTCGCGTCCTGCATGCGTCGTCGCCGCCGAAGTCGTCGAAGCGTGTCGCCGTTGAGAGATTTGCAGCGTCGCAAGAGGGAGAACGCGTGACCAACTTGTTTGAGTATGACTGACGGCGTGTGTGGAAGTTAGCGTTGGGTTTATTGGATTTTTCTAATGCAGGAAATTGCATGTATACGAATTGCATGGGATCCAAATCCGCTGCACAAGTGTACAGAAGTTGATAAACCACTTGGATTCTATTAATTCTAACGTTCTTGGTAAATTGGCACAATCTTCAATGTATGGACAAGATATAAATCTATCATATGAATAGAAGAAATGGAAAGAAACAAAAAATACAAATGTTATGCTATATGCTTATATCCAATATTAAATCCTACTCAATTATTTACTACAAGATGATCCGACAAATTTCATTAGAACGGTTAGCCAATATCTGGCTGAAAAATATGCATTAAAGCAAAAGTTTGCAACAGAAGCACTATTATCAAGTGCAACGTAACCTAGTGGTATAATATGATTAATCTCTATCTCAAGCCTCAGTAATCGCTCAAAATTGATATGTAAAAATAAAATAAAATCTCACATATATCAATATCCTCATATTGGCACGTAACGTTTCAATGCTTGCTTCGCCGTCACTGCCACTCCTACCACAACTCCACCAACAGCTCCGGCGACCGCCGCCGATCTCACCCCTCTCACAGCCCGATACAACGCTCCAGTACCAAGCCCCGCCGCCACACTATTCCATACATCATCAGTATCCCTCGCGGCCTCTATCCCGCTCTCAATTCCGGCATAAAGCAACCCCAAGCCACAAAGTCGTCTACGCCAAGCCCGACCCGAATGACCGGAGGCGTTCAGTACACGGTTAACCCGGAGCTTCGTGGTGTCACCGGATTCAAAGGATTTGACTCCTTCAACGAGGCCAACGGCGGCGCCACCAACGGCACCGGCGAAGTAGCCGCAGCCAGTGTAAAAGATGAGATTCTCACAAACGCCGATCCTCTTCGACGAAAAAATACTCGGGAGGTTGGAAGCTGGTACAGGTTTCGAATGGGAACTTCGAGGTCCTTGTAGGGGTTGTAGAGGCGCGTTTGGGGCTGCCGGTCGGATCCTGATTCGTTACCAGGGGACTGATACGCCATTGGAGAAGCTTCCAGAGGGTTAGGGTTAGGGTTAGAGGAGGCGCTTCAAAGAGAGAAGCAGGGGAAGAGGGAAAAAATCAAACTGGTTCGGCCGCGTGTAAGGTTGCCGGTCTATTTAGATTTATAGAACCGGGTCCGATGTCGGTTTAGTACACTTCGTGTAGATTTTATAAAGTTTCACTTCAACTTCAATTTTCATACTATATTTTAATTTTATCTATACTCTATGTTTATAATTTTAAAATTTTAATTTTTTTATCTCTCAAATTTCATAATTTATAATTTAAATAAATAAAAAAGGAATTCCAGGAGTTTTTGTAACAATGAAAGTGGATTTATTCATTCACAATGTATATCCAACAAATTCTCTTTTGAATTTTATTGTTGTTTAAAAAAATTTAGGACAAATTTATATTAATATGGTTGTGGGGTTTTCCCGTGGTCTCCTAAAATAGTCAATTAGTTAATTAAAAAAGAAAATAAAAATATGATGTGAGAAGATCATGGGTAAGAGAAAGGAAAAAACTTAGGTCCATTTCCTCCAATTCTACCAATCATATATTGTATTTACACTCTCTTTCTTCTATGATTGATCATATAAAAGGTGGTCTTCTGTATTCTCTCTCTACTGTGATTGGTCATTTAAACACTTTTTGCCACGTGTCATAATTATATTGGGAATTGGAGGAAATGGACATAAGTTTTTTCTTAAGAGAAAATAGGAGAATAGTGGTAATGGGAATTTTGTTTTTAAAAAATAATAATAATGGTAGTTATCAAAGAAAATAAATTTTAATTTATTATTTTACAATTATTAATAATTTATTTTATATTTTATAAATTAAAAAAATTTTGACATGTACATATGTGCATGTGAAGCCTCTAGTTTTTTATATTCTTTTTATCAAATTTCACCAATCAAATTTTATATTTATACTTTCTTTCTTCTGTGATCGATTGTAATTAATCATTTAAACACTTTTTATCACACATCATACTTATTTTTCAATTTTAAAATTGTTCATGCCTCAGGATTATTAGAATTATCTGTGGAAATATATGACAAAGAAATACAAAGAAGGATATGTTACTGTAAGAATGTTCATATTTTTTAATGCCTTTGGAATGTTTAGAATTTAAATTAATAGCTCATCTCATTAGTTGCAAACTATTGCATATGTCATGAGATCTATTTTTTTTTTTTAAAAAATAATGATATAAATCTCCAAATAGATCCAACAATTAACAAATGACAAGCTTGAGAGCTATTGATAACTCTATAAGATTATCCGATTAACAATAAACAAAAGAAAATTTGATATCAATATTAGTGGTGTTAAATGGGTTAGCCTAATGATTGGTTCTTGGACTATGAAGTCCAAACCCACCCACATTAACCCATTCCATAAACAAGTTAACTGGCAAGTTTTTTTAATTAATATTTCAAATTTAGTCTTAATAAAATTTTAAAAAAATTAGGTGTACTTTTATTATTTTTTTCAATGTATTTAATAGGTAAAATTGAATTAAATTTTTTATGATAAAAATAATATGTCTAAATTAATGTATTTATTGAAAAAAAATAGAATTATCTACATTTTCAATTATTTTTTGTTAATTTTTTCATAATCAATTTTCTTTGCACATTGTAAAGATAAAATTATTACATAACAGAACTTTTTCGCCTTTGTGGTCCTACTCGATTCGATTAGTCCTTGTTTAGACCGTCAAAACAAATAAATGGATAATATACATGGTTCACATATAAAAAAAAAAATTATTACATAGCATATAAAATTAACCTAAAAATATATAACTATAGTTATTTTAAACTAATCTATATTTTTTTAAACTTTCTCTTCACTTTCTATTGAGCTAGCCTGCCTCTAGCCTATTTAGGCTAAATGAACACTTTATCTATTTACGCTTCTTCAAACCCACCAAATTGATAATTCTAACAATTAGAAAATAATCTTAATAATTTCATTAAAATGAGTTTTTAAATTTCCATCTATTTATTTTATGGCATTTCCTTGTTTTTTTTTTGTCATCCAATAAATACTTTACTCAAGTATGAATTATGGACACTTGAAAAAGGTTAAAACCAAAAGAAAATAGAGACTTGAAAGAAGTGGACTTGATTCATGCACGTTCTGATCCTGAGAGCTTACGTACTCAAAAAACGAGATTAGAATTATCGTAGTTTACAAAAGGTAAAAACATCTAGTTATAGGAAATTCGAGTATGAGAATTCAATTACATACCCCCTCAAATTGGTTTCGGACACAATGGATATAATATCCTATCTACAAACTCTACCCATCATAATCCTTAATTCCTCTTTCTTTATTCTAAAATTCAATCCAATATACTATTTATTATAATCAGAAAAATAAACTCTATCTTAAAACTTCAAGATTTCTACAATTTTAGGACATATGTTTCGATTTATTGTGAACCACGTCACCTTTTTTTATAACTCAATGAAGTTAGAATGTTATTAAAAAAGAAAAAGAAAAGAAAAGCAGAGGAAACGGCGTCGTATTGCGAGCTACTTTCATATCTGGTTTTGTAGGGAAGAAAAGAAACTTCTTCTCGGTTGGGCACAGTAGAAGCGAACTTCTTCCCCTTTGTACTGTGGAAGTTTCCTTTCCATTCTTCCGTTATTCTTACCTTATTACAAACTCTTCCTTCTCTATCTCATTCTTCTTGCTTCAGTTTTCTTCGCTGCAAAAATCACAAGTAATAACTCTCTCTATCTCTCTTCGTCTTTCGTATTCCTTTCCATTTTCAATTTCTTTTCAGGGTAAATAGCGAATTTGTTGGTTAGATTAGAGCTGATTTCTGCTGTTGCTGCATCTTGTGGGCCAAGTTATTGCGGAATTTATGCTTTTAGTAGTAGTAATCTTGAAAATTTGTTTCTATTCAAGACTTTTTTCGGGAGGGGTTTCGAGGTCTGAGGCATTTCCTAGTGGATTATGAGTTGTTTTTCTCTTTTAAATAGCTCAAATGCACAATTCAGTTTACTTGTAGGTTATATGAAGGTACCTTTTCTTTATTCTTGGATGATTCTGAACTGTGAGTTTGTGATTTATCGTTTTTGTATGGTAATAGGTTTGTTCTGTGGGAAAATGGATTTTAAAATCAATCAATAATACAAATTACCCAATGCAGGCGCTTAATTTTGGAGTACTGTAAGTAATGGAAAAAAGGATAATCCAATCACTTCATTTCTTTGTACTTGTGTCGCTCCTCTAGTATGGATAGGGAAGAAAAGCAAAATACAGCTAGCATTTCACAATTGTTACTTACTTGGTGTATTTATTGAGTGTGATTTAACATAATGGAGCCTGATTCACTTTCTATTGTAATGTTTTCGCACTAGATCTCTTAAGAAGTGTGAAGTGCTTCTGCGGTTGAATTAGATTTTTTTTTACCTGTTAAAGGAGGCTTTGGAATGTCTTCATTTTTGCTTTGTACTCTTAGCTATTAGGGTTGAGGCCATAGAAACCAGTAAAGTGCAACTTACTATTGAAAGTTTTTGTAGAGTATAGGACTAGGAGGCCGGCCTTCTAATGCCTGAGGGTGCCTTTGAGTAAGATACTGAAATTCCCAAATTTGGATTTTCTTGGGAGAATGTAGCTTTTCCTTTTTGTTGGTAGTCTTAGTAATGTGATTTTGTGCACAAGTTAAACCCTATTCATGAATTTCCTTGTTTAGTGGCTCCAGATTAGTAGAACTGAGCTCTGTAAATTTAACCAGTAACCAGTTGTTGATGCTTGTGTGTTGGCCTTAATCCATATAGTTGACCCCAACCTAATGGGAAAAGCTTTGTTTTTTGTCATTGTTGTTGTTTTTTGATGCTTGTGTGGGTTACTTTAGCTTGTAAGAGCATCATAGTTCTCAAATTTTGTAGATCTCTGAAAATTTGAGGATTAAATATTTATTTTATATTATATTATAAGTCTTATCAACGCAGCTCTTAACTGGGAAAAAAAAAATCTAGATTAAAGTTAAACCTTGTTTTAGATCATATAAAATATAAGTATGTTGAACCCTCCCATTTTTTTTAACATATACCTACTCAGTTTAATTTAACTTACCAAGTTTTGAAAGTCAGTGTTTAAGTTGCAAATACCATTTATGATAAATTCACCAGTGATATTAAATTTGGATCAACTTATGCTAAACTATGCTTGAGGGTCCTTCCTATTTGTCAGGGGGGAAGAGGTTCCATTAGACTAGAGATCATCATTATCATTGTCATTTCCACTTCCTTCTCTGTCTTCTTGATAACAGATTCCAATTCAAAAAACTTATTCTCTCTCAGGTTTTTAGTTACAATAAGGGATTATAACACAGAATGTTCATACAAAAGATTATGAAGTAGATTCATCATTCTTGTTTTATTATGTTGATACATTATTCATTACAATTATTGCTTAGTATCCCTTAAACAGGATTTAGTGTTCACAAACTTCTGCTGTTCTCATCTTGAACCTACCGTTTTTTGGATGCTTGTGAAATGACTAGTAGTCTAGTACAGAAATTTATTCATCTTATGTATATATTTTCTTATTGTTTCAATTTTTTTCACCTTTTAAGAGAATTATGATATATTCTCTGTTTTGTTGCAAAGTCAATTTTCTAATAAAACCCTGCTTATATTAGTGAAACATCATTTGACTAGTCACTGAAGTTGAGTTTAGTATATATAGAGCTCTGCTTGGATACGATGGACCCAAAGAATGGTGGGTATGCTCCTATCAGGGATTCAGAGGACCAACAATTGGGAAAATTTGACCAGCCACTTCCATGTTTTGGCTGTGGACTTGGATGGTTTTCGTGAGTTATTTTATACGGTTTTACTCTTTCGTACTTTCTCTTTTTAACTCACATAGTCTGAGGTTCACATCTTCTCCTCCCCCTTCTTTTTCTTGCCAGCCTTCTGCTAGGATTTGTATGCCCATTTTTGTGGTATTATGCCACGTTCCTCTACCTCACGAGTTATTATCACAAGGACCCAAGAGAGCGAGCTGGATTAGCTGCTTCTGCAATAGCTGTAAGTTTTATTTTTTTCTTAACCAATTTACATTTCATACTCCATTTGGTCTGTCACAAGGGCAGCTTTGCCGCCTGCCCGCCTGTCCTATCTGCGGTGTATACATAGAAACTGGTATGATCTGGTATAATGTGACACAGGTGAAAGCATTCTTTTTTTGTAACTCATGAGAGTACTGCTCTGCTCTTTGGTTTTTGATACCAAAAATTGTGGTTGCTGCAGGCTCTAATCTTCACAATTGCTCTGCTGATTACAATAGTAGTTTTGTTGCTGCAACATTTTAAACTCACCGAGATGATCAATTAGCATTTGACAAAAGCAAAAAAACAAAAACGAAAATACCATCCATACTTTCAGTCTCCTTAGGAGGATAGGCAAGGTTGATGCATGGAGGATCAAGCTCAAGATCACTTCTGGTCACAAGGAAAGGTGGGTAAGACGGGTAAGTTACACTAACTGAACATACAGTTAAGATTGATGTAACTCGGCTTTAATCACAAGAATTTGCATTCAGAAACTTACTTTTTTAGTACGTACGTATGCATGTATCCTGAACAAAATTTAGATCAACAATGAAAATATACTAGTCTCACTTCGTAGTCTTTTCTAGTTTTTCATGACATATCAAAGTCATTTTCATTCCTAGAAATAATCTCTCTGCTTGTAGGAATAAGACTACGTACATTTAACCTTCCCCAGATCTCACTTGATGGAAGCCTCGTGCACTGGGCTGCCCCTTTTCTTTTCGTTTTTTGATCAAATTCATTTTCACTATGATCTTCCTGATATATCAAGAAAAAAAAAATTTTATGATCCTCCTGAAGCTTGTCTAATGGTAAATTTTGATGGGTTATCCATCTGAACTTTGGGCCTACTGGGTTTAACCATATCAAATTGAAAGTTCCATTCTAGCTTTTCCAATAATATTTCATCTTTGATTGACAAAAAAAAGAAAAGAATAATATTTCATCTTTAATAATAATTCCACGTTAAATCTTGAATAGATAACTAATAAAGTTAAATTGTATGACTTGATGTGAAATTGAAGGATTACTAGAGCTTAATTGTTACTACAAAAAACTATGACAAAGCACTAAAGTGGTAGACTGCATTGGTTAAATCAATTAGAGTTAAGTACGTAACTAGCAGCTCATTTATTTTTATTAATTATAGGATTATTTTGAGCTGAAATAATTAAGTTGAAATTTAAGAGACAAATAAGAAAATTTGCGTATTTTAAAGACCAAAACATGAATTCACGGTTACAAAACTTGTATCTAATCCATAATGAAATGACTATCATTGTTCGAAAAATAATTATTCTTTTCCAGGGATTTTCCAATCATGTAATAACTAATAAGTAGAATAATGGGGGAGGGGGAGAAGAAACAAAAAATAAGATGAAGATCAAAGAAATAAAAGGACTTACCATAGAAAAGAAAAAGATGAAAAAGAATGAGCCGAATTGAAAGAAGGAAAAAAAGAAAAGATAAGATAAGAGATCACGTCTCTGAATGAAAAGATATTATAATAAATAGTTTATGCATTATGATATGTTTTTAATTTTTTTTAAAATCTAATAGATATATTATATAGCACGAGTCAATTGGTGAATCGTTGAAAAGGTAAGCTCATGCTTTATTAGTTTAAGAATAAATTAATGATTTAATTTTACATAAGAAAAAAATAATGTCACGTCATCATCTTCATTTTTTTTCTTTACAAATGGAATTGAGATACTTTCAATAATTAAATCATTAATTTATTCTTGTTTAATGAATATTCTAATTTATTAGTCAATTTTATCATTTTTATGCACTCGGTTACAGAAACAGATGCGGAAACTACTACTACAGCGGTATTTGACCGCCGCAAAGCTATACGGTTACCGCGTCTAATGATTTTTTTTGGACTAACGCTAAAAGGCTAAAACTTTTTTTGTAATGAATAAATGGCTAAAACTCAGATACAAATTCAGTATTACCGTACTACTGAACTTCAGTGCATCATTTCAATTATGTAGTGTCATTTGTTAATATTAATAAAGACTCACATTAATTAAGATTCGCCTTAAATAGATTAAGGGTCAACTGATTAAAGGGATATACTCAATATTACTAAACATTTACTCCTCAAACTCATTCCATCAAGAAGTAGGCTTCCTTTCGGCTTTTCTCGTTACTTATTATTCCCATTGGCAATTGGCGTCACCATCTTTGATCCCAAAAAAAATGATGGTATCGTTAAGGAGAAGGTTTTCAATATTATAGAATAAATAAAAATTCGGTAACATTGAATCGATGAAATTGTTTGACAGAAAAGATTTTGAGAGAATGAGGATAGAAGTGATAATAGAAATGAAAATGACATTATCTTATTTGGTTAGCTGGGAAAGAAAAGCATTAATATAAATTTTGTAACGTTTAGTTAGCAGAAAATTAATAAAAAATAAAAGGTAATAATGTAAAATGTCCCTTTATATAAAAAATCACTATGATTAAAACAATCTCATTTCCTTCTATAATAAATTTTTCCTATAAATTTAGTATTTTATAATGTTATTATTTATTTTATAAGATTCTCATAGTTAAAAATAATTTCATCCCATAAAATTATTATAATATCACTACCTTGGATGAAATTAGAAAAGTAAAGAAATATGAAATTATTGGATTCCTGGGATTACAAGATTTTCAAGACCATTTTTCAATCTATATACTAAATATGATATTACAATATGTCAAAACTTATAATCTCAAAATTATTATTTTTTAGTTCGTGTATCAAACGTAACCTAAATTTTATAAGGTGTATATAAAATATTTATATTATTACAAACAATATATTAATAAAATTTAACAATAAGAAAATTCTATTTCTTAAAAAAAAAATTCGTATCAAATTAAAACATTACCAATGCGATACTTTTTCTAACTTGTTATTTTTTTTTGTTTAGACTAAGTATTCACCGTCGAATACAATGATTAATTCTCTCATTGAATAATAGGAAACTCGAGGGGTGTGACAATTGACTCAAGGATTAGGGGCGGAACCAAAAATTTTGTGGTAGAGGGACTGGGATTGTAGTTTATAGTACATAATATATTTTTTTAAATTATTAATTTATAAATATATATATATATAATTAAGATTAAATAAATTAATAGCGTGCCTTGGCGTGCGCCACTATCTTTATTTATGTAATGTTATATTTATTTTCATACATAAAAATAAACGAAGATTTATTATAAGTATTATTTTATATCGTGCATTTTATCATTTTTTTTTATAAATTATGAATTTTTTTTAAAAAATATTTGTACGGTTCATACAAAATAGAGCAAAGTGACTTAAATAGATATGTTATATTAAAAGTTTTAATAAAGAAAAAGAGGATCCGCCAAAGAAAAACAAGGAAAAAGAGAGGCACCTGCTACTACTAGTTTTATTTGGAATTTATAATAAAATGATTTGAATTAAATGACTCATTAATTGTTTTTTTCCTAATATTACCACTTATAATATATAAATAAACAAATGACTAATTGTATTATTAGAATAAAATTATAATTTTCTTAAATTTGAAAGGTATGATTGTATTTTAAAATATTATATCATTTTATTTTATTTTTGACCCCTCAATTTGGGGGACACTAAATATGGAGTTTTAGATGGTTAAGGAGGATTTTCCGACTTCACCTTTTATTCTATTCCATCCCATGAAAATAACCAAACATAAATCTAGCCTATTTTACTCTATTTCATTTCATCATTGACCTTTGATAATCCAAACATATCTTTAAAAATCTTATAAGTGTTCTATAATTTTTTGAAAGAAGGGAGGCTAATATAAAATTATTATACATACAAAATATATAATCGAATCCCTAACACTTAATTAAGAATAAATAAGTACCTTTACTCAATTAAACCCCTTAAATTAACTTGCAGGTTGATGTGTTCAATTTGTTCAAATTCATCAATAATTTGATTGAAAGATATCACATTACTTAACGTAAAGACTAAATTAATATACTATCTTGAGACCAAAGAAAATGAGTAATTAAAGCCAAAGATACCTTTATTCCTGATTTGTATAAACAAATATATATAGACCTGAACACTTTTCTTATCAAGCTTATTTAATTATATATAACCAGTCTTTATGATCGATTTTGATTTCTCCCTTCTTTTCATTTTCATCATTTTAATATATTGCCACTTGTTTAAATTTCTTGCATGTCACAATTCAGTTGTGTGTTATGGTAACAAAATCTTATTTAAATATCATGATCATGAAAGAGTATACTTCTAAGATTGCAGCCAATAGTATAGATTCATTAGAAGACAAAGTTCAAAATATTTGTAGCAGAAAATAAATTATTATATATAATTCATAGCCCTCATGACACTCTTCCACAGAAGAATGCTAATTGCTTGCAGCCAAAGCTTTTTATTTTTTTTCATATATTCTTTTATTAAAAATGATTATATTAGTGAGAAAGTGGGGGTAGCACCTATTATCGAAAAATTGGTTAAAACACGTCTGTACAAAGACGGCCGGTAGAGGCTCCTGTACGTAGAGTTGACCAAATGAAAGATAGCCTAATAACTAGAGGTAGGGGAAGACCAAAGAAAACAATAGGAGAAACGATTAAGAGGGTTCTAGCCGTAAATAACCTAACCATAGAAATGTGCAAAGACAAAACATGTTGGCGTCGCTTGATCCATATAACCGACTCCACCTAGTGGACAAAGACTTTAATTGTTGTTGTATATTCTTTTATTAAGGTCAATTTTGTTTAATATGATATACTATTAGACATTAAATGGTGGCAATTTTTTAACTAATTCTAATTTGAATCTTGATTCAATATGTTTTGTTTTGACAAATGGGAGTTGGGTCTAGTGGAAGGAATTAGCCACTCACGACGTGATGAAATCATGTTTGAATTCTCGCTGGAAGAGGTGCCCGATAGTACCTCGAACATGATTATCTTTAATAAAAAAATATCTGTGAAAAATTAAAAAAATATGTTTTGTTTTGTGAGAGACTAATTATTTTCTTTCAAGTATAGTTTGTTTGGTTAAGTATTGTCTAGGGCAACAAGCGATTTGTTTTAAATCAGTTATTTTTAAATTTTGATGTGTTTGAAAAAAAAAATTGAATTAAAAATTCATTTTGAGTTAGTAAAAGCTGTTTTTTTATAAAAAAAAAATTAATACAGAAGCTAAAATTTGGAACTAAAATTAAAATATTATAAGAAAAAGTTTACCAAAAATAACTAGATATTCTCTCCTCTATTTAAAAAGATATTAATAGATATTAATTAATAAAAATAATGATTGTAAATAACAAAATTAATTAATTAAAATCAATAATTTATTTAGCTAACATTTTATTTAATCAATAAATTAATTAACATGTAATATTTATTTGTTTAATAAAAATTAGCAATGATAAATATTTATGTCAATTTATCTATTTAATGATATCAATAACACATTAAACTTATATATAAATTTTTTGGTAATTTTAGCGTCAAAGAAATTTATTTTTTAAAATTAAATATTCACCATCGAACACAATAAATAGTTTTTTTGTTGATTTGTATTCAAAGCACATCAAATCTTAAAATTTCTTGATACTCAAAACAACACTATATTTTATACACATTTCTGAAACACTCAAACACAAATTGCTACTCAAGACATGCCAAAAGGGACCATTAACCTTGTTGATTCCAGCCTAAACGTTTTTTTTACAGGTATTTTTCTATTGGAGGCAATCTTGTTCGAGCTAGTTGAGGTCCCACAACGGGGATAGAGCTCTCCCAGCAGAAGTTTTTTCATACACAATACTCGAATTCGAAACCTTATTTAAGAGAAATGGAGTACCTACCACTCCAACCAACTACATGTTGGTCCAACCTAAACATTTGAAGAATGATAAATTTGATGATAAGGCAGCGTTTGTTTTGTTAGAGCAAAAAAAGAGAAATCAAAAGTCACAAGTTGTTGACAACGACTCGTAACAAATTTGAATAATAATAATAATAATGTAATGTTGCAATGCATTTTCTATTACGCGCTTCTCATGACTCGTCATTTTCTATGTCTTAGTTTGTTTATGCACAGACGTCACTCAAAAATCATTTAGATCTCAATTTCTGCTGAATAATTAAATGAAATACGCAACACATCAAAATAAAATAAAATAAAATTGTATATATCATATGATTGTCTCACGCGGAAAGCATGCCCATATCATGCATGAATGAATGACCACATTCATGTCATATTCCAAATTCTTAATGTAATGTCTGCTCCACCATTACTTCTTTTATATATTAGTTATGATTAAATTGATAAAATAATATTATTAAATATATCATTTAACATAATAAGGGAAAAGTATATTTTCTGTCTTCAACGCTGGGGTTTCTATTATTTTTGTCCTTAACGTTTTTTCGTTGTCAATTGTATACCTAATGTTTGGTATTTCTTTTAATGTCGGACTTTTGGCTAACACCGTCAATTTTTAGACGGTTTTTGATGACGTAACATCCTATATGATCAACAGTTCTAATTGGACTTCATTTTTTCACATCAGCAATATATTTTAGGGGTACAATGGACCCCAAAAACTCAGTACATCAGTAAATCCAGTACACCAAAATATTCATTACATCAGTAAAATGGACCACAAAAAGTTAGTACTATTGACTACTGATGTGAAAAAAATTAAGTCCAGTCAGAATTGTTGGCCACATAGGATGTTACGTCATCAAAAATCGTTCAAAAATTGACGGTATTAGCCAAAAGCCTGACAGTGGGAGAAACACAAAATATTAGGGGTACAATTGACAGCGAAAATACGTTAAGAGCGAAAGTAACAGGACCCCCAAACGTTAGGGGCATGAAAGATATTTTTGCCAACATAACAATTAACATCAGAGGTCACAAAAAGAGTCACATTATTATCTATCGTTAATTATTTATACGAAATTTGAGTGAATAATAAAATTACTTGTAAATTAAAATTAAAAGACACAATTGACAATAAATAAAGTTTAGAGACATAATCAACAATCATGATAAAATTTAGGTGCAATAATATAGTTTTTACTTCTAAGAATAATATAAAGAAGTGAAGAAAAGTAGATTAATTGACTTACAGGAATATTGATGTATAGGGTTTTCTTTAATATATATATGATTTTGATGGATAAAAGTTTAATGGTACCGTACCACTGAATTTCAGTACATCCCTCTAATTATGTAGTGTCATTTGTTAATATTAATAAAAACTCACATTAATTAGGGCCCACCTTGAATGATTTAGGGACCAACTGATTGGAGGGATGTACTGAAGTTCAGTACTACCGTACCACTGAACATCTACTCGATTTTGATGGCGCAATAAAATAAAATTATTATAGCATTAGAGTATGAGAGAGAGAATATGGTGATTGTGGAACTTGAGGTGCAAGTAGCATAAATGAGGGCAAGAATTTAGTTTGGCCACTGATAAAGATTGTGACAACTTATTCATTTATGTCCTAACGTTGATGTTTTTGTTTGTAAACTATCATTTGTTTTATCATTTGTGTGCGCCTACAAATATAAAGCACGATAGTATTAAATTTAAGTATTTTATTAAGTTTTTTATCCTATTATATATATGATTTAATTTGTATCTATAAATAGAAATTCAGTGATACGATAATATTAAATTTCAGTATATCATTTCAATCATTTTTGTATAAATAAAATATTTTAACATTTTTATTGCATTAAATGTCTAGATGACGTGGACGTGTTAAAAAATTCATTCTAATTAGAGTATGACTAGACTCAGATAATTTTAGATAAAATTTTGGACAATCAAAAACTTAAAAAATGTCCAAAATTTTTTGTAAGATGACTTATTTAAACTCTTGCTCTAACAGTAATATTTTTATTTGAGTTGTGATTGCGACAAAGAAGAAATTACATTAACCATAATATTTAACACAATTAATACTTAATTAGATTTCTTAAGTATTAGTCAATAGTTCAATTATAAAGAGAGAGTTTCGTAATTAAAACTTTTTTTTTTTGAAAAATCTACAATACAAAAAAAATTAATACTTGTCAATAAATAAAAATTTTGGGCTAAAAAACATAAAATTAGAAAGAAAAAAAGAAGAAGAAATTTTGGCCTTTAAAAAGGTTTTTGTCCCAAAATAACACATTTTTATTTTTTATTATCATTATTATCACTTTTGAAATCTTATTTTTTAATCTATGTCAAACGTACTGTTTACGCTCCAATTCACCGTTAGCAACGACAACATGGAAAAAAAAATTTATTTTAATTCGCCGTTGCTAACAGCAAGTTGGTGGTCAATGCAATCTACTCCAACTCGCCGTTAGCAATGGCAATTTGAGTTTTTTGAAAAATCAGTCCTACGTGGCCTGCTGACGTGTCCAATTCGCCTTTACTAACGGCGAATTGTACTATGTGAAAAATTTTTAACTTATTTTTTGTCAGATCGGGATCCCAATTGATCATTAAAAAACAATACCAATTCGCCCTTGATAATGGCGAATTGGTGTTGCTTTTTCAGTATAGGCCCCCACCTCACTCTAAATCAAACCAACATTCCTGAACCTATCATTCACATTTCACTGTGCATGTAAATTATATAGTACGGAGTACTGAACCTACTTAAATATATTAATTTTTTTAATAGTTGACTGTAAATTATATAGTATGGAGTACTGATCACTCCTCATTCCTTTTCTAAAGATTTGTCAACACGTCTTGCTTTTTTAAATGATCAATTGGGATTCTAATCTGACAAAAAATAAATTAAAATTTTTTCACAAAACACGTCAGCACGCCACGTAAGATTAATTTTTCAAAAAAACTCAAGTTGCCGTTGCTAAAGGCGAATTGGAGAAGATTGTGTTGACCATCAACTTGCCGTTAGCAACAGCGAATTAGAATAAAAAAATTCCCAAGTTGCCGTTGCTAACGGCAAATTGAAGCGTGAACAATGCGTTTAGCATAAATTAAAAAATAAGATTTCAATAATAATAATAATAATAATAAAAATAAATTAGAAAGTGTTATATATGAAAAAAAAACCCTTTAAAAACTATGATATTTCAAGCTAACTATCAAGGACAAAAAGCAATTTATTTTCTCTTATGAACTTGATTAAAATAATTAGTTAGCATCAAAATATAATGGGGCCAAGTCAAGCAAGCTAGCAACCCTCAAAATTCAAAAGTCACATCACATGCTTTACTTTCCTTTTATCTAATTTTATCTAAATAATTTGCTGTCAATCCTACATGAAAGACAGCCAACACTGAATTGCCAACAGCTTTATTTATTTCCTTTTATTTCTTATTTTTTATTTTCAAACTTTTATTATAATCCTCACTCACATTCTCTTTCCCATTCCCACCTTTCCCACTATTGCCTCCTCAATATAAGCAAGCAAAAGCAAAGCTCACAAATAAAAAAGCAGAATCATAAGCCAAAAGCCACAACACTCACACACAAAAGCACTTTCACAAAAAGCAAAAGTGCCTTCAAAAGCGCTTTTCCTCCACAACCACCACCATTCACCACCTCTCCTCCTAAAAGCAAAACATCCCAAAATGGAAGAAGAGGAAGCCATGATACCCCCATTTTGGCTGCAATCCGACGGCGGAGGCGGCCGGAGCCGCCGTCTCCGCCGCTCGCACTCTCTCTTCCTTAGCTCCGGCGTTCTTCTCGTCTTCCTTCTTGTCACTGCTTGTGTGTGTATGTTCATCGTAGTCCCCACATTGCTCTCTTTCACTTCCCACATATTCAAACCCCATTTGGTGAAGAAAAGCTGGGATTCCCTCAATCTCGTTCTTGTTCTCTTCGCCATTGTCTGTGGATTTCTTAGTAGAAATACCAATGAAACCCCTCGTTCTTATGAAGATCGAAGATTCTCCGAAACACCGTCTTCTTCGCGAGAGTTCGTGAAATCGAATCCGGAAACTCCAAGGCCGTGGTATGTGTATTCGGAATCTGATCGTCCGGTGCGTAGTTCGTTTCATAGGTTGAGGAGTTTCAATTCCTACCCCGATCTCCGGCAAGAGTCTCCGTGGATCGGCGGCGAGGAGCGGTGGCGATTCCACGATGATACTCATGTTAGTGGTTACCGTGGATCGGAGTTAGACGAGCATCGGCAGATTCGTCAGCGTCAGCCGGAAACAGAGGTTGGAGATGAAGGACAGGGTGTTGTTAAGAATATAGCTGTGGATACTTTTGAGGTTCGTGCAAAGGAACTTCCCAGTGCGCCGCCGGTACCGGAGTCGCGGTTACCACCACCTTCTCCACCTCCGCGGCCACCATCGCCGCCGCCGCAGCCAGTGCAACGCCCTCATAGTGTTCGAAGAAATGCCAAGCGAACTTATCAGGCTGCTGGGAAATCGGAAGTGATTGAGAAAATGGAAAACAATGAATTCGATGTTAGGGATTTCCGACCACCACCTTCAACGCCGCCTCCAGTGACGTCATCGCCGCCGATAGTGCAACCCCCTCAAAGTGTTCGAAGAAATGCCAAGCGAACTTATAGCGCTGCTGGTAAATCGGAAATGATTGAGGAAAAGGAAGATAATGGATTGGAAGTCAGGAATTTCCAACCACCACCACGGTCAACACCTCCACCTCCACCTCCGCCGCCGCCTCCTCCTCTGTCTCCATTCTTTCAGCCTTCGGAGAAGAAGACTACCCACAGTAAGAAGAAAAGAGGCAGTGCTACTAAAGAGTTCTTAACATCACTAAAGGGAAAGAAAAAGAAACAAAGGCAGAAAAGTGTTGAAAATTTTGAGACCATTCTAAATTCCCAAGCTTCACATTCACATTCACAACCACCACCATCAACACCACCTCCTCCTCCGCCGCCGCCACCACCACCATCAGTTTTCCATAATCTCTTTTCCTCCAGAAAATCCAAACACAAGAGATCTCACTCTGTTCCACAGCCAGTACCAGCAGTTGTTACCCATAAACCCCACATATCATATAGGAGAGAAATTTTCCATAGCTTGGATGACAATGTGATTGTTGGGAATGAATCACCGTTGATCCCAATTCCGCCACCGCCGCCGCTGCCGCCGTTCAAGATGCCAGCGTGGAAGTTTCGGGTGCAAGGTGACTTTGTTAGAATTGATAGTATCAGAAGCTCACGTAGTAGTTCACCAGATATAGATGAAGGAGTGGACTCACCAACAAATCAAGAACAACCTGTGACTCCACCATTGTTCTGTCCAAGCCCAGATGTTGATACTAAAGCTGATACCTTCATTGCGAGGTTCAGAGCAGGTTTGAAGTTGGAGAAGATGAACTCCATGAAGGAGAAGCAGGGGATAGGGAAGTCCAATCTAGGCCCTTCAAGCCTGAGTACAGAAACCAGAGAAGAAACTGGACCAGAGTGAAGTTTCTACATTACTGTAATCTTTTGAATAAGTTATTTGATTGCTTTATTTTTGTAATTCTTTTGTTCTTTTAAAGGGTTTTCTGAATGTGAATTGCTTTTACATATATACATTGAGATCAAATTCATACAGAGAGATATAGGAAGGATTCTAACATACAAATTTAGTATTACATTTTTTCTTTGGGTAATGTTATGTATATGCGTTCAAAACATTATGTGATATTATATGAATGGTCAGTTCATGTCTCTTAATTTGTATTGTAACTTTAGTTACAATTATGACTTTTCCAAAGGATAGTTAATTGGATATGAAAGTGTGCTTTTAACATATGTGGGGAAGGATATTTAGTGGTGGGGATGAAATATGAAAGGAAAAAATTTGCTCAAGACATATAATTGCAACTAGCAATAATGTTGCCTTACAGAGAATAACTTCAGATTTCCAGCAAGAACTCAAACACTTATTTATGTTCTTTCAAAGTGGGGATGAAACATTTTTTTTTGTCTATGACCAGGTATCCATCAAAGTGGTTATAATGGCTAATTCTTCGAATACTGCGAGATTTATTGTTGGGAGCGACCCTCCCAATGAATGAAACATTTTTTTAAAAAATAACATGGGGGATTCATTGGTTTGATCCAAATTATCCCAACATATAAAAGGGTCTCGAATAATAATAATAATATTATTGTCATATGATTTAGAAATCACAAGTTCAAATCTTTTTCTTACAGGCAGGCATGAGACTGTATACATTTGACATTTCCTAGATCGTCCTTTTGTGTCATGGACAGATTTTATTTGTTTGTGGTTCGGTTCATAGGAAGCAGCTGTACTAAAAGTTAACATTTGCTCTAAGCTAGCTGTTTGATTAGGTGTGGAAGAGACTGGTCTTGCCTTATACTCTGAATCCACCTTGCTTTGATTCGGATTTGCTCAATGCTTAGCTTCAAGTTCATAGCAATTGAAGGGTTCATGCGACTAGCAAAAAATTCTTCTATCTCGTCTGCTACCTCATTGCTATTAACCTGCCAAATTATCAAATATTGAAATTCAATCAGTTTAAGCTTCCAAGTTCAAATCTTGGAGGCTTATATAATACACTTCTTAATTTATTGATAATTGTGCCGGAAAACTCGTCAAAGTCATTAACAGAATCGAATGATGTCATAAATATAAAATAATAATAAAAAATAATTTTAATATCAATAATATATCTTATATTATAAAAATTATATTTTCATTTACAATTTGAAATAAAGGCTATAATCATAATAATTTGATTATTTATATAATTTACACGTTATATTAGTTACTCCATAATCTTGTAGAATTCAAAATTCTAAGACACAAAATACATATAGTCAAATTTAGTCTAAAATTTTAGACCTAAACATTGAAAAAGTAAAAAAGAAAAAGAAAAAAATTATTCGATTCAGTTTTAAAAAATTTAAACTAATCCAACTGGTAATCTGATTCTTTGGTAAGAACCATATCACACACTTAAAAATTAAAATAGTTACCTATTCAGTTAGTCAAACCGTAAAACATTAATTTTAAGTTTCAATGCTTATTTATTCTTTATATATAAACCCAATTTACCTTTTTTTTTTTCCCTTTCCACATTTATGCATGATTGAAGACATCAAAAAACCAAAGTCAACCATAAAAAAAGTCAAAAGGAACAAAAAAGGTTCCAGGTTGCCACACCCACAAACCTCATAAGAACAAGTTAAGTTGTTAAGGTTTTATGTGGATTGTTGACCCAAATTTGATAGTGTTGGAAGGAATTGGCATAATAATTGAATAATTTAAGGGCAACACGTCCATTCAGTATAAAACAAGCATAGGCACTAGGCAGCAACATGTTATGGCTACTCTAGTAGCTGTCAACTCACCTTCCTAGTTCCTACCGTTGCCTTGTTTGGAATAATCTGCCTTTCTAGAAACTGTTGAGCAAATGTTGTGCAATATCTAACTATTGTGGAAGGACATTAAAATATTATTTGTTCATACATATATTACTTTGTGATACGGTAATACTGAATTTCAATATATTTCTCTAATTAATTGGTCCCTAATTTATTTAAGGTGGGTCTTAATTAATGTAAGTTCTTATTAATATTAACAAATGATATTACATGATTAACGGGATACACTAAAGTCTGAACTTTTATCTTATATATATATATATATATATATATATATATATGGGCTTTATCTAATCATAGCGCTAAGTACTTTTGAAGTTTTTTTATAATTGATTAAAAGAGAATTTATTATATTAAACTTAATGAAAAACTAATTAAAACAATTTTATAAGGCTGCGTTTGGTTCAGTGGAGAATTGGAATTGAAGGTGGAATTGCACGGATTACGATGAATTCTTCAGTTTGGTTCGTTACGTAGAATTGGAATTGGAATCCACAAAATTTACTCAATTCCATGGAATTCAATTCTCAATTCCATAAAGTGGGTTTTGTTTGGTTGGACGTGGAATTGGATTCCACATGGAATTGCACAATATTCTAAGAATTATTTAGTTTGGTTGAGTTATGTTGAATTTGAATTGAATTACGTGGAATTGGTTTTTTAGAATTGGGTGTGTAAATTTTGTGGAATTGGATTGTAGGGTATTTTTGAGGAATTGAGATAAATTTTGTGGAATTGGATTTAAAAGACATTTTTGTCCCTACTTTCTTTCTCTCTCTCTTTATTGTTTTTTATTTTTTATAATGAATATTAAAAAAATTATTTAATATTTATTAAGGAGCAAATTAGTCTTTTTACCTCACCTTCTTTTATAAACTTTCAATTCCATCTTTTTCATACCAAACACACTTTTTCAATTCAAATAATTCAATTCCAATTCCATCTTTTCATACCAAACACACTTTTTCAATTCAAATAATTCAATTCCAATTCCATAAAAAATTTGAACCAAACATAGCCTTAATTATATTACTTTAACCAAGAATCTCTATACAGTATACACCATAGCACCAAGCTCCAATCTAAATGTTCTTCTTGATGGAAATGAATACATTAGCAAAATCTATATATATATATATGGCTTTTTCTTTTTTGGTGGAAATGAAAGATGTTCACTCAAGATGAATCCACTAAATGTTAAAACTTAAAAGTTGAGTAGATAAAATAAAAAATTTATGATTTAGAAAATAGTTTAATATAATATATTTTTTTCACAACAGTCAATTTTAATTACATGTGCATATTTTTCTATATCATTTCATTAAAGTTTTAATATGTAATGGATTTTATATATAGTTTATATGAACTGGAGTACATACAATTAACACTCTTAAAATATTGGCATATAGAATAAAATATAAATTTTAAAATTATTTTTGGAGCATGTGTAGAATTTTCAAAATATAATAATGATTTTTTATTAAAAAATTATTTTTCATTAAAAAAATAGTTTTCATTAAAAAAATTAAAAAGAAATTAATATACACTTCAAATCTCCATTGGTTAATATAGTGTTCGGTAAAAGTTATTTTAAGATTGTTGTGAGTATCTATAATATAAAAAATAAACCTCATAAAGTAATTTGAACAAGTTTAAATGAAGAAATAATATTAGCAAAGAAGGCAATACCATTTGACTAGTAGAAATTTTTTCGCAGAATTCCCTCAATTCTCCTTTGAACAAAAAGTTTTCCACTCTGGTTATTTATGGAGGTAATAAATTTAAATTTCTATAAGAGGTGCTTAGGAACCATGCATCAAAGTGAAAATAGCTTGGGTTAAAATAAAATGAACTGATTTTATTTTATTTTTTTTAAAAAAAAGAGAGAATAGAGAAAAATATGTATTAAAGGGGAAAAAACTCAAACTTATCTTTACAAAAAACTCTTTTCTACAGAAAAAGGTTGGGAAGTATCTTCTTAATGTTAATTGATTTACTCAAAATTATGATCAAGTTTGAAAGTCTATATTATGATAAACTAATGAACTGAAGGAACTCAAAACAGTAATGACAGAAAGACTAATGCAGAATTTGCTGTGTTTATAAGGGTATTTGCTTACCAGTGGGACGATTTGGTTAATGAAATTAGTGAGTAAAAGTCCAGCACCAAATTTACTCAAAATTCTTCCCCAATTATCCTGCATAGGTCATTAATCCAAAATTATTCTTAAATTTAAAAAAGGAAAAAAGAAAAAGGATCGATATGAGACTGAAAAATATTAATCTATGAAAAATTGGTAGAGGAAAACCAAAAAGTGTAAATTATCATTTTGATCCTTGAAAGATGTAATCAGTCTCAATTTAGTCCTAAAAGATAGAAAAATCAAATTTAAATCTTTGAAATATGCACTTTTTCTTAATTTAGTTATTGAAAGATGAAAATGTTAAATATAGTCCAAGAAAGATGCAATTTGTCTTAATTTAGTTCCTGAAAAATTTTTCATAGTTAAGTTAATAGAGATTCCCAATGATTAAATTGAGACAAATTGTACCTTTTAGGGGCTAAATTTAACATTTCCAACTTTCCGGACTAAATTGATATAAATTGCTTCTTTTAAGGACTAAATTTGATATTTTTATCTTTCAATGACTAAATTGAGACATATTATATCTTTAAGGAACTAACATGATAATTTATTCATAAATAATTGATAGACATAAAAGCATAGTACTTGTTTCTATGGAATGGAAGCACTTACCTTCAACCATCGCCATGCAGTCTCACTTCCTTCTGAGCTGATTCCAGCAAGTACATAAATAATATCTTGATCTCGAATCTAAAAACAAGTTTGAAAAAAGGACAGTTGTAAACAGAAAAAGGAAGTTCATCTGCTAACAAACAGAACTTGTATCAGAAAAATGTCACATACTTCATCAGATAAAAGGAGATTCAGAACCTCCAGAACTACATTTGAGTCCGCACTTGATGCAAGACAACCTGAATGAGTTCAAGACAAAGATAGCAAATCAAGTAACATTAAGAAATTTAGAGGAGATTAAGGAATTTCACAAACTGCACTCAAATCTAAATTTACTGCATCATCATACGTAGTATTGTTTCCTTTTCTTGCAATACATCAGTTGTCTTATACAAACTCAATAGGGACTCCAACCCACTCCTGCTTTTGGATGTAGTATTCCTCATGACAGCCAAATAAGCAGCCTTCACAATGTTTAGCAAATCTGATAATCAAATAGAAAAAGATCCAAAACATTGATGCAGCAATCATGACGACAAAGTTTTAATTTTAGAGTAAGTCTACTTTTAGGTCCCTAAAAGGTATGTAATACTAAAATTTAGTCCATGAAAGATCACGTCAGTCAACTCGTTAGTCCCAAAGTATTTAGCCATTAACGGCCCACATTAACGGCCCAAGTGGCGTGACCCATTAACTGTTGACATAGTGGTGTTAAGTATTTTTTGAACGCCCAATCACTGCCAACATGGAAAATATGGCTACTCATAATACATGTGGTGACATTAAGTGCTTTATTGAAGGCCCAATCAGCTGCTTTTTTGGTTTAGTTGGAGTTTACATGGCACTGAATAAGCCATTTTTCCATGTAGACAATTGATTGAGCATCCAACAAAGCACTAAACGATGTTACATCAACATTTAATAGACCACATCACACCTAAACCCTAAACAGCTAATAGTTTGAGGACTAACAAGTTAACTAATGTAATCTTTCAAGGACTAAAAAGTATATTATGATGTTTAAAGGACTAAATCATAGTATCACCTATCTTTCAGGGACCAAAAAGTAAGTTTACTCTAAATTTTATTTTACCCTTCTAGTGTTGGCTGAAAGTAGAGAAGTTTTGCTGTCGTCGAACAATGTCTGAAAGCGCCGTAATGCTTCTTGTTGAGTTTCATCATGATCAAAAGTTGATAAGGCTTGAAAGACTTCTCCTCTCAAGAGTGAACTTGAATGATCTTCTTCAGATTTAGAATCCCAACCTAACCGTCTGCAAAAATAATAATAATAATAATAAGCATCTAAGCCATTCATCTGCAAAAGCAGAAACATACCTTCAAGATATGGATTCAGCATGCAAAATATTCATCAGATAGATGGCGAGTTTATTGAAAACTTCATACAGATGAAAAGTCCTCCATATCAAGATATAAGTATGGTTATCCTTACTCCGCAGAAAACTTGAGGAGGCTGATAAAATATTGTTTCAACTCGTTCACTGAATCTGGGATGGCATCACTTGAGATTTTCAGAATATTATAACAAACCTGTCATGTAAAGATAGTATGACATCATCTTCCCATGGATATCTGGTGAAGTTATTAAGAATAGTATAATAGATAGAGTTATTTGTCCTTACATCAATGAGTTTTGATACAATAACATAGTCAACCTCCTTTCTATAAACATTCATCAACAAAAGTAAAGATGAAAGTGGCTGTTCACAAGCCTGGCAAAGAGCATTTGCATCATCCAAAATGCCTGAAAAAGAGTAACAAAAGGATTTGAATGAACCACCAGATATTCAAAATTAAACTAATCATATCCCACTGAATATAATACGCTGACAATCATAAATTGCTATTGACATGTCACTTGCACATTGTACACACCGAATTTATCTGTGGCTAGCAAGCAATTGTTTTGTATGGCTTTCCTCAGTCGAACTGCAAGCTTATCTTCATAATTTGCCCTATAGAAACCACTTTGATCAACATTGACTTTAACCCATAAATTTTGGTCACTCTCCTCCTCATGTTCCTCTTTGCTTGAGCTTAGACTGTCACCAATAGTTTGAACCAGTTCAGATATATCCACCCTTCCCAGGCTTGTCTCCAAAAGGAAATTTTTCCTTACTTTGTACGAACCGATAGATAGGGTTATGGGAACAATCCATTGCCCTTCACCTTGAGCACCAGATAAAAGGAATTGTGACTGCAAATCCAAATGTCCCATTAGGGTCACTCCAATAGCAAGCAATTATGTTGAAGCAACCCAAAGAGAGATAGAGATAGAGAGAGAGAAGTCATGTCTAACCATTTGAGACATGCTACTTTTGAATGCAACTTCATTATACCTGTTTGAATTCCAAAATATGATCATTTAGCTTAACACTAATAACTGGATATCCTGTCTTCTTTGTCCAAGTGTTCATCATTGAGTTCACTTGCACACCTGATTCCTCTGAAAGAACAGTCCATAGATCTTCTGTCCTTGCATTTTTCCCTTGATATTTTCTTATATATGTGCTTAAGGATTTCTGGTTGGACAATCAAATATTGAAGTCAACGGGATAACCTCAGAAACTACAAAGTACAAACTACTAACAGCAAGTTGAACGGATACATTTCTCTCAATTTCTTCCATTAAAACAACTAATATAGAATAACTTCATGTTAACAATCTTGTTACCAAATAGGCAGAGGAAAGATTATTTCTATTTCAAACGTAACAAGATTTATGGCATCCAAAAAGATATACTGTTGTGGAGAGCAGATATCCATACTTTTGAAGTGGAGCTCAAGTCAGGATAACAGGTATTTTGGAAAATAAATTTTCAGAATCAAACTAATAGAGAGAACAATAGAACATTTATGGATAAGTAGTAAAAGAATATCTGAAGGTAATCCAAAAATTCTTTTGCTTCTAAATCAGCTATGAAGGTAGCTTGGCAGTCCTATACAGCAATGTAAAAGCTACCAAGGAGAAATAAATACATAATAGAAAGAAACATTTGCATAAAGGTTCCTGTACGAAGTCTTACATTAAACAAAATGCAAATTTCCATGTAAATTTAGAAGTTATGCAAGCTTAAACAGAAACAGCTTAGTCACCTGAAATATGTCATCACCAAGATAACCTTGCAACATTCTTATAACAGTCGATCCTTTTTTATAGCTAACAGCATCAAAGACTTCAATAACTGAACGTGCAAGGTGGATTTCTACCTGAAAATACACCAATCAGAAGTAAATCGTGTCACTAGATTGCTTGGTGCAGTTATACTTGACAGTCTGTCTGCAACACTATTTCATTTTCCTTTAGACGGAGAGGTACAAGACAGAAACTAATAGTAAAGGATTAATAAGTGGACTGTTCTACTTCTATGTCAGAAATATGGTATTGTCCTCTATTTTTCTTCTCTGTTTGCTTAAATTTAGCTATTTTTACTTCATTAGATTAAATTACCATTTTTGTCCATAAAAGAGGCAATGTGTCTCAATTCAGTTCCTAAAAGATGCAATTTATCTCAATTTAGTCCCTAAAAGATACAATTTGTCTCAATTTAATCCTTAGAAAATTTTCTGACAATTATGTTAATGGAAAATTCCAGGAACTAAATTGAGATAAATTGTATCTTTCAAGAACTAAATTTGATATTTCCATCTTTCAAGGATTAAATTAAGACAAACTGCATCTTTTACGGACTAAATTTAACATTTTCATCTTTTAGGGACTAAATTGAGGCAGACTGCATCTTTCAAGGACCAAAATAGTAATTTACTCTTATTTTGTGTAGCAGTACTTTGATGAAGTTCATTGAGTGGTGCCCTCTTTGAAACAGTGAAATATAGTACACTGTTTCTCCAAGTTGAGTTTATTACAACGGCTAATGATATAAATGTTCGAATGTGTCCTAAAACATATTTCAAAAATACCATAGATAACCATAATTCCTTACCTCAATCGGATGTGATGTTTCCAGTGCATCCATTCGTAAACCACCAGCAGCTTGTAGAAGGAATTGAGTCCATATATTCCACTCTGGAAATAATATGTTGGTAGCCATATAACTTACCTGGAAACATAATAGCAAACATAAAGATACTTTATTGTGCAATGGTTATAATTTAAATCCAACAGGTTAAGAGAATCATAATTACCCATGTTGCAAAACCTTCATTAAGCCATAAATGAGTCCACCATTCCATAGTTACCAGATTTCCAAACCATTGATGAGCTACTTCATGCGCTGTGACAATTGTTATCTAAGGGAGCAGGCAAGAACTACAAGATAAGGTTTACCTCCAAAGAAAAAGCAGCTTTTCACTGCAAACAGAGCAGAAATTTAAAGCATGACTATGTCTGTAACATACTATTTGCTTCTTAGCAACAGTAGAATGCAAGTCATGGTAAAGCAGTTCATTTTCGCGGTAGATGATCAAACCATAGTTCTCCATGGCTCCACCAGAAAATTCAGGAACAGCAACGACATCCAGCTTGGGCAGTGGATAAGGCACTGAGAAGTACCTAATCACATCACAAATTAGGTTAACTAAAATTAATGGCAGAAAGAAGACTACAATAGGAGGGAGAAGAGAAAAGAAAACTTGTAATGTCTTGAACCAAGGAGAAAACTATTGTCTCTTGGGATTATTTGCTTTAATCATATTATTGATATTATTATCTAACTTAACTATCAATAATCTAACTATAGAGAAAATTGATATATACTTCCACTTACATTGTATGGTCTACAATGTAAGTCTAGGTTAATTAACGAATTTAAGTTGATTGACTTTCCAAGCAAACACAGATTCATTTACAAAATGAGTCATGTTAAAATAAGAAGGTTGAATTTACTTTGAATATATATCTAGAGTCTTCACAGCTATATCCAAAGCAAACTTCCCCTGCTCAATCTTCCCTAATGCACAGTATAAACGAACTTTGATCCCTGCAAAAAAGTTCAAAATATAATTCTCACACACAGCATATGAGGATTGGCTTAAAAATAATCCTCACACTGCAAAAAAGCTCATTTGCATACCAGCAGTAGATGTAGCCTCAATATGATCAAATAAGCCAATTACAACAGCCACCAAATAAGTTGACATGATAGGTGATTCCTCAAAATAAACAGTCTTTAAGTTCCCATCAAGCTTTTCATTTTCAATTGGCATATTAGACAACGCTGTCAACTCTGATGGCACAGTGAGTGTTATCTTGAAGGTCGCCTGTTAAGAATTATTAAAATTAGGCTAAAATGCATAAAACTCCTCAGAACTATAGATCATGTCTAAATAACCTTTTTAGCTATAAAAAAACATGTCCTAAAACCCCCTAAACTCTGCAATTTTTGCACAAAACCCCTTTTGTTAACTTTTCCGTCCAAAACTTAACGAAATAGTAACAGGTTAACAAAATCAAGTCGTACCAAAATGCATAAAATCCTCCCCTTGAACTTTAGGTTTTGTGCAGAAAACTCATCTTAACTTTAGATCTTGTGCAGAAAACCCCATGAACTTTAGGCCTTATTTCAAAAAAAAAAACTTGAATAATTTGGCATGTCTACCTTCGATTAGGGTTTTGGATGGAAAAATTAACGGATGAGGTTTTCTGCACAAATTGCAAAGTTTAAAAAATTAACGGATGAGGTTTTCTGCACAAATTGCAAAGTTTAGGGGTTCTATATCAATTTTCATAAATGAGGGAGGTTATTTGTACATGACCTAGAGTTCAAGGGTTATGTGCATTTTAGACTAAAATTATCAAACCATTTTTCTGATTGCTGATAAAAGTAAAGAGGGGAATTTGATTCTACATACCTTCAACGCAGGCTCATCCCAGCATGGGAAACATCGCCTTGCATCCACTGCCTCAAACTGAGTAACTGCCATATTTTTCTTCACTTCTCCGTCAACATATGTGCTGGTAAAGTTATTAAGAGCAATGTCATTGAGTAATGTGTAGATTATCATTTCCAGTGGTCAAAAACAGATTCATGGTAACTGTTTTCAAATGTGAGCATATCTGTGTGAAGCATCAATTATATGACTATGGTTTTAGGGATAAAAGTCAGAAACTCTTGGGAGATACAACTTATTTGGTCGAAGGATTCTTGTGAAGATAGGTCTATTGCTTCCTTTATGTGATAGCTTGGAAGTTGGAACCTAAAACTCGGAACTCTTACTTCCATACTCCATAGTATTTGCCTATTTGGACATGGAGTGACAAGAATCATCTTATTTATTGACGAAATTTGTAGAATTTCATTAAGTCAGTGAACTGTCAAGAGGAAGATTATCTTTTGTAAAAGGATTTCTATGTAACAGGTGTAAGAGATTTTATACAGCTAGGGATTACTACTAAAAATAGTAAGTGGTTAATCTGTCGTGTCTACATTACTTGGTCCAATTAAAGAAGGCAAAAGCATGTTCCCAGACTTTACGTTAATTTTCAATTTTGTCCGTAAATAATTTTGCGGTCAACGTCTCAAAAGTTACGAGTAACAATCAATGTCGTCCCAACCTCTAATTATGTCTGAATTGGTAACAGAAAATGATACATGATACCACACATATAACTTAATGACTCGTTATTACTCATAATCTCCTGGACTCATTACTCATAATCTCCTGGACTCATTGTCATTATCTCCTTCTTCTTAATAAGAAGAAGTGAAGTTGTTTTAAATAATGAATCAACGTTAATATAAAGGAGTGACGTCGTTTTGAGCGATATTATAAATACAAAAACGTTTGCAATTCGAAACTTTGAAAATAACATTGACTGCCAAAAAATTTAGAGACAAAATTAAAAATTAATGTAAAATTTGGAAGCATAAAATCTACTTTTACTATGTTATATATTAAGGAAAAAATATCCAACAAACGTATGAGAGATGTTAATTGTTACTATGTCCTATTAATCTCTTAACTCTTTGGAAATGAATCCATTTATCTTGTCGTACCAATAAAACTCTGAAGTCTAGAAAATTTAACGTAAAAAGGGAGAAAAGAGGCACCATTTGTAGAATCCTGTGAGGTGCTCATTGAGGATCCCAGAAAACTCGATCCCCAGAACTCCTTCTCCAACGCGCAGCATTTCATCAAACACCAAGACGACTATCTCATCGTCATTACTCACAACAACATCACGCGGATAGTACTGTTGAAGAAATCAGAACCAGAAATGATTACCATAATCCAAATCCACTGAAAATTTTAATCATTATTAGTTTTTTACCTGAACATGATGAGAATCGGTGAACCAAACTCTCTGAACAACAAGCTCAAGCGCGTTCAAGACGAGAAACTTGGAGTTCTCTTTAATGCCGAGGCTAATTTGAACGGTGCCGGAAAAAGTGCACGCGGAGAGGTCAGGTTTGAGATGAAGATCGTAGCGTTTTGGAACTGCGAATTTGGGTAATTTTGTTTGAGCTTTGAATTGCTCTATGCTCTGATTCTGCTCCATTTTTTCTCAAAAATCAGAGATTAGTGAGAAGAACAGATATTTTCTGCTAAGATCTGTGCAAATTTTTCTAATATGTGGTTTGATTCAGTGGCTGTTTGACGAATGACGATGGCGGTATTTGCTTTTTCCTTTTCTTTGTTAATCAGTCAGTGGAGATCTATACTAATAAAATAAGAAGATTCAGATTTCTTTGTCTTGTAGTAATCTTGCATGTTTGACTTTAAGTTGATAATATCATTTTAGAGCCATCAGCATAAGCTTGTGTTGATTATTCAAGAACAAAATTTCCATTTTCTCTTCCTCTCTAATTCATAAATCTGAAGAAACCAGAGCAACAGTGGCTTCCCTCAGTCCAAGGCCATGTTTGTTTATGAAAGATGAAGAGGTAATGTTGGAGTGATGTGAACGAAAGCAGTACAACATTCCCATTAAGAGTAAACTCATCTTTCTTATTTCTTTTTTATTTTTATTCTCATTTCTTACCATCAACTTAGTCTTTCCATTTCCTATCCTATTCCTATTCCCGACTACCAAATATAAGTGAGTGGGTTGGAAATTACATGAGAATTTTAAAGCTTAAAAGATAGCCTCAAACTTTGATTGGATAAATTATACTTTCAAACTTCGACTTTTTGAGTAATCTTGACATTTACACTAAAAAATTAATAACAAAGAGAATTGATTGCTGACGTTATACGTGACAAAAAAATTTAACTTGTTAATACATACCGCCTCATAGTCCTTCAAAATACATAACTCTCAACCTATGAAGCACAGACACTTATACGCGATACGACACGGATACCTCGACACGCCGATTCTTAAAACTACAGGACACGACACAACATATATATATATATTTTTTAATTTCAAGAGGACACAAAATATTTATAAATATTGATAAAAGCTTCAAAAATTACAATATTCATGATGTCATATATATTACCAGAGTATATATACACAGTATATTATATATATATATATATGTATACCTTGAAGAGAAAAGTAAAAACAGAGTGTCGCAGGCGTGTCGGACACACGGACACGTGTCAGACACATCGACACACCATAGAACAGGTGTATCCATGGTTCTTAGCTCTCAACTCTTTGATATACATTAATCCAATCAATTTTTTTTGTTACGGATAATGCATGCTACATCGTTATCTATTTTAATGTTATTAGTGAAAAGAGCAAAATTGTTCAAAAAATAAAAGTTTGGAAGCTTATGACCGCAATAAAAATTTGAAAGTATATTTGAACGAAGCCACAAAATTTAAGAATACCAAAAATACTTTACACAGAGAAAAGGATTTGATATTGAGGGTGTGTTTGATAGGTGGAATGAGTGAGGGAATGAGAATGAGAATGTTGGAGGAAATAGAAATGTCATGTCAATGTAATGTGATGTGAATGAATAAAAGTGGGTAAAATAGTTATTTTACCCTTATTAAAAGTGGAAATGGAATAAAAGTAAATAAAAAAATAAAGACAAAAACATAATTTTATCAATGAAATTTATTTGATAAGAATATACGTGAGAGAGGTGAGCTTCCTTGCTTTTTCCTGGCCTGAATTTTCTTGAAAGAAAATGTGCAAATTAGTTTTGCTAAAAATTTGATAACACGCTTAAAAAACTTGGATTTTGTCTTATTTACTGCAAGAGACTATTGACATAAAACAAAGCAATAAGAGATTCAACTATGGGAATTATTTTGAAATAATTCAGGTTCTCTTTATTCTTCTATGATAACTTGACATGTATATGATTATTGGTTCTTTTTAAAAGTTTTAAACATATGTTATTCGGATTGAAAAATATGACAACAAAGATATTAAAATATATATATAGATATATATATACACACACAAATATAGTCCTTATTTTGAGCTGCCTGATGGGCCAAATAATTTCCTCATATTCATGATGAAATACAGTTAGCTCCCATGAGATTACAATTCAAAATAGACACAAGTAATATTTGCACAACATATTTCTCCCATAATCCTAACAGAAAAATGTAGAACCAAGCACTGGAACCCCAATATCTGACTTCCTTAATCTCACACAAAAATTCACCTTTCCCTTACTATGAACACTGATTTTAACTCTACAATCAGTGAATGTCCCTGAAAGATATACTCTGTAATGAACAAACAATTTTAGCTTTACATTTGTCAACAGAATCAAAGATCTCCAGAAGTAATTTATTCAAGTTCAGGGGAGACTAAATAGGCAAGTGTTTGGTCTGGGAATCCAAAAACAAGCCATTGAAGAGCTTTCCAGGTTCGTTTGTCTGGGAGCTATAGAATGCTCAACAAAGATAGTCTACAACAAAATCAATAAGCATGCTCTAACATACATAGAGCAGCGTACAGGATGCCACAAGTAAAACACTAAAACTTTGAAGCTAATAGAAAGACATTACAGTGCCTAAGTGGATAATCAGCATTGAAAATAAAGTAAAAGTAACAAAACTTGCAGTAATCTCAAGTGTGAACCTAATATTTTGGAGCCTTACTCAGCAAATACTTCTTCAAAACATCCATGACTGACCCGAAATCTGCCTTCACTTGCACCGGTGGGTTAGCGAATCGGCACGCCATGTCCTTAATATTCTTGGAATGATAATCGATTTTCGACTGTGCAAACTTCAATCCATGAGCAGTACTTACTACCACAGTCCTATCTGTAGGCTTTATAACCCCACTATTTCTCAGTTTAGTTAAAGCACTCAATGCAACCCCAGTGTGGGGACATATGAACATGCCAGTAGAATCTGCTTGAGACATAGCATCCATTAATTCTTCCTCAGTCGCTTCCTCAACAATTCCATTCGAGTTCTTCAATGCATACACAGCTCTGTCTATTGAAACAGGATCACCAATTTGTATAGCAGATGCAAAAGTAGTACTAGCCCTTATGGCCTTAAACTCCTTCCACCCTGATTTGAAGTATAAATAAAGGGGATTAGCATTTGCAGCTTGAGCACAAACAAGCCTGGGAATCCTATCAACAAGTCCTAATTCTTTACACATATGAAACCCTTTGTAAAAAGCATATATATTCCCAAGATTTCCCCCTGGGACTATGACCCAATCAGGGACTTCCCAATCAAATTGCTGCAAAATCTCAATAGCTGCAGTTTTCTGCCCCTCTAATCTCAAACTGTTCAGGGAATTCGCCAAATATATAGGCAATTCTGCCGTGACCTCGCGAATCAACTGCATACACCCATCGAAATCAGTATCAATACTCAACACAAACGCACCATTTGCTATTGGCTGCACCAATTGAGCCATGGAAATCTTGTTTGCAGGTAAGAAAACAATCGCTGGAATTCCTGCAGCTGCACAGTAAGCAGATAAAGCAGCTGAAGTGTCCCCTGTGGAAGCACAACCTACACCCACAACGGGACGATTCATTTTCCTCAATCTATTAACCTGACTTACCAACACAGTCATACCCAGATCTTTGAAACTCCCAGTGTGACTAATCCCACAATGTTTAACCCACAAATCGCTCATGCCCAGAAACTGTTTGCCATAACGCTCAGCCCAGAAGAGATTCGAGTTCCCTTCAAAGGCACTCACGATATCATCACTATCGATCTCGGGTAGAACCCATTCCTTCTTGCTCCAAACCCCGGAGCCGTAAGGCCACGTGGTCTTCCCTACGCGAGAGTCGAAAAGCGAGCGCCAGTATTCGCCGTCGTATTTCTTCAGGGCTTCCATGTCGTGCTGAACATCGAGGAGGCCACCGGATTGGGAGCGGTACACGATCTCGTCGAGGGAGTAGGACTCGGTGGAGGAAGGGTCGGCGTTGAAGGGGACGTACTTGGCGGACAATCGGTGGTTGTGAGTGGCATTGTGGCGGCGAGCCTCGTCGCGGATGTTCTCGTCGGCGGGGCGGCGGTGGTGCTTGGAAGCGGAGGAGATGGAGGAGGAGTTTTGGGATTGAGCTTTGATGGTGAAATGAGTGGGGGAGGCGTGGGATTTGGGAAGAGAAGGATTGGATTTGAGGGAGAATGGAGAACCCTGAAACAGAGAAGAAGAGGCCATGGGAAAGAGAGTCGCTTTCGTATTGGGAACAAAATGGGTTGGTTAGAGATGACAATTGTGAGAAGCGAAGCACTTTAGATCAACCCAAACAGTCGTTTATGGACTTTTTTTTTTCATTTTGGTCCTTATTTTTAAATTTTAATTTTGTTTTTCATTTTTATTAATCAATACTATTTAGTCCCTGAATTGTTGGTTAAACTACTATTTAGTTCTCGAATTTATCAAAAATACTATTTAGTCCCCAAATTTGTAACTATATCCACTATTTAGTCCCCAAACTTGACAAAAATACTATTTAATCACCGAATTTGCAACTCTGTCAACTATTTAGTCTCCTGACTGTTATCCGTTATAGTTGATAGAGTTGCAAATTCGGTGATTAAATAGTATTTTTGTCAAATTTGGGGACTAAATAGTTGACATAGTTAAGAAATTCGGGGACTAAATAGTATTTTTGATAAATTTAAAAATTAAATAGTAGTTTGACAAACAATTCAGGGACTAAATAGTATTTTGCCTCTTTATTTTTCTTTCCTTAAATAGCCTAGAAATTAATTAGTTTTATGTGAAAGTAATTTATATTTTAAAAATACATATCACTTTTTAATTTTTCATCTCTCAAAATCATATCTATTCTTTTTTTTTTCAAACCTATATATTCTAATATATTAACAAAATTAAAATGTATATGAAATATTATAATGTTGGAACTTGGAAATTACTCTATTTTATTGATTATTGATTCTTTAAAGTAAATTTATAGAAATGCAATAAGTTTTGTAAATTACGAGTTTATTCTTCGGCTACCGTTTGATCCAGAATCAAACCATGTTTACACTGTTTACTGACCTTCGATATATGTGTTTTTTTTACAGAACGGTATAAGTGTTATTACTTTTAAATTTTATGACATTATAGAGAATCAATGCTGGGGAGTTCAATCATAGAGGCAATATATCTATTAAGAAGATTGATGGAGAGATACTAGAGGTCTCATAAGGATCTATATATGGTTTTTATTGATTTGGAAAAGGCCTATGATAGAGTACCGAGAGAAGTATTATGGAAGGCTTTGGAAAAGAAAGGAGTACGAGTGACCTATATCCGAGCAATCAAAGACATGTACGATGGAGTCACGACTTGTGTGAAAACACAAGGTAGTGTTACGAAGGATTTTCCTATAACCATAGGACTACATCAAGGTTCAGCTTTGAGCCCTTACCTCTTCAATTTGGTATTGGATGTGCTCACTGAACATATACAAGAGGCAATACCAAAGTGTATGCTTTTTGCTGACGATATAGTCTTGGTTGGAGATTCCAAAGAACAAGTAAATGAAAAATTAGAGAGATGGAAACAAGCTTTGGAGACATATGGATTTCGCATAAGTCGAAGCAAAACAGAGTATATGAAATGTAAATTTAGTGGTAGGGACGTTGATTCTAGGAGTGAGGTGAAACTTGGAGATCACCCCATGCGGGAAGTCACAAGTTGTAAGTATTTGGGACGATAATACAAAATAATGGAGAAATAGAGGAAGATGTAAACCATAGGATCCAAGCAGGATGGATGAAATGGAGGAAGGTATCAGGTGTTATTTGTGATAAGAAAGTACCGCTTAAGCTTAAGGGGAAATTTTATCGCACCGCGATAAGACCAGCTTTACTATATGGTACTGAATGCTGGGCGATAAAAAGCCTGCATGAGCATAAATTCAACGTGGCAGAAATGAGAATGTTGCGCTGGATGAGTGGTCACACTAGAATGAATAGGATTAGGAATGATTATATTAGAGAGAAAGTGTGGGTAGCACCTATTGTCGAGAAATTAGTCGAAACACGCCTTAGGTGGTTTGGTCATGTACAAAGGCGGCCGAAAGAGGCTCCGGTACGTAAAGTTGGCCAAATGGAAGATAACCTAATAACTAGAGGTAGGGGAAGACCAAAGAAAACAATAGGAGAAACGATTAAGAGGGATCTAGACATAAATAACTTAACCATAGAAATGTGCAAAGACAGAACATGTTGGCGTCGCTTGATCCATATAGTCGACCCTACCTAGTGGAAAAAGGCTTTGATTGTTGTATAGCTTTCAAAAAAAATTTAGTAAATTATAATAATTTTTTACGTTTATATAATATTATTGTCCTTAATAATCAATTTACAATTATGCCCCTAGTACCTCTAATGTTTTATTTTTCTGCCAATTTAGTCATTTTCGCTAATACTATTAAAATAGTTAATTGTTTCTGCTTGGCATCACAGGTTGTAAAAAAAAAAGATGTCTGTGTTTTATTTATACAGAGTCATATTTTTCTACGATCCTAATTTTCTAATACTATGTCGTTTCAATTTAGTTGCTGATAAATGGAAATGATAAATTTAGTTTTTAAAAAATCAATTTAATCTATGAAAATAACAAATTTAATTTCTAAAAAATATATTTTATTCATGAGATATATTTACATGTATTTATATAAATTTTTACAGGTATTCATAATGGTAAAAGTTTTTGAGAAAACAAATCTCGAGTCCCGAACCTAATGGGTACTCTCTATATATTGGTTTCGCGGATATAATTTTTTGTCTCTTATTATTAGTTAAGTATTAGTCTAAGCCCATAAAGTAAGCCCACATTCAACCTATTGTCTATTAGTATAGTGAGTAATTAAAATCCTACAATTGGATAAGTTGAAGGGTTGAGAAGAGTGATGCTCATAATTTGAAAAGATATGACTGCATGAACGGTTATAAACATATATTGTTAAAATTAAAGGAATATAAATGTTAGGGACATAAATATTCAATTATGAATAGTTATAACAACTAACAAGTCATTAAGATTGTGTGAGTATAGGAATCTGAAAAGGTTTTACCTGTTCAATTTTTCCTCTATAAATAACACTTCTTCTCTCCAATAGAAATTATCTCTAATCTTCAACTTTTTCTTCTAAAAATGTGTTCAGAAGATATTATAGTTTTGCTGGCTATAATATCATGCTTTATAAATCCTGAAAGAAATCTGTCATATAAACCCAACAACAAACAAATAGTGGGGGTTGAATTTCCTCAAAGACAGTGACTATACTATCAAAACATATACTATTTTTCTATCTTAGATTAAAGAAAAAAAAATCTATATATATATATATATATATATATATATAGATAAACACATATCTATTCAGCATTAAGCTTCTTAATCTTCTCATCCACTACATCACCTCTTTAAGTACGTTTTGAAGACAAAGAAGAGAATTATGGGGCGATCTTTAAGTTGGTCCAACAGCTTTGATGTAATATGTCCACAAGGTTATAGCCACAAAAGAATTGAAACCCTCATTTTGGAACTCGATAGTTAAGTTAGTATAAAAAAACGAAAGAGAGGAAGAGACTTGAGGAATATAGGAGGAGAGAGGGAAACTTGTGATGAATAGTAGTTACTAGTTAGCGTGAAGGAAGAGAAGGGGGAGACATTTTAAGGGTACGATGATAATTTTACCTTGTTAAATTTATCAAAAAGGAATATTTGGTGTGTGTTATGATAAATGTCAATAGAGAATAATGTTTAAGCGATGTGGATTAGTATGCATTATCCATAAATATTGATATTAGATCGATTTGGCGAGATTAGTTGAGGGTAAAATTTATATGTTGTTACTTACATGTTTTTTTTAAGGTTAATTAATTAAAAAAGACATGTATCAATTTTGAGAAGATGACATAAAAAAATAGACACATGTCTTTTTTTAATTGGTTAACCTTAGAAAAAACATGTAAGCAACCGCATATAAGTTTTTTCCTATTATATTATATTTTTTAAAATAAATAATAAAATGACATGCATTTTTATACATATAAGGCGTCTATATATATATATATTGTAAGTGTACATCTATTTTAATATTAATATGTCTAATAAGTATTTTTGTTATTAGTGTCATAAAATAAAAATAATTTTAAATAATTCCAATAAAAAATAAAATATATAATGTAAAAATAAAAGAATAAGAAAATAAAAATAACCAGTAAAAAGACACAATAATAATTAAAAAAAGTTAAGAAAATGATTAAATATTCAATTTGTTATTATTGTATAATATAATAACTATTTTATATTACATTTTTTTAAAAAATGCGATCATTCATATTTGATAAAAAGAAGAGACAAAATACTATTTAGTCCTTGAATCATTGGTTAAATTACTATTTAATCCTCGAATTTATCAAAAATACTATTTAGTCCCTAAAATTTGTAACTATGTCAACTATTTAGTCTCCGAATTTGACAAAAATACTATTTAGTCCCTGAATTTGTAACTATGTCAATTATTTAGTCCCCAAACATAGCAAAAATACTATTTAATCCCCGAATATACAACTTTGTCAACTATTTAGTCTCTTGACTGTTAACCGTTAGAGTTGGCAGAGTTGCAAATTCGGGGATTAAATAGTATTTTTGCCAAATTTGGAGACTAAATAGTTGACATAGTTACAAATTCGGGGATTAAATAGTATTTTTGTCAAATTCAGGGAATAAATAGTTGACATAATTACAAATTTTGAGGACTAAATAGTATTTTCGATAAATTCGAAGACTAAATAATAATTTGACCAACAATTCAGGGACTAAATAGTATTTTCCCTCTATAAAATAATTTCAAAAAAAAGAAAAAGAAAACTATATATAAGATGTGTTTAAACTTTAAACCCTAAACCCTGCCGGAATACATACCCTGTGAAGTCCTGCGTTTCTCAACCCTGAGACTCGGAGTGAAGCTGACACAGAGAAACCCTACGTCTCGAATTGGGTCTCCCGAATATTGGGTAGCTGTCGTTAAACCGGAAAATTAATTTGCAAACAAGCGGAACATCTTTTGCTGTTAATTTGTTTCTTTGGGTACTTCTTACTTTGTTTTGGACAATACATGCAGGTTGAAGCAAAACGGAGAAAGAGCTTCTAACTTGGAAATTATAATCTTTATTGTTTCTATCAAAAAATTAATCTTTATTACATATATATATATTTATATATACTGTTTTAACTAAATACTTTGATCACATATAGAGAAGTATTTCAGATTCCAATGGCGATTGACGGCAGTTTTAGTCTTCATTCATCGGTTGAGAGGTTTCTTGATCGTTTTCCAAAGCTCCAATCTTGTCAGCAGTTTGATTCCCTTGCAAAGAAGGTATAGATTATGTTTCAGTTGATGGTTGAGAAGCATGACGCAGAAAAGAGATATCTAAAATATGTAGTGTCTAAATGCATTGATTTTTTTCTGCAGGGACACTTGGTTACTGAGGAGGAAGTTGTGAATGCTTTAGTGGGGGTCTTTCTGCACCCTTCTTACACTATTCCATTGATGGGATGCTTCTGCCCAATTGCACGAAAAATTGCTGATAAAGCTATTACCCTACTTCGTCTTGTGCCAAATTTAAGGTCTAATGCTCAGGATACTATCATGGAAGATGATTTTGTTGAAGTTTCAGATGAAATTGTGAATGTGATTGAGTTCTATAGCCAACGTGGAAGGGGTCTAGATCTTCATGAACTTGCCTGTCTAGCCTTCTGTCGTGCTCTCGACATGGCTCCTTTTCTACTGAGGTTGGATTTTCCTGTAAAACTTCAGATGCCGTATTTTGGTGTGGCAATTTGGCAATGGAGATATATTTGATTCTGAATCTGGATTATAGATATATTGAATATAGTTATTTTGGATTATGCTTATATATACGTTGGACTGAACAAAAAATCTAATGAAAATTTTGGTTTTAAATAAAATTTCTCTTATTATTGGAAATATTTTTCAATTTAACATTCTTAAGAAATTAGATGTTCAGTTGATCGGATTGAAGATAGTCTTATAAGGGAAGATCAAAGGAAACAATTGGAGAAACTATTGGGATGGATTTATCTATTAATAATCTAGCTATAGAAATTAGCAAAGAAAGAACATGTTGGTGTTTGATTTTGATCCATATAACCGATTTCACTGGGAAAAAACTTTGTTGTTGTTGTAGCTTTCTTAAGAAAACTACTCATTAAATGGAAAAAAAGCTAAAAGAAAGAGAAAGAAGGGGGAACCTCTTTTTCAATTCTTGTATTTCCTGCATCAATAAACTATAAAAGTATTGATTATCAGGAGATGATCTTCAATAAATATTTCTCCTATATTCAGAAACACACATCATAATGTCTCGACTCTTGGCTATTCTGGATCTTTGAATAGTTATAGGATATATAGTGGTGTGTTTACTAATCCTAGTGCTGTTTTGTTATCTTTTTTTGCTGATTGCTTTTTATATAGTTCTTTTTATAATATTATGTGATTAATTTGGCTATTTGGTGCAGTTCTGTATTAAACTACTTCAAATTTGCTCCTTCTCCATTTGAACGATTTTCAGTGAAACAAGCTATCCCATCTACCAGGGTTATGGTCAGTAGAAGTTTTGCTGCGCATAGTTTCCTTTGCGCTCAACCTATGAATCCATTTAGGGTTATGCTTTTGGGTGTGTTATTATGTTGTGTCCATTTTTTCAGGTTGGAACCCATGAACTGCTTATTGCCCGAATATCATACCACCTCCTTATGATGAAAACTGAAGTTTTCTCAAAGCTCTGGAACTGGTCTTGTTTCATGGACATCTTGGAAGAGCCTCCTAGCATCAGTGAATGTGTGGCGGTTGAAACAACAGACTTGATTTGGTGTGGGGTACAGATAGTAACCATCGTGTTCAAATTGAGTTATAGGGCCAGTGAAAGCTTGAATATTGGAGCTGAAGAAGCATCTAAATGTCTGTTGCGGTGAGTAGTGTTTACTTTTCTTCAGCTGCATGTTGTAATCAAAATGCAATCCAGGTTACAGTACAAGCTACATCTTTCTGTTTCCAGATGGGAAGCATTCTGTCAGGACACATCAATAGAGAAAGCAGGATTGTATTCCAGGCCGGTGGAGCGAAATATGCCTGGTTCTCCAGATAGAAGCTTTGATTTCAATCAAGAGAACTGTTTAAAGTCCTTTGGTCTTGATGATGTTCAGTCTGTTAGTTCTCCAAAGCTTCATGGAGTTGAGCCACCTTTGAGGAGTCAAAGGCTTGCCACATGGTACAACTTATTTTAAGTTGATTGAATCACTCCTTTATTTTTTCTTCTATTTAATTTTCATTTTAGTTGTGATTTTAACTTGAATATTATTTATTTATTTATTTATTCTTGCTTACCTATAACTGTTATTGGGCCTTAAATTTCTTGAACCTTCTTGTTTGGAGAAGTATTTCTTAAATGCTTTTTTGAGTCATATTTGGTTTATGTTTTGTAGCTCCTCATGAGTAAGTTCTACCGGTGTACTCCTTGTCTTGTATGGATTGCCCCTCATTTTGTTTCTATTGTGATTTTAGGGACGATATATCTAGAAGTAGTACATTCATATTGACGTCAGCAGTGAAAAAAAGTTTTGAGAGGGTCCTGTTGGCAGTGAGTCAGAAGTGGCCTGTTCTTTTATATGGTCCTTCTGGCTCTGGAAAATCTGCTCTCATTGCTAAGCTTGCACAGTATAGTAAAAACCAAGGTATGTCAAGATACTTTTTTTTTTCCGCTACGAAGGTATGTCTAGACCAACAAGTCTTCTTTTTTATTAGTTATCACTTTTCGTGTTTTATCACTCAGCTATAAGATCATATATTTCTATTTGTTTGGTAAATTGTCATTACATGCTCAATGGAGATGATAAATCTGGATCAACTGTCTTCTTATTTTTGTTCTAGATTGGACTCATTTCATGTTTGCACTTGTTATTCAAATTTAATCTTACTTATGAAGTCAAATACTCAAATACAATTAATAGAAGAGAGCATGGGGAAGTTAGCTGTTATGATGTCCTCTTGGATTGCGTCTGTTATGAACTTGTTAGTTGTAATCTACTTATCTGATTTACTTGTTTCTTAATCTGCTTTTCTGTGTGTGTGTGTTCTCTCATTATTCTTTCATGTTTGCTGTGCATTGTTGTTTGTGTTGTGAATCTTGTGATCATGGGCTTTCACTTCAAAAATTTTCATGCTCTAATCCTCTTTGCAGTTCTATCTATCCAGATGGATGATCAAATTGATGGTAGAACATTGGTTGGAGGTTATGTCTGTACAGATAGGCCTGGAGAATTTAGATGGCAGCCTGGGTCACTTACGCAGGTTTTTTTTACTCCACTCTTGCTACCTTATCTAGTTTTATGTGGATTGACATATGTTGTGATGCCAGATTGCCAGTACATACGTTTTCTGGAAGAGTCTTGTTTTATCTTTCTGTACTATCTGTTTTGTAGGCTGTGCAGAATGGTTTTTGGATTGTTTTTGAAGATATTGACAAAGCACCACCTGATGTACATTCTGTTTTAACTCCTTTATTGGAAGGTACTGGCTTCTTTAAGACCGAGCATGGGGAGGTAATTTATTTGCACTTTGACATCTTGTCTTTGCTGATTTAATGGTTATATTAATTTGCTGGTTGTGTTGTAAGCTAAGCAGTGATGCTTAGAGTTAAATGAAGTTCCTTTTTGTTTAAATTGTGGGTTGTCTACTTGCTTTTAGGATAATTAGTTTGGAATTTGGAGGTCCTAGAGAACATTGGGTGTGTCCTTTTACCTTGGAAATTTTTTTCATCATATATTTTATAGACCCTAGAAAGGATAAGTTCAACCTTAGTTGAAACATGCCTTAGGTGGTTTGGTCATGGAGGCTCCTATATGTAGAGTTGACCAAGAGGTAGGAGAAGATCAAAGAAAACAATAGGAGAAATTATTAGGAGGGATTTAACTATAAATAATCTAACTATAGAGTAAAGACAAAACATGTTGGTGTCGCTTGATTCATATAATCGACCCCACCTAGATTGGAAAAGGCTATGAATAAGGTTGCAAAAATTGAGGCATTGTGATTCTATTGTGTTTGGTTCAAGAGGAATTCTTGGATTTCCACCTATGTCTTATTGGCCTTACATATGTTATATAATTGTGTTCATGGTCACTCATAGGTACTTTGCTCCTGGTCTTTTAATGGGCAAATCATAATGATGCTGAACCAAAGAGAATATAGGGATAAGAGAGAGATGAGGGCTGAGAGAGGCATGATAAGCAGCTAGCTTATTCAATATTCATGGTGAATCCTCAATTATAGCTGCACCCTAATATATACAGCCCAAGAGATAAAAATCAACATAAATAGCAGAAAACTATTAGAATTAAGAAGTTTTAATAAAACAATTTATGGGCCTTCAGTATAAGCTTTTGAGTCGAAGTGGTCCTTCACATGGTATTAGAGCTTCTATGACCAAATGGTCAAGTGTTCGATTTGTGACAACCTCATTCATAGATGAAGGAAATTTCATCACAAAGCATGTGGGCCTGGACTTTATCCATACTTTAACCCCAAAAGGCTTTCATGTATTGGAGGTGTGTTAGAAATTATAACCAAAAAAATTCATGGGCCTTTGCTTAACAGCTTAAGCTTTTGAACTGAATTGGTTCTTGATAAAAAGTAAAAGGAATATAATGCATATAAATAGCTCGAGATAACCTTAAAAATCATCCCCTATACTTCTTTTTAATGCGTAATGAGCTTTTCATTGTGTAGGGGAATTCATGTCACTTATCCTCCATGTAATTGTATTTCTTATAAAATTTATTCTTTTCATTTAATGTTTGGGTATAGAAGATATTTCATTAAAATGAGGTAAGGGAATAGATGAAAGATGGGAGGATGACACATGCTCTTTAAAGAAACAAATGGAAACATGTAGATAGAATAAAAATAAATCCATGGTCATTAGTTAAATCCATGGTCATTAGTTTAAGACATCCCCTTAAAAAACCATTGGCCAAATACTACTAAGAGGGAGGGGAAGTTACTTATTTCTAGCATTACTTCCAGTCCGAAGTTGCCAAATTGCTTGACACAGCCAAATTTGTTAGTGCATTTTTGTTTGCCATCTTTTACTTGAAGGAAGTGAAAAGAAGAAAATTTCAGAAGTCTGATTGATTGATGTACATTGTATCCAATGTGGTACTCTATTCTTTGGCCATTGATTCTTGAAGCATCACAATAAATTTGCAGGAAATAAGGGTGGCAGAAAGTTTCAGAATGTTTTCAACTATTGCAACTTCCAAGTTTGAGATTTCTCAGAGTGCAGGTTTTTGACTTTTCCCCCTTCTAATTTCTATTCACTATATTGTCGTTATTTCTTATAATGACTTTTTTAAGTTTTAATGAGTATGTTTATTTTCTTTATTTTGCGATACATCTCACAATGCTTAGTTGTTTATTGTATCAAAAAAAATGTTTAGTTGTTTATTGTATCTACACATTTAACAGTTCAGAGTGCTAAAAAGGAAATCCTAATATATTTGTATAGGATTTGAGTTTAGATAAATTCTTAGTGATAATGGCCGTTTAATTTGTGTTATGTGGGACAGCAGTCCAAATGAAAAACTTAACCTTAGAGTGGTCATTGGATTTCCAAAAGGAGTTAACTGAGCTCTGAATGAAGGAGTAATTAGATATAGCGGAACTACAGGTTGACTCACCTGAGGAGTCTAATGCCAAATCCTATAATTCACTCATGAAGAGCCATAAATAGAGTCAATCGAACCAATGGGTGATTCTAGTTCCAACGTTTTTTTAAAAGAAAAAAAGAAAAGTAAAGGGAATTCTAAGAAACGGGAAAATTATGGAGAAAATCAAAACTACTAGGAGTATGTTTAATAAAGACAAGGATGGTATGAGAGAAAGAATGATCCTTAACTCATTAGTGCTCCCTAAATTGACCATGAAAAACTGTCCCCAATTATTAAATAAGCTATAAGCCTTGTGAATTGAGTCACTAAAATAATGAATTTGTGTATGTTTTTGTTGCTGTATTTTCTTTCTGTGTTTTCTTAATGTATGAAATAAAAGAATAATAGTGTTGTATTGGAAGGTCGATGTTCACTTGGTGTCCTTTGGAGAAGAGTGATGATTAGGCCTCCAGATAATGAAGACTTGCGAAATATACTCAAAGCTTGGTATTCCAATTTGGAGCCTCTTGTTGACAAACTCATAGGTATTCACATGAACTTATGTTAAAATCTACTTTTACTGGTTTTTTTAAAACTTAAATACAAACTGACTCCTCATTATTTTTGTCTTGCCACAATTATCTATGGCAGAAACCTTTGTAAGGGTTAACTCCACTTGCATGGTTCAGACTGCGGGTTTCCACTCTGGAAATTCTGCTTCTGATTATCTCAGCAGGTTCTCATTGAGGTAACTAAAGAGATTATAGCCTTCCTTTGCCCCGTCTTGTCCAATTTCTTCAACTTATGTAGCTTTTGATATTCCATGGCAGGGATCTCCTTAAATGGTGCAAGCGCATTGCGGGTTTGGGTTTTAGCTATGATGGACGTTGCTTATCAGAGTACCAATTTTATTCCATGTATAAAGAGGTCTGTTTTTATTTGTGATTTCTACTTTTTTTTTTGTTTCTGAATTCTGGTGGAACATTTAATAGTTACTTTATGTTTACTTATCATCTTGTATACCAGGCTGTTGATATTTTTGCAGCCTTCTCAACTTCACCTAAACACCGGTTGTCTATAATGAAAGAAATAGCAAAGTTGTGGGCTGTGCCAGTTTCAGCTGCTGAGACCTTGTATCCTCGTGACAAACCTATAATTCAGGTTTACTTTGTTAAAACCTGCAATGGACATGTGCTTATGTTATTTGGAAACGTCAGCTTCTCATTGTTTGTTGTGAACTGCAGGATTCTATCACTGATTTAAGAATAGGCCGAGTTTCCCTTCAGCGGACTACAAAAGCTGTAAGTGTAGTCTATTGTCAAATTAAATCATAGAAGTTCTTATAATGTGAAAAGTCTCATCTTTCCTTGGCAATACTTTAATGTTTCTTATGCAGTTTAATGAAAATAGAAGACCTTTTGTTGAGATCCGTAGTTCTCTGCATGTTCTTGAGCGCATAGCGTGCTCTGTCAAGTATAATGAAGCTGTACTCTTGGTGGGGGAAACTGGTACAGGGAAGACTACACTTGTTCAAAATTTGGCTTTAAGATTTGGTCAGAAGCTTACAGTTTTGGTATGTTCCTTTCATGCTCTCTGTCTTAAATATTTCCGGAATTCTGGCACTAGAAAGTCAAATTTCAAGCAAGGTTGACTGATATGATACCTTGTTTTATTCCAGAATTTAAGTCAACAAAGTGATGTTGCCGACTTGTTAGGAGGATTTAAGCCTATGAATGCACAATTTGTTTATTTCCCTCTTCATAAGGAGTTTAAAGATCTCTTTTCCAGGACTTTTTCTGTGAAGGTATTTCTTATTTCAAAATTTGTGGTGTTTGGTAGTGTGTGATTTGGTAAAAGGCTTTGATTGTTGTTGTTAGTGTCTCTAAGTTTTTTTTGTCTCTTTCTGCTGTTCAGGAAAATATGAGTTTTCTTACACAGCTAGAAAAACATCTAACTGATAAGAAATGGAGAATGCTTCTAAAAGGATTTCAAAGAGGAGTTGACATTTTCCGGAGGTCAGTTGAACTCGAAAGAATGGGCTCTGCCAAAAAGCGGAAAAAACCATTAGACGAAGAGAAAATTCAAGCTTGGGAGAGATTTTCTTTTGAACTTCAGAGTGCATATCAAAGTGATCCATCTTCTGGGATGATGTTTTCTTTTGTAGAAGGAAGTTTTGTAACTGCACTAAGAAATGGTGAGTGGATATTGCTTGATGAGGTAAATTTGGCTCCTCCGGAGACCTTACAGAGAATTATTGGGGTATTAGAAGGTGAGAATGGGGCTTTATGTTTGGCAGAAAGAGGTGATATTGATTATATTCACCGTCATCCAAATTTCCGGATATTTGCTTGCATGAATCCAGCAACAGATGCTGGGAAGCGTGATTTACCCTTATCTTTAAGGAGTAGGTTTACTGAGTATTTTGTTGATGATGTTTTGGATGATGATGATTTAAGTCTATTTATTAATCAGTTTATCAGTGATGGCCATAAGGATAGGGAACTTGTAAATAAAATTTTGTGTTTCTATAAGACATGCAAAGTGGAATCTGAAGAGAGGTTGCAGGATGGTGCAAATCAGAAACCTCAGTACAGTTTAAGGTCCCTTTACCGTGCGCTGGAATATACAAGGAAAGCGGAGAGAAAATTTGGATTTCATAAGGCATTATATGATGGTTTTTGCATGTTTTTCCTCACATTGTTGGATGGGCCCAGCGCTGAAATAATGAAAAAGAAAATATTGTCGCTTTTGTTAAGCTCAAGTTTGCCTCCTCCGCATGTACCTTTTGATCAATATTTATCCTCCTGCAAATCTGATGCTTACTTGGGGAGCTATGTTCTAACTAAAAGTGTTAGAAAGCATCTTGGGAATTTGGCTCGTGCAGTTCTAATTAAGAGATATCCTGTTCTTTTACAGGGACCCACATCTAGTGGGAAAACCAGTCTTGTACAGTATCTTGCTGCACTAACGGGTCATGAGTTTGTAAGAATCAATAACCACGAGCACACTGATTTGCAAGAGTATCTTGGTTCCTATATAACTGATGCTAGGGGAAAACTTGTTTTCAATGAAGGTGTATTGGTTAAAGCGGTACGAAATGGTTACTGGATTGTTTTAGATGAGCTTAACTTGGCTCCCTCTGATGTCTTGGAGGCATTGAACCGGTTACTTGATGATAATAGAGAGCTTTTTGTGCCTGAACTGCAAGTAACCATTCAAGCACATCCAGACTTCATGCTTTTTGCCACTCAAAATCCACCTACTATTATGCTGGGCGTAAAATGCTGTCTCGGGCATTTCGCAATCGGTTTGTAGAGATTCATGTTGGTGAAATTCCAGATGATGAGTTGAGCACAATATTGGAGAAGAGATGTGAGATACCTCAAACCTATGCTAAAAAATGGTTGAAGTTATGAAGGATCTTCAGTTGCGCAGGCAGAGTAGCAGAGTTTTTGCTGGTAAACATGGTTTTATAACTCCTCGAGATTTGTTTCGTTGGGCTGATCGTTACCGAAGATTTGGTAAATCATACGAAGATTTGGCCAAAGATGGCTATTATCTTTTGGCAGAAAGACTACGAGATGACAATGAAAAGTCTGTTGTTCAAGAAGTTCTTGAAAAACATCTTCGGGTTAAATTAAACAGAAATAATATTTATGATCAGGTATGTACCCTTTCTGTGTTTTTTCTGCACAGCTATCATTAATTGTGGAGAGTAGTTACAATTCACTGATTGTCTGCACCCTTCTTTTTTGTATATATTTTGTGGCTCTTAAAGCATTAATTAATTTATATGTAATCAATATCTAAACAAATTTTGATAGTAGTGGTGAATAGAAGGTTGCGTTGTTTACTTATTAACAATTGGACTGGAACTTGCGTATTATATATATGCGAGAGTCTGTGGTTAAATGTTCTATGCGAATTTTGTCATGTATTTTTTTTTAGTTTAAGCCAATTGCCCTTCTAGAATAGATTATTGTTTTTGTTTAATGTTGAGAACAGATTGTGTAACCTGAATATAAATTCTGAATCACTGTGATTTTCTATGTATATTGTGTACTAATTATATATCTGTACAGTTTAGGATGGTTATACTTGCTTGGTAAAAGTATTGAAAGTTGGTCAATAAGTGTATCTTAAAAACAAATTTCCGATGATATTTCAGGGAAAGCACCCTTCCAATTTGTTTGCTGGTGCAGGAGGTTCAGAAAGTCTTGAAAGGTATCAACTTGTTATCCCTTTTCCCCAGGTCCAAAATTATGGGTTCCCTGATCAGTCACTGATGCTCTTTCTATATGGCAGTTTTATTTTCACTAAAAGCATGCTGAGGTTGTACTTCCTAGTGGAGCGCTGCTATGAATTGCGTGAACCTGTGCTACTTGTTGGGGAAACTGGTGGAGGGAAGACTACTGTCTGTCAGCTCCTAAGTGCTTGTTTGCAGTTGAAGTTGCATATCTTGAATTGTCATCAGTACACAGAAACATCTGATTTTATTGGGGTTGGTTGTCTGATAGTGTCCAGTTCTTTAATTTATTCTTCGAAAGAGTTCTAAGTGCAATATGTATTATTATCATGTGATGAAACACTTACTAGAACAATGTGTATCAGGGGTTCCGTCCTATTCGAGAGAGGTCTAGACTGATGGCCAACTATAAAGAGATAGTGGAACACTTGAAGAAGCTAAAGGCTTTTACCAGTTTTCCTCAAGGCCATGTGAGTGTTTGTTGTTTGTTTTTGTTTTTATCCCTTACCTATGAAGAACTTGAGTTCACAATTGTGAATATAAATGATCCTCAGATTTGTTCCATTATATATATTTTTTCTTTTAGAGGGTTGTTTTTGGTTAACAAGTGCTTTTTTTACAATGGTTCTGTTCCCTTTCTATTATTTTCTTCTAAACCTATTTTGTTCATAAAGCATTGCTAATTTGTCACTTTTTGCTGCAGTGTGTTTCTTCGGACATAGAGCAAGCTTCTTCAACACTTGATTTGCTAAATGGTATAATAAAGAAATATAAAGAAGGCCAAATTTGTTGTGCTGATGTCACTGCAGAGGATCTTAGTGCTTTTGAGCAATTTAAACTGGACCTTGATGAGTTACATCAGATATGGCAGAGTATATTTGTGTGGCAGGATGGGCCACTTGTGAAAGCAATGAGAGATGGTGACCTCTTTCTTGTGGATGAGATATCTTTGGCTGATGACAGCGTGCTTGAGAGATTGAATAGTGTATTGGAGCCAGAAAGGAAACTAGTAAGTAACTATCTTTGTATCTAAAGACCATTCTAGTGAATGCTTTTAATATCTCCAACATTTTTCCTCATGTGAAAGCAGTTCAAGCTTGAAGTGGAGAAAAGTACAGTTTTGTTGCTTCTAGTAACTTGCTGCTTAAGCCAGTTTATTGCCGTAGTTTTATATCTAGCTTCATAACTAATGATATCAAATAATAATTTCATCTTTTTCTTCTTATATGCTTCAATGATTGTTGAACAACCTATCACTTCTGTAGGCTATGTGTTACCATGCAAGAGGGAGTGTTAAAGGATAATCAGTTTATTATTATTACGAGGATTTTGATAGTTATTATTGTCGCTAGGAGTTGATTTATTACTATTTTTTTTTCTTGCAATTTTGGTTTCTTCATGCAGTCTTTGGCTGAGAAAGGAGGGCCTGATCTGGAGAATATTACTGCTCACTCAAATTTCTTTGTTCTTGCGACTATGAACCCTGGTGGTGATTATGGTAAGAAGGAGTTATCTCCAGCACTACGCAATCGTTTCACAGAGATATGGGTTCCTCCCGTCCATGATCTGGATGAGCTTCGAGAGATTGCTTTGACAAGGTACCATTGAGTTTTAAAGTTAAAGGATGAGTGCTTATGTCAATTTTTGTTTATGTCTGTTACACTTTTTTTTTTTCCAGAATTTCCAAGGTTAAAGTTGCAGAAAACTTGGATCCTTTTTATGAAGAAAAACTTTCAATCATGGACATTATTGATGCTATGTTGGGTTTTTGGGAGGTATGCTATCTGTAGATTTACCATTGAAGTCATTATTTCTGTTATCTTACTTGCTTCCACTTACTTTCATGTTCTTGCAAAGCCTATCATTTGCGTCATTCATGTTCAATCATGTATGATGATTTTACACCTATTTTACAATCATATTCATGTTCATATCTATTGTATTGGATGATTCATTTGATACTTTTTCACTCTTATGCTTTCCAGTGGTTCAATCAATTGCATCCAGGAAGAATGCTAACTGTGAGAGATCTCATTTCTTGGATTGCTTTTTTTAATGTGACGGAAGAAAGCTTAGGACCTGAATATGCAGTTCTTCATGGAGCGTTCCTTGTTTTGCTTGATGGATTAAGTCTAGGTATATCTTGTTTGGTATACAGTTATAGAATTGGCCATGTTGGATTCTTTTTGTGTTTTTGTTTTTGTTTCTAAACAGAACTCATAAAATAGTTTTGAGAACTGAAGTTCGGTTTGAAAACTCTTCCTGAAACAATTTGAAATATGTTTTATATGAGTTCATCTGGATATAAAGAAGTCTTATTTATATTTTATTAAAGAAAAAATGATTAATCTTGCTGTTAACTAGTCTGTAAGTTTATTTACAGAAACTATAGAGAATGGAACACAAGAAAAGAGAACAGCTTTGAGCTGTTTTCTGTTTTCTGTTAAATGCAGAAGATAGAAAATATAGTTTTAAAAACTGTACATAAAACAGTTATGTCGAACAAAAATTTTTGTTTCTCAAAACTCAACAGTTTTGAAAACAAGAATCAAATGTGCTCATGTTTTCTCTATATCTGTTCTTATTTATTTAATGAATCGAGTATTTATGAATGGTTTCTTCTTCTTCTTCTTCTTCTTCTTCTTATTATTATTATTATTATTTACATTTTCTATCAAAAAAAATTATTATTATTTACATTTGGTTTCGTATTGATAAACTAATTTCTACTTATATTTTTTTTATCACAATGATATCTTTGTTTTGAAAGTATTATTAATTTTATGTTGAGTTCCCTGTGTCTTTTGTTATTTTTATTTTTTAATCAATATGAAGTCCATGGGTGCTTCTTGTTTCAAGCTAAACTCGTACCAGGTACATACCTGGTACCATTCCTTTTTGGGTACTCTGGGTACGTACAATGATATTTTGGTTTACATAAATTATCTACAGTTACATGTCGTCGTATCTTAGAACATATAGATTCGGAATCTAATGGTTAATATTTGTCTCACAAACTTGTGTTTATGGAGTTTCTGTGCCGTTCCACAAAATTTTACATTATGGTCCCACCTAGATTCCCGAAACACTAGCATACAACTGTATCAAATATGCACCCTACATGTTTTGTTGATATGCATGGATTGTTATGTATGTCTTGAAGTTTGATGGGTCACTATGATTTAGTTTCCTCTTTCTTTTAACAATTCTTTTTAACAACTAACAGGTACTGGTATTGCAAAAACTGATGCTGATGAGATTAGGGAGAGATGCTTATCTTTTCTTCTACACAAGCTGAGGGTATAATTTTTTTTCCCTTTACTTATTTACAAAATAACAATGTTTAAAAAATTGAACTGGCCAATGAACCTAAAAGGGGATTAGTTCACAGTTAAGTCATCTGACTGGGGTTCAACTGTGATTGAACCAGAATTTTAAATGTAATTTTTTTATAAATTTATTGTTAAAGATATTATTAAAGCCAATCCTGAGCCTTCGCTTGACAGCTAAGTTTTTGGATTGGAATGGTTCTTGACATGGTGTAAAGGCCTCTATGACTAAGTGGATGTGTGCTCATCCGTATTTCCCTTCATTTTCTTCATTAAAAACATCAAGATTCAGAACAAGCTGCAGTTTTTCTATGTTTTGTCCATGCTTCTGTTCAAAGGGCTTTCATGTGAGTGGCCATGTTAGAGATGTTAGTTAAACCAGTCCTGGACTTTCACATAGCATCTTAATTTTGAGTTGAAGTGGTTCTTGACATGTATAAAAAAAAAATTGGAGGGAGCTGAACAAGTTTTCTTAGATTTTATTTGACAGATATGAGTGGTGGAAGTATTCTAACAGGATTCAGCTTTATAGGTTGATATGACTTATTGACTTCTAAATATTACCTGGATTCTGCCTGTGGAAATGGAAAAATATTATTTCTCAATTAAGTCAATACCGTGATGGGTCTCTTGAAGTTTTGAATTTGAATTCTCGCTATTTGTGGCATGTAATATGAAGTAGAGGTTAAATTACTGAATCTTGTTTTATTAGAAACTAGTTTTAAATTTTAATAGCTGACTTCATTTGCGCTACAGGTTGATGAAAGTAATGTCTTATATTCAAAACTTTCAAGAATGGGAAACTACAGTTGGGGTGAAGTTGGCACATCGGTGGATGTGCCTGATAGTGATTATATGCAACGTGATGATATATTTGGCATTGATCCATTTTATGTAAAAAAAGGTAATACTGTGATTTATCTTGTCTAGTTTTGAATTTGACTTTTGCTGAGTGCTTTCTCAGAATAAATTTCATCACCAATTTTGGCATAAAAAATAGAACTGTTTGTGATGAAGTCTCTACCCTTCTGCTGTGATTGTGGAGTGAGTCTCTTTTGTGAGCATCTTTTTATAAGAGGTTTGATCCAAGAATCATAGGACTCTTCATTAACCTCAATCTACCTGCTGTAGCTTTTGGTAAAATTGCGGAGGGGTGTTGGAGGTTTTTTGAGCTCATGTTATTTTCAGTTTTGTTTGTTTGCTGCACCTCGGATGTTAAATGAGGATTTGCTATTCTACATTATACACTGAGAATTTTCCAAAAAGTCTTTAAAAAGCAACTAGCATGCAGATTACATTCAATACTTTATTCTATATGACATTTGGTATATGCCTTATAGGTTGTGGAAGTTGTGAGATTGGGGGATTTGAATTTAGGGCGCCAACAACCCGAAGAAATGCCTTGAGAGTTTTACGTGCTATGCAGCTTCCAAAGCCTGGTATTTTTCTTCAGTGGATTAGTTCTTATCCTTCATTTCTGTTTCAAAATTTATTCTCATGTACATTGTCATATTTCTTTCTTTTATATTGATCACTGGCTTGCAGTTTTACTAGAAGGTAGTCCAGGTGTTGGGAAAACTAGTTTAATTGTTGCCTTAGGGAAGTTTTCTGGACATAAAGTGGTGAGGATAAATTTATCAGAGCAGGTCAGTGACAATCTTGCATAATTTATCTTATTATTCATGTTGTTCTTTTAATACGTTAGTTATCATTTTATAATTTGGGATTTTGTTTTAAATGTTTTTGGTGCAGACTGATATGATGGACCTGTTGGGATCAGATTTACCTGTAGAAAGTGACGAGGGGATGAAATTTTCTTGGTCTGATGGGATATTATTGCAGGTAGAATTGTGTTCAGATGAAAGTTATGACATTCATTTTTACCTTTGTTTATTATCCCTTATGGATCTCCAAAGGGATTGGAAGGCTTTGCTGAGTTTAGAATCTAGGTTTTTTAGTTTTCTTTGTAGACTATCTCTTATCCTTTATTAATGTAATTATTTGTTGTATCTACTCTCTTTAATAATTTTGTTTTCTACGACAATAACAGCAAACAAATACTTTTCCCACTAGGTGGGATCGTCTATGTGGATCAAGTGATGTCAAAGTGTTCTAATCTTTAAAATTTCTTTTGTTCGTCTATAAAAAAATATTTATTATGGTCATCTTACTTTTGACATTAGTGTAACTAATAGCTGTCATTGTTTACAGGCCCTGAAGGAAGGCTGTTGGGTTTTGCTTGATGAGCTTAATCTTGCGCCACAATCTGTTTTAGAGGTATTTTTCTGTCTAATTAAATGTTTTCTTTTTCTTTCAAGTTTTATGGAATCTTTAATCTATTCCTCCTCATTTTTTAATGACCAATACTTTTTTCTTAATGCCTCAACTCGATTGAGTCAATTGATTGTGAAGAAAACTGAGCTAATAAGTCTCAGAATTTTTATTCTTACTTCTGAATTAGAGTGCAGCGGAATAAATAGGACCATGGTTACAGGTTAACCACTAGAATCCCACAAAAATAGGAATAAAATCTGTTTTAATATTTAAAAACAGATTTAAAATACTATAACAGCTCACAACTAATTTAAATTTAAAATCAAGATAAGATAAGTATCCTATCTTAAATAAAGGTAACAACTAAAGCTTAAAATATTAATAATCAACTTAATAAATAATAACAATAATAAAGCTAATAAAACTAACTTCAACGTCAACACTCCCCCTCAAGATGTGGAATGGATATTGATCATTCCCAGCTTGTTAACTAATTCTTCAAACTTGCTCCCACATAAGCCCTTAGTTAGGATATCAGCTATTTGTAGATTAGATGGAGTATGACTCAAATTTATAACCTTATAATCCAGATTCTCCTTGATGAAATGGCGATCTATTTCCACATGTTTTGTCCGGTCATGGTGCACGGGATGCTTGGCAATACTGATGGCTGCCAAGTTATCACATTTCACCTCCATAGGGCTGTCCAATTGAATTTGAAGTTCATTGAGCAGCCTTTTTAGCCATATACCTTCGCAAATACCTTGAGAGAGTGCTCTAAACTCTGCTTCAGCACTGCTTCTTGCCACTACTGATTGTTTCTTACTCCTCCATGTCACCAAATTCCCTCATACAAAGGTGCAATACCCAGAAGTGGATCTTCTGTCAGTAATACAACCTGGCCAATCTGCATCTGTGTAGATTTCTACTCCTTTTTCATCATTTTTCTTAAAGAAAATTCCTTTTCCAGGTGCTGACTTCAAGTACTTAAGAACTCGGTAGGTAGCTTCTAAATGTGCTTCATTAGGACAATTCATGAACTGACTAATCACACTTACTGAGAAACTGATGTTTGGTCTTGTATGAGAAAGGTAGATTAACTTACCCACTAGTCGTTGGTATCTCCCCGTGTCAACTAAGGGGTTATCTTGTGCAAATTTAGATTTGTAGTTGGTCTCCATAGGAGATTCTGCAGGTTTACAGCCAAGCATACCAGTTTCTTGGAGTAAATCCAAGGTATATTTATGCTGTGAGACTGCTATTCCTTGTCTTGACCTTGCTACTTCCATTCCTAGGAAGTATTTGAGCTCACCAAGATCCTTTGTCTCAAATTCAGTGGCTAAGGCAGCCTTGAGAAGGTCAATTTCATCAAAAAAGTCTCCTGTGATGATAATATCATCTACATACACTATTAGTATTGCCTTTTTTCCAGTAGAAGAGACTTTGTAAAACAATGTATGGTCAGATTGACCTTGAGTGTATCCATATCTTTTAACAGCATTGGTAACTTTTCAAACCATGCTCTCGGAGATTGTTTGAGACCATAAAGGGATTTGAGGAGTTTGCATACCTTTCCATTTTTATTGTCAAGACCAGGAGGCATGTCCATGTATACTTCTTCTTTGAGATCTCCATTTAGGAATGCATTTTTTATGTCTAGTTGGTGTAGTGGCCAATCCAAGTTAGCAGCTAATGACAGAAGGACTTTAATGGAATTGAATTTTGCTACTGGAGCAAATGTTTCTTGATAGTCAATTCCAAGTGTCTGAGTGAATCCCTTAGCTACCAACCTAGCTTTATACCTATTGATACTTCCATCTGAGTTGTATTTGATGGTGAATATCCATCTGCACCCCACTTTATTCTTCCCATTAGGTAACTCAGTTAGTTCCCATGTGTTGTTCTTGATCAAAGCATCCACCTCTTCTTTAACTGCTGCCCTCCACTTCTCATGATTGAGTGCCTCTTCAATGGAATTAGGCACTTTCTCATTGGAGATATTGTTGAGTAATTTCCTGTGGTTAGCAGATAATTTATCATAGGAAACAAAATTAGCAATAGGATGTTTGGTGCAAGTCCTTACTCCTTTCCTTACTGCAATAGGGAGATCCAGCCTCTCATTAGTGTTTTCAGGTTCAGTGGGACTTGGCAAGGAATTATGGCTTTGCATCATCGGAGTTGTCTCTTTTTCTTGGGTTTCCTGTCGTCTAGTATAAACAATGCCAAACCGTTTATCTTGGGTGTTTTGGGGCTGTTGTATGGATGCTGGTTGGTTAACAGGACTTGTGTTTTGGGGCTGTTCTATAGGTGCTGGTTGGTTTTCAAATCTGTCCAGGAAACTCCATTCTTCTAAAGTCTCCCCCTGAATGGAGGTTTTGGGATAATAGGGTTCATGTTCAAAGAAGGAGACATCCATAGTGATAAATAATTTTTTTAGGGATGGGGAATAACATTTGTACCCTTTTTGTGTGGAAGAATACCCCAGAAAGATACATTGGACAGATCGGGGGTCTAGTTTGTTTTGGTGATAGGAGTGCACAAACGCTTTACAGCCAAAGATTTTTGGTGGTATGGAACTTAAGGTTTGGGTAGTAGGGTAGGAAGAGAGAAATGTGTCATAAGGTGTTTCGAAGCCAAGGATTCGAGAAGGCATGCGGTTGATAAGGTAAATAGATGAAAGTACAGCTTCCCCCCAATAGGTTTTTGGCGTGTTACATGTGTAGAGTAGTGATCTAGCTACTTCTAAGATGTGTCTGTTTTTGCGTTCGGCTATACCGTTTTGTTGGGGTGTATGAATGCATGATGTTTGATGTAAGATACCCACCTCGGCTAGGTAAGATTGCAACTGAGAGTTAACATACTCTTTTCCGTTATCAGACCTTAGGACTTGGATTGTGGTGTTAAATTGGGTTTGAACGAATTTATGAAAGGTTTTGAAAATGTAAGGTACTTCTGATTTCTCTTTCATGAGGAAAACCCAGGTTAAACGAGTATGATCATCAACAAATGTTACAAACCATTTAGAGCCGTTGATGTTGGGTGTATTTGCGGGACCTCAAACATTAGTATGAACAAGGGAAAAAGGATGGGAGGGCTTGTATGGGTGGGGCTTGTATGTTGATCTAGTGTGTTTAGATAATTGACAAATACTACATTGGAAAGAACCAGAATTTTTATTAATAAATAGATTCGGATACAACCTTTGCAAATATTGAAAACTAGGATGTCCTAATCTATAGTGCCACAAAAGGATGTTTGAAGGACAGTTGGCACTGAGTACCATTTTATTGAAGGCTGGAATATGTGTAGGTCCAAGAATATAGAGTCCATTGTACTCCTTAGCATTGCCAATCATCTTCCCTGATGCCAAATCCTGAAATACACAATCATGAGCACGAAAATTAGCATAACAGTTGCTGTCTTGAGTGAGTTTGCTAATAGATAGTAGATTACAAGCTAAAGTAGGAACATAAAGGACATTAATCAGAGTAAGTGTGTTTGAAAGTTTCACTAGGCCAATAGCTGAGACTTTGGCCATTGTTCCATCTGCAATTTTCACTTGTAAGGAGGAGTCACATGGGGCTAGGCTGGAGAAAAGTGAGGCATTACCGGTCATATGATCTGAAGCTCCAGAGTCAATAATCCAAGATGCACTTGTTGTACTAGAAGTTGTCATGGCAGAAGGGAAATTACCTGATTGGGCAACATGGGCTGTGTGAGGATCAGAAACAGTAGTTTTACCAAAGAGTTTCTGAAGTAACTCTAGTTGATCCTTGCTGAAAAGTGTGGGTTCAGCATGTGTTTCACCATTGTTAGTCGTGTCTGCATGGTTAGCCCTTGGTCTTGGTTTCCAATTTGCTGGCTTTCCATGGATCTCCCAGCAAGTGTCTTTGGTGTGACCCTTCTTATGACAATGGTCACATTGTTTTGAAGAACGTGGAATATTGCTCTTAGCTGCCATGGCTGAGTTCTCTAGAGGACTCTTTGTGGTACTCAAGTGATTAATCTTCTTCCTGCTTTCCTCACATCGAACTTCAGAGAAAGCTTCCTTAAGAGATAGTAGAGTATTGCGTCCTAGAATTCGACTTCTAACCTCCTCAAAGGAGTCAGTGAGGCCCATTAAGAACTTGTACAACCGTTTCTGTTCTGTAATCTTTTTGAAATTAAGAGCATCAGCAGTACAAGACCAAGCATAGGTTTCAAGTAGATCAAGTTTTTGCCAACATCGGTTTGAAGAAGTAAAATACTGATTTACCAACATGTCACCTTGTTTTAGATCGTGTAAGACACACTCCACTTCATATATTTCAGCTGATTTCTCTTGAGTAGAGTATGCTTCCTTGGCTGCCTCCCAGATTTCATGTGACGTTGGATAAAGCAGAAAATTGTCACCTACCTCAGTGGTCATCGAATTGACAAGCCATGACATCACCATGTGGTCTTCTGCCTTCCATTTTTTGTGGGCTGAAGTATTCTGGTCAGGAGCCTTTGCTGCACCCGTGAGGTAGTCATCCTTCCCCTTGCCGCAGATGAACATATATACGGATTGCCGCCATTGGAGGTAGTTGTGGCCATTGAGCTTGTGCCCAGTAATTAGTACAGGCGTTGCATCTGTCCAGCCAGTTTCGTTAGCTGCAGTGCTGCCACTGGTCACAGAAGAACCAGTAGTATCATCGGCAGCCATGTTGCCAAACACTAGCTTGGGTGTTTGGTTAGGTCGTGACATGTTTAGGGTTTTAGGATCTAGATTGGCTCTGATACCATGAAGAAAACTGAGCTAATAAGTCTCAGAATTTTTATTCTTACTTCTGAATTAGAGTGCAGCGGAATAAATAGGACCATGGTTACAGGTTAACCACTAGAATCCCACAAACATAGGAATAAAATCTGTTTTAATATTTAAAAACAGATTTAAAATACTATAACAGCTCACAACTAATTTAAATTTAAAATCAAGATAAGATAAGTATCCTATCTTAAATAAAGGTAACAACTAAAGCTTAAAATATTAATAATCAACTTAATAAATAATAACAATAATAAAGCTAATAAAACTAACTTCAACGTCAACAGATTGATAACTTTTTCTGTTCTGGTTTTTGCTCCTTTTATACTTCTTTGTGGAAAAATGGGTGAAGGGCTTTGCCATTGCAAAGTTTTAGTAGTAACACAGTTCATTTTGAATCAGGGTTTGAATGCCATTTTGGATCACCGAGCTGAGGTGTTTATACCTGAGCTGGGCCATACTTACAAATGTCCATCATCGTTCAGAGTTTTTGCTTGTCAGAATCCATCACATCAAGGTGGTGGCAGGAAGGGCCTTCCAAGATCGTTCCTAAATCGATTTGCCAAGGTATGTTAGCTGATCAAGGAAATCTTATTTACCTCTCTCAGATTACTTTTCCTCTTCTTTCTGGGATAAACTTTTGTCTTTCATTAATCTCTTGCTTTTAGATGTCTTATATTTGTCATAATGAGCTAGTTTTTTAATATCCATGAATTTATCAATTGGTCATTGTTTACAGGTGTATGTGGATGAATTAGTAGCTGATGACTATCTTTCCATTTGTGAATCAAAATTTTCAAGGATCTCAAGGCCTTTACTGTCGAAGTTAATCGCATTTAATAAGAGGATGCATGAAGAAATCATGATGCATCATAAGTTTGCCAAAGATGGCTTTCCTTGGGAGTTCAATCTGCGTGATGTATTTCGATCCTGTGAAATAATTGAAGGTTATATTAATCTACTCCTTTCAATTTAACGCTCATTCCCTTTTTCTCTTTCTCTCACCTAATATTTCTTATTTTTATTCTAGGCGCTCCTAAGCACACACGAGAATATTCATTCCTGAATATTGTGTATATTCAAAGAATGCGTACAGCTGCTGATCGCAAGGAAGTCTTAAGGCTCTTCAAGGAAGTATTTGAGGTAGCGCCGTTAATAAATCCATATCCTCGCGTTGAGCCCAAATCCCATCACCTGATTGTTGGGAATGCTGCTATTAAGAGGAATCGTGTCCAAGTATTGACATCTTCAAGCTGTCAGCTTCAGTTATTGCCTGAAATTCGTCTGAATTTGGAAGCTGCCGCTCACTGTATAGAGCATCAATGGTTATGTATCTTAATTGGTCCTTCGTGCTCAGGAAAATCTTCTTTGATAAGACTACTTGCTAACCTTACAGGAAATGTACTCAACGAATTGAATCTTTCATCTGCAACTGATATATCTGAATTACTTGGATCTTTTGAACAATATGATGCTTTGCGGAATTTTCACTCTGTTGTTGCTCAAGTTGAGTGCTACATTAACGAGTACAGCAGTTTGCTAGTGGAAATATCAAAGGCGGAATTCCTTAGTGAAAAGGATCTAGTTACCAGATGGCTGGGTTTCTTACCAAGTATGAAATTTAACAGTTCAGAGGCTTCTGCTTCATTTTATGTTGAAAACTGGGATAAAATTGTTTGTTCTCTTAGTCTGTTAGCTGACGTCATTCAGCAACTGAAGTTTAGTATAGAGAAGAAATCTCTTCCAATATCTTACTCAAACGTAGACCTTGATTTGACCCTGAAGACAATTTTGAAGCTGAAGGCAGATCATCAGAAAAGGCATATCTCAAAAAAATTTGAATGGGTTCCAGGACTGCTGATCAAGGCTATAGAACGAGGGGAATGGATTGTCTTGGAGAATGCAAACCTATGTAACCCCACTGTATGCGATGTTTATATTTATTATTAATTTACTATGTCTGTGAAAAATCTCTTTCTCTCTCTCTCTGTTTTTCTTAATATTTTGAAGTGACTTTTATTTAGTGTGTATAAAATGATCTTTCACTGAAACACACACACATATTTATTTATTTATTTATTTAATTTTGTTTGTAGGTTCTTGATAGAATTAACTCTTTGGTGGAATCTTCTGGATCAATTACGGTTAATGAGCGTGGAATTGTTGATGGAAACCCACTAGTTATTCATCCACACCCTAATTTCCGCATGTTCCTCACGGTTAATCCCATCTATGGAGAAGTCTCTCGAGCAATGCGTAATAGGGGAGTAGAAATATTTATGATGCAGCCACACTGGGCACTGGATGATGTGAGTGGATACAACTATGATGATAGTGAGCTCAAAGATGTCAAGAGATTTCTCATTTTATCTGGTATTCCTGGTGTTCAGTTAGTAAATTCCATTGCTAGAGCCCACACTTTTGCCAAGAACGAAGCTTTACGCCTTAATATTCATATTACGTATCTTGAACTTTCGCGGTGGGTTCATCTGTTTCAGCAGCTTGTCATGAATGGTAGTACTCCTATTTGGAGTCTCCAAATAAGTTGGGAGCATATATATCTGTCCTCTTTAGGTGAGGTTGAAGGAGGGAAAATAATCAATTTCGCCAAAACAGCTTATTTATCAGGAACTAATTTGTCTGGTTATGATACATTGGTGGCAAGTTCGTTATGTTTGCCTGGTGGATGGCCAATGCCACTGACATTGAGAAATTATATCTATCACTCAAAAGAAGCTTCAGTCAAACAAACTGCATGTATCTGGAGTTCCTGGGAGCACAGATTGCATCACATCAATATCAAACTGCTCGACATAGGTTTTCGACAGATTGCTCGCTATATTTGACAGATATGAGGGCATTGTTTGAAACTCTGTTTCCCAAGGCTTCAAATATGATTTCAGACAGTAAAAGTCAAACTGAATTTGACTTGGAATTGAAAAATAAGATGCTATCCTTTGCAGCGAACTGGACCATTGAACAAGCAACAGAGAGTGATTTTATGCTCTATCTTCTCCGGTTTGGTTGGTTTAGTTCTCAGCTGCAGCCCTTCTGTCAGTTTTTTCAGTATTTTCTCGGGATAATGGAACAGATGGTCAAGCATCCTATATGGAAATACATTTCCAGCCGTGACCAGCTAGATTTTGATTTGCAGTCAATGCCATTATTATCACTTGAGTTATTTGATTTGGCTGAATCAAATAGCACATGCAAATACCTTTGTAATGCTATTAGCTGCATAGATCTGCTAAGGTTAACTCTCCAGCAATGGGATATTGAGAGCAAACATGATTTTAATGAAGATCACAGCTTTAAATCGTTTTTGAAGTCTCTTCGTAAATTGGAAAATGAATTTCTCAGTAAAGTTGCTGGTCCACCCAGCATGATTGTTGAATGTACATCATTTGATAATGTAATACAGTTATATTCTAACCTTATTGAGAATCATGTACTATTCTGGCGTCACTTCACTTCATCAAAGTTTGACCAGTTGATAATTTCATGGCGTTCATTGGTGAAGGAGGCTGGAAAGTTGTTGGATATCTGTCCAAAACATGTAGAGAAGTTTGTGGTAAGTTAATCAGGGACAAATGGAAAAAGCAGCATATTGTATCAATGGAGAAATTTTAAAATATATCATTGTTATTGATAGAACATATTTTTTATTTTCTTTAATTCTTTTCAGAAACTTATTTTAATTTATTTTTGTTTTATCATTTTAAAAGATGAAGAGCAGAAATTTGGAGAATATCTTTACCAAAACAAGAAGAAATTTGGAGTTGTTTTCTTGCATGGAAAAATCCTTGCTCTGGGTCCATGGTGGTCATCCATATCTACCTCCTTCTTCTGATTTACATCACAAACAAGATCAGCTCTTAAAATTTGTGGAAATGTTGTGGTCAACAAAGGCAACATTTGGAAATCAAGGTTTTGCTATTCTGAATTCTTCTTTTGGTTTCTCTTACTGCCCAGTTATTTTTTTCTTTTATAATTTTCTCCAAAAAAATGTTCAGGAATGTCGAGCAGTCATCCAATTGAAGTTGTTGCATCATTAGACCATGATCTTCGTTTCCTTGTGGTGCAAGGTATACTTCTCTGGTGTTCGTAATGTTCTTGCTCAGTTAATTTTGAGCTGCCGGTTGTGGTTTCCTTTTTGCCATCTCAGAACATTTTAAGACCACATTTCTGAGTTCACACCACTTCTATATTAGGAGTTTGAATACTGGAGAGTTACAATTGGCCTTCCTCCTTTCTTAGAAGATAACATGATAATATTCTGAATGTAGTTTTTTGAGGTTTTATTTGATTAAAAATGTTTTTATTATGCTCTAGGAATTTTCTTGTGAATTGTGATGCATATTCATTAATATAGTTGATCATCCCCTGGCGTTCTGTCTTTAACTGGGTTTTTTTTATTAGGAATTTTTATTTTTGTTATGGAAATTAGGAATCTTTATTACAAGTAAAACACACACACACATATATATATATATGAATATTCTTTTCTAGAATATTGTTGTTCTCTGCACACGGAAAGTGAAGATCATGCGTGTAAGCAAGTCTATGGAAAAATAGTTGGCCAGACAAAATGTTTTGTACTATGGGTAATTTCTTTGAGAAATTGCAGTATACTCTAGATATTGATCTTGAGAAGTAGTTGGTCCAATTACTGTCGTATCGATTTATATGATATCGCTTGTATTTTCCATGTGATTTGGATGTGTTTGATGATATTATTTACAAGATTTTGATTCACGATATTGTTGCCATATACTTCTGAGTTCTTAGCTCTATACTGTAGTGTAAAACTAATTTATAGATATTGTTTCCCATGCAAATGTAAAAATTTAGAGACTTAAATTTTAAGTTAGCTGCACTTTATGCTTTTACAAAAATGGGGGTTTCCACATGGATTCATGTCTTTTTAGAGCTTGTCCATATATACTTTTTTTTTTTTTTGCAATATATGTGAGTTTCTTTCATTATATAACCATGTAGGTGTTTCAATGTCATCATTTATAATGGAGAAATGGAATCATGAAGTTGATGATGCTCATATTGTTGCACAATTGGAGGAGATGTATCAGGTTCGTGTTTGTGATGTCCTTTTGGAAATTTATTAGAATATGTATTGTTCATTAAACTTATGAATGTTTCTTTGCAGATGCTGTTCAGAAGGTTTGAACATGAAAAACAGAAGTTGCAGATAAATCCAGGATCCAATGTCCTTGCAGATTTTGGGGGAAGTTCAGTTGCATGTTGTTCATTTTCTGCTGGAATGTTGTGCCTACAATCTGCCTTTCGTAGTTGGCAGGATACTCTTACTCCAGTTGATAATACCAGTTTATCCTGGGACATGGTGTTACTTCAAGAGCTGACATCAATTCACTTGGATGATCTCAAAGGCTTACACGAAGTAAGATCAAACCTTTTTTTCTTTTTTATGGTTTCCTGTTTCACTTCTTACTTGATTGACTATGCTCGTTTGATGCAGTCTGTGAGTTTAATATATATGGGGATTTTAAACGTGAACTCTGCTAAATGATTTTTTTTTTTAAATTTTGTTAAAATATTTGTGACAGATCATATATTGTGATCTTTGTATGGGAAGGGCTTGAATCTTGTTTATTAATTTTTTTAATGAAAAAATCATGTTTATTAATATAAGGAGCTTTCTATTTAAAAAAATAATATAGAAAGAAGCCATACTTCTACATTGCACGGAATGAATTATTTTTTTTGATAGAAAAAGAAGTATTATTAAGAGAGAAAGAAAGTACAAATGAAGAGGACAAGAAGTCCTCTAAACAATCAAACAAAAAACAAGGAAAAAATCAGGAAAGAAAACAAAGACTCAGCTCAACAGAGCATTCCAATCCCTTTGTAAATCCGTAATAGAAACCCCTCTAAACATTCCATTAGCCGAGACCCATAGAGACGCCGAGAAGGTGATTCTATCCCATAAAAGATGAGGAGAGATGAACTTGTTATTGAAGACCCTAGCATTTCGCTCTAACCAGAGACACCACAAAGTAGCGAGAATAGCAGCGTGCCACAGAGTTCTATGTTCTTTGTTCCTCCCAAAGCCCGTAAACTTGATAGAAAGGAAAGTTCCTAGATCTTCCGGGCACACCCAACTCTCCTCAAAATAACCAAACAATTTATTCCAAAGCAATCTTGCGACCTCACAATGAAGAAAGAGATGATTGTTCGTCTCAGAGTTATCAAAGCACATCACACAGACGTTAGGAGATAAAGCCTTATAGGGACGCCGAGTTTGGAGCAAATCATTTGTATTGATTCTGTTAAGGGCTGCCGTCCAAACAAAAGCCTTAACTTTGCACGGCACCTTGATCTTCCAGAAGGATCTAGATAAGACTATACAGTTCCTGTTAGTACTTCTAGTTAAAAATCTAAAGAAAGAAGAACAAGTGTAGGAGCCCGAGGGATCTAAATTCCAAACTCTTTTATCAGGGGTTGCGGTAATACGAAAAGGAGCAAGAACATCCAGCAACAAAGCAATATCACCAGCAAGTCGATCATTAAGATTTCTGGAAAAGTGGAAGTTCCAAGAAGCTTGCTCATTATTAACCACCAGAAAATCATATATTCGGCCATTGTGTAAGGACGATAACCCATAGAGACGAGGAAAGAGCTCACGAAAAGATATTTCACCTATCCAGTTGTCCTCCCAAAACCGAAAACGCATACCGTTGCCAACTCGAAGGGTAAGAGAAGTCAAAAAGGATGGGTAACCCTGAGAGATAAATTTCCACGGACTAGCATGAGTTGCACCATTTCCGGGATTAGCATCCCATCCATTCTGTTGTACTCCATATTTACTTCTAATCACCCTGTGCCACAAAGAATTAGGTTCCAAAGGGAACCGCCAAAGCCATTTAGCGACTAAAGAGACGTTTTTAGCCACTAAATTGCCTAAACCCAAACCACCATCCTCCTTTGGCCTACAACACACTTCCCAACTAACCAAGTGGTCCTTCTTAATCTCACCCTTACCCGACCATAGAAAATCCCTCATAATACTTTCAATCCTTTTGGACACCGTAACAGGAATCTTAAACAAAGAGAGATAATACAAGGGGATACTAGATAAACATGCTTTAATAAGAGTAATCCTGCCTCCAAGAGAGAAATACGCCCCTTTCCAAGTTTCGAGTCTTCTAGAGATCCTATGGATCACCGGATCCCAAAAAGACTCTGCCCGGGGGTTACCCCCTAGCGGGACACCCAAATAGGTCAGTGGCCACTTCGAAACTTCACACCCCACCATTTCTGCCAGACTCCCCACGACAGTCTCATCAACATTGATCCCTGCCAAACCGCATTTGGAAAGATTAATACGAAGCCCTGAAACAATTTCAAATACTTGAAGTAAGGAAAGAACATTCTGAAAATTGTCCTTGTCTTCGGGAAGGAAGAGGATGGTATCGTCAGCAAACTGCAAGTGAGAGATCTCTACCTCCTCACTACCGATCTTCAAACCTCTCACCTCTCCTACTTCCATCCCCCTAGAAAGCATCCGACTTAAGACATCCACCACTATTGTGAACAGGAAAGGAGAAAGAGGGTCCCCTTGCCTGACACCTCGAAACCCTTTAAACCAATCTTTAGGCTCACCATTAACTATCACAGCGAAAGCCACCGAAGAAAGACAACCTCTTATCCATCTTCTCCATCTATCCCCAAAACCTTTACGATCTAGGACTTTATCCAAGAAGCCCCAATTAACCCTGTCATAGGCTTTCTCAAAGTCCAATTTAAAAACCAAGCCCTGCTTCCTCCGACGCCTGACATCTTCCACTACTTCGTTGGCCACTAAAGCTGCATCCAGAATTTGCCTTCCCCCTACAAAAGCGCTTTGGTTTTCTGAGATTGTATCAGCAAGGACCTCCCCTAACCTGAAGGAAAGCACCTTAGTTATGACTTTGTACACGCTAGAGACCAAGCTAATAGGTCTAAAATCTCGGACCTTAATAGAACGATCCTTCTTGGGGACAAGTGTAATGAAAGTCGAGTTCATACTAGTGATTATCTTCCCGTTATGGTAGAACTCATTAAAAACTTTAAGTAAATCGTCCTTTAAGACAGGCCAACAAGCCTGGAAGAAAGCCATATTAAACCCGTCGGGACCCGGCGCTTTCTCCTTGTCCATAGCCCATATTGCTTTTTTGACCTCTTCCTCCTCAAACGGCCTTTCTAGCCAAGCGGACTTGTCACCATTTATAGGAGCCCAATCCAACCCTTCAATAAAAGGCCTATCCTCCTCTTCTTCAGTGTACAATTCTCTATAGAAGGTAGTTATCTCCTTAGAGATTTCTCCAACATCCCTCACGACTCTACCCCCCTCCAGCTCCAACTCCTTTATCCAACTTCTCTTTCTTCTCCCATTCGCCACCTTATGAAAGTAGCTAGAATTCGCATCTCCCTCTTTCACCCATTTTAACCTACTCTTTTGGCGCCAACTGGTTTCCTCCTTATTCATAACCTCATCAAACTCATTCTTAAGAGCTACCTTTCGTGCACTTTGGGTGTCGTCTAATGTACCTTCACTCTCCAATCTATCTAGAGTTTCCAGTTCTTGCAAGATCTCCCTCTTCTTTATCTTAGTATCCCCAAAAGTATCCTTATTCCATACTTTAAGCTTCTCCTTAACATATTTTAGCTTCTTCATAAATCGAAATCCTTCCCAACCCATAACACGACACTCTTCCCACCAAACTTTAACTTGATCATTGAATGAGTTATGTCGGAGCCACATATTCTCAAACCTAAACGGCGTAGGGCCCCATTTAACCCTACTTGACTCAAGGAGAAGTGGGAAGTGATCCGACACCGGGCGACCAAGGGTCTCCTGAATCAAATCTGGAAAATGCTCTTCCCAAACTGTAGTAACCAAGAATCTATCTATTCGAGAAGACATAACTCTCCCTCGATTGACAGACCAAGTAAATTGTGCATTAGAGAGAGGGATATCCTGCAGCTCGCAGTCCCTAATGAACTCCTCAAAACCCCTCATACTTGCATTAGTTCGCGAGCCCCCTAGCTTCTCTGTAGGATAACGGATCGCATTAAAGTCCCCTCCGACACACCAATGTGGGCTACATAATCCGAACACAAAAGATAATTCCTCCCAGAGAAGGTGTCGACGTCTAGGAGTGGTAGGACCATAGACGTTAGTAATCCACCAGCACCCTTTACCCTTGAAATTCAGCAAAACTGACAAAGAAAAACTTCCCTTCAAATCATCCACCTTTGTAGCAATCCTAATATCCCAACCCAGTAAAAGGCCACCCGAGGAACCCGAGGATGGAATAAAGGTCCAATCTTTGAATCGATTACTCCAAATGCTCTGAAGCAAGAAACTATCCACCTCTTCCAACTTTGTTTCTTGCAGGAGAACTACATCAGGATCTGCTCTATCAATGACTTCCTTAACCTTCCGCCGTTTTCCCTGGTTACCCAACCCATTGACGTTCCAACTCAAAATCTTCATGATTTACCGGACTTACCCCTGGTGATATTATTCCCACCGTAATTAATTGTCGTTTTCAACCTTTGTAACTCCTTGTCAGCTCGCTTCTTCCTTCTCTCATAAGTTTTAGGGGAGACCTGCACCTTCATTTCTCGGCCCCATTTGTCCACCAAGTGAAAGTTCAGCTTCCCCAATAATGCTTGCGGATCTCGATTGTCCCTCTCCCCTCCTAGCGGAATGAATTATTCAGGATCTTTTCTTAGGTTTTGCTGAATGTAGTCTGCTATAAACAGTTGTTTTGATCATATCATTACATGATTCTGTGCTTAATAGGCTATTGTACGTGTTTCCAACCTTTTGGACTCCGCATTGAAATTTTCATTGACCATGTCGTCAAGACCTCCTCAAATGTTTTTTCCACATCAAAAGATCTTGTGGACCCTTAATGCATGGACTGAAGTGGATGCAGGTTGGTGCAAGAGCTCTACTTGTGTTTTTTTACTCTGTCTTTATGTGCTTGCTAACCATTGCCCCCTTTTTGGGATATTCTAGTGAATGTGAAAATTGCAAGCTTTATTCTTGAGTTGTGGTTTAGGTGGCATCAATCATTGTGGATGTGTTCCCCTGAATTTGTTAAGGTACGTGTGAGTGTAATTTGGTTGCACATTATGTTGAGCCTGTTTATATGCCTTTTGACCCATTTATGATATCTGTTTACACTTGCAGAATTTCTCAAATATTGATGGTTTTGATACAAATGAAATTGCTCTTCCCCATATGCTTATGCAGCCTGTCAATGCATCAACTGTTTTGCAGCTTACGTAAGTCCTTTTTTCCCTAATATTCATTACAAACTTCAATGTAGATTTTTTTTGTTAATTTTCTGTAATTCTTTTAAATGAATGAATTCTTGAGACAGTATTTTTGTGCCATCTTGAATGTAATTCGTAAAAAAAAATTTTCATTAGTTCTGAATACTGAGCCTGCATTTACTGATAAATTTTCCATGTGTAGTATGTCGTTGATTTAATATCTCTATAGATTGCTGTGCAATTTAAAATAGAATTTCTATGATTCTGTTTTGTGAAATGCTTGTCTATTTATGCCCGTTTGGCCTTATAAGATTTTTTTTGTTAATTTTCTGTAATTCTTTTAAATGAATGAATTCTTGAGACAGTATTTTTGTGCCATCTTGAATGTAATTCGTAAAATTTTTTTTTCATTAGTTCTGAATACTGAGCCTGGATTTACTGATAAATTTTCCATGTGTAGTATGTCGTTGATTTAAATCTCTATAGATTGCTGTGCAATTTAAAATAGAATTTCTATGATTCCGTTTTGTGAAATGCTTGTCTATTTATGCCCGTTTGGCCTTATAAGATTGTCTGTTACCTGGTGATTGTGGATATTGAAGGATTTCCACAAATATACCTTGCTTCTGTTTTAAATTGGCACATAAAGGGTATGTTTGGTAAAGAAACCAAACAGTAAAATCGTGGTGTTTCATGATTCTCAACAAAACTTTACATCATATTTTATACATACCAAACACACTTTTTATCATACTTTTTCTCTCTTCTAATTTTTCTCTATCTCTCTCCTCACTTTTCTCTACAGTACTTTCTTTTATTCTACAGTACTTTCTTTACAGTACTTTACATCTGTGCGTTTATACCAAGCGTACCCAAAGTTTGTAATATGATAGCGGATGTCTTTTTTATTGTTTGGATTGTTTGTTCAGGCGAAGCACACATCCTATCAGGGAGTTTTGGTTGCAATGTCTCAAGTTTAGAGTTACCATGTCCAATATGTGGCGTAGCTCTAGTCTTGGAGCACATATACCCAATCTTTTATCTGCTGCTCGCTTTCTTTTCCAGCAGGTAATAGTAATACTATTCTTTGGCTGTTCTTGTCTGAGTTATACCTCTAATTATTAAACTGACTCATCCTTATGATACTGATTATTTCAGATTATATACGCGCACAAAAAATCTTTTAACACAGATCAATTTGCTGCAATTAAGTCTCTCTTTTGTTCTTTTCAGATGAACATGGTTACAGTAAGTCCTTTTCTGTTTTTTTTTTTAATGGTTTATTCATTTCATTGTTTTGGGAAACCTAGTATACTGGAGAAAAACATGTAGATTAGCTGGGCACGCCTAATCCTCCTGAAAGATACAAAACAACCTATTGCAATCTGCGAATCCACTTCATATAATGCAAAAAGAAATGATTATTTGTTTAAAACACATCACACAAGCTTGTGGAAATTTATTTCATTCATGAGCTCCTTTTGCACTATGGTGTGCTCTGGATTACGTATTCAATGCTGTGTGTTTTGAATTTTTTATTTTGCCTAACAGCTGTAAGCAGAATGGTACTCAGTAATTTTTTTCCCCTCTCATTCCCTCATTGACTGTTACTAGGAAGAAATGATCCAATTTTTGGCAACCCTGATTGCATCATCAAGGCATCAAAGATTGAAAGACTTGGCTCATAAGTTCATTGTTCCACTGCTTAGACACCTATATCTTCAACCCACTGCTGCTGGTAATTAAATACTTCATCGCCCTCTTTACTTAATATATATACTGTTCAATGAGATAATTTCTGTGTGTATTATTATGAAAAGAGAATAGGAATTTATACAAGAGGAGAAAACCTATTCTAGGAAATAAGGATAATTACAATAAATACAATATATCCTAATTGATACACATAATATATCACTAATTGATACACATAATCCTAGATATTCACGATCAAATCTAGAAGATTCTCAACACTCCCCCTCAAGCTGGAGCATATAAATCATAGGCACCAAGCTTGTCACATAGGTATTTTATCCGAGGACCTCTAAGAGATTTGGTGAAGATATCTGCCAGCTGATCATTCGAATTAACAAATCGAGTAACAAGACACCCTGATTGAATTTTTTCTCTAATAAAGTGACAATCGATCTCAATATGTTTAGTCCTCTCATGGAATACTGGGTTTGAGGCAATGTGCATAGCCGCTTGGTTATCACATACCAGTTCCATTTTACCAATGTCTCCAAATTTCATCTCCCGAAGAAGTTGTTTCAACCATAGGAGTTCACAAGTTGCTAATGCCATGGCACGATACTCAGCCTCTGCACTAGACCTTGCAACTACATTTTGTTTCTTGCTTTTCCAAGAAACTAGGTTTCCACCGATGAGAACACAATATCCAGATATGGATCGCCTATCATCTGGTGAACCAGCCCAATCTGCATCTGTAAAGCCAATGATTTGAGAATTCCCTCTGTCCTCATATAACAGTCCCTGGCCTGGCGCTCCCTTAATGTATCGAAGAATTCGAACAACTGCATCCCAATGACTATCACATGGTGATTGTAGGAACTGGCTGACTACACTTACAGCAAACGATATATCTGGACGAGTGATAGTGAGATAGTTGAGTTTTCCCACAAGTCTTCGATATCTCTCGAGGTTGTTTATCAACTCCCCCTGTCCTGGATAAAGTTTGACATTCGGATCCATTGGAGTCTCGACTAGTTTGCAGTTTAACATGCCTGTCTCTTCTAATAAGTCAAGCGCATACTTTCGTTGTGAAATGGCCACACCAAAACTAGATTGGGCAACCTCAATTCCCAGAAAATATTTAAGCTTTCCCAAATCTTTAGTCTGGAAGTGGTTGCACAGATGTTGTTTTAGTTGAGCAATGCCTAAATCATCATTGCCTGTAATAACAATGTCATCCACATAGACAACTAAGTATAAACACTTGCCATTTGAAGTATGACGAAAGAAAACTGAGTGATCAGCTTCACTTCGAGTCATTCCAAAATCTTGAACCACAGAACTAAATCGGCCAAACCAAGCTCTCGGTGACTGCTTGAGTCCATAAAGAGAACGACGAAGTCGACATACTTTCCCACACTCCCCCTGAGCAACAAAACCAGGCGGTTGCTCCATATAAACTTCTTCTTCCAAGTCTCCATTGAGGAAGGCATTCTTAATATCCAGTTGATGAAGTGGCCAATGATTAATAGCTGCAATGGATAGGAAAACACGAACGGAAGCAATCTTGGCAACAGGAGAAAAGGTATCACCATAGTCCAATCCAAAGATTTGAGTATACCCTTTAGCCACTAAACGAGCTTTTAGTCGTTCAATTTTGCCATCAGGACCAACTTTAACTGCATAAACCCACCGGCAACCAACTGGGAATTTTCCAGGAGGAAGTGAAACCAAGTCCCATGTACCATTAGAATGTAGGGCAGTCATCTCATCAAGCATAGCTTGCCTCCAACCCGGATGTGCAAGAGCTTCCTCTGTAGTCTTAGGGATAGAAACAGAATCCAAAGAAGACACAAATGCATAATATGGAGTAGATAAACGATGATAGCTCAAGAAATTATAAACAGGGTGAGGATTACGGGTGGATCGAGTACCTTTATGAATGGCAATAGGAGGACTAGCAGGTGGCGGTTGGACCGGAGTAGGGGGTGATTCAGACGAAGGCAGTGAGTCAGGAAGAGTAGCTGTAGGCTCAGGAGGCTCAGGACGTGGACGGCGATGATATGTCAGAAGAAGAGGACTAGGTATGCCTTGGGGTAAGGCCTCTGGAATAGTAAAAGGAACAGGAAGGACTTCGATCACAGAAGGACTGACAGGCGTAGAAGATACAAAGAATGGGGAACACTCAAAAAAGGTCACATCAGGAGAGGTGAAGCAACGTCGAGTGGTTGGACAATAACATCGGTAGCCCTTTTGGAGTCGAGCATAACCGAGAAAAACACACTTGACGGATTTCGCTGCAAGTTTATCTTTACCTGGGGTTAAATCATGCACAAAGCAAACACAACCAAAAACACGGGGAGGAAGATGATAAAGAGGGTCGTTAGGAAACAACAAAGAATGAGGGATTTGATCATGCAAGACAGAAGAAGGCATGCGATTAATCAAGTAACATGCAGTGAGAACAGCGTCACTCCAAAAATTAGTAGGGACATTATGATGAATAAGCAAAGTACGAGCTGTTTCAATAAGATGGCGATTCTTACGTTCAGCTATCCCATTTTGTTGTGGGGTATGAGGACAACTGATTTGATGTAAAATCCCTTGACCGGCCATAAATGTTTGAAAAGGTGTAGACAAATATTCTTTAGCATTGTCAGAACGCAAAATAGAGACAGAGGTATTAAACCGAGTTTTTATTTCAGCACAAAAGTTTTGGAAAATGTTAAATACCTCAGAACGATTTTTCATCAGATACACCCAAGTACAACGAGAATAGTCATCAATAAAGGTGACAAAATATTGAAAGCCAAATGTAGAAGACACGCGACTAGGACCCCAAACATCATAGTGAACAAGTTGAAAAGGATATGAAGATTGACTATTAAGACTAGTAGAAAACGAGCTACGTGTGTGTTTACCTAATTGGCACGACTCACAAGGGAGGGCAGACAAAGTAGAAAGAGAGGCATCCATTTGGCGAAGTTTTGAAAGGCTTGGATGCCCCAAACGATTATGGATAATAGATGGAGAACAACTGGATGTGCACGCAATTGGGGATATAGGAGGTGAAAGGTGGTATAAGCCTTGTGACTCTCGTCCTATGCCAATCGTCTGCCCCGTAGTTCGATCCTGAATGGAAACACATTGATTAGCAAAGGTGATGGAGTAATTGTGAGATTTAGTCAATTTACTAACCGAAATAAGGTTGAAAGGAGATTCAAGGACATAAAGAACAGAATCAATAAATAAGAACGGAAGAATTTGTGCTTTACCAATTCCAATAGCAGCAGTTTTAGAGCCATTGGCCAGAGTTATAGATGGAAGTAATGATGAACTAGAAAGATGGGTAAAAAGATCTTTATTACCAGAGATGTGTTCAGAAGCACCTGAGTCATGAACCCAAGGTCCAATATCTGCGGAACGAGCATAGCAAGTAGTAATATTACCAATTTGGACAACCGTAGCAACCACAGAGAACTTAGAAGTAGGAGCCATGGCCATGACAGTATACTGACTTGGGATTGACACACCAAAGTCTGAGATAATGGCCGACTGACCTTTGAAACGAGACCAGAAGTGTGACGCTAGGGCAACACTTGAAGCGTCGAGAGCAGCGGAAGACGGCGTCAACGATGAAGAGAAGAGTGTGAAAAACGAAGTTGGAGATAACTACGAACTCACACCGGAATAGGGACCAGAACACGCCGAGAAGCACAACGGTGCAGAGAACGGCGGAAAAAGCTGTCGGAAAAAGGCCTCACGCGCCGGCGCGTGGCAGCTCCGGCGAACGGTCGGACGGCGCGTGGCGGCGGACGGCGACGGGAAACTGGGGTTTGGCCGGTCGGAGGCTTCTGAGCACGGTGGTCCGGCGCGTGCTCCAAGAAGTCGCCGGGAAATAGGTAGATCGGAGGGTGGCCGAGATGCACAGTGGAGGAGGAGGTGTTTAGGGTTCAAGGCTGGAAAGAAAGCACAGCCGTGAATGCTATTCAGGATCGAATAGGCTCTGGTACCATGTTCATTGAGATAATTTCTGTGTGTATTATTATGAAAAGACAATAGGAATTTATACAAGAGGAGAAAACCCATTCTAGGAAATAAGGATAATTACAATAAATACAATATATCCTAATTGATACACATAATATATCACTAATTGATACACATAATCCTAGATATTCACAATCAAATCTAGAAGATTCTCAACATATACTATATACTATATAGTCATAATTTTATCTTAATTTGGTTGTTTAGCTCATTAGTTCATGATGAATGTATTTTTATCTTTACATTGACAAACAATTTTCTATTGTCATAGTCTGACACTCTGGCTCACTTGTATTGCTCACTTATATTTTAACTCTGCCTTACTTCTTTCTTAGACTACAATTATAATCTTGGCTGTGCATGGTTACGCATTGGGGGATTACGCATTCGTCTCTTGCTCAGCTGCATTGACATTGATCCTGCCATGAAGTATTATTGCAAGTACTCGCAACTAGTAGAAAGAATATCATCGCTTGAACTTGAAATACAGGTATTCAGAAAATCTGCTGTTGGTTTCTATTGTACTTTTTCTCCTCTTCTTTTCGGCCATATTTGCTTTTATCATATTGAGACTGTCTCTTTTAGTTTAGAACAAAGTGGGTCTTGCTTTGTTTATACTACTACTGTTGCATCTATCATTATCATGGTTATTATAGACTATAGTAGCTGCTTAATGAAACAGTACTGTTTATCTTTCTATTACTAAATTCCTTGCAGGTAAGGAAAGAGTGTGGGTATTTAGCAGGACAATTTTTGACAGGAGAAGCTGATAAAAGAAAAGCAAAAACGCTAGAAAAGCTTCAAGAAGAGTGTAGAAAACTACATAAAAAGGTTTGAAGATTCTTTTATTTCCATTCTGTTTCTTGTTTTTAATGCTTTCTTAAAGACGCTTATTTAATTGTATCTTCAATGACGATTGACGGGCATTTTCAAAAGTAGATGTGAATATTTTTGTTGCAGAGAAAACAAAACAATTGTATTTTTGGTCCGCAAACTTCAGAGAAAAGTCAATTATGGTGTTATATAAACTCAGTACTTTATTTTTCTTCTTTAATACAATTTCTTTTTCTATAAAAAAAACTCCGTACTTTAAAAGCATTGTGGTTTGTTCATTTTGGTAGTCAGTTTCATCTTTTCCTTGAGTGGATTTTGTTATTTATTGAACTTTTCTGGTCAAAGGTTGGTTTGCGGACCAAGTTTTATTTTTTAAATGTCAAATTTGAATACCACATATTTAAATCTTAGCCATCTTTTAAACTTAGTGATAAGAAATTAATGAAGTTATCTTGTACTCAGATTGTGTACCGTTCTGCACCTCGGAAATACATGGAGTTAATGGATGAATGCGTTGATTTTCTTAAACTTGTATCTTCATTGGAATTTATGGTGAGTAATATTGAAGCAGAGGAATTACAACAGGTTGTCAATCAGGCATGCAACTGGCAGGTATAAATATTTTAGCTATTCAGTAGATGTCTTCTTGGTTGAACTAAAAATGGTAACCAGTTAATATTTCTTCAATAATAAGCATTTAATTATATCAAACATGAATATAAGTATTGCAATGCAACAGAATAGTATTAACTCTCCTATAAAAATGTATTCATAATAGTTTAATTGTAGGATAGCACCATATTATTTCTTTTTCTATATAAAAAAAAAGTAATGCTATTGAATAATATATAAATTCTTAGTAAAACAGTATGTGGGATTTCTAAATCAAAATGATATGGTTCAGGATCCTTTTTAGGATCTCTCTCTGGTGTTCAGTCAAGGTTTTCTTCAAGGGAACATCTATAATAGATATGTACAAAGGGATTGGAGACCCTGGACGATTGTCTTTGCAACGTTTCTTCTTTATATAATAATATTCTACTTTTTGTGTTTTAATTTTTCGAAATAGTGTGAATATTCTTTATATATATATTGAAGTGAACATAATGAAATTCAATATATAGTAGAAATATTGAAATCTCATATATCTGTTCACTGAACATTTGGAGTAATTTTTTCGTTGATAATCTAGAAATTACTAAACCTGTTTTTTAATGGTTTTTTCTGTGAGGCTTCTGCTAATAATATTGTTTGCTGATTTTCATTACTCATGTTCTGATGTATAAAAATTTCCTTTTTAAAATTTCAGGAAACAGCAACTCGTTTTATTGATCGATTGACAGATGAATACACTACATATATCGACATAATTCAGCCGATTCAAGTTGCTGTTTTTGAGATGAAATTGGGGTTGTCCTTGATTGTGTCAAGAACTTTGGAAAATGCATATTTGAGTAAAATTGGGGAGGAGAACATTGACTTGGTTATGGTATCTCTTTCCTAACGTTGGATATCTCTGAATTTAGTTACTTCTTTTTACATGATGATTGACATATGAAACCTTCCAGGAAACGATATATATGCTTATGCGATTTCCCCGAGGTGCTTCATGCAAGTTAATTTCTGTCAACTACAACTGTAGATTGGACATGCTTCCAACATACAGACTAGATTCTGGTACAGGCTTTTATTCAGTGGATTTGGGTTTGCTGGAAAGGCTTGTTACTCTTTCAAATGGCATTGCTGCTTATAAGAAGGTCACTATTTAACTGGATTAAATATTTTACTACAATAATCTGAATTTTGTAATGCACAGAATCAATTTGTCTTGTTTTTCTGTTAGTAACTGAATCATGGAAAATAGGTTTCTGTTGTGCAACATAAAGCTGCTTCCTGGCAGAATATTCTTGTTCAGATTGCACATTCTATAGCCAATTCAAAAATAATTGATGATGAATCATATCTGGTCAGATACTTTCTTTCCTTTTTCATGTCTCTAATTCATTGATATTGGCACAAACAATTGTTTACTTATGGCATAATTTATCATCCACTTCAGCTCTTGGAGAAGATATTTGACCAGTTTGCCACACTTTGGATGAGTATGAAAGTTCAGGCAAAGTCAAAAAATGATTATGATGCTCAACAGTACAAGTTCAAACCTCGAGCTTTTCAAATTGAGAGAGTTATTGACGTTGACATATCAGCTCTGTCAAATTCATTTGCATCCGAAACATTTTCAGAGTGGAAAGAATTTTCTTCTGAAGAGGTATCCACTGAAAAAGTAAGTATAATGAGTTTCATACCCCATATCTTCTTCATTTTTCTCTAAGTAATGGTTTAAATTATCTCATCCTATACTTGTTGGCTTGTATGGAATGATTTATGTTCATTAAATCAGATGGAAGCTACTGAGGAATGTGAAACGTCAGTGGAAGAATGGAAACAGCTGGAAGAGTCTATCCTGAGCAGCGTGGTTCTCATTCACAATAAGTTATTTGGATCAGCTGATCTAGTCCAGATTGTGAGTCATTGTAGCTTTGCCTTCTTTATAGATTCATAAATGAAACATCCCTTCCTATTTGCGTTTACAAGAATTGAGTCCTGAAGTATTTTCTAAAATCTAAACTGTAAATTTTTCACCCGGATTTCCTAAATTGTAATTCTATAAAAAAAATTTAAATAACTCACAAAAATTTGGTCTTTGACATCCTCTTGCTGTTGTTTCATCTGTTCTTTTGTTAAATAATTGAGCATCATCTAGGGTTGTTAAATTATTGGTTAATAGGGTTCTATCAAAAAAATTGGTTAATAGGGAACACCAGGCTGAAGTCTTTGACATCCTCTTGCTGTTGTTTCATCTGTTTTTTTTTTTTTTTGAATTATTTTTCTTTGGCCCCAAGAAAGGCAAGTTGTAAATTGTGTAGTCTTTTTTAGAGAACATTTTTGTGTTTGTGTAGTCTTGACCTTTTCCAAATAAATACTTAAACTTGTGTTAAATGCTTGTCTCTTTATTGAATCATTCAAGGATTTACCAATCTATTAAGTTGAAGTCTTCTTCTGTAGACAGCACTATACAATCTGTAATTTGCTTTTGTCCCCCGGTTGTAAGATTATATTTGTGGAATCTGTACATATATTTTTGTTGCTTTCTCCGTTTTCATCTGTTAGTGTCCGTACATCTGTGAATGTTTGTATATATGGATTGGAGAACTCTATATCTTGCAGTTGTAATGTGATATTCTTTGATTCAGCCTTCAACTTTCCAAGTTTCTGATGAGGATCAGTTGCTTTCCTTTCATGACTCATACACGCTGGGTATTGATTTAATGAGAGGTAATTTATCAGTACATGATTTATCTTTCAGGTAGTCTCTGATGTTTTGCTTCCTGAAAATTGAAAATTCTTATGAGCTATTACCAAAATGGCCAGAAAAGTTTTAATTTTTCTTTCATAATTTATTTCATCGTTCAGGTGCACAGACTTCTTTTTTATCCAGTTTGGATGCTAAAATCATGCCCGAGCACTTATTTTATCTCTGTTTGGACTATAGCCAGAAGTTCGTTTCCTCCCACAAATCTGCTACAAGATACAATTTTTACAAGGTTTTGCCGACTCTGTTGTCTAGATATTTTAGATATCTTTTTGGAGATAACCTCAGCGTGACCTGAGTTTGCATTTTCATATTCTTTTTCTTTTCCTTTTTTGGGTCAAGGATTCATATGCTTCTGAGATGGCAAAAATGGTGGAAGTACTTGCTCCTCTCCAACAACGAAGTCTCTCCCTTCTAAATGGGTTGCAAGATTATAATGATGTTCAGAAAATATTGGATGTAATCGACATGCTCTTGACTCTTCCTTCGATTACCCCATTAGCAAAGGTAGTGACCAGAGATTGACTGTCTTCCTGTTCAGAAAATATCCAGATCTGTTTCCTATTTAGAGATAATGAGGACCATATCATCCTTCATATGACATATTTATTCTGGCAAAAATACAGTGAATTATTGTTATTTACTGTCCTCCAATATTTATCTATGGCTACATTGCTTCTCAAGGTTGAAATGCTTGTTTGACAGATAAAAGTTAAAATTCAACACTAAGTTAACTGTCTGGAATCCTAATGCATCTGGGTTCTCCAACAATTGACATCTCACTCTTCTTCAAATGTGTGTGCATTAAATATTCTCTCCTCTGTAGGCATTTTCAGGGTTGCAGTTTTTATTGCACAAGGCTCAAGCTATGCAAGAAAGTGGCTCAAAATTCTGTCTTTCACGTATGAAATTTCTTTTGACTGCCATTGATGTATTTTTTGATGTCTATGTATTAATCTTTCTTTTCATAAAATGTAATAATATTTCTGCGTCAAATGGCTTATAGGTGAATTGGAACCTGTTATTGATCTGTTGTCCTCGTGGAAAAAGTTGGAACTGGACTCCTGGCCTGCTTTGCTTGATGAGGTTATGGATCAGTATGAGAATAACGCTGGGAAAGTAAGTGGCAGTTGTCTTTCTTCTGGGAACTGAGCACTATTTTTTCTATTAAAAAAAACAACTTAGCACTATTTGATGGGGTCTTTCGTAATGTGTTTTTCCATATGGTATGTTTTCATTGAAGAACGTGATAGTAAGATATAAGCATCTGCATATAAGTTTGGTTCAATTTGTAACTCATCTTTATGATATTTTTCCCCCATTTTTTTTATGAATACTCTGTCCTGTTGTCTGGCAATAGCTTATTTTTCATCTCACTTTCTTCTTTTTGCAGTTGTGGTTTCCTCTATATTCAGTTCTTCGACCCAGTTCTTCTGATCAATCAATTTTCCAAAGGCAAGTGATAGATTTAATATTCAGCCTGTTTGTAGAAGTTTTCACCTTCACCTCTGTTAATTTGTCTTCTTGAGTTACTTTGTGATGCATATGAATTTTGCAGCTTGGAGGAATTCATTCGCACATCCAGCATTGGTGAATTCAGGAAACGTCTTCAGCTTATTTTTGCTTTCCTTGGTCAAAATCATATCAGTGCATGCTTGAAAGCAAATTCCAGGTATTGTCTTTGGTTCTAATAGTTCATTTGTGTTAAGAGATATAGGAATTTAGGAGGGTTTTTCCTTTTAAGAGATATTAAATATTTTAAATATTTAGGAAACTCTTGTGGATTCAAAAAACAGATACTGAGCAATTTCTCATCAAAGCATAGAGAAAAGAAAACAAAATAGAAGACAAGATTTCTGATGAGTTTCTTCATAATCTTTCAATGGAAGCCAGTAGATAATTTTAGCTTAGCGCCCCCTCCATATATGCCATTTCTTCTCTTTAGTTTTAGTTTTTTGCTTTTTCAATTTTTTTGGGGTACAAGAGGAAGATCAAACTTGTGAGTTATGGCCCTTTACCTAAACGTCCGCTACCAACCACTTAAGCTAGCTCAGTTGTCTGCAGACTAACATCCGCTCCCAACCACTTAAACTAGCCTCAATTGTCTGCAACAACATATCTTAATGGGACTATGTAAAATGGATGTTTATTTCTCGAGTTAATTTTCTTTAATAATCTTTTCTAATGGTTTTTGTTAACCAGTGAACATTGCAGACCTTCTCGGATAGAAGATTCGAAATACTTGTACAATATTTTTGGTTTTTATGTGCAGTTCTTACCAATGTGAGTCATTTTCTGTAATTATATTTGCCATATTTTGTTTTCCTCCTAGCTTTATCCGATATCTGTTGGTCATGATATATGATTGACTGCAGAGTATGGAAGTACATTGATGCTAATAAGAAAGAAATTGAAGCTCAACTGAAAGAACTGGTAAAACTATGTCGGTGGGACCATGCTAAGAGTTATTTATCCATTGAGAACTTGAAAAAGAGTAGGCAGAAGCTTAAGAAGCTTATACAGAAGTATACTGTAAGTGTAAATCTGTCTCTTTTTTTCCCTGCATTTTACTGTTCCTTTCCCTGGTTTTATTTTAGAGTCAAACTATCAGGCTAATATACAGATTATTGACAGGGATTTTGATCCATATAATGCTTGAGTTGATTTCCGTTTATGTAATGTAAATTTATTGAATAGCTTTGTATACTTATCACATTATTTTTTTTTCTCCTCATTCCAACTTTTTCTGACGCTATAAAAGGTCTTTTGTAGAATGTAGAGTCATGGCTTTATTGCATTGACACTAGAGTTTTTAACCAGTGAACTTTTGTGGGTTAGAGTAAGTTTTGATTGATTCTTTGTGGGCTAAACCAAATAACCAATGTTTTTGGGAGGTCTCTTCTTTGGATCTGCAGCTTTATTGAGCTAAAGAATTTTCTCCTATTTTGTCGTCTTTCTAGTTTCCTTGCTTCATGTGGGATTTAAGATCCTTTTTTCTTACATATGTAATTGTGACGAATTATTCATTTATCCAAAAACAAAATAAATTAAAACTTGTCTATCTCCTTGGCTTGATACTTGACAGTTTATGCCTGCAATGCGTATAAACCCATTAGTTAGTTGTAAGGCATTTGTATGCCTTGAGTGGAAGGCATTTCTCTGTTAACTCCCTACAATTTGAAATTGAAATGGTCTGTTTTGTGCTTCATAATGGTATATACTTCTTGGTTAGCATCACTATAATCTGCTGTTGGTATCTTTCACTGTTGTAGGATATTCTGCAAGAACCTGTGGTGATTTTCCTTAACCAAGAAATTGCACAAAAAGGAACCAAAGCTCAATCTTTTCATGGCCACAAACTCATTTCTGATGTATTCAATAAGTGCTCGTCCAGTGTTGGTTTTGATCTGACGTTTTTCAATGATGAGAACAGGTTATTTTATGGTTGATTAGGCATACTGTATCCTTTATTTTCTGTATTTCTTTATTTGTTGACATTTTATTTCTAATATAGGTCTAAATGGTTTGGGGACTGCAGCAGAAAGCTAGATAGTGCATTGCAGGACTTGCAGCGAAAGAAAAAGCAAGTATTTGACGTTCTTTCATCACTTGGGAAGATTATTGAAGGTTTCTCTACCCTCTTGCTTTTTTATTTTATCTTCGTTTTGTTGGTTGCTGGTTTGGAAATAGTAAGTATTTGACAATTTCTGCAGAATCTAGAGGGATATTTAGAAGCACTGGTTCCCAGCATCCAGATCTTTCTTATATGGAAGGATGGAAAGCTGTATGGCGTATGATTGAGAATATATATATAACAGCAGTTGACTGTGGGGAACTTTGGAGTGAAGAAAACAAGAGTCAAGGGAAGAGAAGAGCTTTCTCTGAGCTTCTTAAGCTTTTAGAAAGTTGTGGTTTGTCTCGACATAAGTCTACATATAGGGAGGTGTGAAACATAGTTGTTTAAATTTAGGCTAAAACAAACTTTTGTCCCTTAACTTTGCATGTAGTTTCAGTTTTGTCCCTTATATTTTTTTGGTTTCAAATTTGTTCCATATCTTTATTAATGATGCAATTTCTTCCTCTTTCCAAGTGCCATCATTCATATGTGAAGCTCAAGTGGAATTGCTTTACTCAAAGTATAATTGAAGCTTAAATGAGACCAAAATACTTTGACAATTTTCATTTAGGCATTCAAAACTCAAAAATGAGGAACTTTTAATTTTTTTTTTTTGAAGTTATATGAAGTCTTACTTAATGATCGTTTTAGTCTCATGTGAACTCTTCTGCTATCAACTATGCTTTGGGGCTTTGGCAAAAATAATTCCACATAAACTTCATATACGATTATGTCGTTGGTGATATATGCATATAACATTTGGCCAAGGGAAGAAATATAAGGAATGAAATTGAAACAAAAAAAGATACGGGACAAAATTGAAACCTCATTCAAAGTTAAGGGACAAAACATTGGTTTTAGCCTTTAATTTATGAGTGTCTGGATTACATTCTTTATTAAGGCATGCTAAACCTTTCATTTTTTCTTTCTTAACATCCCCCCTTTCTCATTTTACTCATTTAAACAGGATCAGCATGAACCTTGGTGGTTCCTTCAGCATTCTAGTAACATGCAGCATTTGTTGCTTAGAACTAGTAGACAACCTTGGGTGATCTCAGAAACTGTTGGTGAGGTTGAGAAAAACAACGTACCTCAAGAAAGCTTAACTACGGAGTGGAAAGCAGCCATTGAATATTACTTTAAGAGTGTTGTTTCAGTGCTTCTTTTGCAGCAGATTTGCCTCAATCCTCACAAAGATGTAACTCGTGAACAGGTAAATCTGAATCTTAATACATTGAAGTCAAAAAGTGTAATCCCTAAGGTTGCGTTCTTTATTTTTAGTTGTTTTTGTTCCTTTAAATTTATGAAATTCTTGTATTTATTTCTTGTTCATTTCCTTCTCTTACGTGGTTCATTGTTCTTCTCCTTCAACTTGTTTGGGCATGGAGAAAGAAAAGTGCTGTTCAGTTATTGAATTTTTCATCCCTACTGCATTGCATTAGTTATTTATTAAGTGAATTTCACATCTCTATTGCATTGATTTTCCTGTGCATTATGATATGCGGTCTCAGACTGACCTACCTGTTGCAGTGCCTTTTGAATGATAAGATATTTCATATTCTATTGAGTGCCCTGTATATCATATTTAAATTTGTTTTTGGCAGGTTGATCGGTCTAGTTCTTTCGTCAACCAGCTTGTTCAGGTGCAACAGAACCAACTTGCTGCTGCCAATGATTTTGACTGGCAGTTAAAATGCGTGAGAGAATGTGTATCTACTCTGAAAAAGTTGAATTCGATGTCCTCTTCCACTGATAACAGTGCTGTTAATGTGTGCTCTATTCCAAGGCAGCTTACTACTTTTAAATGCATGTGGCAACAAAAGGCAAGTGTTGCCATTACAACACTTTTTTTAAATATAAGGTCTTGTGGCTGTGATTTTGGATTTCAATTAACACTGATGTTCCTTAACATTGCAGCAATTGTTTGATAGTCTATATCTTATGTCACAAGAAGAATTGCTTTTGCTAAAAACAATTGAATATAGCCATCTAACCACTTGTGAAAGTCTAAGGCCTTCAGTTAGTCGGATGATTGCTTCTATAGAAAATTTTTTACCAGTGTTCTGCAGATCAAAGGTACATACTCTAGTTATTGGTTTTCAATTGCTTTATACTCGTTCCTATTGCTTTCTATTTATGGAAATTTAATAACAGGAAGCATTGGACTTTTACCTAATTGGGGGGTCAAAAGCTGTCACTGCAGTGACTTCTACCACACATCTTGTCGTTGTTACTGAAGAAATGGAACGGACAGTTTCTGAAAATTTCAGTGTCATAAAAGATTTTAAGGAGCATTTGCTTGCGTCGCGGGATCGAGATCTGGATAGAAGCTCAGTGAAAGAAGTTCTGATTGATCGTTTTCAAGAAATAATTGAGAAGGTCATTTTTTTTCTTTACATATATCTCTATGAATCTATACATATTTATGATTTTGGCTGGGCTTTTGACTAAGTATAGTTATCTTTTTTGACTTTTCACATAACCCTGATAAACTCTGGTAATATAAATTAGAAACACAGGATTGTTTGACATCTTTGTTTGCTTTGCAGGCAATAATAGTCGAAAAAGAATTTGCCTCTGCATTAAAAGAAAGTTATATGCCAGAAGATTCATCTGAAGAGACAGGCTTTTCCGACAGAAACTCTGCAGTGCTCAATGTTGGATTTGATGATGCCCTTCATTCTACATATAAACACATTGAAGATGTATTGGAGAAATTATGTTTGTCAAGCAACATCCTTGTGGCTGAAGAATCCATGAATTTTACTTCATGGAAACTGCTATTTGTTGACTTTGTAGCAGATCTCAGATTAGACATTCTATGTGAGAAAGTTTTCAAAACAGTCATGCTTGGGGTAAGTTCTATTTGGTTATAGGTTATCTGAATTCTGAAATGCCATTATTGATAAATTACTGAAATGGTGATTCATCATCTGTGTAGGAGAAGCCGGTGAATCATTCTGACAATAAAAGTTACAGTTATTCTTACACAATTGGAGGCCATATAAGAGATCTTCATATGTTAATGGATCTTGTACTGAATATTGGTGATGACCTCTTGAAAAATTTTCTATCCATGCACAGATCAGTAAGCCTGATACTCAGTTACCTAAATTATATATATACAGTTGTTTTTTACTCTCTTCCTTAATAATATTTCTTTTTCTATCCAATATATATATATATATACAGTTATTTTTCTTTATGTGCTGTAATATAATCCGCAAATAATAATCTGCATGATGATTGACAGGTATCGGTAACAACTCATGTGCTTGCAAATATTTTAACTTCTTTATATTCGAAGGGTTTTGGAACTTCAACTGATCATCAAGAGGATGATGGAACCCTCAATACATCTGAAAATGTAACTGGGACAGGCATGGGGGAGGGTGTTGGATCAAAAGATGTCAGTGATCAGATTACTGATGAAGATCAGTTGCTGGGAACTCGTGAACAGGTTTGTTTTGGATATCTTCTATTTGCATGAATTAGTAATTATGTGTTGGTTTCTATCAAAAAGTAATAATGTTTTGGTAATCTGTATATTATGTTCCTCTGATGTCAATTTTGCAGGTGAGGGAAAATCAAGATGACTCCAGTGAAGCACCGAGTAAAAATGATAAAGGGATTGAGATGGAACAGGATTTTCAAGCTGATGCAGTAAGCATCAGTGAGGATTCAGGAGAAGATGAAGATACAGATGCTGAAAATGAGCAACTGGAGTCTGAAATGGGGGCCACTGGACCTGATGGTGAAGCAGTTGGGGAGAAAGCTTGGGATAGGAATGAAGATGAAACTCCCAATGATGCAAGTGAAAAGAATGAATCTGGTCCGTCAATTAGGGATAAAGATAAAAGCAGTAGAGAGCTGAGAGCCAAGGATGAAGGTGGCCCTGATGAACCTGGGAAAGCTAATTATGATGAATTAGATGATCATAATGATGACACTGGTAGCCAAGATGACATCGGTGATGGAGAGACTACGGATGCAGTCAATCTGGAGAAAGAAGCAGCAGTTTCTGATCCTGCTGGTATGGAGCCTGATGAATTGGAACAAACATCCGATATGGATTTGGATCTAAATGGCATGCCAGAGGAGGATTTTATGGAAGAAGGAGATCCTGGAGAGCAAGGTGATTCAGTGGAAGATGAAAACCAAGACAGGAAGCAGGGTGAAGAGACATGCCCACCTGATGAAATCATGGAAGATTCCCATACTGAGGTTGGTGTAACCTCAGATGAGGATAATCTTGGTGGGGACCATCAAGAAAATTCTGATATGAATTCCATTGAAACAAAGAAAAGTGAACCTGAACCTGAACCTGGGTCTGCTGACATGGGTAATGAGCAAGTGGCCTCTGTTGAATTACCATCACAGTCCAATGTTGGTTGGAAGTCATCTTATTCTGAAAATATAGCAGCAGAATCAAATTGGTCAAATAGCATTGAAAGCTTTGACAACCCTACTCTCATGGGAGGCATACCTTCTAATAGTATGTCTAAGATGGATCATATGATGTCAGAGTCATCAGATGCAGGGGGACTCACTGAAAAGCAACCTAAATCTCTTCCACAGCATGAACATTCACTTGTTCAGGAAAGGCTACCTAACCCTTATCGAAATTTAGGTGATGCACTTGAGGAGTGGAAAGAACGAGTTAATATAGCTGGTGATCTTCCGGCAGATAACATGGAGAAGCAAGGTGAAATGGAGGATGATAATGCAGAGGAGTATGGGTATGTCTCTGAGTTTGAAAAGGGGACAGCTCAGGCTATGGGACCTGCAACATCAGAGCAGATTGACAGAAATATTGATGGCAATAAGCTTGATAAAGAAAGTCTTACTGCAGAAAAAGATGCAGAAATGCAAATGGAGAAGCAAAATTCTGATATGAAATCTACAAGTGATTCTACTTTAATCCCCAAAAATGAGAAAAGGGAGCATATAAATGTCTCTGGTACAGAAAAGTCACATGATGAAGGATCAGTGAAAATGGATGCTAGTGAGAGTGCTGATGTAGAACACTTGTCTGAAGATCTGATATCTGTCAAGAGATCATACTTTAGTGAGGGTTTACATAAACTAAGCCAACTTTCTGTGGACGACAGTGATTTTGGTAAAGCTCAAGATCCTCCAGATGTTCCCAGTGATGTGAAAGATAATGCTACTGCTCTCTGGAAAAGATATGAACTTAGTACTACAAAACTATCTCAGGAGTTGGCTGAACAGTTGCGCCTTGTAATGGAGCCCACTGTTGCCAGCAAGCTCCAAGGTGATTTTAGAACTGGCAAAAGGATAAACATGAAGAAGGTAGACAATGATATTTTTTTAAATAGGGTTATAAGTTTTAACATACTATTGTCTGGAAAGAAAAAATTTCTTAACTCTCTGTATTTTTATTTGAAAAAAATAACTGTCAGGTCATTCCATACATAGCAAGTCATTATCGTAAAGATAAAATCTGGCTGAGGAGGACCCGTCCCAACAAACGTGATTACCAAGTTGTACTTGCTATTGATGACTCAAGCAGTATGTCAGAGAGTTGCTGCGGAGACATTGCTGTTGAAGCTTTGGTTACTGTATGCCGTGCTGTGTCTCAACTGGAAATGGGGAGCTTGGCTATTGCAAGCTTTGGAACAAAAGGCAACATAAAATTACTGCATGATTTTGATAGGCCATTCACTGGAGAGGCTGGGGTTAAGGTTTGTGGAATTAACCTAAAAAATCTTACTGCTACTTTTCATTGATACCATTGCACATATGTTTGTGTGTATATATGTATTTATAGCAAAAGGATCTAACTGATGATTTTGACACTGCAAGCAGATGATCTCCCATTTAACATTCAAGCAAGAGAATACTATTATTAATGAGCCAGTCGTTGATCTGTTGAAGTTCTTGACCAACAAGCTAGATTCTGCAGTTGTTAAAGCACGGCTTCCATCTGGACATAACCCGTTACAACAACTTGTTTTGATCATTTCAGATGGTCAGTTCCACGAAAAGGTACCTGATTGAAACTTTGTAGCCTTACCCACTACTTCTTATATCATATCTACCTGTTGCCTCCGTCATTACTGGTCTTAAATTTTAATCTGTTGAATTCCAGGACCACTTGAAGCGGTGTATCCGTGATCTCTCAGGTGGTAATCGAATGGTTGCTTTCTTGCTTCTGGATAATTCACAGGACTCGATTATGGACCGCTCGGTACTCTTTCCGGTCAATTGAATTGAATTTTACGTGATATACACTGCTTTAGTTTCCTCATTATAACATTGTGGATTGCAGGAAGCATCTTTTGATCAGAATGGAAAAATGAAGCTTTCAAAGTACATGGATTCCTTTCCCTTTCCTTACTACATTGTTCTGAGAAACATTGAAGCACTTCCTCGGACCCTTGCAGACCTACTACGACAGGTAATGACTTAGGTGCAATTTTTAAAGATTTGCTATGAAGATCATCATCAATGCAAGCATGATGAAGGGGAATTTCTCTTTTCTTTAATAGTGTCATGCTGATAGTAAATAGTTTATTTTCATAAAAAAATTTTATTAAATTATCCAAGTCTTCTTTGAAGTACGAAAAAGAAGAATGAGACTAAAAGCAATAAATAAGCAAGTATTCTTATCAAAGAAAGTACGAGTCTCTTTGACAACTGTTTTTGTTTTTTTTTAAAAGAAAATTAGTTCTGAAAATTGTTTGTAAAAACAAGTTTTGGAAGAACAAAAATTGTTAAACTTGTTTGATTAAATTTGTTTTGGGAACAGTTTTGAAAACAATAATCTCAAAGTTGCTCAATACTTTTTTCCTAAAACGAGACCTTAATTTCCTTCAGCTAATCACTACCAATTTGTTGGTATTCTTTCAGTGGATGGAGCTTATGCAGCATCCAATGGGCTAGGTTGGTTGAAGACTCTACTACAGTTACAGCATCTTCTATCTCTATCAGTAAGAATGCAGATTTTCCCTTTTTTGTGGAGTGGGGAAGAGAAAAAGAAGGCTTCGTGTGTTACTCCAGGTCCTTTCTGATGCACATATTAATTTCTTAACTGTAGGGGAAAAAAAAGAAAAGAAATGATAGGTAATGATAGGTAAAGGAATTTTGTATAGGCCAAAATGAAAAGGAATTTTGTCTTTCCCAAGTATAATTTTGTATAGGTAAAAGCCCCTTGGCTCCTTCCAATTGTAAAGTGAAGGTATTCAATGTACAAATACTGTTTTATTATTGATTAAGAGATGGTTCATGCATTTCATTTATGTATCTTAATTTTCTTTTTCTTTTTCTTTTTTTAAAAAAAGGGTTGTTGAAAAGATAAGTATTTGATTTTATTTATGTCTATTATTAATTATCAAAAGCACTGATCTACACTTCATTTCCATCTTAAATAGTACTTTGAGAAAAGTTTGGTATAAAAATTAAAATTTGCATGTCTTCTAATGTTTAAAATTTACAAACTATAGCTATTAAAATTTGCGTGTCCTCTGTTATCCTTTGATGACACTTATTGCTACCTCAAATTCAACATTTATTATGTCATTAATTCTATTATTATATGAGTGATAAAGTTTAAAAAAATAGTCCTTTTGAGGGACCATAATTGCTTTTGGTCTTAAATGTCAGGTTAAAATCTACAAAATTCCTTGAATTATAGATCTAGTATAACCCGATCTGAAATTTCTATAGACTTCGTAATTTGTACCCCAAAAAACATTGCATCAAATTCTCCATCCAATATTATAATGGAATAGTGACATGTTAACACAAAATTAAATTAAAATAAAATGCAGAAACCTCCTTTAGGAATTTTAGATATTGTGTAAAACAATTCTTAAGCAATTTGACATATTAATGGGCGAATTACTGCAAAAATTACAAGGTCAAAAGAGTCATTTTTTCGTAGTTGATGAACTGGAATTCAGCTGAGAAAATGTCTCATGTTTGGACTTGGATTTGGATTGGTTTGCTTGTGCTTGTTGGTGTGATCATTATTTTGAGGTTTTTTACTTGGGTTTTCAAGATATGTATCAGCAAAATCAGGAGTCATATGTCTATTATTGCACATGTACATCCAATAAATGGAAATGATCAATCTCACTTTATATAAATTAATAATGTTAGTTTGATGATTAATTCTCTATTTGTTGGTGGTATTTAGATTAGATTATCGTACCCTAATAATTGGGGTTGAAATTTGTTAATCTAATTAATAGTTCATATATATATATATATATATATATATATATATATATATATATATGTGCTGATACGGTATGCTCACCAACCGAGCCATCTTTGCTCGCCCCGACGGAGCCATCTCTGCTCGTCCCGACGGAGCCATCCCCTCTCGTCCCGGCGGAGCCATCTCCGCTCGTCCTGGCGGAGCCAACCCCGATCGCTCCGACCCACCACACCTTACGGGGTGGCTATGTTGACGTGGCCCTCGCCACTCTCTTGGACTCTCAAATGACCATCATACCCCCATAGGAGCATATATATATACCTCATACGCCTCCAGGTATGCCAACTGAATCCGATTACTCTTTCTATACTCTCTATCACCGGACCTGACTTGGGCGTCGGAGTCCCACCGCGGGAGCTCCCTCCCGCCGTGGGTTTGCTTGCAGGTACCCCCGTTCGAGTCACCGGAGCTACTGAAGGAGATGGATTCATCACTGGCGCCGTCTGTGGGGATCGTTTTCATACCCGAAAACACCACGTTTTTCTATTTCAATCACGGAGAGCAGCATGAAGTTGGACTGGAAGACCATTGAAGATTTGCAACATCTTCTTTCATCTATTCTTAGATCTGCAAAATATTCTTCAGATCTCTATTCTATTATTCAGATCTACTAAAACTGATCAGACCTATAATTTCTTTGCGTTTTTTTTAGATGCGCTGAAATTGCCTCAAGGAACCACTAATTTTCAAGTTGCGATGAGCTCGGCAGCTGGATCAGAGACGTGAAGATGGAAAATCTGATCCTTCCAGGTTGATTCAACGAACCCAAACGTCTAACCGGCTTCATGGCGACAATCGGGGATTTATTGGCAAACGCACTTCCATTGAACGCGAAATTTTTCTGGCTGGTTCGCGTCGCGGATTTCTTGGATTGCGAAGGGCCCTTAAGCTGCAATGCTTCGAGGATTTGTTTCAGAGTCTCAAAATCCTTGGATGGCTCATTAATTTCCTTCATCTTCAAACCTTTTTCACAGGTTCAGGATCCAAATCCGCGAATCTAGCTGTAACGCTTATAGATAGTCGGCGTCTTGCACAGCCGCGTACTCTTTGTCCACCACCGGGGAACGCACCGCAGTCGATTGATCCGGGGGAGAGCTTGGCCATCAAAACGGAATTATCAGGAAGCAACAATCAAGAAGGAACCACCGCGGCTAACTTCACCTCGCACCACCTGGAAACTTGCAGCATGGAAGAATGTGAAACGCACTCCACTTCTTTCACTTGGCTAACAACTGGTATTCTCTTTTCATGAATTTTTCTCTCTTCTTATTCATCAAAGAAGAGGATGGTACATCTATGATTCATCCTTCCACAGTGCATTAATTTATGGTCTGTCACAGCTTTTATTTAAGTTTTATTATCTCCTTGAAATGGTTGCATTTGGATGCTGGACTGGTTGCCTATAACTTGTTTTGGTTGCATTGATTTCTGCTCAAACATTTTGGATAGAAATTGAGTTTTAACACACTAAAGTTCATGAACAAATCTTACGCATCAGACTTGGTAATCGTTTACTGCATAACTTCAATTAACATTGCAATTTTCTATTATAAGAGGAAATTTTAAGAATAATGGAATTCAAGCATTTATTTATGGAATCAAGAGTGAGAAATCAAGTGATAGTTGCACTTGTAGGTATAAGTGGAATCTTGTCCTCTTCTTGAAATGATAAAACCATTTTAAGGCCATAGATACTAGTGCGCCCAGTAGCAAAAATTGTGGAGAAAGACAAATCTACGCATTCATTAATATATAGCTGAAGTTACATCATGAGTCATTAATATCTTGCTTTAATATATGCCTCTCGATAAAAATATTGTGCATTTAATATCTTGCTTTGCTTTCTCTCACTTGGATGCCATGTCTTGTACATGTGTTTAGCACTTCCTCTCTATTACACATTCTTATTTTTCTTAAAAAGGATAAAATAACATTTCACATATGTGTTATACATACATGAAAAAAAATGGAGAAAGAAGAAGTAAAATAATTTTTTAGCAAAAAAAAGAATGAAGTGCAGACTTAACATCATTCATATTTTCAAGATGGATAAATTTTACTCTTGACATGTGCATCACATCTTGTCAATCGCATGACCTTGAATTATGCATGTATATATATATGTATATATATATACACGTATACATATATATGTTTAAACATGAAATGATGGGTCGATGGGACCCACATTTACACCACCATTTTGCAATATAAAATGGCTAAAAGCACATCACGAATTGATATATACCCTTTGATGAAAATATTATGCATTTAATATCTTGCTTTTCTTTCTCTCAATTGGGTTTGGACGCAATCTTTTCTTTTCTCTACCTAACTCACATGCTTTTTCTACATATGTAAAAATCTGCATAAGGACTTTGATTGACCATGTTATGGAATAATGGAGCTTTGTCTCTTGTACATGCATTCAACACTCCCTCTCTACTGCACTTTATCATTTTGTTAGAAAAAATGAGAGAGAGAAAACACTGTACCATCCTCTTTCACAAAGACAAAATAGCATTTCATATAATGTGCCAACCCAAACACTTGAAAGAAGCACTCTGCACACTTTTCTTATTTTGGGAAAGCCCTTCATGGGTTTGGAGTACTCTAGTTCTAATCTTAACAAGCATTAGGCCCAGCACCAAATATAATTGTTTAATGGTTATCAAAACTTCTTTTCTTTATTCTTTTTGGAATTCATCATGCATCAACCCAATAATCTTCAACTAATCACGCAATACAGCATGAAGTAGCCAAACCTTCATACACCTTCTTGCAAATCTTGCCACACTATATCTTCTCTTGTTTTACTACCTACTGGGCGAATTATTATGCATATCCACTAAATATTGTTTTGGAATTGTTAAAACACTACCTAAGTATTTATTTGCTTATGTATTGGACTTTACACAAATTCAAAATCCTTATAAGATTGCTTATGGAACATATACTTGTGCATTGCTTGATCAACCTGGACAAAATATATACATATTCCATGCTTGGGTAGAAAACATGACTCCTTTATCAATGCCCATACTCTTCAATGCTTTGCGGAAATTAAACATTGTCTCTTATCTATCATATTCATTGGAAATTTAAAGAGGAGCATATATACACATTGATTGACAAGTTACCTATGGCAAGCATGACACGCATCAATTTGCTAATTTTGCTTGGTAGACATCTATTGCCTCATTCTACTCTAGCATCAAGTTGCTTATTCAAACTTGTTACCATTGATGCATATGTATTACCTTTGCTGTACTGGATAAACATAACCTCGGATGCATACTTGAGATTAAGCATTATTGTCATTTGAAGCATCTCATGGAGCATTCATGGAGCACTTAGAAGAATCTAATGCATGTTCAAATTGCACAAATATATATCTCATGCATCTTGACATAGCCATATTGCAAATTGGACGATACACTACTCAATGTGGTTCGTAAATTACAATCCGTGACAACATGTCTGCAAGCATACCTAACTTATGTTGATATTTCTTGGAACTTGCATATGGGACATGCTATGGAGCGAAACAAGAAGAAAAAGCGGGAGAAGAACCATACACTATGTAAAATGCTTAAATTTCATAGTTGTCATGCTTAATTATGATTGGTCGCACAAAATATGCCTGAGGAACCCTTATTGCTTGAAAAAGGAATTATCCTTCTTTCTTGAGGAACACATATAATTGCTCTTGTTAGTACACAATGACAAAACTTTCAGGAAGAAAGCAAGCAAGCATTTATGGAGGAGCAAAGCAAAAAGCAAAAAAGGGGGAGAAGGAGTGTCACACTACTTGGCATAAAGCCGACGGACCGACCCATCTAGTTGGGCGTTGCGAATAGACAACGATAAAGAACTTGATCGAAAGACTAACCCACCAAAACAGGTGCGTGCAATCACATAGCTAAAAGCTGACGTAGATCTCAGTTGCAGAGCCAACAGGCAACAGAGCCAGTTGCGGAGCCAACCGGCAATGGAGCCAAACAGAGCCAGTTGCGGAGCCAACGGGCAACAGAGCCAGTTGCAGAGCCAACCGGCAACGGAGCCAAACGAAGCCAATTGCGGAGCTAACAGGCAACAGAGCCAGTTGCGGAGCCAACCGGCAACGGAGCCAAACAGAGCCAGTTGCGGAGCCAACGGGCAACAAAGCCAGTTGCGGAGCCAACCGGCAACGGAGCCAAACAGAGCCAGTTGCGGAGCCAACCGGAAACGGAGCCAAACAGAGCCAGTTGCTGAGCCAACCGGAAACGGAGCCAAACAAAGCCAGTTGCGGAGCCAACCGGCAACGGAGCCAAACGAAGCCAGTTGCGGAGCCAACGGGCAACAGAGCTAGTTACGAAGCTAACCGGCAACGGAGCCAAACGGAGCCAGCTGCTGAGCCAGCAGAACAATGGAGTTGCCTCCGACCAACGGGTCCAGAGAGATCGTTGATCATCCTAGCTGTGGAGCTAGCTGAACGATAGAGCTGCCTCCGACCAACCGATCAAGGGAGACCGTAGATCATTCCAGCTGCAGAGCCAGCAGAACAATGGAGCTGCCTCCGACCAACGGATCCAGAGAGATCGTTGATCATCCTAGTTGCGGAGCCAGCTGAACGATGGAGCTGCCTCTGACCGATCGATCCAGGAAGATCATGGATCATTCCACTGTAGGAACATACCTGCCGAGAGGCAGAAGAGCAGAGCTTTATGGAAGGGCCGACCTTAGCGTCTTTAGGGTCCACCAGCGACCTGGCCACGTGGTTGGCCTCAGCGCCCCAGAGGCTTCTCGCCTAACCACTGAAGGATCATATCTGCCGAAAGGCAACGGAGCGGAGCTTTATGCAAGGGCCGACCTTAGCGTCTTTAGGGTCCACCAGCGACCTGGCCACGTGGTTGGCCTCAGTGCCCCAGGGGCTTCTCGCCTAACCACTGCAGGATCATATCTGCCGAAAGGCAACAGAGCGGAGCTTTATGCAAGGGCCGACCTCAGCGTCTTTAGGGTCCACCAGCGACCTGGCCACGTGGTTGGCCTCAGCGCCCCAGGGGCTTATCGCCTAACCACTGCAGGATCATATTTGCCGAAAGGCAACGGAGCAGCACAAAAGCAAGGCCGGCCTTAGCGCCTTAAGTCCTTCTTCCAGAAACAGGTTCATCAACTTGAACTGGCCCTCGTGTCCTAAGAGCTTAAACGCTCGATCAGCATGAAAATTGAAAGAGGGAAGTCTCTTACACCTTACAAGATATTGCGTATATTCACACTTTGCATACGTATTTTTCATTGCAAATTGAATTGCACGCATCATGCCATACGCATCATACCATACGAACCTTCAACTCGATTATGAACGATTGAATTGCTATTTTGTCTTGGAAATTATGCTTTCCCATTACATCTTGTCAAATTTCGGGGGAGAACACCATGGCAACACATACTAAAATAACAGCAAATGGCTAAAGGTGTTGGAGCAATCACAATAAGGAAATTTCCCCTTCCATCTATGCTAAACGCATTTCTTGGTGAAAACCTTACAAGAAGAAAGGAAGGGAGAAGGAGTATAGAAATATACTTACAAGGATCGCATGAAAAGGAGGAGGTAAAAACCTTCACTACTTTAATAAATAACAATGACAGGGAAAGGAACATGGATCTATTCCCCTTGAAAAACCCATCTAAGGGGACTCAATCAAGTATGAGACAGGCACCTAGCAAACTATAGGGGCATGAAGAAAAGTGAAGCAAAAGGATAAGTAAACAAAACACTTAAGTTTCAACCTCCCTCACTACGTGTCGAAGCTCAAAACTTGGGGACTAGTGATACGATATGCTCAATCGGACCAACCGAGCCATCTCTGCTCGCCCCGACGGAGCCATCCCCTCTCGTCCCGGCGGAGCCATCTCCGCTCGTCCTGGCGGAGCCATCCCCGATCGCTCCGACCCACCACACCTTACGGGGTGGCTATGCTGACGTGGCCCCCGCCACTCTCTTGGACTCTCAAATGACCATCATACCCTCATAGGAGCATATATATATATACCTCATACGCCTCTAGGTATGCCAACTGAATCCGATTACTCTTTCTATACTCTCTATCACCGGACCTGACTTGGGCGTCGGAGTCCCACCGCGGGAGCCCCCTCCCGCCGTGGGTTTGCTTGCAGGTACCCCCGTTCGAGTCACCGGAACTACTGAAGGAGATGGATTCATCATATGCTATCCTAATTAATTGCATATATATATATATATATATATATATATATATATATATATATATATCCTAATGGTAAAACAATGACAAAAATGACGTACTTAATCCTTCATATATATCTCAAATTTTGCATAGAATCACCTTAGACGCGTTATTTTTGTCATCATATTGCTCTGAAACTTGATGAAACGACGCATACATTTTCAACAATGGAAGAAGTTTCACGCCACGTAAGCCACAACATTATCTATTTTAACGGCGTACTAATGAAAAACATAAGATTGTTCAATCAAAAAATAAAACATTGGGACATAATTGACTGTAATATAACATATTTGATCGAAAGCTAAAACGTCGAGGTACTAAAGGTAGTTTACCCATTAATTAATTAATTAGTAAAAATGGAAACGATCGAAATGACGAAGAAACACATTGGACCTCTAAATCCTCTACTATATATGTTAAATTTGAAGTTATGATTCACGTGATCACATTCACATGCATATATATAAATAGGTGATCGATAAAGTAGTCCATTACCAATAATCTATTTCTGTCTTACAAGAAACAACGTGATTGTATATTATAAAAATGAAAGAAAAAAGTATAACAAATGCGTGCTAAATGTGTGTATGTATTAGTTATTTATATTACAAAGAGAGTCATACAATGTATTGTGCCCATAAAAGTTTAGTTCTATTAATTTTAGTACATTCTTTTAATCATGTATAATGATATTTGTTAATATTAATAGAAATTTACATTAATAAAGATTTATTTTAAATGAATTAGGAACCAATTAATTGAAATGATGTACTAAATTTCAGTATTATCGTACTATTGAACATGCTCTCGTATTATACATGCCTCTCCCTTTTAATAAAATTAAAGATATAATTAAATACTTACACACACAAGATTTTTTTTCCGAAATTAAATTAATCCAAATTAATTTTATGTATTGTGCATGTTTCACTCCTTTTAATAAATTACTATGCAAAAGGTCATTTTGCCCTTTTCAATTTTTATTTTGTCAAAATTAAGGTCCACCATGATGATTAATCATCCTTTCACCGACTCGTAGGTATTTTAAAGAGTAGGACAACTTCATCAAGAATTTAAAGTTATTCTATATCTAAAATTAAGGATCATACCCCAAATATTTGATTAAGAATTGATGAGTGGTTTTTATTTAACTACACTCTTAGGTAACAATTTTTTTTAGTTTGGTCCCTCTTAAATTCCTTTATTATCAATTTGATCCCAAGGTCAAAATAATTAGCAAATGTAAGGATAATTTGTTCTAATTTTGCAATTTTGAAACATTGATAAAATATTCCCTCCCCCCTCTCAAATTAGTTTGATAAAAAGTGGCCATATTATCGCAATTTAAGAGGGACCAAATTGAAAGAAGTAGCATCTAAATGGGACCAAAATATATTTTACGCTAATATATAATTATCTAAAAAGGTTTGTATTTCATAGTCTAGGTGGGTGGGCGCAAAGTAAAAGTCTTCAAACTTCAAAGCCAATTACTTTTCTTAATTAATTCATCATTCTCTTCACCTAACAAATTAAAGGACACCATGCATTAACAACATTAAAAGTCAATTACAGTGGACAACAACACACGGGCTCATGATTGTAATTAATAATTAATTAATTAATTAACTAACTACAACACTAAGTGAAAGAACTCCTAATTAAAGTAAGATAACTAATCAACATTTTATAACATTATATAATGATGCATTAATTACACCTCCATTCCCACAAGAGAGGAGGATCCTTATCAAAATGGGAACTACTCATAATAATCTTCATCATCATGAAGATGACAAAATGATGAAAGTTCTATATGAGGCATCATATAGTGGATCTGTATCAACTTTGAACTCATTGATACAAAAAGACCCACTAATCTTATACAAACTCAATTCACAAACTATACTCACTGAAACCCCATTACACATATCATCTTTGCTTGGCCATCTTGAATTCACAAAAGCTCTTCTCACTCTCAAACCCCAACTTGCCCTTGAGTTGGATTCTTTCAGAAGCACTTCTCTTCACATGGCTTCTGGAGAGGGCCACGTGGACATTGTGAAGGAATTATTGTTAGCTTATGAGGAAGCATGCTTGGTTTTGGATCAAGAGGGAAGGATTCCTCTTCATTATGCTGTGATTAGAGGGAGAAGAGAGGTTGTGAGAGAGTTGATTAGAGCAAAGCCAGAGTGTTATTTGAGTATTCTTCACAAAGGAGAATCCATTTTGCATTTGTGTGTTAGATATAATCATTTGGAGATGTTGAAGGATTTGGTGGTGGAAGTGATGAAGAATGACTCCTTCAATTTTGGAGAATTTTATGGTTGGAACTCCATTCTCCATTTGGCTATCACCTTGAAGCAAGTTGAGGTATATATAATACTTTCACTTATTTCTTTTTGTGAGATTCTTTTTTCCTAAGTATGTGTGATCATAGATAACTATATATATTGATTATTTATTTTAATTAGTAGTGTTAGAATCTAATGGTCCCTCTCCAAGTTTATATGGTAAAGTATATGTCTTCATTCCGTAATTAGTATGGAGGGACTTGTACATATTATTTAATTTGAATCTTAGAGACATATAGATCTCTTTTTGTTTTTTTTTTTGGAAATTAAACTTGTTTTATTTTAAATTTCTTTTATCAACTCTTATATAAACTTGGACCATGAAACCATTGAGCTTTTCACATTAAATTTTGGTCTTGGTCCAAATTTATATGTGGTGAATTGTTGATTCATGGCCCTTGAATACATTATGTAGATTTTAAACTTTGTGAGACTTAAATTATATATGTCTTCATTTCTTTTATATCTCCAAGTACTATTATATATGAATTTTGAAAAAATTCTTAGGCATATGTGTGATGCACCATATTATTTGTGTATTGACTTATAATAACATTAATCTAATTATTTTTATTTTATTTATCATTTAGGTCCTCCAGTTTGAACATCGAAAAATTATATAAATATTAATCATTGCACAAATGACATAGGGGAACACTGAATTTCTTGGGCTTGCTTCTTCTATAATTAAGTAATCCCAAATCCAGAGAAAAAATTAAGGAATTATTTATTTTTGTGACCTGGTTAATTTCTTTGACAAACATTATTTTTGTTGAATTCTGAATAGCAATACAATAGTTTGTACAAATTTCAAAGAAACCAAACCGTTAAGAAGACATTAATGAATTCCTAGCTTAATTTCAGGTTACTTTTTCACTTTGTGAGTGGGTGGAAGACTATACTAGAATGATTCTTTTTCTTTCATGATTTCAATATACTAACATTATTCACTATATATAAATTCAGACTGTAAGGTATCTTCTTTCAATCCCCAAAGTAAGAGAAGCAGCAAATTTGAAGAATGAGATGGATAATAATAATATCATTGCCAATTCAAGCCTTGAAATACAACTCATGTTAATCAACTATGGCATAACAAAGGAACAAAGAGAAATGCCATCACCACCACCAGAAATTTCTAACAATAATAATATTATTACTGAGGAAACCATAAGACCTGGGAAGAAGAAGAAGAAGAAGAAAAAGAAGAGTGGATGGAGAAAGATTCTAAAGAGAATGGGAAATGGGTTAAGACATAAAGGCAATTGGATAGAAGAAGCAAGAGGAACCCTAAGCCTTGTAGCCACAGTGATCTCAACCATAACCTTTCAAGCTGGAATTAACCCTCCTGGTGGTTTCATTCAACAAAATGTATCTCCAACTCCAACTTCAAATAATGGTCATCAAGATGCTTCTCAATATTTAAGTGGGCCCCTCGGATGCTATATCTATAACTCCACAGATGAATGGGTATGTCCAGGACTAGCAGCTTCAGCTTTTCAATCCTCATACAATGGCTTTTACTTTTTGCCATATCTGATTTGCAATACCATATCTTTTGTGGCTTCTTTGGCTATTACTCTCTTGCTTGTGAGTGGGGTTCCTTTGAAGAATAAGGTCATAATGTGGGTGTTATCTATAGGCATGTGTGTGACTCTCACCTTCCTAGCACTCACTTATCTTTATGGGATCTTCATGATCATTCCTGATAGTCTTCTGTATCACTCAAGTTTGCCTGATAGAGTTCAGAAAGTGGCCTATTGGACTTGGATTGGATTGCTTGGTTTGGTTAGTGTCTTCATCATAATGCGTTTTGGTTATTGGTTGGGGAATATGTGCACAAAGAAAATCAAGCGTCACATGTCAAGGAACAATATTATTGGGACTTCCTATATATGATATGATCAATGAGATTAGGTAATTGACTTCTTTTATTTGTCTTCTAATTGATTAGATTAACATTTACATATATATAGTTGTTGATTAATATTCTTCTTATATATGAATTTTTGGTTTGGTTGTATGTGTTGAATTTAATTTGTTGTATTTCCCGACTATAGTGATCTACGTATGTACCCTCTTTTGAAGAATGGAAATCATCTGCTATGAGATGTACTTTTGTTCAAGAAATTGGAGTGGATCCTAGCTACATCAGCACTACTGTTGTACAGAAGCACAACTACACAAAGAGATTGGATCTTCTACCGTTAAAATTTTTTAAAGTTCTTGAAGTTAATTTATTATTAATTTTTTATTGGTTCAAAAGTTTAAAAAAAAAAAAAAAACATGTGGAGTCAATAGGACTCACTTGCTTATCTCTTTTTTATTGGACAGCAATACAAAATTTGATCCATTTTGCCTCATTTGTGTTACTTTGAATTTGTGATATCAACCCGTCGTAAGGTTAACCAAGTCTTTATTTAAGATCCTAAGTTAAACTAAGTGGCAAAAATATGTAATTAAGAAATTAAAGTGATGTGTTAGATTTTTTAACTAACTACTATAAGAGAATGCAATCAAAGTAAATTTGAAAGGAACTAAACTACTTTTTGTTTTTTCTTGAATGGGCTAATTTAGAAAAGATGGAATTAAGTATTAAAAATGTTCTTTAAAATGAAATTGTACAACTATTTTAGTTCAAATTAATATGGGAATTAGTTCATCACTAAGGTGGCGTTTGGTATCCGGTGAGTGTTTAGTGGGAAGTGGAAGTGGATGTGGATCTGGAAGTGGAAGTGGAAGATTTATGTGTGTTTGGTATGTAAGGAAAGTAAAATGGAAATAAGAATAAAATTGTTTGGTATGATAGGAATGAGATAGGGAAGTGGAAGTTAAAAAGTATAAAAGACTATTTTACCCTCTAAGATTATACCCTCACATGGGAAGGGAAGGGCAAAATAGTACTTTCAAGTCTACTTCCTTCCCTCAACCTCACCTTCCCTCTAAATTGAGAGGGAAGCTCTCACCTTCACTCAACCTTCCCTCTCACCTTCCCTCTCCATACCAAACATACAACACACTCACTTTCCCACTCACCTTCCCTCCTCAACCTATACCAAACATGCCATAAGTCTTAAGAAAAAATCTCAAGTTATCACTTGAGTTTTTGTAGGAAAATGGGTCGGTCCACCCTCGGTGGATTAGACCAAACCCATTTGAATTAGGTTCATGTATATCTTGTACCAATTACCAAATACAAAAATTATTTTTGTTACAACCCATGCAATAAATTTTCAGTCAATAAAATTATGACATATGGAAGGATGATATGAAGAAAAGGTTTCTAAAATATTATGTATATTTATGTTTTCTACCCTAAATTTTATGATATTTAGATTTAATAATTTGGTACAAGATATACATGACCAAAGTATTATGTTTATTTATATTTTTTTACCCCAAAAGCTTTGGTACAAGATAGACCTTCATTATTTTTATTCTGTTCTCAGACCTTAAAAGTATATTAATCAATTGTTATATACAATGACTATAGCCCTTTCCCTTGTTGCTTGAATGAGTACAATAGTTGACTACTATATATAACAATTGATTGTTTCATAATATTTTGTATATTTAATATAATATGCTATACTTTTAAGTTTTTTAAAATATTTTTTTATGGTTAAATTCTTACTTAAAAATAATTATTTAATTTATATAGCAACATATTTATTACAAATTCAAACTAAAAAGTAGAATAATATTAATGTTTGTGACAACTACTAATTCTGACCACATTGTGACAACATATTTATTTTATTTTAATCAAATGCCCACTAAAACTATTTTATTTTAATCAAAGCGTATAGGCTGATGCTAGGAAAGTGAGAGCAAACCACATAGCATACCATAGTGTCCACATCACAGCTCTATTCTCAAGACAAAACCCACTTATACGCAACGTTTCATTCCTGTTGAAACCTTGATGGGGAAATTTATGTATATATATACTTTGGTGTGGATATATATATACATATACCAAGTCAATATGCGCAAAGCTTGGTGTAAGACGGATGATGCTTATGAACTAAAAATAAATAAATTGATTTTATATATTTAATGGATTATCTTGACCACTTCTGTTATTTGGTATTGGCCTTTTTTTTTTATTGAATTGGGACAAGTTAACCACATTCAGAATACCATAGTGTAATCAGAATAATAGACTATTTGTTAGCCCAAAGTACCTACACATTCTGGTCGCACATGGCGACCACAAGTAAATCCTTAGCCTAACGATTTTTATGAACGTTTTTTTCTCGAACTACATAAACTATAAAGCAAGTATTTAAACACCTCACGCTACTCTAGAACAAGAGAATAAAAAAAAGATAAAAAGTCAAACTTAAAGTGTATTAACTTTTGGTGTAAGTTAAAACAAAGACATGATAGGCTTGTTGACATCCACTCCACCTTTTGAACTTAGACAATATATGACTAATTTTAAAGCAATATCCCAAGAACATATGCATAAACATTTCAAAATCCAAGCCAAAATATAGTTTCAAAATATAGTTTAATTTTTGAATTCACAATTTGGATTCCTTTTGGGAGGATTGTTTAATCGTTTTGAACATATTTATTACATTTTTGGAGCTATTTTACTGAAATCTAACAATTACACTCTCGGAATTTAAGAGTGAATTTTTTTTTCTATAATCTGTTATACATGTTCCTCCTTGCTTATGTGTTGGGTACTCTCTTCGTTGGCATATATATTTATGTAAATATTTTCACATTTATAAATAATATTTATGTGTTAATAAAGAAACAAATATGGGACTTGCGTAATTTTATTAGAATTTGTGTGTTCCTTGGATCAAGGTCAATATAGAGTACATGAATTTTGTGCTTCCTTTCTTATTGATCTTGATTACGTGTATGCTTCCAAGCATGATGGAATTGTGTTATAATTACTGGGTTTTGATATTTCCTTATGGAATTTTGTTCCCTTTTAAATGACTATCACCAAAGTGGTTGTTTGAGTGGGTCAATTTTTTCATATGCGTTGAGGGATGTCTAATAATGTTAAATTTAATAATCTTCCCAAATATAAGTTAATAATGTTAATAATAGACATTTTAATGATGTTATTTGTAAATACATATCAACTCGTCCTGTAAATACTAGAATCTAAAGAACTTTCAACTTCCACCCATTAAAGAAATGGTCAAAACTTCAATTTGGTCCCTTATGTTTGCACGACGTTTCATAATGGTCCTTTATGTTTCAAAAATTTAAATTGGTCCTTTATGTTTGAAAAAGTTTAAATTGGTCCTTTATGTTTGCAAGAAGTTTCAAATCGGTCCTTCCGTCCACTTCCGTCAATTTCTTAAGTAAGTGCTGACGTGGCATACTGACTTGTCCATTTAAAATGACATGTCATTGCCACATCATCGCCACGTCATCACATATGATAGTAGATGATGACGTGGCATGACACGTCACCTTCAATGGACACGTAGAACAGATCATATGTCCACCTCAGCACGCCACGTCAGCACTTAACGGAAGAAATAAACGGACTTGGACAGAAGGACCAATTTGGAACTTCTTGCAAACATAAAGGACCAATTTAAACTTTTTGAAACATAAAGGATCAATATGAAACTTCGTGTAAACATAAGGGACCAATTTAGAGTTTTGACCTTGATAAAATATATTCGGCATATCAAACAACAATTTTATTTGAAGTTTTAAGGTACACATACAGCAACAAGCCAACAACAACACTAGCTAGAATAAGAGACTTAATTATAGCTATAATTACTCTAATTCAATTCCCATAAATATATTTTTATTGTAGATAAATTATTCGAGCTACGCAAGACTCAAACTCAAGATTATACCTAGAAACAATATAATGCCTACTGTTCCCACCAACTACATATTTGGTACTAAATTACAATGCCAACATAATTACCTTAAATAAACTATGCTCCTATTGACACATATCATATACAACAACATCCATTTTGGTTCCTTGGTCCTCTTGAGAATGAGATGAAGCGCCTGATTGTCCTGACGCAAGTCTTCACTAACCAAATGAAAAAGCGAAGTGTGATAAACACTGTTATGAACAAAAGCAATGCAATCCAGGCTAAAAATGATGGTCCAAACAAATTGTATAAAAATTCATCCTCAAGATGTGTTGGGATTATCATATCGACCGCAAAAAAATAGGCAAGTGCTAGGGATGTGAGGGAGACACACATGCCCATGGATAACAACCAGATGACGGGTTTATTCTTCACAGAAACTCCACTCACGAGCAAAAGAGCCACGCTAAGTGATGAAACAAAAGAAACTGTATTGCATTTTAGGTATCGGACAAATTGAGGTCGGAGATTGTAAGATGAGATTGCTTCCCCGGGACAATATTGGTCATTGTCAATGATTGAGCAATTGAGGGGGTTATTATTAGTACTAGTAGTGTCTGAATTAGATGATAAACCTTGTTGAATGAAGCCACCCGGTGGACTAATAATAGCTTGAAAGGATATGGTTGATATCACCGTGGCCACTAGACTCAAATTCCCCCTCATCTCTTCTAACCAATTATCCTTATGTTTAAACCAATTTCCGATACACTTGAAAATCCTTATACAACAATTACGTTTCCTTGATGATGGCACAGCTGGTGGGTGTGGATGATGAAGAATGTCATCCCTTCCTTGCTTTTGATCAGTTTTGGTGATGCCTGCGTTCATCAGCATCAATTGTATTTCAAGGATTTTGAAGTCTTTTGGACTGCGCTCCATGATTTCATGGGCTGTAAAACCCATGTGGTTCTTCATGCTGCCTGCTTCTCTCATTTCAGAGAAAGAGAGGAGGTACCTTATGCTCTAAATTAAATGGTACAATATACATGTTAGTACGTAACTTATAGTAATTAAATATGGCTATTGTGACAATAGTTTTTATAAACTACCCACCAAAAATTAATAACTAGGAAGTTATTTATTCTCTACTTTTATAAAGATTTCATCACTACAACAAAACACAGATTTACCTACGGAATTAGTCACGGACATAGTCCATGGGTAAAACTGGCGTGGGTAAAAAATTACCCACGGAATTTTGAGTCCGTGGGGAAATAGCCACGGAATTTTAATTTTAGCCATGGATTATTCCGTGGGTAATTACCCACGAATCCAATCTATGGGGAATTTCATAGATTCGATCGGCCGCTGGCGAACTTCACCGGTCGCCGGCAACCCCTCCGATCGCCGTCTGGCCACCTTCGGCAACCCCTCTGGTCACCGGCCGCCGGCAACTCATCCGGCGACCTCCATTAATTAATCATATTATATTTTTGAAAAATGGTCCGTAGAGGATTCGAAGAAAGGACATCATGCATGGTAATAGAGGAGGACTTTATTGATAAAGTTTTAGGCTAGCTGTCAACTACCTAACGACATAACCTTCCTCTTTTATCCGGGCTTGGGAACGATTATATCAAATAATGAAGAAATAGAGGAGGATATATATAAACTATAGGATTCAAGCAGAATGGATGAAATGGAGGAAGGCTTCAGGTGTTATTTGTGATAGAAAAGTACCACTTAAGCATATGGAAAAAATTTTATCGCACAGCTATAAGACCTGCTTTACAATATGGTACTGAATGTTAGGCAAGAAAAAGCCAGCATGTGAACAAATTCAACGTGACAAACATGAGAATGTTGCGTTGAATAAGTAGTCATACTATGGATAGGATTATGAATGATTACATTAGAGAGAAAATTAATTAGGGTAACACTTATTGTAGAAAAATTAGTTGAAACACGTCGTACGTGATTTGGTCATGTATAATGACGGCCGTTAAAGACTCCTATACTTATAGTTGACCAAATGAAAGATAGTCCAATAATTAGAGGTAGGGGAAGACCAAAGAAGATAATAAGAAAAACTATTTGGAGGAACTTAACTATAAATAACTTAACTCTAGAAGTGTGTAAAGACAAAATATGTTGGTATTGTTTTGATTGTTGTTGCTGTTATTGGATTTATCCCTACTTTCCCTTTTTTATTATCTTCTCACATTACATATTTATATTTTCTTTTGTAATTATAAAATTATTATTTTGTGAATCCAATTAAGAATGTTAAAATGACCATCTTAACCCATCGTAGGTTGGCCCACCAAGGGCCTCCACTAAAAAGTGTTGGGCCCATTCCGACCCAATCCTTGAAGAGTCAAGGGCTAGCCCATAAGCTTTTTAAAATTTTTCTTAATTTTTAATTTTTTTTTTGAAATATTTTATTTTGTATGATCAAATATCAACAAATTAGAAATAAATATTTAAATACTAAAAATTTCCTTACAAAAATCTAATTTTAAGAATTATTTGGTGTAATTTATTTTGTAAATCAACATATTATATTATGAATTAATATTAAAAATTCGCAAGTAAAAATGTAATAGCCCTAGTTTAGAAATTATAATCAGTTAAAAGAAATTAGATATTCAATAAATAATCTAGAAGAGTAAAACAAATAATAACCCAAGTTTTTTTTAAAAAAAAACTATTATCACTATAAAAATGGATAGATTGATAGAAAATTTTATATATATTAATTAATTAATACCTCAACTTGCTTCAACAAGATAGCTAAATGGAGAATGGTATTGCCATCATCATCAGAGGTTGTGAAGTTGAGAAGCTGCCCAGTAATCTCAATCTCAAGTTCCACAAAGGCTTTCAGAGTCTCCAAATGATTGTACCTTACACACAAGTGGAAAACAGTCTTTCCATTGTCAAGAAAAGAAAGAGATTCAGGCTTTGCTTTGGTCAATTCTCTCGCAACCTCGATTCTGCCTCTCATGGCTGCGTAGTGTAAGGGAATTCTACCCTCATCATCAATAAACAAGCACACTTGGTTATATAGCTTCAACAATTCCACCACAATTTCGATGTGGCCCTCCGCAGAAGCAACGTGCAAGGGAGTGCTTCGAGATGCGTCTAACTCAAGGGCGAGTTTGGGATTGTTGGTGAGAAGGGCCTTTGTGAAATCAAGGTGTCCAAGAGATGTTGATATGTGTAAAGGAGTTTCAAATGAGGTAGTTTTGGAAATCTTGTACAAGATTAGTGGGTTTTGGTGGATGAGATCATTCAAAGTTGATACACTTCCTCTATATGATGCCTCGTATAGAACCCTCATTTCATGAGGAGCTTCTTGATGAGAAGAGCTCATCATTTTGATGAATTGGTTTGTATGGGAAATAATGCATTATTTACATTGTAGGGTTCCCTTTATATATAGGAAAAATAATGTTCAACCTATGAGTTGGACTTATAATTTTATATAAACATACCACAGGTTAACAGTTAATAAATACAAGGAAAAAGTACCCCAAATGTTTGGGTCTTGTCAATTTTGCCCCTAACGTTTTTCGCTGTCAATTATACCCCTAACGTTTTACATTTCTGCCAATGTCACCCTTTTCACTAACACCGTAAAATATTTAAGAGTTTTTGCTGACGTGGCATCCTATGTGGCAAAACGTTTTTTTTTCTGTTAATTGTACCCCTAACGTTTTACATTTCTAGCAATGTCACCCTTTTCACTAGCACCATCAAATATTTAATAGTTTTTGCTTACGTGGCATCCTATGTGGTAAAAATATCTGACTTAGTATATTTTTTTTCCATATCAGATTTCCTACTCATCTTTTCCTCGTCAAAGTTGTGTCGTTTTGACCTCGGCCTATTCCTTCTAAAATATAACTCAAACGCAAGTGCCATTTTGCTCATAAAAACATCAGAGACGTTATCCATTCTCTATTTTAGGGTAACGTCTCCGACAAAGTAGAGAATGAGTAACGTCTCCGATGTGTTTGTCTGCAAAATGGCACGTACGTTTGAGTTATATTTTAGAAGGAATATGGTGAGGCCAAAACGACACGGTTTTGATGGGAAAAAGATGAGTAAAAAATCTGGTGTGGAAAAAAATATGCCAAGTCAGATATTTTTGCCACATAGGATGCCACGTAAGCAAAAACTATTAAATATTTGATGGTGCTAGTGAAAAGGGTGACATTGCTAGAAATGTAAAACGTTAGGGGTACAATTAACAGAAAAAAAAAACGTTTTGCCACATAGGATGCCACGTCAGCAAAAACTATTAAATATTTTACGGTGTTAGTGAAAATAGTGACATTGACAAAAACGTAAAACGTTAGGAGTACAATTGACAGCGAAAAAACGTTAGGGACAAAACTGACAGGGTCCCATACATTAGGGGTAGAAAAGGTACTTTTGCTTAAAAATAATATGGTTTAAAAACAATTTAATATGATTTTTTTTGGTAACTGTGTCAATTATAACTGCACTCATACTTTTTGAGAGAATATTCAATATTATAAGAGTATTGAAAACAATGTAGCTAGTTGTTACATCAAAAACTTTATTTAATACGTTCAAGTTTTAGTGATGTGAGTGGTTATTACTTATTAATATTCACCAATAATATTGAATCAATGCAAAAGGGGTTCAATATAGTATTAAACTTTTGTTCCATAATTTCTGTCAACTTCTTCTAATTTATACGAAGTGGAATGGGTAAACCCGGATTGGGCTTAACTAGAAACCTTACATGTCGAAAGAAAAGTCAACATAAAGCATTAAGGTTACGTTTGGTAAGAAAATGGGAGTGGAAGTGGAAGTGGAAGTAGAAATGGAAATGGAAGTGGAAGTGGAAGTGGAAGTGGAAGTATGAGATAACAAAGTATGTTTGATATGTAGGAAAATGGGAGTGGAATATAATAGTAATGTTGTTTGGTATGATGGGGAGAAGATATGAAAATGAAAGATAAAATTATAAAATGTCAATTTTGCCCCAAAACCACATCCATGAGCCCTTCATCCTACCAAGCCCATTTGGCTTCGTTTTCTGCTACTGCTTCCGTTTCTTATTCCCCTCTTCATATTTAATGATAAGGAGCCAAGAAAACAAGAGTTTCTGTGTTCATTGATGAACCTAATATGTCTTAAAATGGCGTTTTCACATTGCACAAATAAATTTTTTCAATAAGTTTTGTGGATCGACTTGGGCATTCAACATATTGAAGCTGAAATGGATTATTTAGCTCTCATTATAAATTCCTTTGCTGCCATCACAGTGGACCAGTGCAGAACGCAATGCTTTTTGAAGGGCAAATTGGTCTTTTCAAATCTACTTCCCAGGCAGCTGAACAACTTCCCTCAGATCTGAAATGGTAGTTAACTCATTTGGGTAGAGGGAAGATAACTCACCTAGCTACCTATGTCACCTTTTACCAAATATGATGAGATAAGTGAGTAAACTTCCCTATGTCCTACTCACTGCGTAGCAAACGGGCTCTAAGAGTGTCCTTAGTATTAATTTCAGTTTTTAGATTTTTATTTTTTAAAACTAAAATTTGTGTTATATTTTTTTGTGTTTTGTTTTTTATTTTTTGTGTTACGTTTTATATCTTCAATTTTCTACATTAATAAAATAAAGATAATAAATAAAAGTGAAAATATAATATTATAACTAATAGTTCCATTTAGATTAAAAGAAAAATTAAAATATCAAGAAAAAGTAGTGCAAAAAAAAAAGTGGACCTAAAAGTTTGATTGTTATTTCTATTTTGGTGCACGATGTTGGTGGTGAGTGTGATGGTGGTGGTAGGTAGTGGTGAGTGGTGGCGGTGGGCGATGATGCGTTAATGGTTGGTGGATGCTGGTGGTGGTGCGTGTGGTTGGTGGCGTCAGCGGTGATGGACGTGGTTGGTGGTGGTGGCAGGTGGTGCATGGTGTTGGTAATGGGTGTGCATAGTGGTGGTACATGGTGGTGGTTGTGATGGTGGTGGTGAGTGGTGGCGGTGGACGTGGGTGGTGCGTGGTGGTAAAAAAAAAACTGAAATGAAATTTGTGGAAACTATATTTTTGTGATTTCTTATATGGTGTTTTAGTTTTGATATTAAGTCCAAAATTAAAAGTAAAACTCACTCAACCAAATAAATTTTCAATTGTTTTTTCCAAAATAAAACAAAAAACTGAAAACCACAACATAACAATACCAAAGAATCCCTAAATTATCATAACAAATACTTTCAAATCAGTGATAAATCATATGAACTCTAATCAAACTTATCATTTATCAATACAAGCTAGAATTAATTTAACTTTTATAAAATGACTGATCGAGTATATAATTATAATGATAAATTTAAGAGAGTACCGAAATTAGGTTTTTTAATATTTAATAATTATTTTTTTATGGATATTTAATAATTATTTTTCAAAATTAAAATTTAGCAATACAATGGAAAGGATATTTTCACTGCAGTCCAAGTTGAAACCCAAGTCCAAGAATAAATATAGTTTGATTTTAAATATAATTAAGTGAGAATATAAGTAACTATTTACTCTCTTGTAACTTCCTTCCTAAGTCCTAACTCCTAATTAACCCTAGCTCCATTCTTTTATATATTTATATTATAATGATTTTAGAAGAGAGAGAAATGGGAAAATAAAAAATTAAAATACATTATTATATATTAGTAAAACATTAAATAATTTCTTGTCACCTAAATTAAAAATTAATTTTATCAATTTAAAATATAATAATTATTTTCATATTATATATTTCAAAAGAAAAAAATTGGTATACACTTTAATATATAATGGATGACAATAAATGTGAAAATAAAATAAACCGTTCATAAATAAGTCAGACTCAACTTATATAAGAATAAGAGCTCGTTTAGGCTTTGATTATATTCATTTATTAAATGAATGAATTTATAGGTTTATTTAGTTAATCGAGTTTGTAAATTTGAGTCTCAATTGGTTCATTTAGCTTATGAGCGTTTTTTTAAAGAATAAAATAATAAAAAAAAATTCATATATGACATACTACAACAAAATACATATTTACTCACGGATAAATTCGTAGGTAAATTTGTGTTATTCCGTGGGTAAATGAGTTTACCCACGGAGTAAAAAAATTACCCACGGAATTTTGAGTCTGTGGGGAATTCCCCACGGATTTTCCACGAAACCCATCCGTGGCTATTTTCCTCACGGATGGGTCCATGGGCAATCCGTGGGGAAATAACCACGAAATTTTAATTTTAGCAACGGATTATTTCGTGGGTAATTTCATAGATTCAATCGGCCGCCAGCGAACTTCACCGGTCGCCGGCAACCCCTCCGATTGTCGTCCGGCCACCGGCTGCCCGCAACCCCTCCGGCGACCTCCATAAACCACATTATATTTTTGAAAAATGGCCCTTAGAGGTTCAAAGAGAGGACATCATGTATGAAAATATTTAGAATTACCACTAGGCCATTTATCACTTGTTGATTTATTAATATAAAACATTTTATATATATATATATATATATATCTAAAATTTAAATAACAAACATTTACCCACAGATTAGCCACGGATATTACCCACGGATTGTAAATCCGTGGCTAATTCCAAGAAATTGCCCATAAAAATTAATCCGTGGCTAATTGACAAATTACCCATGAATTGGCCACAGAAATTTGCCACGGATTGTAAATCCGTGGATAATTTTATGAAATTACGCACGGAATCCAATCCGTGGATAATTTTGAAGAAAAATATTTTATTTTATTTTTTTCATTTTCCCACGGATTCCCTACGAATTTTATTCCGTGGGTAAAATTCGGTGAGTAAATTCACGGAATATATATATATAATCATATTTAAATGATATTGAACAATTCTTTTATATAATCTATTTTTCCATGGAGTAAAATTCTGTGGATAAATCCACGGAATATATATAAATATATATATAAATTTGTTATGATTTTATATACAAAATTATTTTGTTACTAAAATATTTGGAAGGATAAAATTCATAGGTTATATTGACTGAAAAATAATTTTCCACTCTAGCCTTTGTGGGACCAGGAAATTGATGAAGCTTCTCTTTTTCTTTGTATTTGAAAGTTATATATTAGTTTCTGTCTAGGAGATGTCTCTGCGTGGTATTGAATTATAATAGCTACGTCTTTTTTTTTAGTCCTCTTGTGAGAATGTAGTCTTCCATTGTTAGATCGATTCAGATCTAGTAAGTGGATCTTGTTTTATTTTTGTGTGTATTTAGTTTCTTTTGTAAATTCTTTTGACAATCAGGTGACTCTGGATTCAAGATTTGTTATATTCATATCTAAATCTACGAATTATCTATGTTAAAAAATTTTTACTCGTTCATCATGATGTTGAAAGAGCCTACGACAATTTCAACTTTGAAGATTACTTCAGATCTAATATGCAGGAGGTATAAGAGTAACAACTTTGTTGTCAACACCAAGGACGGTGAGATTTTTCATCCTGAAGAAATAAGATCAGCTGAGCTTACACTTTGTTTACTTAATTCAATAATTGTTAGGGTTTATTCTTCAGTATTATTAGATTGGAGTTTTCTAAATTATTGTAAATGCCGTTTGGCTTTTTTTATAATATAATGAAGCTTTAATGCTTTTTTATAATAGCTACGTCTTTGGTCTAAAACCAAGGAGCATAAATATAATGAACTTCTAGTGTTAGAAAAAAAATCTATATCTATATAAATATATATATTTTAACATACATGGTTTCTAATTGTGTCACCTCATGATTCAACATTTAATTTGGATCATTTACCCTCGAATGTGGTGATTTTCTGCCTCAGAAAATGGCGAGAATCAAGATTGTACTGCGTATTACTCATTAATTAAAATTAATGTTAAAATTCATATCACACATAAATGGCAATTAAATTTTTAAAATAAAAAATAATATAATTCTCAAATAAATGGCGGGAATCAAGACATATGCATACAGTTCACTTTAGATTTTAATTAATTTAAATTTCATAATTTATATTCGAAACTTCAATTTTTTTGTGGTGGAATAAGAAACTTAAATTATATTTATTTTGAAACTTATATTAGTTTTTTATTTTTAAAATCAAAATTGAATATAAAGAGAATAGATTATAATAGCGAGATATGTTTAAATTAAATATGAAAAAAACAAATAAAATATATGATTATATTAAAAGTGATTTTAAAAAAAATGCAAATCAAAATACGTTATAAGATATATATAAATCTATATTGCAACATACCAATAAGCAATTAAATTCTAAAATGAAAATAAGAATCTATATCTATATTTTATATCTATATAATATATAAAGTAACATACAACGATTCAAATACTGTCACATGTCCTGTTCGTTATTTTTTTCCAATCCTGCCACATTAGCCTTCATCCTTTATTTTGAGAAGCCCATGTACATGTGCCATTAATTAGTCTTAATTTATTCTTATCAATTTAAAAAGTTAAATTTTGAAAAATTATTATATTAAATTGAATTGATTCTTATCAATTCAGACATTTAAATATATAATAAATGGCTTCAATTATGCTAACCAATTTAATTCGTTTTAATCATGTTAATTCCTTGAGTTTCGCTCCATAATATATAAAGTACACATTTATCACTTTGACTCTGTACCAAAGGATATCAGTATAAAATTTTTCATACTCAATAGCCTTCAATGACAAATATTTGAAAATTTGAATTGGTTTGTCTGAGATATCAATTACGTGAATATTGAATTGGTTTATCTTAGTCAAATAAATAAATTATTATTAATTGTATTAAATCGTTTGCTTTTAATTGTTGTGCTGACCATTTTATAGAAATTTTAAATTGACATATTATGGCATTGACTCTATGTAAACGTTTTTAAATTCTAACTATTTACATACCCAACATAATTAAGATCCTATATTTTGCCATAATACCGCCATATATGGGCCTAAACATTGTCCCTCACTATTTTTATTCTCACATGGTCCTAACATCTACAAATTTGATTTCTTAGTGTTGATCTTCTAACTTTTTTTCCTCATTCTTCTTTATTGTATTTTTTTGCACTTTTTTTACTAATAATGCACTCTATTTATTTTATTCTTACATGTATAAAATTATTATAAAATAAATAATGCACTCTAATTATTTATGAAAACACCAAGAAACTCATATATCCTAAATTATAAGTCTACTTTTCTTAATATATGAAATAATTCAAATTAATATAAAATGATCTGTAGTTGTATCCCGTGCATCGTACGGATTCAATACTAGTTAAATATAAAGATTCGGTCAATAAATTTGTGTTGCATATATAGGGACAAATTTGAGACTATCAGCGACAACCAATTGTGTATTTAATTTCATCATTTGCGAAAGAAAGAGGAAAAAGAGAGAACATGACAAAAAGAATAAAAAATGAGACTTGTGCTGTGAAGAATAACAAGGCAAACCGGTGGAATTAAAGTTTGAATAATGGCTAAAATACACGAAAATTTTGTGAAGAGGTCTTTGAGACTTAAAAGAAAACAAGCTAAGAATAATAAAAAAAAACAGACAAATCACAACTAGGAAAGACCAATATGACTATTAGAGATACAAGTCCTACATCCACCGCAAGAAATGTGATTTTTAGCGACGGCTAATTTTATTGTTTTGTGGCGGTTCAACTGCCACATATTGACATTTTGTGGCGGATCTCAAACTGTAACAAATTGACATATCACAAAGTAATTTTCTAACAGTTCTAGCCAACTGCTAGAATAAACGCCACAAAATGTACTTTTCTGACGGTCTGTGACTGCCAAAAAATGAAAAGTAAAATCGTGGCGGTTTATAATTTTCTGACTGTCTATAACCGTCGCAAAATGAAAGGTAAATTTGTCGCGGTCATTAATTGCCATAAAATGTTTGGTAAATTTGCGACACTTAGTGCTCGCCACAAAATGAACTATAAATTTCTGACAGCTTTAAACCGTCGCAAATTGTCTATTTTACTTTTTTTTAAAAATGTCACATATTTTTAGAAAATATATATAATTGATTATATTAATGCTAAAAAAAATAGAAATATTCATAGAAGTACTTATATAAAATACTTAAAATAGATAAAACTAAAGTATTTGTTTGTAAAATCAAAAAATTAGTTCATTACAAAATGAGAAAAGCTTTTAAAACAACTTCCAAAAGCTCTACATAGGCTCCTGCAATATTGAAAAAATAAAATTTATGAGTATTATTATAGTAATGTACAATAAATATCACAAATAATTAACTAATAAACAATATACATATTTAAATTTTATATACTTACTAAATATTGCAAAGTAAGTCAATCTCATCTATGTATTGGGATGATCTTCACTAGCTGAGAATGAATGTCCTGTTGATGACGATTGTCCATTACTTGCTTCAGGTACCTAAGAGAATAACAAATTTATATATATTTGATTATATTGTAGAGAACAAAATTTAAAAAATATAAAGAAAAAGATTTATACCTCAGAATTTATCAAATGTTCAAATTCAGACGGTACATTTCCCATAATATTTTTGAGAATGTTGAAGACACCTCACATCTCTAATGTTAACTGTGCATTTGAAGCTTCCAATCGCGCATTTGAAGATTCCAATCATGCATTTGAAGATTCAAATCGTGCATTTGAAGATTCCAACTCTGATTGCAACCGAACAATTTCTTGTTGAAGAGCATTTGTAGTGTCTCCATTACTATATATAATTCAATGGTATCCTACCAAGTCGAGTGGTAGATAATCCAAATACTTGAGTAGGGGTAGGGCCAAACCCTAAACCTCGAACTCTCTCGAGATGTTCCTTTCCAAGCACTTGCCCAAGAGAATCTTGCTCACTAATTTGAGTGGATATTGTCCCTTGATTTTCAAGTTCAATAATTTTTTCCTATAAAAAAAATATATTATCATATACACAATCAGTAAAAATATTATCATACTTGGTCCTCTTAACTTATTAATATTAGATAGACAATGGTTAGTCAAAATCAACCATGCATGGAAAATTCCCTTAAAAAAGCAGCTTTTCAGCAAGAAGTATTCTCTATTAGAAAGAGAGGAACAAATCCAACTTTAATTCGCAGAGAGTAAAAGTAAGTGCAGAATAGAGGTAACCCATATATACATAAACAAACAGTGTGATATCATAAAAGCGTCATAGTGGATTGATGAGAGGATTATGCTGCAAGTGTCACAAAATACAGAACCATGGAGGTACTAACTTTGGACGCTCTGCTGGAGGCCCATTCATTACTACAAGCTATGAATATGATGCCCCTATTGATGAGTATGGTAAGATAATTGTTCGGTTAATTATTCATACTTTACATCATGAGATTATTCTTTGACCATCTCGATTTCTTCAACAGTTCACTTATACTTAGGCATCTATGCTCACCTATATGGCAAATTGAAAATGAAAGCTTCACTATTGTATAGGTTTGATCAGTGAACCTAAATATGGTCATTTGAAAGAGCTTCATAAAGCTATATATTAAGCTATGTGAACATGCTTTAGTGTCTTCAGATCCCACTGTTACTTCATTAGGAACGTATCAGCAGGTCAGTTGTCTCTTATGTGAAGCACACATTACCCTTTTCTAATTGTAGAAAACTATGTGGTAAACTAACTTTAACAGTTAAGGATTCGTGCCTTGGTAATTTCAGGCTCATGTATTCAATTCAGGAACCAGAACATGTGCACAGCTTTTCTTGCAAACTATCATTCAAAGTCTACTGCTAGAGAGTAACATTCAATAACAATCACTACGATTTGCCTCCTTGGTCTATAAGCATACTTCTTGATTGCAGAACTGTAGTACACAATACTGCAAACGTAAGTCTATATATATAAAGGTTGTTTTTTTTAAAGCAATCTCTGTTCAGCACGAAGAAAATCTTATGAGCTTGTTCCTTTGCGTTAATTTGTTGAGTGGATTGTTGTGTTGTATTTCGTGAAGGTGAGAGTTGAAACATCAGAGATACAAATGTTGCCTACGAATTCCAAGTTGTTCAATTGGGAGACCTATGATGAAGATCTATCAACCCTAGCAGAAACCTCAAAGATAATAGCTGCTAGCACGGTCAAACGAGCCGGCCCGGCCTGTCACGGGCCAGCCATTACACGGGGCGGGGCAGACTGGCCCGTTTATTAAACGGTCCTTAAGTATGCTACTCAAGCCCGTCCATGATGGCCCGCTGGCCACTTTTTTTAAAATTATTTTTAAATATTTTAAAATTAAATTTTAATAAAATAAAAGTGATGTCAATTTTTTTTTTTTATTTAACAAATTAAACTTTTATATAAAACATCCAATTTTGAACAAGTGGGATATATAAATCCATTTGAATACCTCTGCTACCATAGCATCTTAAACTTTATATAAGTTTATCTAACTAATTTTTGTTGGGATCAAAATTTCTAACATCTACTATGGGTGGAACTTGTAATTCTGTGCGCACGTAAACACTAGACAAAGAGTATATAATATATTTTTTTAAAAGAAATGATTAACCTGAGCTTAATTATTTTATTTAATTAATTTGTTCCCAAGTGAAGACAATTAATGTATAATAAAATTAAGTTCAAAGAATGAAACACAGAAGAAGATGCTTATGGGTTTTATTTAATTTATCATCAATTAATTTTTTTAATTTAAATTATAAATAGTTAAATAATACATAAATTCATCCTAAAATTATTTATTTATACTTACATTAAATTAATTTATATTAATGTTTGAATTTTCTTTTTTTTAATATTTTTTTTGCGGGCCGGCCTGCGCCTGGCCTATTTAGCACTACAAAAAAAAACTGATTTAGCTACGGAAATTAGCTAGGGAAAATTTCCCTAGCTAATCCCTAGCTAATTAGCTACGGATTAGCTAGGGAAAAAAATCCCTAGCTAATTAGCTACGGATTAGCTAGGGAAAAAAATCCCTAGCTAATTAGCTACGGATTAGCTAGGGATAAAATCCCTAGTTAATTTGGTAAAATAATTTGGCGGGAAAAGGCGGGAAAATTTAGCTAGGGATTTGCTACGGATTAGCTAGGGAAAAAAACCGTAGCTAATCCCTAGCTAATTAGCTAGAGAAAAAATTCCTAGCTAATTAACCGTAGCTAGGGATTTGCTACGAATTTCCCTAGCTAATCCCTAGCTAATTAGCTAGGGAAAAAATCCTTAGCTAATTCCTAGCTAATTAGCTAAGGAAATTAGCTACGGATTAGCTACGGATTTTTTCCAAGCTAATCCTTAGCTAATTAGCTAGGGAAAAAATCCCTAGCTAATTTATTATATGTGTATATATAAAATGTTTTACATTAATAAATCAAAAAGTGATAAATGGCCTAGTGGTTGGTCTAAATGTTACCATCCATGATGTTTCGTCTTCGAGGCCTTTTAGGACCATTTTTCAAAAATATAAAGTGGTTGTCGAAGGAGGTTGCCGGAGGAGGTCGCCGACGGCCGTCGTCGGAGGGGGTCGCCGGAGGGGCCACCGGTGGCCGGTGGAGGAGGTCGCCGGTGACAATTTTTGGAGGGGGTGAGTTAGCTAGAGATTGGCTACGGATTAGCTAGGGAATTTAGCTAGGGATTAGCTACGACTTAGCTAGGGATTTGCTAGGGATTAGCTAAGGATTAGCTACGAAAAAAATCCCTAACAATTAGCGTCCAAATATTAGCTAGGGAAAAATCCGTAGCTAATCCGTAGCTAGGGATTAGCTACGGACCGTAGCTAGGGATTAGCTACGGATTTTTCCCTAGCTAATCCTGTTTTTTCTTGTAGTGTAGCCCGTGGGTTAAACGGGCCAACCCGTTTAGGCCCGTTTTAAAAAACATCCTGGTACTGGTGGCAGCTGCTTAGGTTCATTAAAAACATTCTGGTACTGCTCCAACACTTTTTCTATCTCCTTATGTACTCCTTGTTTCTCTTGTATTTCTTCCTCATTCACTTTATGCATTGAAAATAGACAAGCAATGGTGTCCTCTTCTGCCATTTTCTTAATGGTTTTTCAATTAATGGGGGTTTCCCTCAAAATTGAGTCTCCTTGCAACTTGACTTCCTGGCCATGCAACTGAAAAATCATAGTAAGTTCCTTACGATTGATCACAATGTTCCCCAGCTCTGCTAACCATTGCACCCCAAGCACCACATCCGCTCCCTTGATATCCATGACAAACAAATCAACAACAAAGACATTTTGGTGAATCATGAACTTGATTTGCTTGCATTGGTGATTGCACACAAGGAAGGCTTCATTTCCTGTCTGAACCTTAAAAGGTTTAATCTCAATCATTTGCAATTTAAGTTTCTCTGCCACACTTCTCTTGATAAAATTTAGAGTGCTTCCATTATCTATTAACACCTGCACAGTGTGCTCCAGGTACCTTCCTGACACTCAGATGGTACTCGGATGGAACTGGCCTTCCAAGGCGTTGAAGCTGATTTCAGGAACTGCTTCCAACACCTCAGGTACTGCCTCCACCCCTGGGTTCTCGTTTGTAGTCTCCTCTGTCTCATCCTCCATGAGAAGATCAAGTTCCTCCTTCCCAATCAACAAGTAATAGGTGGGAGTACACTTATGTCCTCGAACGTACTTTTCAGGACAATAGTAACATAAACCAAGTGCTCTCCTCTCCTTAAGTTCAGCGGCAGTAAATCTCTTATAAGCTGGGGTATTGTTCTGAGTAATATTGTTAGAACCTTGAGAGCTTGCTTGTTTGACCACATTACTGGCAGATTGAACGGTCACAATTTTACTTCCAGTCACAGGTAAAATTGATTTATTAACCATACTTCCAGCATTTGGTAGCAACTTACTAAATGATCTGGATGGGGCAATGCTACTTAGCTTACTTACCGGTGTGCTGTAAGACATTTAAACCTCGTTATGCTTCTGTTCGTACAGCTTTGCTAATGAAACTGCCTGGTAATAAGTAGTCGGTTGCGCCAGTAATACTTCACATCTCAAATGAGTCTTCAAGCCAAAAACGAAGAAGCTGATGAGCCATTCTTCTGACAACCCGGTTACCTTGGTGGATATGGTTTCAAAAGCAGCTTGATATTCATCTAATGTGCTCACCTGTACCACTTGCTTCAGAGCTCCCCGAGCATCGTCATATAAGGTGCTACTGAATCGAAACAACAAGGATTCCAGAAAGGCACTCCAGGTAGAGATCTGGTTGTTTTGTGTCATCCACATATACCACGCCGACGCTGGACCTGTCATATAGAGTGCGGACAATCCGATCCGTTGATTCTCCGGTGTCCCAGCTATGCGGAAAAACTCCTTGACTTTAAACACCCAGTACTCTGCATCAGTACCATCGAAAGCTGGAATTTCAAACTTCAATTTGCTAATCATCGGTCACTAATTGGAACTGGAAGAAGTATCCCCTGTCTTTCCCGCCATCTGCTGTAAACATCTACCGAGCAATTCCTCTACATTCAACAATCGATCATCGTTCGCCGAGCATCGTTTCTCCAACAGAGCTTGCGTCTTTTGTAGTTCCATGATAACTGCTGTGAATTCTGAGCTGTGAGTTTTTGCCATGAATCTCTCAATGAAAGAACCAAATGTTAAGCTTAGGAATTAAAAGAACAAATGGAAAGATTCAGAAATGGAATTGACGGATGAATAAGCAACAAATTCCTGAAGATTGGAAAGTTTGCTAAAGCTGTCTCCCTTTTCGAGTAAGAGAAAACTCAATACAATCTCAAATTAAGCATGGAAAGCATAACAGAAATTATTATAGCCAATTATATATTCTCTCCCTCTGACGAATTACTCAAGTGCGCACGTAATCCTTGAGCCATCCTGATGGTTTCCTCTAGAGGTGTCAAAGTGGGCCAACCCGGCCCACACGGGTTGACCCACCACGGGTTGAACCCGTGACGGATTGGCCCACTCGGGTTGGCCCCGCTAAATGGGTTGGGAATCCCAACCCGACCCACCAAGGTGGTGGGTCGGGCCAACTCACCTAACCCACCTATTTTTTTTTTGAATTTTTTTTGAATTTTAACTTTTTTTTAAAAAGAAAATCTATACTTTTTTTTACATTTTTTTATGAACTAAGAAATTTAATATGATAAAATAAAAGAAAAGATTTATCATTCATCATGTCACTCACAAATAGTTAAAAATAAAACAATGAAAGTATGAAACATAGTCAAAATATCACAACATTACTCATTTATTTTCCTCCTGGCTCCTGCAAATATGGTGAAAAATGAAAACATCAAGAAAAGAAAAAAACATGATTATGAATTATGTTTTTGTTTAATTTTTTTAAGTTAGGTGGGTTAGGTGGGTCGGGTTCTTCCAACCCGTTTAATAAACGGGTTGGAATTTTGAAACCCAACCCACCAAATTGGTGGGTTAAACGGGCTAACCCGATGGATTGAACCCGTTTTGACAGCTCTAGTTTCCTCACGCAAACTGCTCGTGCAACCGATGTTGCACCTGGGCCTCCAGTCTTCTCAGTCTCGTCGTTGGGCTCACGGTTCTGGTCCAAGAGATTCTCCTCTCAACCCTGGTGGCCTCCTCTATTGGGTAAGTGTCTTTGGAAATCACATTGGGCTCGTTACTCATAACAATATGCATAAACATTTCAAAATCCAAGCCAAAATATAGTTTCAAATTTGCCAGTGATCTTTCGATTTTTTTTTGTATTTTTGAATTCACAATTTGGATTCCTTTTGGGAGGATTGTTTAATCGTTTTGAACACATTTATTACATTTTTGGAGCTATTTTTACTGAAATCTAACAATTACACTCTCGGAATTTAAGAGTATATATTTTTTTTTCTACTGTTATACATGTTCCTCCTTTCTTATGTGTTGGGTACTCTCTTCGTTGGCATATACTTGTGTAAATATTTTCACATTTATAAATAATATTTATGTGTTAATAAAGAGACAAATATGGGAATAGCGTAATTTTATTAGAATTTGTGTCAATATAGAGTACATGAATTTTGTGCTTCCTTTCTTATTGATCTTGATTACATGCATGCTTCCAAGCATGATGGAATTGTGTTATAATTACTGGGTTTTGATATTTCCTTATGGAATTTTTGTCCCTTTTAAATGACTATCGCCAAAGTGGTTGTTTGAGTGGGTCAATTTTTTCATATCCGTTGAGGGATGTCTAATAATGTTAAATTTAATAATCTGCCCAAAGAGAAAATTGAGTACTGTAATTGATGCTCACCTCTTAAATTTATAAATTAAATTGTTGATATTATTTTGACATATAAAAATTGATGGAATTTGAATTTGCAGTATAAAACTTAAATAAATTAATTTATATGGAATCAGTTTTAAAAAATAATTTTAACGTAAGTTAATAATGCTAATAATAGACATTTTAATGATGTTATTTGTAAATACATATCAACTCATCCTGTAAATACTAGAATCTAAAGAACTTTCAACTTCCACCCATTAATGAAATGGTCAAAACTCTAATTTGGTCCCTTATGATTGCACAGAGTTTCATATTGGTCCTTTATGTTTCAAAAAATTTAAATTGATCTTTTATGTTTTCAAGAAGTTCCAAATTGGTCCTTTCGTCCACTTCCGTCATCAATTTCTTAAGTGCTAACGTGGCGTGCTGACGTGTCCATCTAAGATGACATGTCATGCCACGTTATTGTCATATCAGCACCACGTCATCACATATGATCTAGATGATGACGAGGCATGACACGTCAGCTTGAATGGACACGTAGGAGATATGATATGTCCACCTCAGCACGTCACCTTAGCACTTAACAGAAGAAATAAACGGACTCGGACAGAATGACCAATTTGGAACTTCTTGCAAACATAAAGGACCAATTTAAACCTTTTGAAACATAAAGGACCAATATAAAATTTCGTGCAAACATAAGGGACCAATTTGAAATTTTGACCTTAATGAAACATATACGGCATGTCAAACAACAATTTTATTTGAAATTTTAAGGTACGCATACAGCAACAAGCCAACAACAACACTAGCTAGAATAAGAGACTTAATTATAGCTATAATTACTTTAATTCAATTCGTATCTTCTTATTGAAGATAAATTATTCGAGCTATGCAAGACTCAAACTCAAGATTATACCAAGAAACAATATAATGCCTACTGCTTCAACCAACTACTAAATTACAATGCCAACATAATTACCTTAAATAAACTATGCTCCTATTGACACATATCATATACAACAACATCCATTTTGGTTCCTTGGTCCTCTTGAGAATGAGATGAAGCGCCTGATTATCCTGACGCAAGTCTTCACTAACCAAATGAAAAAGCGAAGTGTGATAAACACTGTTATGATCGAAAGCAATGCAATCCAGGCAAAAAATGATGGTCCATACAAACTGTATGAAAGTTCATCCACAAGATGTGTTGGGATTATCATAACGATCGCAAAAAAATAGGCAAGTGCTAGGGATGTGAGGGAGACACACATGCCTATGGATAACAACCACATGACGGGTTTATTCTTCAGAGAAAGTCCACTTACGAGCAAAAGAGCCACGCTAAGTGAAAAAACAAAAGAAATTGTATTGCATTTTATGTATCCGACTAATTGAGGTCGGAGAAGATAAGATGAGAGTGATTGCCCGGGACAATATTGGTTATTATCAATGATTGAGCAATTGAGGGGGTTATTATTAGTACTAGTAGTGTCTGAATTAGATGATAAACCTTGTTGAATGAAGCCACCCGGTGGACTAATAATAGCTTGAAAGGATATGGTTGATATCACCGTGGCCACTAGACTCAAATTCCCCCTCATCTCTTCTAACCAATTATCCTTATGTTTAAACCAATTTCCGATACACTTGAAAATCCTTATACAACAATTACGTTTCCTTGATGATGGCACAGCTGGTGGGTGTGGATGATCAAGAATGTCATCCCTTCCTTGCTTTTGATCAGTTTTGGTGATGCCTGCGTTCATCAGCATCAATTGTATTTCAAGGATTTTGAAGTCTTTTGGACTGCGCTCCATGATTTCATGGGCTGTAAAACCCATGTGGTTCTTCATGCTGCCTGCTTCTCTCATTTCAGAGAAAGAGAGGAGGTACCTTATGCTCTAAATTAAATGGTACAATATACATATGTTAGTAACTTATACTAATTAAATAAGGAACAATAGTTTTTAAGGGGGTGTTTGGTATTGTTGCGGTTTTCTGTTTTATTTTGATAAAAAATAACTAAAAACTTGTTTGGCTAAATGAGTTTTATTTTCAATTTTGGACTTAATATCAAAACATAAAACACCGTCCAGGCCAAAAAAAACATAAAACACCGTATAAGAGACCAGAAAATGTGGTTTCTACAAATCTCATTTCAGTTTTTTTTTCAACCACAACCCACCACCACGACAACCCACCACAACCACTCACTACCACCCACCACCACCACTCACCACCACCACCAGCAACCACCACCAACGTAACAACCACCACCCACCATCATGACCACCCATCATGACCGTACCACTCACCACCACCAGCAACCACCACCCACCACCACCACGACCACCCACCACCAGCAGCAACCATCACCCACCATCACAACCACCAACAACCACCACCCACCACCACCAACACCACACACCACCTGCCACCACCGACCACTTGCCATCGCCACTCACCACTACCAGGAACCATCACCCACCACCGACACCACGCACTACCTACCACCACTACCAACCACGTCCACCACCACCCTCCGCCACCAACCACGCTCACCGCCGCCACCAACACCCACCACCCACCACGAATGTGCATGAATCTTCTTGTTTCCAAAACATTCACGTAAGTATATTTTGAACTTTCATAAATATTTATTTTATGTTATTTTATTAATATAAAAAACTGAAGATATAAAACAAAAAACAGAAAATAGAAAACAGAAAAAAAAACATATCATAGATTTCAATTTTCAAAAAACAGAAATATAAAAACTGGCAGTAATACCAAACACTCTCTAAAAAAATTGTTTTATGTTTTTAGAAACTAACCACCAAAACTTAATAATTATGAAGTTATTTATTCATTCATTCTTTTAATAACTATCATGATTATTACCTTCTCAAAATAAAAATGAATTTCATCATATTTATCCCTATTTTTTCTTTTTCATTATCTTCTCACATTACATATTTTTATTTTCTTTTGTAATTATAAAATTATTATTTTGTGAATCCATTTAGGAATGTCAAAATAGACCATCTTAACCCATCATAGGTCAGCCCCACCAAGGACTCCACTAAAATGGTTTGGGCCATGGCCCACCCAAAGAAGTTGGGCTTAGACCCAATCGCTGAAGGGTCAAGCGCTAGCCCATGAGCTTTCTAAATTTTTTTATCAATTTTTAATTTATTTTTTTAAAAGTATTTTATTTTGTATGATCAAATATCAACAAATTAAATTAGATATAAATAGTTAAATACTACGAATTTCCTTACAAAGATAGAATTTAAAAAATTATTTGGGATAATTTATTTTATGAATTAATATTAAAAATTGGCATATAAAAATGTAATAACCCTAGTTAGGAAATTATAATCACTTAAAACAAATTAGATATTCACCTACTACACGAATAAATAATCTAAAAGAGTTCAAAAAATAATAACCCAAGTTGAAACAAAACAAACTATTGTCACTACAAATTAAAAATGGATAGATTATTGATATATAGGGTTTTATATATATTAATTAATACCTCAACTTGCTTCAACACGATAGCTAAATGGAGAATGGTATTGCCATAATCATCAGAGGTCGTGAAGTTGAGAAGCTTCCCAGTAATCTCAATCTCAAGTTCCACAAAGGCTTTCAGGGTCTCCAAATGATTGTACGTAACACACAAGTGGAAAACAGTCTTTCCATTGTCAAGAAAAGAAAGAGATTCAGGCTTTGCTTTGATCAATTCTCTCGCAACCTCAATTCTACCTCTCATGGCTGCGTAGTGTAAGGGAATTCTACCCTCATCATCAATAAACAAGCACACTTGGTTATATAGCTTCAACAATTCCACCACAATTTCGATGTGGCCCTCCGCAGAAGCAACGTGCAAGGGAGTGCTTCGAGATGCGTCTAACTCAAGGGCGAGTTTGGGATTGTTGGTGAGAAGGGCCTTTGTGAAATCAAGGTGTCCAAGTGAAGTTGATATGTGTAAAGGAGTTTCAAATGAGGTAGTTTTGGAAATCTTGTACAAGATTAGTGGGTTTTGGTGGATGAGATCATTCAAAGTTGATACACATCCTCTGTATGATGCCTCGTATAGAACACTCATTTTATGATAAGGAGTTTGTTGATGAGAAGAGCTCATTTTTTATTAACTGAATTGACGTGAATGGGATATAATGCTTTATTTACAATATGAGGTTCCCCTAATTATATATGAAGGAAAATTAATGTTGAACCTATTGGGTTGGACCGTTGGGGCTCAGTTAGTAATGTGCACTGCAGGTAGAAAAAAGCATGCTGAAAAGTAATTTTCCAGTTTAGGGGACCAGTAAACTGATGAAGCGTCTCTTTTTCTTGTATTTGAAAATTACATATTAGTTTGTAGCTAGGAGATGTCTTTTTTTTCTGGTATTGATCTAATTAATGGCTACGACGTCTTTGGTCTAAAACTAAAGAGCATAAATATCGTGTACTTGCCGTGTTGGAAAAAATATTTAAAAATAAAGACATTTGAGTTGCATATATAGGGACAAATTTGACGCCAACCAATTGTATTTAATTTCATCATCTGTGAAAGAAAGAGGAAAAAGAGAGTACATGGCAAATAAAAAGAATCAAGAATCAGACTTGTGCCGTGAAGAAGGCATTATCACGCAAATGGGTAGAATTAAGGTTTGACTAATGGCTAAAACCTAAAATACACAAACAAACAAAAAAAGAAGTTGTATGTGTTTCCTGGTTGAAAATTCAGAGTTTCTCGTTGTTGAATTTTAGCCTATACTTAACATATCATACAAAGCAATAACATTTGTATATATATTTCTAACCTATTAATTTAAAGCACTCAACACCCTTCCGTTAACTTTAATTTTCATCTATATTCAACGATCACGTTTTGCAAGAGTATTTTTATCGTTATCTGTTACGTAAGTATATTTTGTGAGAATATTTTAATAATTGTAATTCTATTTTAATCATTTAATTTAGAATCACTAGAGTGTAAAATAACTAAAATACGCTCATAAAATATGCTTACGTGATAAATAACAGTTAAATGTGAACAAAGACTGACACAAAGGTGTTAAGCGCCTCAAATTTGAAAGATAAAAAGATTTATCTATAAGATTTTGAAAGTGAAAAATTGTACGTGACATTTGTTCAAAATTCAGGGATCAATATATGTTTAGCTCGCAGGCTTAAACAGGTTGGCCTGATCCTCAATAGAATTGAACCAAACAACCTCCTAGAGAGAAAAACAGTGTTATGCTGAGGTCTTAGCTAAACATGGTCATAGTTTGGACTTTGGTTTGTCTTTGTACAATACCTCCTATTTTCTGTTTAGATCAGCTCAGGAAGGACATGTTAGTGGAAATTGGATCAAATGAAGTGTAAAAAGTATAAAGTGTATGAAGTATATCATCCAGATCGACCGTTAAATAAAAATTGAGATTCGTGCCCGTACTATAACAGTTTCATCAAACGGTTCCAGATGTGCACTTTACACACTTCACCGGATCCTGCACTTTAGCATATCCGGATCCGAATCGTTGGATGAAATTTTATAGTACGGACACGAATCTCAATTTTAATTTAACGATCTGGATGATACACTTCATACACTTTACACATTTTACACTTCATTTTATCCTCTTCCTCGAGTGACACTAGTGTCAGCTAGCTATCCCTTGTGCCTCTTTTGTATAATGTTTACAAAAAAAAAAGTAATTTATTTTAATTTAATGTATAAAAAATAAAAATATTAAATTTAATTTAATCCTTAAAAATTTTTTTTGCCAAATGTTTTAATAAAAATTTCTTATGATTAAATTGAGACAAATTATATAAGTTTAGAATTAAATTTAATATTTTTAAAGAAAGAATTGTGTACTCATGAATCATGAATGCGCAATTCTTTGACAATAATAATATTCTTAACTATTAATAATTGTCGATAATATTTTTCTCAACGATTTTTTTCATTGTTCAATATTTTTCTTTCACTACAAAATATATATTTAATGGTTAAAAATTCAATACTCTTTTTATTCGTTTCTCAATTACTATTTATTAATATTAATAAAGATTTCATCACTAATTCATTCATTAATTAATATTGATAATTACTATCAAATAAATAAAAATATATATTTTAATTTTATTACCATCGTAATATCACACTTTTATGTAAAACATGCGCTAGCAAGATTAAATGCATCATTATTCATCATGCATGGTAGGTTAGGTAATATATAAAAGTCAAGGGTGTCGGCTATGAACAGAGAAAGTTAATTGGAAGAAAATTAAAAGGGAATTTTCAACACAGATTTATATATGTACAGTGTACACTCTGTCACTTTCATTGAAGTTACATTTATTGGTCTCTCACGCAAAAGAGATTCTTTTTATATAATTTTTCTAAAGACCCAAAGATATTTTTTTTAGTAAGTTATGATATTTGAGGTATTCAATACTATTTCGTTCTGCAAATTATAAAACATATTATTTATTTTCTTACACACAATACAAGATATACTTGTAAATTCATAGGTAAGAGTTGATATAAGTCTCACAATACAAGATATTTAAGGTTGATGTAGGAGGGGGAACTCATCTAAAATATTGCAAATTAAAAATGAACACATATTCTCATCCAAACAATGATGACAATCTGAAGCTTCTTTATGAAGCATCATATGAAGGTTGTGTTGAAGGATTGATCTCATTGATGAGAAATAAGGATAGATTAATCCTTCACAAAATTTCACAAACTTCCTTCACAGAAACTCCCTTACACATATCATCTTCTCTTGGCCATTTTGACTTCACAAAAATCCTTCTCACCCACAATCCCAAACTTGCTCTTGAGTTGGACTTTTCTAGAAGAACACCCCTCCACATGGCCTCAGCTGAGGGCCACATCGAAATTGTCAAGGAATTAGTACAAGTTTATAAGGAGGCATGCTTGTTTTGTGATGAAGAAGGTAGAATTCCTCTGCACTATGCAGCCATGAGAGGGAGAATAGAGATTGCTAAAGAATTGATCAGAGCCAAGCCTGAGTCTTTGAAGATTCTAGACAAAGGGAAAAATGTTCTTCATTTGTGTGTTATGTACAACCATTTAGAGACCCTGAAAGCTTTGGTTGAACTTGAAGTTGACACTACAGAGCTTCTGAACCAGACAGACATGGATGGTAATAACACTATTCTCCATTTGGCCCTCATGTTGAAGCTAGTTCAGGTACTTGCCTTCTTTCTTCCACATATTTTCAATTTTCTTAGCTAGTTAGTGATTAAAATAACTATACTCGTATCCATAATATTTACACGTTGGGTTCTGGTCTGAGTATTAAAAGAATGGGTTCGGTCAAGTTCAGGTTCGAGTATGGAAATTGTGGTACCCAACTCGGACACCCTACCACCGGCTCTAGATATATTATTTAAATATTATTTTTTAAACTATAAAGACATCTATCTATAATTATAAGAAAAAGTTCATAAGAAAATTATAAGAAAAATATATTATTTGCTTCAATTTCATCAATAAGATATTTAACTTTAATATTAATATATAAATTATTGTATTTAATAATTTTATAAAGATAAGTTTGTTAATATTTTATATTGATTATATATTTGACTCAAAATTATTGTATTTGATGTAACTTGTATATATTTGTATGACTCTAATCTACGTGTGGATGACTAATTATGAAGAAAAAATTAATTTTTTTGAATTTTTTTGGGTCCATGGGTACAACGCGGGGGATTGACCGATTGAGGTGTTTGAAGGGTTCAAGGATGAAAATACCACTTGATTCCGAGTTTCGATAGTGAGACACTATTGTAACCTATCTGTATCCTACCCATAATCATCTCTATTAGTAGATTATATTCTTCTTCTCAATTTGGTCCCTTATTGTTTGACTTTTTATCAATTTGCGTGGGACCAAATTCAAAAAATTACCATAATCTATTAAAAAAACAAAAAAAAATATCGTTTTTGGTGGATAAATGAAAATAAATATAGTATGCTCGCCTACGTCGAAAAGATTGATAAATAAAACCATCTGCAACTAAAATAATATTTTAGTCAATAATTATGTTAGCCTAAAATATACACTTCCCTTTCTTAAGTTTAAGAAAAGATTCTAGAAATTAAAATATATAAGCTACAAACTAGTATATATATATATATATATATATATATATATTAACATTTTGAATTCTATTTTGTATTAGATTGCAAGGTACCTTCTTTCAATTCCTAAAATAAGAGAAGCAGTGAATACAAAGAATGGTATGGGCCTTACTGCCCATGATATCTTAGAGCACAGTCCAAAAGATTTGAAAAGGTTTGAAATACAACAAATGTTTATGGACAAAGGAATAGAAACAGAAAAGAGAGAAATGAACAATTCGTCGCCATCACCAACAACTACCAGCAATAATAACAATAATAATAATGGTGTTGAGGAGGCAGTAGTGAGAGGTCCAAGGAAAAATGGGTGGAAAATGATTTTAACAAGTATAGACAATTGGCTAATAAGTAAAGGTGAACATGTAGAAGAGATGAGAGGGAGTTTGAGTCTTGTAGCTACTGTGATTTCAACCATAACCTTTCAAGCTGCAATTAATACACCTGGTGGCTTTATTCAACAAGGTATATCAAATTCAAATAGTAATAATAGTAGTGATCCCTTCAATTGCTACATGAAGCCATATTCTTCTGTTCCTGCATGTCCAGGCCAAGCTTTATTAGCTATTCAATCACCTTGGTTTCGCTCTTACCTATTATGTAATAGCATATGTTTCACATCATCACTTAATGTGATCGTTTTGCTTGTAAGTGGAGTTCCTATGAAGAATAGGTATGGTCTATGGGCGTTATCTATATGCATGTGTGTCACACTCATATTCCTAGCATTGGCCTACTTTTATGCAATTTCTATGATATCCCCTAGTTTTCGATACTCTTCAACAGCAACTTATAATCAAGTATTCTATTATATCTGGACTGGAATGCTCGGCCTCCTTACTGTGTGCGTCATAAGTTTTTGGTTGGTGAAGATGTGCGTCAAAAAAATCAATCATCATAGTCGTCAAAGCCCAAACTCAATTCAACGCCTTTAATTAATCCTTTGTTGGCCTTTATTTGTATTGGGATGTATTAGCTAGAAAGACATTTTGTAATTTTATAATTTATGTAGACTATGTTTTACACTCACTTGTATTTTGGAAAATTTATTATTTCAGGTATGTGTAGAAAAGACACTTGATCGCAACCCGTGGTAAAATTAACCAAATTAATTGAATTAAAATATAATATAGTAGTGTAGTTTGAATCGTATTCACTCAAGAAGCTTTTAAGACACTTGATCGCAACCTGTCGTAAAGTTAACCAAATTAATTGAATTAAAATACAATATTAATTGATCGCAACCCGTCCTAAAGTTAACCAAATTAATTGAATTAAAATACAATATAGCAGTGCAATCTGAATCACATTCACTCAAGAAGCTTTTATCTAAGATTCTAAGAGCCCGTTTGGATAAGTTTGTGAAAAAATGGCTTTGTTTATCAAACTTTTTAAAAAAGATTTTTTAGCTAAAGGACTTCTATTTTATATTTGGATATTATAATATAAAAGGACTTCTATTTAGAGTGAATACCAGTGCTTTAAGTTGAAGCTCCATTCTTCAACTTCTTAAAAAAGACATATTTTAACTTTTTTTTTAACTTTTACTTTTTCTAAAAAAATTACCCAAACAAGATTTTATGTTTATAAAATGTCTTTTTTTAATTAAAAAAGTCTTTTTTGGATAAAAAAAAAGTCCTTCCAAACGGGCTTTAAGTTAAATTAAGTGAAATGAGTTGTTTAGAAAATACTATTTTGGGAAGAGAAATTTTAAAATTTTAAATTTTAAAAGAGGGCTTGTAGATAAAATTGCCGAGCAAATATATCATAAACTTGTCGTGTTAGAAAAAAAACTTAAATATAAAGACTCGGTCAATAAATTGGAATTGCATATATAGGGACAAATTTGAGCCTAGCAGGGCCAAATAATTGTATTTAATTTCATCATCTGTGAAAAAAAAGATGAAAATTTCCGTCTATTTTTTACGACAACTACTTAATTGTTGAAAAAAATATTTTTTTTCAACGAATAAAATTTAACCGTCGAAATATATTGTTGAAAAAATATAATTATAATATTTTCGACAATCAACAATTATTGATAATATTTTTTTACCATATTTTTTAACGGTATTTTTTTCAACGGTCATTGTCTACAAATTTATTGCAAAAATAATATTATTGACAATTGTCAACCGTTGAAAATATTATCATTGACTTTTTCAATAACTTATTTCAGCAGCCAAAATTTAATTGTTAAAAAACCTCTGTTAGGAGAGCTCTACCTCCGTTATGGGACCTCAGCTAGCTTGAACAGAATTGCCTCCTTTAGGAGGATACCTGTGGAAAACCAAAAAAAATTAATTCGGAGACCCACCCACGAGCAGCAACCCGTAGCTTGGGACGCTACACACCGTCGTAGAATTGAGACGCCTTCACGTTTCTTTGCTACCCACCGTCCAGAGATTCGGCCATATAGAGTGTAGAAGAAGAAGATCTCAGAATCAAAACTAATAAAAGGCAACAGGTCGTGACCATCATTCATTCCTCATACTGAATTTATACAAAAGGAGATAAAGAAAAGCTATCAAAACTGTCCTAACAGAAACGTAAGCTATAACTGGAAAGGTTAGTCCTAACTAACCGGAATAAAAGCTGTTACCCTTCAACATTGCGTTTTGCTAAAAGAAAGAAGACAAAACGCAGCGTCTCGTACAAAACTAAAAATGCTAAAGTAAAACGATGTCGCAGAAAAGCAACGGTAAGAAAGTAACAGATACATTCAGTACGGATTCAGAAAACAAACTAAACCCCAATTATTCCTTAAGCATTTTCTACATCCCCCCTCAAGTTGGAGAGGGGTTTAGCACCACTCCCAACTTGGGAAGGAGTCGTTGAAAATCCACCACTGAAAGGGCCTTGGTGAAAAAGTCAGTGAGCTGGTAGTTGGAGGGAACAAAACAAGGCTTGATAAATCCTTCCTTTGCCTTGTTTCTGGCAATGTGGCAATCTATGTCAAGGTGTTTCGTACGCTCGTGGAAGACCGGATTCGCAGCTATGTCACAAAAAAATAGCCATTTAACCACGGTTGTGTCCAACCGTGGTTAGATACAATCTATGTCAATGTGGAGTGCAGACTGATTGCCACACCACATAGTGATAGGCAATGGAGCTGGAGATCCAAAATCATGGAGGATATAAGAGATCCACTGTAATTCGCATACCGTCGACGCCATGCTTCGATATTCAGCTTCACACGAAGAACGCAAGACGGTGTTCTGTTTTTTGTCTTCCAGAAGATCAGAGGATCACCCAAGAAGACGCAATACCCTGTGAGTGACTTGCGAGTGATAGGACACACTGCCCAGTCACTGTCACAGTAAGCACTGAGTTGAAGAGATGACTGTTGTCGATAGAAGAGCCCATACGATAACGTGCCCTTCAAGTAACGAACGACTTAGATAGCAGCCTCCCAATGCGTATTCAGGGGTGCTGATACAAACTGACTCAATTGTTGAACACAATGTGATACATCATGTCTGGTCATCCCCAGGTAGAGTAACGTAACCTTCCTACCAATCGCTTGTACTGGTTTACTTCTGTGAAGGGTGGTGAGGACTCATCGAATTTGTGATTTTTGGGTAATGGGGTCTTGGCAAGGCTGGCTTCTGTTAAACCCATATCTGTAATAATGTCAAGTAGGTGCTTCCGTTGAGACACAGAAACATTACTCCTTGTACACGAAGGATTTTTATCCCTAGGAAGAACTTAGCACTCCCCATGTCCTTGATTGTAAAGGTGGAATGCAAAAATAGCTTGACTTCAATTTCCTTTTCACTATTTCCTGCAAATAACACATCGTCCACATACACCAAGAGAACTAGAAAACAAGATGAGGTCTTTTTAAGAAATAAACAGTTATCATTACTAGATTAACTAAAATCATATTTGATGATTTGAGCCGGGAACTCTGAATTCCATTCTCTTGAGGCTTGCTTTAAGCCACAGAGAGATCTTTTTAATTTACAAACTTGATTGAGTTTGGCCTTAGAGTAGCCTTCGGGAGGTACCATGTATACCTCTTCCTTCAAGTAACCATGAAGGAAGGCGTTGTTTATGTCTAATTGATGCACATTCCAACCATTCATACAAGATAAAGTAAGGAAGATCCTCACAGTGACCATTTTTGCCACTGGTGAGAAGCTTTTAAAGTAATCGAGTCCTAAAGTTTGATTATATCCCTTAGCGACTAACCTAGCCTTATATCTATCCATGCTGCCATCGGGATTGTACTTAACCTTATAAACCACCTTACTTCCTATTGCCTGTTTACCTTTAGGAAGCTCTGTTAATTCCCAAGTTTCGTTTTGTTCTAAGGCTGCTAATTCAACATTCATTGCTTTTACCCAATTGTCTAATGTAAAAACTTGCTTATAAGTATAGGGTTCATATACCTTATTTACCTTACCCATAAAGGCTGCATATGTTTCAGACAGTAAGTAGTGTGGACTTGTGCTTCCCTTTACTTCAGACGCCTTAGCAATGCACACATAATCTTTTAACCAGGCTGGCGGTTTCCTGGTTCTCACCTCAGTGTTTATTGTCACTGGTTCCTGTAATTGTTCTACAGATTCAGGGTGCATTCCCTCATTGCCATGTTGCCATTCATCTAGTGTCTCAACCAGTTGTGTATCTTCTTGCTCATCGAACTCTTCTCCACGTGGCTGGTCAAGGGGGTTCATGGCTGTTCCATTATTTGTATCTGCATTGACAGGTATTTGTGGCAGAGGCATTGCTTCCCCTTCCAATCCAGGTTGGAAAGGGAAAGTATTTTCATAGAATACAACATCTCTAGATATGATTACTCTTTTTTAATTTCCATGTCATACAACTTGTAACCTTTCTCTCCTCCCAAATATCCAAGAAATACACACCTATAGGCTCTAGGTTCAAATTTGTCTTTGTGTGGGGTGATGTTAGCACTATAGCATAGACAACAAAAAACTTTCACCTTCTCATAATCGGGTTTATCTTGGTGTAAGACTTCATATGGTGACTTCCATCCTAGTAGAGAAGAAGGTATTCTATTTATTAGGTAGGTGGCAGTTAAGACTGCCTCTCCCCAAAAACGCTTGGGCAAATGTGAGTGAAACATCAAGGTTGTAGCTACTTCCAGTAGGTGTCTATGTTTTCTCTCCACAACACTATTCTGTTGTGGAGTGTAGCTGCAGGTTTTCTGGTGTTCTATGCCTAGTTTATTAAAAAAAATCTTTGATTCATAATTGGTAAATTCCGTCCCATTGTCAGTTCTAATGCTTTTAATCTTAGAATTGTAGTGATTTTGCACAAATTCAAAGAAATTCTGTAAAGTGCCAAGTACTTGAGTCTTATGTTGCAGTAGAAAAGTCCAAGTAGTCCTACTAAAATCATCTACGATAGTCAAAAAATAATGTGCCAAAGTCAAACTAGGGTGCTTGTATGGTCCCCACACATCTATGTGAAGCAACTCAAGTTTCACTTGTGATCTACTATTACTGATTGAAAAGGGTAATCTATGTTGTTTTGCCTTATGACAAATATCACATGGGTCATTTATGTGAAGTGAATTTATTTTATTAATGTGCTTGGTTGCCTGTATAGATGGGTTTCCCAACCTATTATGCCATAAGTGAGCTAGACTATTTTCTTTGTTAGTTGCAGAATTATACGGCATTTTTGAAACCAAAACAACATCTTCTTTACTCATTTCTATTGCACTATTACAAGGTATGACCATGTCTTTATTACATTTCAAGCATTCCCTTTTATTACAACTAGAAGTAGTCTCCCTATCTAGGTAGTATAGGCTGTCAACAACTCTCCCTTTAGCTAAGATATGTCTAGTCTTCTGCTCCTGTATAAAGCAACAAGAAGGGTAGAAGATAAAAGCAAGATTAGCATTTGTACCTAGCTTGTTGACAGATAGTAGATTATATTTAAAGGAGGGTATGTATAAGACTTCTTCTAGTGTAATATCATCATTAATTTTCACCTTTCCCACACTATGCATATGATTTCTACTCTTATCGGGTAGGTGAACTGTCCTATCACATGTGACAGGCTTTAGATCATACATTAAAGATTTATTGCAACACATGTGAGTGGTGGCGCCTGTGTCAATTATCCAATGGGTATATATGAAACTATGCAAATCTTTAGTTGAGTTGTTACCAGCAAAATCATATAGATTGGCAAAATTCACTTACTCATCTTTGGCTACAGGTGGTTTTGCCTTTCCCAACCTTTGCACTTCCTTCAGAAGGTAAGAAACTGCGCTAGCCAGGTCTGTATTCGCTCCAAGCTCATTGTTCTTTCCCAGAGGTGCATCTGGAGTAGTGGTGTCTTTCATGCTTGCAGCCACATGTTTCTTACCTGCCCTTTTTTCCTTCAGTTCTTTGAATCAATCGGGATAGCCATGTAGTTTGAAGCATGTTTCCCTTGTGTGACCATTAGCATTGCAGTTGTTGCAATACTTGTCTTTCTTGGAGGCTCCTCCTTTAATTTCTTGAAGCTTGAGGAGCCCGTTCTTGGTTGTGATGGTTGAGCTATCATTGCATAGTTGCCTTCAGCAGGTCCAGAGTAGGTAAGATTGACTTCTCTCTGAGCCTCATCAGTCATGACCATGTTGTATGCCTTATTCATGGCTGGCAGGGGATCCAGATTCAAGATTTGGGTCCTAACTACATCATACACGGGATTAAGTCCCATGAGGAATTGTAGAAGTTTCATAGAGGCAAGAAGATCCGTAATCTCTTGTTGAGTCCACAAGTACACTTCCCACATGAACAGGTGGGCATAGGGCTAACCCTATCTAGTTCATCCCAGCATGGATTGATTTTATTGTAGTATGTTGTAATTGAGTCACCCCATTAACGGGTTGAACTGATTTCTTGCTGGATATGGTAGAGATGAGGTCTGTTGCTTGCACCATACCTTTCTTCCAAAATGTCCCAAAGGCTCTTGGAAGAAAGACAGCAAACAAAGGTGTCTGCAAGCTCCTTGGTGAGTGAGTTCACCATCCAGGATTTTATCATTGAGTCCATCGTCTTCCATTTCTTGAATTTGGTGGTATCTTTAGGTGCAAGGATAGTTCCATCAATAAAACCAACCTTATCTTTTACTTCTAAGGCGATTTTGATCGCAATGCTCCATGTAAAGTAATTTCTCCCATCCAGAGGCGTATTCACTAGAGACATGCCCGGATGATCTGCATTGTGGAGACGATAAGAGTCATCTTCTTTTCCTTTGCTTGCCATCACCGAGATCTTCTTTCAGAAGCTTTAAAATAGCTCAAGAATCTTGCGGAAATTCTTTATACCACAGGTGTTTGCTATGATACCATGTAGAAGAAGAAGATCTCAAAATCAAAACTAATAAAAGGCAACAAGTCGTGACCTTCATTCATTCCTCATACTGAATTTATACAAAAGGAGATAAAGAAAAGCTATCGAAACTGTCCTAATAGAAACGTAAGCTATAACTGGAAAGGTTAGTCCTAACTAACCGGAATAAAAGCTGTTACCCTTCAATGCTGCGTTTTGCTAAAAGAAAGAAGACAAAACGCAGCGTCTCGTACAAAACTAAAAACGCTAAAGTAAAACGACGTCGCAGAAAAGCAACGGTAAGAAAGTAACGGATACATTCAGTACGGATTCAGAAAACAAACTAAACCCCAATTATTCCTTAAGCATTTTCTACATAGAGCAACAAGACAGAGGTAAGAACCTATTAATACTCTTCTCTCATGGTTTTGCAAATCACTTTGTTCAGTTTGCTAAATCAAATTCTCTATTCTTCAAGTCTTCTGCTTTGATTTGTAACACTAGAGAAACCCATTTAATTTAAAAGGTAACCTTTTTTTTTTCTTCTTTTTGATTTTGTTTAACAACATTTAATTTTTATTTTCCCATATATAATTTTTATTATTGGTACATAGCAGAGGACGGGAATAATGCTAGTATTTAACATATGATACAAATTAAAGCAACAACATCCGTGCGTTTTGGTTCCTTGCTCGTTTCACCATCCGCTTGATTCCCCTGACAATAATCTTGACGATCCAAATAGAAATGCGGATTATTAATACTACTTGAATGATCCCAAGCAATCCATATACACAAACTATACCCAAAAGCAGGGGAGTAGTTGCATCCCAATAAATTTCATTTGGAACTATCATTGCAGCGGCCAAACTGAAAACTTATATACTTGAATATATTTTATTTGTACCTTCCAGTTGCTGTTAGTTACTATTTTGTATAGGTTAGTTTTTCTTCTGCTCGTGCGTGTCACGTGTTACTTCTAGTAAGTTAGGATCAACACTTTCTGTTTTTAGCCTCTGTCTGTTAGCGTGTTAGTTAGGCTTCTTTTCTGTATATATTAGGTGTTTCATATCAATGAAAGCATAGCATTTATTCATACTTACAGAATCGTACATGGTATCAGAGCATGTGTTGAAAGTGAGTCAAGATCTGGTTTAATTCTTGATTCGCAAGATCTTGGGAAAGAAAGAAGGAACGAGACTCTTGGGACGACGACCTTCGTACCAGCAGATCTTTAGTTCAGAAAGGAACGATGGCGACTTCGTCGACAACCTCATCTGGAAATGAAAAGAACGAAAGGGTTTCACAGCAGGGAAAGACTCCCGCATGGACGCTGACCAATGCTGATCAACCTGGGGTGGCTTTAGTCACCTCACCTTTGATCGGATCTAACTACATAGCCTGGAGTCTAGCTTTTCGAACTGCTCTTGAGGCAAAAAGGAAAATCGGTTTTATTAATGGTACTATACTCAAGCCTACAGATTCGGATATGTATGAGATTTGGAAGCCAATAGATTCAATGGTTAAGTCTTGGCTTACCAGCTCGATTTCTAAAGAAATTTCCGAATCTCTCATTCATTGTGATTCTGCTCTGGCCCTATGGAAAGAACTTGAAGAAAGATTTGGCACCAGTTGTGGTCCCCAGCTCTATCACATTCAGAGAGAGATGGTGACCACGGAGCAAGGCACAAACACTGTCACTAAGTATTGGAACCGCCTTCACAAATGGTGGGATGAATGGACAAGGCTCTCTCCTAGTCCAAGATGTCACTGTGGCAAATGCACATGTGAGGTAAATAAAAGATTAGAAGAAAAAGAATCCTCCAGCAGGTTGATGCAATTTTTAATGGGATTAAGTCAATCTTTTGATGCACTTAGGGGACAAATCTTGAATTTGGACCCTATGCCTGCTGTGAATCGAGCATACAACATGGCAATACAACTGGAAAGGCAGAGAGAGGTTAATCTCAACTATGGTGGAAATAGTCTGGGAACTAACATCTCAGAAGGTGCTGAAATGGTGATGCTTACAAAGGGGGCAAGAAATGAAGGAAATAGGAGAAGAGAAACAAAGGAAGAAAAATATGCCAAGTATTGTGAGCACTGTCACATGAATGGACATCTGAAAGACACATGTTTTAAACTGCAAGGCTACCCCGATTGGTATAAAGACCTCAAGAAGAAGAATCCAAACATCAAGAAGCCATCCCACTTGGCAGCCACTATTGCAGATTCACCTCTAGAAGTTCCTCTCATTGAAAATGGAGATCAAGGAAATCACGTATCAGTTCTTTCCATGCTGGTGAAGGAGCTCTCAAAGGCCATGAAGGGAGGGGCAAGTGAATCTGTCAACTTTGCACAACTAGGTAACTTTGCAGGTAACATGAATGACTCCAACAAAAATTATAGAAATTCATGGATTGTAGATACAGGAGCTTCTTCACATATATGTTATAAAAAATCAATCATGCATGATATAAAACCCTTACCTAAAACTCTAAAAATGCACTTACCTACTGGACACACCGTGAACGTTTTAGAAACTGGATCTGTAAGAATTAAGGCTGAAATTGAATTGACCAATGTCCTGTACATTCCTAGTTTTAAATATAACTTATTGTCTGTAAATAGATTAGCAAAGGATTTAAACATGAATGTAATTTTTGATTCACAACAATGTCTCATACAGGACCTGAAGACTAGGAGAATTCTAGCAAAGGGAAAGGTAGACGGGAATCTTTACCTCTTGGACAATATGAATAATGGAATAGAAACTAGCCTTAAGCAACATTGTAATTCTGTTACTATGTGTAAGACCAATATATGGCATAATCGTTTAGGACATTGTCCTTTTGCTGTATTGAAACAGATTGAGGTAATAAAAGTGAATTCTAAGAATTTTCCTGTCGCTTGTGATGTTTGTCATTTTGCCAAACAACAAAGGAATCCTTTCCCTAAAAGCATAACTAGATCAGAACATATATTTGATTTAATTCATGTGGATCTTTGGGGGCCTTATAAAGAAAAATGTATCTTTACAAATGCAACATATTTCCTCACTATTGTGGATGACCATAGTAGAACTACTTGGGTCTTTCTTGTACAGCACAAACATATGGTTCCACAACTGCTCGGGAATTTCATACAAATGATACAAAATCAATATGGAAAAATTATCAAGGCCATCCGGACAGATAGAGGAACAGAATTCACAAATTCACAATGTGATTCAATATTTAAGGAAAAAGGGATAGAACATCAAAAGACTTGTAGTTACACGCCTCAACAAAATGGAATAGTGGAACGCAAACATAAGCACATACTTCAAGTGGCACGAGCACTAATGTTCCAATCTAATTTACCAAAGAAATTTTGGGGAGAGGCAGTAATGACATCTGTTTACATAATAAATAGGCTTCCTTCGGCTATATTGAAGGGAAAATCACCATATGAAATTCTGATGGGAAAAGGGGTAGACTATAATAGGCTTAGAACTTTTGGATCCCTGTGTTACATTACTAATACCAATCCACAAAAGGACAAATTCGAAAGTAGAGCCCATAAATGTATTTTCTTAGGGTATGCGTCAGGATATAAGGCCTACAAGGTCTATGATATGGGAAATCATAAAATACACATATCTAGAGATGTTGTTTTCTTTGAAGATGTTTACCCTTTTCAGGACAAGAACAAAGCTGCAGATCTTACTCCTCCCATTCCTTTACCTAGCAATGGAGAACAACAATCTGAGGTTCAGAAAATCACTGAGCAACTTAATGACCGAGACCGTGAAGCAGCAGTAGGGAATGATGATGATGGTTCAGAAACCAATTCTGTTATAGAGGATGATGTAGAGGAGGCTACGGACCTTGGAATTCAACAAGCAGTGGTGGACCACCCTATAAGGATTAGTGGCAGAGAGAGAAAGGAGCCACAATGGTTGAAGGACTATGTTTGCCAGATTGGGAATCACTGTGTTTTTCTGGCCAAACTTAATGAGGTGACAGAACCTCATTCATATAAAGAAGCAGTTAAAAATAGTGAATGGAAGAAAGCTATGGAAAAAGAATTAGAAGCGCTGGAAATAAACCATACTTGGGATATAGTGGATTTGCCAAAGGGAAAAAGACCAATAGGTTCGAAGTGGGTTTATAAAATAAAACATAAGGCTGATGGGACAGTAGATAGATTTAAAGCTAGATTGGTAGCAAGGGGGTATAGTCAAACTTTGGGAGTAGACTATTATGAGAGTTTTTCACCCGTTGCCAAATTGGTGACAGTAAGGGTTTTCTTTGCCATTGCAGCAAGCTTAAGATGGTCTATCCATCAATTGGATATCAACAATGCATTTTTGCATGGATACCTAGAAGAAGAGGTATATATGTATCCTCCAGAAGGATATGGTAAAATTAAAGAGGGTCAGGTATGCAGGTTAAAGAGGTCATTATATGGATTAAAGCAAGCCTCAAGGCAATGGAATAATGAGTTCACTAAGAAACTCATTGAATATGGTTTTTCTCAATCTAGTAATGATCATTGTTTATTTACTCAGATTACACCTACAGGTTCCTTTTTGGCTTTACTTGTCTATGTGGATGATGTCTTGATAGGAGGAAATTGTGAGCAGGACATCATAAAGATTAAGGATTATCTTAATCAAGCTTTCACTATCAAAGACTTGGGTTTGGCAAGATATTTCTTGGGTATTGAAATCACTCACAGCTCTAATGAAATTTTTTTGTCTCAAAGCAAATATGCAAGAGATATTATTATAGATATGGGGCTTCAAGAAGCAAAAGAGGCTCAAACTCCCATGATCAAAGGGCAAAAATTCAAGGACAGTTCACCTCTTCTCCAAGAACCGGAAAGATATAGGAGATTAGTGGGGCGTTTACTCTACCTAAATATGACCAGGCCTGATCTAACTTATGCTGTCCAACAGCTTAGTCAGTTCGTGGGATCTCCCTCTGAACATCACTGGAATGCAGCTGTACATCTAGTGCGATATTTGAAAGGGACACAACATTATGGAATTAAGTACATGCGAGATACAAGCATCGAACAGCTAGAGGCTTTTAGTGATAGTGATTGGGCGGCTTGCCCCACTACAAGAAAATCGTTGACCGGGTTTTGCATTTTCTTAGGGGGTAACCTCATTTCTTGGAAAACAAAGAAGCAGGCCACGGTTTCAAGGTCCTCCTGTGAGGCAGAGTATAGAAGCTTGGGATCCACGGTTTGTGAACTTTTATGGGTGACTTATCTCTTGAAGGACTTCCAGATAGAGGCAATCAAACCCATTGTTCTCTGGTGCGATAACAAATCTGCCATTCACATTACCTCCAACCCTGTTTTCCATGAACGAACGAAACATATAGAAATCGATTGCCATATCGTAAGGCAAAGATACAAGGAAGGGCTCATTAAACTTCAACATCTCCCAACCAGCCAGCAACTAGCAGATTTTTTTACGAAGTCTTTAACTCAAGCACAATTTGATGGTTTTAGGTCTAAGTTGGGAATGCAATCTTCCAGCATTACCAACTTGAAGGGGGGGGTGAAAACTTATATACTTGAATATATTTTATTTGTACCTTCCAGTTGCTGTTAGTTACTATTTTGTATAGGTTAGTTTTTCTTCTGCTCGTGCGTGTCACGTGTTACTTCTAGTAAGTTAGGATCAACACTTTCTGTTTTTAGCCTCTGTCTGTTAGCGTGTTAGTTAGGCTTCTTTTCTGTATATATTAGGTGTTTCATATCAATGAAAGCATAGCATTTATTCATACTTACAGAATCGTACACAAACCGTAAGCTGATGCTAGGAAAGTGAGAGCAAACCACATAGCATACGATAGTGTCCACATCACAGCTTTATTCTCAAGAGAAAACCCACTTACACGCAGGAGGACCACACAAAGTGATAAAATAAAAGAGCAGCTATTGCAAATTACGTATAGGTAGAAATAATCTGGGTAGGACGAAGCTAAGATTGCTTCTCCCGGACAATACCTTTCTCCATTGGGTTGGGTGGAACAGCTGAGGAGGCAATTCTGTGCAATTTGTGGTTGTGGTGGACCTGGTGGTATTGATAGTGATGATGATATATAAATCTTGTGTGGGGTGGAGTTTGACCAACAAGAAGAAGCCAGACCTTGTTGAATGAAGCCACCGGGTGGATTAATTAAAGCTTAAAAGCTTAAGGTTGATATCAAAATAGCCACTACACTTAAATTACTCTTCATCTCCTTGAACCACTTGTCCATATCCTTGGGTCTAAACCAATTTACTATACTCTTGTAAATCCTTATCACACAACAATTACTCTCATTATTTTCCCGAGGCCTTTCAACTTCTTCATCATCATCAGCAACGTCCCTTGTGGGTTCTGGTGTTTGAGACTGATCAATGATATTATAATTGATGAACATGAGTTGTATTCTGAGGCTTTTCATGTCTTTTGGACTTCGCTCCAACATCTCATGCACCGTATAACCTCTTTCGTTTTTCATGCTTCTTGCTTCTGATCTTATTTCCGGTATTGTAAGCAGGTACTTTACCGTCTAAGGTAAAATATTATTTAGTTCTTGAATTGTTGATTAAATTATTATTTAGTCTTTGAATTTGACAAAAATACTATTTCGTCCCTGAATTTACAATTCTGTCAACTCTTTAGTCCCCGAATTTGGCAAAAATACTATTTAGTCCCCAAATTTGGTAAAAATACTATTTAGTCTTCAAATTTGTAACTCTGTCAACTATTTAGTCTCTTGGCCATTACCAATTAGATAACCAGGCACCAGGTGATGTGGCATCGTTAAGTGCCTGAGCACATGCCACATATGCATTTAACGGCCACGTCAGTTGGTTATCTAACGGATAACAGCCAGGGGACTAAATAGTTGACAAAGTTGTAAATTGGGGGATTAAATAGTACTTTTGTCAAATTCAAAGACTAAATAGTTGACAGAGTTACAAATTTGAGAATTAAATAATATTTTTGATAAATTCAGAGACTAAATAGTAATTTAAATAATATTTTTGACAAATTCAGAGACTACACTTAAATTACTCTTCAATTCTCTCAATAAGTTCTTAGGCTAATTTGAATCTTATTTATTAAAACATTTGTTGGTATGAGAACTCTAACATGTTATGGGACCTAAATTAACTTGAACTAGATTAAGTAGAGCTTAATAAACTTCTGGATATCAGTAATTTGGACAAAAAAATATAAATATTTTTTTATAAATTTTATAATTTAATATATTCACATATATTTAAAAAGGGTGTCAAAATTATTAAGACAAAATACAATTTTGAAGGACCAAAATAATGAATATGGCCAAATTACTCTTTTAGTCTTCAACGTTTGCACGCAGTTTAATATTGGTCGTCAACGTTTCAAAAAGTTACTTTAGGTCCTCAATATTTTTTTTGTCAAAATTGGTCATCTAGCGTAACATCCGTCTGGCTTTGCAATTAAATGTTGACGTGGAAGGTTTATGTGCCACACTCTCTCTCCTACGTGTCATATTTAAATGACATGGTACCCTCTCTCACTCAAACTCAGCAAAACGACGGCGTTTTGATTCAAAATCGAACATTTAAATAAATCAAAATGGCGTCATTTTGCTGAGTTTGAGTGAGAGAGAGTGCCATGTCATTTAAATATGACACGTAGGAGAGAGGGTGTGCCACATAAGCCTTCCACGTCAGCATTTAATGGCAAAATCAGAAGGATGTTACGCTAGAGGACCAATTTTGACAAAAAAAACATTGAGGACCTAAAATAACTTTTTGAAACGTTGAGGACCAATATTAAACTTCATGCAAGCGTTGAAGACCAAAAAAATAATTTCGCCTAATAAATATTATTGTACCTCAACTTGCTTAAACATGACAGCTAAATGGAGGATGGTGTTCTTCCCATCGGAGTTTGTATAGTTGAGAAGCTCCCCACTTCTTTCAGGCTCCAATAATTCCACTATAGCTTTGAGAGTTTCCAAATGATTATATATAACACAAAAATGCAAAGTGGTATTTCCATTAATATTGTCACGCAAACTCAGAGACTCAGGCTTTGCTCTAACCAACTCTCTCACAACCTCCATTCTCCCTCTCATGGCTGCGTAGTGAAGAGGAATCCTACCTTCTTCATCACCAACCAAGCATGCCTCCTCATTAACTCCCACTAATTCCTTCACAATTTGGATGTGACCTTCTGCTGAGGCCAAGTGGAGGGGTGTGCTTCTAGAAGAGTTCAACTCAAGGGCAAGTTGGGGTTTATGAGAGAGAAGGGCCTTTGTGAAATCAAGATGGCCAAGCAAAGATGATATGTGTAAGGGAGTTTCAGTGAATGAAGTTAGTGAAATTTTGTGCAAGATTTGTGGGTTTTGGTGTAAGAGTTGGTTCAAAGTATCAACACAGCCTATAGATGATGCCTCATATAGACCACTCATGTCATCACTGTGTTGATAGGAAGTGCTCATTTTGATATATGAGTTAATCCACTATCTCTTGAGTGTTAGAATAATATGTAATACTTGTTTCATTATATATATAGAGAGAGAGATGAGGTTTTCGATGTATTTATTTGTAAGAGTGATGAAACGAGGAGAGTAATATATGATATTTAAATGTTATTTTATTGAGTAAATTATTACTTTGGTCCCAAAGAAAATGTTATTTTTTCAATTTAGTCCCTAAAAAAATGAAAATATCAAATTTTGTCTCTGAAAGATGTAGCTTTTCTCAATTTAATCATTCTAAGATGGAAATTTTAAATTTAGTTCTTAAAAGATACAAATTCGTTTCAATTTAGGGTATGTTCTTTTGGTTGAAAAGATGAGGGAATAAGAATGGGAATGGGAAAAGACGAGGGAATGGAAATGTCATGTCAATATGATGTGATGTGATGTAAATAAAATATAAGTGGGTAAAATGACCATTTTGTCCTTACATTAAAAGAGATAATAGAATAAAAGTTGATAAAAAAGTAAGGGCAAAAACATAATTTCATCACATTGAAAAAAGTATGGTTTGTTTGTTAGGAAGAAAAGAAGAGGGAGATGACTTCTACCTCTCCCTTTCCATTATGATTTATTCCTAAAGAACATGCCCTTAGTTCCTAAAATTTTTTTCTATTTGTACTAATTCTTGAAAGATGAAAATTTTAAATTTAATTCTTGAAAGATGTAATTCATTTCAATGTAGTTTTTCTCAATTTTAAGGACTAAATTAAAATAAATTATATTTTTCGAAGATTAAATTTAAAATTTTTATCTTTAAATGATTAAATTGAGAAAAATTATATTTTTTAGAGATTAAATTTACTATTTTATCTTTTTTAATTAATTAAATGACTATTTTGAGAGATCGAGAATGGGCCACAGCCATATAAATATAGATAATTTAATTTATTTTTATACTACAATTTATATATTTATATATGTTAAAATAATATATCAACAATTTAATTTATAAATTTATGCAAATTTTCAAATCCAACCCCCCGTAATTAAGGTCTATGTTGTTAGGGACAATTTTCAGACGTGTCCAATCAGTGGAGTCAACGTCAAGCGAGTCAGTCAACTGATAGACTAATAACAGTGTTTTTTTTGAACCAAATCGGACGGTCCGACCGATTCAACTGGTAATCGGATACAAAAACGAGTCGATTGAATTCAAAAAACTTTTTTTTTAGTTGGACAGGAGTCCAACCAGTCAATCGGTCCAATTTTTTTAAAAATAAAAATAAAAATAACATCAGAAATTAAAAAAATTTTAAAAATTAAAATTTAAAAAGTCATGATTATCAAGAATTTTATATTTGGTTTGATCAAATTCTTTTAAAGTTTAACAAGTCTTGAAAATTAATATTTAAGAAGTTATGTAATTTAAAACTTTAAAATTATATATGTTGAAACCTAAAACTTAAGTGATGTTATTTTATACATTAAAAATATTTATTATTTATTATTTATTGCGTTATCCGGTTCGATCGGTTAAACCGATCAAACTATAAAATAAACACTTATCTGAATCTTTATCGGGTTGATTCTTACAACATTGCTAATAAATTCTAATTTCTAAGTCTACTATTATTAAATATTAAGGATAGAAACTTAATCAGCTCTTCATATCTACCACTCATATTTTCTTTGCTATTTATCTTCATGTCATTTTCTTATGCTACGGACATATATTTTAAACAAACTGGACCAATAATATATGGACTTATATTTATAAGGCAAAATGTTGTCACTTTGAGTCCCTTTAACTTTGTCTTATATTTTACTTTAATCCCTTAAGTTTAAATTAGGTAATTTTAGTCCCTTAATTTTATAAACCTAATTAAAAACTTCTTAACTTATAATAGAAGCGAATGTCATAAAGGTGAGATAGAAAATTTTTAGGGATTTTATTATTATTCATTTTATTTTTTGACATGCCTGTAAAATTAATAAGTCGAGATGATAAATAATTTGGCATCATAAAAATATTATAAATAATTACAAGTCAGCATCTTTTGTTATGTAAATTAACGGTATTAGTGGTTACTAAATTTTTGATTAGTTTTGTAAAGTTAAGAAATCAAAATGAGCTCATTCAAATTTAAGGGATCACAACTAGACCAATAATATAATGGACTTGTATTTATAAGGCAAAATGTCACTTTTGTTCACTAAATTTTGCTTCAAGTTTTATTTTAGTCCCTTAAATTTGAATGAGGTCATTTGAACCCCTTTACTTTATAAAACTGATAAAAACTTCTTAACCACAAATACCGTTAATGTACTTAACATAAATTGAGTTGGAATTATTTATAGCTTTTTATGCCAAATCATTTGTTATTTCAACAATTCAACTCATTAATCTTATATATTAAAAATAAAATGAATAATGATAAAATCCCTTCAAATTTCAACTGCATCCTTATTTCTAATTATAAAATTGTTTAAATTAAAATATTTTTTATAATGAAAAATAAGTTGTTTTTGGATATCTAAACAATTGGGCCAGTTCACTGAAACTTATTAAAGCAAATTTCCTTTGTGAAGCCCATTTTATCTTTAGCCTAATTAATTTTCTCATTCAATCGGCCCACAAAAAAAAAAATCGTTCCACTAGTTTATAAATTGATTTAAAGAAGAATTCATTATGTTTTGGGTCAATTATTCCTTTATCACATACAACTCACAATTATTGTTAAAATCGCGATTTTAACTGTATGTTTTTACAATTTTATTCATATTATTCTGGTCACGTTTTATACTAACTTAAAAAATGTTTTAACTCGATTAGAAACATAAACTAACCCAAAAGTATTGATTTTAGGTTACAAAGGTGGATGAAAATTTCAAAAGCATTGATGTTTCTTTTCCCTTAGTTTTCCTTTTCTTGTTTCTTAGAAATACTTCTTGTCCTCCTACATGGTACTACTATCTTTAATTTATTCCTTAATAATATATATTTTTCAATAATAAAAAAAGAATTAAGAATGTACAAAAAAAAATTTTACAGCAGCATAAAGACTACTTTAGTTTGTGTATTATTTTAGTCTGATCATCTAAACTTCTTTATCAGCTTAGTTATGTTGTAGGAATAATAATTTCTCGTGGATTTCATGGAACTTACATTGAAGTAACGAAAAAATTGAACCTCAATTCTAGCTATTTCCCACGGATATGACATATATGTTTGTGTTTTTCTAGTTGGTTGCATTAGACATTAAGAAACAACTTTGACCCCACCATTTGAAATGTGTGTTCCTACTCTTATTTCATCATCTACCAAAACAAATTCTAAAGAAAAAAATCTCGCAAAAGACGACTTGGTTTTCAAGTCAATACATCTTAATAATCAGCATATTTGGGTCCTTTCATGGAAATTACTCAAGAGTACGGGCTGAAGTGACTTTAACGGATTGTACAATTGACATTCACAATTATATAAATGTTCCAAGATGAACGATTAAGATTAAGATCATCATAAATATAAACTTTTCGAAACTAAATATATTTAATTTACTCTTTAAAATATAAAAAAATATTTATATTTCATCAAATCTAAACGAAGAAATGGCAAAATGTTAAAAATAATTTAGTATAATTTAATTTTTTATAATTGTTAATTTTAATTGTATGCCTATTTTTCTCTTTTGTACATATAGACACACCACGTGCAAAGCCCAAAGCCATAGGCACAGGGTGATGATTCCCGATTTAGATTTAATTATAAGTGTATAAAATATAGGATTCATATCTTAAATAAAAATTAATATTCATCAAACACTTAACATTCTTATCCAACAATTAAAATTATGCAATTCATACACTTAATCAGATTTACACTTTAAAATATTTGAATCCGATTGATTTCCTCAATTGCGCCATCCAGCTCAAGAGCAATTAAAGGTTGTACAAAACAAACACTACACTACATTTAGGGCACGTTCTTTATGCAGAAATGAAAATGGAAACAGAAATGGAAACGGAAACGAAATGCGTTTTCTGTGTTTAGTAGTAAAAGTTTGGTAATGGAAATGGAAAGGAAATGTATTAAAATGACCATTTTACCCCTTATATTAAAATAATAAGAAGAAAAGAAGGTTATAATTGTGTCAAATAATGTCAAATCAGAGGGGTATAATAGATATTTTGTATTTTTTTTTAAAGTTGATGTAAATAAAAAAGTAAAAAAGTAAGTGGAGCCCGGTGGACCCTACTATTTTCATTTCCATTTCTTTTAGCATTTCTTGTAAAAGAACATGCCCTTAGTGTGCCCATTTTTCTTTGCTCTCAAGAATAAAGCTGCCTTGTGGATATAAAAATGTCCTTTATAATGAGTTATATTAAGAAAATGAGTTAAGTAAGTAATTTTAGGTTATATCTATTTAAACAAAAATTTAGTTACAAATGATAGATAAATAGGACTCAATTTCATTACTATTATTTTTATTTTTTTAATAATTCAAACACAAACACAATTATATAAAAAGCACAAAAAACTTCATAACATTAGACTCACTATAATGGGAGCAGATCCGTTTAAGTAATTCCAGCGGACTGCTCAATCGTGAACGTCGATTCTCGATCATGATGACCTTAATCTTAGTCGTCCATCTTGGGACATTTATATAATTGTGAACGTCAATTGTACAATCCATTGAAGTCACTTCAGCGAATTTGCTCCCGTACTGCCACTTGCAGATCTGCCCCTCTTATCACTATTGCTTCCTCAAGTCCAACGTCGACGCCTTGAACATCCCAACTCGCTCTCACCCTCACCGACGCCGACGGAAACCTCCCTCACCTCAGATTTGGTAACCGATTCATCTGGGAGTTCAATTTCAGGGATTTCAATGTGGAGTGTGACGCCTATGCGCCCGATTCCATCGCGTTGCCCCGGCAACAGGGGATTGACTTCCGGCAGCACGCCAACGACGGGATTGACTCGCTCCAATCCTCTCCCATTGAGAGCTCTTTTGGGGTGAGTTAGGCCTCTTAAGATGGTATCCGAGCGAGGTTGAATATGTGTGGATGGATGAGCCTTACTATGGGCTGCCCTGGGGATAACCCGTTGGCTTCACGCTCCTATGTCGGGTGTGAGGGGGCGTGTTGAAGTCACATTGCTTAGTTAAAGGGCTAATAAACTGTATATATAGGCTAAGGTAATCTTCTCCCCTTGAAAGCTCTTTTGAAGTGAATTAAGCCTCTTAAGAGGTATCTATAGGCATGTGTGTCACACTCATATTCCTAGCATTGGCCTACTTTTATGCAATTTTTATGATATCCCTCGTTTTCGATACTCTTCAACAACAACTTATAATCAAGTATTCTATTATATCTGGACTGGAATGCTCGGCCTCCTTGCTGTGTGCGTCATAATTTTTTGGTTGGTGAAGATGTGCGTCAAAAAAATCAATCCTCATAGTCGTCATAGGTCAAACTCAATTCAACGCCTTTAATTAATCCTTTGTTGGCCTTTATTTGTATTGGGATGTATTAGCTAGAAAGACATTTTGTAATTTTAAAATTTATGTAGACGTGTGTTTTACACTCATTTGTATTCTGAAAAATTTATTATTTCAGGTATGTGTAGAAAAGACACTTGATCGCAGCCTGTAGTAAATTAATCAAATTTACAGAATTAAAATACAATATAACAGTGAAATTCAAATCGTATTCACTCAAGAAGCCTTTATTTAAAATTCTATGTTAAACTAAGTGAAATAAAGTGTTTAGAGAATACTATTTTGAGAAGATAAATTTTAAATTTTAAAATTTTAGAAGAAGATTTGTAGGTTAAGTTGCCCAACATATATATCATAAACTTGGCGTGTTAGAAAAAAAAACTTAAATGTAAAGACTCGGTCAATAAATTGGAATTGCATATATAGGGACAAATTTGAGCCTAACAGGGCCAAATAATTGTATTTAATTTCATCATCTTTAGAGAATACTATTTTGAGAAGATAAATTTTAAATTTTAAAATTTTAGAAGAAGATTTGTAGGTTAAGTTGCCCAACATATATATCATAAACTTGTCGTGTTAGAAAAAAAACTTAAATGTAAAGACTCGGTCATTAAATTGGAATTGCATATATAGGGACAAATTTGAGCCTAACAGGGCCAAATAATTGTATTTAATTTCATCATCTTTGAAAAAAAATAAAAATTTCCGTCTATTTTGATGATAACTACTTAATTGTTAAAGAAAATATTTTTTTAACAAATAAAATTTAACCGTAGAAATATGTTGTTGAAAAAAAAATAATTATAATATTTTCGACGATCAACAATTGCTGATAATATTTTTTTTACCACATCTTTTAACGGTATTTTTTTCAACGGTCGTTGTCTACAAATTTATTGCAAAAATAATATTATTGATAATTGTCAACCGTTGAAAATATTATCATTGGTTTTTTCAATAATTTATTTCTTTACAAAAAAAACCTTTTTTCAAGATCAAAATTTAATTGTTAAAAACTTCTGCTGGGAGAGCTATATCCCTGTTATGGGACTTCAGCTAGCTCGAACAAGATTGCATTATTGATGCGAGCAGGGAAAGCACAAATAGTGGCCATAATTTATCTCCCGAAATAATTGTATTATTAAAAGCAAGAAGAGTCAAGAAAATCAAATTAAAGCCGCTAGATAATAGTAAAAAGGTGAGTTACACATTTTGGGCTGAAAGTGGAGATGCACAACATGTTTTGGGCTTGAAAATATTAATTTGGAGAGCTTGGACCATGTATTATACATGTGGAGACTTGTTTAAGCCTAGATCTTCTTATTTTGGACTTAAAATGCTTATTTTAATTTGGGTTAAATCTTTGTGCGAAAATCATTATATTTAGGCTTTATTATTTAAAGTCCATTAGTTTTTTTAGACAATTATTTAAAATTTAGTGTTTTAATTATATTGGGTTTAAGTATGATTGTTAGAAATACCCAATAGTTTTATTTTAAAGTTATGTTAGGATTTAGGGTTTTAATTGTTTTAGGATTCTAGAGTTTTCTTTTTTGGAGTATAAATACTCCTTTTCTATCTTGTATTTGAAAGTTAAGTTTTGAATTATATGAGAATTTGAATTATTCATCTTGAGAGTGGATTTCTCTCTAGGGTTCTTCACTGAACTAACAGACTTATCAATGTTTGATCATCCTTGTGGCGTCTTCTTACACTTCGGGTCCTTGTTCGTTCGAGTTCAAGGGTTCAAGTGGATCAATCGACCTTTGTTTAGCTTTCTTGGGGTAAGAATATTTCATATTGATTGTGGGTTCGTGGGATCAATCCCCAGTGGGTTCGCATCATTTGGTATCAGAGCTTCAACCCTAAACAAGGTCATATCTATCAATTTACTTGTTTTTCGTTTTTGTTCATCAAAAACGAAAAAAACAAATTGTGCTTTTTCATTGTTTTGTTTACCATCAATGCAATGCAACAACAATTGCAAGTTTTTGAATATGAAGTTGACAAAAATGTTGTGGAAGGAGAATGCCTTGTGGTCAGAAGAGATTTGATTTGCCAAATTGAAAAACATGTGTTGAATGAACATAGGGAAAATATTTTTCGCACTCGCTGTCGTGTTAAAAACAAAGTATGTAGGTTGATATCTGATGGTGGCAGTGTTACAAATGTTGCTAGTACTACAATGGTGGAAAAATTGAATTTGTCTACCGTTCGACACCCTAGACCATACAAGTTGCAATGGTCAAATGAATGTGGGGAAATTAAAGTTGATAAGCAGGTTTTAGTTTCTTTTTCAATAGGCAAATATTGTGATGAAATCTTGTGTGGTGTTGTTCCTATGCATGCTAGACATATACTATTGGGAAGACTTTGGGAGCTTGATAGGAAGGCTAAGAAGAATAGGTTTACCAATAGATATTCTTTTGTAATGAACAACAAACCTGTTACTCTTGTACCATTGACTCCAGAGCAAATATATGAGGATCAACTCAACATCAAAGAAGAAAAAGATAAAAGAGAGAGTGAGCTTAAAAAAAAGAGTGAAATAGAGAAGATTAAAATAAATGAGGGAAAAGAGGTCATGGAAGAAAAGAAACAAATTCATGGCCCAATGAAGAGTGAAAAACAAGGTGAATCATTGATTTCTACTAACAGTGATCCAGATTTGTATAGTTGTGATGTATCTTTGTTACAGGAACATGAAGAGGAATTTCCAAATGAAATAACTAAAGATTCAACACCTTTAGTTCTGGGTATGAGAATTCATCCTAATGATTTTGTATTTGGAGATACATTTAATTTTAAGGAGACAAATGAGCTTTGGCGACAAAAGTTGTACGAAGATTCGAGGACGAATCTTTTCGACGAAAGAGAGAATGATGCGAGCAGGGAAAGCACAAATAGTGGCCATAATTTATCTCCCGAAACAATTGTATTATTAAAAGCAAGAAGAGTCAAGAAAATCAAATTAAAGCCGCTAAATAATTGTAAAACGTCAATTACACATTTTGGGCTGAAAGTGGAGCTGCACAACATGTTTTGGGCTTGAAAACATTAATTTGGAGAGTTTGGACCATGTATTATACATGTGGAGACTTGTTTAAGCCTAGATCTTCTTATTTTGGGCTTAAAATGTTTATTTTAATTTGGGTTAAATTTTTGTGCGAAAATCATTTTATTTAGGCTTTATTATTTAAAGTCCATTAGTTTTTTTAGACAATTATTTAAAATTTAGTGTTTTAATTATATTGGATTTAAGTATGATTGTTAGAAATACCCAATAGTTTTATTTTAAAATTATGTTAGGATTTAGGGTTTTAATTGTTTTAGGATTCTAGAGTTTTCTTTTTTGGAGTATAAATACTCCTTTTCTATCTTGTATTTGGAAGTTAAGTTTTGAATTATATGAGAATTTGAATTATTCATCTTGAGAGTGGATTTCTCTCTAGGGTTCTTCACTGAACTAACAGACTTATCAAGGTTTGATCATCCTTGTGGCGTCTTCTAACACTTCGGGTCCTTGTTCGTTCGAGTTCAAGGGTTCAAGTGAATCAATCGACCTTTGTTTAGCTTTCTTGGAGTAAGAATATTTCAGATTGATTATGGGTTCGTGGGATCAATCCCCAGTGGATTCACATAAGTTATGGCTTTGGTTAATTCTTCAATTATGTTACAAATTGTTCAATGGACAGCTAGTGACGCTACCAAATGATGTGCTCAAAGAAGCAACTATAGTCTATCTATCTATATTTATCCATTTTTTAAAATTGGACTGGCCATCAAACTAGTTGAGATACTCGTTCACGATTTATTGGTTAAACTGCGGTCGAACTAGTATATATATTATATTAGGAATATAATTATCATATAATTTAAAATAAAAATATTATATATTAAAATCATATTATTATATTAATTATAAATTTGTTTAAAATATTCATTTATGTTGTAAATGTATTGTGCTTATGTGAATGTCTTTAGCACTCCCAAAACCTCCAAAAATCAATGAGACTATAACCCCAAATTCATTATGATTTATGCCAATATTGATTATGTATTATATGCCTCCCTTAATGTTTGTAACTTATGAATTTAAGGTTACTTTTGTAGCCCTATAAATAGAGGGTGTGTATGCAATTCTTAGACCCACCTAAAAGTTAATCATTGAGTACTATACTTCTTCTTCTCTTATCTTCTTCTTTTCTCCTTTACTCTTGTCATATAGTTTTATAACAATTTAAACCATATTTAACTCTATGTTATTACATATCTTGTATTTATATTTTAATTTTTTTAACCACTCTCTTTCTTTTTCAATAACTTTTTATTTAAATTATATATATGTTTTAATATTTTTTTTGGTATAGATCAGGGTATCCACCGTCGAGCACGATGACTAATTTCCTCGCTGAAATATATGTCTTAATTCCCAATGCCCTAATCTTTTATTTTTTTCAAATTTTTATCACATCTTTAATTTCTATGATCCTATTAGTATGCCTCACCCCTAACTCATGAGAACAAATCTTAATGTACCTTATCGTATAGTATAAAGAGTGATAACTAATAGGAGTAGTGAGTTCCAAATGTGAAATCCACGTGTATGAAACCCACCCTATTAATTCTCTCTACCATGAGATACAAAATCTTATCTCACGTCTATCAAGTCTCAACTTGACTCCAATATATAACTTGTGATAAACCATTAATGTAAGACTAATCAAAATTAATGGAGTTAAGTGATGAGTGACTGAATTCGTGGCCACTACAATATTATGTCACATTTATTATTTATGAATGATAGAAATGGAAACTAGCCTTTTCATATTATTGTATTTTTATTGGAGAAACTAATTAATTATATAGAATTAGTATTTGTTTTTTATTATTAATTAATAGGTCATGAGAGTTACACGGCAAAATTAAATTAATACACTACTTTCTTCAATTTGGTCCCTACTCCCAACATCCTGAATTGAATCCCATGAAAATTTATTAAGTGAGAGAAATGAATGGTAAGTATATGGGCATATTCACTTGCAAGAAACAATAATAGAAATGATGGATCCCACTTACTTTTTCACTTTTTCATTTTCATCAACTTTAAAAAAAAGTAAAAAAAATAAAAAATATCTATTATACTGCTCTGATATGATTTGACACAATTATAACCCTTTTCTTTTTATTATTTTAATACAAGGGGTAAAATAGTCATTTTAATACATTGCCTTTCCATTTCCATTACCAAATTTTTACTATTAAACACATCAAATGCATTCCGTTTTCGTTTCTATTTTCGTTTTCGTTTTCATTTTTATTTCTATTTCTGCCTAATGAACATGTCCTATATAAAAGGCTGGTTTCCGTTTCTATCATTCATAAATAATAATGGTGACATAATATTGTAGGGGCCACGAATTCACTCACTCGTCACTTAACTCCATTAATTTTGATAAGTCTTTCGTTAATGGGTTACCAAAAGTTCTTGGAGTCAAGGAATTACTACAAGTTTATAAGGAAGCAAGCTTGATTTCTGATGAAGAAGGTAGAATTCCTAATTAATATATATATATATATATATATATATATATGATAAAAGAAGTGTTCATTATCATTTAAATATAACTAGAAATCGACTCCGTGTACGGATGATGTCTTGAAGATTTGTTTTAAAATTTTGAATCAAAATCTAGCAAATAATTTTTATATAATTTATTAAATTTTGTGATCTATAAAAAGTATTGTTCATTGTACTTATAAATTAATGACAATGGCTAACACAAAATACAATTACTTAAATATTTAAATTAAATCACCTTGAATCATTATTAGTTCATAACAACATACAGCTTAATTAATGGAATTTTCTAGGTCCAGTCTTGCACTTTGAAATAGTAATATATTTAAGTAAAACACTCTTTAATGATTCCTTTCAATTAATGAAAGAATTTCAAAAAACGTGTTGATTAACTTTTCATCAATTTCAAAAAAAATTAATTCTGTATTCACCAATCAAAAAAATCTTAATAAGTATCATAAACACTTCTTAGATAAACTCTGTATTTAAACCCAACTTGTTCCTCTAGCAAAAAAAAAAAAATTGAAGTCAAAGTTAATCATAGGAGCTTAATTTGCCTTGCATATATGTCTCTATATATATACACAATAGCAGTATAGAATTTTTCTATATAGTAACTGATCTAATCAATCTTCATATACATCTCATTTCTGTACCTTTATCGATCTTTATTGATCAACCAAAAGATTTACAATAATCTTCCTATTTCTAAAGTAAGCAACTTGGAGAAAACAAAACTAACATTACACAACGCATACTAGCTAACAAACTCTGAAACAACAGACTACAGTTTACATACTCATGAGAATGGCTCCAGTACTTAACTCTTCTATACATTAATATACTAAGTCAACTTTTTTCGTAGTTTTCTTATTGGGCTCTTTTACTTTGATCTTCTGGCCCAATTCATTCTCTCCCTAGTATTCCACTTCGTTGGACTTGGGCTTGGGCTTGGGCTGGGGCTGGTCCATATAAGTTGGATCGCTTGTTTCTCAATAACTAACATGTAAGTTTACCCATTCTTTTTCTAACATTATTTTACATTTATATATATTATACAACATCCGTTATGATTCCTTGCTCGTCTTACCATCCACCTGCAATATAGAGGTATAAATGAATAATTATTTTTTTTTCAAAAAAAAAGTAAATGAATAATTATTGGTCTAGACCATGGTATCCACCGTCGAGCATAGTGACTAATCTCCTCGCTGAATTGTAGGCACCTCGAAGGATGGGACAGCTGGCCCAAAGATTTAAAGTTGCTCCATACCCAAAGCATGAATCGAACCCCTGACACTTAGTTAAGGATGGATGAGTCCCTTCCACTCAACACATGAGTTGTAAATGAATAATTATTGACTCATGAGAAAGAGGATCATATTCATTCATGGTTAGTGGCTATCCAAGCAATTAAGGGGAAGAAAATTTCGCCCTTTTGACTAAACCATGCCTTTACTCATCGTTTACCAATAAAATTGAGAGTTGACTCAGTCGCTTGACTCCGATTGGACCCATTTCAAAAGGATTTGGATCTAAGTTTAAATGTTTTATAAATACAATTATAAAACAAATACAATTATATTATAAAATGTTTTATGACATTATAGATTATACTACTCTTTATAAGGTAGAATGTGATTTTTTTAATCGAAGTTTAAATAGGCTATGACAATTGATAAATTATTATGAAAAATAAAAAAGGAATTACAATAACATAGAATCATCATCAATACAAAAGAAATTCATTTTAGGGTCAATTTATTTTTAATATATGATGTTATAATTAATTAATATCATTTGTCAAAAACTGATGACCTTGCCTTTTTATATTGAAAAGAAGAATATGAAAAAATAATGCTATTTAAACTAGTAATAAGTTAACATTAATATTATATGTATGATATCATCAAGCTATCAATATTTTTGTTAGTAATTTGAACATATTTTGTGTGAGGGTAAAATTCAAAATTTTTTAAATGAAGTTGATTGTAATTTAGAACTTAATTTTAGAACAAAATTAACTGTAAAAAATAATTGAAGACGAAATTAAAAATTAATATAAAATGTGCTCTTGGCTTAATTAAAAATACTAATCCTTTATGTACGTGATTACCTATGGGCAATGTGGAATCAACTATCAAGTCAAATGAAAATTAGAAGTCAGCAAAGGTTGTGTCAAGTAATTTGAAAATGAAATGTCATCAAATGTTGTGGAAAACATATTTAAATTTAGTAGATGAGTCATTGGCAAAAAACAAATTTGATGAGTCATTGTGTCACACTATTAAAAAAAAGGTTTCAATTACAAATTTTTAATATTAATATTAAAAGAATTAGTTTAGTCCTACCTTCAACTAATATTAAAAACTATATTCATGTTAGTTAAAATAATTAAATTAATAAATAATATTAATTAACTATAATATCAATTATTAACTAGCAATATTAATAAACTAATTAATGTATGTTATACCTGATTTTTTTGTATTGCAAGTGAAAGGATCATATATATAGTAGAAATTGGTATCAACAGGATTAGTTCTTCAGAAATCAGAACATAATAAACTTGGGTTTGAGTCCTGTTATAAAAAGTGTTCGCATTTAATACTCGATAATATCTCAAATAAGATTGTAAAAACACCTGTGGAAACTTAAAAATGAAAAAACTGGTGAAGTTCATCATGTGCAATTAATTAAACTCAAAATCGTAGGTTTCCTATTGTTCTGAAGTCTAAATTAACCATTCTAAATGTTTTTTCCTCATTAACTATAAACGTATCCAATCACTCTAAAGTCTAAACCTTTCTGAACGTACACGGCTTCTAGAAATGTTCCATGGTCCATGAAGACGTCCCTCTTAACATGCGCCAAGATTAACGGCGTTGCATTGCACGATCTTGATTATGTTAGTTTTTTTTTTGTCTGCGACACTGTCCCGATTATTTCGAATTCAATCCGTATGACACATTTTAGCTACGGTAAAAGAGTTAAAATGGAGATAAATGAATTCATAAAGTCTCAAATTTAAGACCTTATAACTTAAATGATACCAAACTGATTATCACTTGGACCAAATTCTCATTAGTATTCACTAAGTTATTTTAGATAGCATATATTGTTGAATGATAGTTTGTTTATTATGGGATTATATAATGTAACAGTATAACATTGTGTGTGTTTTCACGTGTATATATATAACGGTAAAAAATGTATTATTTCATAATACAAATGAATGTTGTGTAGTCTTACATGACACATTTGAGTGAATTTTTTTTAACATACCAATTTTTCTCATATTTAGGCAAAAGTATCATTCATGTCCCCAAATTTTATATCAATTCTCAATTTTGTTCCTAAACTTTTTTCAAGTCATATTTATTCCAAAAGTTTCGAATTGCAATTGATTTTGTTCCTAAACTTTCGAAGTTCATTCTAACATGCACCATTGCATCTAATATCTTTCAAATTACTAACGACAAATGTTGTCATGACATCACACAATATATAATATTAACGTTAACACTTAACACATTACTTATAATTAACGACGTTATCTCTTTATATTATAACTCATCAATTAAAATAATGTTGACTTTTCATATTAAAAAGAATATGAAGAAATGATGTATTTTTGAGTGATGCGTTAACATTAATATTACATGTGTGATACCATATAATTATTTAACATTAATAATTTGGATAATTTTAGGCGTTATGATGAAATTTGAAATTTTGGAGGCGGAATCGTGATTGTAATTCATAAATTTGGAGACAAAATTGATTGCAAAAAAGTTCAGGGACGAAATTGAGAACTAATATAAAGTTTGAGGACTTAAAATGTAATGTTGTCTATATTTTATTTCTTTCTAACAATATTAATTTTTTTATTTCCCACTAAAAATACTATATATATATATATATATAGATATACTAAAATACTTAATCTCAAACTTGTTGAAACATCTCTCTAATTGGAAATAATTATAAATTTTTAAAAACAATCATCTTATAAGTATAATAGGTAGTTTATTTAGATTTAGAAATTTACATAAACAAAATTTGTTAATATAAATAATCAAATTAAGATGTAAATTGGCATACTAATGGGTAATGGCCCATTTAGGCATACTCTTAATATTTACTTATTTTCCAACAATTTCGTTTCAAATAGAGTTTAAAAAAAAGTGTTTTGAAAAAAATATCAGATTGCTGAGAAACATAATTTATGTTTGAAATTTTTTATAGAAATATTGTTTTAAATTGTATAATTTTTTTTAAAAAAAAGTATGTTATTTTTTTATAAGAAAAAAAAGTATGTTATCTCAGTTTAGAGTAAGTGTGCTCAAATAGTTCAATTTTTTCAAAATGTCTTTTTTTTTTAAAAAAAAAAAAATCACTTCTTCCTATAAATAGGGGAAATATCTATAGTTTGGTCTTTGGTGATTAATCTATTATTTAGTTCTTGAATTTTTGAAATAGATTATTCGATCTTTAAATTTTCACCTATATCAACTATTTAATTATTAAGATGTTAGTCGTTACTAGGGGTGGCAAAATGGTTGGGTTGGATGGGTTTGGGTTGGGTCAAATTTGGGTTGGATTATAAATGGGTCAAATTTTAAATGGGTTGGAATGGGTCATGACCCATTAATTATGGATCAAACCCACCAACCCATTAATTTTTCTTTTGTTATTTTATTTGATTTATTTTAGTTTATTTGGCCTACCAATCATTCTACTTTATGTTTATATCAATAAAGATAATAAAAATCAAATCCACTAGACAAAGAGTATAAAGTTCAACACTGATACAATTCTCCACTAGACATAGGAAACAATAAAAATCAAATCCCTACAACTACTTGTCAACAATTACTGATTTCTCTTGGAAATCTAACTCCAACATAGTTAGCATGAAAACATGCTTTCAAAAAATTAGCCAATACTTTTGTTATGTAATCAAAATTGGGTTTTGCTAACCAAAAGCACTAGTTAAGGAGGCATTTAATGAGGTTGGATAGTGAAAAAATGCATAGAAATCGCAACTTGTAATAAATGTGTTTTTTGTATTTTCTTAAAAACATAAATGTCCTTTACTTACTTTTTAATAAACACTTATATAAATTACATCTCTATCTATCTCTTTATTTTTAATTATTATAGTATTATTTTTACATTTTTATTCATATTTATCACTCTAATTTATTATTTATTTATATTCTTTTATTTTTAATTTATTATTAGTGTAGTTATCCTTTTTTTAAGTTTTTATATATAACTTAAATGCCTAAATGATATTATTATGTGACTTCAAAATTTATATGAAAAAAATGAAACGTCACAAATGAAAAAAATTTATTATGCGATTTAAAAATTTAATAGATTTAGAATAAGTGCAGTAATATAAATTGAAAATAAAATAATCAAGTTCCTCAAAAAATATTTTGGGCCCAAATGCAATTATTATAAAAATTAGGGTCAAAATGTAATTTTCACAAATTTGAAATTGAGGTCAGAATGCAATTTTAAAAAGTTTCTATGGCTTAAATTGAAATGGAAGAACTAAAATGCAATTTGAGCCAAAAATGTAATTATGAAAAAAATTAGGGTCAAATTGTAATTTTAAAATTTTGGAATAAGGGAGAAAATATGAATATGAAAATTTTCTGGGTCAAAAATAAAAAAAGAATGAAAATCAAGATTAAAATGCAACTTGGGGCAAAACTATAATTTTGAAAACTTAAAACTAGGAGAAAAATGAAAATAGAAAATGCATTAATTGGGTTATTGAGTTAACCGTAGGTTTTACCCAACTCAACCTATATTTGCATGGATAAATTTTGACCCGACTCACATGACCTATTTATTAATTGGGTTGGGTTGAGTTAGTGGATTTTGGTCAAAATTACCACCCCTAGTCGTTACCTAACCGAATAATATGACCGTTAAAAATTGACATTCATGTCACTGTTTTCTTGCCATCTGTGCTTCCATGTCACAGTGCACACATCATATTAAACAACTTAAGAGTGTGCACCGCATTCTGCGTACTAAGAGACATGGACATAAATTAACTGACAAATCCCTTCATAACGGTCTATAAATATTCATATGCAACTGCAAGAGATGGAAATTAAGGGTTCATCTCATCATCATCTAATTAATTCACAAAATGAACCCTTCTTATCATCCTAACGATGATCACTACAATATGAAGCTTCTCTACGAGGCATCATACGAAGGTTGCGTTGAAAGGTTGATCTCACTTATCACACACAAAGACAGACTAATCCTTCACAAAATCTCCCAAACTTCCTTCCCTCAAACTCCCTTACACATCTCATCTTTGCTTGGCCATCTTGATTTCACAAAGGCACTTCTCTCTCACAATCCCCATCTTGCCCTTGAGTTGGACTCTTCTAGAAGCACACCCCTCCACTTGGCCTCAGCAGAAGGTCACATCCAAATTGTGAAGGAATTGCTGAAAGGGAAAGCCAATAAGGAAGCATGCTTGTTTCCTAATGAAGAAGGCAGAATTCCTTTGCACTATGCAGCCATGAGAGGAAGAGTAGAGATTGCAAAAGAGTTAATTAGAGCAAAGGCTGAATCTTTGAGTTTGCATGACAATAATGGAAATAATGTTTTGCATTTTTGTGTTATGTACAACCATTTGGAAACACTCAAAGCCTTAGTGGTGGAATTGGAGCCTCAGAAAAGTGGAGAGATTCTCAACCATACAACTTTTGATGGGAAGAATACCATCCTCCATTTAGCTGTTATGTTCAAACAAGTTGAGGTACGTACAATATGTAATATATATATATACACTTCACTCTTAATTAATTTTCCATTTTTAGTTAATTGTGATATTCATTTTTTTAATTGTCCTTCAAAAATATATTCCTTTTAATTGCTTTTATAAGATCGAAAAGTGAATATAGAGGCAAGGGCATGTTTTCATAAAATAAAAATAAAATAAATACAAAGGAAATTGTATAACATATGTACACCTTACAATTTTTCCAATCTTTCCCATTCTATACTCTCATCTCAATTTTTCCTATTTGTTTTGTAATCAAAACAAAAGCTCGTTTCAACTTACCGTATATTATTGGCTATTGACTATTGACTATGTTCAAACTGAATCATCAGTTCCGATGTTAATTATAATAACCAAATAATTATTTCACATATTTATAAAAATAGACCTATTCAATAATTCATTGAAGATTTAACTTTTTTTCATAAATGATTAATAATTTAACGATTTAATCCTTAAAAATTTATAATATACTCTTGAGTCCTGAAAGGATTATGAAAATCAATTCATTAGTCTCTAAACTGTTAGCGATTAACGTAACGAATCAACAGGTGAAATGGATCATTAAATATTTTATTGGTAACCAAAAATAATTTGTCTGTGTAAAACGAATGTCATCTCAGCATAATTACTACCTAATAAATTCATCTCAACTTTGACGTTAATAAAATACTAAATATAATGTTCATGAATATGGATCTATGATGTGGTAGCATGCTCAAATGACATTTTTCTTATATAGGTAAGCTTATTTCGCATTAAAAAAACACTTAATAGCACCATATCATTATTTATAACGACCTGTACATTAATAACTAACAGCTCAATGACTAACAAGTTTTGACTGCCGTGATCTTTCAGGATTGTAATATATGTTATCCATTAATATATATGCTAACTTTTGGGTGTTATATTTAGACCGTAAGATACCTCCTTTCTATATCCGAAATAAGAGAAGCAGGCAGCATCATGAAGAACGCCATGGGCTTCACAGCGCATGACATGGTGAAGCAAAGTCCAGAAGACTTGAAAAGCCTTAAAATACAAGCCATTTTGACAAAGGCAGGAGGCATCATAACAACACCCCAAGAGATGATAGGTCTTGAGTCCCCTCAAGCACACCCACCACCACCACATCAATGTACTAGTACTAGTACCGACCTCATTGATGAAATTAGGCCTAGGAATAAGGATAATAATTGTTGCGAAAGGATCTTCAACTTCACAGGAAACTGGTTCAACCATCCAGACAAGGACACGTGGTTCAAAGAGATGAAGAAGAACCTAAGCCTCGTGGCTACTTTGATATCAACCTTAAGCTTCCAAGCCTTAATCAACCCACCCGGTGGCTTCATCCAACAAGGCTCGGCTTCTTCAAACCCCACACCACAAACTTTATCACCTTTGGGACAACCAAACAACTACTTTAGCCCACAGCCACCACTAGGTGACTCCCTCGAATGTTTCAGACTCAATGGTCATAAGTTTTGTCCCGGAGAAGCACTCTTGTCTTTCCATTACAGAGTGTTGTTTTTCTTGTACTTGTGTTGCAACACCACCTCTTTCGTTTCGTCACTCAGTGTGGCACTCTTGCTCGTGAGTGGGTTTTCCCTCAAGAATAGAGTTGTGATGTGGGTGATATCATTGGGCATGTGTGTGGCTCTCATGTCCCTAGCACTGGCCTACTTTTTCGCAGCCTTGATGATAGTCCCATTTGAACTTTGGGATCAGACGTATTGTGTGCTTTTCGGTTCACTTGCGGCGTGGATAGTGTTGGTTGCGATCGTTGCATCGTTGTTCACGATTCGATTTTCGGTTTGGGTTGTCAAGTCTTGCGTGAGGGGAGTCGAGTGGATGGTGAGACGAGCAAGGAAGCAAAATGGATATTATTGTTGCTTTGTGTGATATATGTCAAAAGGCAACAGTATCTTTTTTCCCCCAATATTTTGGGTCATGTCATTTCTTCCCTAACGTATTTTCGTTGTTAATTGTACCTCTATCATTTTGTGTTTTTTCCAATGTCAGGCTTTTGGCTAACACCGTCAATTTTTGAACGGATTTTTACGACGTGACATCTTATGTGGCCAACAATTCTGATTGGACTTATTTTTTTTTCACATCAGTAGTCAATAGTACTGAGTTTTGGAGTCCATTTTACTAATGTAATGAGTATTTTGGTGTACTGGATTTACTTATGTATTGAGTTTTTGGGGTTCATTGTACCCCTAAAATATATTGTTGATGTGAATAAATGAAGTCCAGTTAGAACTATTGGCTATATAGGATGCTACGTCATCAAAAACTGTCCAAAAATTGACGGGATTAGCCAAAAGTAAATACAAAACATTAAGAGTGTGCACTTTTGTTGTTTGGTTAGTACGTACGAACTAGTAGTTGTCGCAAACATTAATATTGTATTCAGAATCATTGTTATTTTAGTGTCAAGTTTCTCCCTTCTTATATATAATATATATTACTTGAATTTGTATTAAATATGTTGTTTAACAAAAAAGGAAGATTAGTAGGAGAATTGAGAAGAAAACAAATGAGATAAATTAAAAGCCCATGCAAAAAACTCTATTTAAAATTGATTTTTACTATTTCCATCCACAGAGTCATCGAGATTGCTTAAATTGGGGAAATTAAAGAGGAAAGAAAATTTCGTCTTGGATCTTAAAGTGAAGGCTAAAGGATACAAATGAACTTAAAAGTACTCTAACAACTATTTTAATGTTCACAATTAATTGTCGAAAACAATGTTCACAATTAATTGTTGAAAAAATGTTTTTTTTTTTAATTTCTCTGTTAAATGCTTAGATTAGAATACAAATGAACTTAAAACTACTATAAGAAATATTTCAACAACCTTTATTTTAACGGTCAATACTAATTGTTAAAAATATTTTTTTTTAATAATTAAATTTTGATCGTCAAAATAAATACAATTTCTTTTAACAATTAAAATTTGATCGTCGAATTAAGTTATCGAAAAAAGTCAATGATAATATTTTTGACGGTCAATCATTATCGATATTTGTCAATATTATTATTTTGACAATACATTTGTCGACGATGGTTTTTAAGAAAAATATCATTGTGAAAAGTATTATAAAAAAAAGTGTTATCGAAAATTGTTGATCGTCAAAAATATTATTATTATCTATTTTTCAACAATCTATTTCGACGGTGATAAACCTATATTTTATATAATATTTTTCATCTTATTTTAGGGTTCTTATTATATTTTATTGAGTTTAATTATATTAATTATGATAAATTTAATTAAAGAGTGATTGCATGAAATAATATTTAAAATAATTAAATTGTTATATTTTTGTAATTACTTTTTAATTAAATTATTTTGTGATGAATTATTTTATATTAGACTTTTTTTTCTGTATGGTAAGTTATCTTACACAAATTAGAAGAATAGAGTCCAAGCTAAGTTCAATTTTTAATATTAAAGGCCCAAAATCTAAGCCCATTATCCATGTCCACTTTGCTTCATTTAACCTAAATCATTTCCCCCAAATTTGGAGGGGAGAGGCCGCCACTGTGTAGGGGTTGAAGTGGAGACATCTTCCACATCTCTCTCAATGTGTGGTTAGAGGTTGGTTAGAGGTTGTGTTTCTTGGAGGTGGAGTCTATATGGCTTGACTTCTTATACTTCAAATGAGAGTTTATTATTTTAGGATACGTTTCTTACGCAGAAATGGAAAGAGAAAAGGAATGTATTTGTTGTCTTTGGTAATAAAAATCAATGTTTTTAAAATCGGACCGGTCATTGAACCGATCGAGACACTGGTTCACGGTTCAATGGTCGAACCGTGGTCGAATCGGTGGCATTTAAAATATATATTTTTAATTAAATATACTAAAATATATCATAAAAAATTATATACTTCATAATTATATGTTTCCATCTCGACCTAAACATGATAAGAAATAGAACAAGTTTCAAATTACCACAATATCATATTAAACTCTTCAAATAAGTTCAAGGATCAACATATTTAAGTCTCAAGTCTTATCACAAACCAAACAATAAATATTGAAATAGAACAATCCTTACAACTACAAGTCACAACAAATTCTCCATAAATACTAAATCACAAACAACAACAACAAATTTTTTTTTTTAAAAAAGGAAAAATCGGTCAAACCGTCTAAACCACCGATTCTGACCAGTTTGGACGGTTCTTGACCGGTTTTTCCGGTTATTGACCGGTTTTATATCTGACCGGTTCTTTGGTTATTTCGAACCGGACTGGCAGCCGGTTTTCCGGTCCAATTCTGAGAACAGTGGTAAAAATTAAGAAGAAATATATTAAAATTACTACTTTGCTAAAAAGAAAAAAAAGTTATAATTGTGTCAAAAAGGATATAATAAATATTTTGTGGCCCCACCCACTTTTTGCATTCCATTCCCTCCCTAATTCCTTATAACGAGCGTGCTCTTAATATTTTTTTAAATTTGTATATTTGATTTCATAATTTTAAGATGTATCTTTATGCAATTTAGGAATTTAGATATTTGTTATATTACTTATGTGTATTGAGAAATTATGTTTTAAATTAGATTTTGCAACTTCATTACCCCTAGTGCATAAATGCAATGATTATGCTTAATTTTATTATCCTCTGATTGTATGATTCATGATTAATTAATGTATACATGTTTGTGATGATATTCTAAGCAATATAAGAAAATGGGTGCGAACCCAATTGAGCATATGATGGTATATTAATGTTGTTAATGGTAGCTAGCCTCTGGTATTAGTAGGAATTATAACATGTTAATGTATATAAGTTTGCATGTTAATTAAAATGATTTAATTTTGCACATAATTGATTCAAAGTGCATATAGTATAGTACTACTCTATACATGACTGTACTAGCTAGGCAAACCAGAAAATTCATTTGACATAATTAATTATACAAAGCAACAACATCCATTTTGGTTCTTCACTTGTCTCACAACCAGCTTCACTGCTCTGACACTAATCTTCACAATCCAAATAAAAAAACGTATTGTGTTCAACATTGTAATAATAAGAAGCAATCCAATCCATGCAAGAAATACAAGCATAACCCAATTCGAATCATAACCATAATTCAATGAGGTGGCATAAAGGTATGCTATTGCAAGGAATGTGAGAGCCACACACATGCCCAATGATATCACCCACATCACAACTTTATTCTTGAGGGAAAATCCACTCACAAGCAAGAGGGCCACACTAAGTGATGAAACGAAAGACATGGTATTGCTGAAGAGAAATGGGTTCTTTTGGCGATGATGAGTCGAATATAGTGAAGACGACGATGACGACGATGACGACGAAAGTTGTAACTGATCAGTGAGGCCAACGGGTGGATTAACTACGGCTTGGAAACTTATGGTTGACATCATAATGGCCACAAGACTCAAATTACCTCTCATCTCTTTCAACCATTCGTCCTTGTCTTGAATTTTATAGCAATTTCCTATTCGCTTGAGAATGCTATTACAAATATTATCACTTGTCGTCGTCTGAGGAGGTTGAGTCTCATCAATTTCTTTGCTTTCAGGTTTGATGCCATATTTCATCAACGTGACTTGTATTTGAAGGCTCTTCATGTCTTTTGGACTTCGATCCAATGTTTCATGCAGCGTAAAACCCGTCTCTCTTGCTGCTGCTCTTATTTTGGACATCGAAAGGAGGTATCTTACGGTCTAAATATATATCAAAGAGTTAGAATATATCAGGCCAAAAAAAAAAAAAAAGAGTTAGAATATATAATTAAAGTAAAATTTCTTGTTATAACAAATTTATATACATATGTATATATGAAAAAATAATATGGGGTAGAGCTCTTCCAACAGAGTTTTTTCATACACAAAATTTGGCCTCGAACTCTTATTTAAGAAGAATAGAATACCTACAAGTCCAATCAATTACTTATTGATCAAATTATATATTATTACTATTTCAAACTTATTTATACTATATTTTTTGCCGGCCCATGGGCAATAATTCATTGAACAACCCATTGGACCAACTTGTTTAGACTTATTTGAAAACCATCCTATTTTTTCTTTTTCACCTCGTCCAATCAAAGAGTTAAATAAGTCAACTCACAAATTTGGTTTTTTTTACAATATTATATTTTATCCAACTAATAAAATTTCAATTTTGAACATTTTTTTTGCCTAAATTGATAATTTTTCAAATCATAATTTTTACCTCATCCAAAATATATTTTTGAAGAATAAAAATTAAATATATATATATATATATATATATATATATATATATATATATATATATATATATATATATATATATATATATATATATATATATTAAAATTTGAGAAATTACCTCAAGTTGCTTGAACATGACAGCTAGATGGAGAATGGTGTTCTTCCCATCAAAGGTTCTATTGTTGAGAATCTCTCCACTTCTTTGAGGCTCCAATTCCACTAAGGCTTTGAGTGTTTCCAAATGGTTGTACATAACACAAAAATGCAAGACATTATTTCCATTATTGTCATGCAAACTCAAAGATTCAGCCTTTGCTCTAATTAACTCTTTTGCAATCTCTACTCTTCCTCTCATGGCTGCGTAGTGCAAAGGAATTCTGCCTTCTTCATTAGGAAACAAGCATGCTTCCCTATTGGCTTTCACTTTCACTAATTCCTTCACAATTTGGATGTGACCTTCTGCTGAGGCCAAGTGAAGAGGTGTGCTTCTAGAAGAGTCCAACTCAAGGGCAAGTTGGGGTTTATGAGAAAGAAGGGCCTTTGTGAAATCAAGATGGCCAAACAAAGATGATATGTGTAAGGGAGTTTCAGTGAATGAAGTTAGTGAAATTTTGTGCAAGATTTGTGGGTTTTGGTGTAAGAGTTGGTTCAAAGTATCAACACAGCCTATAGATGATGCCTCATATAGACCACTCATGTCATCACTGTGTTGATAGGAAGTGCTCATTTTGATATATGATGAGTTCAAAGATCTCTTGTGTGATTCGTAATATATAATATCGCTTCATTATATATATATATATATATATATATATATATATATATATATATGGGGTTAAACACGTGGATTGTTACAAATAGTCAAAATTCGAACTAAAGGTTTTGTTTTATTTATAGGCAAGGGTTCGAATCCTCTAAAATTATCTAAAATCTCACTTGACAAGTATCTCTTTAAAGTTAATTAAATAGTTGAGACAGAATAAATATACTTACAATTTAAATTCAATAATAATTGAAAGTGCCTTCCCTTAATACTAATTTTGTCCGTGAAAAAAAGATGGGGCACGCGGTTAATAATAATTACAATCTTGGAGAGTAATAGAGTATAGCGTGTGGAGAAATTCCTTATAATAGACAAATAGATAGGTCAAAGAAAAAGCGACACACTTGTTAGTAAATTTAATATTACTAAAATTCACTTTCAATAACTGGAAATGTTCCTTTTGAAACCCAAAAAAAAAAAAAAAATTATTTATACGTTTGTTATAATCTTTTGCTTATATTATTTTTTTATAATTGGTCATGTAAAATATAGTCTTTCATATTTACTCTTGATGTCTCACAATAGGGAGGCTATAATCAAATAAATGTCTTATAAGGCCTTGGGTTCATATCAATTGATGCTCTTGTTGAGGGTCGGCCAACCGAAAATGACTACTTGCCGAGGCTTCGAACCGGTGGAGTGGATGATCATGATTGAGTGAAGTGTTAGTGTGCAGTCGTCGACACGCCATCTTTCGAAGGGGTGGTAATAATGATACAGGTCCAATCCCACATCGAGAAAAGACCTTGTGTTCTCCAATTATAACAACTAACTTTTGAGGTGTGATTCTCCGAAAAACTTAATCTTTGTATAATAACTCTTTTCTGTGATTTGTCATAAAAAAATTCTTGTCACCTATCTTAGGTGTGTATATAATTAAAAAATTTTATCTATAAGTTTAAACTATTTTCTTGTTAGCTTATTATGCTTCCTGTGTGTTTGCACCCTAATAATACGTCAGAGTTTCTTAATATAATTAAACTAATACTATACAGAGATTGTGAGTCAGCGTTAGATTTATCTTAAAATTTATGATAATTTTTTTTTTAAATTAAAAATAAATAAAACAAATATCAAAACAAATTTTATAACTCACGGCTAATGAAATTTAACTTTCTATAACTCAAGATAGTTACCCTATAATTATTGGTCGTGTACACTTGCAATGCCTTTCTTTCAACTTTCTTAATTACTCTGAGAGAAAAATAATATAAAATTAAGTAGACTAAATAAATTAAATCAAACTAACACTTAAGGCATGCAGATGATTAATTTGCAAGACTCTAATGTGAAAGCATCATTAAAAACTCAAATTGTCATAGGAACGTCATATAAACAATTTGAACCAATAAATTAATTCTTAGGTCAGCAATTATATATATCCGAATAGTAAATACTCGGAAGCTTCATATACCAATATATAATAAGAAAAAATTTATGTCCATTTTCTTATGTCCATTTCATCCAATTTCCCAATATAATTATGACAAGTGACAAAAAGTGTTTAAATGACCAATCACAGTAGAGAGAGAATATATAAAACCACCTTTTATATGACCAATCATAGAAGAAAGAGAGTGTAAATACAATATATGATTGGTGGAATTGGAGGAAATAGACATAAGTTTTTTCCTATATAATACCACCATATGTGTTCAGCTATAGCTAGCTCTAGCTAGGCGAAGGCGTATATTATTTTGGAAAAAATTTAGGTCCATTTTCTTATGTCCATTTCATCCAATTCCCCCATATAATTATGACACGTGGCAAAAAGTGTTTAAATGACCAATCACAGTAGAGAGAGAATATAGAAGACCACCTTTTATATGATCAATCATAGAAGAAAGAGAGTATAAATACAATATATGATTGGTGGAATTGGATGAAATGGACATAAAGAAATGGACCTAAGTTTTTTCCTATTATTTTTTGTAATTATCTTGAAATGATTGTATGATAATTATAAAAAGAGGGTAAAATATTATTTAGCATTGAATTGTTGATCAAATTACTATTTAATTCCTAAATTTGAAAAAAATACTATTTAGTCTCTGAATTTGCAACTCCGTCAACTATTTAGTCTCCGAATTTGACAAAAATACTACTTAGTTTTCGAATTTGCAACACTGTCAACTATTTAGTTTCCAAACTTGGCAAAAATACTATTTAATCCCCGAATTTGCAACTCTGTCAACTTTAACAGGTAATGGTCAGTGGACAAAATAGTTGGCAGAGTTGTAAATTCGATGATTAAGTAGTATTTTTGCTAAATTTGAGAACTAAATAGTTGACATAGTTGCAAATTCGAGAATTTAATAGTATTTTTGCCAAATAATTTGGAGACTAAATAGTTGACAGGATTGCAAATTTGGAGACTAAACAGTATTTTTGCCAAATTTAAAAACTAAATAGTAATTTGACCAACAAGTCAGGAACTAAATAGTAATTTGGCTCTTATAAAAAAGTCATTGAAGATTTGTGATCTTGATTATTAAATAACAATATTATATGTTTCATACGAATAATTGTGATTTGTCACTCTATCAATTTAGGTTCAATCAATAGATTTGTTTCTTTCACAAAAAAAAAAACTTTGTTTCAGTCCTAGCTAATAACATAGGAAGAGAAAGGAGGCATGGAGTCGGCACTTTACTTGATCTGCTATTCCCATATGTGATAATGACATGGTTATTTCTATGCCATATATATATATATATATATATATATATATATATATATATATATATATATTATGTTATTTTAATTTTAAAAGTTATTTTTATGTAATAAAATAATATTTATTATATTAACATAATAATTGTATATTTATTATATATAATAATTAACAATATTGATACCAGTCTGACCACGGTAGAACTAGTAAACCATAATTTATTATCTTTACCAATTTGATGATGGATCCAATTATTAAAGTATTGGTATATATTGTAAGGTGAGATAAATGGCCAAATGGAATGTGGACCTTGCACACACAATACCCATTTGTGGCCACGTTTAAAAACCGCTTATTTTTAAATGACTTCGTTTTAAATGGAATTTGAGAAAAAGTGTTATGAAATAGAAGTAATTTGTGTTTGGTAAATTGAGTTGAAAAGTACTTTTATTACTAGCTCAAAAACAATTTATGTTTGATAAATTTGTATAAAAAATACTTTTAACTATAAAATTACTAATAAGGGTTTTAATAAATTTATAATTTTATTAATGTTATTAAATAGATAAAAGGGTATAAAATTTTTTATTATTACTTTTTATTAAAAAATAAATATAAAATTTTAATTATTAATTTAATAAAATGTTAACCAAAATAAATAAATTATTTTAATTAATGAATTTTTTATTTATGATTATTATTTTTATTAAGTAAATATGATTAATTTTATTTAAATAAAAATAATAATTACAATTATTTATGAATATTATTATTAAACAAAGAAATATAACTTAGGTTTATGAGAGTAAAGGATAAAATGAGAAATTAAAAAAAAAAATTAGTAAGAGTTGTTTTGTCTTAAAATATTTAAATTTTAGCTTCTACTTTTAGCAGGAAACAGAAGCTCCAATTTCTAGCTTCTGCTTAAAGTTGAAAAACTGTTTCTAAATACAACTCAAAAGTACTTTTTAAAATTTTATCAAATACTTTAAAATACAAAAATAAGCGCTTTTAAACCACAAATAAACATTTCACAGAGTCCATTCTTTTAACATCTATATATATAAGACTAAAAAGTCTATGCAGATGATACTTTAAAATTCCCTTTCTATGTTGTTCACTTGAGTTCTTATTTTTCTGTTGTTTCTGTCACTCTGTTCGTTTGAACAAGAAGAGTCCTTTTAATTTTTGGAGGGTTTTCTTGTTAAAGTATAGAGATTTAGGAAATATGTATCACAATTCGATACATACATTTCTATACGGTGAATCCCCTATATATGATATTATTTTGGCATAAAAAAGATTGGATGCTAGCTTTCAACTTCAACAATCTGTCGTAATAAATTCCTAATCTTACGTGGTTGAGGTTGGCTTACTTTCTTCAATTTGGTCCCAACTCCCAACATCCTAAATTGAATCCCATCAAAGTTAGAAGTGACACATATGAATGGGTAATTATGAAAAGCTGGTTTCCGTCTCATTCATTCATAAAAAATAAAGGTGACAATTATATGCGGCCCACGAATTTAATTTATTCTTTTGGCTAAACTACTATTTTGATCCTCAATGTTTGCATGAAATTTAATGTTGGTCCTCAAAGTTTTTTTTTGTCGATTTTGGTCCTCGAGCGTAACACCGTTAACTTTTTACCGTTGAATGATGACGTGGCATGACACATCACTGCCACGTCACTCCACATTGCCACATCATCATCTTCTCTCTTTCATCATCATCATCATCTAGTGTGACATGGCAGTGATATGTCATGCCACGTCATCATTTAACGGCAAAAAGTTAACGGTGTAATTACGCTCGAGGATCAAAATTGACAAAAAAATTTTTTTTTTAGGACCAACATTAAACTTCATGTAAACATTGAGGACTAAAATAGTACTTTAGCCAATTCATTTTCATGTGTTTGAGAATTCACTCACTCCTCACTTCCCTCCATCAATTAACTCTCATCTGATCTCTAACTATTATAATGAAGCATTATTATTCTAATCACTTGAGAGATCATGGAACTCTACAAAATGAGCACTATTTCTCATCATCACCAACAAATTGGTGATAAAATGAGAGATCTTTACGAGGCATCATCTAGAGGATGTGTATCAACTTTGAACTCCCTTATGCATCAACACCCACATATTTTGTACAGAATTTCACAAACTTCCTTCACAGAAACTCCCTTACACATATCCTCTTCTCTTGGCCATTTTGACTTCACAAAAATCCTTCTCACCCACAATCCCAAACTTGCTCTCGAGTTGGACTTTTCTAGAAGAACACCCCTCCACATGGCCTCAGCTGAGGGCCACATCGAAATTGTTAAGGAATTAGTACAAGTTTATAAGGAGGCATGCTTGTTTTGTGATGAAGAAGGTAGAATTCCTTTGCACTATGCAGCCATGAGAGGAAGAAGAGAAGTTGCTAAAGAGTTGATCAGAGCCAAGCCTGAGTCTTTGAAGATTCTAGACAAAGGGAAAAATGTTCTTCATTTGTGTGTTATGTACAACCATTTGGAGACCTTGAAAGCTTTGGTTGAACTAGAAATTGACACCACTGAACTTCTGATCCACACAGATCATATGGATGGCAATAACAATATTCTCCATTTGGCTGTCATTTTGAAGTTAGTTCAGGTAAAATTAATTGGCTTCTTCTTTACATATACTTTCAATTGTGGGTTTTTTTATCCATAAATGCTATTTCCAAATTAAAATTGACATATATTATGATCAGATCATGAGTACTTGTAATCTCTTAATCCAAATTGATCAGCAGCTTGTAAAATCATTTCTAGCTTCCCGAGTACCCATCAACCCATAAATTATTATTTTTTAAAAATCATGACTCATTTGTACTTATAAAAAAGTCTTCCATGTTATATTACTTATATTATGTAAATTCTCTCAATATAAAATCTTAGTAGATTAATCTCTATAAAATTATAAAATATATATAACAACTTGTATATAAATATTAAAAGCAAACAATGTTTTACAGAGAGAATTGATGCAAATAATATGTAATATAAATAGTTTATATATATACGGTGAATCTAGGCCCACTTGCCCATTATTTAACCTTAGCTCACTCTCCAAATTTGGAAGAATAAAATTTCAGTATTGTACTGAATTTCAATACATCTCTCTAATTATTTAGTACTATTTTTAACATTAATAGAAAATCATACTAATAAGGACCCACCTTAAGGCTGAGTTTGGTATATGATTTGGAGTTTGAAATTGAATTGAATTGAAAAGAAAATAGAATTAGAATTGGTGATAATTGAATTAAATTTTTGGAATTGAAAAGTATATTTGGTATGTAAAAATAGAATTAAAAGTTTGTAAAAGAAAGTGAGATAAAAAGACTAAATTGCCCTTCATTAAATATTTAAAATTTGTTTTTTAATTTCCAACGATATAAGCCAAAAAAATGAGGGCAAATAGATTTTTTATCACTCAATTCCAATTCTGAGACCTGTTTCCATTGAGTTGAGCTTAGAAACTAAGAAACAACAATTCTAAGAATCAAGATTTCAAGTTGAGTGTACATATCAAACGGTGAAAGTCATCAAAATATGTGACATTCCAAACGCAGCCTAAATGTTTAGGAATCAAATGTTTGAAAGAATGTACTAAACTTCAGCAATATCGTAGTATTAAACATCCTCTCAATTTGGACCTAGACTTGTTTTTTCTTAACTCATAGATTTAGATCTAATTAACTATAGATCGAACAGGAATATTATGATTACCCATACATAGAGCTAATTATTTTTTGCACTTGTTTTAACTCATAATTATAAGGTATATATATATATATATCAACATTTTGATTTCCTTATTGTTAAGATTGTAGGCTATCTCCTGTCAATTCCTAAAATAACAGAAGCAGCAAACATGAAGAATGGTATGGGTTTCACTGCCTATGATATCTTACATCACAGCCCAAAGGACTTGAAAACGTTTGAAATACAACTTCTATTTATGGACAATGGAATCCAAACAGAAGAGAGAGAAATGAACTATAGTACTCCACCACAGCCAACACCTCCATTACCAACAACTACCACTAACAATAATAATGGATATTATTATTGGAGAAGGATTTTGAGAAGTATAGACAATTCGTTAAACAATAAAGGTGATTGGGTAGAAGAGACAAGAGGGACCTTAAGTCTTGTAGCTACTGTGATTTCAACCATAACTTTTCAAGCTGGAATTAACACACCTGGTGGCTTCATTCAACAAGGTATAACATCTTTGACTCCAAATAATAATAATATGCTCTCAAACTCACAGAACAATAATAATGACCCTCTTGGTTGCTATATGAGACCACATTATTCTACTCCTGCTTGTCCAGGCCATGCACTACTAGCCATTAGATCACCTTGGTTTCACTACTATGTATTCTGCAATACCATATGTTTCTGTGCTTCACTGAGTGTGACACTTTTGCTTGTGAGTGGAGTTCCTGTGAAGAATAGAGCTGTGATGTGGGTGTTATCTATAGGCATGTGTGTCACTCTCACGTTCCTAGGATTCACTTATAGTTTTGGAATCTCTATGATATTCCCTGGTCTTTGGGAGTCCACGTGCTCATCAATGGTTTCTAGGGTTTCCAATTATGCTTGGTATGTATTGCTAGGGCTTATTGGTCTTTTCTTTATGATGCGTTTAGGTATTTGGATTGTGAAGATGTGCATGAACAAAATCAATCTTCGTAGTGTAAGGTCGAATCAGCAGTGCATATAAATACAACGAAGTTTGAGTCTAATATAGTGTATTGTATCACTATATTTGTGTATTAGTTAATATTATTTAACTAATTATTTTTATTATATTATATATATATATATATATATATATATATATATATATATGTGGAACTCGTATAAGTTGAAAGGAATAAAAAGTTGGTTGAATATTATTGATTAATAATTTATAAATAAAATACGACAAAGTATTAACAATTTTTGTATTGTTTCTTGTACTACACCCTCTTTTTGTATATGTACTTTGCATATTTGTAGTATTAGGTCGTGCCCAAAGTCGACCCAGCTGAATAAAGGAAATAAAAAAAAAATTTAAAGTTTGATCTAATTAAGGTGTATACTCTACAATAATATCAACAAAAAAGAAAAATTGACAAAAAGTTTTTTGGCAACAGCACTAATTAAAAACTTGTTACAAATATTCACAGCCAACCATTAGTAATTGATGAGAATGAATGAGTACCTTTCTCTGGAGATTTTAGCTAAAACAATCGTAACCTGTTAAGCACAATTTTAAACACCTAATTCACCGACAGGTGGTTAGTTGGAGTGGTTGGTACTCCATTCCCCTTAAGCAATGTCTTGGTTCGAGTCTTGTGTATGAAAAAACCTCTGTAAGAAGAGTTCTACCCTCATTATGGGACCTCAACTAACTCGAACAGGATTGCCTCTAATTGGAGGATACATGTGGGAAACAAAAAAAAACACCTAATTCAAGCTTCAATCATTTTGTCAAATTTTGTGGAGTAGAATATTTTGTACTCTATGATTGAGGAGAGCTCTATTATACACCGGAGAGAAGCATTATTGGACAATAGTAATGTGCTGACAAATTAATATATATCAACAACCACTCAAATTATTTTAGTGCTTTTGAATACAATCAAGTTTGATTTTGTTTTATTACGTGTTTTGACCATTAGCTTTGTTATTCCGCATGTTGCTTCTATAATGACAATTTAGAGTTCAATTCAACTTGAATATGCTGCTATAAGATATGGAGTTTGATAGTCAAATTATTTAATCCGTACGTAATTTCGCATTCAAAGTTTGTAATTGAGGAGGGAATTGAAATTTTGTAATTGGGTTCAGAAATGTGACTTTGTAATTGGGATGAGAATTGAAAATTAACTTTGTAATAGAATTGGGAATTGATATTTCATTCTAAGGCCATGTTCTTTTACAAGAATTAGCAATGGAAATAACTATGGAATGGGTGGGGCCCATTGGGTCCCACCTATTTTTTACTTTTTCATTTTCATCAACTTTAAAAAAAAAGAAAAAAGAAAAAAGAAAATATCTATTATACCCCTCTGATTTGACATGATTTGACACAATTATAACCTTCTTTTCTTTTTATTATTTTAATATAAGGGGTAAAATGGTCATTTTAATACATTCCCTTTCCATTTCCATTACCAAACTTTTACTACTAAACACAAGAAACGCATTCCGTTTCCATTTCCGTTTCTGTTTCCATTTCCATTGCTGCGTAAAAAACGTGCCCTAAAAGTTTTCATTATCGATATATAAAATATTTGTTTCATTGATATTATACTTCACACTGTTCTACAGTAAAATTTATAATGGAATAGAATGGTGAAGTCAAAACATTCTCTCCAACTTTCTGTTATGTTCTCCATCATCTCTTGTACCATCAAATAAGAAATTAAAGAACATCAAATGCTTTTGGGTAAAACAACACAAGTTGTTTGCAATATATATAACAAAACAATTGGTAAAGTTGTTATTTTTTTTAATAGAAAGTCAAGTTGTTAATTTTATAGGAGAAAATGTGAACGACAATTCTTGATCTTTATATAGGAAAATGCACAAATGTCTTGAAGCCTAAATTTATATTGTTGTACCATCAACAGAGTTATGTTATATTGCCTTCAGAATGCATAACACTTCAAGAAAGATTTATCCAAACATCCAACCAAAAAGTCATTTCTACAATAATCAGGAATCAACAACAATCAAAACATTTTCTCACTAAGTGGGATCGGCTATATAATCATAAAGATTCGACAAAATTTTTTGCTGATTGCCGACTACCTAATACAACCCTCCTCTTTTATCCGGACTTAAAACCGACTATGCAAACATAGACAAAGTTTACAATAATCAGGATTCAATAAAACAAATTCTTGATCAGTATGTCCGAGCTAAAAAATTGAAGTGTTGTAGTATTAAACTTTTTCAGTTTCTCAAGGTGGGCATGCTGAATCCAGAAACAAAGATGAAGTGTTTGTCCATCAAAATCTTAAAAACCATACCACAAGACTTTTATTCCCTGTGTTCAAAGGTATACCAAACATACAACAAATTCATTTCACTTTACTTTCTTTATAATTAAGTAAGGCATATCAAAACATGCTCTAATTGCTTCATAAATTTCAGAGATTATAAGATCCATAATACAATCTGTTTACCAAGAAAATATAATACAATCTAAAATTTCAGATCGCCAGGCTTTTGTTTTTTTTAAGTAAAATATTAAAAGTTTGACCGGTTTGCAAGAAATATCATTCTTTCAAATTTTATCAAATTAAACTGATTTGACCTCTCATTTAATTTTTGAGGACAAATTAGACTATTTAATTATCTGATTGGCAATTGAATCGATGAAACAATCTAAAACCATCACATAATTCTATAAATAAAAAAATAATACTATGCTATTATTAAACATTTGTTCTAATTCTACATATTGATGTAAACAAGAAAAGTTCATAATACACAAAATTGACAACCACTAGCCACCATCACAACTAGTACAGTACTACTCCCAACTTCATCACGTATTCTTCTTGCATATCTCCACAAGAAGATTCTCCAACATCCGTTGCCACCATCTATTCTTAGGCACTAAATATAGTCCCACTTATTTTTTATTTTTTTATTTTCATCAACTTTTTAAAAAAAGCAAAAAAAAATACAAAATATCTATTATACCATTTGATTTGACACAATCATAACTTTCTTTTTTTTTTTAATATAAGGGGTAAAGTGGTAATTTTAATATATTCCCATTCCATTTCCATTCCCAAACTTTTACTAACAAACACAAGAAACGCATTCTGTTTCCGTTTTCGTTTCCGTTTCTATTTCCGTTTTCATTTCTGCGTAAAGAACGTGCCCATAATGTTGAGATCATGTCTTGAATTTTGTCACATGTGAATGTAATTATTTAGTCAAATGGGAGAGACAAGCATTAAATATAAGTTAAAAATGAAATTGTGAAAAATAGCTAATGTATCTTACGCATGCATTTTCATATCTTGTAGCCATTATTTTGGACCTTTTTTGTTCCCTCACAATTAATGCTTTCATACCATACATGAAGCCTCTATAAGAGAATATGGAAGTAGGCATTTGGTGGAGCAAAGAGGTGCATATTCGGTGGAGAAATTGTGCACTAAGGTAGAGTGGCTTTTTGAGTGTGTATGCTTGTGTTCAAGCTAGTATTTCATTTGTGTATTTAGTGTGGAGAATGTACACCTTTTGTGAGAGAAAAATATTGTGAGTAATTTGGGTTGTGATTTTGAGTGTTCATTTAACCACTTTTGTATCTCCATTGTATTCTTAGTGAAATTTGCTCCTCACCTTTGCCCGTGGACGTAGGCTAGCTAGAAGCCGAACCACGTTAAATATTTTGTCTATTATTTTTCATCCCTTACATTTCATTTAGACTTTGTCATTACCGATCAAATCACTTTTTGGGCCCATTCCGCATTTTTCCCAACATATAAAAACTCATTTCAACAAGAAGTCGAACTCGAGTTCATCAAATTAGTAATTGAAGAAATATATTACAATTCATTACTAGTATCAAAAAGAGATATACTATAATTATGATAGAATCACTCTTAGACATTAAATATAAGGAAAAAACTTATGTCCATTTCCTTATGTCCATTTCCTCCAATTCCACCAATCATATATTGTATTTACACTCTCTTTCTTCTATGATTGGTCATATAAAAGGTGGTCTTCTATATTCTCTTTCTACTGTGATTGGTCATTTAAACACTTTTTGCCACGTGTCATAATTATATTGGGGAATTGGATGAAATGGACATAAAGAAATGGACATAAATTTTATCCTAAATATAAACACTTATTCCAATAAAATTTCGAACTCGAATTTATAATGTGGTAAGAAATTATTCTTTTTCCCTAGACCCAACACATTGATAAAATGAGTACATGCAGTGGACAATTGTTCCAATTCTACAATATTGATGTAAGCATGCATGAAAAGTACATAATACACAAAATTGACAATCACTAGTCACCGAGAATGGATCCTATGCTGTACAGCATAAAAAAGTAAAGAAAGAGAGTGACACATACTTTTCTTTATTGTACAGCATAGTATCCATTCTCTTAGCCACCACCACAACTCCATCACGTCTTCTTCTTCTTGCATGTCTCCACAAGAAGATTCTCCAACGTCCGCCGCGACGACCCACCTTCTTTCACCGCCTTCTTCGCCATCTCCGCCACCTCCCTCACCTTCCTCCTCACTTCCTCCCCCTTCTCTCCCTCCATCATCAACTCCCTCACTTTTTTCCTCACTCCCTCCCTTCTCACAAACCCCTTCACACTCCCATCACACGTCTCCACCCTCATCCCCACCTTCATCTCCTCCTCCACTATCCTCGCATTCAAATAATTGACTTTTTTTTTTCAGAGAAGTACTTAATTTATTTTAAAATTAAGTGCTTGTGATTTGCAAAATATGTATTTGGATAGACTTATTAAAAAAAAACACTAAGGGCACGTTAATTAGGCAGAAATGGAAATGGAAACGAAAATGGAAACGGAATGCATTTGATGTGTTTAGTAGTAAAAGTTTGGTAATGGAAATGGAAAGGAAATGTATTAAAATGACCATTTTACCCCTTATATTAAAATAATAATAAAAAAAGATTATAACTGTGTCAAATCAGGGGATATAATAGATATTTTGTATTTTGTATTTTTTTTTAAAGTTGATGAAAATAAAAAATAAAAAAATAAGTAGGGCCCAATAAACCCCATCATTTCTATTGACTTTTCCATTGATAATTCTTGCCAATGAACATACCCTAAAAAAAGCCTTAAAACCTCTATTTTTTGAAGCCTCAATGTTGAGCTTTACAGAGAAGCTTCCACGGTAGAAAACCGAAAAAAGTGCCGCCTTTGCCATTTGACAAAATTATCCTCTCAGATGGAGTGAACCAATGTTGTAAGAACCGAACCGGATAAAGACTCGAACAAGTGTTCGGTTCATGGTTTGATCGGTTTAACCGGTCGAACCGGATGACGCAATAAATAATAAATATTCTTAATATATAAAATGACATCACTCAAATTTTAGGTTTCAATATACATAATTTTGAAGTTTTAAATTACATAACTTCTCAAAGTTTTAATTTTTAAGACTTGTTAAGCTTTGAAAGAACTTAATCAAACTAAATATTAAATTATTGATAATCATAACTTTTAAATTTTAATTTTTAAGACTTTTTTAATTTTAATTTTTAAGATTTCTCTAATTTTTTTTTATGTTATTTTTCCTTTTTATTTTTTAATTTTTTAATTTTTTTAAAAAAATAAAATTGGACCGGTTGGACCACCGGTTGACCGGTCCAACTCCGGTTAAATCCGGTCCAACTGCAAAAACGATTTTTTGGTCCAACCGACTCACCTTTGTATTCGGTTGGCGGTTGAACCGGTCGGACCGTCCGGTCCGATCCAGTTCTTACAACATTGGAGTGAACACGCAACACGTCTTTTATGCACCACAACATTCTTAGCATATGAGATATATATAAATCTCTGCTTTCAACTTTCATCGTATTATTTTTGGTTAAATATTTATGTATTTTTAACCCAAAAAAATTTATGTATTAAATATCTAATAATCCATTTTTATATAAATTCATTAATCAATTTAAGTCAATTTGTATGTCTATTTTGGTAATTTTTAGTAATAAAACGTACTTTTTTAATTTTAATTCAAACATTGATAATTTTATAAAGTACTTTTTATTAATAACATCCAAATGTAAAATAACTTTTATATATTTTTAAATTTCTACTAAAAAAAGTACTTCTTATACAAGTCTATCCAAACATATCCAAATCGTTAACTGTTGACGTAACTGAATTTTTCTTCTCATTTCTTTTTCTTGTTGTCGAAAACTTACATCATATTAATTGCTTCGTAAATTTTAGAGATTATAAAATCCACAATCTATATAGTTTTGTTTTTTCCTTCACAATCTATATAGTCTAATACAATCGGTTTGCCAAGAAAATATAATACAATCTAAAATTTCAGATCCACAAGCTTTTGTTTTTTTAAGTAAAATATTAAAAGTTTGACTGGCTTGCAAGAATTATCATCCTTTCAAATTTTATCAAATTAAACTGATTTGACCGCTCATTTAATTTTTTAGGACAAATTAGACTCTTTAATTATCAGAAAGAATCTATATAAATAGAATGATTGATATATATTGAATGAATAATAAAAAATACACTCTGATACATATATAGCAAGACCTAGGGTAAAACGGTTACAAGGAGAGAGAGCAAAGGCATCTAAACTGTACACGTGGTAGCATCTGTGACAATGGAATATTACAGCTCATACACAGATATTTGTGAGTGTAATGACTATATTATCCTTGTGTCTTAACATCCCCCCTCAAACGAGAGGGGACTACTGTCAGACCGAGTTTGCTTCTATGTTGAACAAAATGAGGATATGTCAGTGCCTTTGTCAAGCAATCGGCAATCTGCAGAGAAGAAGGCACATAATCAACTTGGAGAAATTTAGACAAAACCAAATCTCGAACAAAGTGCACATCGATTTCAATGTGCTTGCTGCGAGAATGTTGAACCGGGTTGGCAGCTAGCGCATGAGCATTGAGGTTATCACACCAGATCATAGAAGCATGCCGTAGCTTCAACCCAAGTTCAGTGAGCAAAGAATAAAGCCACTTAATCTCAGCAGCACCGTCGGCAAGGGCTCTGTATTCAGACTCTGTGCTTGAACGTGACACCACTCGTTGCTTGCGTGAACTCCAAGAAATTAGAGTACCACCAAAGTAAACACAAGTACCAGCTACAGATCTTCTATCATCAACATCCGTGGCCCAATCTGCATCTATGAAAGCAACTAGCTGAAGAGATCTCAACGGTTTAATATGTAAGCCCAGACTATGTGTACCCTTCAAATATCGAAAAATTCGCTTCACACCTTGATAGTGTACTTCAGTGGGAGCTGCCATAAACTGACTCAACTTGTTCACAGCATATGCAATATCAGGTCGAGTAGTAATCAAATATTGTAAAGAGCCCAAAACTTGCCGATACAAAGACGGATCTTTCATAAGCTCACCTTCAGAGTTGGAATATTGTCTGCCTGTAACCATGGGTGTTGTCACTGGTGCGCAATCTGTCATATGGAAGCGTTTGAGCAAGTCAAGCACATACTTGCTCTGATTCAGATACAACCCCGTGGTATCTCTGTATACTTCCAAACCAAGAAAATAGTACAGAGGTCCAAGATCCTTTAGAGAAAATAAAGAATTCAGACGCAACACAAAGTTTTTTATTCCCAGTCACCAATATATCATCAACATAGATTAAGATAAATACAACTAGATCTTTGGTACGAAGAAAGAATAAGGACACATCACTCTTTGCATTTTGAAATCCCCATTGCAATAGTGTAGTTTTTAATCTGTCAAACCACGCCCTTGGAGCCTGCTTCAAACCATAGATTGCCTTGACTAATTTGCATACATGAGTTGGATTTCTAGCGTCACAGAACCCCTCTGGTTGTCTCATGTACACATCCTCCTGTAGAATACCATTCAAGAAAGCATTATTCACATCTAGTTGTCTTATTGGCCAGTTGAAACTTACTGCAAGTGTGAGAACAACTCGAACGGTGGTTGGTTTAACAACAGGACTAAACGTTTCTCCACAATCTATCCCTGCACTTTGCTGGAAACCTTTTGCCACCAATCTAGCCTTGTGCTTGAGGATTGATCCATCAAGTTTAAACTTAGTCTTGAAGACCCATTTGGAGTCAACCAACTTCTGTGTCCCAGTGAAGGGAACAAGGACCCACGTGTTATTCTTCTTCAAGGCATTGAACTCATCTACCATGGCTTGTTTCCAGTGTGATTTAGACAGAGCATCCATGGTGCTTCGAGGTTCAGCGGCTAATGACAGTGAAAGAGAGTCTTCAGAATGTAGGAGTCCAACATAGGGATACTTAGGTTTATGAATTCCATCTCGGGCACGTGTGATCATATTATGTTGGTGGGCTAGTTGCTTGCTTGAGCTGGAGGAGGTGTCATCTTGGGCCTCGCTTGACGTTGGGCCAGCAGTATTACTCGAGGAACTTTGTGCATAAGACTGGTTTGAGGAAGCCAAGTCACGTGACAGCCCATGTGATTCCTCATTCAAATTAACCACATCACGTGGCACAACACTAGCCACAGGAGATATATCCGTTGGAAATATCTGCACCGTTGGATCTCTGCCCGTTGAAGACTCAGCACCATTAGTACTCGAGCTTTGTCGATTCTGAGAGGAGGTCGAGTCCTCTGTTTCACTCCGAACATTCACTCCATCACGTGAAACAACAAGTATTGGGAACTGATCACCACCACTACGTTCAACTGGAGGGACTCTCTTATTCAGAAAGCCTGTATTACAGGGAAAGAAATTAGCATAAAAAATCACATGTCTAGAGATATAGAGCCTACCCGTCGAGCTTAAACATTTATGCCCCTTCTGTTGTGAAGCTAGCTGGACCCAGGTAAACACATCGTTGGCTATGAAATTGAAACTTATGGTTGTTATATGGTTTGAGACATGGATAACATGCACAGCCAAACGGTTGCATAGCTTTGTAATCTGGTTCCTTTTTCAGAAGTTGAAGCTGTGGACAGAGACCATTCAGAGTAGGAGTAGTCAATCGATTGATGAGGAACACTGCACACTGAAAAGCGTCAACCCAATAAGTTAACGGAAGATGTGCTTGAGCTAAGAGAGTCAATCCCATTTCAACAATATGACGATGCTTCCTTTCAGCTCTACCATTTTGAACTGATGTATATGGACATGTGAATCGCATTGAGATTCCAGAGGCTTGAGCAATAGGCACAAACGGTTTGAACTCAGTCACATTATCACACTGTAGGTTCTTGATTTTTAAATTAAACTGATTTTCGACCTGTGCTTTGAAAACTTTGAAAGCACTAACAGCTTCATGTTTGTGTTTCAGAGGGAAAAACCAAGTGTACCTACTATAATCATCGAGAAAATGGATATAAAACCGGTACCCATTTACTTATTGTATTGGGGAAGGACCCCATAGATCTGTGTGGATAAGTTCAAGAGGAGCAGTAGCATGAGACATTGATTTATCAAAAGGTAGCTGCTTAGATTTGCCAAATTGGCATGCCTCACATACAAAATCAGTTTTTCTCAATGTAACATTACATTTATTTAAAATAGATTGTAAGACTCTATCACTAGGGTGCCCTAGTTTGCAATGCCATTTCACTAATTCTTCCTTGTTACATTGAATGTCAGAGGCTGCCAAATTTGCTACTGCTCGAATACTTGAACCTCTAGCCACTGGGTACATGCCTTCCTTTGCTTTCGCGAACACCAAAACTTTGCCCTTCTTGTCCTTCACAACACAAGTGTCATTAGTAAAAAGAACATCAACATCATTGTCTGAAGTTAATTTATTGACACTGAGTAAATTCTTGGTTGCTGAAGGTACTATCAAAACATCGTTTAATTTCAGTTTTGAATCAGATAAAACGAGAGATGTAGAACCTATACCAGTGATCTTTGTTCTATCCCCTGTGCAGGTAAAAAGATGATTGTCACGACCCCATTTCTAGGAGTCCGTGACCGGCACGGGAGTAGGATTTCACCCCTAAACCCGTGAGCCTTCCCTATTACCATTTAAAATAATTACCCTGCTATACAGACAACATACAATATTCACATAATAAATATTGGCCACGTCATTCATGGTGGCCTAAATAACCTGCAATCCACGGCGCTCATTGCCGCTTCAGCCCAATTCAAGTATATATATACATCCCTTCACATAAGCAATCACACGTAAATATGTATATACGTAGTGATCAAACCACAAGGGAATGACCTATCCTATTCACACACAATATATATAACCTGTTCGATCACCTGTATATGAGCATCCACACTCGCATTTAACTTTACATATTGATCACACGCCTCAATGCGTGTAATCTATCCTATTCACATGCAGGTTTATATATATTTGCAAACAATCACATACCAACCACACATATATATATATATAATTTACATATTGATCACACCCCATAGGGTGTGACCTATCCTATTCACATGCGGAAGCAATTCATACTCATCATAATATTCATATATCCTATATTCCCATCCATGACCTAATCTTTAAACAGTATGAAGCCGACAAGTCTAGATTTGTACATATATTTATACATATAGCAATTGCCTATACATCAAAGGCTATACTCAAAATAATGTATACATCAGTGACATATAACAAAAGAATGTATACATCAAAAGATAAACCTCTCACGCGAACAATGCGTGAGGTCTCTAGGAATGTCCGCCTCCTTGAGAGGAAGTAGACGCGTGTCCGGTGCCCGCTACACCTGTATCTGTAACATGTACAATTGGGGGGGGTGAGTCAAACGGACTCAGTGAGAGGCTCTCCCATCCTTGGTGTAGTAGCGGGTACCACTACAACTGGGGGAAGGGAGCCAGTCACATCCACATGCACATATAATAGTTCTTTTAACCTTTCATGTTTAAGTGATCATGCATTTAGCATATATAACACATGTATTGACAAAATTAGGCATATATATATCACATGTTCAATATCGTCAAACACTTTCCAATATCATATATCGTTTTAAAATAACATAAACTGGCCCGAAGGCATATCTCCCTTTGGGGAGAGAACTGGCCCGAAGGCATATCTCCGTTAGGAGAGAATCTGGCCCGAAGGCATAACTCACGTGAGTGGCGTCCATTATGAGGTAAACTGGCCCGAAGGCATAGCTCACGTGAGCGGTTAGGAACCTAGTTGATCATTCTAGGAACCCCTGGCCCCAAGACTTTACTTGAGACATATCTGGCACCAAGACTCTACTTGGTACATAGCTGGCGACTCGTGTGACTTTGGCCTAACCAAAGCTTTAACCACAAAGTGGCAAACTCATAAACTTTGGACTCTTGGGTGTCCGACTTCACGAGGACATACTCGATCTACCCGGTTTATTTAAAATGGACACTTCTTTTATCATAGACTCTACATGACTCCTATGAACCCCTACTAGTTCGGTTTTACTTTTCTTGGAAAAACTTATAAGTTTATACCCTTTCCCAAGTTCGAAAATAGTTCAAGGAAGAACATCCTAAGTTCGATTATTTCAAAAATTTCAAGATCAAACAATAGGTTTCCAACTTCATTTAACTTGTGAGTTTCTAGGACCATGGAATTTAGACACCGAAAGTAGACTCGATCCTACCCCCGATATCGTTCTAGGTTCCAAGAACCCTTTTTCCATATAAGGCTTCCCAAGCCATCATAATGTTTCACATGTATCAAATACACATATAACATGTAATTTCATATAATAACATTTAGGAACAACAATAGCATGTTTCTAACATACATATCCTAGCAACGAGGCAAGTAATACAAACCATATTTTTTTTCCACATCCTCATACAACCCACAAGAGGGCAAGGATGGGAAAGCCCCTCACCTCTTTGCTTTCCTTGATCGGCCCTCGGCGTACCCGAAGCTCCAGTCAGTTCGTTATGTCCTACACACACATAGTGAGTAGTTTTAGACACTTGAACTTATATCTTACTTGTACACATCAACCCAATACCCATGAAATCCAAAATTCTCATAAACTAGTTAATTACTTAAACTCTTCCAACTAGTATTTAGGGTCTATAATTTATTTCTAATCCATATCCTAATAACATCCCTTGGTTTAGCAATCTCTAATTCATCCATTTTCCTACAAGTGTCTATATGTGATTCTTCTCATAATTCCCACATTCAATTGTTGGCCTATGTTATTCATAGTCTCCAATTGTCCATGGTTACCAATTTCCCAACTCCACTTATACTCTTTATCACATACGAACACATGTAGGTGAATATACTTAAGAATTGGGATTTTCCCCAACTAATGAATCTCACCAATTAAATTGATTCCCGGGCGTCTATCACGGTCTAACCAAAATTCCTAATTCACCACTTAGCTCCAATTCCTTACTTAAACCAACATTTATTTCTATTATTAACAATCTAGCTTCCGGTTAAAGCGTAACTACTCGGTCTTCGATCCCTTGTCTATCACAACAATTACTACCATCCAAGATTACCAATTCGACATACCAATCAATCCTATTTCAATCCATACACAATTTATCTCTATTAAAGGTTCATTAGTCTAGGTTTTTCCCATCTAACTACATCCATCCATTTTTTTTTATCAACATATAAGCTTCCATATACCTCCAAACAACCCAATAACATCCAATTCATACTCAGAATAATCAATTATATCAATTTGGAACTTTTCCAAAAATCCCTAAAATTGATAAATTCGGGGTTTGAGTGATTCGGGACTTCTTACCTCGATTCAATCGGATTGAGTGATGGTAAGGGGTAGAGAAAGCCTCCAGTCACCTTCCCCGAGCTCGGAACGGCCAAAATCCGGCGAGATCCCGGCGAAAAACACTATTCCCGTTTGTTTCTCTCTCTAACCAAGCTCTCTCTCTCTCCTCCGTGAAGCCCGCACCGGACCACCTTCTCCGGTGCCCAACGTCGCCGTCGACAGCCCTCGTCCCGGCGAACGGCGGCGTCACAGCTCCGTTTTGCCTCCGCGCGCGTCTCCTTCCCGTTGGGCTCCTCGGCGTCGTTGGTCCTCAATTGTTTTGCTTCACGCTTTGGCTGGATGCAAGAATGAATGAGGACCAATTTTATTTAAATGGGGGGTCACGTGCGTGACCCCCCCTCCTCTGCCAACAATATATATATTATATATATATATATATATATATATATTTACCTAATATATTATATATTTATATATATATTTATTTTATATATTATTTATTTATTTAAAATTGACTTTGGGGTTAATAAACTTACACCCAATATTTCTCGTTAAGTCCTAATTTTGGTCCAAATAAAATTTCATTTATTTAAAATTTTCTCCTTTTCCTTCCAAATTAAAATAAAAATTAAATTAGGACCTTAACGTAAATTGGAAAATTTTCGGGTATTACAATGATCCTTACCTACTGGCGCATAGCTTTCAAACTGATCAGTGTGTGGTGTCACGTGATGAGTGGCACCACTGTCTACATACCACGAAGCATCGTCCACAGTTTGTGGTGTAGCATAAAATGCCTGAGCTTGATTAGGAGTTGAACCCGACACATTAGAGTTTTGCCAGTATGGAGGTTGGAAGGTTTTGTCGAACCTGTAATAGCAATTAGCCACTACGTGACCAGTTTTCTCACACAGGTGACAGTATGGACGACTTCCTCCATTAGAGTTGCCTCCACGACGGCCTCCACCACGTTGACGTCCACCTCGGCCTCCTCTAGGTCCACCTCGGGACCCATTGCCACCACGCCACGCATTTTGACCAGAACTGTTGTCAGTGGAACGATTACCTTGTTCTTCACGTTGCGCAGCATTAGCACTGGGTTGGATAACTGGTGCAGAGATCTGAGTAAGTTGATCCCTCCTGCTCTCAAATGCTAATAAAGAAGATTGCATAGTAACCCAGTCTAAACCAGATTGATTAAGTAAGTTCACGACAACAGCATCATATTCTAGATCTAAACCATGTAGAGTATGTAAAATAAGGTCATCAGAAGCTACTGGAGCTCCAGCCAGAGCAAGCTGGTCAGCAAGATTCTTCATCTTTCCCAGGTATTCATCCATCTTCATACTATTTTTCCTGGTATGGTGTAGCTCACCTTTCAGAACAATTATCCGTGATCGGATGGAAGTACAGGTCAAGCTCTTGGCACCTTCCCACAACTCTAGAGCAGTCTTGCAGTGAAGCAACTGCGTGCCAACCTCAGGCGATATGGTGTTGCGAAGCTAGCCAACAAGAAGTCTATCAGTAGTAAACCACTCGTGATAAGCAGGATTCGGGACCTTCTCTGCACCTTCAGAGATAAGCTTCGCCGGAGTAACACCTGTGCCATCAATGTGAGATTCTAGAGCATTGCCTTCGATGAGTGCAAGGACTGCCGCCTCCCACAGCAAATAATTAGATCTGTCCAACTTGACAGAGGCAGTCTGGCTCGTCTGAGAGAATAGAGAATAGGTACGAGACTGAGAGGCAGGCATAGATATCGAGCCAGAGGAGACAGTAGAAGACGCCGCCATTCTAGATGAGGTATTGCTCTGATACCAAGAAAGAATCTATATGAATAGAATGATTGATATGTATTGAATGAATAATAAAGAATACACTCTGATACATATATAGCAAGACCTAGGGTAAAACGGTTACAAGGAGAGAGAGCAAAGGCATCTAAACTGTACACGTGGTAGCATCTGTGACAATGGAATATTACAGCTCATACACAGATATTTGTGAGTGTAATGACTATATTATCCTTGTGTCTTAACATTATCTGATTGGCGAGTGGATGTTTAGTGGTACGGTAGTACTGAATTTCAGTACATCCTTCTAATCAGTTGGTTCCTAAATCATTCAAGGTGGGTCCTTATTAATATGAATTTTTATTAATATTAATAAATGACTTTACATGATTGAACGGATGTACTGAATTTCAGTAATACAGTACTACTAAACTTTTATCCTGATTACCAATTGAATCGATGACACCATCTTTTAATTCTATGAATAAAAAAATAATAATACTATGCCATTATTAGATTTTTAGTATAGTATTCATTAATAAAAATGTAATTTGTAAAATATCAAATATCAAAAAGGATTATATATATTAAATTACCAAAAAAAAGACCATATATTATAGTGAACATTTGTTTCAACAAAAAAACTTATATTCATTTTCTTACATCCATTTTATCAAGTTTGTTTATCAAAATATAACATGTATTATATTTTTTTCACTTAGCATCTTTTTCTTACCTTTATTAACATAAAAAATAACACATGTCATATTTTGACAAACAAACTTAATGAAATAGACTAAAGATATATGTTTTCTCCTTGTCCTAAATTCTACAATATTGATGTAAGCATGCATGAAAAGTACATAACACACAAAATTGACAACCACTAGCCACCACCACAACTCCATCACGTCTTCTTCTTCTTGCATGTCTCCACAAGAAGATTCTCCAACGTCCGCCACGACGACCCGCCATCTTCCACCGCCTTCTTCGCCATCTCCGCCACCTCCCCCACCTTCCTCCTCACTTCCTCCCCCTTCTCTCCCTCCACCATCATCAACTCCCTCACCTTCTTCCTCACTCCCTCCCTTCTCACAAACCCCCTCACACTCCCATCACACGTCTCCACCCTCATCCCCACCTTCATCTCCTCCTCCACCATCCTCGCATTCAAATACTGCTCCGCCATCATCGGCATCGCCAGTATCGGCACCCCGGCGCACACCGCCTCCAACACCGAGTTCCACCCGCAATGACTCACGAACCCTTTCACGCCCTCGTGGTTCAGAATCTCCCTCTGGTCAACCCAATCCCTTACGATCATTCCCTTATCTCCGACTCTCTCTTCGAATCCTTCGGGGAGTTGTGATTCCCACTCTTTCCTCCGAATTACCCACAAGAAGGGAACTTGGGATTCTTCTAAGCCGTAGGCTATTTCTTTGAGCTGTTCGTGTGATATCTCTGCTTGTGAACCAAATGCAACGTACACCACACCACATGTACGTGATTCTTCATGCTTCTTATCTAACCACTCAATCCACGAAGCCTTTTTGGGAAATGCCTCTTGGAGATTTCTTGTATCTATCTCTTCTTCGGCCAGACAAAGTGGTCCTACGCAATAATACGCTACAAACAAAAAAACAATCCATTTTAATATGAGTTAATTGATTGAGCTGATATAAATAAGGAATTTTCAACGATTTAGATGTAAACGCATATAAACTTTTATATGACGTGTTTGTATGAGTTTACACCGTAAAAGAACTTATAAATAATTATAATTGACGTTAAAATTCTCATACACAACAATCTTCACTTAGATAAAGAGGTTCCATGTCAAAAATATTTTTAACTCAAGCTAATTAAGGTGATATTTTTTTGAGTAAATTTTATTTTAATCCTGTAATATGCCTTGATTTTTATTTTTTGAAAGATAAAAATATTTAATTTAATCATTAAAAAACAATATTTAATATTTAATAATGAAATTTAACATTTTAATATTTTAATATTTAATAATGAAGTTTGACATTTTAGTGAATATTTCCGGTGACTGATTAGATTGAAACAAATTAATATTTAATAATGAAGTTTGACATTTTAATATTTTAAAAATTAATTAATTTTCCTTAAAATTATTCACTTAATTTGGTTTACAATATTTGTTTTAAATTTTTTTAAATATTTGCTATTTCAAAAAATTAATATAACGTTAATTAATTTTATAATATTATCCTTATTTTTTTTAAGATAAGATTAATGAAGAAAAAGTAAGTATGCATAATTTATTAAGGGTAATTAAGTCTTTATATCTCATATTTATCTACTTTTGAAATGAATCAATAATTTCTTTAATTTATGTGCATTTATCTTAAAAAGTAACATTATGAATCGAAAGAAACAAATTAGGACAAATTATATTTTTCCATGACTAAAATTATAATTTATTATATTTTTTTGCAATGAGTCTTACCATGAGGGGTTGAATTTTGGCTCAAATAATCAACAAACACCGGCTCGAGCTCGTAGAAGCTATTGACCAACGTCCCAAAGCTCTTGACCGCGGATGTAACCACGTCCGTATGAAACTGGGCGGCAAGACTCGTGGGGTCCGAGTCCGAGAACTCGGGTGGGAAATCGTTCTTACAGACTCGGATCCACGGGAACCGAGTCAACGGAACCAACTCGTCCCTGTGCTGGGGCCCACTGAACACCCCGGAGACAAACGCTTCCCTCGTGAGCGCGTTGGCGTGACAGCTCATTCCGTAATACACCAATCTCGGGATATCGAACTTGGAGGCCGACTGTAGGGTCCACCACAGGAAGCCGTCGGAGACCATGAGGCTGACACGTGGCAGGGGGAGCGTGGCCAGCACGCGCTCGAGGTGCGGCTGCATGCGGGCCGTGGCGGCGGCGAACTTGGAGAAGAGGGACATGGAGGGGAGTTGGTCGGTGCTCTCGACGCCGGCGGGGATGCCGGGGACGTCGGTTGGGAACGGGATGTCGATGACGGCGGCAGCGGGGTGGTGGCGGAGGGAGTGGGAGATGAAGGGGCGGTTGGCGGGGGTGGTGATGAGTGTGAGGGTGACGTGGCGGCGGAGGAGGAGGCGGGCGAAGTGGAGGAGGGGGATGGTGTGGCCTTTGGACATGAAGGGGAAAAGAAGGACGTGAGGTTGGGATGAGTCGGCTTCTTCCACTATTGAACCCATGATAAAATGAGTTGTATCTTAACACACTATTGTGGAATTTGGAGAGAGCTATGTATATATATATATTGAAGAACCATAAACCATTTATAGATGAAGGCATGACCAAGAAAGGACATGCAATTACACCGTGAAGAACTGAAGATCAAAATCTCTAGTAAAGGACAAAGGATTCTTTCATTTTAAATTATATTTTTTTCTTTTTTTTTTAAAATCACACTTGACACTTGACTGACTTGAGGGATAAAAAAGAAACAAAATATTATTTATTTCCTGAATTGTTGGTTAAATTATTATTTAGTTTTTGAATTTATCAAAAATACTATTTAGTCCCTAAAATATTTAACTATGTCAACTATTTAGTCCTCGAATTTGACAAAATACTATTTACTCCCCGAATTTGTAACTATGTCAACTATTTAATCTCCAAACTTGGCAAAAATACTATTTAATCATTGTATTTGCAACTCTGTCAACTATAACAGGTAACAGTCAGGAGACTAAATAGTTAACAAAGTTGCAAATACAATGATTAAATAGTATTTTTGTCAAGTTTGGAGACTAAATAGTTGACATAATTATAAATTCGGGGAGTAAATAGTATTTTGTCAAATTTGGGGACTAAATAGTTGATATAGTTAAACATTTCGAGGACTAAATAGTATTTTTGATAAATTTAAGGACTAAATAGTAGTTTGACCAACAATTCAGGGACTAAATAGTATTTTGCCTCGATTAAAAAATTATAATTTTACATATTTTGGTTGAAGTATTATAATATTTATTATTTGTATTTGATTAGTATAATTTTTTTGAAAAAAGTGTTTTAAAAAAATTTTAGAAAAAAATCAATATATGGTTGGTTATGTTAGAGTGTAGGTACTTCATTTTCCTTAAACAAAGTCTTAAGTTCGAGATTTGCGTATAAAAAGATTTTTGTTGGAAGAGCTCTACTCGTTATGAAACTTCTGTTAGTTCAAATAGAAATATAGAATTGCCTCCAATAACAAATACATGTGTAGCAACTAAAAAAAATTTGAAAAATTAATAAGTATTAACAGTATTTTAATAAAAAGATAGTGAATTATAGACTTTTTTTAATCTTTTCCAAGGAGAAGAACTTAGATTTTTAAAATAGAGTTGAAAAAAAAAATGTAATTATGACATTTTTTTCCAGGAATGGATTATAATTGCCTCATATTTTTAGGTAACAAAATTCAATCATATATATATTGTTGAAATTATGCCTTAAATTTTGTTTTTAGATAATTTTGGTGTCATAATGGAAAGAGAAGGAATTCTTCACGTGTGACTAAATTTGATTAAATGAAGGTTGAAAGTAAAATGTGAAAAAGCATTTTACCCTCGGCATGACGAAGCAATAATTTATAGCCACCATTTGGACTTTCTTTGTTCACTCACATTAATGCTTTCACCCATAATACTTGGTTATATAAGAGAGTATGGAAGGATGCATTCGGTGCAAAAGGAAGAAGTGAAGAAATTATAATAGGTAAGTGTTAACTTTTGGAGTGTATGCTTGTGTTTAAGGGGATAAAAGTTTAATGGTATCGTACCACTGAACTTCAGTGCATTCCTCCAATCATGTAGTGCCATTTGTTAATATTAATAAAAATCCACAGTAATTAGGGCCCACCTTGAATGGTTTAGGGACCAACTGATTGGAGGGATATACTGAAGTTCAGTACTACTGTACCACTGAACATCTACTCTGTTTAAGGTAGTATTCCATTTGTGTATTTAATATGGAGATTATAATAAAAGAAAAATAGTGTGAGTAATTTGAGTGTATTTGTGTTGTGGTTTTGAGTGTTTATTTAACCCCTTTTGTATCTCTATTTGTATTCTTAGTGGAATTTGCTTCTCACCTTTGCCTGTGAACGTAAACTAAAAGCCGAACCACGTTAAATATTTAGTTTATTATTTATCATCTCTTACACTTCATTTAGACTTTATCATTATTAATCTAATCACTTTTTGAGTCCATTTCACATTTTACCCCAAGAATATAAATAGCGTCGTGCCATGCATTAATTTGGACCATCCAAACAATTAACAAATTGCGGCCACGAGTTTTGTGGGTGAATGTTGAAAATTGAAAAAGCAGAAGGGGTTAGGAAATTAGGAACAAAAGAAGTGAATGTTTTTCTTAGCTCAGTTTACTTTACGTTTTACATTAATCTCAAGTAAGAGGGAAAAATAATAGATACACATATATACTCGATCAGGATTGCCTCTAATAAAAAATACATATAAGAAAAAATAATAATAATAATAATAAAATTTTAGTGTTAGAATAAGTGAATAATTATATATATATATATATATATGAAGAAACTAAAAGCAAAAAATTTGAGGAGTTCTTATATACCATGTAATATATATACCAATTTTTTTAAAATATAATAACGCAATAAGCAAATTAAAAGGAAATTATTATATATATAATTTATTTTTTATGTGATAACAAATTTTGTAACAGTGTGAATATGATTTTGGATTTATTTTTTTATACATATATATTTTATTATAGTTTTAAACATTTCACCTCGCTATACTTAAATAACATGTTATCTATCATTTCAACTTTTTTTACACCCTTAAAATATAAAAGGCCAAATTATTTTTTTGTCCTCAACGTTTGCACGAAGTTTAATTTAATATTGGTCATTAACGTTTCAAAAAGTTATTTTAGGTCCTGAACGTTTTTATTTTTATCAAAATTGATCCTCCAGTATAACTCTGTCTGGTTTTTTTGTTAAATGCTGACGTGGAAGGCTTGTGTTGCACACCCTCTCTCCTACGTGTCATATTTGGATGACATAACACTTTCTCTCACTCCAACTCAGCAAAACAACGCCGTTTTGCTGAGTTGGAGTGAGAGAGAAGTGATGCAAAACAATATTATTTTGTTGAGTTGGAGTGAGAGAGGGTGCCATGTCATTTAATTTAAATATGACACGTAGGAGAGAAGGTGTGCCACATAAGCCTTCTACGTCAGCCTTTAACAAAAAAAAACTAGACGGAGTTACGCTGGAGGACTAATATTAAACTTCATGCAAACGTTGAGGATCAAAAGAGTAACTTGACCAAATATAAAAAATCATGAAAAATTGTTAAATTATAATTAATTTCAACATATTTCAATACTCATAATTATTTCACATGAGATTAAAGAAGGGAAGCTAATGACTCTAATTGGCTTTTTAGTACGAGGTCAGTTAAAATTAAGCATAACTGATTTTTATACTTTAGGATAATAATTTTCTTATACATAAATTAAAGTTTACCTACGTAATAAAGTTCCGCTCCTCCTCTGTCTCTCTCTCTATATTTTTTTGGTGAACAAGTCAAGAAAAAGACGATAAAAACAAAAAAAAAAAGGCGAAAGAACCAGGCAAATTTGTTATATATGAAAAAGGAGAAGTTAAATTTATTACGACTCTTTCAAAATTCATTTTGTATATCTTTTAAATGTTAACTACTTAACTATTTCGTTAAATGTGAGCTAGCTATTTATGATTGACTAACAAATCTACTTTAAAATATTATGAAAATTTTATAAGAATAAGTTATTGTTTAAATTTTTTTTTAAAATTTTATATGTATATATTATAATAGAAATAATTATAATTAAATTATTGTTAAAAATTAAATATAAATCATGCTTCTCACAATAAAAATTCAAGCCCATATTTATCACACATTCAATAATTAATTCTTTCTATATATTATATTAGTTAAAATATCTTTGACACCAATAATTTATTCTTAATTATTTCAGTTCTGGTTAAGAAATCATCAAACTAATTAATTAAGTAGACATGTCACTGTAGGTGGAATTGAATTCCAACTTCACATCTTCAAGTTGATAATGACCTCTTCTAGAAATTGGCAGGTCTTTCCATTAATGGTACGTGTGCTTTCGCTTTCATAAAGACGTAAGCATATTCCACTCATTAATTTTATTTTTTTTAGTGAAACACTCATTAATTTTTTAGTAAACAACTTTTTATCTCTGAATTTCTCTAATTTAAAAAAAAATGCGTTTTAGTTTTTGAATTTACAATTATATTAACTATTTAATTTTTTTGGACATTATCTGTTAGATAATCAAGTGACGTGAACAATAACGGCAACAATGCAGGTGTCATCATCGATGTAGGAGAAAAGAATTTTGTTGTAAGGACGAGGCATAATGCGGCTGCCATATAATTGTACATCAAGCAAAGATTAACTCAGAGAATAAGGAAAAAGGGGTAATCGACCCAGTTTTCAACAATGCGAGAGAAGGAACAAGGAGAGGAGTCAGGCCACGATAGCAGTTAACGACCGATTATCTAATGAGTAACGTCCAGGGAACTAAATAGTTAACAGAATTACAAATTCTTTTTTTTTTTGGTGAACTGGACAGGTTACAAACACCTAACAAACACAGGACAATTATTACATTATTTCAATTATTTGTGTAAATAGTAGTTTGATCAACTATTTATGTACTAAAAACTAATTTGCCTCTTAATTTTTATATTATTGATTCCATTGTCCCTCAAAATTTCGTAATAGAGCATTATTGAACTTCATTATTACATTATTTCAATTAGTTAATTTTTAATACATTTAAAGTGAATTTTTATTGAAAGAAATGTTCACATTTAATACCCAATAATATTTTAAATAGGATTACCTCCAATAAAAAATACATGTAAAAAACTAAAAAAAATGTTGCAGGACAATTAAGTCATTCCACCGAAAAAAAGGAGAGTAGTATAGGGTCTAGACTCTAGAAGACAATTAAATAGACACACACATCTTCCTCCATTTTTTCCTTAATTTTCATTCGACATCTCCTCTATTAATTTTCATTTAAATTAATGAGGTAAAATGTTATTTAGTCCTTGAATTATTGGTCAAACTACTATTTAGTCCCCAAAATTTGTAACTATGTCAACTATTTAGTCCCCGAATTTGACAAAAATACTATTTAGTCCCTGAATTTGTAACTATGTCAACTATTTAGTCCCCAAACTTGGTAAAAATACTATTTAATCTTCGAATTTGCAACTCTGTCAACTATTTAGTCTCCTGACTGTTACCCGTTAGAGTTGATAGAGTTGTAAATTCGGAAATTAAATAGTATTTTTGCCAAGTTTGGGGACTAAATAGTTGACGTAGTTACAAATTCGGGGACTAAATAGTATATTTATCAAATTCGGGGACTAAGCTAAATAGTTGACATAGTTGCAAATTTCGGGGACTAAATAGTATTTTTGATAAATTCGAGGACTAAATAGTAGTTTGACCAACAATTCAGGAACTAAATAATATTTTGCCTCTAAATTAATTAACGTCATTTATTAATAATTAATATAATAACCTATAACATGATTTATTAATAATATCATTTATTAATATAATTATTGTTACTGACATTAAAATATTTTTAATGTATTTTACCAAAAAAAAATATTTTTAATGTAAGGGTCATTTTTTATTCAAACAATAATAAAGACTGCGAAGGGTCGTAACTTCGGGAGACTTGTTATTATGTCATCACCTAAGGACAAATTCCAAAAAAAAAGAGTATATCATAAATTTATTTGAATATAATCTCAAAACAATCTATTCACAAGCCAAAGAGACAAAAACAGACTAATTTATTTGAATATAATTTTTTTAAAAATTAATTATTAAATCATTATATTATAAATTTAATTTTTTAACATACTACACATAAAAAAAAAATTTAAACTTTATTTATCCTACGTGTCAGTAACTTCGCCGCCTGAAATGGGGAAGATACTGAGAAATTAAAGTGGGGCCTTCGCCATAGTGTAAGGCGAAGGCCCCATATATTAAAGGAAGCAGATTGTCTCCTTGCAAATTGCAAGTGCAATCTGCGGTGCATAAATGGGGTGGCGTTTTAACACTCAATTATTATAGGGAGTATTTAATGATCTGATTTATAGGGTAGGCAGTATACAAGAAAAAGACAAAGATAAGTTAAAAAAACTTAATTGAGTTAAGAATTAATTAATAAAAAATAAATAAAATAGTCTTTTTGGTTTCTTGTAGGTCGCATGTATCTTTTTATTAGAGACAATATACTGTAGAATAATACTAAATGTGGATATGGATAGTTGAAGAAAAACTTGACATTTTTATAATTTATAGACTAAATGTTTTAGAAAAATATTTTATTTTCATATACTTACATTTAATGTCTGAAAGTGTTTTGAACGGAATTATTTCTAATAAAAGGGTACTCATCAAAAACCAAAAAAAATATTTTATTTAATTTTTATTAATCAAATACTTAACTCAGATATTTTTGTTAACTTATCTTTTATCTTTTTTATATAATGCATATCTCATAAATTATGAGAGAGAAAAAGTATGAGAGAGAAAAAGTATGATAAAAAATATGTTTGATATGTATAAAATATAATGTAAATTTTTTTTTGAAATCATAAAACACCACGATTGTACTGTAGAGCATGCTTACCAACCTACCCTTGATGTTATGTCATTAATTTATCTGTCTTAGTTAATGAAGGCTTAGAGTTTTTATTTAGGGTATGTTTGGTGTAAAATCCAAACAGTACAATCTTGGTGTTTCACGATTCCCAAAAAAACTTTACATCATATTTTATACATACCAAACACACTTTTTATCATACTTTTTCTCTCTCTTAATTTTTCTCTCTATCTCTCTCCTCACTTTTCTCTACAGTACTTTCTTTTATTCTACAGTACTTTACTCTACAGTACTTTTTTTACAGTACTTTACATCTGTGCATTTATACCAAGCCTATCCTTAATTCTTTGTTTAAATTTTACTTTTGATGATATGACTAGGTGGCTTGATTCATAAATCAATTTCAACACAGAATGGGTAAAAGAATTGGATTTTTTTGCTATGCAGATCAAACAAAAAATATCCAAAAGATATGATGTGCTTTGATGCCTAAAAAGTAGAAAAATGTAATGATGACAAATTACCACCTCCTCTACGTGTCGCGCGTGTGTATATATATATATATATATATATATATATATATATATATATATATATATATATATATATATATATATGTGCAGTTATGTACATATTTATAAGTTTAATAAAGGCTAAAGGTAGGGGTGGCAATGGGCGGATATCCGATGTTTTTTTCACTATCCGCATCCGTATCCGTCCGAAACATCCAATACCCGCACCCTATCCGAATCCGAAGAAAATTACATATTTTGGTATCCGTATCCGAAATACCCGATATCCGAAATACCCAATATACCCGAAATATCCGAATAGAACGGATAACGGATGCCATCTACCCGGCACCTACCTCATACCAGATACCCATTACCATGATAAATTCCTTTTTTTTAATTAATTGAAACGAACAAAAACAACAACAAACCAAAAAAACCAAAAACCAAAACAGACAAGGCCCAAACGACTTACCCAACCTAACCCGGATCCCTAAGAACCAGAATACCATGATAGTCGGCTTCCAGCTTCAGACTCACTGCCGTCGGAGGTTCTTCAAACAAAATCCAATCCTCCTTTCTCTCCATAGCTTCTGTTACGCACCAATCGGCAACCACATTCGCTTGAAGGAATGGAGAAGGGGAGGAGGCTCTCGATGCTAAGTTTCATTAACTCATAATCTATGCTTCTCACAGAATAAAGCAAGAGGGGAAAAATGCAGCAAGTGGTATAGTTTCTCAAATTCTTATGGGTCGCAATCTGAGAGACTGAGACTGATGGGTGTGAAATAGAGATGCGAAATCGAACCTGCTGCGGTGAGATTGATGGGTGTGAACAGCAGCAAGAGCAGAAGCAGAGCGCCAGAGCCCTAAAGCAATGGATTTGGAGAAAGAAAAAGAATAAGAGATATCATGGGTTCTCCTTTGTTGTATGCATCATTGGAAGATATATGATAAGTACTGGTGTGGAGGGTTGGACTTGCAGGCTTGCAAACTTGAAGGGAAGATAGACTCACGGATCCAGGGACTTGGAGGCGTGCAAACTTGGAGTGGAGAATGAAGAGAAGATAGAGACTAGGGTTTGGACTTTGAAATTGATGAAGAAATGAATGGTGGAGAGTGTCTGAGAGTCTGTTTCTTAATTTGATATTATCTTTTAAATTTTTATTCTATATTTAAATATATATATATATATATTAAATTATTAATATAAATATAATATATATAAAATTATTAATATATATTATGTTATATTTAATTAATATATTATATAAGTAACGGATATCGGATATTGGATACCCTATCCGACCATTAAATCGGACGGATATAGGGTATCCGAGGGTAATATCCTAATCCGACCAATATCCGATGGATAGTTAAAAGTATCCGATATCCGAAATACCCGATATCCGATATCTATAGGATATCGGATATTTTTTCGGACGGATACCCTCGGGTACCCAAAATATCCAAACCCATTGCCACCCCTAGCTAAAGGTCTATTTTGGTCCTCAATGTTTGTAAGAAGTTTAATGTTAGTCCTTAATGTTTCAAAAGTTTAATGTTGATCCTCAATGTTTTTGTTTTTGGTCGATTTTGGTCCTCGAGCGTAACACCGTTAACTTTTTGTCGTTAAATAATAACGTGACATGCTTATATGGCACGCCCTCTCTCCTACATGTCATATTTTAATGACGTGGCATGACACATCACTGCCACATTTTAATGACGTGGCATGACACATCACTGCCACGTCACCCCAGATTGCCACATCATCATCTTCTCTCCTTCATCAGCATCATTATCATCACCATCTGGGGTGACGTGGCAGTGATGTGTCATGCCACATTATTAAAATATGACAGGTAGGAGAGAAGGTGTGCCATAGAAGTATGCCACGTCATCATTTAACGGCAAAAAGTTAACGGTGTTACGCTCGAGGACCAAAATCGACCAAAAATAAAAATATTGAGGACCAACATTAAACTTTTGAAACATTGAGAACTAACATTAAATTTCATACAAAAATTAAGGACCAAAATAATACTTTAATAAATTGACGTTTATCTTTCACACTCAACTAATTACTTTATCAATGAGTACTCATTCGGTCATTCCGACTAACTTCAAAGCAATGCTATATTTTTAAGAGAAGTATCATTTTAAATTTTATGCTAACTAGCGGTACGTTTGGTAAGAGTTTAAAACAGTGAAATTTATGATTCTTATTATTTTTTTTTAAAAATTATATCATATTTTATATATATCAAACATATTTTTTATTATACTTTTTCTTTCTATCTCTCTCATCACTTTTCTTTACCGTACTTTCATTTATTCTACAGTACTTTACTCTACCGTACTTTCTTTCTTTACAGTACTTTACATCTGTGCATTTATACCAAGCATACCCTAACATACAAAAATATGAAGGGAGAGAATGACATAAGGGTTAGGGCACGTTCTTTACGCAACAATGGAAAGGGAATGGGAATGTTGTGTTTGGTAGTAAAAATTAAGAATGAGAATATTAAAATAACAACTTTGCCCTTTATATTAAAATAATAAAAAGAAAAGAAAGTTATGAATGTATCAAATCAAAGGGTATAATAGATATCTTGTATTTTTTTTTAAAATAATAAAAAGAAGAAGAAGGAAGAGGAAAGAAGAAGATGATGCTATGGCTAAGATGGATGAGGTGGAATGATGTGACATGCCACGTTATTAAAATATGACACGTAGGAGAGAGAGTGTGCCACATCATCCTATCATGTCATCACTTAATGGCAAACTTAAACGGTGTAAGCCTCGAGGACCAAAATTGACCAAAAAAAAATTTGAGGACCAATTAAACTTTTGAAACATTGAGGACCAACATTAAACTTCATACAAACATTGAGGACCAAAATAATACTTTAACCAAATTGATGAAAATGAAAAAATAAAATAGTAAGTGAGACTCAATAAACTTCACCCATTCTTTTATAAAATATTTGTAAAAAACATTACCTTAGGTTTCCTGGGGTTTTACTTAACGTGGGTTTCGCACTTTATGTGAACTCTACTCATATATTACTATCTCTCTTTACATTTTGACGTTAATTAGTATAAGATCAACTCTCAAAACTCATAAATCAAAGTATACGACCTTACCTTAAATAGAAATTATTGGATTAAAAAAGTTTGGCCAATTTTAAGATAGACATTTAGCATGACCCAATTTAGGCTCACGTAACAAAAACGTTTATTTTCTTAGAATGAAGTGTTTGGCAAATATTTTAAAAGTATTTTTGAATTGTAGCAAAAGTAATTTTTCAGTTTTAAGCAAAAGCTAGAAATTGAAGTATTTGCTTCTAGCAAAACATATAAGCTAAAATTTAATTTTTTTAGTACTTTTCAACTCAATTTGTCACACACAAATTATTTATCTCTCACAACACTTCTTTTCAAACTCATTTAAATATAAACAATTTTAAAAAATCGTTACAAATGGAATGAATCCTTAGTCAGCTCATGTGAGTTTTTTTCTCAAATATTTTTATCATAGTCTATTCATGTGAGTTAATAAAATACATTTTCTCAAATATTACATGCATTTTGAACTGTAACTCAAAGAAAAATGTTCTAAATATAAAATAAGTTTATCTTACTTGTGCCCTTAAGTATATATATATTAAGGTCTTATTAAAAGAGTCAATAGACACTACAAAAAATAGGAATTTTAACGTCGGTCAAACAACATCAGTTGCCAAAACCGTGGTTAGGGTCTGAATTTTTTCATGTCTAACTACGGTTGCCTAACCACAGTCATAACCGTAGTTAGATATAACTCTTTTTTTTAAAAAAATAAAGGAAACTTCAGCAAATTTGCTCACCTTCATTCTTTTGGTTTAGTGCTTTTGCCCTAATAGACAGAAGTTCCCTATTGCGCCTCCTTCGAATTCACGCCTCCTAAAGGTTAGGGGCTTCCATTGATGAACGTTGGTCGAATGATAAGGTAGGCTATGGATAAAAGCTGCTATCCGTCCCAAAGTCACTTCGATATTGTTGCTCGTTGTCAATTTTTTCGCTTCGCAACCGTTTTTGCGTCACCGATTTCTTCTTCTGTGGTATTTTTCATCTTTCTTTCTTTTCTATTCGAAATTTCATGTTTGAATTTGATGTGTATTGTTGGTTTTTAATTGATTTGCTAATATCCTAAGAGCATTATGGATTGCTCTGTTTTGCTATATATGTGTTTTCTTATTTCTTTATTTATGTTGTAGACCCTGATATTAACTAAATTGAATTCCCCTATATATCTTGTTTAATCCAACAAAAGCACTATTATATATAGATTCATTGAGATTCGTTGCATTATAGAAATTTGCAGCAAGTGGTTTTTGTACTCACATTTTACCATTTTCTCTTTCTGTACCTTTAACCACCATGGAAGAGGTTCAATTCAAGTCATTCTTCTTTATTATGAATCCAAGAACAATCACTATATGTAACCTGCACATTTAGTGTTTGTTGAAATTACTGTGAGAAATTTAGTCTTGCTTATATGTAACCTGCATAAGGTCCTTGCTTTTTGTGGTTTTATTTGCTTACTAGTATCTGTTCATAACAATGAAGTTGAAAGTTTAGTCATTATCTTAATGAAAATGAAGGGAAGACAAAGGAAATTATGTTGAACATGAATTACATTCAATATACTGGACATGTTCATTGGGTGCTAAACTTTAATAGAATTTTATACTTTTTTTTTGGAAAAAAACATTTTTAGGTCTATGAAAGCTAGAGAAAGAAGGAGAAGGTCTTGGCAAAGAAAAACAGGGGATCAAAGGATATGTTAGAGTCCAAAACAAGCATAACACTACTGGTATGCTCATATATTTATGTCTCGTGAGATTGATGTACTTGTGAATTGTGTATGGTTGGCATTTCTTAACTTTCTTATTCATGTAGCAGGTATTGGTGTAGATAAGCTAAACAACTGGGCATTTGACACTACACAATTTGATAGTATTTTTAAGAGGTTGAAAGTGGTATGTCTCACTTGACATTTCTTTACTGATTAGTGATTTATCCAATTCTTGTATTTCGAGTCATTGAACTATTTGTGCGTGTAATTGCAGCAAGCTGTGCAATCCAATGACACAGGTATTATCTTATATGGCAATGATGTTTAGTAAGTTTTCCTCTTGTTACATTATCATGCTATAAGTCTGTTTATGTAATGTCACATCACAGGCATAAAGAAAAAAAGCACTAAGGTGGAAAGTGAGACTAGTGTTGTCTGTGATCATTTGGATACAGTTTTTGAAAGCTACTAGACAACAAGGAAGGTCTGTATACTTTCTCTTAAACTCGTAGAACTTATATTAGTTTGTTCTATTTTAATTTTTTTAAATTTTTTTAGGAAAGAATAATAATCATATTTTTTAAAAAAATTGTTTATATAGACGCCTTCTTTCAATAAGTGGTGTGTATTCAACTTAAATCTTTTCATATCAGATACAACATACTCTCTCAAGAATTCTCCTAATTAATTACCTTAGTTTTGCTCCCTTCAATGTAATGTATCCTAAAATCTTAACACAGGATTCTATATAGCATAACATAACCCATCGGAAACAGACATAAAATTGCTTTTGAAATTGCAGTGATGTCACTTGAAATTGTTTCATTGGAGTTGATTCCAACTTCCTCTATGACAGTTTCATTTGGATAAAAGGAAGGCCTTGGAGGCAATTTTAGGTTTTTCAATTCCCTTTCAAGCATTTCTACTACCACTTTGCTCATTGAAGGACGTTCATCAGGCTTCAATCATCAAACTATAATTGCTTCCTTTTCCTTTATCTTCCTGGCATTTTTTTAAAATTTTAATTTTAATATTATTTGGTTTTTGGAATTTGCTAGAGAAGAGAAGAGGAAATTCCTAGGCTGTCCCTATAAATAGTGTAGTACTCCCAATTCTCCTCCTTATAGTGAGTTCAAACCCAATTGCAACCATTGGATCCAATTTCATCTTCTGGGATTGGGTCTGATCCATGGTTTTGGGTTTCTATATATATATATATATATATATATAGTTTAAACATATCATATTATAAATTGTATACACACACACATTTAATTTTTCTTGTAGAAACTTTTTGGTTGGAGAATATTGTGATTACATTAAATAGAATAGAAGGTAGAATATAATTGATCATATAATTAAGTATAGGAGCTAGGGAGATGGAGAAGGTGATATTCAGCAATAGCTCATGCTGCCTGTGTTATGCAGTGAAAGTGCTATTTCAGGAATTGAAGGTGAACCTAGTGAGTGTTAAAATTCATGAAATAGAGAGGGCCCTTATATATACCTTCAAAATTTTATGTAAGTATATTCGTTATAATTTTCAAGTGTGCAATGTCTATTTTGGTTATTTAATTTTTATTTAGGTTTAATTAATATCTAGTTTGGTTCTTTGATTTTATTGTTCCAATTGATCTACTTTTTTTTTTAATATAATATGCAAATTTGTTTTTTTTTTGTCATGGTATATGGTGGAAGCATTTGTTTTTTGTTTTTCTCAATATCTTTTATGCACATGTTGCTAGTTTGAAGACTAAATGAATGTTCTTACACAAACAAGCCCATATACATCTTTATAAAAGTTTGGGCTTTAGACTAAAAATGGGAAGAATTTCTAGAAAGTTAGAAGCTATGTCTATTTTACTTTTTGTCTTTGGGACTTTAGTCTGTCTTAGGAGTTAGGAAGTTGTCTTGTTTGAATGTAAAATTTTGCATTTCTTTTTTCTTCTTTGCAATGAATAATGTTCAGATTATTATTATAGTATTTTTCAACATATCAGACCCAATTGAGGAGTCTACAAATGTTGACACTTCAAAAATTACTTTCAACTCCAATGTCACTTCACTTCACAATTTTTGCCTCTTCAAGAAAATAATTTGTTCTTACCATTTTCAATGATAATGAACTTCTTAATATGGCAGTTGTATTATTCTTTTGTCTAGAGTTTTCTGTTAATGGTGCTGTTCTGTTTTGACTTTGCAGATAATTCATCTGTTGCCCATCTTAACAATAAAGTGAGAATTTTGAGAGAAGGGAGGAAAATGTAAGTCCTATTTTGTTATTTTGTTCTTTCTTACGATACCATTATACATATAAGAGAACACTAATGCATTATTTAATTTGCTAAGACATTGTAATTGGATATTATATATACTTTTAATCTGTTTCATAATGTTGACATAATTTGCAAAAAGGTAGTGGTATACAGCATACAATGAATAGGGTTTATGGATAGCCCATGACTCCAATTTTCAACAAATCAAGAGAAAAGTAATGCATTGAAATGCGTTTAAGATAGGCTAATGAAGAGGCCGTTTATGTATTATTTGGTATATAATAGAACTTACTTTGTATATTGATAGGATGTGAGATGATGATGACTTGTGTTGTGATACATTTTATGATGGTTACTCTGTAGTATTGGGGGTTGTCTTGTGATAATTTGACTTTACAAGATTTATCTATCATGTTGTTATGAATAATTTATAACATTTTCCTGATGTTTTAGTTGTAAAAATTTAAGTATAAATAAGACTATTTTGGTTGAATGAGAATATTTTTTTAGGGAAATTAAAATTATCAATAAATGGGAGCAGCTGAAAAAAAAAAACAGTGATCTAGTGGTGGTTTAAACCGTTGCCAAATTTTATGCAGTAATAACGACGGTTAAAACCGTCGTTAAAAACATAAAAGTGCACAGTTAAAACGGGTTTTAGCGACGGTTTCCACCGTCGCAAAAATTAGCAAGGTCACTGCCGACGCTTGTGTCAAGCGTCGTTAGGTTTCTTCCCGACGCTGACTTTAGCGGCGGTTAGAATAACCGTCGCTAAAGTTTTAGCGACGGTTAAAACCGTCGCTATAGCCTAATAAAACCGTCGCTAAAATTTAATTTTTTTGTAGTGAGAGTTTTCAAAAATTAAAATTATTTTTTTAATTGATTTTTTTATAGATTAATTTTAAGTCATTAAATATTTTATTGGCTAAATAAGAAAAACCTTCACATATACATACATGTTGAATAAATCCTAATTAATAACATTAATAACTAATGAATTTTAAGTCATTAGTTCTTTTGTAACCCTACGTTCATTATAATAGCACCCGCTTCTTCTTCTTTTTTTTCACTGGACTTTTAACATATAATCAATCTATATATAATTTATATGAATTCAAATTCACAAAAACACATGAATATTAATTAACTAGTCAGCTACCAAAATGGTATTTCCGTTTTCTTAACATTAATGTCACAAAAGCTAAATTTCTGGTTTATGCATTTTGCACTACACGCAATAATGGACACCACCATACTTGCAATTTCAAACACATCTTACTACATCAACTATACTTTAATTCATCAAATAGTTTTCATATACTTGACGCCCAAGTTCCAAACAGTACTACCAACCCAAGTTTATACTTAAAGCCCAAGTACCTCATATTATATGTACCCTTTTATATATATATAAAATTAAATAAATAAACTATTCCTTATAAATTATTCTAATTTTTAATTAGATTCTTATAGACTTATAGTTTCAAGTTTTATAATTTAGCCCTTGGCATTGTAATAGGAACTAATTATACTTATATGATTGAAAATTGATGATTAAACTTTACCATTAACTTCTTAATCCTACACTACATACACGACACATATATAGGGTGCGTTCGTTAGCTACTTTATGCAGGGAAAAAAGTTAAGGAAACATTGTCAAGATGAAAAAAATTAAAAAGCATCTGTGCAAAATAATAAAAATTTGAAATGTCTATTATACCCTTTGATTTAATACAATCATAACTTTAGTATTTTAATATGAGGGGTAAAGTGATAATTTTAATTCATTCCAATTCCACTTCCAAACTTTTACTAACAAACACAATAAATACATTCCCTTTTCCTTTTCGTTTATGTGTAAAGAACGTACTGAAGAGAAATTCTCCTGATTGAACAACGAAGTTTATTAATCCAATAATAATCTATTTCTTTACGGTTGACTGAGTGAAATACTGATTGTATTAGTGATGTTGAGTTGATGTATATTCATTTAAGTAAAGATTTAACATCATGCATGAGTTTAATTAAAAATGCTAAATAAATATAGAGGCCCAAATACAAAAATTGAAACTACAAGCTAAGTACTTGATTAAAATTGAAGTAAACTCTAAAAATCAATTTAACCTATATATATATATATATATATATATATAGGTCACTCATCACAATATTTCACATATACTATACATCTCCATAATTTTTTTCCATTAATGTTCTCACATTCCCCATGGCTATGATCTCTGTGATAAGAACAAAACGTAGCATAGTGAAACCATCAGAGAAAACACCATCAACCACACTTCCCCTTTCACCCATTGATAGATTAGCTGTTCTAAGGTGTAATGCTCGAACACTTCATGTGTTCAAACATGGCCCTGAGGCTGCATCACTTATTAGAAATGCATTGTCCATAGCATTGGTTCCTTACTATCCTCTTGCTGGAAGAATTGTAGAATCTGATGATGAAAATAGTGAAATCCAAATTGAATGTTCTGGGGATGGCGTGTGGTTCGTTGAGGCTTCGGCTTTGGGAACCACACTTGATTCTGTGGATTACTTTGATGATGTTGAGTCTATTCCATATGATGATCTTCTTCCTGATGATGATCATGTTCCCCAGAGTGAATGCTTTGATCCCCTTGTGCAAATGCAGGTAATTTTAATGAAGTTAAATACTATTAATGTAATGCATTTACAGATTTTATTTGGGACTAAAACCTTGTTTTGGTCCCACAATTTTGTTAATTTTTTTTTAATTTAGTCCCTAGTAGATTGTTATTTTTTTCAATTTGGTCCTGAATAATAAACGGATTTAACAAGGTAAATTGTTTGGTGCTAACTAATATTAAAGTCATTTAAAATAAATTTTTTCCTTGTTTTAATTCTAAATGCTGTTTTGGCCAAAAAAAAAATCTAAATGCTGTGTTTTTCTATTGATGATGCGACTTCAATAAACAACAATAGTTTGTTGAATTTTAATGCACTGTTTTATTTTATTTGAAATAAAAACAGAAAAACATTATTTTAATTTACTTTAAATTTTGTTCAATTAACACAAACTTACATTTGAAATAGATCATGAAAAATAAAAATTTTCTTGAAAATTTTACTTTAATTTTTTTTTTTTGTCTGAGAGGTTAAATTGAGAAAATAGATATCTATGAATGGCCAAATTGAAAAATGAACATCCATGAGAGACCAAGATAGAATTTAGGAATTAAATTGATAATAACATCAAATTGTAATGGCCCATTTAGTTGCGAGAAAGAATTTTGAGGAAATGAGAATGATAACGAGAAGAGAAATATTAAAATTGCGTTTAGTGTGACATAAAAAACGTGAGAACGAGATTGTGAATAAGAATGTAAAATGAATACTAATATCCAATTTATTTATTAAATTTTCAGGTGACACAATTTGGTTGTGGAGGTTTCGTGATAGGCCTCATATTCTGCCATAGCATATGTGATGGCCTTGGTGCTGCACAATTTCTAAACGCCATTGGAGAAATAGCCAGAGGTCTTCAAAAACCCAGCATCAACCCTATTTGGCATAGGAACTTCTTTCCACCATCACCACCTTCTCTTCAAGAACAAGATCCTAATAAGCAAACTCCATTACCCAAACTACCCCTCGCCCCACCCCCAATATTACCACAATACCATCTCCAACACACAAACATAGACATACCAATACACCAAATCCACCTCCTCAAGCAACAATTCCACCACAAAACAGGAAAATATTGCTCTGCCTTTGAAATCGTAGCTTCGGCATTTTGGAGAAACCGAACGAAAGCCATAAATTTATTAGACCCGAACACTGAGGTCAAGTTGGTCTTTTTTGCAAATTGTCGTCACCTTTTGGACCCTCCTCTCCCTCGAGGGTTCTATGGTAATTGCTTCTTCCCCGTCACAATCACAACCCCATGTGGGTCCCTTACAAGGTCATCCATTATTGAGGTTATCGAGTTGATTCAAGAAGCGAAGGGTAGGCTGCCCTACGAGTTTGGGAAGTACTTGAAGGGCGGTGGGGAAGAAGATGACCCATTTGCCCCTCCATTGACGTATACGACGTTGTTTATTTCGGAGTGGGGACGGTTGGGATTTAACGATGTGGACTACAAGTGGGGGCCACCTGTACACGTGGTGCCCATACAAGGGTCTAGCATTATACCAGTTGGCATTGTGGGGTCCATGCCTCTCCCGAAAAAAGGGATTCGTTTGATGACGTGGTGTGTGGAGGAGGCTCATCGTGGGCCCTTCGTGGATGAGATGGTGTCTTGGACAAAGTAATACAAACTACACAACACAAGACATATATTTAAATGAAGTTTATATTGTGAAATAAATTGCGCATTTATTTGGTGTAATAATAATAAGTCACATAATTATCTCCATACATTGATCACAGAGCAATTCCCAATTTATTAATGCCCATATGCTTTTGCTTCGCAATTATTAACACCCTTAACTAGTTTTAATAACCAAACACCCCCTTATATAATTCTAGTGGGGGCATCCTATCCTATCCTATCCGTGGATGTTTAAGTCATGCATGCAGTATTATAAACATGGAAGATATATAGAGATGCTTAATGAACTTATAATTTTGAAGTAGCATAAATAGGTACACATAAAAGATAGTCAAACATTCTCTACTTACCAGGATTTATTCTTAAAGTAGAGAATATAAGGTGATAGATGGAAATAATATCTCAATTTGGTCCTGAATAATAGAAATAGACGGTTTGCACTACAAAAAATTAGTGATTTAGTGACAGTTTAAGGGCTCGTTTGGTAGCAATTCTAAATAGTACCTTACATGTAATTTCACGATTCTCAAAAAAATTTTACATCATATTTTATACATACCAAACACATTTCTTATCATATTTTTTCTCTTTCCTAATTTTCTCTCTATCTCTCTCCTCACTTTTTTCTACAGTACTTTCCTTTATTCTACAGTACTTTACTCTACAGTATTTTACATCTGTGCATTTATATCAAGCGTGCTCTAAGTTGTCATTTTGTGACGGTTTAACCAACACAAAATGAATTTTTTGACGATTCAATTTTAGGTGTTGTAGGTGTTGAGATGAGATTCAACAATTTTAGTCGACCGCTAGAATAAATACTAGGAAATTATGAATGTCATTTTTTAGGGACCAAATCGTTTATTTTAATTATTCAAGGATTAAATTGTAAATTGATCAATAATTCAAGAAACAAAAAGAAAGTATTGTAGAATAAAAGAAAGTACTATAAAGAAAAGTGAGGAGAGAGATAGAAAAAAAATTAGAAGAGAGAAAAAGTATGATGAGAATTGAGAAGTGTATTTGGTATGTAAAAAGTATTATGTAAAGTGTTTTGAAAAAAAGTGAGAATACATAGAAAGTACTGTTTGACTTTTGTACCAAACGTACCTATAATTGGATTTTTGCCCAAAAATAGTACTTCTCAATTTATTATTATTATTATTATCACTTTTGAAATATTATTTTTCAATCTATACCAAATGCATTGTTTACGCCCAAATTCGCCTTAGGGATGGCGAGTTGGACATTTTTTATTCCAATTCGCTCTTTCTAACGGCGAGTTGAGCATTTTTTTTATTTCAATTCGCCTCTCTAACGGCGAGTTGAGAGTCAACAGCAACTACTCTCAATTCGCTGTAAGAGAGGATGAATTGGGTACGGCCGATTCAAATTTGAAGTAATTGCCCCCCAACGGTGACGGCAATTGGGAGCAATTAATTCAAATTAATTGCCCACTCACCCACATTCTCATTTTCTGCTCCCGTCTTCTTCTCCCTCTTTGTCTTTTTTCTTCCTTCTTCCTCTTCTTCTTCTCCAACTTCTTCCTCCTTCTCTATCACTCTCTCAATCTCAACTCTCATTCCTCTCAACCCCTCACTCTCTCACTCTTACCTTGGTTGTCGTTGCCGTTGCCATCGCCGTCGCCGTCTCTGTCTCCGTCTCCTCCGGTAAGTCCCTCCTCTCTCTCTCATATGTGTATATATATATATTTTATATTATATATATATATATATATATATATATACATTTGTAATTGTTAATTAATAAATATATAGTTTGATTATTTTTAATTATTGTTTAGGGTTTATATTTTTGTTGGTCTTAAAAAATTTTAAATGCTTTTAATGGTCTTATATATATAAACTTGACAATTCAAAATTAAAGTAGGAAGTATTATTGTTGATATTAATTATGGACATATAACTTAAAGTACAAGTATTTATAAATACTAATATGATTAACTAAAATTTTATTAAATTAATAAAGTAATATGATTGACCTTTAATTTTTAAAGCAATGAGATTTTTTTTAAGTAATTAAATTTTATTATTCTGTATTCAAATAATTTTTTTCTCAGTGCTATAACAATTTATATTATTTTATTAATTTTTCAAATTTAAATATAATAATTAATACCTGTGTCAAACTGCAGCACCTTCACCTTTTGGAAAATATATTCTAATTTTACTTTTAAGAGAAATTGTAGAAAAGAATGAACATGATATATTATAGAGAGAATATACCATGTACACTACTTTATATAGATTAATAGATTAATAGAAGATTAATTAATAGATACTTTTTTATTTTTATTTTTTGGTGGAGTGGGAGAGAAAAAAAGAAGCTAACCCATACAGAGATGATAACTTCCCCCTCCCCTCTATATAAGCAAAAAGAAAAATATAAGTCTTTAATTAACAATATTTAGCTTTTTATAATGAACATACATGATTTTTTAAAAATACTTTTACTTAAATGTAAAGAAGCACACAAGGAATAAAAATCATTTATGAACTTCAAAATTGTGCATATATCATAACTTTAAAGATTTCACCATAATTGAATTAGATTCTACCCAAATCAAGTTTTTGGATTCTTCATTATTGATGAATATTTCCCTATATGCATTTTCTTGTAATATAAATATCTATCTATATATATATCTATCCGAATATCCACCTCCTCTGCACTTAGATCTTAAACAAACAGTTCTCAAACAAAAAATATATCTTGCTAGATCTGCAAACACACAATGGAGAAGGCTTCCAAATTGGTTTTCTTCATGATTTTGATGATGACTATAGCAGCAACAGCATGTACGTTAGGATTCTACTTTTCACCTATTTTTCCATAATGTTATTTTACAACGGATATATTTATATATTAAAGATGATCTTGATAATTATTTAATTGAATGGTATTAATTAAATGTTAATATAAAAATGCAGTGGCATCATTGTCAATGGGTGAAAGTGGAATATGCAAGGTTGATTCAGAATGTGGATGGAAGAATTGTGGAGAAGGAAGAAGTGCAATTTGTGACAAATTAGGTTCGTGTGAGTGCAGCAATAGTACTATTGGAGATGGAAATCAGAATAATAATAATAATAATAATTTTAATGATAACAAATCTCAAAGCTGTTCAAAGGCAAGTGACTGCACAAGGTGTTCTTGCCGAGCAACTTGTGCCCTCGGAACATGTATTTGTATATGTCCAAATTAACAACAATTAGCCTTAAACTCTATTTGCATAGGCTATATGTTCAACAAATAAATATGTAATAAAGCCTTACATTAATAAATATTTTATTTTATTTTATTTTAATATAATTATGAATTTTTAATTAAAAATACTATATATTGTATTTGAAATAGTTAGAATATTATATAAGATAATTAACATCGGAAGAAATATTTAAAACTAAAAACAATAATAAAATTTAGGTCAAAACCTCAAATTGGTCCCTTATGTTGTCATCAAGTTTCATATTGATCCTTTATGTTTCAAAAACTTTAAATTGTTCCTTTATGCTTGCAAGAAGTTCCAAATTGGTCCTTCCGTCCACTTCCGTCAATTTCTTAAGTTAAGGGCTGACGTGTCCATCTAAGCTGACATGTCATGCCACATCATTGCCACATTAGCGTCACGTTAGTTTAAATGGACACGTAGGAGAGATGATATGTCCACCTCAGCACACCACGTCAGCACTTAACGGAAGAAATGAATGGACTTGAACGGAAGGACCAATTTGGAACTTTTTGCAAACATAAAGGACCAATTTAAACTTTTTGAAACATAAAGGACCAATATGAAACTTGGTGACAACATAAGGGACCAATTTGAGGTTTTGACTTAAAATTTATAAATAGCTGTAAATATATCCCACCAATATGTCTATCTTTTAGGAACTAAATTGAGAAAATTGTATTTTTAATTTAGAGACTAAATTTGTCATTTTCATAGACTAAATTGAATTTTTTAGGAACTAAATTTATCTGGGACTAAATTGAAATGACATAGTATTAGAAAACTAGGATCGGAGAGAAATATGACTTTGCATAAATGAAACACATACATTTTTTTTAACCACATGTGATGCTAAGCAAAAATGGTTAACTATTTTAATGGTGTTAGCGAAAATGATAAAATTAATAGAAAAATAAAACATTGGAGGTATTAGGGGCATCAATTTATTATTTAAGTAAGGACAATGATATTATATAGACGTAAAAAAAGAATTATAATTTACTGAAAATTTTGTTTGAAAGCTATAATGTCATAAAATTTGTAAAATTTGAAATTAATAACACATACCGTTCAGTCCAAAAAAAAACACATATACCGAAGGTCAGTAAACAGTGTAAACGTGGTTTGATTGTGGATCAAACGGTGGCTGAAGTTTTGGACGTAATTAAAAGCTTTTTCTAAATTCAAAAGCTCCCATTTTTTTTTGATTCACCCTCCAAAATTCATAACCCACATCCTTAATCTTCACCAAACACAACCCAGAAAAATCGAAGCTTTTTATTATCTTATTACAGTGGAATTTATCATACACCAAGAAAAGAAGATTTCACTCAGAAGCTTAGGGATGTGGGTTTTGGATTTTTCTGGGTTGTGTTTGTTGAAGATTAGGGATGTGGGTTATGGATTTTGGAGGGTGAATCAAAGAGAGCTTTTGGATCTGGAGGAAGGTTTTGAAGATTTGAGAATGGAGGAAGAGAGGAAGAGGAGGAACATGATGGTGAAGATGGTGTGTGAATGAGGAAAAGGATGAAAATGGGAGTGGCGGCACCGGCGATGGCGGCGGCGGTGGCTCCGACGGTGGTGGTGGCGTCGACAGTACAGTGGTGGTGGTGGGGAAGATGAAGATGATGATATGATGTAAAGAGAGAGAGAGGGGGATGAAGATGAAAGAGAGAAGATAATGATGATGTGGCAATGTTGAGTGATGTGACGTGTCACGTCATTAAAATAAGACACGTAGGAGAGAGGGTGTGCCACATAAGCCATCCACGTCAGCATTTAACGGCATAAACTAACAGAGTTACGTTGAAGGACCAATTTCGACCAAAAATAAAACTTTGAGGACCAATTATAATTTTTTGAAACGTTGAGGACCAATATTAAACTTCGTGCAAACGTTGAGGACTAAAAGAGTAATTTAGTCTGAAGAAAAACTACTACGGAGGGTCAAACAAGAGGAAAAATTTTATAAACTTGGTTTGTTCCCCATACTAGACTAATAGACTAAAATTATCAAGAAAACACAAGGTAGGTACAAGTATAGTAAGCATCACCCACTCACCGAGACACCAAGCTAATCCAAATGTTTCATCAACTCAATTGTGACTCTATTGCGATGAGATTGATTCCAAAGACCTATTAGCATAATCAAGACTCACTTTCAACATACATATTAGTATTAACTATATAAATTTATATTGTAATTAGTATTAACTATATAAATTTACATTGTAAGTATTCCTTTTTCAAAAATATAATTAATAAAATAAAATAAAATTTAAGAATTTAATTAACTTATTTCTCTTAAGAAAATCTTCAATCATTCTATTAGACTTGCTAATACCTCTATGACAAGGGCCAAACATCAAATTCCCTATTTTGTCTTCTTAATTTGAAATGTCATCAAAGCTTGCAAAAAAAAAAAAATACCATACTTGTTAGACCCCTTTTTAGTTCCAATTTCAAACCCTAACCACCTTAGTCACTTCTATATTAGAAGTTGAACTTTGAGAATAAGAAATATATATATATATATATATATAGGCTAAGTTTGCATTTATACAGAAGGTGAGTGAAATACTAGAACAAATTTGACAATATAAAAGGTATCCTAAAAATTCCCAAATTCTTCAATAGGTTCCAAAGATATAGAAATTGGATAATCTAACAAGAAATTTTAAAAAAATTTCCTTCCCAAACTATTATCACCAAATAGAAACAAGAGAGAAAGAATTAACTCATATTAATTAGCAACCAAAGCAATTTCGATCTTCCCCTCAAATCCACACCACCCAGCAACAAAACAAAACTGAGTCGGTTTATTTGCATATAACATAATTATCTCAATACATTGATCACAGAGCAATTCCCTTCAATATTAATGCCCATATGCTTTTGCTTCGCAATTATTAACACCCTTAATTAGCTTTAATAATAACCAAACACCCCCTTATAATTCTAGTGGGGGCATCCTATCCTATCCTATCCTATCCGTGGATGTTTAAGTCATGCAGTATTATAAACATATATAGAGATGCTTAATGAACTTATAATTTTGAAGTAGCATAAATAGGTACACATAAAAGATACTCAAACATTCTCTCCTTACCAGGATTTATTCTTAAAGGAGAGAATATAAGGTGATAGATGGAAATAATATCTCAATTTGGTCCTGAATAATAGAAATAGACGGTTTGCACTACAAAAAATTAGTGATTTAGTGACAGTTTAAGTTGTCATTTTGTGACGGTTTAACCAACACAAAATAAATTTTCTGAGAATTAAATTTTAGGTGTTGTAGGTGTTGAGATGAGATTCAACAATTTTAGTCGACTGTTGGAATAAATGCTAGGAAATTATAAATGTCATTTTTCAAGGACCAAATCGTTTATTTTAATTACTCAAGGATTAAATTGTAAATTGATTACTAATTCAGGAAATAAAAAGAAAGTATTGTAGAGTAAAAGAAAGTACGGTAAAGAAAAGTGAGGAGAGAGATAGAAAAAAAATTAGGACAGAGAAAAAGTATGATGAGAATTGAGAAGTGTGTTTGGTATGTAAAAAGCATTATGTAAAGTGTTTTGAAAAAAGTGAGAATACATGAAAAGTACTGTTTGATTTTTGTACCAAACGTACCTATTGGATTTTTCTCCAAAAATAGTACTTCTCAATTTCTTATTATTATTATTATTATCACTTTTGAAATATTATTTTTTAATTTATGCCAAATGTACTATTCATGCCCAAATTTGTTTTAGGGATGGCGAGTTGGGCATTTTTTATTCCAATTCGCTCTTTTTAACGGCGAGTTGGGCATTTTTTATTTCAATTCGCCCTCTCTAACGACGAATTGAGAGTCAACGCCAACTGCTCTCAATTCGCTGTGAGAGAGGACGAATTGGGTACGGCCGATTCAAATTTGAATTAATTGCCCCCCAACGGTGACGGCAAATTGAGAGCAATTAATTCGAATTAATTGCCCACTCACCCACATTCTCATTTTCTGCTCTCGTCTTCTTCTCCCTCTTCGTCTTTTTTCTTCCTTCTTCCTCTTCCTCTTCTTCTTCTCCAACTTCTTCCTCCTTCTCCATCACTCTCTCAATCTCAACTCTTATTCTCTCAACCCCTCACTCTCTCACTCTTACCTTGGTTGTCGTCGTCGTCGCCGTCTCCGTCTCCGTCTCCGATCTGGTAATTGTTAATAAATATATAGTTTGATTATTTTTAATTATTGTTTAGGGTTTATATTTTTGTTGGTCTTAAAAAATTTTAAATGCTTTTAATGGTCTTATATATTTAAACTTGACAATTCAAAATTAAAGTAGGAAGTATTATTGTTAATATTAATTATGGACATATAACTTAAAGTATAAGTATTTATAAATACTAATATGATTAACTAAAATTTTATTAAATTAATAAAGTAATATGATTGACCTTTAATTTTTTATATATATATATATATATATTAATAAAAGATTAATAGATACTTTTATTTTTTTGGTGGAGTGGGAGAGAAGAAAAGAAGCTAATCCATACATAGATGGTAACTTCCCCTCCTGTCTATATCAGCACACAGAAAATTTAAGTCTTTAACAATATTTTACTTTTTATAATGAATATACATGATTTTTTTAAAATACTTTTACTTAAATGTAAAGAAGCACACAAGGAATAAATATCATTTATGAACTTCAAAATTGTGCATATATCATAACTTCAAAGATTTCACCATAATTGAATTAGATTCCACCCAAATCAAGTTTTGGATTCTTCATTATTGATGAATATTTCCCTATATACATTTTCTTGCAATATATATCTATATATATATATCCTAATATCCACCTCCTCTGCACTTATATAGATCTTAAACAAACACTTCTGAAAGAAAAATTATATCTTGCTAGATCTTCAAACACACAATGGAGAAGGCTTCCAAATTGGTTTTCTTCATGATTTTGATGATGACTATAGCAGCAACAGCATGTACGTTAGGATTCTACTTTTCACCTATTTTTCCATAATGTTATTTTACAACGGATATATTTATATATTAAAGATGATCTTGATAATTATTTAATTGAATGATATTAAATGTTAATATAAAAATGCAGTGGCATCATTGTCAATGGCTGAAAGTGGAATATGCAAGGTTCATTCAGAATGTGGATGGAAGATTTGTGGAGAAGGAAGAAGTGCAATTTGTGACAAATTAGGTTCGTGTGAGTGCAGCAATAGTACTATTGGAGATCCAAATCAGAATAATAATAATAATAATAATAATAATAATAATAATAATAATAATTTTGATGATAACAAATCTCAAAGCTGTTCAAAGGCAAGTGACTGCACAAGGTGTTCTTGCCGAGCGACTTGCGCCCTCGGAACATGTATTTGTATATGTCCAAATTAACAAAAATTAGCCTTAAACTCTATATGCTTAGGCTATATATATGTTCAACAAATTAATATGTAATAAAGCCTTGCATTAATAAATATTTTGTTATAATATAATTATGAATTGAGCACGACCGATTCAAATTCTAATTAACTTCCTCCCAACTCACCGTTGATAATAACGAATTGGGAGCAATTAATTCAAATTGATTGCCCACTCACTCACATTCTTGTTTTATTTTCTGCTCCCGTCTTCTTCTCCCTCTTGGTCTTCTTTTTTCCTTCTTCCTCTTCTTTTTCTTCTCCAACTTCTTCCTTCTTCTCTCTCACTCTCTCTAAAAAAAATTTTAAATGCTTTTAATGGTCTAATATATATAAACTTGACAATTCAAAATTAAAGTAGGAAGTTTTATTGTTAATGTTAATTATCGACATATAACTTAAAGTATAAGTATTTATAAATACTAACTAGCGTGTGACTCGTGCTTTGCACGGGATACATTTATAGATATTTATATAAAAATCGTTATATTAATATTATATTTATATACAAAAGAAGTTAAGTCAGTACTACAACTTGACAAATAAAATAATTGTTACTTTTTTCCAAAAAAATTTAAATTCAGTTACTACTCAATTTTCATGTTTAAAATAAATAACCCATTTTTCATCCACTACTTCATCTCTACAAATAACCACCTCATTACATTTTTCAATCACTAACCAATCTCTATAAAATAACTATCTCCCATTTTTTAGAAAAATAAAAATATCCTTATTTTAATTTTATGGCTTATAAATTGATTTTTAAATATTATTTTTTCATAAATTAATAAATAAAATAAAATAATAATAAATCAAATTAGTCAATTGCCCCATATTTTTAAAACTATAAAAGAGGGAGAAAAAAATAAAAATATCCTTATTTTAATTTTCATGGCTTATAAATTGATTTTTAAATATTATTTTTGTTCATAAATTAAATATATAAAATCAAATGATAATTAATTAAATCATTTAATTGCCCCCTATTTTTTGTAAAATAATTTTAAATTTGATTTATGAGTTTGAAAATTCAATCATTACTCAATTTTCATTTGTTTTTTAAAAAATATACCCCATTTTTTACCCACTACTTCATCTCTACAAATAATTATCTCATTACATTTTTTAGCCAATACCCAATCTCTATAAAAAAATTACTCCATATAATTTTTTTATTTAAAAATTGCCCCACGATTTAATTAAAAATATATATAGATAAGAGAGAAAAAACTGCTCCATTTATTTTGTTTGAAAATTTGTCCCATTATTTAATTAAAAAACATATATAAAAGAGAAAAAAAAATATCCTTATTTTAATTTTAATGGCTTATCTTATCAATCAAAATTTAATGGCTTATAAATTGATTTTAAAATGAAACTCTTTCTCATCTGAGAAGAGTCCAGATCAATTAGTATCTGAAGTCAACTCAATTTAATTTAATTTTAAATAGTAATTCAAATCAAAACATTTATTTGATGAGTAATTATTTAGCCAAGGATTGATCTCAATCGTTGATTTGGAGGTAAGCTAGATTTCTTCCAATGATGACATGGCAGAATTAGAAAAGATGACACTCTTGCCACTTGTCCAACAATTGCGGTATTCTCCTTTAATAGATTATATAGATATATAGATATAGATTTAATGGCTTATAAATTGATTTTAAAATGAAACTCTTTCTCATCTGAGAAGAGTCCAAATCAATTAGTATCTGAAGTTAACTCAATTTAATTTAATTTTAAATAGTAATTCAAATCAAAACATTTATTTGATGAGTAATTACTTATAGTCAAGGATTGATCTCAACCGTTGATTTGGAGGCAGGCTAGATTTCTTCCAATGATGACATGGCAGAATTAGAAAAGATGACACTCTTGCCACTTGTCCAACAATTGCTTCATGTATTCTCCTTTAATATATTATATAGATATGAAGTTAACTCAATTTAATTTAATTTTAAATAGTAATTCAAATCAAAACATTTATTTGATGAGTAATTACTTATAGCCAATGATTGATCTCAATCGTTGATTTGGAGGCAGGTTAGATTTCTTCCAATGATGACATGGCAGAATTAGAAAAGATGACACTCTTGCCACTTGTCCAACAATTGCTTCATGTATTCTCCTTTAATATATTAGATAGATATAGATATGATTAACTAAAATTTTATTAAATTAATAAAGTAATATGATTGACCTTTCATTTTTAAAGCAATGAGATTTTTTAAGTAATTAAATTTTATTATTCTGTATTCAAATAATTTTTTTCTCAGTGCTATAACAACTATAACAACTTATATTATTTTATTAATTTTTCAAATTTAAATATAATACCTGTGTCAAACTGCAGCACCTTCACCATTTGGAAAATATATATATTCTAATTTTACTCTTAAATGTATATGATAATTGATAAGTATAAGGAATTTCTAAAAGATAAAAGGATTATAATTGAGATTCACCTCATATGACTGGTACGTAAGAGTTTAATTAAAAACATGATCATTAATCTAACTTTTACCAAATGTATCCATAAATTATTCATCTCTACGACGGACAAAAATTCAGTGGTACCGTACTAATAAAATTTAGTACATTCCTCCAATTATGTAAAGTCATTTATTAATGTTAATAGAAATTCAATAATTAGAAGCATCCAATAATGAGATCATACTTTCTTAATTTAGGGTTAATATATTAATTATTGCACTTTGTTGATAAATTTAAGATAAATAACATTTTTTTTTTCAAATTCATATATTAGTTAATACAATGGAAATAAAAGAATGAATAATAGCATTGGTGATGTTTTGAAATTTTAATTTCAATAAATGCCATTACATGCAGGAATGAGGTGGATGACAATTAATTGTAATTTTTATTGGAGAACTTGATAGTAAGTACTTAATAAATTTTATCTTAATTTAGTCATAATCAATATAATAAATTAATTCGTCTAGTTTCTTTTAAAATGTTGTATTTTTATTTAAAAGTAATTGCTCTAAATTATGTGTTCTTTTTTATTTTCGTCATTTAGCTTTTCTTTTAAAGATAAAATGGGTTTGGTCTAATTTCTTTTCCATTTTAAGATAATAATGAAATCCATGTGCATGCTTGTGGAAGAACTGATAATTTGATGTACAGAGAAAAGTTTTTAAAAATAAAAGGAGAGTAAATTAAAACTGTACGTTATATTTTGTCTAGCTAAGAAAAGAGTAAATTAAAAATTAAATGGCCTTTAAAGTTGTTCATTCAATACTAATTGTCCAAATTATTTAAAGTGTTACTTATTTAAATGGCAACCAGATGAAGGGACCAAATTGAAAAAGAAAATTTATGAATAACCAAAGTAAAAACAAATCATTATCTACGTGGGATCCAAATGATATTTTGGTCAAAAAAAAACTTGTAATTTCATCTAATTTGACGCTTTTGCATTGTTTTTAAGAGTTGGGAATATGTGTCTTCACGTCTCATGCCAAGAATCACTTTTGCATTGTTTCGAAATTTTTTTTAGTAAACTATAATTCTTTTTTTACGTCTATATAATATCATTGTCGTTACTTAATAATAATTTTACAATTATGCCCCAAATACATCCAATGTTTTTTTTTTCAATCAATTTTATTCTTTTCGCTAATACCATTAAAATAGTTAACCGTTTTTACTTAGCATCACAGGTAGTTAAAAAAAAAAAGTTGTCTGTGTTTCATTTATGCAAAGTTAGGGGTGGCAAAATGGATGGGTTGGTGGGTCATAAATGGGTTGGATTATAAATAGGTCAAATTTTAAATGGGTTGTAATGGGTCAAACCCACACAACCCACCAACTCATTAATTTTTCTTTTGTTATTTTATTTTATTTGATTTATTTTAATTTATTTGACCTACCAATCATTCTAATTTATGTTTATATCAATAAAGTTAATAAAAATCAAATCCACTAAACAAATAGTATAAATTTTAACACTGATACAATTCTCCACCAGACATAGGAAACAATAAAAATCAAATCATACAACTACTTGTCAACAATTACTGATTTCTCTTGGAAATCTAACTCCAACATAATTAGCATGAAAACATGCTTTCAAAAAATTAGCCAATACTTTTGTTATGTAATCAAAATTGGGTTTTGCTAACCAAGAGCACTTGTAAGGAGGCATTTAATGAGTTTGGATAGTGAAAAAATGCCTAGAAATCATAACTTGTAATAAATGTGTTTTTTGTTTTTTTCTTAAAAACATAAATGTCCTTCACTTACTTTTTAATAAACACTTATATAAATTATATCTCTATCTCTTTATTTTTAATTATTATAGTAATTATTTTTATATTTTTATTCATATTTATCACTCTAATTTATTATTTATTTATATTATTTTATTTTTAATTTATTATTACTGCAGTTATCCTTTTTTTTAAGTTTTTATATGTAACTTAAATGCCTAAATGATATTATTATGTGATTTCAAAATGGAAAAAACTTAGGTCCATTTCCTTATGTCCATTTCATCCAATTCTCCAATATAATTATGACATGTGGCAAAAAGTGTTTAAATAACCAATCACAGTAGAGAGACCACCTTTTATATGACCAATCATAGAAGAAAGAGAGTGTAAATATAATATATGATTGGTGGAATTGGATGAAATGGACATAAGGAAATGGACGTAAGTTTTTTCCTTTCAAAATTTATACGAAAGAAATGAAACGTCACAAATCAAAAAATTTATTATGTGATTTAAAAACTGAATAGATTTAGGATAAGTGCAGTAATATAAATTGAAAATAAAATAATATAGTTCCTCAAAAAAAATTTGGGCCCAAAAGCAATTATTATAAAATTGGGGTCAAAATGTAATTTCTACAAATTTCAAATTGAGGTCAGAATGCAAATTTGAAAATTTTCTATGGCTTAAATTGAAATGGAAGAACTAAAATGCAATTTGGGCCAAAAATGTAATTATGACAAAAATTAGGGTCAAATTGTCATTTTGAAAATTTTGAAAATAAGGGAGAAAATATGAATATGGAAATTTTCTGGGTCAAAAATCAAAGAATGAATGAAAATAGGGACTAAAATGCAATTTGGGGCAAAACTATAATTTTAAAAAGTTGAAACCAGGAGAAAAATGAAAATACAAAATGCATTAGATGGGTTATTGGGTTAACTATGGGTTTTACCCAACTCAATCCATATTTACATGGGTAAATTCTGACTCGACCCACATGACCCATTTATTAATTGGGTTGGGTTGGGTCAAAATACAGTTGGGTTGGGTTGGATTAGTAGGTTTGAATCAAAATTGTCACCCCTATGCAAAGTCATATTTCTCTCAAATTATAGTTTTCTAATACTATTTCGTTTCAATTTAGTCCCTGATAAATGGAAATGATACATTTAATTTCTAAAAAATTCAATTTCGTCTATGAAAATGACAAACTTAGTCTCTAAAAAACCCAATTTTCTCAATCTAACCACTAAAAATAGACTTGGTGGCCGGATATATTTACAGGTATATATTTATAAATTTTATTATTGTTTCTAGTTTTAAATGATTTATATGTATATAAAACGTATTGGGCCGTGCACGGTTAAGACGTGCGTAAGGTACTCTGGGCGGGCGAGCCACTCGTAGGAGGTTGCCTTAATGGTGAGAGAGCAGTGGTCTCTTAGAAGCAGTCGGGCGCTCTACTTGTGGGGATCTGCGGGACGGAGATGTACCGAACGTTGGCCGGAAAGTCACCGAAGCTTGGTGCTACCGTGGACCAAGCTTCGGGGTCGCGAGGTGTGAGTTTGGGGCAAGGATATACCGAGATGTATTCAGAGTGTTTTCCTGATGATATGATGTTCTTCTCCTTGTTCTGATAAGTCCCCCGGGTGAAGGCCTTTATATACTGTATATGGGGGAGGTCGTGTTCGACCCACGTTCTTGCGAGACGACATGGGTCGTCCCACGACGTCCAGGAGGCTTTCCACATCTCTTGGACGGGAACTCTCCAGGAGAGAAGTGAAAAACGGCCACGTAAGGGGCAGGTGAGTCGTGCCACGTGTCGTTGGTGTAAGCTGCCGTGGAGCTTCTAGAAGCTTATTGCCATGTGTCCTTAGGCAAAATAATTAATTCGTAGTTACAAAATGTATATAAAACTTATTGCATTGATATTTCTTCCGATGTTAATTATCTTATATAATATTCTTTCCATTGCAAATACAATATATAGTATTTTTAATTAAAATTCATAATTATATTATTATAAAATCAAATAAAATATTTATTAATGTAAGGCTTTATTATATATTAACTAGATTATCACCCGTGCTTTGTACGGGTTATATTTAGATAATTTTAAAATTTTAAAGAATTTATTAATTAATAATTATATTTAATTTTTATTTATATTAATTTTTAGATTATAAATAATATTTTGGATAATTTTTTGTCTCCTTCAAATAATCTAATTTAAAAACTAAAAATAATTAATAAATAAATAAGTGTAATATTATGGTTTCTATTCAAGAAAAAAAATAAAAATGAAAATATAAGAAAACAAACTTAAATTATAAAAGATATACTTTATTCTCAATCTTATTTTTTTGTGTCATATGTATTTAGGAATAAATTTTAGTGGTTTGCTCTCAAGTGAAAGCAAATAACTAAATAAGTGATATTGAGGTAATTTCCACCATACAACCTAAATTAATAAAGTTCAACTGCTTGAGTAATTTTTCTATCAAACTTTTTGGTCATGTTATCCATTCAACACTAATATACACAATTGATTTATAAATTTGAAATGTCTTGTAGATTATATAAACTCTAATTAAATTAATACATTTTTATTAAAATATTGTTATAAATTATTAACAAAATAAAATTAAGAAAATTATTATTCTAAATTTCTTATTAATATATATTTCCTTTGTTAATCAATTTTATCTAATTTTGATTTTTTTCCTGTGATTAACGATTCATCATAAACAGTTATAATAAAAATGAAAAGATATATTTAAATACTAACTAACACTTAGATGTTGAAAACAAAAATCTTTAAAAATGCTAACGTTTATAAACATTGTCATTGCATAAAATATATGTAATCATTTTGTTGAACTTCAATATTTTCTCCTTCGCTATCATATTGCTATTTCTCGCTTTAATAAGCAAATTTGGCTAAATTATCATTCAATGAGAATGATAAACTCAAAAATATTTTTTTGGGTAACAAATAATAAATAAAGATAAAAGTTAAAAACCTTCCAACAAAAAGAACTCAAATATTAATTTTAAATAAAGCATGAAAAAAAACACTTACAATGAGTAGAAGTACACAAAATGGATTGAAAGATGGTTAAAAATTATAAATGGAGAGATGAAAGAAGTCAAATTGCTATAATAATGGAGGTTGAGTTAGAGCCGATTTGTAGGAGATTTTTTAATATTTTGAAATGCTTATTTTTTTTTAAAGTACTTAATCAATGATAAACAAAAAAGTTTTTTATTCTCTATATAAATATAACTTAGAGTAACAAATAAGTAAAGATAAAAAATTGAAAAAAAAAGGAACTCAATTATTTGTTTAAATAAAGTATAGAAACACATTTAATGAGTAAAAGTATACAAAATAGATTTGAAGATGATTAAAAATATAAATAGAGAGACAAAAGAAGTTCTATTGCTCTAGTAATAAATCAATAATTATAGCACAAGGTTAATTAATAGAGTAAAAAGATAAATTGTTAGAATGAATTAATCAAGAATTAATTAGTTATTATATATTAATTTAAATTAATTATAACACGTAATGAATGATAAAATTGTAAATTTCATAAAAAGTTAATTTTTTTGTATTAGGTAAGAAAAACTGAAAGGAGAATTATTGAGAATAAATAATAAAACGGATTTCAATAAAATTATAATATATATTAATAAAATTGTCAGTTTTAATAATATAAAAATGAAAGATAAAGATTAATTTTATAAAAAAGAAAAATGTCGAGAAAGTGACACGTAGTAAGTGTTGGTTGTTGTTTTATTAGATATAATAGATAATAGATTTGTTGAACATATAGCCTATATGCATATAGAGTTTAAGGTTTTTTTTTTTTTTTTTTAATTTAGACATATACAAATACATGTTCCTAGGACACAAGTTGGTCGACAAAAACACCTGGTGCAGTCACTTGTCTTTGAACAGCTTTGAGATTTGTTATCATCAAAATTATTATTATTATTATTATTCTGATTTGGATCTCCAATATTAATATTGCTGCACTCACACGAACCTAATTTATCACAAATTGCACTTCTTCCTTCTCCACAAATCTTCCATCCACATTCTGAATCAACCTTGCATATTCCACTTTCACTCCCATCAGCCATTGACAATGATGCCACTGCATTTTTATATTCATATTTAATACCATTCAATTAAATAATTATCAAGATCATCTTTAATGTATAAATATATCCGTGTAACATAATAAAAAAAAATAGTATACATTAGAAAAGATGCAATTCGTCTCAATTTAATCCTTGTAAATCTTTGTTAGCATAAGAGATAAGGGACTAAATTGAGATAAATTGTATATTTTAGTGATTAAATTTGATATTTTCATCTTTCAAAGGTTAAATCGAGACAAATTGCATTGTCCAGAGATTAAAGTTTATGATTTCATCTTTTAATAACTAAACTGAGACAAATTATATTTTTTTTAAGAACCAAAATGATAATTTAAGTATGACGAGAAATGCAATTTTAGTCGCAAATTAAAGAAAAAAAAAAGAGAAAAGAATAGGTGAAGAGTAGAATCCCAACGTACATTCTGTTGCTGCTATAGTCATCATCAAAATCATGAAGAAAACCAATTTGGAACCCTTCTCCATTGTGTGTTTGCAGATCTAGCAAGATATACTTTTTGTTTCAAAAGTGTTTGTTTAAGATCTAAGTGCAGAAGAGGTGGATATTTGGATATATATATATATTGCAAGAAAATGCATATAGGGAAATATTCATCAATAATGAAGAATCCAAAACTTGATTAGGGTAGAATCTAATTCAATTATGGTGAAATCTTTGAAGTTATGATATGTACAAATTTGAAGTTCATAAATGATTTTTATTCCTTGTGTCCTTCTTTACATTTAAGTAAAAGTATTTTAAAAAAAATTCATGTATATTCATTATAAAAAGTTAAATATTGATAAAGACTTATATTTTCTGTTTGCTGATATAGAGGGGAGAGGGGAGGGGAAGTTACCATCTCTGTATGGGTTAGATTCTTTTCTTCTCTCCCACTCCACCAAAAAAAAAAGTATCTATTAATCTTCTATCTATATCTATATTCTATATATAATACTAAAGTAACATAAATAGTCTAATCTTGTGCCACCTCATCACAATCTCAAGCATTAGAATTTCACCACACCACACGTGTCCCTATTACCAAAAGAGTATTCAATGCACTTCAAAATATGCTTGTCTAATGCATTCTATCATCCACCACCTTCCAGCTTGTCATAGAGAGTCGGTTTCAAAAAAAAAAGTGATGGTTAATCAATTCAATCATAAAGGCGTGAAGGTGTGAATGAAGGAGTTGATATACCACTATTTTGACACCATAGTTGACGATTCGTATTTATGTCTAATTATCTATCTATATCTAAATAAATATATATGTTAACATACTTGATCTTATTCTCTGTCACGTCCCACTCCAAAATCTTTCCCAATTCCTCTAATATCAGCTCAGATTGCATCCCACACTCATTGGCATAAGTGTACTCCCATTGACAATATATCAATGATTGTTTTTAATGATATTAATTACCCTCTTGTCCATTTTATAACTGCATACTCAATCTCACCCTCTGCTACAACGCCTCACTCACAATTAGCCATATAGCATTGATTGTTTTAATTATATTAATTACTCCATATCCCATTTTTCAAATGTATCCCATTACAGGCTGAAAGCACTAATGGCAGCACCATATATATTTGTTTGTGATCAACATTGCAATCTCATTTAAAAAGCATTCCAATTCTCATTGCCTTCTATATAAACAGGTTTAAAAATGAAAATAAAATCTGAATTGATTAATTCCTTTAATTTCTCTAGCATTGATGAGGAATTAATTCATTTTAATTACAAAATCAATTTTTTTTAAAAAAATTCAAGTAACAATCTTTCTTTTTTTAAAAGCTGTCATCCTGACTCAGAATTTCAAATTCAAGGTAATTTTATGATTCTTCCCATGATTTCACAAACCTTGCTTACATTCTGACTTTGTTCTTCCTTCTTTCCCCTTTCTTTCTTCATGTTTTGATTAGTTACTCAAAGAATATCTATAACTATGCTGCAGAAAATCTTTGTGGGAATTTCTTGTTTTATGGGTAAAAACAAAGGTTATAATGTTCAAATTTGCCTTGATTTTCCAATGAGATTGTTTGAGAAATTGGATTTTGGGTTAAATCTTCGGTTCTCTGCACATAGCTTCAAATTTTGTTGTCTTTGACTTTGTGTTTAATAATGTGATGAAGTTGTTGAATTGTTGTTACACACAATTTTGTGATATGCTTTTTGTACTTCACTTTGTTTTCAACCAAATAAATTGTGCTTCATATTGTGATATAAGAGATTAGACTAAAATGTGTTGCTCTTTGTGTTTAGTGGAGTCCAAAGGGTAGGAAGGATTATGACTTAGCAGTGATTGACTACAAAGACTTGCACATATATAAATTTATGTCTACATATGAAAAGTTGTGTTTTTTTCCTTTAGTTTTACCTAAATCCTACTGTGTCTGAGGTGGCAGAGAAGCAAAAGTAGAGATGTAAACATAGAGTAGCTGTAAGTGATCTTTACGAGACGGTTCCACTTTATGAAACTTTTTACTTGTTTTAAATTATGTGTTTGGGATGGTCCAAAGAATGAAAGCTTTATTCTTAAATAGTTAACATGTCAAATGTGTTGATTTTGATTCACAATAGGTTTGCAATGCTGTGGTTGTGGCACGCTTACTCAATTCAACATGGGTTATTCCCAAATTTATGTACAGTAGTGTATTGAGAGATGTAAGGTGATACTCTATCTTCCTTTTTATTTTGAACTTCTTCCTTCTTGTCTTTCTTCTTACATGATAGAATAACCAAATATTATATTCTTGTACTAATTGCCCAACTGTATATTATAATTTATAAGTTGTTTTAGCTGCATGTATTCTTCTAACATATATCTGGATATTTTTTAACTTATTTTGGGGAATCGGAATATTTTGGATAAAGACATAATTTAATATTTATCAAGTATTAGTTGATCAATAGTATTCTTTGCTACTATGTATTGAAATTATTATGTTAAGATTAATATATGATTATATTTCAAAATATTTAAATTTACTCAAAATAATTGCTAATCACTTCCCGTGCATCGCACGGGTTCAATACTAGTTAATATATATAAAGTAATGTACATGATATATTCTTGTGGCACGTGTCTCTATAATATATCATGTTCATTCTTCTCTACAATTTTTCTTAAATGCTCTAAAACACACTCAATTAATCTATTATCAATTTATGCTACATAGAATTACAATTAATTGCTATCCACCTAAAGTATGATCTCATTATTGGATGCTTCTAATTAGTGATGAATAATTTTTTTTTTTTGCCAAGGCATCCTTCAGCCTAATAGGCCAAGGACTAATCCTCCGAGGATCTGAGCTCCATTTAAGGGTTTGCCGCTGGCCAATTGGTTGCTGCATACATAAGGTGAGATTCGAACCCCCAACACTTGCTTAAGCGACCTAGTGAGCTAACCACTAGATGAACCGAACCTGATTTAATGATGAATAATTTATGGATACATTTGGTAAAAGTTAGATTAATGATCATGTTTTTAAAACTCTTACCTACCGGTCACATGAGGTCAATCTCAATTATAACGCTTTTATCTTTTAAAAATTCCTTATACTTATCATATACATTTAAGAGTAAAATTATAAGAAAAAAACTTAGGTCAATTTCTTTATGTCCATTTCATCAAGTTTCACCAATCATATATTGTATTTACACTCTCTTTCTTTTATGATTGGTCATATAAAATGTGGTCTTCTATATTCTCTCTCTATTGTGATTGGTCATTTAAACACTTTTTGCCACGTGTCATATTTATATTGGGTAACTTGATGAAATGGACATAAATAAATTGACCTAATTTTTTTCCAAATTATAATATATTTTCCAAATGGTGAAGGTGCTGCAGTTTGACACAGGTATTATATTTAAATTGAAAATTAATAAAATAATATAAGTTGTTATAGCACTGAGAAAAAAATTATTTGAATACAGAATAATAAAATTTAATTACTTAAAAAAATCTCAATGCTTTAAAAATTAAAGGTCAATCATATTACTTTATTAATTTAATAAAATTTTAGTTAATCATATTAGTATTTATAAATACTTATACTTTAAGTTATATGTCCATAATTAATATTAACAATAATACTTCCTACATTAATTTTGAATTGTCAAGTTTATATATATAAGACCATTAAAAGCATTTAAATTTTTTTAAGACCAACAAAAATATAAATCCTAAACCCTAAACAATAATTAAAAATAATCAAGGCTAAAGTACTATTTTGGTCCTCAATGTTTGCATGAAGTTTAATGGTGGTCCTCAATGTTTCAAAAGTTTAATGTTGGTCCTCAAAGTTTTTTTTTTGGGTTGATTTTGGTCCTCAAGCGTAACACCGTTAACTTTTTGCCGTTAAATGATGACATGACATGCTTACGTGGCACACCCTCTCTACTACGTGTCATATTTTAATGACGTGGCATGATACATCACTGCCACGTCACCCCAGATGATGATGATAATAATGATGATGAAGGAGAGAAGATGATGATGTGGCAATGTGGGGTGACGTGGCAGTGATGTGTCATGCCACATCATTAAAATATGACACATATGAGAGATAGTTTGCCACGTAAGCATGCCACGTCATCATTTAATGGCAAAAAGTTAACGGTGTTATGCTCGAGGACCAAAATCGACCAAAAAAAAAACATTGAGGACTAACATTAAACTTTTGAAACATTGAGGACCAACATTAAACTTCATGTAAACATTAAGGACCAAAATAATACTTTAGCCAATAATCAAACTATATATTTGTTAACAATTACAAATATATATACACATATGAATGAGAGAGAGAGAGGGGAAGGGAGTAGGGACTTACCGGAGGAGACAGAGAGAGAATGAGAGAGTGATAGAGAAGGAGGAAGAAGTTGGAGAAAAGAAGATGAAGAAGGAAGAAAGAAGACGAAGAGGGAGAAGAAGACGGGAGCAGAAAACTAGAATGTGGGTGAGTGGGCAATTAATTCGAATTAATTGCTCCCGATTCGTCGTTATTAACGATGAGTTGGGGGCAATTAATTCGAATTTGAATCGGCTGTGTCTAATTTGTTCTCTTTAACAGTGAATTGAGAGCAGCTGGCGCTTACTCTCAACTCGCCGTTAGAGAGGGTGAATTGAAATAAAAAATGCTCAACTCGCCATTCTTAAGGGCGAATTGGGGCGTGAACAATTTTTTGTATAGATTATTGAAAAATAAGATTTCAAAAGTGATAATAATAATAATAATAATAATAATAATAATAATAATAATAATAAATTGGGAAGTACTATTTTTTGGACAAAAACCTAATTATGGGTACGTTTGGTACAAAAATCAAATAGTCCTTTTGCTATATTCTCACTTTTTTCAAAATACTTTACATTGTATTTTTTACATACCAAACACGCTTCTTAATTCTCATCATACTTTTTGTTTCTCGAAATTTTTTTTCTATCTGTCACTAAATCACTAATTTTTTGTAGTGCAAAGCGTCTATTTCTATTATTCAAGACCAAAATGTAAGTTTTCAATTTTTTTGAAAAAAACAGAAAGAGATATTTAGTATATATTTGTTTAATCTGTTATTTATTAATGGTGTATCTATCATGGGTGATGTTAGAGATCTAATTAACTCATTTTTTGTGTCAATTCATGTTGTCCCAAACAATAATTTTATGCTACATTAATAGTACGTAATGAGAATATATACGGAGAATTTGTTTTTAAAGAAAAACCAGATGTCTTATTAATTAATTTCTCACAATCACAGACCCTGTAAGAAGATTGATATTGAACCTCCTAAAAGCAGTTTCCAATTTCCAAATCATAAGACCTTAAGACTAAATTTGTTATTTCCATCCATGAGGGAATAAATTGATGATATATAATTTCCATCTATCACCTTATATTCTCTACTTTAAGAATAAATCCTAGTAAGTAAAGAATGTTTGACTATATTTTATGTGTACCTATTTATGCTACTTCAAAATTATAAGTTCATTAAACATCTCTATATATCTTCCATGTTTATAATATGTTAACTATATTTGCATGCCTATGTATATATATACAATCATCTGGTGATTAATTAAATTACTGTAATTAAAGGTATGACGTTTGAAGCCTAGTGGCGCTTCGCATTGTGCGTGTGATAATTATGAACTATATAGCAGAAATTATAAGACTTAATTTAGAATTAGGAACAGTTTTTACTTCTTGTTAATAAAAAAATTTTTGGGAACCGTTTTTATTTGTAATAAAAGTAATTGGGAATGATTTTTATTTATAACAATAAAGAAATTCAATAGGCCACATGCATAAAACCGTTGCATAAAAAAGAAAAATAGACAACGGTATGTTACTTATTTAGAAAAAGGGAACGGTTACTAATTGTTGCTCATAAATTGTTGCCTAAAAGCTATATTATTTGCTACAACAAAGAAAGCGTTGCCTATTTCTAGTTTAGGGAACGGTTTTTTACCTGTTGCATTGATAACTGTTGCTAAAGGCCTAAAATGTTGTAGTGCATGTTTATAATACTGCATGACTTAAACATCCACGGATATGATAGGATACGATAGGATGCCCCCACTAGAATTATAAGGGGGTGTTTGGTTATTAAAACTAATTAAGGGTGTTAATAATTGAGCAAAAGCATATGGGCATCAATATTGAAGGGACAAATAAATTTAAGGTTATTGCTCTCTGATCAATGTATTGAGATAATTATATGTATATGCAAAACCATGAAACAATGGCATTCCCTGTAAGGAAGCTCTTGCTAGAAGGGGCATTTCCTATCCAAAATCTTTGTCCTTTTTGCTCCTCTGAAATCGAATCATTAGAGCATTTTTTTAGAACCTGTAATTTTGTTCTTAAGGTTTGGAATGAAATGAAGCTAATTATAACAAACTGGATGATGGATGTAACTGTTAATGCTGATTTGTTCGAATGGTTTAAAATTAATGCTACAAAGAGAAACATCGTCTCTGCCTCTCTAAGTATCCCAGAAGGGACAATCTTCATCTACCTTCTCTGGCAAATTTGGTTAAAATCTTGTTGTATCTGAACCTTGAATTGTTGTCTTGGTCTTGTTCATTTAGTCCTGTTTGAACTTGCTGTTTCTTTGTGGTTGTTGTATTAATCGTGTATCTGACTTAAAAGTTCAATGGTACCGTACCACTGAACTTCAGTACATCCCTCCAATCATGTAGTGTCATTTGTTAATATTAATAAAAATTTATATTAATTAGGGCCCACCTTGAATGGTTTATGGACCAACTGATTGGAAAAATGTACTGAAGTTCAATACTACCGTACCACTTAACTCTTGACTTTGTAACTCTGGTTTGTTTTATGATATTTCACCAGTTATGAAAAAAAAAACCACATATGTACTGTACTACAAGCCTACCATTTTAATGGCTTTATCAATTTATGTTAAGTAGAGAGAGGGTACAAGTAGGTGCATCTCATTCTATAATAGAGTGGATTAGGACTAACTTTTTAGTCTTTAATAAAAGTGGTTCCTAAACCGGTAGGTCTTTATTTGTGTGAAATTTTTTATTTTTTTGTGTCTTTAATAACTCTTATAGTCTTATTCTTTAGAAAAAGTTTATAATTTTTTAAGTTTAAATAAAAAAAGTGAAAAAAATTATGAAAAAAAAATCGGCCTAATATATTAATGTATAGAAAAGCCAAGCACTAGATCCATTCTCGAGATTCACTTATATATCACTTTCTCTTATTACTTTTCTATGCTGGGCATAAGATCCAATCTCATATTTTATGGGCTAACAAGCCAAGCCAAGCCAATTATCACGCGCGGACATGCAAGAGAACAAATAATAAGTCTTACTGTTGAGTCAAAACTTCGACTGTGTGAGTGAATTAATAATATGTTAATTATATTTGCATGTCCATATATATATATATATATATATATATATAGATAGGGTTTAAGGTTTAGGATTTAGGGTTTAGAGTTATTTTCAATGTACCTTAATTTTGTCTTTTACTGTAACTAATTCGTCAACCCCTGAAATGAACTAATGCAACCATTTTTCATATTTTAATTTTTTTAGGTTAAAGGTCTATTTTGGTCCTCAATGTTTGTATAGAGTTTAATGTTGGTTCTCGAGTGTAACACTGTTAACTTTTTGCCGTTAAATGATGACGTGGCATGCTTATATGACACACCCTCTCTCCTGCATGTCATATTTTATTGACGTGGCATGACACATCACTGCCACGTCATCCCACATTGCCACATCATCATCTTCTCTCCTTCATCATCATCTGGGGTGACGTGGTACTGATGTGTCATGCCACGTCATTAAAATATGACACGCATGAGAGAGGATATGCCATATAAACATGTCAAGTCATCAGTTAACGGTGTTACGCTCGAGGAATCGACCAAAAAAACTTTGAGGACCAACATTAAACTTTTGAAACATTAAGAACCAACATTAAACTTCATGCAAATTTTAAAGACCGAAATAATACTTTAACTTTTTTTTATATTAAATGAAATCCGTCTCAATGGTAGATGGACTTCATACTGTAGTGTCACTGGCACTACAGTTGTAACTCTTTATTTTGTAATATTTTGTATTAATATTTATGTATTAACTCTGTATCAAAGTTATTAATGTTTTTATTTTAATTTTTGTTAGCTTAGTTAACTTTTCAGTATATATATATTTTTGATAGGAAACTTTTCAGTATATTAATGCTATATCATATATATATATATATATATATATATATATATATATATATATATATATATATATATATATATTGTATGTAAGTTATTAATAAAAAAGTAGAATAAAAATATTTCGAATACTATATTGCAGGGATCAAATTAATGGCAGAGCCAATGTAATAAGAATCAAAGTGAGAAGGTAAATCTAAGGACTAAATTGATAAAAAAAACAATTTAAGATTGACTAAATTAAAAAGAAAAAATCTAAAAAAGCTAAATTAATAATGGAGCAATTTAAGCGGAACTAAATTGAGAAGGAAAATTTTCATCAAAAAGGAAAATTTTAAAAGGACCAAATTGAGTATACTATGACCTAGTAGTGGCTAAAATGATAATTTAGTCTAAAGAGTAAAAGAAAATAAAAAAGGTCTTAGATGCATAGAAAATGTCAAGAATAAATTATATTGAAGGTGACAGAATATGATGATTTCCTGGATTTACAAGTTGCCTTATTATACGATACTCATAATGGATAAGGATTTCCACGTCACTCGCGTGTTCCGACAACACTTCCTTTCCTAACAATCCAACGGCTCAAAATCCATCTCACCCAAACAAACAAAATCGCCTCTTAATCTGAAACGACACGTGTCAGTTTCTCCTCCTTTTTCTAGAAACTCTTCCCGGTAATAACCACCTACAAATACCTCCGATTCCGGTCACCCCTCTCTTTCTCTCTCTCTCTCTCTCTCTTAACCTTACGGAGTCTGAACCTTTTCTCGTGGTTTCGCCTTGTTCTGTACTCAATGTATGTGCTTCTGTGATGTTGGTGGACGGCTAGGATTTCGCGGCGAGATTGAAACTATCCGTCGCCGCCGGCGAGGACGACGAGTTTTCCGGTATGATTCGGCTGTAATTCCCTGGTTGCTTGTATAGAAATGCTAGATCTATTCATCGTGGCTCATGTTCGATCTAAAACCTGGTTTCACAAGAGGAAAAAGCTCTCTTCATTTGGTTGATTCCTTTTGATATTTTTCTTCCAATTCGTAACGCATGTGAATGAATTGTGGATTGTACAGCTCGTATAGATAGATTTTTTTTTTTTTGGGTATTGTACAGTTAGTACTGTTGAAGATGATGAGGGTTGGGATAAATTGAAGGAGCTATGTTCTGATTCTGGGTTGTTTCTGGTTTTGCGGTGCATTTTGAGGGTTGAGAACCGGTGAAAATGTGCTTGAATGAGAGTGATGCCGTGGATGAATCGTCTCAAGAAGTTGAAGTACCGGCTGATATTGAATGGCATATGCTTGATAAATCCAAGTTTTTCTTCCTCGGTGCTGTCCTTTTCTCAGGGGTTTCGGCAGCTCTCTACCCGGTTGTTGTGTTGAAAACCCGGCAGCAAGTAGCTCAGTCCCAAGTTTCCTGCATCAGAACTGCATTTTCACTTATTAGGCATGAGGGTTTTCGAGCATTGTATAGAGGATTTGGTACTTCCTTGATGGGTACAATACCGGCTCGAGCACTATATATGGGTGCCTTGGAGGTTACCAAGAGTAATGTAGGGAGTGCCACAGTTAGGTTAGGGGTTGCAGAACCCACTGCGGCTGCTATTGCCAGTGCAGCTGCAGGCTTGAGTGCAGCCATGGCAGCTCAACTTGTATGGACTCCAGTTGATGTTGTGAGCCAGAGGTTAATGGTTCAAAATGTTGGTAATTTGAGTAATACTAAGGGCTCAGCACATCTATATGTCAATGGGATTGATGCTTTTCGGAAAATTCTGAACACGGATGGTCCTAGAGGGTTGTATAGGGGGTTTGGGATATCAATTTTGACCTATGCACCGTCAAATGCAGTTTGGTGGGCTTCATACTCTGTTGCACAGAGGCTGATTTGGGATGGAGTTGGGTACAATTGGTTCAAGAAATATGATGAAAGCAGCGATTCTGAAACTAATGTGTTGAGGCCTGATTCAAAAACCGTAATGGCAGTTCAGGGAGTCAGTGCAGCAATGGCAGGTGGTATGTCTGCCTTAATTACCATGCCGCTGGACACTATCAAGACAAGACTTCAGGTCATGGATGGTGATGAGAATGGCCGACGAGGACCAACAGTTATGCAAACCGTTAGGAATTTGGTTAGGGAGGGTGGTTGGTTGGCCTGTTATAGAGGCTTGGGACCTCGATGGGCTTCGATGTCAGTGTCTGCAACAACAATGATCACTACCTATGAGTTTTTAAAACGACTTTCCACGAAGAATGAAGACGTTCTGACAAGATAGAAGACTTACACAACAATAGAGATAACAGAGAAAAGGAAAGAGGTTTTTTTTTCCTCTCTTCAATGTCTAAACTCTGTTCTTTTCTCTCAACTTATTTCTTCTTTCCGAGAATTTTGGCTCTCTTTAACCTTTATGACCCCACCTAGTGGAAAAAGGCTTTGATTGTTGTTGTTAATCTTTATCTTGCCACTGTGACTGCTCGATCAATACAAGTCACTTATACATGTCTTGGAATAAAAATTTTCATCCAATACACCTATGTTCCTTTTGAGTCTCAGTTAATGTTATACTGTTATGCAAATTGGACAGTCTGGAAGTTTTAAATTGAACTGCAAGTAGCTGATATAGCAATTCCAAAACCTGAAAGGTCAGGTCATTTGGAACGCACAGCATTGTATATCCTGTAATTTGGATTTTGGAGTACATTACTTTGGAATCTCATCTCCCATGTGACCTGTTTAAGTACTAAACAAAAATAGTGCTAGTGTAGCAGCCACTGATCAACTTTTGGAATTTTATTTGTGCTTTCCATACCTTTTAGGTATTTATTTATGTCCTGGTTTGGTTTGTCCTGATACTTCAATTGAATGGTGGGGCTACCAACATGTTGGGTTGGGTGGGTGGGTGGTGGACTTACGAGCAATAGTACCTTTATTTAAGATGCAAGTTAGGTGGTGGTCCTATAGTGACAATCTTGCCAATTTCTTTGTACTCCTGCGGTATCTTGAACAGATTAGAACTAATGTTAAATTAAAGTATAGCACTACAGGTTTAAAACTTTAATAATATGTATCAGCTTAGAAATCATCATATGATCTTATTTTTTTTGCTAAACTCAAAGGAAACATTTTAGGCAGTTTAAGAAACAGTGTTCAAATGGATATATGTTTTTCATCCTTTCACATTTGTGATATGTTGAGAATCCATCTCCACCATTATATTCTATATTTTGCATTGGTGTTCTTACTTTGCTGTAATAGTATTTATTCTCCTTCTTGGGCTAAAATAAAGTGTGAGATTCTGGCTTGATTTAACCTACTAGACACAATGCAGAAGTGTTCACTATCTTCTCCATTCCTAACATAAGATTAGATTGTGTACTAGCAAGCATGTGTCTTGTTCATTCATGTGTTTATTTGAAGGCACACTTCTCTCCTTGATTCTGTGTGCTCAGGCGGTGGGAGGAGATGAAGATAGCGAAGCCACTGTTGAAAATTGTGGTACTCTTTTTCTGCGTGGGATCTGACTTGTTATGATGAATCTCTTTCTGAATTGTGTACTAGCAAGGAAGATCTATTTGCCCTTCCTTGTGCTTTCAATAATGTAATCACAAAACTTAGGTGTTAGTGAGGGTTATGTATGAAATTCTCTGTCAATTTTATTTGAAGATTTAGTTGACTAGCCAATTGGACCAATGAATAGGAAGAGGATCAAATAAAGTGCAATATGTGTAAAGTGTATGAAGTGCAACATCCGGACCGTTAAATAAAAATCGAGATTCGTGTCCGTACTGTAACAGTTTCATCCAACGGTTCATATTGTGCACTTTATGCACTTTACCGGATCTACACTTTAGCATATCCGGATCCCAATAAATACAAGTTGTGTTTTTATCTTCATTTTTTTAAAATTTTCTATTGGAGTTGATTGATATAAACTGAGAAATAATTTATTATTTTGTTGTTTATTTTACTATAATAAGATAGTGGCTTTTAGGCACATATATTTTTTACCTTTTTTTTTTTCGTTTTTACTTATGATTATGAAACATTTTTTTAACAAATAACAAAAATAGATAATAGAAAGTTATTAATATTTAATTAAGTCATTATTATTATTATTATTTTTAGATAAAGTTATGTGTTGAACCAAAACATTAAAGGGTAAGATTTAAATGAAGATTTTGAAGTATTCATTGTCCTTTTTCATAATTTAGCGTCATATATTGAGGTGGTTGAGTCTTATAATTTATAAACAATTCCCATTCTTTTTTTTCATGTTATAAATTATTTTTTAAAGCATATGGGTACCATTAATTAAAGCCTTATTATTGCGATTTTTTATTTATTTTAAAATATTTTTTAAAAATGAAGTTCCGTAAGAACTAAGAAGCATTATAATATAAAAGTAGTTTTTATTTGATAAAATTCTTTAATGATTCTTTTTTATCATTTTGATAAAATCTCAAAGTACTTCTATTATCAAATTATTATTAAAAAGATATGTATTTAAGTAGTTAAGTAAAAGAAAGTAAAAGGCATTTGTAATAATAAATAGTTGAGTTGAAAGTGTTTTTGTGTAAAAGAAATTAATTTCTATTTTAGAATAGATTCCATTTTTCATTTTCTATCTACAAAAAAGAAAAACGCACCATAAAATAAAATTTTAAAATTATTGTGAATGCATATATCCCCATTGAAAAACTCCCCTAATATAACTAAATGCGCGACATAAGTCGAGTCCAAATTAATCGAAATAATGTCGGCGGACAAAAAAAAATGATGACCACGTGGCTATCTTAATTCTTAAAACAAATTTTTATAGTAATCATTCTTGCATATTATCCCTCGTCAATTTTTTCCATACTCATCTGGCAGAAACCATCACATTCATCTTATGATGAGTCCGCTTATTCATCAAATCCTAGTCAACTAAAACTGTAAACGAGAGACAAAATAGCATACGTAATTACGCTTAAGAGGAATCTAGGATTCTCTCTGAACTCTGAACACAAAGATTGCCATAAATTATTTTCAAAATTACTGAGTTCTCTGAATAACAAAGATGAATCTAGTTTGTCACATGAAGATTCCTACACAGTTAATAAAAACCTACATGAGAAAGTAAATCTGCAGCTATTCATCAAGGAACAAAAGCAGATCAACCAGAGCAAGAAAAGACTACACAAAGCTTCTCAATGATAGATAGAACCTAGTTTTTTGTGTCAGGGACGAGCTCTCTTGTTGCTGCATGATGGGCACTTGTATTGCTTGATATGCTCTGCCCTTGCAGGGGTAATCTTCACGCATTTCCCATGGAACCATTTCTCGCAGATGTCACAGCAAATCCAGAATTCGTCAGTGCCGTAATTCTCGCCGCATGCCCCACACAACGTATCCCCGTGTTCATCTTCTTCATCCTGCTCATCCATTAGTTCCTCCTCATCTTTCGGTTGCGGTGCCTTTGATTGTCTACCCTGAGTTTCTGAAGCTCGCTGCTACACCAGCCAACAATTAATTGAGAACACAAACTAGCTCAGAAGTCAGAAACACCACCTATATGTCAGATTACTTGTACAATCCAATGATTCCAATCCAAGAAACATTTTTTATGCATAAATGGAACCAGGTCTACATTTGAAATTGAATAGAGAAAACTCTAGTGTCTCAGAACACCAACAACAACAACAACAATCAAAGCCTTATCCCACTAGGTAGGGTCGGCTATATGGGGTCGGCTAGTGTCTCAGAACACCAAAGGAGAATATTGAATCTCATGATGCATCATGTTAAAGTATGGTGCAGGTGCTTCATATAGAGAAAAATCATCTTTGATAATTCTTCTTATACCTCAAATTATTTTAAAACAATGAATGATCACATTAGGCATATAGAGAAAATTCATCTTTGGTGATTCTTCTTATGCCTCAAATTATTTTAAAACAATGAATGATCATATTAGGCATATAGAGAAAATACATCTTTCTATTCTTCTTATGCCTCAAATTATTTTAAAATTCATCTTTGAGAGTAGTAAATCACATTAGGCACCTTTGTAGAATAAAATTATTATGGTGGCACCAGAGAGCAGAGAGGAATTTTCTCTATCTAATATAGCAATAACCCTGACTTCAATTCAATCAAGAACTTTAAAACAGTAAAGAGTAATGACTGTAGCAGCAAATTTGATCCTCTAATTCAGCTCAAACATCAACAAAATTTCCTCATCTCAAGCAGAAAGGAAGTAATAAGAAATCGAAGCAGATAATTTTTTTTCTCTAATGTCATACTTACAAAAGATCAATATTCATTTGGCTGCCATAACTCTGATAAAAATTTATCTCACAAGTGGAGAGGCTGGCAAGAATTAACCAGTGCAAACAAATTTTCCATCCCAATTAATTCTTGTGAATAAGTGAGCAAGGTTTAAACTAAAAAATATAATGCTGAATATTTGCACCTTGCCTTGGGCCGTGGCGGAAAGTGAAGTTTCAACCACAGCCCTTAGTTACCCTGCTTTCCGAAGTTAATGTTATGCGCTTCTAGATCCAATTTAGATACAAAAAAGATAAAGTCTTCAATAGATGGGCTTCCTTACAGCACTCACATATGTATCAATCCACTTTCTTCTAATGTCTTTATCTAGAGAATAGGAAGAATATAGTGGAGTTTTGAAACTTTATAAAACTAACCACTAGCCATAACATATTTTTGTGGTTAAGGGTTATATCCATGATACTAAACCCCTGCACGTCCTGTCCATGCAATATATAGTGCTCCACTTTTTTTATCTTATTTTATTTTGAAAATGAATTGTAAATTCATAAAAATAATTATCCACTACTTATTACCTTCACCTTAAAACATCAAGCCGTAACATTTCATTTTATATGTTTTATCTTCAAAATAATGAGGTAGTATTTTTCTTCCATATTAAAATTAATGAGCAGCTGTAGCCTTGTAGGTCTTTAAATAACTACCCACTACAAATTATTTTTTATTTTTACATTAAAATCATATGTTGGATAACATACAAACCTTTTAAAACCCATATATATATTAGTAGAGGTAATTTAGATGGGATGGGAATATTAAAGTCTTCAAAATTGAAAGTATCATCAAATTGGTTACTAGTTTCATCTTATAAATATGGAAATTTAGATTTGATGCATAATAGTACCATTTTCATGACATTTCCACAATTTAACCTAAACGTCCCCATTTCTAGACTGAACACCCAAACCCAACACAAAAATTAAATCCTTGACCTTGAAAATAATTTTAAAGAGGCCTCTCTATCTACAAACATCTCATGTGCAAGTATGGGAAGAAAAATATTATTTACCACTTTAGAGCTGGACTTCGATTTGCTGCCACTGTGATTTGAAACTGAAGACTTCTCCTTAACTTCCTTCTTTGCTGTACCAGTAACAACTTCAAAAATTGTTGGCAGGTCATTGATCATATTGAAAAGCCGTTTCCTGCATTCAAATGCCAAATCACATGCAAATGGATAAGAAATTTCTAGAAGAATGATTTATATCAAGTGGTTTGCATGAAGTATAAGAGATATATTTTGGGCCAATGCAAGTTCAATGTCATACCAAGATTTTTAAACAAAAAAAAATTCTATGGTGAATAAAAGAACAAGGCACAGATGTTAAATCAGAAGACTACTTCAAAGGAACTAATATCTAAATTATACTCAATATGAGAGTCTAGATTATCCTCCTTGCACCACCCCAGCATCAGCATTACTTAAGACAATATTAAGCATATTCTCATTCTATGCACATTAGGTATTAACATGTTTGCTCTTCAAGGTCAGAACCTCTTCAGTAAAAACAGCAGGAGCCAACAATCATCAACAGTTTATAAGCATAAAACCAACTGAGATAGTAGCAAACAAACTGTTAAATGGGGACAAATGAACATACTAAGAAAGAAGAGAGCTCTTTCTCATCATGGAGAATGGAAAGGAAAAATAGGATGAAACCCTCAATGACCATAAGTAAAATGATGTCATGAATCAAGACAATTGCGATACTAGATCCCAAAATGCTTCCCTGTTTTCAAGCTTCAATAGCCATCTTCAATACAAGTTAAGATAAAATCATGCTTAGAGTATGAAATACCTGTCAGCTTTATCAAACCCAAACCTAGCTCCAAAATAGAAGGCAATGGCAAGTAACCATGCATCACTATGGACAGCAACTAAAGATAACCAGTCTTTTTCTTGCATGCCATCCCTGGCAAAATTAATGCCCAGAACAGGCTCGGGAAGCTCTGGAGGAACTTCTTCGGCAGGTAAATTTACTTCCCACTGCTCACTAGGAAATCCATACAAGCACAAATTCTCCTTTTCTGAAATAAAAATATAAACATAACTGATACAGAAAACATAAAGGAACAAAATAGCTAAAAATGAAAGAAATAGGACTAAGATGGACTTTTTGTTGATTATAGAAGCTACAAAACTAACTTGTCAAAGCATGTAATATAATAAGAAAGAAAGAATAATAATAGTACATATTCACTGACTACAAAGCCCAAAAGTAAAGATTTTAAACCAGAGGCGACTGCCAGGAAACCTTCAATAGACATAGTGAATCTGAAGAGATCTTATAAACTCTTAAAGAGAACCATAGAGAGTACTCTACCATCCAACAACTTCAAAAACTAATTTACAATTTGAAAATGCAAAACTATTGTACACAATGAGTCAATGACTTTAATACCACAAAAACAGTATCACCATATCAGCTGCAACAGCAACAATCAAAGCTTTTTTCCACTAGGTGAGGTCGGCTACATATATCAAAGCGACGCCAACGTGTGTCTTTACTCATTTCTACTTAAATTAGAAATTAATAGAAAAGAAATAAATGGATAGAGGATTAAGGAAATGATAACTAACCAGGATCACATTGGTTGTAAAATTCTTCAACATCTGCAACAGCAAGAACAAGTTAAATAAATAATCAGCATGAACATTATTACAACCTTGTTATATGGAATAGAAATGATGAAAAATAAATAAATCATACAGCTATAAGGATCAAGGGATTATTTTCTTAAGGGGAAAAAAAGGAACAAATATAGACAAGATAATTCTGTTTAGTTTGCCCAACGCCAGCACATAACTGAACAACATCAACATCTGTCATCTATGACTCAAACTCCTCTACAGCATTACTTGAGACTCTAAATATAGAAACATGTAACTCAGATCAAAATTCATACAACTCATTGCCCTTTTCCATATCTTAATTCATCCAGAACAATCACAAACAAAATTTCAAACTCACCCACTGATAATAAATTTTTTAAAGAAAAAAAAAAATCTGAAAAGAGAAAGATATCAAGATTTCTAAATCAGATCTTTTTTCTCCCACTTCAATGCATCAATCATTAAATGCAACAAAATAGAAATTGTAAGCTAACATCACTGGCAGCCTCTAGATCAAGTGCCAAACAAACCAGAGTCAAGCACAACCAAAGGAAAATGATAAGAAAAACAAGATTTACAAGAGAGAAAACAAATATTCTGCAAATTCCTTACAGCAGGAACCCAATTTGAGCCTTTTATGGGCTATACCCAATGTTACAAGGGGGAAGGTTGGCTTGACTGTGTATTAGTAAACTGCTTTGGAAACAACTGAAAAGCACAAGCCATCAGGCATCATCAATATCAGTTACATCCACATAGCATTTTATGGATACAATTTGGAAGTCAAATCTGTCAATTGGAGCTAGAAATAAAAGCCAAAAAACTATGAAAAAAGACCTCCTGCTCCTGCATATTGCATGTAGTAGCAAAAATCATAACCCAACTATTTTATTTTACTATGATTATGCAAAACTTTGATCTAACAATAGCATTAAACTCAGAATTTGAAACGTCCTGTTCCAGGAATTAGAGTGAGAGACAGACAAACAAGCAATGTTCTGCAACTTCATATTAGCAGGAACCAATTTTCTAATCAAACAATAATTGTAGTCAATAACTAGTTAGATTGTTCCAGCTCCAAATTGAGCCTTCCACCAGCTATACCCAATTCCACATCTGTCTATCTAACAAGAGAGAATGTATGACTTAACTGTGATGGATTGGAAACAACTAATAAAAAGCATGATTCCATCAGGTATTGTTAACATCATATACAACCACATAACAATTTCATTGATATGAATTGATGATTTGAAAGAAATTTATCTAGAGGAGCTAGAAGGTAAAACCCAAGCAAAATACAAAAAAAAAAATCCAACTGAAATGTCTAGCATAGTAGCAAAAAGCTACCATTAGTAAATATTTTGAGCAACTCCCATTTTTATCTGAAAGACTGAAACTAAAGTAATAGCAGACCATAACCAAACAGAATTGAAGCTGGAAAGGAGCAAAAGGAAAACTATAAATAATAAAATATTAAGGGGGAAAATGGTTTTCTGTTTTTCTTACACTGCTGAATAACAAGGATAATGTACAATTGAAAACATAGGAGATAGGACAATCTTCTCAACAACAAACACCGAATTCTCCCCCCAAAATATTCTCCAGAGGACCCTAATGCCTCTGCTCAAATTTACCCATTGAGAAAATAAAACTAGCGAAAAACAAGTAAAACCCTACTATTTCGCAACGAAAGTACAAAACTCCGGACCAAACGGCATCAACCACAGAATTCAAAACTCCCCGTTCCCGTTTCTTTTTCTGGGAATTCCTGGGAACCAAACTCAAAAGACCATATCAATGGCTTCAAAAATATAAAAAAACAAAAGCAAACATAAAAGGCAAAAAAAAAAAAAAAAATGAAGTGCGAGAAGGATGTACCCGTCGTGAGGGCTTTAATCAGCCCAGCTCTTCGGCCCTTGAAATCCCTAAAAACTTCTTCAACAGTGCGAGGATTATACTGCGTTCGCGCGTCCATTGCCTCCTCCTCCTCCTACCTCTCTCTCTCTCTCCCAATCTTGAGTGTATCAAAAAGCAAAATTCGAAGCAATGACTATATCTCTCTGCACAAAATAGAGTATATAGTGAAAATAAAGGTGCCTCAGCGAGAAAAGTTTGAAGAGAATTTCAGGGTCTTCACAAGGTGGTGGCTTCGCTCATGCGAAATTGAGAAAAAACTCAGAGACTCAAGGGGTGGGGAATTTGAACGAGGCTTTTTTTTTTTTCTTTAAAAAATTATTATTATTATTATTATTTCAGAAGTAAAACGAGGAATTTCTTCTTTTTCCTCTTTGAGCCAAAACAAAATATAACCTAATTTTTGTCAATTATATTTTTAAAGTTTGATAACAGTTAATTGTACTCTAATTTTTATTTTTTGAACAATATTAATATATTACTGTTTTCATTACTATAGTCTAAAACTCTAAATAAATAATGATAGATATCTTACACATGACAAATAAATTATATTAAATTTCAAAAAAAAAATTACATTATAAGTTTATAACCTCTTCTTCAATTTTAAAAAATTCAGTTTAATTTTTGTGATTTTCTTATTGTTGTAGTACTATTTTTTTCACGATTTACCCCACCTTCTTCTCTTAAATTTTAAATTAACCTTCAAGTCTTTACCTACGTAACTTTTTCCTACCATTTTAAACATGTTTAAATTACTCTAAAACTCCTAAAGTATTCCATAATTTCAAAACTATATTTTAAGAGTTGATATATTTCGATTTGTGCAAATGACATGTTATTCACGCTATGATTAGAGGCTGAGCTTAAAGTCTTTTGGATTCTTCATGCCGTGGACAAAGGTGGCACTATTATCACCGTCAACCTACCAAAATTAAGCCTCCTTCTTCCTCTTCACAACCTTCTCCTTCCAAATTAGTTCAACCATACCAAAGACGACGTCTTCCCTCTATCTTGTCGCTATCGCGCAACATGTCATTCGCAACAAAAGAATAAACAGCGGCGAAAATTTGAAATCGTGAAATTATGGAACTTTTAGGTGATTTTAGAGTAATTTAAATGTGTTTAAAATGGTAAGAAAGAGTTGTTAATATCTGTAAGTGTTTGAAGAAAGCTAATTTATAAATTCTGAAGAGAAAATGGGGCTAAACTGTGAAAAAAAAAAAGTGGTACTGCATTGGTAAGAAAATCGTAAAAACTAAATTAAATTTTTTAAGTTAAAGAAGGATGAAAATGTAAATTTTTTAGATAGTATTAATGAAAATAATAATATTATTTAAAAAAAATAAAAGATTAAAGGTACAATTTATCGCAATTAAAATTTAGAACATAATTAAGAGAAACCTCAAAATTTGGAGCATCATAGTAATTTTGCCAATTATTAAGACACGTGCCGGCGTGAGGGGGACTATGATTTTCTACGGTCGGAAATATTCCATGCTCGGTGCTCTCTGCTCTGTATATAAAATGGATTTTGTATTTCTGTATTAGTATTTTTTTTCTAGTCCATATTGTAAAAGTATTTTTATTTTTTTATAACAAAAGTATTTTTATTTTAGTTAAATTAAAACTAGATAATAAATGTTAGCACTTGCAAGTTGCAACGTGTTATGGATTAATAAAAATTGATTAAAACTTTTTTTATTATATTTTAAACAGGGTTAATTATTTTCTATAATTTTACTTTAGTTTTCAATTGATTTCTTATAGTTTAATTTTTTAGTTAATCCTTATTAATTAAAAAAAATTTAATGCCATGTTAATTTGTAACATAACTTTCCATTAAAAAAATTGCAACATAACTAATATATACTGCATTATAAATAAGTATAATTTATGCTGAAAAGAATGGACGGGATATGCCTTTATTCTGGCTTGGTGTCCTTAAGCCATCAAAACGTTTATTTTTTCATTAATTAAATTTATTAAATTATAGTTTTATAATGTTGGATTCTTTGATTTTATTATATTTCTTATAGATTGCGTAAACTTGTACTAATAATTATGGTTTTATAATGATACATTGTAATTTTAATTTTAATTTATGGTTAGAAATATCTGTTTTTAAGGTTAAAATTTAATAAAAAAATTATCTCATTTTTTAAAATAATTAAATCTTTTACAAAATACTTACCAAATAGATTACAGACAATTTCGATCCGTTCAATTGGTCTCAAAAGGACTAAATAAATTAGATGGCTTTAATCGGTTAGATTGATCAAAAGGATAAAACCAAATCGAACCTACCGATTGTTCATTCTTACTCTAAGGCCTTGTTCGCTTCAAAGAAAGAAACCAGGAAAGGAAAAATAAAAGTTGGTGGGGCCTTGTGTCAGACTTTTTTAAAAAATAAAAATAAAATAAAATACAAAATGTCTATTATACCCTTTGATTTGACACAATCTTAACCTTTTTTTTTATTATTTTAATATAAGGGATAAAGTGGTAATTTTAATATATTCTCATTCCATTTATATTCTAAATTTTTACTACCAAACACACCAAACCCATTCCCTTTTCATCTCCCTCTCCCTTTTCATTTCCCTTTCCCTTTTCCTTTCTACTAAGCAAACGTGTCCACTTTCATGATCTAAATTGAGCTTAGACCCTTGGTGTTACCCCCCTTGCTTAAGAGCTTCCTCTGGTATATATGGGGGAATTTGATTCTGACACGTCAGTAATGATTCATTTATTTAGGACTCATAAAAAATAATGAATAATAATTGAAATATTGGAAATAAAAAACAATTGATCTTAACTAATTTAATTTAAATGGTTTGAGTTATGAAAAAAATTTAGTTCCTCCAAGAACTCAATAATAAGCTTTATTTATACTTTTTTTTATCAACAATTGATCATGTAAAATTTAATATTTTATATTTTCTCTACTCATGATTGGTTATATAAATATTTTTTTATTCATACTAAAAAACTTCACTACACAGAAGTTCACTTAAATTTAGTTCATAAATTATATATATTTAATATGATCACAACAAAAATTAAACACGGCATAAATAAAAAATTTGAAAAATATAAAGACTTAATTATGCAATTTTAAATTATAAAAACTCAATTAAAAATTAAATGGAATTATAAGGACCACACAAACTTCTGTTAATTTGCACTTTTTTATTATCCTGTGACTTCAATCTTTAGCCAAAAGATAAAATATTTAATTCTTCACATACTCTTTTTATTCCCCTTCACAAGAATAATTAAATGAAATAGAGTTCAGATAAATTTATTTAAAAAAAAAAAACTTTGAGTAGAATTTTTGCTTGACTTTTTTAGTGGTTGGGAGAAGGAGCCACGTGGCAGATAGAATATGAATCTTAGCACATAAAATATTCTGGTCTTGGAAGCAACCCCTATTAATCCATATTCTGATTAATATTTTCCACATTATCTCCCAAATCTTCCTACAACAAAAACATTTATCAAACTCTTTCTAATACTAAATTTTAATATCACTATCATTCATAATTTAAAATTAAATACACAATTTTTAGTCAAATATAAATTAAATTATGCAATACTATATAAATAACAGAAACTCTACCAATTGCTCAAAGAGTATTTAAAAAGAAAAAAGAACTCAATATAGGCTAAAGTAATATTTTACTCCTCAATGTTTGCATGAAGTTTAATGTTGGTCCTCAATGTTTCTAAAATTTAATGTTGGCTTCAAAGTTTTTTTCTTTTTGTTGATTTTGGTCCTCGAGTGTAACACCGATTAACTTTTGCCGTTAAATGATGTCGTGGCATGTTTATGTGGCACACCCTCTCTCCTACGTGTCATATTTTAATGACTTGGCATGACACATCATTGCTACGTCACCCCAAATGATTATGATAATGATGATGATGATGAAGGAGAGATGATGATGTGGCAATTTGGGGTGATGTGGCAGTGATGTGTCATGCCAAGTCATTAAAATATGACACTTAGGAGAGAGGGTGTGTCACATAAACATGCCACAACATCATTTAACAGCAAAAGTTAACCAGTGTTATGCTTGAGGACCAAAATCAACAAAAAAAAAACTTTGAGGACCAACATTAAATTTTTGAAACATTGAGGATCAATATTAAATTTCATGCAAACATTGAGGACCAAAATAATACTTTAGCCTAAATTTAAGCTCCAACATTTAAGAAGATTTTCAGTTCAACAAGAAAACTAACATTTTTTACAAACTCATAAATTTTCTTAACCTGCTTTGCTTATAACAAAACAGCCAAGCAAATGTATTTAGCATTACATAGAAAGTAGAAACTATCAAGCCCCTCACACTCTGTAGGTTTCAGCATAAATATGAAAATTTCTTAGATAGATTCATCCTACCAAGGCTAAATAGTACATTTATACTAATACCAGATAATCATATCAACACAACTTTTTACCACACCTACTTCAGTACACGAGGCTCTGACCAGACAGGTTGTTTCCAGTATTTGAACCTGTGACCTGGTGGCAACACCCTCACTTGTGACATGCTTATATGTCTTATTTATTATATAGTAGTTTATTTATCTCATATATTGAGTTTACATAAATTTCCCCATAATACATACATACATAATATAAATGAGCCAAGGATGACTTCCCCAGGGAGAACAAGCAGTCATATTTTTCCAACAGTAGAATGAACGCTGAAGGATGATAATAACTGCTATCAATGGTATGATCTCCCTTTAAAATCTGTCACATGAAGACAGATAAACGGTGCTGATGATGATGATTCTCATGACCACCCATATCACCTGAGTAACCTTGCATGTTGCTTCCGAAGAACCTGAAATCGGACTCCTGTTGCTGGTGGAACATGTCGTCGCTGTTCGAGGCACTCGTGACATCGGAACACGTCGTGGTGGAAGCACCATCTCTGCAGGTCTTTGACATATTACCACTCTGATGGTTCATCCGGGGGTAGCCGGAAACATCTAGGCAGCGTTGGCCGGATGAAGTGGACCGCGATTCTTGGTGCGTTGTTCTGGTGTTGAGGAAGCGGCCACCGGAACCTCGGACCCTCTTCAAGGCATGTAGATGCCGGGACTCATGAAGATATGGCTGCAGAAGAATTATAATCTGAGTGTGCTTGAAAGGACTAAACTTCTATATGGTTTCTTAGATTTTTGCTATCTGATTCTCCAATCAAAATAAAGCACATGGAAAATTTTTTTAAAAAGAACCAATCATGAGAGGGACAAGTTGTATATACCATACATGTGTGAGTTTCTGATTGGAGAATCTGATGGGAAACACAAAATAGTGCACCCAAGTATTTTCCAAATGACAAAGAGGCACTTACTTTCCGAGTTTTGTCGATCTTGTTCTGTGCTTTAAGTTTTTCACGATACTTTCTTCGCCTCAAAATAGCATGATACTGTTTTGCATTCACAAATATGGGTTCTTCTGTTAGGTCAAGTGGGAGCGGAACTCGAAGAGGAGCCATTCCCACAAGTTGAGCATGAGCATGATGAATCTGGTGACATTCAAATAGCATATAGTTCAGAATTCTTTGGTGGTATACCAAACTCATCTTGGTGCTCTAAGCTATGTTTGATGACTTTATAGATTTTTATTAGTTCATTAATCAATTTAGAGAAACAAAGAGAATCCAAAGAGTTGAAGCATCAAAATGAACAACCCTATTACAGATAGATTGCCCCCACCTAGTTTTTCATCACCTAAAGGGAAAGTCAACGAGAATAAGCACCCTTTCTTGTACAGATTAATGCAAAACTTTATGTTAGAGGTTTATGATTAAGAAAATAATGGGTCAATGATAGAATAGAAGCAACATCCCCACCATAAAGAATTATTTACTGATTAGGTAAAGCAAAGAGAGAATAAGAACAAAGGAGATGCAAAGGGAATACTAAATTACTACTATTATATGGGAAGATACTTTATAGACCTTACTTTATAAACACTGAGAATCTGTGAGGCTGGACAAATGTATGAAGCACAACAACAAAAACAAAACCTTTTATCAATAGGTGGGGTCAACTAAATGAATCAATATGGTTAGATTGTTTACAGTAAGACGCGTCCTAATAGTTTCTCCTATTGTTTTCTTTAGTGTCCCTCAACCTTATAGTTATTGGACTATCTTTCATCTGATAATTATATGAAGTACAATATAACAAACAAAGCCTTTTTCTCACTAGGTGGGAACGGCTATAAGGATCAAATAAATTATGTTAATGTGTTCTATCTTTACTCAATTCTATTTTGGTCAACTCTTCATAAAGGAGCTTCTAATGGTCTTCTCTATGCACAACCAAGTCACCTAAGGCACGTTTTCACCAACTTTTTTTTTGATAGGTATTATCCCGAATTTCTATCATTCCTAATCCCATCTTTTCTAGTTATCGCCCAAATGTTGAATTATATGAAGTATAATAAATCTAAAAAAAAAATTATTATGCATGGAGGACAGGTAGAAAAATTGGCAGGGCTGTAATAAAAAATGAAATACAGAGGATATGGACGGTTGAATGATCCTTTTGAAGAAGCACATAAACAGCTATCAGATTCAGTCATTACAGAATTGACACTGAAAATATCTATTGGGAAGTTTCATGCACACAGGCTTTGCTCAGAATTTATTGCATTTATGAAGGAAGTTATATGTTCTAGCTGGCATGATTTTTTTTTTTTTTCACAAGTAGGCCACTCTCAACAAAATCATAAAAAAAAGGTAATATCCTGACAAGATAACCTAATTTATATCTATAACAACAAACAAAGCCTTTTCCCGCTAGATAGACTTGGCTACATGGATTAAGCGACGTCTAACATGTTCTGGCTTGGTTCATTTCTATGGTTAAATTAACTATAATTAAATCCATCCTAATAGTTTTTCTTATTGGTTTGTTTTTGTCTCCTCTTAACATTAGCTATTAAACTATCTTCCATAAGGTCAACTCTAATCTAATTTATATTTCATTCAGATACTAATTAAAAAGAAAAGATTACTCTATATCATACCTTAGACTGTTGTGGTCCATATGCAGTAGTTAGAAGGCCACCAAAGTATGACTTGGCGTCACAGAGCGCAATATGAGCCTGAAATGATGATTATTAAAGAAACATATATGCATCAACCTTCAATCCACATAACACAAGGATGTATCTACTTACAATTGATTGAGTAGGATCCAGTTGTGGAGAGGGAAAGGCAAAATCCGGTCTCCCCACAGATGAACTGACGAGACCTCCCATGGACTTTCCCTCGGTTCTGCTATATGTTGAATGAGCAGTAGAATTGCTAAACTGGATAGAAAAAGGACCTAGATACCAAAGCAGGACAAAAACCGATTAAATTAATCACGAAATAACAAACCCGCGCATTTGAACAGAGTCTTCTGATACTAGCTAAGCCATATAAGACCATCTTTCGGAAGAAAAGCATGATATATAATATAGATGTAATTACTATTCGAAGTTGTGCATTAACTTATTTCCTTTCTTTTAGTATATATCATTCTTTAGCAACTTCAACATAGAAAAGATATACACTAATAGCAGGAAAATAAAAAAGAAAATCAGCTGGTAAGTATGAAAATTGGGAATTATAAATATAGACAGTGTTTCGATCCAAATACCCGATTTTGTTGAACCCATTTCAGGATAAGATTGATCAGTCGATTGGCTTGAAGATGAATCCTGGTCTTGAAACTGAAAACTTAATGTCTTAGTATTATGACATGGTTGTGTTGGAACTCCCATTTTCAAGCTCAAACTGTTGGACACGGGTGATTGTTGGACATCGAACTCAGAAAAAGTTGCGCACGATGAGCATCCAAGAAAATTGGGGGATGTTGAATGGGCAGAATATAGACCAAAGTCTTTCTTGCATGAGCACTTCATTGTATTCCACTATGGCTCAACCGTTACCTGTTAAAATTAAGATAGAAAACCTGGATTTTGCTTTTTGTTGTTGCAGTTATTAATAGCAGCCGAAAATTGAAAAGCCTAAACTAATTGAATAAACTAGAAATAAGCAAGAAAACTATATGCACAACAAGTTCAGGTAGCCCAAAAGAGACCTAGTGTAGTTGTGCATGTGCATTTGCATATGAAAAACCATGTTCATTATGAGATACTTTTCGGAGAAAGAATAGAAACAGCTGTCTCCATTTCTCTGACTGGGAAACAAAGAAATCAGAACAATATGAAGAATTGTATGTAGAAGCTCCTATGAGGACCTCATAAAATGATGACATCTGAATTGCCTAACAGAATGAAAACAAAAGGCATTGTTTTAAGCAAGTGCAATGAAATATTGATCTACTAAACTAAGAAACACCAGCTTCTCACTCTAAATAACAATCAAATGTCCAAATGAAGCAAAGATAAGGAAAATGTTTCAACAGGCATATTTAACTACTCAATTTTTTTTTTTTTGTTCTTTTTCCTTTTTCTTTGTCTCTTGGCCTCTGACTAATCTGACTCGAGCCATAACAGGTGTAGAGCAGGGGCTCTTCCGTACACAAACTTGCTTAAAGGGAATGGAGTACCATCAACTTTCGGTGTTTTATTTTTCCCTAATCATCTTCTCTGGACTTTTCCATTATGAACTTTGTCACTGTCACAGCTTCACTAATGACCCAAAACTACTAACTACTAAGGTAGGCCAATAATAAAATTGAGAACAAAATTATAGTATCAGAAATAAAATTCAGATTATCATGCATATGAATGGTTCAAGAAAACAAAAATAAAATCCCCCAAAGAGACACCACACCTCAAATAGGAAAGAGAAAAGAAAACAAAAATTCAAGGAAAAGGATTACCACCTTCATGCTTTAACACCATAAAAGCCCACACCCAAAACGGAAAACTTTTCATAAATGGCTAACACCCAGAATATTCAAAAAAATTAAGAAACAATATTACTTCTCAGAATAGCAATTTTCTACGGCCATCACCAAATAAACGTCTTACCCATTATAAGACAACCCACTAGCTATGATCATCTCCATCATCTTAAGCTCCAAATGCCACCTTTTCTCTAGATTCACCACATCATCGATCATAAATAAAAGTCGGAGGAAAAAGATTAAGAAGAAAGAAAAAGGGAAAGAAAACAAAAGAGAAGTAAAGGAAAAAAGAAGAAGAAGACCCAGAAAATTAAAACAAGAAGAGAGAAAAAAAATTGGGGAAATGGGATTTGGTATTAACTAGAAACTGTGCATGTCTTCTTCTTCTTATTCTAAAGCTTAAAAGAAACTCACAGTGATAGTATGAATGATAGTCCTTCTTGTTTTGGTCTCTTGGCTTTGATGCTAAGTATTGAAGAATTGAAGAGTGAGGAAGAGATGTCTCCTAAAACGATGGACTCTGCGCCATTAACACACCAAGTGTGCAGCTCTCATCACCCCACATCTACACCTTCCTACCTTTTTCATTTTACTTTTTTTTTTTTGAAAAAATTCCATTAACAAGAAGAAAAAGCGAATGAATACTGGAATCCATTTCTGTAGAAAGGAAAAACAAAAGTAATTTTTTGTTGGTAAAAAAGAAAAGTTTTGAAAAGATGTGATTTTTTTTTTAATTTAGTGTTTATAAAATTTTATGTTAATTATATGAAGGTCGTTAAGGTTTTCTTCCATTAATTGAAAGAGAATAATATATTTTTAAAAATTAAATTTAATATTTAATTATTAAATCAAGACTAAATATATCGAATTAAAATTTTAATTTAATCTTGAAATATTAATAAAAGTTTCTCTTTTTGAAAAATAAAATCACTTTTCTGTAGTGTTTGTGTGATGTGTCATGATATTTGTCGTTTTGTGAGTGCGTTGAATTGTATATTTTTTTATAAAAAAAAAAAAAATTGGGAAATGCTTACATTACACTCGCGTGGTATATACTGTAGACTGTATAGTACTGTGTTTGTCTTAGATACCTTCGAGACGGCTCTAAGGATTATGCTTCTTCCTTCACGCGCTTTCTAGGAGCGTGTTGTTAATTTCGGATGGATTCTTCTTGTAGTGCTTATCATATCATCATCATCAGTTTAATGTTTTTAATTCTTGATTATCTTATCTTAATAATTAAAAATTTGAATGACATAATAAAATGTTGGAAATGGAATTCACATTTTCTTTAATAAAATATTTTTTCATAAGATGAAATCCTAAATTAATTAAATACAAATATCAATAATCCTATATTCACCCCACTTAAAATTGTCACAAGAATGAATATGTCTTTTATAATTTTAAATTCTGTAAATTACTCAAGTAATTATATTTATTTTTTTGTGAAAATTAAATATAATGTTAATTAAAATTATTTTTTATTTTCGTCACTAAAATTAATATTGTATATTGTATATGGTCGTTTTAAAACAATAAATTATTTAATTATTATATTAAAATTTCAAGTATAAATTTAAGAGTAAATTACAAACACCTAACAGATTTGAATACATAGACTTCTCTTGACACATCAAAATACCATACGCTTTGGTCCAAGTAACATTTTCTCTTGAAGTTTTCATCAAAATGGATTTCAACTCAATTTTTTTAAAATTTACTCTCTTGAGTTGTTGGATTTGGAAGAGACTCGTTAAAAACTCGATCATTTAAACAAATTGAGTTAAAAATTCAAAAAAAATAATCCATTTTGATGCAAACTTCAAAAGAAAAATGTTATTTAAACCAAAATGTAGGATATTTTGATGTGTTATGGGAGATCAGTGTAATATTTTAAATAAGAGAGGGGGTTTGTGCAATATTTAAATCTGTCAAAGGAAAACATTTAATTATATTTACTAGTATATTAAAAATAAAATTATAATTTTATTTTACACAAAGAAAAATCTTCAATGAAATAAAAGTGGTCAATATAAATTGTAAAATTATAGCAATAATAAAGTGTAATTTACTCTTAGTCCCTAAAAGATATAAACACTAAATTTAATTCATGAAATATATAATTTATTTTAATTTAATCTCTGAGCAATCTTTATTAACATAATAGATGAAAAATATTTTCAAGCACTTAATCAAAAATTGTATCTTTTAAAGATTAAATTTGATATTTTCATAAAATAAATTATATCTTTTATGACCAAATGATAATTGACTTCTCTTTTTTTTTTAGGAAAAAAATTTAAGTGGAGTAAGCACCGATATTCTACCAGGGTCAGAGAATACCTCTCAACCTCTTTGAGAGTTTACGAAAGGATTTACATATCACTCATTAATAAGACTCTCACATCAATCATAAAATTCAATCCCTCACTCTTATAGAATAAAAGCCTGAACACCAATAGTGACACTTCTCATTGTTAATTCACTTCTTTTTATTAAAAAGAAAACTTTGCCTTTCATATAGAAGAACAAAGCCAGCGAAGCATCCTCTTGTATACAACATGGATAATCATTGTATTTTATTATTATTAGTGTTTTCCCTATAAATAAGACATGATTCAATTTGTAGACCAAGAAGTCTAATTAACAAAAAAACAAAAAGGTAAACAACAACAGTAAAAACATGCAGCTTCATATTTTGATGATATATAATTGATGAAATGTGTAGCATTTGGGATATTCTTGATTTCTTCCTTCTAAAGCCATTTTTTGTGTTATTTAAAGGGTTGATCTTAAGAAAGATTAAATGCTTTGTTAAATATTTAAATTTAGAGTAAATTACACTGCACTCCTCTCTAGTTTGCAAAATCACACTGCCCTCCTTTGAGAGATCAAAAGTCATTACACTTTTGATCCAAAACACCATTCTCCCATTAAGAAAAAGGTCTAAAAATTCAATATAATATATATTAATGACTAATAAATATTCATGACTAAATTGACCCTCACACAAGATAAAAAATATTTAAAGTTATGCTTTATCGAAATTTATAAAACTGAATCTTTACCAAAAAAATTTTATAAAATTGAATTCTAGAACACCTATCAATATTTTTTTTTTATATTTTACTATATTAATATATATATATATATTAAACTTAATTGTTGAAAATTAAGTAAAATAATAGATATTTTATATTACATTACACTATTAATATAAAAAACTGTAAACTATTTTAAGTTACAGATTTTTTTTAGAATTTTATTTTGTAAACAATAATAATTATTCTAAATACTAATAAAATAATAAAAGACAATAAAAAAATGAAACAATGTTATTATAAGAGGATGAAAGTATTTATAAGTGACATTTTATAGAATTTCATTCTTTTATGAGGAGTAATTTAGTCATGAATATTTATTGTATTGGAAGTTAAAAAAATATGACATTTTAGACTTTTTTTTTATTGGAGAATGGTATTTTGGATCAAAGTGTAATGACTTTTGATCTCTCAAGGGAGTGCAGTGTAATTTTACAAACTAGAGGGAAGGGCAGTGTAATTTCAACATCTCTCAAGAGAGGACAGTGTAATTTACTCTTAAATTTATAGTTTGTCAATTTTTTGAAATACTATATATATATATATATATATTGTAATAATATTTTTTTGGTCAAGTTATTCAATTTTCTCTTTAATAATCTATATTTGATTAGATTTAGAAAAGGAATAGTAAAACATGATTTTAATAACTTTTTATGTATGGATGTCAATTAGCTCACTCTAAAATTTGATCTTTTTAATACAAATTTATTTTTCTCAAATATAATGACATTGACATGATCGATAATATACTATATAATATAATCTTTCAATTATTTAATAAGCAAATAATAAAAAATATTAATAATAAAATCAAACTTTTAGAAAGTCAAATAATAAAGAAAAGAAGACATATTCATTATTGACAAAAATAAAATTAAAAATAAATAAATATAATTTTTATAATTAAATAATATATTTTATGGAACAATAAACATAACTTAGTCAAACTTTAATTTACTCTATTAATTATAATTAATACATTAATATTGGTTTTGGTTTCTGCAACCTTCCTCTTTACACCACATTTATCAAAGAAAACACAAGCAATTAATACTAAAATAATGTCCTATGATGTACTATATTAATACTAGAAAACCCCACTTTACCAAACACTTAAAATATTACAATGGCTAAAGGTCTATTTTGGTCCTTAATGTTTGCATGAAGTTTAATGTTGGTCCTTAATGTTTCAAAAGTTTAATGTTGGTCCTCAATGTTTTTTTGGGTCGATTTTGGTCCTCGAACGTAACACCCTTAACTTTTTGCCGTTAAATGATGACGTGACATGCTTATATGGCACACCCTCTATTTTACATGTCATATTTTAATGACGTGGCATGACACATTACTGTCACGTCACCTAGATTGCCACATCATCATCTTCTCTCCTTCATCAGCATCATTATCATCATCATCATCTGGGGTGACGTGGCAGTGATGTGTCATGCTACGTCATTAAAATATAACATGTAGGAGAGAGGGTGTGCCATATAAGCATGCCTCGTCATCATTTAACGGCAAAAAGTTAACGGTGTTACGTTCGAGGATCAAAATTGACAAAAAAAAATATTGAGGACCAACATTAAATTTCATGTAAACAAGACCAAAATAATATTTTAGGCTATTACAATAAGTACTATTTTGGATCAAACCAAGTAGGATAGAAAGTTTGGCATGCTCATGAAGAAAAGAAAACAAAAAAGAAAAAGAAGAAGACAAAATGAGGGCCCCCAGAGTTGGTAGCTAATCATCATATCCTATTTTACATACAATACATGAGTTTTGGTAATAATAATTAAGGATTATGATAGGATTATAGGATATTATGTATTTTTTTTTTAAAAGTCCACCAATTAATTTTTTAATCTTATTTTCTAGAATGTGGTTATCCACTTATCCTATTTACTTTTACATAACAACTATTTCGGATATTTTTTTTAAAACCTCGTACATCACACAAACAAGATGTCAATGGCTGATTTCTAATGAAATGCAACTAGATTAATGCAATTTTTGTTTATTTGTTGATCAAGAGAATGTCACTCTCTACATTGAATTATCAATCATAACCCTTTTTTAGAGTTGTGATTTCTTTCAAAATTTTCTTTTAATAATATACTTTTTTTTAACAACAAAAACTTTATTTTGATCCCTAACGTTTAACATTTTTTTTTCAATTTGATTTCTAATATTGTTTTAGTTTTAATTTAGTTCTTCATGTTTGCGATTAGTAACAATTTAGTCCCTCTATTATTTAAGTTGGATAATAGAAAAGTTTTAATATTTGGATAATAGAGGGACCAAATTGATACCAATTACAAACGTGAATGACCAAATTGAAATTGAGCAAACATTATGAACCAAATTAGTATCAATTACAAATGTGAATGATCAAATTGAAACTCAATAAACATTGATGATCAATTTGAGAAAAGTATTGAACGTTAGGAATCAAAATGAAAATTTTGTCCTTTTCTAAGAGAATATTTACTATAATTTGTGATTAGGGACAAATTAGGAGGTGTTAGTGATAAGCGTGAGGAAGAATCTAGAATATAACAAAATAAATCCAAAAAAGCAAATACAACATTGGTGTTTTATTTCACATGGATTTGGATTTATGTTCCAAGGAAACAAAGAGTGGTGTGTCAGATGACAACCACACATTTATATTTTTAATTTTTATATTCAATACTTATTGGATCCAGACCGGTCATTGACCCGGTGAAAGGCTCGGGTCATTGGGTCATTGGTCCAACCGTTGGGTCACTGGTCCAACCGGTTGGCCCGGTAAAATGTGTATATATATATTGAAATATATTAATGCATAAGTTCATACTTAAAATTTTTTTTAAAAAAAATAACCATCGTATTTTATGATTAGTCGAATCCATTCAAGCAACCAAATACATTCATACTTGAGATTGTAACAAAACTAAATAGCCACACTTCACACTAATACATAGAAATTAAATCAGACAATTATCATAATTTATAAATAAATTTTTGTCTCTAGTTGATTAAAAGGGATACCAAAAGTATTAACTAATGATCTATGGTCTTCAACTAGTGGTCTATCGGCTTCAATGTCATTCTACTCTTCTTCCTCCTCCTCCTCATCAACTAGCTCATCCAAATTTAGTTATGTAATAAATAAATAATATTAGGATTACGCTAAATGCATATTGTTGTATCTTTTAAATTAAGAATTCTAACTTGAAAAATTTATTATTAATTAAAAGGATCATAAAATAGGTATTACATTCACATTATTGCAATAATGCAGTTGATACAAATATCTGAGTATCCCAATATACTTGGGTCTCCAACAAATTCTGCAATTTGCTTAAGCGGCACATTGATCAGTTTATTAGTACATCCCTAATAACACTACTTTCTCTGTCCAAATCAATGTCAATAAGGCTCCCAGAAATCCCTTTGTGTTTACCGTATAATACATGAACTGACCCTAAACTTAAACGACTGTATTTGAGGCAAAAAAATTTTTTTTTAAAAAAAATGCACCGGGTCCCGAGTTGTATCGGGTCACCGGGTCTCAATGACCCGCCCGGGTCAACTCGAGTCACTACCGGATCAATATAATTCCGGTCATTTCCAATGATCCGGACCGATTTTGGCTCCGGGTCAACGGTCCACCGATTCGACTATCCGAATCGGTCCGGATTTCAATACTATGCTCAATACATACAAAATACAAAGAAGGAATAATGAAGTAGAATAAATTTGTTCTTTTGTACGTTTATAATGCATATGAAAAAACTAAATTTGCTATGTTTGATAAGTTAAAACCAACTCGAAGTATAAAATTACAATACTCTAAATTGGAGGAAATTATTATTTTGATACTTAAAAGATTTTACTTATATTAATCTTTGAATAATGTAAAATATCAAATTTAATTTTTAAAGTATTTTAATTGTTTCAATTTAGTTAATGAATCATGAAAGTATTAAAATTAATTCACGTGAAATACTATGTATCACAATTTTGTCTTTAAAAAAGTGCAAATATAAAATAAAGGGACGAAATTGAAATTGAAAGTATTTTTAACGATTAAATTTAATATTTTTATAATTTAAGGACTAATTATGATAAAAAAATTTTAGAAACTAAATTTAATATCTTTCATAATTTAAGGAAGGCAAAAGTACATTTTCTGTCCCCAACGTTTTGGGGTCCTGTCACTTTTGCCCCTAACGTATTTTTGCTGTCAATTGTACCCTTAACGTTTTGTGTTTCTCCCAGGCTTTTGGCTAACATCGTCAATTTTTGAACGGTTTTTTTATGACGTGACATCCTATGTGGCCAACAATTCTGACTAAACTTAATTTTTTCCACATCAGCAGTCAATAGTACTGAGTTTTTGAGGTTCATTTTACTGATGTAATGAAAAATTTTGGTGTACTAGATTTACTGATGTACTGAGTTTTTGGGGTCCATTGTATTCCTAAAATATATTGCTTATGTAAAAAAAATTAGAACTATTGATCATATAGGATGTCACATCATAAAAAACCGTCCAAAAATTAATGATATTAACCAAAAGTCTAATATTGAGAAAATACAAAATATTAAGAGTACAAAAAATGTTAAAAGACAAAAGTGAAAGAACCATGGGAGAGTACGTTGCTAAGAACAAGATTGTGTATGTGAGAGATATGGATGAGAGGATATGACCAATTCTAGTGGGCCACACCCTCCTCTTTATGGCTGGCCTCTACAACATTGCAGCAACGAAATCAAAAGTCAAAACAACAATGAAGAGAAAGTGTGAAGAGGTGACGAACTAAAGAGCAATTCTACGGGAGAATTTATATAAAGATATTTATTTATATATATATATTTTATTAATCATGTAAATCCTTAAATATAAAAAGTGAAGAATTAGATAGAATGTTATGGAGGGCTAGGATTTACTCCGTACTGTATGGAACAAATCCTAACCCTCCACGCTCTACAATACATACATGATAGGAATGGTAGAAAAAAAAAATAGAATGGAAATACACTCACTCTTCTGCCAAAAGCCCAAAAGGACTAAAAAACAGAGTAGATGGAATATAATCTGTGATGCATCATATTTCACAGCCAAGGAGGAATTGTCCACTTATGTATCCATCCATGTGAGAATCATTTAAAGGAGGAAAATATAACTTTCACATAAGAACCTTATAAATTATAATAGGAAAGTGAGGATGATTCTTATGAGGATAATTGTTCCTTTTGTTTTTGTTTTTTCTTATGCAAAAGATAACTTTTTTGAGTTATTCAAAGAGATATTCAAGATTAGCATCTGAATCAGCAAATTTGCTCAATCATGTTCATCTGGATTGGCCTCATCTAGAATTGGATCCAATGAAGTTAGAATTTGATAAAGTTTATGAAGTTATCTATATGTAGGTATAAAATGTATTTTTATTAATATTTAGACTTTAGACCAATCAAAAGTTAATATTTAAACAATTTCATGAATTTTATTCAATTCTAACTTCATGAAATCCAAATCCGGCCTCATCCTTGGACATGCTTTTCACATTTTCGACAGATGAAGCACTTGAAAATTTTTCCTTTTCCTTTTTGATTTTTCCTGGCTAAACTCCATTGTAGGAATCCTAGTCTAAGTTTCTATCTTGTTTTAGTTGAGATAAGAGGATTCCTATTTAAGGTATAGATAGTCGAAAATTAAATACTTATATCTCTCAACGAAAATTCGAATTCAAATTTATCACATTGTGAACGATTATGGATAAAAATAATTTAATGGGTCAAAGGCATATTAAGGATTCCACAAATTTAAAATATTTCATCAGAGGATCAAAAAATTCGAGCTTTGAAGTGATTTTTCGATCTTTAAATCCTCTTAGATTCTTGCATAAACTCGCTGTTTATTGAGTGTTAATGATACGTCAACCTTGTGTTAGAACATTTAGAAACATTTTTTGTTTCAATTTTCACATTCTCGAGATTATTTTACAAGTCTCATTTTTTAATTGAAAATAATCACATCTCATGAGATTATAATAATATCACTCCCTTGGGTGGAATTAAAAAAAGTAAAGAATCGTTAGATTACAAAATTCCCAAAATTATAAGACTTTTAGACTTATCTTTTCAATCTGTGTACCAAATGCGAGATTATAAGATGTCGAAACTCATAATCTCAAAACTATTTTTTAACTATTTTATCAAACACTCCCTTATTTTTTTGTTATAGGTTAAATTTTTGTATATCTCACAAGAGGAAATACAATTTCTCACCTCTAATCTGTTTGCCTAAACAGGCCCTGGATCACAACGTCTAAGATGATTAAATAACTACTCAATTAATAAAAAATATGTGAATTTGGTTTATATTAGATAAGTGGCCAATACTCATTATGAAGAAAATTATATAAACATGCTAAACATACTTCTTATGAGAATTACTTCTACCTTACCTAAGTGCTTCTTTATGATTAGCCTAGTTCACCTATCTTTTATAAAAATTTACAAATTTTTTTGGGTTTGGATCTTCTTAAAATCTCCTACGCTATTTGAAGGTTCAGCAGGCAAAATTGTCATAAAAACAGGATGAAATATGGCTAAGGCTCGAATGAATGGCCAGTAATTAAACTATGGAAGAAATATGATATAGTAAATATAGCATAAAATTGTACCAAAAAGAAAGAAAGCATAAAATTAAAGGAAAAAAAAAGGTTGTATCTGAAAGAAGCTACAAGACTGAAAACTGAGAAACCCAAAAACATGTATTGGGTAATGCAAAAGATCATAAAATTATATCCCAGTAAGAGTCAGCCTGCCTGGAATATAGAAAGACCTATTTATATAAAACTCTTCATAAGCAGCAGATATTTCATCCCTTCAAAACTCTTCCAAGCCATCCACAGATATTATTCTTCAGGAAAGATGAAGACTTGCCAAGAACTCAATCAGCCAAATCCCTAATAATCCCGTCCCTTATATGGTGTTTCCTGTAAGATATCAAATTGAGGAGATTGAGTTCCCTGAAAATCAACTATGCGAAATGCCCTAAAGGAGATAAAAGATAATGGCAGCCAAGGTTGTTCAAATTCAGATAAGTAAAAGATGGCAAGTCCGGCCCCGCCATCGATGCAACTTACAAGAAATAATGTCTAGTGCAGGCATGATACATCAATGAAAGAAATAAAGGGGAGGTGGAGCATTAACCATATGTCAAGTCATTTTGATTCCATGAAAAAAATAAATTGAAGTGATTATTGAGATATCTGATGTTATCATTCATCTTTAACCAGAGTGGAAGAAAAGTTACAAGTTTAATTGACAGATAAAAGAGGTAAAATTAATCTTAGCAGTATTAGAAAGACACCATTCAACCAAAAATAAATAACTTACAGGTAGGTAACCTGGTGGCATGTACATGACTTGCCTGGGATGACCAATAAACTGTCCATACTGCAATTAGAGAAATAATGCTTAGTATATACATGAAGCAGCAATGTTCATCTCAGGTAGACATAGTCACTAAAAAGAAAAAGCTACTAATATCCCACCTGTCCATTTGGATGAAAATAAGTTAGTGATTGCATTTGCGCTATCTGCGGATTGTATTCTAGATGTTGTGGCCCGGCAAACGCAGGTCCCATCTGCACAGAATATGGAACTTAATCATGGTTGTAAAAAGAGATTATCAATTCAAGTAGAACTTATAAAGCCTAACAAGATAACTCTGTCCAGTCTCTCGGAGTACTTACTCCATAACTAATGGGCATGGCTGGCATATGAGATAGACTAGTTACATTAGCTGGGAAATAGAAGGAACCATCAGACACTGGGGACATAGGCGTAAGAGGCGCTTGAGATGATGGAATGAAACTCTTCGCATTGGGGTTCAGCTTGAATTCCTGACAACATCAGGTGGAAAACAGAAAAGGGAAAGCTCCGTGACATATGATTGTAATATAAAAGGCCAGAAACAGTTAATTTGATTTTATATTTTAATAAGTCAATCTTAAACTTTCACACCTTAGCATTGGGATTCAGTGTCGATCTTTCAGAAGATAATGAGCCAACTGAAGAACTTGGTGAGAGACCAGGGCCAGAAGATGCTGCCAAACCTCCCACACACTCTGAACCAGATGATGCAGAACTACCAGGTCTTCCACGAGTGTTTATAGGCTTGGTTTCACTGTTAACTTTGCCGGAAGCTGAACTCTCAGTCAAATCACCAGGTGATACTGACTTTTCCTGTGTAGTTGATAATACACGAGACGGTGGGGCATGGGAGGAAGTGTTTAGAGATAATGAAACTTTATCAGAACCATATTTCTTCAAGTCAAGCAATGACTGTGAATCTGCATTAAAAGTTGCTATGATCAGCGGAAAACATATATAATGGAAGAATCAGACAGTATGATGAAGTTTCAAGCACAGGTGAATTCTGCCATCAGAGATACCGAGTACTATTACTGACATAACTCTGCTGTATTCTTTTAGTAAAAAGTTTGACACTTATAATAAACAGACATATGCTTGAGTAAGAATTTTTTTCAAGCAAGTGAACTTAAGGCATGATACTTTAAATCAAACTCAATTTTCAGGGAGCTCAGAGATATTTTAAAAACCTTCAGATTTTGACTGTTCAACATCCTCAGCTTCCTGCATCAATTAAACAAAAGAAAAGAAAATTGAGATATAGAAATTTCCAAAGTAGCAATCTCATGTTAAATATTTATGTAGGAAAGAATTGGAGGGTAGTAATATTGAACGTGAACTCACTACCTGATTTTCTTCCTTGATAGTATCATTGGCTCCATCTTGAGCAACCGAATTGTCTTGAACCCTGTAAGTTTGTTGGATAATGGATATTTCAATAAAAAGTTGATATTGAAGTTATTTTCTAGAAACTATCACTACTACTGATTGCAGCGGGAACAAGTAATCATATACAAAACAAGAAAATGTCAACACAAACCTTCTTTCACCATCCAAAGACGGGTGACTTTTGCAAGGGAGCTTAGATGCTAATTGTTTAGCATGATCATAGGAACCAGAGCGGCTTAAATCCACACCAACATCTGACTGGGATGACTGAGAGATATCCTGCACATTTAAAAGGTAGAATAATTAACTCCTAAGAGAAGAGGAGGAGGTACTTTTGACACAGATTTTTTGGACACAACCAAACTATTATTCTTAGTACAATGATTAGATTTCTTTTTAATATATAAGAAATAATTGATTATTACTATTATTTTTTTATGGGATTTGAAATAATTTATTGAACAAAAGGTAAGAGCACTACAAAATCAAGGACAATAAGTCCTCCCAAACACTATCTCTATATAACCAAAATTCGCACAGATAACAGGAGGGTAATAGAAGACTATTATTTATTGATAAAAGCCAGGAGGTATACATAACCACATCAAGGTAGTGATCAATCACAAGCGAAACAAGGCCAAGCTAGTGTCTACGAAAGAAATATATGACTGATACTAATTAAAATATAAGGAACTAACTAAATAACTGATAGAGGAAATACCATTAATGAGGAATTTGATGATATTCGAGCTCCATCATTGCTTTTTCCACCAGTTACATCACTGGATTTCTTGATGACCGAAGCAAATGTATCACCAAATGTTTCAGAATTTCGGGAATCCGACAAAATGTTCTCGGCTTCATCATATCCACTGTCATCAACCTCTTTACCTCTATAGACTGAAGAGAATCTGGTCTCTTCATCTATGTCAAAGTTTTCATGAAGGTGAATACCTCTTTCCTGTTGAGAAATCAATATACATAGTTTAAGGAGTTCAAATAAATAAATCAGGAAGTTTAAAAGTTTAGAAGGGGAAAAAAATAGAAACAATAAAAGCGTGAAGCCTTACCTCTGCTAGATGAAGATCCTGGGTTTCCTCGCCCTCAATTTCTCTTGCTATTCTCATAGCTTGTTTTTCCAACTCTCTCATTTGTGGCCCTTTTGCAAGCTTTGTTGTATACAGTTCCTCGTTGAATGTGCTTTTTACACCAAACAATGTTTCATTTGTTTCAAACTGATCCCATCCCCTTAAAAAAGAAGAAAACAAAAACAAAAAAAATATCAATACCAGACAAAACACAGGATCCGCAAGAAAATTGCAGTAAGAAAAAGGAAACTGATAAAAGCACTGGGATACAAATAATGATAACTACAATGTCATATAATTAAGACTCATCTCAATAATTAAGGATCTATGACAGAAACCTCATATTTCCTTTTTGCTGTATGTAATATACATAAAACAGACAACCGTTAACAAAATCAATTTTATAATCACTTCCAATGACTTCTCTTCATCATTATCAAAGTTCTTTAGAAAAATAAACACAAAATAAAAAATAAAATAAAATAAACATAAGCCAAGACCAAATAAATCATTTAAATTCATTTAGCCTGACACTGACTCTTGCTGGGTACATATACACAAGCACCCCTGGAGAAATTAAAGATTTTATTAGATTTTTTGAGTCACAAGGCTCCCTGTTTTCTCTTAATTTATGTGTAGGACAGTAGAAGGGGATATCGTCTCCTCTTCCATTTGTATTTTCTCCTCTATTCTCTCTAGTATAATTTCTTTTATTTTTTTTTAAAAAAAAGTTTTGTCAAAAGTGATCCTTGACCCAAGATAGAAATTGACTGGATACACAGCCGCCTAAATGAAAAGTTTAAAGAATCATATCATGTTGAATCAGTATTGAAAAGAAAAATAGTTCGGAAGTTTTAAAGATGAACAAAAATCACATGATTAAAAGGCAAATGAAACAAGTTAAATAGAGCAAAATTGAAACAAATGCTAAAGTAACAAAATCAGATTGCCCAGAGACGATTCTGCTCCACTACAACTATTACTTCCTGTACAACTATAGAAAGGAGATTATCTTCTTACTGTTCAGTACTTCAGATTTTTCTTTTCCTAAATACCCTACATATTTGTAATAATATAGTTATGAAAAAGAAGCTAAAAGGCATGGAAAATAGACATGCACACCAAACACAACAAAAATTGGAGTGTCAATGTTTCTAATATGAGTATTAGATGCACGTTGGACATTGACATGACTCCTTTTTTGAAGTGTCAGTGCTTCATAGAGGTGAAGGATGCCAGCATTCCAACAACACCACTTACAACTGGTCCTTGATTTTAAAGCAATCTTCTATTTTGGACAACACAAATCGGATATAATAGTTTCTCAGCCAACTTTAAAAATTTAGGTTAGGGTCAAAAGGAAAGTTTCAGGAATAGAAATACTTATTTTCTTTATGAAAGAAAATTATATATATTTAAGGATAGAAAGAGAAACTATCAGTATAGCCACCTATTCCAAGGACCATCAAATATATTTTCCAGTTCAGGGCATTGTTGATCATCTCCATCAGGTACCCAAGGTTGTAGTTCTCTCCCTATCTCAACATGACGAGATTGAGATATTGCTGAATCAACCATAATCTCCTGATGCATTTCATGGTGTGCCTCATTAGGTAGGCCGTCTCGTGTAACAACAACATCCTACCATAATTGACAAACCCATAAATATCATGAAGAAACAAGTTGACAATGTTTTCACAGGATACCGCAAATACATGAAAAGCAGCTAACCTGTGCTACAATTTGTACAAGTTCATCGCCAAATACAATATGTGTCGGTATAGGAGCCTTGCTCACAGATTCTACACCAGACCTCTGCCCTTGAAGAGAACCATCCTTTAGCAAGCGAGCCATCTTCAAAATGATTCCTAAGGGGGGAAAAAGCAAGGCTAATGAAAGCAGTAAACAATGACAAAATTCTCTCATTGCCATAATAAATCAATGAAACAAAGAAGCACTAAGCAGACATGGGACAACTATTAACTATTCAACTAATCAGCTATGCTACTTCTATAGTACAAAAGATTAATATCTTCAATATCACCAAAATCAATAAAAAGAATCAGAAGAACACACCAAAATCTTTGTCGGAACTTGTTGCATGAAAAATTCCAGAGTATATAGATCCATTTTTCAAGTGGACTTCCACCTGTTGTCCAATAAGACATGTTGCTATATACAATAATCGATCATGCGAAGGACTTTCATAACTACCACCTATAGTTCCAGATCCAGTCACAGCACCTGTAACAACAAATGTCAGCAATGTGAACAAAAGTAAAATAGTAAATAATTCAGACCAGAAGTTCACCTGTACTTGGTAATCTGCTGGCATTTGATTTTCCAGAATGGACCTTCTTCTCAGACTTAAATGCCCCTTCTCTGTCAGACTTTCGACGGCCATATCCATTAGATGATTTAGGCTGCCCAGCTTGTTGCAAATTCATCTTTACTAACAGCCACTCTAATATAGAATACTAAAATAGTCAAGCCACAATGAATTATATATTACATTATATATATAGTAATAAATCAATTCAACAACATGGAGCATTAAATTTTCACATCTAAAGAAAACACAGATTATATCAAAAGACATTAATTAAGGATAAACTTCTGTCGCTGCCACTTCAATGGGATCAAAATGTGTTCTTAACCACTCTGTGGTGAACAGATAATGGTGGTTTTTATGTCTGCTATGCAGCAAGATTACAGAGCTTTGTTCTGTAGATGCTGTTCTATCTTCCCTTTAATCTTTCCGAATTTATCTCTCCTCCCACGTAGGTCTCTTGCATTCACTCAATACAAGTTCTTCTTCAATCCCAAAACCAAGCATAACTTTTACTTCCATTCAAGGACAAATGCACATGACCCTCAAGTAACACTATGCAATTAGAGGCCAATTAACCAACATCCTAGAAACGAATAATGAAAAACAAAAACAATAATAAATCTTAATAACTTCTCACCACTTAGCAACCCAATTTACAGCTACTACTTACAGCCAAGCATACATACATACATACACTACCACCAGATCAAAAAACCAAACTTCCAACACAAATATAATCTTTATTCCTTTTCCTTCTTCCCCACCAAGTTAGAACCAGAGAGTAGAGCATAAATAATTAAACAAATAATAAGCAACGTAAAGCACAGAGAAATCAATTGAGACTACCTCTACGAGCTTGATCAGAACCTAATTCCGTGATTCAACAACAGAACTCTTTCAGTTAGGGATTAAAATGATTAAGGGCCGCCGCAACTGGAAGACAAAGTGGCCCAAGAAGACGGCGAACCAAACGCGAATCACAGCAACGACGGAGGCACAGAGGAGTGGGGTTTCGTTCCGTCGGTGTGATCGAGAGAGAGGGAATGAGAGTGGTTTCAGAGAATTCGAAAAGAAGAAGAAGAAGAAGGGAGAGAGAGCGCTATGAAGAAGAAGAAGAAGCCCCCAAAAGGAAATAAGAAGTCATGTGGTGCGTCGGAGAGTGTATAGAGCAGTTTCGGCTTCGGTGGATTGGTGTCTTCTATTTTATTTTGTATTAGGAATTAACTATGAACTACCTCTCTCCTAGTCCTACATATATTATACAAAATTACAAATATATATATATTAGAACTACAAAAATTTTCAATTAATCTATTTTTTAAATGAAATTTTGATGTATAAATAAATATTTATAAAACAGTTTATTTGAGTGATGCTGAGCTATATGTCTTATTTATGCTAAATTATATTATAGTAGTAATAATAATAAGTAACGGATAAGTTTGAATCACGTGAAATTACTAACATATATTTTTATTTCAATTACACAAATTTAAATAAGATAAATAATGAGACAAATTAGCCCAACAAACAAATACGTTTCAACCGCATGGAGTTGTAACGCGTAAAAGGATATGATAAATTACCTTAACATTCAATGAAATTTGAGCCGATAAAAAAATACTAAAAGTTGTAAAGGGTAAAAAAAATAATAAGATAAATTAACCCAATGTACAAATTAATTTGAGTCATGAAAGTTGTAATAAGTAAAGAATATATTACAAATTAGTCAAGGACGTAAATAAATTTGAGTAACATGAGGCACAATAATCTAACAAAACGTACCTTACGTTACAATTTACTTGAAAAATAATAGATTAATCAAAGTAACGTTTTGATAATTATAAAATATAATATAATAATAAAATTGACCTTACATCATCAAGACTCAAGACATGATGAAAGTATGGTTAAAAAAATTACTCAAACTAGTATGATAATGTTATAGTTCAGAAAGTAAAAATTTAATTATCTTATTTACCTTACATTACAAAATATAATAAGTAATAGATAAATTTGAGTTAAGCAAAAATCTACACACGATGTTGCAATGAGTAAAAGATATGACAAAAAAAATACAAGACAAATTAACTTACGATGGAAATCGGTTTGAGTTAAATGAAGTTGCAGAGAGTAAAGAATATATGATAAAATAGTTAGCGGCGCAAATAAATTTGAATCACATAAAGTTGCAGTGGGTAAAGAATAGACGGCAGGCCAGTTTAGCGTACACTGTGTTACAAATTCACTTAAAAGTCGGTAAATTAGTCAAAATAATATTCTGATAAATTAAGACAATTATATAGTAATAAAATTGACGTTAGACAGTCAAAACACGCAGAAAATACTATTGTTAAAAAAGTAACTCAAACTAGCTAATATTGTTTATAGTTTTAGAATAAAAAAGTAAAACAACAAAGAGATCTAAGTTATAAAGAAATAGATCTTCTGCTGTTCAGCAGAGAATGCCAGACTAGAGAGAGAAAGAAAAAGAAGTAAGCCTCACTTAATGTGAGACCGACTCCTATTTCTTTCTCTCTCGCAGCCCGGCATCCTACTCAGAACATCACAAAATCTACAGTCTAACATGTAAAAAAAAAGAATAATAAATAGAGACTAGCTCACTCAAAGCAAAGATCAAATCAACCCCAAACCAAATTTCTTTAATAGATAAAAGCAGAGATCCTAAGGCTAATATAATAGATCAAAGCAAGACACTTAACATTCATTAATGACTTATTGTATATAAGGGACAATGAAAAAGCCATCAAATTTTCTTACTTTCATACTTAAAGACTCATTTTCTAGCAACATAAAGCAGAGAGATAGAGAAATAGATTAATCAGAAGAACTTGACTACCTCTATGAGCTTGAAGACCGAGGATTTTGAAAGGAGAAGAAGCAAAAGAAGGAGAGAAAGAGAGCTATGAAGCAAAAGCCACCAAAAGGAAATAATAAGTCATATGGTGTGTCTCCTAGAGTGTATATATATACAGGAGTTTTAGGAGTGAGGTATCTCTCTCCTATACAAAAAAAAAAAATAATCAATTTTTTTAATGTATAGAAAATTGTTTTGAGCAATTTAATTAAGTGATGTTGACGTGGAGGTCTTATTTACACTATTTTATAATATATAATAATAATAAGTAACATATGCGTTTGAGTGACGCGGAGCTGCCACGACTAAAAAATGTGACAAATAACGTTCGAGTCACGTGAAGTTGACAGTGGGTAGAGAGCAGGGCAAATTAGTCCAACAAACAATTGCGTTTACGCAAAGTTGAAATAGGTGAGTTAAGAATCAAATAGCCCAATGTACAATTAAGTATGAGTCACGTTGAGTCACGGAAATCTGTAATTAGTAAAAGAATAAAACAAATAGTCTAACGTACAAATAAGTTTGAGTAATGTGAATTTGCAATGAGTAAAAAATATATGACAAATTAGCTAGGGTAATGCTATAGAGCTATCAAGAGTTTGAGCTCATCATCTGTCAGTCGTTGGATCTGTCTATAGAACTGTGCCAAAATACTTTTTCTTTTTAAAATTTAAGACGACATAGATCTCAAGACAGATCTAACAGCTTGCAACTGATGAGCTTGAGCTCTTGATAGCTCCAAATACTCACCCAATTAGCTAACGGTGCAAAGAAGTTTGAGTCACGTGAAGTTGGTGGGTAAAGAATAGACAATGAATCAGCCTGGCATCCACTATGTTACATTTCACTTAAAAATATAATAAATTAGTCAAAATAACGTGTGATAAATTAAGAAAAATAATATAGTAATAAAATTGAGATTACGCCATCAAGACATGATGAAACAATGGTTAAAAAAGGTATGTCAAATTATTATTTTTATTAGCCAAAACGAGTGAAATTAAATTTAAACATATAGGCCAATATACTATATATATTGACCCATATACTAAACGAGCGAAACTATGACAAATAACATTTGAGCTACATGAAATTGCATTGGATAAATTAAAAATCTAACAAATTAATCCAATATACAATTAAGTTTGAGTCGCGAGAAGCTATAATGGGTAAAAAATAAAACAAATTAGTCCAATATACAAATAAATTTGAGTCATATGAATTTTCCGTGTGTAAATAATATATGACAAATTAGCTAGCGGTGCAAAAAAGTTTGAGTTACAAGAAGTTACAATGAGTAAAGAATAGACCACATATTAGTCTGGCGTACACTATGTTACAGCTCACTTAGAAATATAATAAATTAGTCAAAGTAACCTGTGATAAATTAAGAAAAATAATATAGTAATAAAATTGAGGTTACGCCATCAAGACATGATGAAACTATGTTTAAAAAAGGTAGCTCAAAATGTTTTGCTTGTGAGCCAAAACGACTGAAATTAGATTTATATATATCGGCCAATATACTATATATATTGGCCCATATACTAAATGAGCAAAAATATAACAAATAACGTTTGAGTCACGTGAAGTTGTAATGGGTAAATTAAGAATCTAACAAATTAACCCAATATACAATTGAGTTTGAGTCACAAGAAGCTGTATTGGGTAAAAAATAAAACAAATTTAGTCCAATATACAAATAAATTTGAGTCATGAATTTGCAGTGAGTAAATAATATATGACAAATTAGCTAGCAGTGCAAAAAAGTTTGAGTCACATGAAGTTGCAATGGGTAAAGAATAGATCACAGATCAGTCTGGCGTACAGCTCACTTAGAAATATAATAAATTAGTCAAAGTAACGTGTGTTAAATTAAGAAAAATAATATAGTAATAAAATTGAGGTTACGCCATCAAGACATGATGAAACTATGGTTAAAAAAGGTAACTCAAAATATTTTGCTTATGAGCCAAAACGAATGAAATTAGATTCATATATATAGGCTAGTATACTATATTTATTGGCCCATATACTAAGCGAGCCAAGATATGACAAATAACGTTTGAGTCACGTGAAGTTATAGTGGGTAAAGAACAAAACAAATCAGTCTGACAAACAATTGTGTTTTAGTCACGCGAAGTTGCAATAGGTAAATTAAAAGTCTAACAACTTAACCCAATGTACAATTATGTTTGAGTCACGAGAAGCTGTAATGAGTAAAAAATAAAACAAATTAGTCCAACTTATAAATAATTTTGAGTCATATGAATTTGCAATGAGTAAATAATATATGACAAATTAGCTAGCGGCGTAAAGAAGTTTGAGTCACATGAAATTGCAATGAATAAAGAATAGATCACAAATCAGTCTGACGTACATTACATTACAGCTCACTTAAAAATATAATAAATTAATCAAAGTAATGTTTTGATAAATTAAAAAAATAATATACTAATAAAATAGAGTTACGCCATCAAAACATAATGAAATTATGGTGAAAAAAAGTTTTTTTTTTTTTAAAAAGGTAACTCAAACTATTTAACTTATAAGCACCAAAAGAATATATTGGCCCATATAATAAATGGGCTAGTTCTTCTCAACCCATTTGTTCCCAACTCCATTTTTGAGTTCATAAGTGCATTACCCACTAACCCATTTGATTATATAAAGACCAGCGTTGTTTGGATCGGACTGGACGGTTCGATTGGTATAACCGCTAATCGGATACAAATGCGAGTCGATGGAATCAAAAAATCAATTTTCTAATTGGACCGGATTTAACCGAGGTCCAACTGGTCCAATTTTATTTTTAAAAAAATAAAAAATTGAAAATAAAAAAAATAACATAAAAAAATTAAAAAAATATTAAACATTAAAATTAGAAAAGTCTTGAAAATTAAAATTTTGAGAAGTCATGTAATTTAAAACTTCAAAATTATATATGTTGAAAACTAAAATTTGAGTGATGTCATAATATATATTAAGAATAATTAATATTTATTATTTATTGTGTCATTCGATTCGACCGGTTAAACCGATCAGACTATGAACCGAACACTTATCCGAGTCTTTGTCTGGTTCGATTCTTATAACATTGATAAGGCCTTGGAAAAATGCATATAAGTATATAACACTGAAACTATCTAGTGTGGTATATATTTTTTTAATTACAAAATGCTTTCTTAAACTATAAAATATGGAAAATACCCTATTTAACAATGTTTTAGCTGCAAAACACTCCCCTATATTATAAAGTGCGGTGTACTTGCTTCCATTCAATTATGACTTTGTTATAAAATTACCTCTTTAAACTATAAAGTATGGCAAATACTTTATGCTTTTATATGTTTGTATTTAGAGTAAATCTATTTTTTATTTTTGAAAGATAGATAATACTACAATTTAGTTCTTGAAAAATTATAATACATTTTTTAGTCATTAAAAATCACACCAATCAACAATTAGTCTCTAGACTCTAAGTCGCTAGTTTTTAATAGTCCAAATAATGTAACCCTTTAAATGTTGACATAGTAACCTTAAATACTTTGTTGAACGCCCTATCACTCAATCAACTCTCTAAATAAATCCCAACTTTACAATGAGGCAACTTTTTCTGTTAATGCTAACTCACATGCCTTAAACTTTAGTATTTTTAGATTTCACCTAATAAATTTGAGATGAAGTGTGTGGGAAAGAGATTGAGAATTTTATGAACTTAAAATTTATTTGGTACTTTTAAAATAAAGAAAACTAGTTTAGGGAATAGAGATGTTTTTTTTGAAAACATTATTAGGACTAGGTAAAAGTTTGATATGAAAAATATTTAATGGAGTTAATAGAGACGTGTGAAATTGAAATTAATTTTGTGGATATGCAAATGTAAAGGGATATTGGTCGAACTTTGAAGTTCAAGAGGCATTTGCACAGTCATAATTGACAAGAGATAAATGTCAGAGTTTATAGTTGAAGGCATAGTATTTGCCACAGCAGAATATTTGTAACTAAATCATAATTGAAAGAAAATATTTACGACATTTAAATGTTTATGAGAATATTTTATAACTGAGTTATAGGTTAAAAAAAGATATAATTATTTTACCAAAATAATAATAATAATTATATTGATAGTTTAGGGGGAATTTACAAAGTGAGTTATAATTGATAACGCTGATTCTGAAATGCCCTTGTTTCGAGGCGTTCATTTATTATGCAATTAGGGAATGTGTTTTTACTCTTTGTATCGCTTCTGTTTTCAAAAGAAAAAAATTTATATTTTGTTGCTTACATGTTTTTCTTAAGGTTAACCAATTAAAAAAAAACATGTCTCAATTTTGAAAAGATGACATAAAAAAATTGACACATATCTTTTTTTAATTGGTTAACCTTAAAAAAACATGTAAGCAATAGTATATAAGTTTTTTCGTTTCCAAAAAACCTAGTGCGTTTCATTTTCAACTTGCAGTTGTGTTTTGGTTAAAATGTAATATATATATATATATATATATATATATATATATATATATATATATATATTATGATACACTTGTTGATTATCTCATATGTATAAAATATGAAATGAAGTTGATTGATGCTTCATTCAATAACTTGTAATTGTTTTTGAAATCTAGTGTATTTTTTTTTTAAATCTAGTATGATTTTCTTTATAGTTTTTTTAAAAAATTTCCTTTTATGTCTTTCAGGAAAAGAACATCTACTTTGCATCCAATGGAAATGATAATTTATAAATGAAATTGGGGTGAAATTTGATAGCATAGAACTAGGGCATTTTGAAATGACTAAGGTGAGAAAATGGAGTTTGGAATAAGGAAGTTATACACAAACGAGCAAGAAAGATAACTCAATTACTTCTTATAGATTTTGTTTGTTGTAAAGAACGGCTAAGAGCAAAATATAATCTAATTGTGAATCATCAACAAGAAACAAGAACGAATTACAAAATTAGAATGGAACTCATGCATGAAAATGAAAAATTTAGAGTCTATGATTCAATAAAGTAACACAATTATGTGCTTTATTTTCCAAAACAATTCATATGTTGGTCTCTCAACCTAAGATGTTAAAAGTTCAAGCACATGAGATTGAGTTGACCGAAGATTTTGGGTTGCAACAAAGAGCATCATTTGAGCTGTTAAATAAACATGCAAGTAAAAGAGGTAATCTTGACTACACCCGTTTAGATTAAAAGAACTATTTTTGAACTAGAAGATAAACAAGTTTGATGCATGGGGAAACTAGTTGTTTGCTGAGAGCCTGAGATATTTCCAAGGACAGTTTTTAGAAAATTCATCATTTTACCATGCTTATTATATAATTAGTCAGAACAAATTATCGACATATTTTGGACAAATGTAATTATGTAAGAATACTCTTAGACTATAATTATTTTGGAAATGTAGTCTCATTGGATACAACATATTGTATTAACAATGCATACAACTCATTTATTACATTTTCAAGATTCAATATTTAAGAGAGTGGTGATTTTTGAAACTATATTATTATATGATGAGATAGAGTCATCTTTCTTGTTTGAAATATTTTCGAAACATATTTGCAAAAAAAAAAAAAAAACCTCAAACTATATTCAATGATTAAAGCATTGCAAGAGGTTATGCTTATGGCTTGCCGAGTATTATCCACTTGGCATTTGATACAAAATGACATCAAGCACTTGGACAACTTGATGAAGCATAGATATCATCTTTTATGAGACTTCAATTCTTGTATGTACGGATATAAAGAGGTGACGCACTTTGAGGCGGCTTGGAGTATATTACTTTCAAATTACAATGTTTAAAAAAACACGTCTTACATGAGTTACATCCTTATACACTTTGAAGGAGAAATGGGTAGAGAAACGTCTTACATGAGTTACATCCTTATACACTTTGAAGGAGAAATGGGTAGAGAGTTTTAACATTAAGAATGTAAAACACTCGAGTCCTTGAGAGCATTAAATAGACTTCTCATCTCTCTTTCACTGTGCTTCACATTCCAAGTGTGAAAACTCTATTCATATAACAAATGCTCATTTCTCCCTCAAAGTGCATATTAATGTAAGCTATGTGTTTTATTAGACTTTGTAATCTACTCCAAGCCGTATCAAAGTGTGTATCATCTTCATATCTATACACACAAGAGTTGAATTCTCGTAAAAGGCGATATTCATGCTTCATTAAGTTGCCTATATGCTTTGAATGTTATTTTGCATCAAAGGCCAAGTATATAATCCGTGGTAAGCTTCAAACATAACCTCATGCTATATTTTAATCATTGCTTCATCACGATTAGTGAATATAATATGAGTTTTTTTTTTGTAAATGTACGTCCAGAAATGTTTCAAACCACCACTTGAAGGACAATGTTATCTCATCATATAATAATATAACTCCAAAAATTACCACTTCCTTAAAATGATTGAATCTTAAAAATATAGCAAGTAGCATGCGTGTATTGTTAATACAATATGTTTATCCAAAGAGACGACATCACCAAAATAACCAAAGTCTAAGAACATTCTTGCATCAACCCAAAATATATTAGTTATTTGTTCTTCACTATCTATCTAATAAGCATGGTAAAATGACGAATTTTTAAACGATTGTTCTTGAAAATATCTTAACAAACAATTGTCTTCCCATGCATCAAACTCTTTTGTCTTGTAGTTCGAAGATAGTTCTTTTGATCTAAACGGGTGTATCCAAGATTGTCTCTTCAGCATTCAAGAACTTAAATGATACTATTTGTTTTTTTTGGCCATAATGATACTATTTGTTACAACGCAAATCATTCGCCAACTCAATTTCGTATGTTTGAACTTTTGATATCTTACGTTAAGAAACTAACATATAGATTGTTTTCTAAATATGAAAGACATGATTGCACTCCTCTACTATATCATAGACTTAAAATTTTTCATTTATGTGCATGAATTTCATTCTAACTTTGCAATTCATTCTTGTTTCATGTCGCAAATTCACAGTTAGATAATCTCTTTTATTTTTAGCTCTTTTGATCGAAACCACTAGCTTTCAGAAGTCTCTGCCTAATTAGGTTGGAGTGGTAGGTACTCCATTCCTTTTAAGCAAGGTATCAACTAGCCCTTCTTTGTAAGAAACAAATCTATAGTTAGTGATTGAGTCATCTTTCTTGTTCTGGTTTATGTATAACTTCCTCACACCAAAATTTAATCCTTAATTTTGGTTTTCAATACATATCTAAATTATCATTTCCATTAGACGCAAATGTAGATGCTTCTTCAGTACAACACATAAAAGAAAATTCTTTTAAATGATAAAATATACTAAATTAACAAACAAATTACACTAGACTTCAAAAACAATTACAAGTGAACAAATAGATCTAGAATGGAGCATCAATTAGCTTCATCTTATGTTTCATAATCATATATATGAGACAATCAACAGGTGATGCCCTCTTAAAAAAAAAGTATTACATTTTAACTAGAATACGAGCTGCAAGTTGAAGATGAATAAGCACACAAGGGTCTTTGGCAATAGAATCAACAGCAACACGAAAATGAAAAAGCACGCATTCCCTAATTTCATAACCAAATCTGTAATTGACAAATATGGGGATGAAGCCAAGCCAAAGCAAAAGTGCGGGAATTTACAAACTTAAGTTGCAAAAATTTGGCCTCAAAACAGTGCGTTTTAGCACTTTGCAGAAGGCAAGTTTGGGTCAAAATGCTTTGTTTTACAATATCCTAAAACTATGCATTTTGACCCATTTAAGAAGGAAAAAAAACCTCAACACACAACATTTTGAGTAAGTGAAACAACACATTTTGAGGCATTTTGAAAAGAAGAAAAGGTACTCAAAATGCACTGTTTCACTAACGCACCATTTCGAGTAAGTAAAATGGTGCCTTTTGAGAAGTTATGCGATGTGGAATAACGTGGATTGTTGATGTAACGGATGGACGACTGGGATTCATTGAACTTCCCAGCACTTTTCACCTAAAATCAATCCCTAGAAATTAGGCAATCAATCTCTAAAAATTAGCTAATCAAATCATACTTAATAGCTAATAAATGCCTAGATCAGCTATACAATTAATTATATTATACAGGAGAGGAGAAAACATATGAAATCAAGCAATCAGCCACCATCAATCAGCATTTCATTAGCAACAATTAGAGGCTGGTGGACTTCGAATATTAACCTGTTTCCTTCTCTTTTCTTTGAAGCCAATTCCAGCAACCTAGCAGTAGCCATGGGTACGCCAATGTGAAATATCTAGGAGCAAAGTTATCAGATCAGTAGGTAAAATTTAGAGCTAGCACTGACCTCATCACGTGGATGTAATAAACAAGAAACTGAGAATTCAACCACAGGCTGCAAAGGCATAGTAGGTTCTAATGAAAACGCTCTGAACAGTTGATATTATTGTCCAAAAGGAATAGGCAATGCTTAAAGTGCCATTAGATGCTGCAATCTGAGATTTTCTGCTAGGTGTGCTTATGTACTTGTAGCCAAAACAAGGCATTAGTTAGCACCATAAAAGTATAAAGTTTTTCACTGTAAATGTTACGCGTCTTCCATCTGAAGCAAGTAGAGTAGTTGTACGCTTGAATATTGATACCCTCTACTCTAGCAGGACGAAGCCTTTACCATCCCCAAGTAAATCTTTTCTAACTCTGCATAGATTTCATTTGATTGAGAATGAGCTACATCGCCAACTCCAAAAACATGAACATGCTTATCCACCTCTATCCAACTCCATCCTGCTGGTTTTCTTAGTCTCCTACGTTGCATTAAGCTTCTGACTTCAGCTGCTTCAGTCCATAAACCATTTCTCGCATAAATATGTGCTAAAGTTATATATGGTACAGCATTATGTGGATCCATCTTTATTAGCTGATTGGCAGCCTCCCTTCCAAGTTCTACTTCTCCGTGAATTTTGCAAAAACTCAGGAATGAACTCCAGATTACACGATTTGCATTATAAGGCATTTCTTCCATTAAATCCTTTGCCTTCCTTAAATTTCCATTTCTCGCATAGAGATCTATCAAGCAACCATATTGATCTTGATCAGGAGATAACCCGTAATGTGTTCTCATTTTGTTAAAGTACTCCACCCCTTTGTCAAGAAATCCTGCATGGTTACAAGCTGTTAACACTGCAGTAAAGCAGACGTGATCAGGAATGAAACCTTGTTCAGTCAATAAATGATCAAAAAGCTCTAAAGCCTCTGAACCTCTCCCACACTGAGCATAACCCATGATCATGGAAGTCCACAAGACACTATTCTTTTCAGCAGTCAGATCTAACACACGTCGAGCCTCATCAATGTCACCACCCTTTGAATACATATCAATCAAAGCACTGGTCACAAACACATTCCTCTCTGAACCCATTTTAATAACCAAAGAGTGTAATTGTCTTCCTTGAAGGAGTACTGTAAGGCTGCCACAAGCATTCAAAATGCTACTTAAAGTATGATCAGTAGGACGCAAGTCCTTTTTCCTCATTTCTACGAATAGTTTCAGTGCATCCTCACTGTATAGGTTTTGAGAATATCCAGAGATCAGTGAATTATATAGGATGGTATCCTTCTCACTAGTTTCATCAAATAATAATACAGCATCATCAATTTGTCTGCATTTTGCATAACAATCAAGTAAAGAGCTTATGACAAATTTGTTATTTTTAAATCCTCGTTTGATAACATGAGCATGGAGAGTTGAACACTGTTCAAGTGCCTCCTTTTGCTCCACACATGCACTTATAACGCTGCTATAAGTAAAACAATTTGGTTTAACTTGGGTATCTAACATCTCTTTAAACAACAACAAGGCATCTCTTCCTTGCCCGTTCATTGAGAATCCAGCAATGAGTGAAGTCCACGACACTTGATCATGTGTTTTCATACCACTAAATACTTTACTTGCATCTGCAATAGCACCGCATTTTGCATAGAAATCAACAAGTGCGCTACTAAGAAACAAATTATCTTCATACCCAGAATGAATCATATAAGCATGGATTCGTATACCCAAGTTCCAGTTGAGGGTTTTTGCACAAGAACTAAGTGCATTGCAAAGGACCCTCATAATTTTCGACCCAAACACATTTGCTTGGCTTACCAACTCTAGTGCTTCATGGGTAGTAATGCTTTTAAGTTGCTTTTTAAGGAGGTCATTTTTACATGTTTTGTCAACGAATTTCTGCACCAAACCGTCAGCAAATTAACTTTTCGAATTTGATTCATATGTAACCTCCTTAAACAAACTTTGTGCATAGGTTGTGTTACATTTATAGGCTTTAGCATAAAAAAGTCGGGGTACATGAGCAATGAATGGCGTGCAAAGTAATCTATACTCCCACTGTCCCACATAACCAACTAACGACCCTGATCATTACAAAATTTAATCAATTATATTTCAGTAGTATTATAAACTACTAGCTAACAATTCAAGGGTGCACAATCTATTCCAAGTCTAGCATGAACTTCTACTGAAAGCATTTTTCTATAGAAGAGTGATTTTCATTCGATTTGTAGATAAAAGCTTGGATTAAATTACAAAATTATCAAACAGCTAATCATTCATTTTTGAACCTAAAGAAATCAGAATTTCAGCCCTCTGAAACTGAACTTTAAAACCTCAAAATGTGAGTTAAATGGCATTAACACATAAGGCTCTTAAATCAACAACTTTGACACAACGGTAAACTGGTTCAAAATGTCTCCACGGCACCAAAACATGGAATCGGGCGAATGACACACAAAGACATGGGAGTTGGAAGTTTGGAACCACATCACAAACCAAATAAGAATCAAATGCAACAGACACTGACGGTTCAGCATCACACCAATATTTCAGCCATTAAAATGACAGTCAAACTCACAAGAAATGCAATGAAGACAGAAAAACTACATTAGCATGACTTAACACATCAAAACTACAATATATGTATATATATATAAGCAGCGCCATGTTCAGACCCAAAAAACAGAACCGAATAGGGTGGGAAAATGGCAAAATAAAGATCAACAGGGGAAGAAAAATCATTCAATCACAGCACCAAATGAATTGGGGAAGAAAAATTAAACAAGATGAAAAATGGAGTTTAGTATTGTTTACCTCTCTCGGCCAAGCCGAGAGGAAGGCAGGAAAACACCAATGATAAGGATGCCACGCGATTTCCGGAGCCCAACGTCATCTCCCGGCGGCGAATACTTTGTGCAGGGCTTCCTGGTTCGAAATGCAGCGTTCCTTCTCAACCTCACTCACGTTCACGGGGAAGAAGGATCCCTTCTAACTTCTAAGTCTCAACGTCTAGTGGGCTTGCAAATGTTAGATTGGGCTGGGCGGTCACATGAGCTTTTTTTTTTTTTTTTCAAATATTTTGTCATATAATATCACAAGAGATTTCGCATACAAAATGAATGCAATCTTTTTTTCTTAATTTTGAAATTTGATATAAAAGTATTATTATATTTTAAAATAATTAGAATAACTATTTATTATTTTTAAATTCTTTTTACCGTTATTCTTAACTATTTTATCGTTGATCTCTTTCTCTTTTACTTTTTCTCCAATCACATATTTCATTTTATATTTTTTAATTGTATAAAATAACTATTTTAAAAAATCATTAACAAAAAGGGTTGAGAGTCATATAAATATAGATAAAATATTAACATATATAATAAATTATATTTTTGTAACCTAATTTACAAAATTTATTCGTTGATTTATAAAATAAATTATATTAAATAATTTTATAAATAACTATTTTTGGAAGTCAATTTATAAAATTCATCCGTAGTGTATTAATATTCAATTAAATAAAATATTTTTAATAATATAAAAAAGGGCCCACGTGTTAACCCAGTTTATGGCCCTTCAAGGACTTCTAGGCTAAGTCAAAACATCATTAGGGGTGGATCAAACACGATCCATCAAATGCGGGTTTGTTTTGTAGAATTGGCAAGGGAATGTTAGAATTTTGAAATTCTTTATACCAAACATGCTTTATTTTTTGTAATGTAATAAAATTACGTTTTTACCCTTATTTTTTTTAATATTTTAATAAAAGGAAAAATGATTATTTTACCCCGTTTTATTCTATTCTCATTCCATACTACCAAACATAGTCTAAGCAATCTTATTCCCACCACATTCTCTGTACCAAACGAGCTCTAAGATCCTTGATGGGCTGGCCCACATAGACTCGATCGACTCATTTTGATAACATTATGATGTGGCATCTAATATGTATAACTTTTAGTGACTCACCACTCATAATTTTCAATTGTGTCCTAAAAATTTGAACTTGCAATCAATTTCATTCCAAAACACACCAAAATGACATAGCCTCTTCTTCTTTGTCCCTTACCATTGTCTCTGTTGCAAACCATTCACATTTGTAACCATGTAAGCTCCTTTTGAGCCTCACAGTTGCAATACACCATCCTCACTCGCCGCAAGTTCATTTGCACACATGACGCTATTCGTCACACACAAGAAAAAAGATAGAAACCTTAGGTAAATTCTCTATCTTTCCAATGCCTGTGTGGTGAAAAGACTACTCTAATTCTAAATTAAATCTCCCCTCAACGTCAACAATGAAATTTGTTGCATTGATATGTATATGTGTTCTACATTGTCGATGGCATGTCTAAAATTGAAGATAAATTCATAATCAACATTGAAGATGAGTATGATGAAGTTCATTGCATCGATTTATATCCAGTTGTGTTTGGTGAGAGATGAGTAATTTGATGAAAAATAGAAGGTAAAAGTGAAAGTAAGTGATGTTGTTTAGTATAATAGGGAGAAGATAAAGAAATAAAAATTAAACCTGTAAAATTCTATTTTTGCCCTAATGAGTAGGTATTGCTGACCTTGTGGGAGGAGTATTTTGATCAAACAAAAATTGCTTTCTAGTAACCTCTCATGCTCCCCTTCTCTCTCACATGACACCAAGCTTTCTTTTATTGAGAAAAGTTTCTCACCTCTCAATCTCACCTTGCTACCTATCAAACAATCTTAAACCTCACTTCACTAGCTAGCAAATAACATTAAACCTCACCATATATCACTGAATAATAACATTAAACCTCACCATATATCACTGAATAGTTATGGAACTTTTTGAGACACAATTAAAAATTATAAATAATAAATTAACGAAAATTATATATATATATGTTAAAAATTTAGACGACATAAGGACAAAATTCATTGCAATTATGGCAAAAAATACTTTAGTTAGAAAATTGAAAACCAATAAAATGCTTTTGTCAAAAAAGGAGTAATGAGTTGGAAGTTGCAACAGTGCGTTGTTCCGTGCTTTCTTTTCTTCAACGAAGAAGAAGAATGAAATTGGATCCATTTTCTCTCGAGGCTGTGTTTTTCAGTCAGAAATATATTGGATAGGAATAGAGGAGCTCTAGGCCTTCCATTTCCGACCATCTCCACTTATGAAAAGAGGGCTTTATTTATCAAATTTTTTTAAAAAAAAATTTGTTAAAGGACTTCTATTTGAAAAAAACTAAAGTAAAGTTGCTTAGGTGCTTGCTATAAAGTTCACCAATCATAAACCTTATTTATATTCTCTCTCCAATTTGATTGGTTATGTAATTTATTGCTTTTCATTTTCTCTCTCTACCATGATTGGTTATACAAAAAATTTTTGCCACGTGTTTCAATTATATTGGTGAACTTTATAGCAAGCACCTAAGTAACTTTACCTCAGTTTAGTCCCTTCTATTTTATGTTTGATATTATATATAAAAGTACTTTTAAATTATAAAAATTATTTAGATACAAAATAGCAAAAGTGCTTTTAATTAATTAAATTGACTAAAAAGAACATGATAATGAAAGTTCTCATAACATAATGCAATAGAAAGTTATTGTAATGTATCTATAAATAATTCATAAAAATAAACATGCCCACGAAAGATAATAATTTTTATAAAATAAAGACAATTCTAATGATGTTGTAACATTTAATCCCTGATAGCATCTCTTGTTTCTTCCATATGTCTAATATCCTTTTCTGTTGTCTCATCCCATCACTTGGTTAGCATCTCTTGTTTCTTCCATTTTTCTTACTTTGGATGATTTTATTTATTAAAATATTGTCTAAGAAAAAGAAGAAAAAGCAAAAGCGGAGCATTCATCTGTATCTTTGTCTTTGATTCATTCTCTGCACTAAAACACGTGAATTGCACATACCCCGTACTCCGATTCATACACGACTTCAGCTGCATTTACGTTGCTTGTTGGTAATTACTAATCTAATTGTTACAGCATTTAAATCATAAACGGTAAACCAGAAAACTTGGGTTCAATGTAATAAAAAGTAGGTCAAAACTCCAAATTGGTCCCTTTTGTTTGCACGAAGTTTTATATTGGTCCTTTATGTTTCAAAAAATTTAAATTAGTCCTTTACATTTGCAAGAAGTTCCAAATTGGTCCTTTCGTCCAAGTCCGTTTATTTATTCCATAAGTGCTGATGTGGCGTGCTGAGGTGAACATATCATCTCTCCTATGTGTCCATTTAAGCTGACGTGGCATGTCACATCATCATGTACTATCATATGTGATGACGTGGCGCTGATGTGACAATGACGTGGCATGACATGTCAGCTTAGATACGTCAGCACGCTATGTCAACACTTAATTTAAGAAATTGACGGAAGTAGACGGAAGGACCAATTTGAAAATTCTTGCAAACATAAATGACCAATTTAAACTTGTTGAAACATAAAGGACCAATATGAAATTTCGTGCAAACATAAGAGATCAATTTAGGATTTTGACCTAAAAAGTAAAACAACAACAATAATAGATCCCCTAAAATAACAAAGTTACATATAGAAGGAGATCAAACAATGTGGAATCGAGATCAAAAGGCATTAACAATTCTGAAATTTGTATCTATCAAGTCTATACCGGTAAAGATGAAAACGAAAAAAGAACAGTTGGCAATGGCAGACTCAATCCACAATCAAATGCTGAGAGAACATTATTTTGGAGCAAAACAACAAGAATTGAAGGCGCTTACCTCACGCAACTACAATCAAATGCTCAGTGGAAGGCTTTGTTGCAGCATAGACGTAGGGTTTTGATAGCAATAGTAATATATATAGACAGAGAAAACTGTGCAGAGGTTTGACGCCAATTATCTTCAATTTGGCGGTAGATGAATTGAGTCTAGGGTTTTGAATTTTGATAGCAATAGTAATAAATATGTCATTTTATAATTTAATTGAGGATAAAATAGTCAATAAAATTTAAAGTGAATAGCTTTTACAAGTGCTTTAAGTTGAAGCTCCATTCTTCAACTTCTTAAAAAAAGTCAATTTTAACTTTTTTCTTAACTTATACTTTTTTTTAAAAAATTTATCCAAACTAAATTTTATGTTTAAAAAAAGACTTTTAGATAAAAAATATCTATCCAAACGGGCTCTATGCTCTCTTTCTTTTTCTATTAGTTTTCACTCTCATTCTTCATTCTTCTAGTAAGGGATACTCTTATAAATGTTCCATTGGAGCTCTGTGTTTTCTGTTATGCTATTTGATTACAGACTAGGGAAATCAAAGTTTTGGGGATTCTGTATCATTTTTTATAATTGAAGGTATTATTACTCATTATCTCACTTTTTGACTAGCATGCAGGGTTGTGAAGTTTATGGAGAGGATTTCAAGTCACATTCACACCACCAGAAATACATCAAGTTTCAAAACGACTTTACTTGAAAACCATTTCATTTGAAATGATTTTTCTGAATTCTGTAACGAAAAACGAAGTTTGGTTGCTCTCTGATTCATGACCACTCTATCTCATTCCTATTTTATGACTCCAAATTCATGGTGAATGAGCACTTTCCCGTGTCAAGTTTACATTTTTAGAAGTCTAGTAGAATACTACGATTTATAGGGTTTTGCTCACAAATTTTCTTTAGAATCTCACTTTTTGACTTCTGAAGTCATTCTAGATATCAAAAGCTTAAGAAGCTGTATATCAATGAAACCGTGTGGGCTCCCTCCACCTTCTTTTCTATTTAATTTTGTTTTAAATATTTGATTTGAAACTCTTTGAAATTGCTATTCTTGTACAGTACCGCCTGAATGTAACTAGAAAATAGGGCTAATTTTGTGTCTAAATAATCCAAACCGCGTGAGCTTTGGATGTTACTCTGTTACTGTACTCTCCACACCAGTAAGTAACACTTCTTCTTCTTCACTTGGAATACCTAATTACCATACACATGGCTCTTCATGCTGCTTCATCCTCTTCATCTGCCCCATTTTCTCCCAAAAAGTTTGATGTTTTCATTAGCTTTAGGGGAGAGGACACACGCACCAACTTCACCAGTCATCTCTATGATGCTTTTTGTAGAAAGCAAATACACACATACATAGATTACAGACTCAACAAAGGAGATGAGATCTCATCAGCTCTTATGCAAGCAATTGAGGATTCATATGTTTCTGTGGTGATATTCTCAGAAAACTATGGTTCTTCAAGATGGTGCTTGGATGAACTCATTCATATACTCCATTGCAGAAAGGTTCAAGCACAAGTTGTAATTCCTGTGTTCTATAAAGTGGATCCATCCCATGTACGCCATCAGAATGGCACTTACAAAACAGCATTTGAGAAACATTTGAGAAATCTCAAGCATCAACACAAAGTGCCCAATTGGAAAGGTGCTCTCAATGAAGTTGCTAATTTAGCTGGTTGGGATTCTCGCACCTTTAGGTAATTAACATACTATTTTATTATCTCTATATTTGTAAATTCCTCTTCTATTTGTGAAACATAAATTCTTTACTTTTGTTTTGCCTTTTTTCTCTGATATGATAGGGATGATTCTGAACTCATTCAAAAGATTGTTGTAGATGTTTTGCGAAAACTGGATCATAGGTACCCTCCTATAGAATTAAAAGGCCTTGTTGGTATTGATAAAAACTGTGCACACGTCGAATCATTGTTAAGAGAAGTTCAAACCATTGGAATTTGGGGTATGGGTGGTATTGGTAAAACAACCATCGCTCAAGTCATATTTTCCAAATACTCTTCTCAATATGAAGGTCGTTGCTTCTTGGAAAATGTCAGGGAAAATTCAGGAAAGCAGGGAAACGGACTTCATGATTTACGTTGTATACTTGTCTCTGAGTTGTTAAAGGAAGAAAATTCCCATAAAGTCACTTCCATAGAGTCTAATTTTGATAAGTGTAGGCTTAAACGAATGAAAGTTTTCATTGTTCTTGATGATGTGAACACTTTAGAGCAATTGGAATGTTTGGCATTAGATGGAGAACATCATTGCTTTGGACCAGGAAGTAGAATTATCATCACAACCAGGGACAAACATGTGCTAAGCAAAGGAATTGATGAAATATATGAGGTTAAGGAATTGGAGTTTCAAGACTCCATTCATCTTTTCAACTTAAATGCCTTCAACCAAAACCAGCATACATTGGGATATGAAGATCTAACAGAAAGGGCAGTTACTTATTGCAAAGGGATTCCATTAGCATTAAAAGTTTTGGGTTCTTTACTTCGTGGCAAAAGTGAAGATGAATGGAACAGTGCCTTGAAAAAGCTTGAGAAGATTCCCCATGAAAACATTCAAAATATGTTGAAATTAAGTTACGATGGATTAGATCATGAAGAGAAGCAAATATTTCTAGACATTGCATTCTTTTTGAATGGGATGTCTAAAGAACGTGTGATGAGCTTATTAGATAGTTGTGGCTTCTATGGAGCTATTGGCATAAGAACACTAGAAGACAAGGCTCTCATAACTGTGGATCATTGGATGGGCATAAGAATGCATGAATTGATAAGAGAAATGGGTTGTCAAATTGTTTGTGAAGAGTCTATTAATGAACCTGAAAGACGTAGCCGCTTGTGTGATTCTGGGGAAGTTTATGATATATTGACTGAAAACAAGGTAAGAATAACAAACTTTGTTTCCATAGGAACATATATCTTCATAAAATACATATATATATGCAATTAATATGAAATGGTTTACTTACTGATCAATCTTCTTGGTTTTGTTTTCCAGGGAACTAATAAAGTTGAAGGCATAGTATTAAACATGTCTCAAATTAGTGACCTACACTTGAGTGGTTGCACTTTCGAAAAGATGCCTAATATAAGATTTCTCAAATTTTATTCAAACTTCTATTATAATTCAGGCAATAAGGTGCACCTTCCAGATGGTCTCAAATTATTTCCTAATAAAATTAGGTATCTAGAGTGGCATATGTATCCATTGAAATCTTTGCCATCCACTTTTTGTGCTAAAAGATTTGTTGAGCTTCACATGCCCAATAGTCATGTTCAAAAACTTTGGGATGGAGTGCAGGTAAGCATAGGCATAGTGTTATTATTATTTTTATTAACTTTAAACTTGATATTTTTCCTTTTGAATTAATGTTTCTCTCAATTGTCATAGGAACTTCAAAGCTTAAAGGAGATAAATCTTTCTGAATCCAAACAGTTGATGGAGCTGCCAGATTTGTCGAAAGCCTCAAGTCTCGAAAAAGTATGTCTTGATAATTGTGAAAGTTTGGATTATGTTCATTCATCCATTTTATCACTCCACTCTCTTGTTGAGTTATCTTTAGATGGGTGTAAGAAGCTCAAGAGCTTAAAAAGCGAGATTCATTCAAAATCTCTAGAATATTTGAACGTTGATCATTGTGAAAATCTCAAGGAGTTTTCAGTTTCATCAGAGAAATTACTCTATTTGGATTTACGCGAGACTGAAATTGAAATATTGCATTCGTCCATAGGATGTTCATCTAATTTGGATCAGCTCTATTTCAAAAGCTCAAGACTAAAGGAGCTTCCAAATGAGATATCTTGCTTGAGAGTTCTAACGATTCTTTCGCTTTGTAATTGTGAAGTGATTGATAATTCAAAGTTACAAATCTTATTGGATGGCCTGAAGTCTTTAATGACTCTACAATTGGATGATTGTAATAACATAACTGAACTCCCCAACAATATCCAACATCTTTCAAGGCTACATGAGCTTTCTTTAAATGGATGCAAGAAGCTACGTTTTTTGCCAAAGCTTCCACCGTCCATTTTATTCTTAGAAGCCAATGACTGTACATCGTTGGAGACACAGAATGGAGGCACAAAAAACACCTCATTTGGAAATTGCCTGAAATTGAACGAAGAATCACTTCACAATATCATTGAAGTTGCCCATTTCGAAATGATTGAAGTTGTTCATCCATTTCAACAAAACCGAGTTGCGGATTTTCTTCGGCGTAAGTATTCCTTTGGCACTGCAAAGTGCTTTCCAGGAAGCAGAGTACCGAAGTGGTTCCGAAATCGGACATCAAAAGGTTCCATAACTATCGAGCTCCCTCCATTTTCCTCTTTTCTGGGTTTGTTTTGCTGCTTCGTGCTTCAATTTGCCACACCGAAAGAGTTTTTTAAATATCATTTGGAATGTGAATGTTACTTGGGAGATAATAACATGGGGAGTTTTACGTGTTTTAATAGCAACGGCCCAAGTCCAAGGATGAAGTCGGATCATGTTTTTATATTGGATACTGGACGTTACTGTCGTGATATGTCGGATGAAATTGAAAGAAGAAGAGGAAATGATCAGTTCGTCACTAACCTTAAGCTTTGCCTCAAAGTCGTCTTCATAGATTATCGGAAATACATAAATGGGGGAGAAGAACTTGATCCGAGTATTACCGTAAAAGAATTTGGGGTGTGTCCATTATATGTCTCAGAGTACAAGGATTTGGGTCGACAAATGGAGTTGAATAAGAATAACAAGAGGCTTCGAGATGATGAAGAAGATGAGGATGAAGTAGTTGGTCAATTCAAGAGACTCAAGTTGGATTTGAGTACTGAGTCCAAAACATGTCAAGATATTAATGAATTTGAGGCTCTGTTCATGAGAATGGACATCACCTAATACCCCTTCTTCAACACCATTTCACTTTTATGCACTTCCTCTTCCATTTCACAATCAATGCAAGGAAGCTCAGGCAGGTAAACTTCCTCATTAATATTTGCTTCACTGATATCTCTCTCTCTCTTATTCTCATGTGCCTTATCTTCAATCGGTATAACTACCAATTTGTCCCAGGCCATATATTTTCCTGTGCAATCTCTTATTACGGTTTCATTTGAATATTGTAACTTTTTCTAAAGCATTTGAGGTGTCAATGTGACACTTTAGCAATAAGAATTTTATGGTAAACTTCCAATATATTTATACTTCTCGATTTGCTTCAAATTAAGAGCAGTTATCTAAGATTATGATAGGAACCACCTGTAGAAACTATGAAATAGCAGAACAAATATAGGAACAACAGCAGTAAACACCAGAAATGAATAATACTCAGCCAATGGTATTCGAATAAGCAAAACAATGCAGTGACTCAATGATACACTAGCACTTAGTACAGACCCAGAAAATAGAAATAAGGACAATGACAAAAAATGTAAAGATACCCCTGACGTTCGAGAGGTCAGGACTCTCCCAATGCACACTAAAATTCCACTCTCCCCTCCCATGCATTGCCTCAACTCCTAAAAGCTGTAATATGGTTCTCAGGTTTGTCAGGCCCATCAGATTATCAAACAAAATTTAGGATGTTTAAGTGCTTATGATTTAATTCACTTATCTTTTATTTTATTTTATTTAAGTGTTAGTTAAAGTTATATTATCTCTCTGATTTGAAGATCAAGGATATTAAAAATTGTAACTGTCGTTTTTGGCTCAGACAATTGTAATATGAAATTAGGACCACAAGGGGTTTTAACCTTGGGGGACTTGTCCTTAGGTGGTGCACCTAGGTGCCTACGTACCCTTCGGGAGGGATCAAAGTCCACATAGTTCGTCATGCTGACATCTATCTGAGCCGTTAGGCAAGGTTGTTACCTGTATTGGGCCGTGTGCGGCTAAGACGTGCCTAAGGTACTCCGGGCGGGCGAGCCGCTCTTAGGAGGTTGCCTTAGTGGGAGAGAGCTATGGTTTCTGAGGGCTGCTGGAAGCCCTGTTAATGGTGTACTCCGAGAAGGAGGAGAGCTTGCCGGAGGTTGGCCGGAATGGGGGGCCTGTAGCAGAGCTCGCGATGTGTAGAGGGATTGCGTGAGGTATCTGAGGGTACTCAGATCACTGAGAGAGTGTGTGGAATATCACATATGAGGTGTGGTAATCCTTCAAGCTGCGTATAGGTCTGTTGAGGCTGGATTGCTTGCTTAGTCCCCAGAGTGAGGGTCTATTTATACTCGAGTGTGGAGAGATCGTGCTCGACCCACGACCTCGTGGGACGTGGGTCGTCCCACGAGGCTTTGTGGAGTTCCCACGTCTGGTTGAGGGGATGCTCCGTGAGATAACGTGGATAAGGGCCACGTAACTGGTGGATGAGTGGTGCCACGTGTCTCTAGCGGGTGCTTAGACCGTGCTTCTAGAACGTCAGTGCCACGTGTCCCAAGGTGGAATATTTCGTAGTTACAAAAATAATAATTGTAAAGGGAAATAAATCAACGTTGGTCAGAAAATTCAATAGCAGATATAGGGATGGCAATGGGTACCTAAGAAATGGATATCCGATGGTATTCGTCCGAAAAAACTACTCGATATCCGATGAATATCAGATAGGGTACGGATAGTAAAATATAACTATCCATTGGGTATTGGGCGGGTGTGGATATTGGCTTCGGGTATCTTATATTCGTCAGAAATGAATGAACGGATAAGGTACCCGATATCTGATATCCAAATAATATATATTATAAAATATAATATTAAATATTAAATACAATATAAATTATTAAATAAATTTTGTGAATATAATATTATTAAAATTGTTGTTTTTTATTTGTATTTATAACAATTATGTATTTTTTAATTTTAAACTATTATTTCTATAATTATTTATTTATTGGGTGGATATCGGGTAGCTTACTTGATTATAGGGTATTCAATATCCAATACATTTTTCGGGTATTTCAGGTATCGGATAGGGTACGGATACGAATATTAAAAATGACCATATTTTTGAATTCAGTTAGGGTACAGGTATTGGATATATTGGGCGGATTCGGATGCGGATAGTATAAAAATGAACGGGTACCCACCCATTGCCACCCTCTAATGAAAAGAGGTTATTATTATACAGTAAATCACTAGAACAATATGGGAAAAATAAAGAAGAGAAATAAGTAATTCTATTGTCTTCTAATGTAACTTGGTTTCTGCAGCATATGCTTTCTTGTCAATGGCTAAGTTGCTAAATGTCCAGATTTTTGTCCATTAAACTCTTTATTTCTTTTCATAGGCTAATATTTATTATACATGAGATATATGGAGAAGAGCAAGGATAGACTATCATACATTGTTCCAAATACTTTATTATTATGTTTCTCTTTGTGATTGGGTCAAAATAATGGAAACTATTGTGATTCTTAGTTTTTTTTCCCTAATATTATTCATGTAAAATCATGTCATCTTCATATGCAATCAATAGTAACTCCCATTCGATTATAGATTCTGACGATTAGAGATGTATTTGTAGTCCATTACAATCATTAGTACAATATGGTCAAAATGTAGAACATATAACTAATTGTACAGTTGATCTAGCATTACTTTGCAACTTTCTCATTACGGTGTTTACTTTTTGGGTATGTATTATTTTCAAGAGTTCTGTCTTCTGATATAAATTGGTCAGTATAAGCTTTCATGATAGCAGTTAAGAGCGTTGGGCAGAAAATCACTTAAAGTTTATTTTTTCAATGAACTTTGTTTTTTCTATATAACCTTTTCAAGCAGTGAATTGATAATTTATTAAATAATATGCAGTATGCTTGATTTCCTGAGGAAAAGAGTTAGGTTGATGGTCGATAGTTTCAACTGCTGGAGAAGTGTTATTTACGGTATAAGGGAAGGTATGGACTATTACCACCACACGGAGTTCCAAATTTATTTGATACAAAGTTTACAAACTAATTTGCACTATAAAAGAATTAGATGATTTTGGAAGTTGTCTTAATTTTGGAGTTTCTATCTTTTCTCCAATAAGGGATACCTTCGTTGTGTCGTAGTTTCCTTCATGTTATTTCTTGTATTGGATTCAAGAGAGGAGAAAGTAATTTTTCATTATAGAGAGAAGAAGAGCCACATAATTAAGCCATTTCTCAGGAGATTTTTTTATTCCCTTACTTTTCATAATTAAGACATAGTAAGTACTTATTATCCCACACAACACAATCACTTTATAAAAATATTAAGCTGCTAAACTAATTGGCATGCCAAAAACTTAGTAATTTCAACTATTCATTGCTTTTCTTTCAATTATTTTCCTTTCTATTCTTCTGTACAATATAATGTGTTCACTCCTTAATAACATCTTATTGTTGTCACCAATAGGCCACTGATTTAGGTATTGCAGAGGCTAAATGTGCCTTTGGAGCTGAATGTTTTCTGTTATGCTATTCTTTTTAATATTCAAAAAGGGATACTTTATTCAATGAGCAAAAGAGCAAGGACGATGGCTGATGGATTTAGCAGTAGCACAAGTGTTCTTTGTAATTTTAGTGGCTATGGACTATTGTTATACAATATAATGTTTCAAATAAAGGTTATACTTTATGGACTAAACTTAGGTAGGTTCTTTATATCTTTGTTATAAGATTCTCTAATACAAAGAAGACACGTAACAAAAAGTTTATACACGACCAATTACGGTAGAGAGAAAATATAGAAAACCACTTTTTACATGACCAATCATAGAAGAGAGATAGTATAAATGAAGCCTATAATTAAAGAGCCTTATGGCAAAGATACAAGGCTATACTTTATTATTTTTTTCCATGGTCAAATGACATAACACAAAAGTATGTTTCTCCAATCTTTGAATATCATTGTCATTGATTAGTACTTGTGTGTAGGTGCTATGTCTTCATTCACAAGCTTTTGGAAGCCACATCCATTAGTCTTAGAAGGTTCGTCCCTTTGCCATATATTCTCATGTGTAGAATAGATTCATGGAAATGGAATATTGTAATGAGTTTAGCATGAATGTGTGAGCAAAACAATCAAACAAAATGACTTTTTTTATGACTCTCAGGCCTCAGCAGAATTTAGATGAGGAGTCAAAGTGAGGATATACTCCATCAAGCACAGAATTAAGTAGTTGAATCTGTGTCTTCCAACATAACTCCGATTTTGCAGCATGTGCTTTGGATGATATGAATTCTGACAGATCATTGGAGCAGTACAGAATATGGTGGGATTTTGATCCAGTGAAGTGCAAGTGTATCAAGTGCACGATCCAAATTGTCAAATGAAAATTCAGATTCGTATCCGTATTGTAATAGTTTCATCCAACGGCTCAAAATGTGCAAGTTATGCACTTTTAGTAGATCCAATCCGGATATGGTGGCCGAGACAATAGAACATGCAAACACGAACAGGGCAAAGATTTTTCTTAATTAATGGCAACCAGAAGAAAAAGATGTTGATGACATTGCCTAATTGTTGTGAAGATTTCCTCTAAATAATTTATTTGTGTGAAAACTGCTGTTTGATTTGGTTCTCTTTTCAGTAGATGCATGTATATGGTCTGTTCTTGCTGTGACAGATTTGAGAATTTATTCATTTAAAAATATAATTCAGTTCAAAGTAAAAAAAAAAAGAGGTCTGTTCATTCTCTGATTTCAACATTGAAGCTTGAATTAGTATGTCTGTAAGTTTCTAAAATGGAAAAATAAATTGCGAAAAGATACCTTGAAATTTATACCACTTACAAGTAGTCCCCTGAATTTGATACCCTAAACTTTTAAAGTTTATCAAATCAATCGAAAAAGAAAAAGAAAAAAGGATGGAACAAAAGGGACAAAATGGGAACATAAATAACTTGAGAATTTCATGTGCTGTGAACTGGACAGAACTTCGTGTGAGCATTTACACTACCAGAATACACGAAGTTTCCAAAATAAATTTACCTGTAAAATGAAAATCATTTCATTTGAAATTGAGAAATTTTCTGAATTCTGCAATTTTATTTATGCTTATATGCTACTGCACGAAAAACAAGAAGGCTCTCTCGTCTCACACATATCATAGTAACCAGTCAAAACTTTAAATTGATCTCTTATGTTTGCACGAAGTTTCATATTGGTCTTTTATTTTTCAAAAAGTTTAAATTGGTCATTTATGTTTGCAAGATATTTCAAATTGATCCTTCCGTCCACTTTCGTTAATTTCTTAAGTGCTGACGTAGCGTGCTGATGTGTCCATTTAAGCTGACGTGTCATGCCATGTCATCGAAAAATCAGCGCCACATCATCACATATGATAGTAGATGATGACGTGGCGATGATGTGTCAATGACATGGCGATGACGTGGTATGACATGGTGATGACGTGGTATGACACGTCAGCTTAAATGGCTACGTAGGAGAAATAATATGTCCACCTCAGCACGCCACGTCAGTACTTAATGGAAGAAATAAACGGACTTGGATGGAATGACCAATTTGAAACTTTTTGCAAACATAAAGGACCAATTTAAATTTTTTAAAACATAAAAGATCAATATAAAACTTCGTGCAAAACATAAGGGATCAATTTGTACTAATATGCCAGTATCATGCTTATATTTGGATAAATTTAGAGTAGCATTTACTGGTAGGTGGATCATGAAAATATTTCTAGAACTCCAATAATAACGAAAAGTTTAGTCTTAGTATTTGTATTTTGACAAATAAACAATATTTACTTAACACTCACAAATAAATAAAATTAGGTGTCAAAATATAATTGACTAGAAGTCTAGAAGTAACACATTAAATAAACCGCGTTGGGGTTTTGATTTTTCCACACCAGCAAGCAACACCTACTTATATCGGCTAAAGTACTATTTTGGTCCTCAATGTTTGCATGAAGTTTAATGTTGGTCCTCAATGTTTCAAAAGTTTAATGTTGGTCCTCAATGTTTTTATTTTGGGTCGATTTTGGTCGTCGAGCGTAACACCGTTAACTTTTTGCCGTTAAATGATGACGTGGCATGCTTATGTGGCACACCCTCTCTCCTACGTGTCATATTTTAATAACATAGCATGACACATCACTGCCACGTCACCCCAGATGATGATGATAATGATGTTGATGAAGGAGAGAAGATGATGATGTGGCAATGTGGGGTGACGTGGCAGTGATATGCCATGCCAGGTCATTAAATTATGACACGTATGAGAGATGGTGTGCTACATAAGCATGCCACGTCATCATTTAACGGCAAAAAGTTAACGGTATTATGGTCGAGGACCAAAATCGACCCAAAATAAAAACATTGAGGACCAACATTAAACTTTTGAAACATTGAGGACCAACATTAAACTTAATGCAAACATTGAGGACCAAAATAGTACTTTAGCCTACTTATATCCATCCTTCTATGATTTTTCAACACAGCAAACACATTGCTCCTCTTCTTCTTCTTCTTCTTCTTCATTTGGAATACCTAATTACAACACACATGGCCTTTGCTGCTTCTTCATCCTCTTCCTATGCTTCATTTTCTCCCAAAAAGTACGATGCTTTCATTAGCTTTAGAGGGGAGGACACACGCACCAACTTCACAAGCCATCTCTGTGATGCTTTTTCTAGAAAGCAAATACACACCTACATTGATTATAGACTCAACAAAGGAGATGAAATCTCTTCGGCCCTTATCCAAGCAATTGAAGATTCATATGTTTCTGTGGTGATTTTCTCTGAAAACTATGCTTCTTCAAGATGGTGCTTGGATGAACTCATTCATATACTCCATTGCAGAAAGGTTCAAGCACAAGTTGTAATTCCTGTGTTCTATAATGTTGACCCATCCCATGTACGCCATCAGAATGGCACCTACGAAACAGCATTCGAGAAACATGGGAGAAATCTCAAGCATCAACACAAGGTACCCAATTGGAAAGCTTCTCTCAACGAAGTTGCTAATTTAGCGGGTTGGGATTCTCGCACCTTTAGGTAAATACTCATTTTCATCTGCCACAACTTTTATAAATTGCTTCATTATATCTATGAGTGTAAATTCCTCTTTTATTTGTGAAACATAAATTCTTTACTTCTGTTTTTGCCTTTTTTTTTTTCTGGATATGATAGGGATGATTCTGAACTCATTCAAAAGATTGTTGAAGATGTTTTGCAAAAATTGGATCGTAGGTATCCTCCTACTGAATTAAAAGGCCTTGTTGGTATTGACAATAAGTGTGCACATATTGAATTATTGTTAAGACAAGTTCAAACCATTGGAATTTGGGGTATGGGTGGTATTGGTAAAACAACCATCGCCAAAGTCATATTTTCCAAATACTCTTCTCAATATGAAGGTTGTTGCTTCTTGGAAAATGTAAGGGAAAATTCAGAAAAGCATGGACTTCATGACTTACGTTGTAAACTTGTCTCCAAGTTGTTAGAGATAGAAAATTCCCATACAGGGTTTTCCATAGAATCTAATTTTGTTAACTGTAGGCTCAAACGGATGAAAGTTTTGATTGTTCTTGATGATGTGAATGCTTTAGAGCAATTAGAATATTTGGCCTTAGATGGAGAACAACATTGCTTTGAACCAGGAAGTAGAATTATCATTACAACCAGGGATAAGCATGTGCTAAGCAAAGGAGTTGATGAAGTATATGAGGTTAAGGAATTGGAGTTTCAAGACTCCATTCATCTTTTCAGCTTAAATGCGTTCAACCAAAACCTACTTATAGGGGTATATGAAGAGCTCACAAAAAGGGCAGCTTCTTATGCCAAAGGGATCCCATTAGCATTAAAAGTTTTGGGTTCCTTTCTTCGTGGTAAAAGTGAAGATGAATGGAAGAGTGCATTGAAAAAACTTGAGAAGATTCCCCATGAAGACATTCAGAAGGTCTTCAAATTAAGTTATGAAGGATTAAATCATGAAGAGAAGCAAATGTTTCTGGACATTGCATTCGTTTTGAATGGTATGTCTAAAGATCGTGTGATAAGCTTTTTAGATAGCTGTGACTTTTATGGAGCTATTGGCATAAGAAGACTCCAAGACAAGGCTCTCATAACTGTGGATGATTGGATGTGCATAAGAATGCATGATTTGATAAGAGAAATGGGTTTTCAAATTGTTCGTGAAGAATCTATTAATGAATCTGGAAAACGAAGCCGCTTGTATGATTATGAGGAAGTTTCTGATATATTGACTAATAGCAAGGTAAGAATAGCGGACTTTGTTTCCAAAGGAGCATATATCTTTATAAAAAAGATAAATAAATAATATGCAAGTTATATGATATGGTTTACTTACAATCAATCTTCTTGGTTTTGTTTTTCAGGGAACTAATAAAGTTGAAGGCATAGTATTAAACATATCTCAAATTAGTGATCTATATTTGAGTGCTAGCACTTTCAAAAAGATGCCTAATATACGATTTCTCAAATTTTATTCAACCTTCTACAATGAATCAAGCAGCACTGTGCACCTTCCAGATGGTCTCAACATATTTCCTAATAAAATTAGGTATCTAGAGTGGCATATGTACCCATTGAAATCTTTGCCATCCAAATTTTTTCCTGAAAAACTTGTTGAGCTTCACATGCCCAACAGTCACGTTCAAAAGCTTTGGGATGGAGTGCAGGTAAACATAATCATAGTAATGTTTTATTATTATTATTATTTTTCTGTTAACTTAAACCTGACATTTTTCTTTTGAATTAATGTTTCTCTCAATTGTCATAGGATCTTCAAAGCTTAAAGGAGATAAGTCTTTCTGGGTCCAAACTGTTGATGGAGCTGCCAGATTTTTCAAAGGCTGTCACACTTGAAATAGTAGATCTTTCTTTTTGTGAAAGTTTGCATAATGTTCATCCATCTATTTTATCACTCCACTCTCTTGTTACTTTATGTTTATATGGGTGCAAGAAGCTCAACAGCTTAAAAAGCGAGATTCATTTAAAATCTCTAGAAGGTTTGATTGTTGATTTCTGTGAAAATCTCAAGGAGTTTTTTGTGTCATCAGAGAAATTATCCTATTTGTCGTTATATGGGACAGGAATTGAAATATTGCATTCGTCCATAGGATGTTTGACTAATTTGGATCAGCTCTATCTTTCAAGCTCAAGACTAAAGGACGTTCCAAATGAGTTATCTTGCTTGACAGCTCTAAGTTTTCTTCATCTTATTGATTGTGAAGTAATTGATAATTCAAAGCTAGAAATCTTATTGGATGGCCTAAAATCTTTGGAAGTTCTTCATTTGGATGATTGTAATAACATAACTGAACTCCCCAACAATATCAAACATCTTTCAAGTCTATACGAGCTTTCATTAAGTGGATGCAAGAGGCTTCGTTCTTTACCAAAGCTTCCACCATCCATTACTGTATTAAATGCCAATGGCTGTGCATCATTGGAGACAGTGATGACTTGTAGACCAAAAAACGGAGGCGCAAAACAGGCTTTATTTGGAAATTGCCTGAAATTGAATGAAGAATCACTTCACAGTGTCCTTGAAGATGCTCATTCTGAAATGATTGAAGCTGCTCTTGCACATAATATATCTGTTTTAGATAAGCTTACAAATCGCACTTTAAAGTGCTTTCCAGGAAGCAAAGTACCAGAGTGGTTCAGATATCGGACAACACAAAGTTCCATAACTATTGAGCTCCCTCCATTTTCCTCTTTTCTGGGTTTGTTTTGCTGCTTTGTGCTTCAATTTGCCAAAACAAAAACGTTTTCATTTTGTTTGGAATGTGAATGTTACTTGGGAGATGTTAACATAGGGAGTTTCAGAAGTATTAGTGTTAATGTTCCTAGAATGAAGGTGGATCATGTTCTCATATTGGATACTGGATATTGCTCTCATGAGATGTCGGAGGAAATTGAAAGAAGAGGAAATTATCAGTTTGTCACTAACCTTAAGCTCTGCCTTGAAGTCCTCCTTGAAGATTATTGGAAAGAAGAAATTGATCCGAGTACTACCATAAAAGAATTTGGGGTATGTCCAATATATGTCTCAGAATGGCAGGATTTGGCTCAACAAATGGAGTTGAAGAAGAATAACAAGAGGCTTCGAGATGTTGATGAGGAAGATGAGGATGAACTGAGTCCAAAGCATGTCAAGATATCATGAGAATGAACATCACCTAATATCCATTCTTCAACACCAAGTCACTTTTATGCACTTCCTCTTCCATCTCAGAATCAAAGCAAGGAACCTCAGGCAAGTAAACTTTTTTTATAAAATTAGTTCTGAGAATTCATGCTAATATTGTTTTCATGTATTTATGTACATGCTATTAATAAAAAGATTTGTTTTCTTTATTTTGAAAAAAATGAAGTTTAGAACATCTTTTAGTTGTTCTGTAGTTTTTTTTTCCGAACCACATTCTTTTTTTTTTGTTTCGAGTAAAAAAGATAATTGAAACTGGTTCTCTTATTTTTCCTGTTTTTAAAAATAATTAAAAAAAAAATTCTTTACCTTCTCTTCTCATCTTTTAACTGACCAGAATTCTTTTCCTCTACTATTAATCCGTTATTGAACTTTTTTCCCCTTTATCTGAGGCAAAGTGAGGTTATTCAGTTGTAGTGATTATCTGTTTTTTTTTTCTCTCCTTGTTTTTCAACAAATATTACTCTCAAATCAAAATAGCTTTATCTTCAAACAGTGATAAGTAATCCCATATATTCTCATGTGCGATCTCTTATTATAGTTTCATTTGGATATTGTAACTTTTTCTGAACATTTGAGTCAATGTGACACTATAATAATCAGAATTTTATAATAAACTTCCAATATATTTATACTTCTCCATTTGCCTCAAATTAAGAGCAGTTATCTAACATTATCAAACAAAATTTAAGATGATTAAATTCATTTCTTTTTTTTCAATTAAGTGTTGGTTAAAGTTTTATTGTCTCTCTGATTATAAGATTAAGGCTGTATTGGGAAATAGCTAAACTTTAGTCAGAAAATTCAATAGTAGATACTGATGAAAAGTGATAATTTTTTTACATTACAGTTACTCTAGAACATATGGACAAAATAGATAAGAGATATAAGTAATTGCATTGTCTTCTAATATAACTTTGTTTCTGCTGCATATGCTTTCTTGAAATGGTTAAGTTGCTAAATGTCAAGATTTTTGTCCATTTAACTCAGATTTTCTTCATAGGTAATATTTAGACATGAGATATGTATGCAAAAACCCTCCCCACCATTTACCACATGAATTGCTTAGGAGAAGAGCAAGGATAATGACTGAGCTATGGGCTTCAAATACTTTTATTTAATGAAAACAATGGATATTATTGTGATTCTTAGCTTTTGCTGTTTTTCTAATATAGTTCCTGTAAGAACATGTCATCTTCATATGTAATCATAAGTAACTCCCCTTCGGTTTTAGATTCTGATGAAAAGAGATATGCTTTTAGTCCATCATAATTATTAGAACAATGTGGTCAAATTGTAGAACATAACTAATTATATAATCTGGTCAGTATAAGCTTTCTTGATAACAGTTAACAGCATTGGGGCAGAAAATCACTATTAAAACAATGACAATTATAACCAAGCTTGGTTGGTCTAGTGGTTAACTCACTAGGTTGCTTAAGCAAGTGTTGGGGGTTCGATTCCCACCTTGTGTATGCAGCAACCAATTGGCCAGCGGCAAACCCTTAAATGGAGCTCAGATCTGCGGAGGATTAGTCCTTGGCCTGTCGGGCTGGGGGATATCTTGGGAAACTAAAAAAAAAAACAATGACAATTATTGTGATTCTTAGCTTTTGCTGTTTGTCCAATATTTCCAATTGATATAAGCTTAATTAAGTCCTTGGCAGATTCACACCTCAAAAGCTAGCTGTTGGAGTTGAAGAACTCAAGACCTTATAAGGCTCTTCCTTGAAGTCAATCTCTTCAATATAAGACTCGTATCAGAAAGAGTTAGGTTGATGATTGACGGTTTCAACTGCTGAAGAAGTGTTATTTGCAGTATTAGAGAAGGAATGGACTACGGACTACGGACTACTACCATAGAGAGTTCAGAACATCACCATTTTCCAAGATCCTTCTTAAGGAGCTGTAAGACCATCATGGAACCGCCATTAAAGGATTTCTTTTGATGATGTTTGTCTGAGTTTTACATTTTTTAAGTCAAGGGAAGGAGTTTAGATTCCAATGTTATCGGACTTGTGTAGACTTAATTTGTTCTTCATTTTTCACTGCCCTCTCTTGTTGATGTTGATTTATCTTTATATGGGTGCAAGAAGCTCAAGAGCTTAAAAAGCGAGAGATTCATTTAAGAGTTAAATTACCTTTTGGTCCCTCTTAGTCAAATTATAATTTAGTCATTGAATTTTGAAAATAGATTATTTGGTTCATGAATTTACACTCTCGTTAATTGTTTAGTCACGTTATGAGTTATCCATTAAGTCACTGCGTGATGTGGTCGTTATGTTAGCACATTACGCCGTTAATTTGTCACATCATCTAGATATTAAAAAAAATGCAAATTAAAAATTAAAAGTGAAAACACAACAGTTGGATAAAATGGTCTTTTGTCCTTAAAATCCCCAAATTCATTATTTTTTTAAGTTTTAAATATTTCATATGATGTGGTAAGGTGAGGCGGTAACATATTGACAAATTAAGAGTGTCAAATCAGCAAATAACGATCACACTATGCGGTAACTTAGCGGGTAACATCTCAAAGATTAAATAATTGACAAAAGTGTAAATCTAGGGATTCAATCATCTATTTCCAAAATTCAAAGACTAAATATATAGTAAGTTAACCAATAATTTAGGGACAAAAAATAGTTTACCTCTTCATTTAAAATCTCTAAAATATTTGAATGCTAATTATTGTGCAGATCTCAAGGAGTTCTCCGTGTCATCATCCGAATGATTTTATTTGGAGTTAAATGAGACATGAGTGGAAATATTGGATTCAATTCGTCTATTTTTGGATGATTGTAAATTGTAATAACATAACTGAATTTTCTGTTGAAATATTTTTAAAATGAAAAGATGTGTTAATTAAAGAGTCATGTATTTGTGTTTATTTGAAAAGTTGTATTATAAATTAATAATAATATATATATATATATATATTTTTGTGAAATGTTATGTTAAAAAACTCTTCATTTAAATTATATAGTTGTGACTTTTAATTAAAGTCATATTATACTAAAAGATATTTTTTTAAGGCATTATTTTATGATCTATATAAACCTTTCATCTTTTCATAATTCAAAACATCAAACCATTGCCTTTGTCTTTGAGGTCAAGGCGGAGAAAAGGGTTTTGATTGTTGAAATAGGTACTTAAGAAGTGATGATGTTGAAATAGCTTCAAGAGATTGAGTGTGTGGTTGAGGGATATCCTTCAAGTTAAAGTGGGTTGGCGCTGTGATTGATGGCTGAACCATTTTGTTGGACGGATTTTGGGAAGATGGTGTGTGAATGAGAAAGAGGATGGGAATGGGAGCACGGTGATAGTGGTGGTGGTGGAAAAGATGAAGATGGTGATGTAAAGAGAAAGAAGCGATGAAGATGAAGATGAAGATGAAGACGATGGTAATGATGTGGCAATGTCGAGTGATGTGGTTATGTCATTAAAATAAGACATGTATGAGAGATGGTGTGCCACATAAACTATCTACGTTAGTAGTTAATGGTAAAAAGAAACGGAGTTACGTTTGAGACCAATTTTGACAAAAAAAAACGTTAAGGACCTAAAATAACTTTTTGAAACGTTGAAGATCAATATTAAACTTTGTGTAAACGTTGAGGACCAAAATAATAATTTGACCTATTAATTATAAGGGGAATTATATGTAACTTTTTAAAAATAATCCTTTTATTTTGGGTAATTTTCAACAAATAGGCCATTTTTGCAGATCACCAAAATAGTAAGGGCATTTTTTTTTTTTTAATTTTACGACGAGTATAGATAGAAAAATTAAGCCACCGCCATTCGCCACCGCCCTAATTTCTATCTATATTATGATGACTTTGAACTTTCTACGGTTCGGCACTATATATATAAGATATAATTTAAAAATCAAGTATAATCTTTTAAAACATATAAGGTATGGAGATGCAGGAATGAATTTTAGTCCCTAGTAGTGCAATTAATTATTTAACGAAAAAACTAAGGTAAAGTTATTTAGGTGCTTGCTATAAAGTTCACTAATCATAAACAATATTTATATTCTTTCTCCTATGTGATTGGTTATGTAATTTATTGCTTTTTATTTTCTCTCTTTACCATGATTGGTTATACAAAAAGTTTTTGCCACGTGTTTTAATTATATTGGTGAACTTTATAGCAAGCACCTAAGTAATTTTATCTTAGTTTAGTCTTATGTATATATATATATAGACCAACATGCATGGATGATGGATGATGATAGCCTTTTCCGTGTATGTATAATTTAGATAACAAATTCAACCTTCTTTTATCTGATAATATAATCAATCCATTAATTTTTTTTTTCATACTATAGACAATTAACTATTTAAAATAGGTGAATGAATCCTCTTAGAGAGATGTATTTAGAAAAGATATAAAGGTAGAGGTAGTCTTGAGATTCATAAGCGAGGTTCACTTTCCTATCTTTGTATTAGAGAGAGATAATTTAGTAGTCTTGTCTTTGTTTGATTTTTAAAATTTTGAAAGGAAAAGGATTGAATAACTCCTATGTTAACTCTCTTTAATCTTCTCCTTTTATTAATTTTAATTACTCCAAATTAAAGGATTTTGAAAGATCTAGACAAGAGAAGAAGAAACTATCACTTAACTTTTCTTCCTTTCCCTCCCACTCTTAATTGTCAAACATACCCACAACTAGAAGGGGAGACTAATTAATCACCTACACTTTCTCTCTCTTGTTTGGATATTTCTCAAAATATCCTTCACCCCTACTACCTGTCGCCGCCGCCACCCCACCACCACCAACCTCCCCTACCACCACCCACACCTCCACCGTCAACCACCAACAAAATTTAATTATAAAGATAAATTGGTCATTATACCCCCTTTCACATTCTTATTCCCAAACTTTAATCCTATCCTTTTTTATGTCATAAATGTGATAATGAGATTCTCATTCCCACTCCCATTCTCAGCCTCATTCTTTTGGGGTTTTTTCTGGCGACCAAATGGACCTATACTTTTCTCCCCTTCCGTTCTCTTCCCCCCCTTTCTTTTCTTTTAATCTTCAATCTAAACAAACCTTAATTATGCCTCCACATTCAAACTTATATGAGTTAGTTTTTTTTTTGGCCTTGTTATATGAGTCTGCTTGGATAGACTTTTTTTAAGTAAAAAATACTTTTATTTTAGATATAAATATTTGTGAAATGTTTAGATAGGCTTCTTGAAAAAATGAGAAGCACAAAAAAAGGTAAAAAAAAACCACTTGAAGCCCAAAACAGAGAGGCAATTAAAAAATCGGTACAAGCTATCCAAACGGGCCTTTGCGGTTCAATGCTTTGCTAAAAGTACTTTTTATAAAAACCTATCCAAAGGGCCTATATACAAGTCCCAATAAATACTCCACTATATATATAAATATAGCCTAGGACACAAGAAAACTTCAATCTAAGATCAAGAAGCTTGTGTCGAGGGACCAACTTGTTTCTGTTTAATAATGGCTTCTTAGCTTGGTCGTCGTCTTCTTCCCATCTTGGCCAAAGGCCAAATAAAATACGATGTGTTCATCAGCTTTAGAGGTGAAGACATCAGAGATGGCTTTCTTAGCCATTTGAAGAAGCAATTAACCCAAAATCATATTGATGCTTATGCATACGGGAGACTTGAGAAAGTAGATGAAATATGGCCATCACTTGTGGAAGCAACTGAAGGATCACAGATTTCATTGATCATATTCTCCAAAGACTATGCTTCTTCAAAGTGGTGCTTAAAAGAGCTTGTGAAAATTATTGAATATAATGCAACAAATGCAATGATCAGAGATTGTAATACCTGTTTTCTACCATGTGGATTCGTCAGATGTTAGACATCAAAGAGGCACTTTTAGAGATGCATTTGTCCAACATCAACAAAATTTCAATGACAATAATATGGAGAAATTGATGCTTAGTTTGAAATCTGCCTTGAATAAAGCTGCTAACTTGTCAAACCATCATTCATTATCCATCATCAAATTTTGAGTAAGTAGTTTTTTTTGTCTCTCATGTTTATTTAGTATACTATATTTTATGAATTTATCTAACAAGTACCCTATCACACTTGTTAAGGTTTTTCTCTCATTGGTTGAGAGAGAATGTATTGTCTTGAACTTGATGAAAAGTCAATAGGAATAATTTTTTAAGCTCTCTCATTGGTTGAAATAAATCCTTAAACAATGTCCTTTGGCACTAGTTAGCACAATCCTAATATAATAAGCAGTAGGTTGAATTGGATTCCTATGAACGGACGAAAAGTCTTGCAGGAATTAATATTCAATGTCTTGTTTTGGATTAGAGCTTTAATTATTTTGCCACAATGATTTTACGTTAGAGTAATTAATTCATCAAATTAGTGTCTTATCGTCTAGGGAGCTAGGCAAGTCTCACGTGCATACAAGCAAATATGAGGTTTATGGTACTAACATATATATAAATATATAATTTTCAGTTTAATTTAATGGAGTATTGAAATTTCTAACAATACCAGCAAGAATGAACTTAATTAGTATTATAAGTTGGCATAGCAAGAATGAACAATACCAGGAAGAGAGTGTGCTTACTTGTGTAAACTTAACTGCAACTCTTATGAACATAATGAAGCATCACATTCATTTGGAACTCTAAAAGCGCAAAGTGCAAACAATATTTCTTTAGCTGTTGAATTTATTTGCTCTTCTCCTCAGTGAATCAAGTATTCCTTTTTGCATGTTGTAGGATAATAGTTAATCACTAGTTCAAATATGAGCCATAGAGAAAACCAGAGTTCAATGGAAGAAAACCAGTCTTGGAATAATTACCTTTCCCTAATTCATAATTAAACAACCTAAGAATCACTTTGATTTTCCATCCTTTTGAGCCAATCATGAAGAAGGAAGTAATCAATCTGCAGAACAAAAAAAAAAAAGGCCTTTGGAATTTTTTTATTCATAGAAAAAGAAGTATTATTAAGAAAGAAAGAGAGCACAAAAGGCCTTTGGAAATTTTGATTCAATTTTTTTTTGGTTTTTTTTTTTATAGAAAAAAAATACAAAGAAAAATCCTGGCAAGCTAGACAAAACAGTTTGTTAGAGGGACCTGAAAGTCATCTGCAACTACATCATAATCCAAATTTATGTGTCATTCCAATCACCAAACAGGTCAAGTTAATCGAGTAAAAGAAAAACAAATAAAAGGAAAGGGAAAAGATTTGGAAGTTGTAATACCATCATTCTCATAACAGAGTAGTACAAACTAGAAATGTTTACTTCTATTTTTTGTATCTTTCTAGAATATGAACCCAACCAATCAAACAGAAAAAAGAAGAAAAACAAGAATATTCAGAGGAAAGCCTCTCTGTTTCATTTTACAAACACAGATAGCCAACGCATAAACATGCATTTGTGAATTGTGATCAGTGCTAATAAGAAAGCATATGTTTCAGAAACACAGTTATATCAACAGAAAAAACAAAGCCTGCAGAGTTATTTCTTTTCACTTTTACTTATGACTAAATGAAGATAGTGAATCTGCTGACCAGGAAAAAGGGGAAAAGAAAACAAAAAGTAAAATTTTGGTCTAGTTTTGTACATTAACATTATCATCAACATTTAAAAGAAAAATATACAATGTAGAAGAGAAGAGGTTTCTCAAAAACTAAATGCTTGATGCAGGCTAACCTCCTTTGTCTTACCTATAAGTACAATAATTGAATAATATATAGTAAAGGGAAATAATCTGCTTAGACTTATTAAAAAATAAATGAAGCTAAATCTATTAACTAAATCATCTTATTTTCTGTTTGATAATTTCCCTTATTCTTTGCTGAAAGAGAAAATTTAATTTAGTATTGAATAAATGCTACAAATTCGTGAGAAAATTGCAAAACTAGAAGAAGCTTGATCATGGAACTAAATTATAAGAGAGAGAGAGAGAGAGAGAGAGAATAGTTTGATACAGTACCAATTGAGCGATGCTATGAAGTTTATTTCCCTCAAAGTCCTTTCTTCCATTAAAGTGAAATAGTGGTGAATAAGGGAATTTAGTTGATGTTGATTCTCATGAACAGAGCCTCCAAATCATCAATATCCTCACATCACTTAGCTTGAGTGTACTCAAATTCAGCTTCACTTTCTTGAATTGGAGGAAGTGGTTCTTGTCCTTGCTCATCAAATCCTCTGAGCTCCAAGTCATTAACATCCCTAGGCCTCTTGTTATTCCACTCCAACTTTGACTTCAATTTCATTAGTCCAATGAAATTCTTATATTCTGACACAAATATTGGGCACACCCCACATTCTTTCACACCAATCAACTTGGGTTCAACACTGAATTTAAAGGACACCTTCAGGCTACTGACAAATTGATCATTTCCTATTCTTCTATTGATTTCCTCCAGCATCTCATCACAATCTGATGGAAAATACCATACATGAACATTAGACAAATTCCCTTGTGGGAGCAAATTACAATATTCTAAAATTGTCTCTCCCATGTTTCTATCTCCCAAATAGCATTTGCAGGTGAATGTAGCTTGGCACTCTTTTACTAGGGGCATTTGAGAAGAGATGCAGAAAACAAAACCCAATAAACGAGAAGTTGGAGGAAGTTCAATAGTTATGCACTCTTGTCTTGTCCGATATCTGAACCATTCTGGTATTCTGCTTCCTGGCAAAAGAAATTCACAATCACGAGAGCCTATGAACTTAACATTAGACTTGGACGTTTTTGCCAGTTTATGTCCATAAGCAGCTTGTTTCATAGAGAAGTGGGCATCTTCCATAATGCTGCAAAGTGATTGTTCATCCAACTTAGCACAATTGTCAAATGAGATGGATTTATTGTACGCATTCAGTAGTCTACAAGTCCTTAAAGTGAACACTTTCTCCAGTGATGTGCAGTTGCTAACATCTAAATACCCAATGGATTGTGGAAGCTGTGGTAAAGCACGAAGCCTCGTGCAGTTCTGTAGGGAAAGATATTCCAGCACTGAAAGATGCTTTGTATTGTGGGGGAGTTCAATTATATTACAACAATTATCCAGGTGCACTTCTGTTAAGGAACATAGGCCATCAAATAAGATACGTAGCATCAAATGGTCAATAAGTTCACAATTACAAAGATCAAGTACCTCAAGAGATCTTAGACAAGATAACTCATGTGGGAGGTACTTAAGTCTTAAGCCACCAAGAGAGAGGCTTTGAAGTTTGCTTGAACGCATTATGGATGAGTGCAGGATTTCGATTCCTGTCCTTCTAAAATTTAGTACTCTCATTTTTTCTGATGATACTGAAAATTCATTGAGTTTCCAACAGTTAAGCATTTCGATATATTCAAGAGATCTTAAATGGATCTCACTTTTAAGACTCTCAAGGTTGACGCACTCTATTAAGATCAACTTGACTAGAGAGTGGAGAGACAAAATAGATGGATGAACATGGCGCAAATTAGTACAATGACCAAGATTTACCATTTTGAGATTTTGGGCTTTGGACAAATCTGGGAGCTCCATTAGATTAGCAGATCCAGCAAGGTTTACAATCTTTAAGTTCACAACATCCTGTGAGAATTGAAAAAGACAATTTACATGAGAATTGTTAAATTTGAAATCAGAGGAAAATCTAAAACATAAGAATGTTTATTATACCTGCATTCCATCCCAAAGTTCTACAATATGGCTATTAGGCATGTGAAACTCAACAAGCTTTTCAGGACAAAAAGTGGATGGCAATGACTTCAATGGGTATCCACACCATTTTAGGTACCTTATTTTATGAGGAAGTGACTCAAAATCTCTAGGAAGAAGCAGATTGCATGATCTTCTATTCCCAGAATAGTAGATTTCAAGAAATCTTAGGTTAGACATATTTTTGAAAGCACCGGAAGCACACATATGTACATCCTTAATTTGAGACATATCTAATTTTATGCCTTCAATTTTATCAGTTCCCTGAAAAGTAGAACCACAAATGGATAGTAAGTAGCCATACCATGACTTGTTAGAAAAAAGCCATCAAAAAGGATGGTAAGTTACCTTGTCATTAGCCAAGACATGGCAAACTTCATCTATATCAAACAATCGACTGCGTCTTCCAGGTTCCTTGATAGATTCTTCACGAACAATTTCCCAACCCATTTCTCGTATCAAATCATGCATCTCTATTAGCTGATTAATTTCAATTATAAGAGCCTTGTCTTCAAGTGTTCTGATCCCAATAGCTCCATAAAAGCCATAACTGTCCAATAGGCTTATCACATCTTCTTTATCTCGTCCATTCAAAAAGCATGCAATGTCTAGAAATATTTCCTTCTCTTCATGGTTTAATCCATCATAACTCAATCTTAACACTTTTTGAATGTCCTCATGGGGAATCTTCTCAAGTCTTCTCAATGCACTAATCCATTCATTTTCACTCTTTCCTCGAAGAAATGAACCCAAAACTTTTAAAGCTAATGGGACCCCTTTAGCATAAACAACTGCACTTTTGGATAGCTCTTCATATCCAACAATAGGTAAGTTTTGGTTGAAGGCATTCAAATTGAAAAGCTTAAGGGATTCTTGGATCTTCAATTCCTTAACCCTATATATTTCATCAACTCCTTTACTAAGCACATGCCTATCCCGGGTTGTGATGATAATTCTACTTCCTACACCAAAGCAGTGACATTCTCCATCTAATGCCAGATACTCTAATTGCTCTAAGGAACTCACATCATCAAGCACAATAAAAAGTTTCTTACGACTGAGCCTCCTCTTTAGGAAACTGGATTCAGTAGTGGAAGTCCCAAAACAAATACTCTTGTCCCCTAGCAATGTAGAGTAAAGCTTATGACGTAGAACACATAGTCCACTTCCATGATTTCTAGAATTTTCTCTTACATTTTCTAAGAAACAGCAACCTTCATATTGAGAAGAGTATTTGTTAAAGAAAATTCTAGCAATGGTCGATTTACCAATGCCACCCATGCCCCAAAATCCAATGGTTTGAACTTTTCTTAACAATAATTCAATATGTAGGAAATTACTGTCAATACCGACAAGGCCTTTTAATTCAGTCGGTGGGTAGTGACGATCCAGAATCTGCAAAATATCTTGAACGATCTTTCGAATGAGTTCAGAATCATCCCTAGGAAGAAAGAAAAAAAAATCACAAATGAAAGAGAAAGTAGAAAAATACAGAGATGTCAAAACAAAATATGACAAACAAGTATCAACATTCATTATTAAGCTAGTATGAACCATGATTTTAAATAGCGGACGGTTCGGCGACCAGATCATCCCGCAATTGGTTCAGAAGGTTGCGTACTGCAACACCGTTCCGTTAGGTGGACGGAACTTGCTCCAAATTTCAGAACAACGTGGATTTCACGTTGGATGATGAGATTTGGTTTAAATGCAGGGACTAGAAGAAGGAGGAGGAGGCTCTGCTTGGTAGTATTGGCTTCGCAGTAATGGTTAATCTCTACTGTTAGCTTCTCTCGGTTTCCTGGCTATGATTTGGTAGTGTTACACAGAGTTGCTGAAAATGGTGAGATTATGAGATTATTTGGAGTTGTATGAAATTTATTAATCATATATATTATTTATATTTTTTTTATTTGATTGATTATGTAGTTTATTATTATTATTTTTTTTACCATGATTGGTTATACAAAAATTTGTTGTCACGTATCTTAATTATATTGGTGAACTTTATAACAAGCACCTAAATAATTCACCCTAATCGAGAACGGATCCTCTACGGTGCTGCTGTTGTGCCGTTCAGTTAGCCACGGTTAAAGCCGTGGCTAACCGGTCACCCAACCGTGGAAAACATTTTTGCCATGATTTTGTGTTCGGTTAGCCACGGTTTTAACCGCACAACAGCTAAACGATAGAAAATCCGCGTTGATATTTGATACTTAGAAATGGAAATAAATTATAAATTTTGAAAAGTTAATTTTATCTATTATGAAAAAAAAGTTAATTTTATCCTTCCCTATCTCACTCCAACTTTTTTTTTACAATATAATTTTGATAATCTATTAAAAATAAAATAAATATTTTATATTTTACTTTTCTACTCTATTATCTACCTCCTCTCTACAAAGGGAAACTATCTTCAGTTTTTTCTCCTCTCCTTTAACTAAATATGTATCCAAAGGAAATATTTTTTTTTTATTTATAACTTTTCTCCAACCAAACATACAATCTATTGTAGTGGCTAATCCCTTTTGAGTGTTGACAAAGATATATTTAGGGGCACGTTTATTAGGCAAAAATAAAAATGAAAATAGAAACGAAATGCATTTGATGTGTTTAGTAATGAAAATGGAAAGAAAATGTATTAAAATGACTATTTTACCCCTTATATTAAAATAATAAAAAAGAGGATTATAATTGTGTTAAATCATATCAAATCAAAGGGATATAATATATATTTTGTATTTTTTTTTTAAAAAAAAAAAAATTGATAAAAATAAAAAAATAAATGAAACCCACCTACAATTTTCATTAGCATTTTTTACTAATGCCAATGAACATGCCCTTAATGGATTTAAAAAAGATAAAGATAGTGAGTGACTGAGAGTTGGTCCCACGGGTCCACCTTTTATTTCTAATTCTTTAAATAGTAGATGAGTTTCACCTTCATCTATGCTTTTTAGTTTCTCACCGTTGCTTTTTGGTTCTGTGGCATAAGAAATTTTATACGAGATTTTTTTATTAATTATAAAAAATATTTATTTATTGAATTAAGTAGACAATATATATATATATATATATATATATATATATATATATATATATGATATTTACAAAGTTTATTTAAAATATTTTCTGTACTTTTTAAAAAATTCATGGTCACATTATACTGTATACAATACCCTCAAAATGGACCAATTTCACCAGGATTAAGTAAGTCAAGTTATTCTAACCCACTTTTTAATGGGTACCCCTATTTTTTTTTAAAAAAAATGAGAAATATGAAAAGAAAATACGATGATGAATGGAAATAACATCTATGATATATTCCATAAAAAAATCTATGATATATTATATCTATAAAAAGTATATGATACAGTAAAGGAGTAGTTAACATGCAAGTGTTTCTTTCAAATGAATCTTAATCTTAATTCCTCCAAAAACATATACATTTACAAAGAATTAAATAATCAACAAATAAAACTTAAATAATAAAAATCTAATCTCACCTAGAATTTATTACTTGTCTTGATATAGTTGAATAATTCAAGAGAATAAGCTTAAGGAATATAATTAGTATGAAATGATGTATAAGTAAATAATTGATTTAGCTATTTAATTATGGAAAAAACTTATGTCCATTTCCTCCAATTCCCCAATATAATTATGACACGTGACAAAAAGTGTTTAAATGACCAATCACAATAGAGAGAGAATATAGAATACCACCTTTTATATGGCCAATCATAGAAGAAAGAGAGTGTAAATACAATATATGATTGGTGGAATTGGAGGAAATAGACATAAGGAAATGGACATAAGTTTTTTCCTTTAATTATTTAATATATTTAAAGTTCATTTTCTTGAAAATAAATAAATAATTAATAAGTGTGTTTGAACCTTTAAATGTTCTATGTTATTATTATTATCTAAAAGTTAATTAAACTCTAATTAATTTGATTTAGCTAATTAATTAAAGTATATTTGGAATAAAACTCTTTAGGGAATAATAAAATTTTAATACACAAAATCTAAGATTCAAAATCTTATTTTAAAAAATAAAATATTTGCCATTCTAATTTCTAACTGATCATTCAAATCTTAGATTTGAATAGTAGGAAGTAGGGTAACGAGTGACTTGGTCAAATTTTGATTGAAATACATGCCAAAAATCCATACATCAAGGCTACCCAATTGACACTATAAATTGACAACAATTGGACTCAAGGTGAACGCTTTGAAGTGAAGTCTTGCATCAAATATTGGCCATTAACTAGAAAACACTACTGAAGATAATGAATCTATGCCTCCTATTAATTAATCACAAATTCACAATGCTCCTTTGGAATAAAATTTCAGTAATATCGTACTATTGAAGTTCAGTATATCCCTTAAATCATATAGAACTATGGGTTAATATTAATATAAATTCACATTAATAAGAACCAACTGATTAGAGGGATATACTGAGATCAATACTACCGTACCACTGAACTTCTTCTCGATTCTTCCTTAAAGATATTATAAAATTTCACCGGTTTTGTGACTTTTGTCAAATCAAGTGTGTTTAACTAATAGGTCAAAGGTTCATTTTGGTCTTCTATCTTTCACTCAAGTTTTAATTTAGTCCTTTATGTTTCAGAAGTTTTAAATTAGTCCTTTATGTTTCCCAAAAGTTCTAAATCGGTCATTCCGTCCAAATCTATCAATTTCTTAAGTTAACTGCTGATGTGGCGTGTTGAGGTGGACATATAATCTTTCCTACGTATATCACATAGCTGGCGTGGCCTTAGACACACCAAAAACACCCAAACGGTGTCGTTTAAGCCAAAAATAAAATCATCCTGAGAGGACCAATATGGAACTCTAATGAAACATAAAGGACTAATATAAAACTTCAATGAAACATAAAGAACCAATATAGAACTTGAATGAAACATAAAGGACCAATATAGAACTTTCATGAAACCTGAAGGACAAATATAAAACTTTTGGAAAACATAAAGAACCAATATAAAATTTTTGAAACATAAATGACCAATTTAAAACTTAGATGAAACATAGAGGACCAAAATGAATATTTAACCTAATTAATATTATATCAGCTTCCTTGTAAAATGATTCAAGGAAAGACTTGCATCATATCAACCGTGAGTTGACTCATTTTTATTATTTGATTTGTAAGTTTTTTTATTATGGTAATTAGTAGCTAGCTACTTCTCACCCTGAATTAAAATAAAAAATATTTTTTTTTAAAAAAAGGAACAAGCTTGGAGGTTAAATGGATTGATTTGTTCTATCTACATGAGCCTAGTAAACAAATTCTTATAATTACACGAGTTAACAAAATGAATATTCAACCCTTGGAGAAAGGACATGTCTCTTAACGACATAATGAACTCGAGTTTAAATTCTTGTTGAAAGAGGCTCACATTTAATACCCAATAGTATCTCGAACATAATTGCTAGAAAGACAATCATGGTAAACAAAGAAAAAAAAAAAACTTTGGGATGTTTTACCTTAACGAGAGAGAATCCCAGCCAGCTAAGTTTGCAACTTCTTTGAGAGCAGCTTTCCACTTACATACCCTATGTTTGTTGTTTTGCTTGAGATCTGTCTCATGTTTCCTAAAAGCTTGCAGATAAGTCCCAGTTTGATGGCGTACATGGGTTGGATCAATTCTATAGAATACAGGAATAACAAGTTGTCCCTGAACTCTTTTGCAGTGAAGTATATGGGTGAGTTCCTCCAAGCACCATCTTGAGAAAGCATAGTTTTTTGAGAAGACCACCACAGATACATATGAATCCTCAATAGCCTTTGTAAGTGCTGATGAGATGTCATCCCCTTTAGGGAGTCTGTAATCTATATAGCTTTCTATTTGCTTCCTGCAAAAAGCTTCATGAAGATGGCTGATGAAGTTGTTGCGAGTATCCTCACCTCTGAAGCTTATAAAAACGTCATACTTCTTGGGGGGAATTAGTGGAGCAGAGGAAGAGGATGAAGCAGCATCAAGAGCCATGTCTCTGAACAAAGAAATATATACAAGAGCTGTATATATGGATAATATATATATGTATTTGTTATTTTTTGATATTTCTGTTTTTCTAACTTGATAATTCAATGACTAACTTTAAATCTTCGATAGAATTGTCAACGGCATAATTTTTTGAATTAATTATCATTTTTTGTCTGAAAAAGCAATATGTTTCAATTTAGTTTTTAAAAGATAGAAATATCCAATTTAGTCCATAAAAAAACAATTACTTTCAATTTAGTCTCGAAAAGATTAAAATTTTCTTAATTTAGTTCTTGAGAAATTTTTTGTCACTTATGTTTGTCTCATAGACTAAATTGAAACAAATTGTATTGTTTAGGGGGTTAAATTTGACATTTCTATCTTTTAGGGACTAAATTGAAAAAAAATTACATATTTCAAGGACTAAATTTCACATTTTCATCTTTCAAGAACTAAAAGAGATAAATTAGATCTTCTATAAATTAAATTTAACATTTCTAATCTTTGAAGGATTAAATAGAAATAAATTGCATATTTCATATACTAAAATGACAAGTTACTATGATATCCTAATTCTTCATTATTAAACCTAAAGGAAAGATACTTTTTGGTCCCTTATTGGTCAAATAACTATTTATTCTCTGCATTTTGAAAATAGATTATTTGGTCTTTGAATTTGTACATCCGTCAACAATTTAGTACCTGGATCGTTAATTGTTATCTAACTAAGTGAGGTGACCTTATCACCATTTACTTTTATTTAAACTTAAAAAATTGTAAACTTTTTATAAAGAATAATAATTATAGACACAAAAAAATAAAAAATTTAGGCAAAAGTACCTTTCCTAACCCCAACGTTTGGGGTCCTGTCAGTTTCGACCCTAACGTTTTTTCACTGTCAATTGTACCCCTAACGTTTTACGTTTTTGCCAATGTCACCCTTTTCACTAACACCGTCAAATATTTAACATTTTTTGCTGACGTGGCATCCTATGTGGCAAAACGTTTCTTTTTTCTGTCAATTGTAACCCTAACGTTTTACATTTCTGCCAATGTCACCCTTTTTACAAACACCATCAAATATTTAATAATTTTTGTTTACGTGGCATCCTATGTGACAAAAATATCTGACTTGGTATATTTTTTTTCCACATCAGATTTGCTACTCATCTTTTCCCCATCAAAGTAGTGTCGTTTTGACATCGGCCTATTCTTTCTAAAATATAACTCAAACGCACGCATTATTTTGCGCATAAAAACATCGGAGACATTATCCATTCTCTACTTTGTTGGAGACGTTACCCATTCTCTACTTTGTGTCGGAGACGTTACCCTAAAATAGAGAATGGATAACGTCTCCGATTTTTTATGAGCAAAATAGCGCGTGCGTTTCAGTTATATTTTAGAAGGAATAGGCCGAGGTCAAAACGACACAACTTTGATGGGGAAAAGATGAGTAGGAAATCTGATGTGGAAAAAAAAATACCAAGTCAGATATTTTTGCCACATAGGATGCCACGTAAGCAAAAATTATTAAATATTTTATGATGTTAGTGAAAAGGGTGACATTGGCAGAAATGTAAAACGTTAGGGTTACAATTGACAGAAAAAAGAAGCGTTTTGCCACATAGGACGCCACGTCAGCAAAAAAAGTTAAATATTTGACGGTGTTAGTGAAAAGGGTGACATTGGCAGAAACGTAAAACGTTAGGGGTACAATTGAAAGTGAAAAAACGTTAGGGTCGAAACTGACAGGACCCCCAAACGTTGGGGTTAAGAAAGGTACTTTCGTCAAAAATTTAACCAAGCTTGGTTGGTCTAGTGGTTAGTTCACTAGGTCGCTTAAGCAAGTGTTGGGGGTTCGAATCCCACATTATGTATGCAGCAACCAATTGGCCAGCGGCAAACCCTTAAATGGAGCTTAGATCCGCGGAGGATTAGTCCTTGGCCTGTCGGACTGGGGGATACCTTGGGAAACAAAAATAAAAAATAAAAAATTTCACACAAATAAGGACCTACCGTGAATGGTTTAGGGACCACCTTTATTAGGGACTAAAAAGTTAGTCCCTAATCCACTCATAGTAAATCTCGATTTACATGAAGTTTTTAATTTTTTTTGTATCTATATCTTTCATACTTTAGATATTCTTTAGAAAAAGTTTATAGTTTCTCAAATTAAAAAAAAAAGTGAAGAAAACTATGAAAAAAAGTCGACCTAGCATACTAATACATAAAAGAGCCAAGCACTAGATCCATTCTCATTTACTTTTAACACTTGTGTTGCCATAGCATATTTGACATCATCTTACTATTTAATAATTAAAAAAAGAAAATCACAAAATTAAGAAAAATAGAGTACTCATGGCAATACTGTATATGCTCCATTTAGCTTTAATTCAATGATGGAAGCCATGGCATTTATCAATTATCAGCTTCTCCAAGTTTCAATAGCTATTCCTCAGAGACGCTTGCTGAGATAGCCGCCAATCGCCATAGTCTTACAGGAACTCCGGCGTAGTACTCATCCTCTCTTTGTTTTCGATGACACCTAACAATGTCATCTCACACGATTTTGCAACGACACCGAGCAAAACGACGCCGGTTCGTCGACTTCCTCCGAGGAAGCTCATGTTCGAGGAGCGAGAAACAGAGTCGTGTTCATCTTCCGCCTTCGATGCCGACGACATCAAGATTGACGCCATCACCGTCGACCTGGAGACCTATTGATATATAAGATACTAGTGTTTGATTTAAAACGATGTCTTCTAAGATACTCTTACCATTTCTTTTTTAATCTTTTAAATTTGTCCTTATAAATTGAAGTAAATTAACTATCATATTTATATTCTTTGATTATTTTTAATTTTTCGTAATATCTTCAAATTAAACAAACATCAACAATAAAATATTTTAAATAAGGTCAAAACTCCAAATTGATCCTTTATGTTGCACAAAGTTTCATATTGATCCTTTATGTTTCAAAAAGTTTAAATTGATCCTTTATGTTTGTAAGAAGTTCCAAATTGGTTCTTCCGTCCATTTCCGTCAATTTCTTAAGTTAACTGTTGACGTGACTTGCCGAGGTAGACACATAATCTCTCTTACGTGTATCAGATAGTTGACATGGCCTTAGATACACTAAAAACACTCAAACGACATCGTTTAATCCAAAAATAAAATCATGTTGAGAGGACTAATATGAAACTTTAATGAAACATAAATGAGTAATATAAAACTTCAATGAGACATAAAATACCAATATAGAACTTCAATGAAACATAAATTATCAATATAGAACTTCAATGAAACATAAAGGACCAATATAGAACTTTAATGAAACCTGAAGGACAAATATAAAACTTTTGAGAAACATAAAGTATCAATATAGAACTTTTGAAAGATAAAGGACAAATTTAAAACTTGTGTGAAACATAGAAGACCAAAATGAGCATTTGACCTTTAAATAATTATATAGTTTTTTTTTTCCTTGAAATAATTATTAAAATTAGGAATTATTTAAATACGCAACAAAATAATTTAAATAAGTGCTAGAAAATATAGTGAAGTAATAATTTATGTTAAAAAATATAAAATATGATACGGGATAAAATTGTTAAAGTAATAAAAAAAAGAGTTTCCACTCAAGAGTGTCATCTCACATTATACAATATTTTTCATGTCATGAGATAACATCCTTTTTGGTGTCATGTGTTGACACTATATTATCACATAACACCATAACAAACAGATCCTCTAATAATGTTATTCAAAATAACATATTATCTTACATGACACCCTCAAAATGACACCATACCAAACACCCTCAAATTCTTAGGAAGGGAGATAGAGCTCCTCTATCACTATTAGGCTTTCATAATCTAATTAATACCTAACTATCTTGTCATCTCACTCTCCACATACTAAAAGAAATGACGCAAAATTACATTCAAATAATCAAAGGCCAGACTACATTTTACAAATTACAACTACTACTAGCCAATTAATAACAATGATTTTATGTTTCTCTTTCTTCTCTTCTCATTACAATCTACATTTGAAGGGTAGTAACTTATCACTGTCTGGAGATAATCTTGTTTGGCTTGAGAGAAATATTAGTACAAAAACAGGGGGGAAAAAAACAGAGAATCACTATGTATAACAGAACCTCTCTTTGGATAAAAAAAAAAAAAGCAATAACTGAGATTAGTTATGTTATTACAATTTACAATCATCTAAAAATAGATGAACTGAATCCAATATTTCCATTCCTCCCTCATTTAACTCCAAACAAAATCATTTGTCTTGATGACACTGAGAACTCCTTGAGATCTGCACAATAATTATCATTCAAATATTTTAAAGATTTCAAATGAAGAGATTATTAACTATTTTTTGGCCCTTAAATTATTGATCAAACTACTATTTCGTTCTTAATTTTTTTTTTATGGGTAGTTCTTAAATTTTAAAAATAGTCTATTTGATCCTTGAATTTATACTCCCGTCAACTATTTAGTCCCTGAGAACATTACTTGTTAAGTCACCGCGTGACGTGGTCATTATATGCTGATGTGGCACTATTCATTTGCCACCATGTTATGTTCTCACCTTGCCACATCATCTAAATATTTAAAAATTAAAAAAAAAACAATGAATTTAGGAATTTTAAGGATAAAAAGCCATTTTGTCCAACTGTTTTGTTTTCACTTTTAATTTTTAATTTGCTTTTTGTTTTTTTAATATTTAGATGATGTAACAAATTAATAGCACCACATTAGTACATAACGGTCACGTCACGCAATGACTTAATGGGTAATGTGACTAAATAGTTGACGAGAGTGTAAATTCATGAACCAAATAATCTATTTCCAAAATTCAAGTACTAAATACTAATTTGAATAACAATTCAGGAACCAAAAGTAGTTTAACTCTTAAATGTATCTCACGCTTTTTAAGCTCTTGAGCTTTTTGCTCCCATACAACGATAAATCAAAATCAACAAGAGAGTGCAGTGAAAAATGAAGAACAAATTAAGTCTACACATACAACTCCTATAACATTGGAAACTAAACTGCATTGACCTCAAAAATGTAAAACTCAGACAAACATCATCAAAAGAAATCCTTTAATGGCGGTTCCATGATGGTCTTACAGCTTCATAAGAAGGATCTTGGAAAATGGTGATGTTCTAAATTAAGACAACTTCAAAAATTATCTAATTGTTTTACAGAGCAAATTCATTTGGAACTCTGTATAAAATAGTCCACACCTTCTCTAGTATTGCAAATACCACTTCTTCAGGAGTTGAAACCATCAATTATCAACTTAACTCTTTTACACAAGTTTCACATCGGAAAGGTTGACTTCAAGAAAGGGCCTTAAAGGCCTTGAACTTTCTAACTCCAATAACTAGATTTTGAGGAGTGGGTCTCCCAAGGACTTAAGCTTGTATCAATTGGAAATATTAGAAAAACAGCAAAAGCTAAGAATCACAATAAGTGTCATTGGTTTAATAGTGATTTTCTGCCCCAATGCTGTTAACTGCTATCAAGAAAGCTTCTTTATATAATTAGTTATTTATGTTCTACAATTTTGACCACATTGTTCTAGTAATTATGATGGACTAAAAGTATATCTCTTTTCATCAGAATCTACAACCGAAGGGGAGTTACTTATGATTACATATGAAGATGACATGTTCTTACAGAAACTATATTAGAAAAACAGCAAAAGTTAAAAATCACAATAATTTCCATTGTTTTCATAGTCCTTTAAATTAAAGTACGATAGTTCATTAAATAAAAAATATTTGAAACCATGTATAGCCCATACCTCAGTCATTATCCTTGCTCTTCTCCTATGCGAATCATGTGCTAAATGGTGGGAGGGTTTTTGCACATCTATCTCATGTCTAAATATTACCTATGGAGAAAATCAGAGTTAAATGGGCAAAAATCTTGACATTTAGCAACTTAACCATTTCATGAAAGCATATGCAACAGAAACAAAGTTATATTAGAAGACAATACAATTACTTATATCTCTTATCTATTTTCTCCCTATGTTCTAGTATCTGTAATGTATAATAAAAATATCACTTTTCATCAGTATCTACTAATCTTATAATCATAGGGATAATAAAACTTTAATCAACACTTGATTGAACAAAGAGAAATGAATTTAATCATCTTAAATTTTGTTTGATAATGTTAGATAACTGCTCTTAATTTGAGGCAAATCGAGAAGTATAAATATATTGGAAGTTTATTATAAAATTCTTATTACTATAGTGTCACATTGACTCCTCAAATGTTCAGAAAAAGTTACAATATTCAAATGAAACTATAATAAGAGATCACACATGAGAATATATGGGATTACTTATCACTGTTTGAAGATAAACCTGTTTTGATTTGAGAGAAATATTTGTTGAAAAAACAAGGAGAGAAAAAAAAACAAATGATCACTACAACTGAATAACCTCACTTCGCCTCAAATAAAGGAAAAAAAAATGGTTCAATAACGGATTAATAGTAGAGGAAAATAATTCTGGTCAGTTAAAAGATGAGAAGAGAAGGTAAAGGGTGTTTTTTAAAATTATGTTTAGAAACAGGAAAAATAAGAGAACCAGTTTCAATTATCATTTTTACTGTAAACCAAAAAAATATATAAATGTGATTTGGAAAAAAACTACAGAACTACTAAAAGATGTTCTAAACTCAAGTTTTTTCAAAATAAAGAAAACAAATCTTTTTATTAATAGCATATACATAAATACATGAAAACAATCATGAATTCTCAGAACTAATTTTATAAAATAGTTTTACTTGCCTGAGGTTCCTTGCTTTTATTCTGAGATGGAAGGGGAAGTGCATAAAAGTGATTTGGTGTTGAAGAATGGATATTAGGTGATGTTCATTCTCATGAACAGTTCAAAATCATTAACATCTTGAGTCAAATCCAACTTGAGTCTCTTGAATTGAGCAAGTACTTCATCCTCATCAACATCTCGAAGCCTCTTGTTATTCTTCTTCAACTCCATTCGTTGAGCCAAATCCTGCCATTCTGAGACATATATTGGACACACCCCAAATTCTTTTATGGTAATCATCGGATCAATTCCTTTCCAATAATCTTTGTGGAGGACTTTAAGGCAAAGCTTAAGGTTAGTGACGATCTGATCATTTCCTCTTCTTCTTTCAATTTCCTTCGACACCTCATGAGAGTCATATATAGTATCCAATATAAAAACATGATCCAACTTCATCCTTGGAGCACCATTAGAACTTCTGAAACTCCCTATGTTATTATCTCCCAAGTAACATTCACATTCCAAACAATATGAGAAGGACCCTTTTGTTTTGGAAAATTGAAGCACAAAGCAGCAAAACAAACCCAAAAAAGAGGAAAATGGAGGGAGCTCAATAGTTATGGAACTTTGTGTTGTCCGATATCTGAACCACTCTGGTACTTTGCTTCCTGGAAAGCACTTTAAAGTGCGATAATAATGCTCATAATATGAAATAGGTATATTATGTGCAAGAGCAGCTTCAATCATTTCAGAATGAGCATCTTCAAGGACACTGTGAAGTGATTCTTCATTCAATTTCAGGCAATTTCCAAATAAAGCCTTGTTTGCGCCTCTGTTCTGTGGTCTACAAGTCATCACTGTCTCCAACGATGTACAGCCATTGGCATTTAATTCGGTAATGGATGGTGGAAGCTTTGGTAAAGAACGAAGCCTCTTGCATCGTTCTAATGAAAGCTTGACTAGACTTGAAAGATGTTCGATATTGTTGGGGAGTTCAGTTATGTTATTACAATCATACAATTGAAGAACTTCCAAAGATTTTAGGCCATCCAATAAGATTTCTAGCTTCGAATTATCAATTACTTCACAACTAAGCGTAAGACTCATTAGAGCTGCCAAGCAAGATAACTCATTTGGAACGTCCTTCAGTCTTGAGCTTGAAAGATAGAGCTCTTCCAAATTAGTCAAACATCCTATGGACGAATGCAATATTTCAATTCCTGACCCATATAAATTCAAATAGGATAACTTTTCTGACGTCACTGAAAACTCCTTGAGATTTTCACAATAATCAGCACTCAAATCCTCCAGAGATTTTAAATGAATCTCGCCTTTTAAGCTCTTAAGCTTATTGCACTCATGTAAACATAAAGTAACAAGAGAGTGGAGTGATAAAATAGATGGATGAACATTATGCAAACTTTCACAAGAAGAAAGATCTACTATTTCAAGTGTGACAGCCTTTGAAAAATCTGGCAGCTCCATCAACAGTTTGGACCCAGAAAGATTTATCTCCTTTAAGCTTTGAAGATCCTATGACAATTGAGAGAAACATTTCGAAAGAAAAAATGTCAGGTTTCAAGTTAACAAAAAAATAATAATAATATAAAAATATTACTATGATTATGTTTACCTGCACTCCATCCCAAAGTTTACGAACACGACTGTTGGGCATGTGAAGCTCAACAAGTTTTTCAGGACAAAATTTGGATGGCAAAGATTTCAATGGGTACATATGCCACTCTAGATACCTAATTTTATTAGGAAATAGTTTGAGACCATCTGGAAGGTGCACACTGCTGCTTGATTCATTGTAGAAGTTTGAATAAAATTTGAGAAATCGCATATTAAGCATCTTTTTGAAAGTGCTAGCGCTCAAATATAGATCACTAATTTGAGATATGTTTAATACTATGCCTTCAATTTTATTAGTTCCCTGAAAAACAAAACCAAGAAGATTGATTGTAAGTTAACCATATAATATTACTTGCATATTATAATTTTTTTATAAAGATATACGTTTCTTTGGAAACAAAGTTCGTTATTCTTACCTTGTTATTTGTCAATACATCATGAACTTCCTTTGAATCACACAAGCGGCTGCGTCTTTCAGGTTCATTGATAGATTCTTCACAAACAATTTGACAACCCATCTCTCTTATCAAATCATGCATTCTTATGCACATCCAATCATCGACAGTTATGAGAGCCTTGTCTTGGAGTGTTCTTATGCCAATAGCTCCATAGAAGTCACAGCTATCTAAAAAGCTTATCACACTATCTTTTGACATCCCATTCAAAAAGAATGCAACGTCTAGAAATATTTGCTTCTCTTCATGATTCAATCCATCAAAACTTAATTTCAACACCTTTTGAATGTCTTCATGGGGAATCTTCTCAAGTTTTTTCAGTGCACTGTCCCATTCATTTTCACTTTTTCCACGAAGAAAAGAACCCAAAACTTTTAATGCTAATGGGATCCCTTTGGCATAAGCAGCTGCCCTTTTTGTTAGCTCTTTGTATTCCCCTATAAGCATGTTTTGGTTGAATGCATTTGACTGGAAAAGATGAATGGAGTCTTGAAACTCCAATTCCTTAACCTCATGTATTCTATCAACTCCTTTGCTTAGCACATGCTTGTCCCTGGTTGTGATGATAATTCTACTTCCTGGTCCAAAGCAATGATGTTTTCCATCTAATGCCAAACATTCCAATTGCTCTAAAGTATTCACATCATCAAGAACAATGAAAACTTTCATTCGTTCGAGCCTACATTTAACAAAATTAGATTCTATGGAAGTCTCTATACGGGAACTTTCTTTCTCTAATAATTTGGAGACAAGTTTACAACGTAAATCATGAAGTCCATGCTTTTCGGAATTTTCCCTTACATTTACCAAGAAGTAACAAGCTTCGTATTGCAAAGAGTATTTGGAAAAGATGACTTTGGCTATGGTTGTTTTACCAATACCACCCATACCCCAAATTCCAATGGTTTCAACTTGTCTTAACAATAATTCAATTTGTGCACAGTTTTTATCAATACCAACAAGGCCTTTTAATTCAGTAGGAGGGTACCTATGATCCAATTTTTGCAAAACATCTTCAACAATCTTTTGAACGAGTTCAGAATCATCCCTAACATTTCAGAGAAAAAGGCAAAACCAGAAGTGAAGAATTTATGTTTCACAAATAGAAGAGGAAGTGACAAATATAAAAATTGTGGTAGATGAAAATGAGTATGTTACCTGAAGGTGTGAGAATCCCAACCAGCTAAATTAGCAACTTCATTGAGAGCAGCTCTCCAATTGGGCACTTTGTGTTGATGCTTGAGATTTCTCTCATGTTTCTCGAAAGCTGTTTTGTAAGTGCCATTCTGATGGCGTACATGGGATGGATCAACTTTATAGAACACAGGAATTACAAGATGTGCTTGAACCTTTCTGCAATGGAGTATATGAATGAGTTCATCCAAGCACCATCTTGAAGAAGCGTAGTTTTCAGAGAATATCACCACAGAAACATATGAATCTTCAATCGCTTGCATAAGAGCTGAAGAGATTTCATCTCCTTTGTTGAGCCTGTAATCTATGTAGGTTTGTATTTGCTTTCTAGAAAAAGCTTCATAGAGATGGCTGGTGAAGTTGGTGCGTGTGTCGTCTCCCCTAAAGCTAATGAAAGCATCATACTTTTTGGGAGAAAATGAGGCAGAGGCAGAGGATGAAGAAGCAGCAAAGGCCATGTGTTTGGTAATTAGGGATTTCAAGTGAGGAGGAAGAAGCAATGTTACTTACTGGTGTGGAGACGTTTTATGGCTGAGGAAGGAAACATCGTGTATTCCAGTAGTGTGTGAATGTGACTTGAAATTTTCTCACTGTAAAGGAAGAAGTTGTTTGATAAAGGAAGACTTGTAGACTTCACAATTTTCAAGTTACGTTGAAATTTAAGGGATCTTTTCATTGGTTTGCAGACCTAATTTTTTTATATCTTTTTAACCAAACACATTTTATTTGTTGTAGTGCGATGAAATTATATTTTTGTCCTAAATTTTTTACCCACTCTATTCCATTCTTACTTTTAATATAAGGATAAAATGGTTATTTTATCCACTTTTATTCTTTTGGTTTTCCAAGGTATCCCCAGCCCGACAGGCGAAGGACTAATCCTCCGCGAATCTGTGTTTCATTTAAGGGTTTGCCGCTGGCCAATTGGTTGCTGCATACACAAGATGAGATTCGAACTCCCAACACTTATTTAAGTGAGCTAACCACTAGACCAACCAAAATTGGTTTTACCCACTTTTATTCTATTCACAACATATCACATCACTTTCATATTACTTTTTTCATTCCCTGCTGTAATCCCATTACATTCTTCATTCCCATTACATTCTTCATTCCCATTACATCTTCCACCCAAATAACCAAACACACCCTCACTGCAAAAGTATAACAATTCCATAGATATTCAAATTAAGGGTGTGTTTGGTTAGTGGGATGGATGATGTAATGGGATTATTGCAGAGGGGAATAAAAAAAGTAATATGAAAGTGATGTGATATGATGTGAATAGAATAAAAATAGGTAAAATGATCATTTTATCCTTATATTAAAAGTGAGAATGGAACCAAGTGAGTAAAAAAGTAAGGACAAAAATATAATTTCATCACATTATAAAAAAATAAAGTATGTTTAGTTAAAAAAATATAAAAAAATTACGTCAACGATTATATTATCAAAACTGCTAACCAAACGTACTCTAAATACAAAATAGGTGGAAAGGAAAGTATAAAGAGTAGAAATTGAGATAAAAAAGAAAGATTGTGCGTTTTCACCTTATAAAATTTTTTCTCTCCTTAATTGTTTTTTCTCTCTTAATTATTTTTTCTCTTTTTCCCTCATCACCTCGTGAACTTCATTATTTAATGTAAAAGGACCTAATGTTTGTTAGGAGGTGAAAAAAATGGAGCGAGTCTAACTCATCTTTGAGATAAGGTGACTAGGATGGGCTGAGATTGGGAACCATGAGTCTAACTCAAGAGTGTATTTCGGCATGGCTAGAGAGGGGAAGGGAAAAAAAAGGAGAAAGTAGTTGCTGCTTCTTCCAAGGGAAAAGGGAAGAGCAAAATTGAGGAGTTGCTTGACGTCACTGATGAAGATAGATATGAAGATGTTGGTGGAGAGCTACCATTGAGAACAAGCTTAACATCTTTAGAAAGACAGTGATTCTGATTCTGATTCTGAGGTTGGATATGAAGCTGAGAAATTAGATCCACACCTTGTATCCGAAGAGGATGAAGACTTGAGTTACAGAAGTAAGTGTAAAATCCGGACTTTTTATCTATTTTTAATGATTATTATATATTACTTTATGAATTTTAAGGTCAAGAGTGAGAAAATTTAAAACTTTTTCTTTTATTTCCTTATTTTATTTGAATTGAATTATTAAATGAATTGAATTACTAAATGTAATCACTAACTTAAGTACTCAATAAACTCAATTAATAAGGTTCTAAAATGATTAACTTAAAAGAAAGAATCTTTTTATTATAAATTAGTCTTTAAATACAACTCAGAGTCTAAACTAAAATATAAATACAAATAGGCCTTTTAGGAGGCTCTATATCAAACTTATAAAAATATCGTCTTCACTTTGCAGCTACACTAGAACACGCCCCGGATGCCGTCATCCTTTGCTCATGCTCCAACTGCAGCTATACCTGAACCACTAGCATAATGAGATATAAAATCCCAATAGCGTAACTTACAAGTAATTTTAAAAATAATTTCGCTAATGACTCAAGAAAGCCTCTCCATTAAATAAATAAATTCATAATAACACATATATAATCTAATAATCATGTCATGACTATACATAATAGCATTTGATCACTTTAGCCAAATAGCTAGTCAATAGATATACTCAATTTAGTGCACTTAGTCAATGATAGACATTCATGTGAAAACTTTTACCTGTCTCCAAGTAATAGAACCATACCTGTGGAACAAAACCTCCATTATACAATATAAAAACATGATCTGACTTTTTCCTTGACCGTGGACCATTGGCATTAAAACATTTGAAACTCCCCATCTTAATATCTCCCAAGTACCATTCACATTCCAAATGATATTTAAAAAACTGTTTTGGTGCGGCAAATTGAAGCACAAAACAGCAAAAGAAGCTCAAAAAAGAGGAAAATGGAGGGAGCTCAATAGTTAAGGAACCTTGTGTTGTCCGATATCTGAACCACTTTGGTACTCTGCTTCCTGGAAAGCACTTTGCAGTGTTAAGTATATGCCTAAACCAAAAAAATATATTACCTACGATGTCACTTTGTTCAGCTACATGAGCAGCTTCAATCATTTCAGACTGAGCATCTTCCATAATATTGTGAAGTGATTCTTCATTCAATTTCAGGCAATTTCCCAACGAAATGTTTGTTGAGTGTCCATTCTGTGGTTTACAAGTCATCACCATCTCCAATGATGTACAATCATCTGCATTTAAATGGATAATGGATGGTGGAAGCTTTGGTATAGAACGAAGCCTCTTGCATCGTTTTAATGAAAGATTGTGTAGCCTTGAAAGTTGTTGGATATTGGTGGGGATTTCATTTAAGTTATTACAATCATCCAAATGTAGAGTGAATAAAGAATTTAGGCCATCAAGTAGGATTTGTAGCTTTGAATTATCAATTGCTTCACAATTACAAAGCCAAAGACTCGACAGAGATCTCAAGCAAGATAACTCATTTGGAACGTCCTTTAGTCTTGAGCTTCTGAAATAGAGATTATTCAAATTGGTTGAACGACCTATGGATGTATGCAGTATTTCAATTCCTGTCTGAAGTGACTTCAAACATAAAAATTTCTCTGATGATACTGAAAACTCCTTGAGATTTGCACAATAATCAACATTCAAATATTTTAGAGATTTTAAATGAATGTCACCTTTAAGCTCTTGAGATTCTTGCACCGACACAAAGATAACTTAACAAGATAGTGAAGTGATAAAATAGACGAATGAACATAATCCAAACTTTCACAATTATCAAGACATACTTTTTCGAGAGTTAACGCTTTTGAAAAATCTGGAAGCTCCATCAACTGCTTCGATCCTTGAAAATCTATCTCCTTTAAGTTTCGAAGATCCTGTGACAATTAAGAGAAACATTTCGAAAGGAAAAATGTCAACTTGCAAGTTAATGAAAAAAAAAAATTACAATGATTATGCTTACCTGTACTCCATTCCAAAGTTTTTGAACATGACTGTTGGGCATGTGAAGCTCAACAAGTTTTTCAAGACAAAAAGTTGTAGGCAAAGATTTTAATGGGTATACATTCCACTCCAGATACCTAATTTTTTTAGGAAATAATTTGAGACCATCTGGTAGGTGCTGATACAAGTCCCACATTGGGGAGGCTACCTTCAAGGAAGGGCCTTATAAGGCCTTGGGCTCTCCCACTCCAATAGCTAGCTTTTGGGGTGTGGTTCTCCCAAGGACTTGTGCTCGTATCAATTGGTGCTTTCATTGAGAGCCGACCGACACGGAAGGGGCGACCTATAGGCTGGATTAAGGCATGGACTCTATAGGCTGGATTAAGGTACGGTTCAATGTATCGAATACTGGAAGTTGGATGGAGCCGCCAAAGGTGGAAAGGGCTATCAATGGACCAGTGTCGATAGAGTGGGCCATGCTGAATACTGGAAGTTGTATGGAGCCGCCAAAAAAGTGGAAAGGGCTATCAATGGACCAGTGTCGATAGAGTGGGCCGCCGTGGACGTCGGCTTTCGAAGGGGGTGGTAATGATACAAGTCCCACATTGGGGAGGCTACCTTCAAGGAAGGGCCTTATAAGGCCTTGGGCTCTCCCACTCCAATAGCTAGCTTTTGGGGTGTGGTTCTCCCAAGGACTTGTGCTCGTATTAGGTGCACACAACTTGATTTATTGTAGAAGGTCGAATAAAATTTCAGAAATCTTAGATTAGGCATTTTTTCGAAAGTGTTAGCGCTCAAATGTAGATCACTAGTTTGAGACAAGTTCAAAACCATGCCTTCAACTTTCTTGGTTCCCTGGAAAAAAAAAACCAAGAAGATTGATTGTAAGCAAACCATATTATATTACTTGCATATTATTTATTCTTTTATAAAGGTATATGTTCCTTTGGAAACAAAGTCTGTTATTCTTACCTTGTTATTAGTCAATACATCATAAACTTCTTCCGAATCATACAAGCGGCTGCGTCTTTCAGGTTGATTAATAGACTCTTCACGAACAATTTGACAACCCATTTCTCTTATCAAGTCATGCATTCTTATGCCCATCCAATGATCCAAAGTTACGAGAGCCTTGTCTTGGAGTGTTCTTATGCCAATAGCTCCATAGAAGCCACAGCTATCTAATAAACTCGTCGCACTTTCTTTAGACATCCCATTCAAAAAGAATGCAATGTCTAGAAATATTTGCTTCTCTTCATGATTTAATCCATCATAACTTAATTTTAAAACCTTTTGAATGTCTTCATGGGGAATCTTCTCGAGTTTTTTCAATGCACTGTTCCATTCATTTTCACTTTTGCCACGAAGGAAAGAACCCAAAACTTTTAATGCTAATGGGATGCCTTTGGCATAAGCAACTGCCTTTTTTGTTAGCTCTTCATATCCCACTATAAGCATCTTTTGGTTGAAGGCATTCAAGTTGAAAAGATAAATGGAGTCTTGAAAATTCAATTCCCAAACCTTATATATTTCATCAACTCCTTTGCTTAGCACATGCTTGTCCCTGGTTGTGATGATAATTCTACTTCCCGGTCCAAAGCAATGATGATCTCCATCAAATGCCAAATATTCCAATTGCTCTAAAGTATTCACATCATCAAGAACTATGAGAACTTTCATTCGTTTGAGCCTACAGTTAGAAAAATTAGATTCTGTGGAAGTCCCTATATGGGAATTTTCTACCAACAGCTTGGAGACAAGTTTACAACGTAAATCATAAAGCCCATTTCCATTCTTTCCTGACTTTTCCCTGACATTTTCTAAGAAGCAACGAGCTTCATATTGAGAAGAGTATTTGGAAAATATGACTTTGGCGATGGTTGTTTTACCAATGCCACCCATACCCCAAATTCCAATGGTTTCAACTTGTCTTAACAATAATTCAATGTGTGCACAGTTATTGTCAATACCAACAAGGCCTTTTAATTCAGTAGGAGGGTACCTATGATCTAATTTTTGCAAAACATCTTCAACAATCTTTCCAATGAGTTCAGAATCATCCCTAACATATCATAAGAAAAAAAGGCAAAATAGAAGATAAGAATTTATGTTTCACAAATAGAAGAGGAATTTACAACTATAGAGACAATAATGAAAATGAGTATGTTACCTAAAGGTAATAGAGTCCCAACCAGCTAAATTAGCAACTTCATTGAGAGCACCTTTCCAATTGGGCACTTTGTGTTGATGCTTCAGATCTCCCTCGTGTTTCTCGAATGCCGTTTTGTAAGTGCCATTCTGATGGCGTACATGGGATGGATCAACTTTATAGAACACAGGAATTACAACTTGTGCTTGAACCTTTCTGCAATGGAGTATATGAATGAGTTCATCCAAGCACCATCTTGAAGAAGCATAGTTTTCTGAGAAAATCACCACAGATACATATGAGTCTTCAATCGCTTGGATAAGGGCTGATGAGATGTCATCTCCTTTGATGAGTCTGTAATCTATGTAGGTGTTTATTTGCTTTCTACAAAATGCATCATGGAGATGGCTGGTGAAGTTGGTGCGTGTGTCTTCTCCCCTAAAGCTAATGAAAACATCAAATCTTTTAGGAGAAAATGGAGCAGAGGAAGAGGATGAAGGAACATTAAGGGTCATCTTTTTTGTTAATTAGCTTTTCCAAGTGAAGAAGAAGAAGGAGGATTGTGATTGTTGTGTTGAAAAATCAGAGTTTGATGAGTACAAATGAACATCAGAGGGAGAGGAAGACGCAGGGCTTTCCACAAATGTATAAAAAATTACTTGCAATTTGCAACTGATCGAGACATCTTCCAATCACGAACGTTCTCGTGTTGAAGAATAATAGGCTTTTCAATTATTTCGGACTCTTAGAGTATAATACTCTCAGTTCTCAATCTACTTTCATAAATAATTCAATACAAACTGGAAAAAATTACAACTCCAACGCAACCCCTTACTCGGTCAAAAGCAGAATAGAGAACGGCAGCGTTTTGCTGAACTTCTTCCAAGTTTTCATGGCTCAATGGGTGGAGGGAGGAGCAAGGTACGTGGTGTTTCGAGACAGAGGAAGAAGAAAGAAGAAAAGAAAACGGATACTAATGATTTAGATAATATACTTCATACATTTTATACATTTTACACTTCATTTCATTTTTTTGCCCACGAAACTGTCGAGCTAGAACAGAAGAATGCAACAAATGGGAGGGGCAATCACGTGTTTTCCACCTCAATTCCATGCTAAGACCACGTTTGGTTTGTTGACACGCTTAACTTAACTTTCTTGACGGCTGACATAGACGATAAATGTGTATTTTTTTTTGTCGTGTCATTGTCCACCTCACATTTAATTTTTTACTTTTATATAAAAAAAATTAACCTAATTCAAATAAAAAAATATTTTAGAGTAAATGTTTGGTTTTTTTTATTTGGATTATGTTAATTTTTTTTAATAAAAGTAAAATGTTAAATGTGATTTGGAAAATGAAATGGAAAGTGAGGTGACAAAAAGATATACACATTCATCATCTACATCAGCAAATCCCATTAAACAAATTAACGGTGTTAGCAAAAAGGACAGGCATGAACAAAACAAAAAATTTAGGGGTAGGCATGAATAAAAAGAAGTTTGGGGGCAAGAATGAACATTACAATAACGTTTGGGGCCAGCAATGATACTTTACCCTATTTTTTCTAACATTCTTCTTACCAAACATACTTATTTTTTATAACGTGATAAAATTATATTTTTATCCTTACTTTTTTATCTACTTTTATTCTATTTTCATTTTTATCCACTTTTATTTCATTTACGTCGCATCACATCACATCATTTTCACATTACTATTTTTATTCCCTCTAATATTCTCACTTTTATTTTCATTATTATTATCATTCTCATTCCATTCAATATTCCATTCAATATTCATGCAACTAATTGTGCTATAATTTTTTTTTTCATCCACTCACCGCAAGAATTGAGATTGACACAAAGTTGGTAATTGGGCAATTTTTGGAATGCCCCTTTCCATTATTTTTTAGGTATTACCAAACAAGTCAAATTATTAAAAATTGTGCCATTCTATTTCCATCCTACTAATTCCACTGTACCAAACACAATACTAGATTACTCTAACTAAGCCTATAATTTTAATTTATGTAATTGAATCCCTATACTCATAATCTGTCATTTGTGATTAAGTTGTTTTCTTTAAAGTTTGTTTTCTATAAATACATCCAACTTAACTAAATTTTATTGATTCATAGAACAACAGTACAAAATTAATAATTTAATCCTTTCTCACTTTGATCTACCAAAGATGAAATCATTAAATTTGAATCTTAAAAGATTTATTCCGAATCAATTTGATCTTTATTTCTCCCATTCTTGAAGCAAAGACTTTTTGAGCTTCGATTTGAATTTATTTATAGATGAATAATTTCTCAGAGTAGAAAAAAGTCTGGTTATCATCAAATGTCTTCAAGAGTAGGATCATACCCACATGGATTGGAGATTTCAATTTCCTTCAAATAAACCAAAACAATGGTGAGAAGAACAAAGGAAATTAATTAATGCTAACAAGGAGTGTTGTTATCAAATGTCTCTCAATCACACAACATTGGAATTTGGTAGTAAAAGCCAACATTAACTATAACTCCACGTGGTTCACAATATTTGCTTGAATGGTAAATTTTTTATGTTTTAAAATATCTGTTATTTTATAAAATTAAGAGAGTATTAATTATTTTTTTACAATTTTATCCCTATCTAATACCTATTCCCAATATATGATTAATGGAAAAGTAAGTATGAGTAATTAAATAGTAAGGGTAATTTAGTCTTTTTATCTCATATTTTTCTAAGTTTAAGGTGAACTAATAATTTTCTTGGTCTGTGCGCACATACCCAACGAAACAGATATTATGAACTAGAGAGAGTATAATCTTTCTTCAATTGACAGACAAAATTAAGCATTAGAAGAGTATAACCAATACAAAATATCAAAACTTATAAGCATAGCTCAATGAATGTGAATCCAAGTTTCTTTCATATAAGAAAAATATAGAGTTATAACTAGGGGTGAGTAAACTGGCGGATTGGTTCAGTTTGAACGATTTAGATAATCGAATCAATCCAATCCGATGACTAAAAATTTTATCCAATTCAATCCGCTTCTTGGACATCAACCAAACCAAACCGATCATAGTCGGTTTGATCGGTTTTTTGACAAATTTTTTTAAAAAAATTTACTATTTACTTCTCTTCAATTTAAACCTTAAAAAATAAAAATAGCTATTCGAAAATCAACAAACTAAAGTTATTAGTACAATATTTCAACATTACAGACTTAAAATTACAATCCAACATCATAAAATCAACATCATAAAATATTTTTAATATTTTTAAAAAATTATAATCGGTTGATTTGGTTTGATTCGGTTGGGATTGGGATTGGACCTCATTCATCAATTAAATCGAACCAAATCGGTTGTCAAGAAAATAAACCAATCCATCAGATTATGTAGTCGGTTTTGATCGGTTTGATTTGGATCAGATCGACTAATTCGATTTGGATTGGTTTTGCGCACCCGTCCTTACTGTGGCCTAATTATGAAAAATAAGGGAGAAAAAATCCCCTCATAAATATATAGCCAGAAAGTAACCAATTAAGACAACTTCAAAAATTATCTAACGGTGCAAATTAGTCTGTATCAAATTAATTTGGAATTCTGTAAGGTAAGTTCACACCTTCCCTAAAATTGTTAATAACATTTCTGCAGCAGTAGAAACCATCGATCATCATCAACCTAACTCTTCTCCTAAGGAAATCTTTTTATTAATAACATGTACATAAATAAATGAAAAACAACAATAGCATGAATTCTCAGAACTAATTTTACAAAGAAGGTTAAAGTACTATTTTTGTCCTCAATGTTTGCATGAAGTTTAATGTTGGTCCTCAGTGTTTCAAAAGTTTAATATTGGTTCTCAAAGTTTTTTTTCGGGTCGATTTTAGTCCTCGAGCGTAACACCGTTAACTTTTGCCGTTAAATGATGACGTGACATGCTTATGTGGCACACCCTCTCTCATACGTATCATATTTTAATGACGTGGCACGCCACATCATGATGATGATGAAGAAGATGATGATGTGGCCATGGTGGAGTGACGTGGCGTGCCACGTCATTAAAATATGATACGTAGAAAAGAGGGAGTACCACATAAGCATGTCACATCATCATTTAACGGCAAAAGTTAACGGTGTTACGCTTAAGGATCAAAATTGACCAGAAAAAAACTTTGAGGATCAACATTAAACTTTTGAAACATTGAGGACCAACATTAAACTTCATGCAAACATTGAGGATCAAAATAGTACTTTAGCAAACAAAATTTTACAAAAAGTTCATTAATACGCCTAGTTGAATCATATTATTTTCAAAGTTTCTGATGAAAAATGCAAAAATATAAGCCTAGTTAATACACATAAAACACTTGCCTGAGGTTCCTTGCTTTGATTGTGAGATGGAAGAAGTGAATAAAAGTGAATCGGTGCTGAAGAAGGGATATTAGGTAATGCCCATTCTCATGAAAAGAGCCTCAAAATTTAATAAGATGAGAACCGTATTTTTTTATTTTTCTCTCATCACTTCACCACTTTACTACGTTGATTAATATAGAGGATTCAACTTGTTCAAGGAAAAAGATTCATTCTCCATTAACCTCACCTTCTAATGGAGTTCGGAGTGAATTTCAAAGTCATTTTTGCACAAGAATAGCAATTTCTTATATATTAAATATTAAAAACAAAAGCCATGACAGTACCAAGGAAGAGAGGAAGGACACACAGCTTCATGAGTTCTGGAAATTCCAAGAAAGAGGGAATCAAATTCTTCGTTGAAACACTCTTACCAAACTGTGTGGGCCCCCTCTACCACTTATATGCAGGTTTTGATGTTCCTTTGTATTCAACACCAGCAACTAACACTACAATCCATCCCCATCAGATTTTTCAAACACATGGCCCTTCTTGCTACTTCATCCTCTTCCTCTGTTTCATTTTCTCCCAAAAAGTATGATGTTTTCATTAGCTTTAGGGGAGAGGACACACGCACCAACTTCACAAGCCATCTTCATGATGCTTTTTGTCGAAAGCAAATACAAACCTACATAGATTGCAGACTCAACAAAGGAGATGAGATCTCATCAGCTCTTATGCAAGCTATTGAAGATTCATATGTATCTGTGGTGATATTCTCAGAAAACTATGCTTCTTCAAGATGGTGCTTGGATGAACTCATTCAAATACTCCATTGCAGAAACGTTCAAGGACAAATTGTAATTCCTGTGTTCTATAGAGTTCATCCATCCCATGTACGCCATCAGATTGGGACTTACAAAAGAGCATTCGAGAAACATGAGAGAGATCTCAAGCATCAGCACAAAGTTCCCAATTGGAAAGTTGCTCTCAATGAAGTTATTAATTTAGTTGGGTGGGATTCTCATAACTTCAGGTAACATACTAATTTTCTTCTATGCTCGTTTAAAGAATGGCCAATTAATTAAATTTTATTGTATTCATATTTATTACTTTCCTTTAATTTGTCTATTAGGGATGACACTGAACTTGTTTACAAGATTGTCAAAGACGTTTTGCAAAAACTGAATTATAGGTATCCTTTTACTAAGTTGAAGGGCCTTGTTGGGATTGACAGCAACTGCATAGAAATTGAGTTATTGTTAAAAGAAGTTCAAACCATTGGAATTTGGGGTATGGGTGGCATTGGTAAAACTACCATTGCAAGAGCTATTTTTGTCAAATACTCTTCTCAATATGAAAGTTGCTGCTTCTTGGAAAATGTTAGGGAAAATTCTGGAGAAAATGGACATGGACTCGAAGGTTTACTTTCTAAACTTCACTCTGAGCTACTAGAGGAAGAAGATCTCTTTATTGGAACTTCTACTTTTGTTGAGTCTAGGCTCAGTCGTAAGAAAGTTTTTGTTGTTCTTGATGATGTGAGTACTTTAGAGCAACTAGAATATCTAGTTGGAGATATTCATGACTTTGGTCCAGGAAGTAGAATTATCATCACAACCAGAGATAAACATGTACTAAGCAAAGGAGTTGATGTAGTATATAAGGTTAAAGAATTGAAATTCCAAGACTCCCTTAAGCTTTTTAGCTTGAATGCCTTCAACCAAAACCTTCCTATAGTGGAATATGATGAGCTATCAAAAAGGGCAGTTGTTTATGCCAAGGGGATTCCGTTGGCCTTAAAGATTTTAGGTTCCTTTCTTCGTGGCAAAAGTGAAAATGAATGGAATAGTGCATTAAGAAAACTTGAGAAGATTCCCCATGAAGACATTCAAAAGGTGTTAAGGTTAAGTTACCATGGATTAAATCATGAGGAGAAAAAAATATTTCTAGACATTGCGTGCTTTCTAAAGGGAGAGCGTAAAGAACACGTGATAAGTCTATTAGACAGCTATGGTTTCTATGGAGATATTGGCATAAGAACACTGAAAGACAAGGCTCTTGTAATTGCAAATGATCACATGCCTATACTTATGCATGATCTGATACAAGAAATGGGTTGGGAAATTGTTCGTGAAGAATCCATCGATGAACCTGAAGGACGCAGCCGATTGTGGGATGCTGTAGAAATCCATGATGTATTGGCCAACAATAGGGTAAGAGGAAAAAAAAACTTTCTTTCTTGATAAACATTTAACTTTACAAAAAATATGCAATTAGAATGAAATGATTTACTTACTATCAATTTTTATATTATTTTTCAGGGAACTGATAAAATTGAAGGCATAATGTTAAATGTATCTCAAATTAAGGATGTATATTTGAGTGTTAAGACTTTTAACAAAATGCCTAATCTAAGATTTCTTAAATTCTATTGCCTACAAGAAAGTTCAAGTCATGTGCATCTTCCAAAAGGACTCAAGTTATTTCCTAATAGATTGAGGTATCTAGAGTGGTGTCAATATCCGTTGAAATCTCTTCCAACCACTTTTTGTCCAACAAAACTTGTGAAGCTTCTCATGCCTAAGAGCCAAGTTGAAAAACTTTGGAATGGAGTACAAGTATGTATAATCATAATTATGTTTTATATTTTTCATTAATTTAAACAACAATCAAAGCCTTTTCCCACTAGGTGGGGTCGGCTAATTCTTCATTAATTTAAATTTTCAATATAAATTGTCTCTTCAAATTGTTTCAGGATCTTGTGAATTTAAAAGAGATAGACCTCAGTGGATCCATGAAGTTAATAGAGCTCCCAGATCTCTCTAAGGCCTCAAATCTTGAAAGAGTGCATCTCCAGTATTGTAGCAATTTGCTTCTTTTACATCCTTCTATTTTATCTCTCCACTCCCTTGTTAGTTTGAATTTATCGCATTGCTGGAATCTGAGGAGTCTACGAGGTGAGATTCATTTAAGATCTCTCTCTGATATCAATGTGGTTGGCTGCTATGTCCTTAAGGAATTTTCAGTTTCATCAGAAGAATTAACAATGTTGGATTTAAGATATACAGGAGTCAAAATGTTGCACTCATCCATTGCTCGTTCAAGCAAGCTTGAAAAGCTCTTTCTCTCTTATTTGACTATTGAGGACCTTCCTAAAGAATTATCTTGCATGATATCGCTTACAGAGCTTGATCTTTCCAATTGTGTAATTGAGAATAGGAATTTGCATATTTTTTTTTATGATCTACGGTATTTAAGAAAAGTAAGTTTGGATCATTGTTTTAGCATTTCTGAACTCCCCAGCAATACCAAACATCTTTCAGAGCTCACAAGTCTTGACTTAAGGAATTGCATTAACCTTTGTTCCTTACCAAAGCTTCCTCCATCCATTCAGTACTTGAATGCAAGTAACTGCTTTGCATTGGAGACAGTGTTCGACTTCACTTTATTTTCCTGTACAATACCCAAGAAAGAAAATGATAGATTCATCTCATTTAAGAATTGCTGGAAACTGGATGACCAATCACTTGGCAATATTTTAGAAGGTGCACACTGCTTAATGATGCAAGCTGCTTACAGAATTGCACAGCAGAGAACATTAACTAAGGATATTTATTCCCTTTTGAGAAAGAACTGCGAAGTTTGTTTTCCTGGAAGCAATATACCAAATTGGTTCGGATACCGAACAAGAGAAGCAGCAGCATCAGTAACTGTTGAACTTCCTCCATCATCACAATTGTTGGGTTTTGTTTTCTGCATTGTTCTTGATAGCATCTTTGGAAGGGAAGAGTTTGAAGCTGACATTGTTTGTGACTTGTACTGGGAAGATTTTAGGGAGCTAGGAAGGTCACGTTTACCGTCTATGGGAATCAGAGAGAAGATGAGTTCAGATCATGTTTATATGTGGTATAGTCCATGGGATTGTGAAATGATATTGAAGGGAATTGAAAGGAAAAGATCGGAGGAGAAGGATCAAACTGTGAGTAACCTAAAGGTTTCCTTTGATTTCAGTGTTCAGACTTTTAAGTTTGTGACTAACCAGAAGGGATTTGGTATAAAAGAATGTGGGGTATGCCCAATGTATGTCCCAGAATGTGAGGAGCTGGTTCGACAAATGGAATTTAACTCAAAGTTTGAGTGGAATAATAAGAGGCCTCTGGATGTTAATGAGCAAGACCTACTTCTTCAATTCAAGAAACTCAAGGCATGTGATGCTGTTGATGAATTGGAGGCTCTGCTCAAGACAATCAACATCACCTAATATTTATTCTCCAGCATCAATTCACTTTTATGCAGTTTCTTTTTCATACCACATTTGTGCTCAGAATGAAAGGAAGGAACTGCAGGATACTGAACTTTATGTCATATCATCCCTCACAGACCACAGTTCCTTCTATGTTTTGCAATTTTCAAAACAAAATATAGATAAAATCCAACTTGACTGAAAGTTTGTATTACTTTTGTTTTCCTTTATTAGCATTCCCTACTTCCTTTTTCCTTTTTTTCCCCCCTCAACCAGATTGTGGATATTGGTTTACCTTCTATTTATTGACCAATTTGACCAGATTTCAACTTGAATTATTTATATTGTCAAAACAAGTTCATTTGATCTCAAGGTGTATTTTAGCGTATGATATTAGTTTGTATTCAAGCAGAACTTTGGTACACTATGGGTAACATACAGCTTTTGGGTACCACTCAAGTAGCTTACACATCAAGGATCTCCCAATAACATTTCAATACAAGTCTCATTTTGAAATTGCAAAAATGATTCAAACAACAAAGTGATCACTAATGGATTTTGCAGGCACCAGTTAAGAAAGAATCTAGTAGAGTATTTAATATTTTTAGATTTAACCAGATCCAATTTTTAGAAATTGGACTTAGTGCAATTCTTTTCTCTATAATTCCCAAGTATGAATAAATTAAGAACCAAAATTATTATTAATATTGACAAATAGCCTTATAAATAATAACCTTATTAAAAATTTATTATTACTTCACAAATAAGTATTTTGAAGGAATTGTAAATTATTATTATTTTACAAATGAAGTATTTTGAAGGAATTGTATGCAGAATTCTACCAGATCCAATTTCTTTTACTGGTTTGAAAATTTTAAGGACACTAGTTAACAAGACTCGTCACTTATTATCTAATTGTGCATCACTTCATAGAATTCATAAGCTCATAAAACTAATTAGCATGTCAGCAGGAAACTCCAAACCAAAGAAATGAATAATTTCAACTATTGGTAACCTTTCCTACTTTCTTGCTTCTTCTTTTTTTCCTTTTTTTCTTCTTCTTCTTCAAAGTACAACATAAGCAGCAGAACCAGCAATTCTGGATGCTCTTGAAATGAAAATATGTTCAAATAGATACTACTTGTATGGCACTAAAATACAATACCACACAGCATTTTACATACATGATGAGCGAGTCCTTTTGAAGGAAAAATGCATAAATATTCCATTCACAGAGGCAACTTGATTTTTTCAGACCATTTGAAGATGTCAGAGTATACCTGGTCACCTCCCAGATCTTCTCCCTTAGCCCCAGCAGCCACCCTAACAACATCCTCAATCAATGCAAAATTTCCCATGATGTCCACATGAGCTCCGCTCTGCGTGCCCCGGCCCTCGAGCAGGTTGGCCGGAGGAGAGTGATCATATTCCCTAATGAAAGTACGAACTCCATGAGGGTTGAATCTGGTTTTCCCACGCCAACCTTTAGCACACATGAATCCTGCACTTAGAGCAGGCACTGTCTCATCCCCTTCAACTGTGTATACTCCATCCTTCAAGCAGCTATCCTCATCATCACCCTCGGCTGAAGTATCGATCTCAAAAGGAATGTAACACTCAACAACGGCAGATAACTTGTACACATAAGCTCTTTCAGTTGGTATGCCAACCCCATACAAAGAGAAGATTTCCATATCAGGAGCATTTGGTAATCTGCAATGATTAGTTTGAGACATTAGAACAGAAAAGGGCATCAATTTAATGAATACAAACAGAGAATTACTTTATGCAAGGAAACGTTAACAGTGGCCAACCACCTAAAATACCCATTTTGACTTCCCAAGGAGTATTACTTTACGTTGACTGTACAAGGAGTATTTTATTTCTAACAAATCAAATGCAGAGGATTTCTGATAATGTTGGATTGAAAACAATAATGGTGGAGCAGTTTTAAGCCTAACAAATAAACTTTGAGCAAATATCTCGGGAGAACACTTCTTTCACACATCATAGAAAAGCTTCTGTGAAGGTTATGCTAATTAGTATCTACTGCAGATGAAATCAGCAATAGTACTATATAAATCACTGTTGATGCACGAATAGTTATACATAGAAATAACTTAACAATTTTGAGTATATGATGAGCATTCTATGGAAGGAGCTATATATTATTATTTAGGTGCACGGTGACCTGAGAAGCAGATTCAGCAATGTATAACAAGAATAACTCCAAGAAATTAAACAGGCCAATTGAGAGTAAGGAAGCAGAAATTCTCACTTTGTCTCCAAGGGGTTTGACCAATATTTGTAGTGTTCATATTTAGGATCATCCAAATTGTCAGCAATTCCATAAGAGAAATGGGCACTACCACGAGCCATCATTTTCGGAGCAACAAAATTAAGCAGATCTACAATGGAGCCAGCGGTGAAAACTTTATGCTCAGCAACAGCTCTGACTCCTTCAACTCCCATGTCATGGTATTCAGTCCATACATCACGACAGGTAGTATTTGCTACATTTTGACCCTTAATGGCACCCTGCAAAATGACAAGAAATTTAGAGTCAACAATAATCATAATGGATTGAACAAATTTAAGCTAACTGGTACAAAAAGCAGCAAGCATACAACACTACGGATTAATTTAATTTCTATGGACAAGGTGAAGATCACAATCTTTGGTTCATTTGTTGGGAAAACAAGATTATGAGGAAAAGAAAGAGAAATTTGGATTACTCTGATTGATGGTACTGATGAAGAAGAATAAAAGATAACTACCTTTACCTTTTGTCTTACTCTTTAGGTGCATGCAAATATAAATATTTGCTATTAGATACTCCAATAAAAATATGAAGTGTGAAGGAAGTTTCTTTAAGAAACCAATTGTGTGATGCTAAACTGTAAAAAAAATATCCAAACAGAATGTTTTTATAGGAGAACCTAATTCCACTTATATAGTATAGCATATATCCTCACCCGAAAGTCAATCCTTTCTATCTCAGATGAAGGTGCCTCTGCCACATCTTTGCCAAATGATATAATCCGTCCGTATTTGACAGGTTTTGATTGAGAACTTGGAGAGTTATTAGTGTTTTCACTTGTCGACTGGGTATCATTATTTTTCTGCTTTCTCTTGCTGGGCAGATAGTCTTCCTCTGGTGACCAGTCAAGATCACCCCATATAGTATCCCCACCCCTTGGTATCATTGACATTGTTGAGTCCCAAGTGCGGGTCATCTTCATTACATGTTGCAAGGTTTGAAGGCGAAACATATCATTATCTAAGAAACCCGGTGCTATTGCCCTGCATAGTTAAAGAAGAAGAACCACATTTAATCAGGATACTGAGTAGTTGACAAATAAACAGAGAGTAGGTCACTGAAATATATAATTACTAGATTACTCCAGTTATTTAGGCAAAGCGGAGTATAAAGAAACCAGGCTAAAACATCAAGTAATCACCAACTTGCTACTTAGAAAGTACTAAGTTATCATTAAGTTGATATACCTGGCAACAGCAATATCCCTGGCCTCAGCTGAGAAAAGCCCAGCCACAGACTTTGGAACACCCAAAAATGGTCCACCAATGTTCATCACTGCCTTTATATGTCTGGCACACCAATCTGGTCCGCCCCCACCACCCATTGGAGCTGGTGCTTCAACCCACTTCATAAAATGGAGAAAGTACAGCACACCCATTGAATGTGGAATAATAACTGCCTTGTTGCCACCATTAGTAGCAACCATAAGTTCTATGTTGCTTTTTATCCGACTTAGAGTTTGATCCCTCACCTGATCAAAAAAGTTTTTTTTAAGGATTAAAAATAAGCTTTCGTCATCAAATAATGGACTTTATAGCAGTTACCTTTCTGTGTGGACGAAAGCTTTACGCCGTTTTTAAATTTTAATCCATCTAGTTTGGTCCGTGGAGCAATTTAGTCATATAGTTTCAACTTTCAATTAGTGGCATCTTGCCCCTCCAGTTTCCTCACTATACAAATTTACTACCCCTAGTCTCAACAAGAACAATCTTATCCCTCTAATTATTTGAAAATAAAAAGCAACTAAAGCCAATTTTAACTATGTCATTCTGTCTTAACTAATTAACTAACATTCCTCCAATAACTGTAGTTAATTTCTATAATTCCATCATTAGAGAAACATCATTGCCTTGATTGAAAGTAAGGGATTTGAAGTTCATACTTCATAATCAATGAATTTCTTCAGAGAACGTATAACTCCCAGCAAATATTGTTAAGAAATACCTCAGTGTTCTGAAATGCTATTCTCCAATCATATGCAGCCATGTACATGGTTTTTTCTTCATAACCAATGCGAGCCAGGTTAGCAATTAGGACAGCCCACACGAAATATCCTGGAGCAAAATAATCAGCAGCTACAAGTCCAGAGACAGCCCTGACTCTAATGCCATCCGGATCCAATCCTGTCTCATTGTCCAGTGACATGTGCTCTGCCCAGCACGAAGGTCTGCATAAGTTCCAGAAGTAACAAGACATGAATCCTTCCCCCTTCTTGGTTGGTCATAATTCAATTTCTAGTATGAAAAGTGAACTCAAATTTTACAAATTATGAAGGAAGCCGCAGAAGAACATTATTGATGAATAAATAGTGACACTGATGCCTATACACCTGATCCAAAGAATCAAACATTTTTAATTTCTGATAAATGTTATTCTAGTGAACTAAGTTCTTATGTGGATCATAAGTTACTTCAACCTCTCTTATCTGGAAAAAAAATTCCAGGATTGCCAATTGCCATTGGAAGAGCTACCATTGATATACAAGTTTGATATGTTTAGTCAATATTACAGTGATCTCATCCCAAAGGAGTGCTGTTCTCATTTGAAGGAATTAAAAGTCCAAGTAATTGTTCAGCAATAAAATCATTTGAAAAGTTTAGAGTAATGTCAATCAGAACTATATTCCCTACACTACCAAGATGAGCATTCCTTTCTCTTAAGAAATGAGATGGAATAGCAACTAAAATAGTTAAAACTATACTTTCTCAGTTAAGCACTTGTGAGCAAACCTAGGCCAGTAGGCCTCCATGGTGGACTCAACTGAAATTAAAGAGTTGTCTTTCATAATGGATATTTGCGCCTACCTAACCTAATTGAAATCTGACCAGACAACTTGAGTACAAAAGAATTCCAAAGAAAGCAGATTTGGAGCATGAAAAGGCCTCTTGATCATAGACTCATAGTCTAGACTCTCTAGTTTTAGAGGCAAAACATTGCTATAATAGTACGTTATTCAATAAGACAAACTTTCTGAAAGTATACTCTTTTAACCATCTCAGGTAATCATTCTTCAGCATCAACTTTACCAATAATGGTAACAAGTTGTTACCATTATTGGAACAAGTTAACAAATCGACTAATCTGACATTGAAGCGGCATGCCCACAGTTATCATCAAACTAAGATAAGGTTCCCTACTTAAGATCAATAAGAAAAATATGTTTTCAATAATTGTATCGTCCTCATAACTAAGACAAACAGACTGGATGTAATATATCATAAATTTTGCACAATAAAAGATACCACAATGCAAAGTTGACAGCCCAATAACTAAAAGTAAGAAAATAACAAAGAAAACAATAGAAAAAACTATTAGGATGAATTTAACTACTAATAACTTTAACTATTGAAATTATCAAAGACGGAGCACGTTGTAAATGACACCACAAAGCAACCCAGAGGAGTTAGCCCAGTCAATAAGAGAAAAATTATCATCCCTTCTTATCAACATAAATTCAATTCTTCTAGGAGTAATCGTATTAAACCCCTACAAGTTTACCGAACCCATGTGGGAAATCACACCTTCATAAACAGAAAACTCAAGAAACTCCATATACATACTACCAAGCAAAGAGTACACAAATATAACCAAATTAAGATATTACCAAACATTTAAGACCAACAAATTCTGAATACCTTTTGTAGACTTCTCCAAATGTGCCACCCCACAATCGTTTCCGGAACAAGCCTTCCGCACACTGGTGGCCCTCCCACAGCTCGAGGCCACCGGTGACAATTCCCGGCACAAAAACCACCGGATGCTTCGCCGTCAGCCCTTCTTTCTTCAGTTTCAGACCAGGTGGGTCCGGCGTGGGCCCAGTTATCGCCTCCGTCACATACTGAGGAAACGAAGCTGGCATAGCATTGTACAGGAACAGCAACAACCACCACATACAGCAAATGCAACCGATGAACCAGCAGCAATTATCCAGACACGACCATTTCCCTTTCTTCTCCTCCTTGCTCTTCTTCGGTATCACCTCCTTCTTCTTCGTATCATCATCTTCTTCTTCGTTCTGAATCGTCTTCGACTCCGAAACCGAAGTTTTATCAGCTTCCGCGCCTTTTCTCCGTCGAATTAAAGACATAATTCTACTTTATTAATCCACTACTCTACTTGCCACAATCCAGAAAAAAAATTCTCCGTTAACACTTTTTCTTTCCTTTCTATAAACTCATGGTGTTTACGTTACTCTTTTTCCTGCTGAATTTGAAGATTCTAGATTGAATTTGAAGATTTATAATCACACTGCCAGCTCCTTATAAGCTCAGAAAACGGTTTCTTAACGAAGATTACTCGAAACGAAAAACTTATCTACAGAATTCAAGTTACATAGAAGTTACTAGTAATGGAATCCTATTTCCTACTTCCTAGACGCCTAGAGGGAGAGTGATAATGAAGCTACTATTATTTTTATTTTTTTTCTTTTTTTCTTTTCTTTTCTTTTCCTTTCTGAGTAGATTTTCCTGGGAAACAAACAGAAGCTTATCGGGAATTTAGGAAAGTATGGCTAGTCGTTGGGTGGCTACCTGCGCTTCGGTGAATTATTGAAGAGATTGGCTGGCCAGAGTAATGGTGGGTCCCAATTTGTTAAATATGAGCCCTCATTCATGACGTGGCAGAATTCCATTGGTTTGTCGTAATCCATGCAGAAAAATTTAATGAGTGTCAACTCTCAATCACGTTTTATTTTATATGAGTACAAAAATATAAAAAGAGTAAATTATATTTTAATCCTATAAAGGTACAATATATTTTAATTTAGTCCCAAAAGAAAAGAAATGCTAAACTTAGGCAAAAACTATTTTGACTCAATTTAATTCTTAAAAAATTATCAATTATTATTATCTTTCATTTTAGTTCAGCATTTTCTAGAGTCTTCACCACTTTTTGGAGAGAATAAGTCTGTAATTTTTAACATTCTCCCTCAACGACTTATTTATCTGAATTTTTCTAGCATAAAGATTTAACTTTAGTAAAGAATTCATTTTTAATCATGTTCTAGTGCGAGATTGTTGATAATTCATTCTCTAGATGTTGGAGTTAATTGATATCTCAAGGATTAAATTGAGATAAATTATATTTTTTAAATAACGAATTGAATTAAATTTGATGTTTTTGTTAAGGTTTAAATTGAGAAAAATTATACCTTTTAAGAACTAAAATGATAATTTACTTTTATAATAAAAAATTTAAATTTTCTAAAAAAAAGAAACATTTTTTCAATATAAAAGTTATAATTAAAAGAATTTAAAACTGGTTTGACATTTTAGGGTTTACTTTAATTATTCTGATATTTCTCTTTTCTGGATATCCAATTTTCTAAATTATTTGTAACTTATTATTTTTCCATTATTAAACTTCTATATACGAAATTGGATACCAAAACTTAATTAGTTGCTAAAGAAATGTAAACTGATATATTTGATTTTTTTTTCTTATTGCACACAACTCCCACTATATATATATATAGTAGTGTTAAGAATTATTTTGATGACGAAATATTAAGCGTAAAGATTTAGGAAACCATATTCTATTTAATTTTTATACGCTAACGCCATTGTCTTATTATTTTCATGATAGTGTCTACCATATCATTATTTTCATTATATCAAATTCTGTTAAAAAAATTTAGATAAATTTTCTTCAATTATATGTTTTATTTACATTCTTTGTCTTTTATAATTGGTCTTATAAAATGTAATATTTTATATTCTCTCTCAATTATATGATTGGTCATTTAAACACTTTTTGACACTGTCTTATTTATATTAAAAAATCTTATAATAAAAATATAAAATTTCCTAAGGTCTTGTTTCTTTCTTGATGTTGATTTTTTTTTTATTTATAATCAACAGTTACGATTCAGTAAGAGGATACCATCCTATAGGCCAGGTAGAGACAGACCTCTCCGAGCTATGGTGGTTGTGACAATGCTGAAAAGAAATATAAATTTTCTTGTTAGTACATATATTTTTAATATCACTAAGGATAGTTTGGTACTTAATATTAGCTATACTATTACTAGACATAAACTTAGTAATAAGAGTGTCAGGGATGTTTATGGCAATAGAAGCACTGCTCTCCCTCCCATAGGATTGGAGAAGATTGCGGAGGTTCCTTAGCAATCCAAGCCTGTTATCTTGATCCCATTTTGTGACCAGGTAGCAAACTGGTTGTGGATTGTCCAGGTGGTGTCTGAAGATGCCAAAAACCTTTTTTTCTTTTTACAAAGTCCTTTGTCCACTGGCAGATGAGATTGAGGTGATGACTGTGGTGGTCCACAAACCGATCTACAGCCCTCCTCTGCCTTCGGGGGACATCTGATTTGAAAAAAGGATCATGTCTTGGTAGGGTCCTTGTACGTTGAAGTTCATCTACAACTCTATAGGCTCTGTGGAGGCATTCCATGACGTCCGCGTTCCCTTGTTGAAACAGGATTTCGTTCCTCTGCGTATATATGCTCCAGCAGATAGTTAGGAGGGGAAGTATCATGTCATGGTAATGGGCCTGTCCAGCAGGAGTACAATCGTTCAGCATTTGACAGATCCAATTAGACATAGATGGGTTTTCTATGTTCTCCGTTCTAATGTTTAACCTGGAAGCAAACCATAGGGGCACGTGTTTGGGATTCTATAGCCTCTTCTAGCAAGGGTATCACGGAGTGGAAGGCTAGCATTCAAGTTCTTCCACCAAAAGTGTATGATTTTTTGAGGAAGTGGGAGTTGCCAAAGTCTGTTCCAATTGCAGCTGTACTGGCTTTGTCTCGGGATTTCCGAGCTTAATACTTAATGAGCCTTCTTAACATTAAATTCCTCATTACTCGTCAGCTTCCATATATGTTTGTCCTTCACATGAGTTCTAGACACCACTGTATCCAATATAAGAGACCTGTTCCGGCCAGTGTAGACTTGAGTTACTTTTTCTCTATCCCAGTATCCTCCTGGGATCATGAGCTCTCCTAATGTGATAAAGTTATGGTTATGATGGTCAGGGGGAATCCACTTGCTATCATATAAGCTTATCTTCTCACCATTGCCCACTCTCCATCCCATGTGGTCCATGACAATCTTAGAAGCCTGACAAATCCTCTTCCAGAGTGGGGACGCAGAAGCCTTGGGGGTTAGGTTGTAGTTCTGGACTGAACCTCTATACATGCCCATGAAAATTTGGCTAACGAGAGAATTCTCCGCAGTGAGGATACGCCAACCTTGCTTGGCTAAAAGGGCTTCATTTAGTTTAGTCATTTGTCTGAATCCTAACCCTCCATTCTTCTTCTGCGCACATAAGCGCTTCCAAGAAATCATCGTTAGGGATTTTGTTTCCTCCCATTGTCCCCAAAAGAACTTCCTCATAGCAGCATCACATTTGTTAGCCTCTGAACGGGTAAGCCATGTGTGCTGTAAGTAGTAAATGGGAATGGCGCTCACTACTGCCTTTTCTCTACTCTCACCCTCTTCGGTCCACAAATTGCTTGACCCACTTCATTTATGTTTATGACACCTACGTCTCCACCACATTGGTTAAGAATAAAAGGTCTCCAGCAATTTCTTGATGTTGATCTTTACAAACTCGCAAAAAGATAATTTTTAGTGATGTTGCAATATGATGTTAGGTACGTAAAAGTTTAAAAATTAATTAAAATTTCTTTTTGGTCCTGAAAGATTTGTAAAATTATAATTTATTTAATTAGTCCATAAAAATAAAATATTATATAATTTTACAGTCCCTTTATAATTGTTAGTTATTAATTAGATAAGCTGATATAACATGTTAAATGCTAAATAGTCTCCAAAAGATTTGTAATGTGTACTTTATAATCTCTAATGTTAATGGATTGACTCTTTTAAGCAGTTTGACTTGCTAAAATTAAAAGTAAAAAAAAATCAAAATTGAAGAAAATTCTAAGGGGCTCCTATTATACTAACCTAAATTTGGTATAAATTTGCACAAACCATAATACTTAGTTTAGATTGCGCCACATGTCTAAGTAAGCTTTTTATATATGCAGAACTCATACTCAAATTTACAGAGTAAAATTTCACGATACTCGTTGAATATGAGTATTTTGATCATCCCTAATTTGATTTAAAAGAACGAAGCGATCATTTTTATGGCACGAAAGCCACCCAACTTGAGACACGTTTGGTATACTTCTCAAACAGTGCAATACATGTAATCTCACGATTTCTAAAAAAATTTTGCATCATATGTTATACATATCAAGGGTTAATCTATGATGCAACTTATTGCATCATGCAATGTGTTATGTGGCACAATTGTAGCCATTGAGGTGATCCAATTGCATTGCATGATGCAACAAAATAACAAGTGTCGCAACTCTATTGGCTGAAATTGCATTGCATTTACATAATGCAACTTTATATCAAACACACATTTTATCATACTTTTTCTCTCTCCTCATTTTTTTATAATACTTTTTTTATTTTACAGTACTTAACTCTACAATTACATCCGTATATTTATACCAAACGTAAAAGTTTCACAAAGGAGGATTGCTGTTGGTTGTTGTTGCGTACATTAAAAATAAAATTATAGTCATATTCTGTAGGAAAGCTATTTTTGTTAAAAAAATATAAATTCAAAGATAAGTGAGTTTAATTTTTTTAAATTAAAATAATAAAATTATATTTTACTTAAATTTCATTAAGAAATTGGTGTTGTTTACTCTTAAAGAAATATATTACTTATATTTTATTTTTCTTTAGGAAAAAAAAAGTATACATGATTAGCTGGTGAACGATTTTAATTGAATATTTGAATGGTAGTTGGTTACTATGTTCTATCTACCATGAGACGCAATCAAATCTAACATAGGTTGTCAAACGAGGGTTGGTTTACTTATACTTATTGACTATGATAATTGTATGGTTTGAATTCGAGTTTTGGTGATCTCTTTTTTAATGGGTTATCTGTAAGAATCTTTCTTTGAACTTGAAGGCCTGTCCTGACCCTAAACTGGGGCACCAATCAACAGCTAAATTTTTAATTATGAAAAAAAAAGTCTAACACAGGTTCGTTATCTGCAAGAATCTCTCTTTGAACTTGGAGGGCCTGTCCTGACCCTGAACTGGGGCACCATTCCCTCAGCTAAATTTTTAATTATGAAAAAAAAGAAGTCTAACATAGGTTCGTTACTGAAGCTTCTCTTCTTAACATAGTCGAACATGTCACTAACATCTTATCCAGTAGTATTTTGGAGTGTATTTCTTTACTATTATATTTGCAACGAAGAAAAGGAAAATATAATATATAATTAGTAGAATACTATATGGTTAAAACTTGAATTTTGTGCCAAAGTGAATTGGCACAGATTGTCAAGAATACAGAGGAAAGTTTTCGCCTCACCCATGGCTATGGGCGAGGGTTCGAATCCCCTTGAAACCATCTAAAATCCTGCTTTGGTGGGCATCCATCCCCAAGGAGATTCCCTGGCACCCAAGAGCTAGTTGAATAGTTGTGACTGGGTAAAGCTGCTTACGGTTTAGGCCTGTGCAATAATCCTTTGGGTTGAGCATCTGTTGGTCTCCCCCACATGCCACTAGCACCCTGTCTGATAGTACTTGAGAATGCCTTCCCTCACTACAATTTTTCCCAAAAAAAAAACTTGAATTTTGTTTTTAATTATGTACACTCCTCATCAAACATACTCAGGGATTTGTAGTCGAATTTATTTTTGAATCAAATCATATAAAATTAAATAGTAATTAAAATTTTCTTTGGGGCAATAAATACCATAATAATTTAGCTTTTAATGTTTGTTTCTGCAACAAAATTAATTAGCAGGCCCCTCTTGCACAGCTAGCAAACAAATTGACAAATACCTAATTCGCGTCCAATTTTGTGAAGTCCACAATCATAATCTGTCCCATGAGAATTGGAAAATTATTTCATTTTCGTCCAATGATTAAAATCCTACATTCTATATATTTTCACATATCTGTGTCCCATTTTATTCATAAGACAATATTCAATACTATTCTTTTCGATTTATAATATCTGTTTCGTTGGGTAGATGTAAACAGACAAAAAAAATCATTAGTTCACTTAATAGAGAAATATGAGATAAAAAACTAAATTATCTTTATTAATTAATTACTCCTACTTACTCTTTTTCCATTAATCTTATCATGAGAATAGATATTGGTAGGGATAAAATTATAAAAAAAATAATTAATATTTTTTTAAATTTTGTAAATTAACAAATATTTTAAAATATAAAATATTCAGATATTGTAAAACAGAGGGACTACAATAATAATGTTGAACATTAACAAATCCCTCTAAATTCCAATTATTTGGTTATTATTCCATTCCAAGATGAATCTGCTTTATTAGTGTGATGACTCCCCATTAATATTAAATAATAAAACTAAATTATTTGAAACATATATTCAAACATTCAAGACTTTTGTAATACTAAATTTTTACTCCTAATTCACTCAGTAATTTAGATGTAATAATTATAGGTCAAAACTTCAAATTGGTCCTTTATGTTTGCACGAAATTTTATATTGATCCTTTATGTTTCAAAAAGTCCAAATTGATCCTTTATGTTTGCAAGAAGTTCCAAATTGGTCCTTCCGTCCAAGTCCGTTTATTTTTTAAGTTAAATGCTGACGTGGCATGCTGACGTGGACACACCATCTCTCCTACGTGTCAATTGAAGCTGACGTGGCATACCACATCATCACCACGTCACTGCCACGTCATCATCCAATATCATGACGTGGTACTGGCGTGGCATGACACGTCAGCTTAGATGGACACGTCAGCATGCCGCGTCAGCACTTAACTTAAAAAATTGACGGAAGTGGACGGAAGGACCAATTTGGAACTTCTTGCAAACATAAAGGACCAATTTGGACTTTTTGAAACATAAAGGACCAATATAAAATTTCGTGCAAACATAAAGGACCAATTTGGAGTTTTGACCATAATTATATTATGACAACCTAACAAGACAAAGCTGAGGACCCTTTTTTATTACATGCTTTGCTAGCTATAGATCTAATTAAAGCAAATTAATTAACAATAATAGTATTGTTAATTAGAGACTCACCTGCTGGGTGGCTCCTAATTCAAACTTTTGTATTTAATATATAAAGCTTAAAAGGCAGTTGTTATATATTTTCTAGAATTTGTTGTGTACCCTTAAAGACAAGCCTTTGCTCCCTTGTGTGTACTCAAACATTAACTTAAAATGTATTCTATTATTTTTTAAGTCAAACTTGATCTTTTGATTAAAATATTCAAATTTAATATAATTTTTAAAATGTTTATTATTATGGTAATATGGTTTGATAAATTTAGGCTTAGCATGCTTCCCACAATCACTCTTTTACCCAATGATTCAAGGTTATTAACTTATTGTATTCCACTATTTTCCTTCGAAAATTAGGTCATCGAAAAAATTAGTCTTAAGTTATAACGTAATGAATTAAAGTTTAAATTTTTATTAATAATATTTTAGATAAAATTATTTTAGTTCAATTTTGTCTAAAACTAAGTAGACCTTGTCGATTTGGTTTAGTTTTTAAATTAATTTGGTTCATTTTAACTTGATATTTCATGTCGACATATATTAAACAAAATTATAATTGAGTTCATTATATGTTTTTTATATATTTATATGGCATAAAAAATAATGTTAAACAATAATTTTTAAAAGTTCAAACTTATAATATTATACTAAATAACTAATTTTAAATTTTTTAATCAAAATTATAAAATATTAATAACCACCAAAAATCTTAAAACTAATTATTTATATTAAGAGTAAATTACACTGCCCTCTCCTGAAAGATGCTGAAATTACACTGCCCTCCCCTCTCGTTTGCAAAATTACACTGCCCTCCCTTGAGAGATCAAAAGTCATTACACTTTGATCCAAAACACTATTCTCCCACTAAAAAAAAGGTTTAAAAAGTCAATATAATAAATATTAATGACTAATAAATATTCATGACTAAATTGACCCTCACACAAGATAAAAAATGTTTAACGTTATGCTTCATCGAAATTTATAAAACTGAATCTTTTACCAAAAATTTATAAAACTGAATTCTAGTACACCTAACAAAATTTTTTTGATATATTTTATTATTATATATTTATATATATATATATATATATATATATATATATATATATATATATATATATATATATATATATATATATATTAAACTTAATTATCGAAAATTAAGTAAAATAATAGATGTTTTATATTACATTACATTATTAATATAAAAATCTATAAACTATTTTAAGTTACAGATTTTTTTTTAGAATTTTATTTTGTTAACAATAATAACTACTATAAATACTAATAAAATAATAAAATACAATAAAAAAATGAAACAATGTTATTATAAGAGGATGAAAGTATGTATAGGTCTCCATAAAAAAAAAGTATGTATAGGTCACATTTTATAGAGTTTTATTCTTTTGTGAAGGGTAATTTAGTCATGAATATTTATTGTATTGGAAGTTGAAAAAATTTGACCTTTTAGACTTTTTTTTTTGTTGGAGAATGGTGTTTTGGATCAAAGTGTAATGACTTTTGATCTCTCAATAGATGGCAGTGTAATTTTGCAAACGAGAGGGGAGGGCAGTGTAATTTCAGCATCTCTCAGGGGAGGGCAGTGTAATTTACTCTTATTTTAATTAATAAAATTACATAAAATATTTAATCAATCAAATTATTAATATACTCTCTAACATTTAGTTACAAAAGAACAATTAATAATTAAGTAATATCTACATACTATAATTTAACAAGAGATGCTATAATTATTTGATTTTTGATTGGTTTCAATTTGACAACTCACATAACAATATTCAAGCTCTTTCTAAATTCTTGTTCATTATGTTTAATTTTTTTAATAACAACTTAGAGCTCAACTCACATGATTAGTTTTTAAAAAAATATTTTTACAATATCTATTTTTAATTTTTATTGAATAATCTCGTAGGTTGACTAATTTTTTAAAAACAAAAATCTATTTTGAAATGTTCTGAACAAATCAAGTTCACATGTTAATAAAACAAATGTGCATATTTTTCCCCCACTCCTATCCTATATATGTATAGAATATATAGATTATTATATTATATTAGATATAATTAATGTGAGATTAAGAGAATCCTCTGAAAGTAGTTATTAATTAAACTGAAAAGCTCAAACCTTCCTTTTTATCCATAGAACTCTTTTTCATCTAAAAATGTGCAATATTTGTATGATCATGGGCTTGGGCCTGGCCAACCCTCCTTAGCCCATGGGCTGGGCTAAAACGTCCACATGGAAAAAGGACCTTTAAAATCCCAGCCCAATTAACTCAACTCATTTATTGGGCCTGCTCCTTAGGCCTAGCTCTTTTTAACAGTTATGCCTATGGCATATTAAAAAAAATAGTAACGAACATTTGAATGGTTGGAGTAGTAGGTATTTCATTCTCCTGAAGTAAGGTTTCGGGTTTGAAACTTGTGTATGAAAAAATTTCTGCTGGGAGAGCTCTACTCCTATTATGAGACCTTTGCTAGCTAGAACATGATTGCCTCCAATAAAAGGATACCTGTAAAAAAAATAGTAGAGGCCAATCCTTGAGAAATGAGAATCACTAGTAAGGGTGGCAATGAATACGGGTATTTTGAGTATCCGCGGATACCCGTCCGAAAAAATATCCGATTTCCATCGGATATCGGATATCGGGTATTTCGAATATCGGATATTCGAAATATCCATCGGATATTGGTCGAATTAAGATATTAGCCTCGGATACCCTATATTCGTCCGATTGAATGGGCGGATAGGGTATCCGATATCCGATATCCGTTTTTATATAATGTATTAATTAAATATAATATTTTATATATATTAATAATTTTATATATATATATAAATATAAAATTATATATATTATAAATTATAATATTAAATATTAAATAAAATTTTATGGTTCAATTAATAAAATTAGTATTGTTAATTTTAATTTATAAAAATTATCTTTATTTTTTAGAAAATTTAACTTTTTTATAGTAATTTATTTAATGGATGGATATTGAGTAATGGATATCACATATTGGGTAATGGATATAGGATATTGGGTATCCTATATCCGTTATTTTTTCGGGTATTTCAGATACGGATATTGAAAATGTAATTTTTTTTCAGATTCGGTTAGGGTTCGAGTATTGGGTGTGATGGACGGATTCGGATTCCGATAGTGAAAAAATGAGCGAGTACTCGCCCATTGCCACCCCTAATCACTAGAGGGTTGAGACATTTAAAATGCTTTTTTTTTTTGAGGTGTTTGGCACATTTTTTAAAAGTAGTTTTAAATTGTAGTAGAAACAATTTTTTTAACAACAAGCAAAAACTAAAAATTGAAGCCTTCTGCTTTTAACAAAAGCATAAACTAAAATTTAAATTTTGTAGCACAAACCACCCTTACTAAAACTTTAATTTGTCTTTCACGTTGTATCCTTATTTATTTTACCAAAACTTTATATATCCCTCCATTTAATTAATAAAAATAATAATAATTTATCAAAATAATAATAAATTTTTATTTAAATAAAATTATTAGATACTTAATTAATAAAAATAATCATAAATAATAAAATTATATTTAATTAAAATTGATAATGTATTTCATTAAAATTTTACTAAATTAATAAACAAACATTTTATTTTATTTGTTTAATAAAACTTAACAATAAATATTTGTACCATTTATCTATTTAATAATATTAATAACATCCTAAATCTCTATATGTCTTTTTTTATAATTTTGCATTCAAAAGCATTTTTTTTTTGTACAAATTTGATAAACACAAATTGTTTACAAGTTTTTTATAAATATATTTTTCAACTCAATTTGCCAAAGTCAAAAGCATTTTTTTTTGTACAAGTTTGATAAACACAAATTGTTTACAAGTTTTTGATAAATATATTTTTCAACTCAATTTGTCAAATACAAATTATTTATCTCTTACAACATTTTTTAAAACTCCATTTAAGAAGAAGTCATTTAAAAAAAATTCAAAAATTTGGTCAAGCAGGTCCTAAATAAGATAATCGCAAGGTTAAGTACCTAGAAGGAGTTGGTTCTTAACAACATAGTGAATGAAGATTTAAATCATTAGTGCAAGAATTGATGTGCATATTTAATAATCGACAATATATTGAGTATATAATTGCCTCCAATAAAAGAAAAGATGTAAAAAAAACCATACTCATATATATATATATACTAGCATTCAACACGTACTTCCGTGCGTGTTGTCTGCTTTTCCTATAGATGTAATCTATTTTCTTAAATATGTGTGCACGTAAAAGCATACATTTTTATATATCAAAATTAAAATACTATCTTTCTAAAAAAGATATGTCTCTCATAAAATAATATTTTATGCCTTTTTACATCTAATTGTACCCTCATAAGAGTTGAAACGTAGAAAATATTTTACAAAGAAAAAAAACGATATCAAGTGTTGGCTTTAAAGGGTGTTTAGCGGGTGGTTGATATGGATGTTAATGAAAAAGCATAAGCATGAAGACGTAACTTATAAAGTAAAAACATGAATACCTTATAATGTAGATGGTACTATTTAAAAAGTAGCAATGTGAGACCAGTGTTGAATCTGTTAAAAAAACAAAATGAGAATGGGTAAATAATACTACATGAAAATTATTATTATTATTTGAAATAGTAATGTTCGTGAACAATTGAACTTAATTATGAATCAGAAAATATAATTTTAAGTTTGAATTGAAGTATAATGTCAATTCACGTGTTGGATAAATTTTTATAATATAATTATACCTTTGAACTTATAAAGGCAGATTTATACCATAAACAATCCAAAATGGTGAATCAACAGAAGGGAAGAATACTTATGAGAGCAAACTGTGAAAAAAAATTACTGTCAAAGGAACATAGAAGAGACATTAGGATATAAAATTTAATAAAAAGAATATGAAAATAGAATTTGTTGATTTGTCAAAGGAATAATAAGTATATTAAATATCTTTATTTAAATTTAAAATGGAAAGAGAGAAGAGAAGGAAATAGAATATAATCCCATAGAGAAAGAAGTAAGCAGAGAGAAGAAAATGAAAAGCACATCTAGATACACAAATGGAAACCTATAACATTAGTGGGGTATGGATATAATATGGTGATGTGGGGTTTAGATTTCAACGTGGGTTGAGTCATTTAATTCTACATGGAGACGTGAGTGTGTGGATAAAAAGAAGGTGGGTTATTTTTAGGTATGTATATTTAATTAGTTAATTAATTGATTTATAGAAAATTTAATTTAATTTGTATTTTTTAAATGTAAAATAAAATTATTTTGAGAGATCGTTGACGGAAAAGACCCAGAGCCATATTAATATAGATATATATATAATAGAGTTTTCTTTCGTGTCCATAAGTATTTGTGTGAAGAAGCTAGGAGGTAACAAAATATCATATTAGATTATAAATATTTTCATTAGTGCATTTTTTCCCCCTCCAATATATCAATGGACAATCATCGCTCATACTTAAACAATGTTAGAAGAACAATATAATACAAACACAAAAGGAAGAATGGAAGGTAAAATCCAACCAAGTTTTGAGAAGCACTGAAACACACTATGATTGCACCCATTAAAAAAGATGAAGAAGCTTTGGGTGTCAATTGAGCAAGGTACAAGCCCATGGGTTGGAAAGCAGAAAGTGGGCCTTTTGGGTACAGCCCATAAATATTATTATACACAATCCCATAATTACCCTCACATTTCTTGGTAAGACCTCATGATTGTTTGTCTTCTTCACTCATAAAATAAAACCAACCTGTGTTTGGAAAATAAAATGATCAACTACCAATGGGATTAAGTCTATTGAAATGAACTCTCACATCTTTATTTAATAGAAAGATACCTGTGAAAAATCAAAATAAAATGATGAATTGAAAATAAAGGCTATGTTTGGTAGCTTTTCTCTACATTACTTGCAATGTAAAATTGCGTATCTCAATAAACTTTACATCATATTTTTAATATTTTGGCCAAATTACTCTATTGATCCTCAACGTTTGCACGAAGTTTAATATTGGTCTTCAATGTTTCAAAAAGTTATTTTAGGTCCTCAACTTTTTTTTGTCAAAATTGGTCCTCAATCTAGTGTAACATGTCTGGTTTTACCATTAAATGCTGACTTGGAAGGCTTATGTGATACACCCTCTCTCCTACGTGTCATATTTAAATGACATGGCACCCTCTCTCACTCCAACTCAGCAAAACGACGCCGTTTTGATTCAAAACAGAACATTTAAATGAATCAAAACGGCGTTGCTTTGCTGAGTTTGAGTGAGAGAGGGTGCTATGTCATTTAAATATGACACGTAGGAGAGAGAGTGTGCAACATAAGCCTTCCACGTCAGCATTTAATGGCAAAACCAGACAGATGTTACGCTAGAGGACCAATTTTAATCCCAAAAAAATGTTGAGGACCTAAAATAACTTTTTGAAACGTTGATGACCAATATTAAACTTCATGCAAACGTTGAGGACCAAAAGAGTAATTTAGCCTTATATTTTCAACACACTTTTCTCTACATTATTTTGCATCTCTTCCCTTCCCATCCGTACATTTCAACCAAATATAGCCAAAGGACATAAATTAATTTACAGGTTTCTAATGAGTAGTCCCTAAAGCACTGGTTAAGAGTTATTATGATTGGTAATAGAACATTTAATTATTTGAAATGTGAAACAATTCAACAAAAAGAATAATGTTTAATATCTAAAAATTACAGCAACCAATCAAATGAAAATTTAATTTATTTGCAAAAAAACAAAATTCTTAACTAATACCTTGAGTACATTAGCTAACAAAATATCCTAAATATAGTTATATGTACTTATGTACCTAACATGCATCATGTTTTTTAGTTGAATATAAATTTTCATTCATTTTCTCATATTATTTTCTCCTCCCTCTCACATAGACCATATTAATCAAATTTTATGCTGGTATTTAACCCCCAAAAAAGAAAAAGGGATGAAGTAACTTTTGTGAATTGTGTGGGTAAATATTAAAATCTTTGTTCAGTACTTTTATAAAGTTATATTCCTTATGAGTGCAATATATACTTGCTATATATATATATCCATGTATGACCTAGGTGATCCAGGTGAATTTTTTAGTATTTTTGACAATTACTAATTTTGCAAACAAATGTTTTGGGAAAAAATATTATAAAAAAACTAGTTTAAATCATGACTTAATTTGTTCATTAATTGGGACATTTTCACTTAATAAAAGAACTATTTTTATTGCAAAAAAAAAAAAACAGACTAAATTAAAAAAAAAACTATTTTTCAAGGATTAAAAAGGGAAGGTAATCATTAAATTAATATAAAAAAAGTTTTTTTTCTTGATAGTAAAAATATATATATTAAAAAAAGCATAGGAAAATATTTGAATATAATTAAGTAGATAGAAGTAGCATTGTCAAAACGGGCCCGAGCCCGCGGGGTAGCCCGGCCCGCCCGCTAAATGGGCAGGCTTGAACTTTGAAAAATAGGCCCGTTTAAAAACGGGCCTAAACGGATTGGTCCGTATAAGCCCGCGGGCTAAACGGGCTAGCCCGCGGGCCTCGCAGGCCGGCCCGTTAAAACATTTTAAAAAAAATAAAAAATTATTATTATTTGTTTAAAATATGTATAAATATATATGTTTTATGTAATTTTATGTGTTAAATAATAATTTTATTCTAATAATGTGTATAAATAATTTAAATTAATAAAATATTAATTTAAAATAATAAAAATACTAATTTTAAAATAAATATATAATTTTATAATTATTTTTTAAAAAATATATATTTTAAAAATATATATAAAGTGACCCGCGGGCTAGCCCGTTTAACCCGCGGGCCAATACGGGTAGGTTTGGGCATTACTTCCCAAGCCCGCCAAGTAAACGGGCCGCCCCGCCCCGCCCCAGTCCGTTTAATGCCGGCCCGTCACGGACCGGTGCGGGCCGGACCGGTCCGTTTTGACACTACTAGATAGAAGTGGGATAGTTGAATGATTGAATCTAGCAAAGTAGTGAAGTACCATCATGATTATCATTGTTTTGGTATCCCAACCAAGTCCATGCACATGCTATAAATTGTGGAGACATACTACAAAAACAAATCACACACCTTTTTTTCCTTAGCTTTGAGCTAGCTAGGCATGCATGTGATAATATGGTCCACTGCTTTAATGGAATGGAATCAACATTAATCCCAATAATATATATATAATTCATTATTTTCATATCCCCATCCATGTCTTCTCTCCACAAACTTGGACGACAACAATTATATATATATATATAATAATTATTATATTCATTTGAAATATATAGTTCTCAATATCTTTTACACACCATGCATGTATCTCCTATCTTTTCACCATCTCTATGTTTTCCTTCTCTTTACAGCGCGCGCGCGTACACACATGTATATATATCATACAACAAAACACAGATTTATTCATGGATAAATTCGTTGGTAAATCTGTGTTATTCCGTGAGTAAAATTGGTGTGGGTAAAAAAATATTCACGGAATTCCCATGAATCCATCCGTGGCTATTTTTTCCCACGGATTGGTCCGTGGGAAAATAGCCACGGATAATTCCGTGGGAAATTTCATAGATTCGACCGGCCGCCGACGAACTTAAACGGTTGCCAGCAACCCCTCCGATCGTCGTCCGGTCATTGGCTGCCCGCCGCCAGCAACCTTTCCGATCACCGTCCGACCTCCTGCCTCCGGTCACATTATATTTTTGAAAATTTTAAATAATAAACATTTATCCACGTATTGTAAATCCGTGGCTAATTCCAAGAAATTGCTCACGGATTGAAAATCCGTGGTTAATTTTAAAGAAAAAATTTTTATTTTTTTTTCTATTTTCCCACGAATTCCCCACTCTGTGGGTAAATCTGTAGTGATATTCACACACTAATGACTAGAAGGTCTCATAATCACATAGAGATATATACAACAAAGCTATAAATTAAAACACGGATATGTTTATCTTTAGGTATGTCACGAGACTGACACACATTGAACACCCACACAGGTGTGTTTAAAAAAAAAATTTAGTTCGAACATATGTCAAATACAATTTAGCTTGGAAATCTGTGGACTATGACTCATACTTCTCTGTATTGTTCTAATTTTATTGGGTGTCCTTGTAGAGATAAACATGGTTCATACTTAATTCAAATATATGATGACTCACAAAAAGGGAAGTACCAAAAAACAAGCGAATCAAAATATATAGATATTTCATTTTAATTAGATTATTCATGTTTTTTAATTGTTTTCGTTGTATATGAGATTTAAATAATAATAATAATAATAATTTATATTTTTTTGAAGTTTAACATGTGAATATATCTATGTCCGTGTCAATTAACTTGCAGGATGGTTTTTCAATTCTCCCTCTAATGGAATTTCAACTTTAATTAGTTTAATTTCTAAGATTTGACGTATATGTCACTTTATAACCTTTCTGCTAAAATTAAAGTAGACATGGATCTACATATAAACTTATATGTGTTCCATTTTTTTTTTCCCTCCAATTCTAGCCATCTATATAAGTTCATATACATAATGCCAAAACTTTTTTAAAAAGAAAAAGAAAACAAATTAAAGCAAAAAGAAAAGAAAGATGAATTGCGTGATCAGGTTGAACAATCTGGGATGTGGACATCATAAAATGGAGAAAACATACGTAACATCAAGGTATATGATGAATTCTCCTCTCAATGAGCCTGGCAACTTGCAAGCAATCCACAGTGGGAGGAGGGTCCCGCGGTGAGACTCCGATGCTCATCAAATTAATGACTGGAAGTCCAGAGTATAGTGAGAATATATGGAATTCAATGATCATACTTGATAGACCTTGATGGGTACTTATAGGTTCCGTTTGAGGGTATAATGCTCATTTGAGGGTCTTAGAAGAGTGACGGGAGCCACTTTAGCATAACCATGCACCCTTGTAAAGTGCGGTGGTATGGAAAGTGCTCTGATAGTGACAGGTGGGTCAAGACGATCAAGAGAGCTCGCTCGGTCCAATATAAGCATACTATCAATATATAAGTATGATTTAGTGAATAAATTAAAGGTCTTTAGGTAGTTCTTTTATTAAAAAAAAATCGTAAGTTTACTAAAGTACCAAGCACGTGGATTAACTGGTAAGGGGTTGTTCCAGTTTAAACAAAGGTCTCGAGTTCGAGCCTTGAAAATGCAGTTGTGTTAAAACTTAGTTGGAAGAGCTTTGTCGCCCTTGTAATCCTACACAGCTCGAATGGGATTAGTCTTCGCTTAGATCGTTAAAACGGATAGGTGGAGAATACCCATATAGTTTACAACAACAACAACAACAACAACAACAACAACAACAACAACAAAAAAGCTAATGGGGAGATTATATTATATGTAGGTTAACCAAGTCTGTACTTTGACATATACCTATGTAACATTTGCCTTTTGAGTTATGCATTATATATGGACACACTACATATTACACTACTTAAGATACTTAATTTTAATTTAGATTTTTTATTTCAATTTATTTTTTTTCTCATTCATTAATTCTTCTAAATATAAACATATTTTATACTGAAATTAAATTCAAGCTCAAATGAGAAATTTTATATATATATAAATTAATATCACTTAGCTTCTTTATTTATCTATAATCTCAACATATCTTATAGAAAAGATTTATATTTCACTTACCAATAAAATCTTTACATTAATCATAAAATTTGAATATCCTCGACCACCCTTATGGAATAAGTGTCCAAATTAAATCTTTACCAATTATCACTCCTCATTGGCACACATAATATTATATTTTTTTAAATGAATTCATGCATTTTATTTTTTTAAAAAAAAACACAAGTTCTAATTAAATTTGAAATACTTATTTAAGATATATATATTACTATTAGTAATAGTATTCCTTGCGATGTAAGGACTCTCACTTAAAAGTTCAAATATAGAATCCAGCAATGTAGCTTTGTATTTAAAAAGAGAGATATTAAAAAAAAAAAAAACAAGTGTCTTTCACTTTATTCCTCCCTTATTCTTGACAAGAACTTAAAGAATCTTAATTATATTATTAAACCCTAATTAATCTAATCTATGTTTAGCTATTAAGTTACTAAGTTGAAGCTATATAGGCCGACACATTCTCTTGTAATAAAAGAAAAAATAAATAAATAAGATTTCATTCATCATAAATATATATATATATATATATATATATAATTTTAAAATATATGTTAATGTATAATTTGATAATAATGATTTCCTTAATTTATTTCCTCACTTCTAAACAAAATTAAAATCACTCTTCTCTCAAGCTTTTATATTCTTTATGATGTGTGCTTCTTTTGGAAAAGAGTTAGGTGTTGGCTTTTCCCTTAACAAAATTGGATTTAAACTTACTTTGGAAAGTGACAAAATCGCTGGATTTAAGGTCTTCTGTGAAACTAATAAAGAGATTACAAAACTTTACATCTTTTCTAACTTTCTCTTTTGGATTAAAGATTATATATTTAGCAAATAAAGAAAGATTAACTCTTAAGTAATACGTATGTCTACTTTTATCCATCAATCTTATTTAAAACACTATTTGATGATTCTAAATATGAATCCATTTTTTTTTTATTTTTCAATGATATTCTTTTATCGGAGACGACAATCCATTACTTTTATCGATATACATAGTCAATCTAATTAAATTTTAAAAATATATATTTCGACAATCATTTAATTGTTAAAAATGTACTTTTCTTAACAATTAAATTTCGACCGTTGAAATAAGTTGTTAAACAAAGACAAAAATATTATTTTTTAAGATCAATCATTATCGATAATATTTTTTCAACGGTATTTTTTACGACGGCCGTTGTTGACAAAATGTATTATCGAAAATAATATTATTGATAATTGTTTACTGTCAAAAATACTATCATTTGACTTTTTTCAACAACTTATTTCGATAACCAACATTTAGTTGTTTACCATCTAAAATACTCATTTTTCTAGTAGTATTAATTATATTATCTAATAAAATCGTATAAAAAATTCTTATCTATCAAATTATTAATATATATATTATAATATCTACTTACAAAAGAATACACATAATAAGTAATATCTGCTCAATATATAAGATATACGATAATTTTTACTATTGAGATGTAACTATTAAAAAATATTTGTTTAAAAAAAGTTCTTTTTTTTTCAGTTAAAATCGACAAAAAAAAAAAATGAGAACCAAACCAAACCAATAATTTTTTTATTTAAATCGATTTAATTGATTTTTTGAATATCTGTATTCGAAATTGTATATTTTAAATAACTAAAAATTAAAATTTAATAAGACATAAATGAAATCAGCCACATTCATAATACAGTCATTACCTTTCTGAGTTAGGGATAAAAGTTCGATAGTATCGTATTACTAAACTTCAGTGCATCCCTCTAAGATCATGTAGTGTCATTTGTTGATATTAATAAAAACTCACGTTAATTAGGATCCACCTTGAATGGATTAGAGACCAATTGATTGGAGGAATGTACTGAAGTACAGTATTACTAGGGGTGGCAATGGGTACTTAGAAAATGGGTATTCGATGGTATTCGTCCAAAAAAATTATCCGACATCCGATGGCATCGGATATCGGATAGGGTATAGATAGTAAAAACATAACTATCCATTGGGTATTGGGTAGATGCGAATATTGACGTCGGGTACCCTATATTCGTCATAAATAAATGGGCGGATGGGGTACCCGATATCCGATATATATCCAAATAATATATATTACTAAATATAATATATATTATTAACTAATATTTTGTGTTTTTAATGTTATTATAATAATTGTTTTTAATTTTTATTTATAATAACTATGTATGTTTTTTACTTTAAAATGTTATTTTTATAACTTTTTTTTTATTTGGTGGATATAGGGTATTGGATATTGGGTAGTTTACTTAATTATAGGGTATTCAATATCCATGATTTTTTAGACATTTCGGATATTTTAGGTGTTTCGGATATCGGGTATTTCGGATACGGATATTTAAAATAACATTTTTTTGGATTCGGATAGGGTTCGGGATATTTGATATATTGGACGGATTCGGATGCGCATAGTAAAAAAATAAGCGAATACCTACTCATTGTCACCCCTAAGTATTACCGTACTACTGAACTTATAATCTGAGTTATGATATTTTATATTATATGATGTGCATGTTTGTGCATGCACAAATTTAATATATACACACACACGCACAAACTTAATAACTAAACCAACCTATAAAAAGTATTTATCAAATAAAATTGTTTTTAATACAAAAATATATATGAAAAAAAATATAAATAATATATAAGTATTTATCAATGCCTTGCGGAACATAAGCATGCAAATCTAATTATATAATTAGTTATGCTGTTGCATATTATTGTCTTTTTCCAACTTGTTTGTTTATTACTTGATGAATATCTTTTTTTATTAATTTTTTTTAAGAAACTCAAAAAAATTTTATTGTGTAAACTATATAAAGATTTTATTAAATTGAAAAATATTATTTTTGTTCTCAATGATTAGGCGATTTAAGGGGAATATTGTGTCCTTTAAATGATTAATTCGCAACACTTGATCTTGAAAAACAAAAGTGCAATCTAATTTGGAATAAAAAAATAAAGTATGTCTTTTTCTCTTTATACTTATAAATCTTTATTCTTTTCTCTTTCTGTCTCTTTCATATTCACATCTATTCCTTTTATTATTATTATTATTATTATTATTGGAAGTTCTTTATTTCACTTTAAATTCAAATGTTTTCTATCTTATCATTTAACCATTACATGATCATTTTACAGAAACATGTTATTATTTTGACTATAATAGTTTAATATTTTCAAAAATGACTTTAATTATGGAGACTGAAATCAATTTAGAATGCTAAATTAAAATCATTCAATCCCTAAATTAATATATATAGGTCTTTTTTAATATAACCTAAATTATTACATTAATTCATCCCTTTCTATATATATATTATGAAATTAAAAATATCTTGCGATTAATTCTCTCTCATTTACACAATCTTAAAGATTCAATTATTTACATTTAACTGTTTATAAAAAAAATTATTTACATTTAACTAGCACATTCTTACTCGAATTGAGATAAAAATCTATACGAAAGTATTGAAATTTCAATACATTTTTTCATATATTCATTAATACTATTTGTTAATATTAATAAAAATTAACTTTGAATAAATTATAAATCAATTTTTTTTATTAATATGAACAAATAACAAAGAACGAATTGAGATAATATCAAATTTTTTTGGTAGAGATGATATCAAATTTTTGTTACTATTAACGTAATATTAAATATTCTCTCAACAAATTAATAATGAAAATATGATCTTTTTTATTACTGATTATTGAGTATACATTAATATTTTAGATGCTTCATTATGTTTAATTAAATCTATATACAAATCAAACAAATCTAAATTTGAACCTTGGTATCTCATTTTTTTAGAAGGAAAAAAAAGTAAAGCGATCCCAAGAAAATTGGGAATTCACGTGAGAGAAAAGTATCATTTTCATAGCTACCTTTGAATTATAGGTACAACTTGCCCACACAGCTCATCAGCCTATTATATTATAATAATCAAAACTGTAAATTTTAAATATTATTTAAATATTTATATTTTATACCCACTTGGCTCTTTCTCCATGTTCCCTAATATTTTACATTGGATTATATATATATATATATATATATATATATGACTATATACAGATTTTTGATGTTACAAAAAAAAAAGTGACATTAAAAAAAATAACTTCCTCAATTTCACAAGTATAATTAACTTTCCAATAAATAACTATAAAAAACTTTCATTTTCAGATTTTTTTTTGTTACAAAAAAAATGTGGCACCAAAAAATAAATTTTCAATAAATAACTAATATATATTTGGATATATATATCTATATATCTACATACTAATAATAATTTTATATACCCATGCAAAAGTATTTTTGTGCTCTCAATTTTAGGGTATTTGTCAACTATATATATTTTTAAATTTTGTTTATTGTCAATTGTGTGCCCTTAAACCTTTAATTTATAAGCAATTTTGTCATTCACTAAAATTTCGTGTAAATAATTAATGGCATATGCAAATGTGACTCCCTTCGTAACCTCTAATATAATGTTGATTGTTTATTGTGATATCAAATCATATCTTTGACAATGTTGTTTTGTCAATTTAGCCAAAATTATCACAGTGTCACTACAAAATGAAGAGTGTTACATATTGTGGCTAAATTGACGAAAAAATATTGTTAAATATATGCTTTGATATCATAGCCAGTATTGGATATCACGAATACAGACATATTTGCACCTGTTGTTAATTATTTACACGAAATTTGAGTGAATGACAAAATTAGTTGTAATTTGAAAGTTTAAGAGCACAATTAATTTAATTATATACACGCCAAATATCACATTAATTAATATTTGTTATTAATAATTTGAACAATACTAAGCATTAAGACGAAATCGATTGTAATTCAAAATTTAAAAGATCAAATTGATTAAAAAAAATTTTATGGACAAAATTAAAAATTGAGGTAAAATTTTGAGACATAAAATGTCTTTTTCTCTATCTTAATTTAATATTTTATATTGTGAATAATATTACACCAAAATTTATATTTCATTTTTTTTAAAAAAAATGAATAGTTAGGTTAGGTCTCATGCAAAGAAAGATGATAGTACAGTAACATATGGGGATATGAATTTAGCACAATTGTAGAAACTAGAATTGACTCATCAATTATCACTTTGACATTAAAAAAAAAGATAAAATGCATATACATAGCTCTAATTATCACTCAATTGTAAATATTTTCTTACAGCAAAGACTTATTTTTTACTTCTTACACTTCAAATTTAACTCTGTCTTTTCATCTTCTATTAAAGCTGTCAAGTATTTTTGTGTCACGTTTTTATTTATTTTAATTTAAAAAGTCCCAAGTAAATCCTAATTATTTTACCATATGATCTCAGAGTCACTGCTGCACACAATTGTACAAATGACTGTAGCATTAAAAATATAACACAATATTACATGATGGCGAGACAGAGTTAAATTTGAAGTGTGAGAATGTGAAAGGAGATTTTTGTCACAATTAATACTATAAAAGAGACATTTACAACTGAGTGATAGTTAAAGGAAGGTATACGCATTTTATCCTAAAAAGAATGAGAAGAGAGTCAACTTCTAGTTTCAGTTGGTTTCAAATTTAACTTCAATTTTCAATAGAACGTTGAAGGATTATTATTATTATTATTATTATTATTATTCATGCATGTTGTTGATTGCTTAACTTCTAGTCTTCTACCCCGTGACTTTGCGTATTTTGATTTTGTTTTTTAGTTAACGGCTAATGCCCTAATGCAGACAATTGCCTAATCTTTTTTTGGTAGGGTTGACAAATTTATAATTTAATTATATTACAACATTATGCTAATAATTATGTGTGTATACTGTATTTCATATACAAAAATATTTATTATATTTATATTTCGAAAAACAGGAGATTCTTATTTAAAATATAAAATTTAACTCAATTGTAATTTAATATTAAATTATTTTACTTAACGAAAAAAAAATCATTGAATAATGGAACATTTAGGGTTTGTTTGGTACACAGAACATGATGAGAATGAGAATGATCGAGTTTAATTACTATGTTTGATAGTATGAAATAGAAATGAGAATGAGAATGGAATAAAAGTGGATAAATGACTATTTTATCCTTATATTAAAAGTGAAAACAGAATAAAAGTAGGTAAAAAAAATAATTAAAGACAAAAACATAATTTCACCACTTTACAAAAAATAAATTATATTTAGTAGAAAAAATGTTGAATTACCTCCAATATTCTTCAAAATCAAAAGTCAAAACAAACACACCCTTTAACATTTTACCCGTTAACATTTCGTGCAAGAGTTCCCAAGGATGAGCATGGCTATTGAATTTAATGTTTCTCTGGTTTTATAATTAAGCACTGACTATGAAGCACCGAGGCAGATTGGAGATGGAGATGGGACACTAAATTTTTAAAATTATAAGACACGACACATATATATATATACTAGAGGCTTCGCATGCACCTTCGTGCATGCAATCTATTATTAATTTTTTAAAATATAATTATTATATTTTAAAATAATATATTTAATAGTTTTTAAAATTTTAAATTAGAATTATTATCATAATTAATTAGAATTAAATTATGGGAAGTTATTTACTTTCTCACTTTTTTAGTAACTACCATCATATATATATATATATGTTTTCTCTCTCCCACTACCTTCCATTATATTTTTATATATCTCAACTTCCTCACTTGCCTTTCCTCCAATCAAATTTTTTTGTTATTTTTTAATTAAAAAATATGGCTATTTTGTAACCCCAATGACCAAAAAGAATCACAACCATATAATATAGATATATACATACATATATACATATACATGTACATGTACATGTATATGTATATATATTGTAATACCATTATCAACTATGAGCTATAAATAGATAAGAGTAAGAGAAAATTAAAAAAAATATATAAATGTTCAAGAAATATAAAAAATGGTTAAAGTTACAAGAACACCACAAAAATGATACAAGAAGAAGGACGAATAGATAGGCTTGAGAGAAAAGAAAAATGGATTGGAGAATGACACACATTTGTTAACAAATAGGAAGAGAAAAATAAAATAAAATGTACACTTTAGTATAGGGTTCTTTCTTAAAGAATATTCAACTTCCCAAGTTCAAGCTAAGTCAAAGCACGTGTCCATACTAAAAAAATATTTTTTAAAAAAAAATTTTGATACTTACATACGCGTGTCAGATACGTCACACGTGTGACGTGTTACCAATGTGTCATATGAGTGTCGATATATTTGACACATGTCCAATGTACATGCCTACCAATTGAAGCATCCATGCTTCCTAGGTCACAATTTTTTGTATGAAAGTTGAGTTTGTGTGTAATTTGTTTTAACTTAGGACAAGTTTAGTAAGTTTTGTACACAGTGTAATACATGTAATTTCACGATTCCCAAAAGAACTTTACATTATATTTTATACATATCAAACATATTTTTTATCGTATTTTTTCTCTCTCCTAATTCTTCGCTCTATCTCTCTCCTCACTTTTCTCTAAATTTCTTTATTCTACAGTACTTTACATTCTTTCACTTTATATCCGTGCATTCATACTAAGCAATCCCTTAATATTATTGGCTTATGAATCGAAAGTTGGTCGAGGAGTATTGTTAAAATAGATGGGATGAGATAGGGAAAGGCAAGCTTTTTAGGCTCAACTCAGCCATTGGTTGATACTAATATATATATATATATATTAAAAAATGGAAACATTTGAAAATTTTGAAGCTAGAGAAGAACTATGGTATAATTGCAAATGAAGGGAAGCAAAATTTCAAATCTTAAAAATGTATATTGTTTGGTATATTTTATATGTAAAGTATTGTTTACCTTTGATTTTTTCTTTGACTCTGACTGAAGGAGAAATGTCGAAAATGCTCCTCTTAATTACTCTTTCTCTTTATTTTTTTACATACCAAGAAACACTTTGATTATAAAATACGGTCATTTTAGTCTTTTTCAATACTTTACTTTGTAAAATTTACATCACATTTTTACATATCAAATATATTTTTTATTTTCACATCCATTTATTCTAGATTATTTTCTTTCACATCCGTCCTTGCCTTCCAAATATAGCCTAAGAGTTCGAGCTTCTCTCATAGTGGAGCCCAAATAATTTTGCTAGAAACAGTACATCTTATCAACACATGCCAATATTCTGATAATTTTTAGGGTGTGATCGATTATTAAGGACATTAAGGGGTTGTTTATTAGGTGGAAAATTGGATATAATGTTAGAGGTAATCTAATATTTTTTTGTAAATTCTATCTACTAAATATGTTTTATTTTTTGCAATATGATAAAATTATCTTTTTGTCCTAACTTTTTTTTTTAATTTTTTAATATAAAGATAAAATAATCATTTTACCCACTTTATTTTATTCCTATTCTCATTCCCATTCATTCTCATTTCTTAATACCAAACATAATCTTTGTCTAACAAATTAATACACCCTAAAGGGCAAGGCTAAAGACATATAGCCTTAATGGAGACTTCAAGATTCTTTACATTCTTTGTGAGATCCTTCGTAAAGCAAAACTAATGTGCTGATAAAATGGCGTTGCTTTCTCCATAGCTTTTCGAGTTAGTTTGTTTCTAATTTATCTCTTTTAATTGGATACAAAATTAAAAGGACAAGATAAATTAGATTAATTCAAGAATCCTTATTTTAAGGGAGAGGAACCAAAATTAATACAACTATAGAATTTATAACATGAAATTGTTGATACAAATGATCAAGAATTCATAAAAAAAGGTTTATAGACGAAAGTTTAAATTCTCTTAATGTTATTTAAAATCATGCTTTTTAGACATTCCTTCACGGAGGGATTTCTTAGAACTCAATGATTAATTGAATATTTGCGACTAAGTATAATGAAATATCCAAAATAATATACCGAACATGCATGTCCAATGGTTTCAACATCGAGAGAACATTTTATGTGCAGATTTCATAGAGTAAAATAAGAAAAATTAATTACATATTTTAATTAATACATAAGTAAAGTAACATATATTGATACACGCATTAAAAAAAAAATCTCTTTTTAAGTTTTAAGATAAATCATGAGAAACTCGTTGACTTATCAAGATGCTTAATTTAATCATGATTTTCTTTTATTCTAAGTAAAATTAATCATTAAATGTCCCACAAATTAAACCACCTTCTATGATTAAAGCTTTAACTACTGTTAGTGTTAGACACCAGATTGTAGGTGGTTTTCATTTCTTCAAGTTGGATAATGATTTTTTTTTTTTTGTGTTCGGACAAATTAGGTGAAGAGATAATACTTCAATCTAAGATTAGATATATAACTATTATCAATATATATATATATATATATGGAAAGGCCCGGATCCACATGACCCGACCCGACCCAGGGAGCTAAATGAAAAACCGAAAATAAATTCAAGCAAAAATAAATATTGCGGAAGCTACTAACCTAGACGCCATTGCTAAAACCTTAGATCTTGCTAGTGGCTCTGCTCCACCAAGGCTGACCTCCAATCGACGAACATCGAAGAGGGCCGCGCCAAACGGAGGACTCTACCTACGAGAGGTAGAGCCACATGTCCACGACTGATGCGCGGAAGAGGACTCAAGAGAAAGAGAAAACTTATACTGAGTGGGGTTCCCAAACGGGATCCCCTTTTTAGCACATGGAATGAGCAACTAGAAAGGTGTGGAGTCACTCCTATTTATAGGAGGATGAGAGAGCTCTCATCATTGACGCAAGCAATGTGGGACTTGGAACATGAACAAAATATCATGCTTCCATCATGATCACCTAGCCTACTTTGGGCCACGAGTACGGGCTCGTGTGACCTTCGATGAGAGTCATTTTCGTTTCGTTCTCTTCGTCTCTCTGCGAGCTTTCCAACGGATCCTCACTCGACCTGATCGGACTTCCACATGGGCGGATATTTAGTCCCGAAGACCCCAATATATCCAACAATATATATATATAACCCAGCAATAAAATATTACTTGGATTTAAACACATGTCATACGTACTATTATTATTGACGATATTTATATATACAATTGCCCATCATATATATATATATATATAGCCATTTGATTTCCACATGATGATGATACAATTTGAAAGCACAAACAAAATGTTGTATTTAAACCTTATTATTAGATTAAGATATTATAATTGTTAGTTAAATAATAACTCGTGGGCATTCTTCCTTAAGGAGATTCCCATGCACCAAATGTTTAGTTGAATAGCTAGCTGTAACGGGATAAAACTGATTGTGATTTGAGATTGTGCAATAATCCTTTGGTTGTACCTCTGTTGGTTTCTCTAATATGCCATTAGCGCCTTGTCCGATAGTATTAGGAGTGTCTTTCCTTACTATAAAATTTTTTAACAAAAAAAAACTAGAAAAACTTGAATCAAGAAATCTAGAGGATGTTTTACAGGTATCTTTTTACTGGTGATAATAGTGTTCGAGCTAGCATATATCCCATAACGGAAATAGAACTTTTCGAGTTGAAGTTTTTTCAATTGCAAAACTCAAATCTGATACTTTACTTAAGAAGAATGAAGCACTTATCACTCAAACCAACTCCATCTTAATAATCTAGAGCCATGCATGTTTAATCTTGATTTCATTTTTCTATTCTTTAAAATGGTTTTATATATATACTTTATTTTAAGAATTCATATTAGTATTATATATATATATTTACTACATTAATAAAAATACTTATTTTCTACATTTTCTTCGTTTAAAGAAATCATAAACATCCTTTAATTATTTTAACTAAAAACAACAAATCAAATTTTTTTTTGGTTTTTATACTTTAAAAAATTAATAATAGGTTCCAAATAGTTGGCTTAGGTAGATGTCTATAAAGTTGTGTTAGTAGTAGTACGAAAAATAGAGAAGATTTGAAAGGGAGACAAATCTTTTGAGAATAAATTTGCAGGTGTCATATGTTATCTACAAAATACTCACTTAACTTTTGCTTTTCTTCTTTCTTTCTTTCTTTCTTTCTGCCTTTTGCTTCACTCTTTTGTTTTCTTCTCAATTTATTGCCTTTCATTACATAATTTATAGGGTGGCGCTGGTGGCGCACGCACGCAACGCAGCCACTCACCAATTTCTCTTTTTTTTATTCAAGCTCACCGGTTACAAGTTATTGAATCTGTCTTGAGATCTGTATTATTTTATAATTAAAAAAAATATTTTGGCATAGATCTATAGATAGATCCAACGATTAATATATGGTAAGCTTGAGCTCTTGATAGCTCTATATCATTACTCTTTTATTTATTATGTTACTCTCACATTCATATTTTTTTATCAACAAGGAGTTGGTCCAAGTGATAAGCGAATTAATATCACTTAAGTGAAATTTTGAATTCGAGATCTTATGAATATAGTTATCCCCATTGAAAAACTCTTCCGTCATAGCCAGGTATACAACGCAAGTCGAGTCCGAATTAATCGAAAAATTGCCTCGAAAACTGAACGGACAATAAAAAAATATTCATATATATATATATATATATATATATATATATATAAAATAATACAGACAAAGAATTGATCTAAATGATAAGTGATTTGATATGTTTAAGATATTATGAATGTAATTATTTTTATTAATTTTTTTTCACTATAGTTAAATACCGAGCGAAATTTGAATTAACCTAAACAAAATCTCAAAAGTTGGGAAATAACTAACAAAATTCTATATATAACAACAATAACCTATTTTATATGAAACAAATAATATTGTAAAGTTGATGAGAAAAGTATAAGAAATTTTATATATAAAAATATAATATATATTTGTATATTTATCCATTTTAGACTATTGTCTTTAAAATTACATACTAAAATATAAAATAAAATATAAATTTAAAAAATTAGAGAAGTTGAAAAGAAATTATGTTTTATTATTTTAGAATATGATTCTTTATTTTGTATTGAAAATAAAAAAAAATTGAGATGCACTTCAATGATACTTTTAAAGATATTTGTTTGAAAGGATTTTTGAAGATATTTTTGAAATATTGATATTTTCGTAAGTTGATTGTAACTTTTTTTTTTTCTAGGCACTTATTGGTTTTATAAAATTGTTTTCGTTAAATTTACGATAATAAATTTTTTTAAAAAAATTTTAACAAGTACCTTAAAATTTTAATTAATAATAGAGCTTATTAAATTATTTTTATAGATTTTAACAAATTCAAGAAAATAATTTTTCTAAAACTAATTAAAAAAAATCTTAATAGATAAACCTTATAAAGTTCTTGTAAGAATTATTAAAAATACATTTTAAATAGAAAAAAAATTATAATCATCACGCTCAAATGGTGTTATTACTTATTTCTATGTTGTACACTCAAAGAGTCTAAAGAAACTAATTTTTCTTAAAGTAATACTTTGTATAATGAATTTTCTTTTTTCACATATATACGGGGTTCTATAATGAAAGTAGAGTTCTTTCAGTAGAGATTTTTTTATATATAATTTTAAAATTCGAGATCTTGTTTAAGGGAAATAGAGTACCTACCACTCCAACTAACTACTATTAAATTTCATTTGACTTATCACTATTAAATTTGTCTTAAATTTGTATCGTCCTAAATTTAAAAATAATATTTTAAAAGAGATATTAAAAGAGATTCAATAATTCACCACAGCTCTATACTATTACTTTTTTTTAGGGTTTTTACTAATAAAAGAACTTAAAAATTATTTTTATTCACTTCTTATTAAATTTAAGATAATATATTCTCTCTTAATTTATTTTTTTTATAGCAAAATTTTGTGAATACTAAATACTGGACTTGTAGATATATATAGCAATTAGGAGAGGCAGGAGAGAAGAAGAAAACCCAAATCTCAATAGTGAGAGATCACTGATCAGCTTTTAGAGAAGAAGAGTGAGGAGAGAGAGAGAACCAAATTTACTGCGACAGGTAAAATAAAGAAGAGAAAGAAAGAAAAAAGAAATTGGTATTTACGGCGTTTCGATCCACAATCCCTCCCTCATAAATCGCCTTGAAACTTGCTACCATCTATTATTATTCCCATGTCCTAACGTTCATCTTCCTCCATGCTCTCTCTCTCTCTCTCTCTATAGAGCCTCCCAAGTTGAACAACGTCTTCTCTTCTTCACTCTCTTAGCTTTTCACATTTCGTAGATCACTCCCACTTATGACTTAACCCTATTCTTTTCCTCCTTCTTCTCTCTGTTTCTCTCTGTTTTTTTTTTTCTTTCTGGGTGGTTCTACTTCAATGCCATAGCAATGGAGCTTTCTAGATTCGATCAAGCTAACCCCAGATCTTCAATTTGTTAGATACTCCCAAAGTGCCCTCCTTTTTTGATTAATACCTTATCTTGGTGCTAACCCGTTAATCATTTTGCTATTTAGAAGGGGAAATCGAGAGCTTTTTTTCTAAAGGGATCATACTAAATGTTGACTTGCATTGCTTGTTCGAAGCAGCTTAATAACAAAGGATCTCTTCCTCAGCAAGATGAGCACGAAGAAGTTGTTGGAACTCCCAGCACCAAACAAGCCATTAAGGCCCTCACTGCTCAGGTAATCAATTAATTTATTTAACTAAATTCTCAGTTTCAAGAACCAAAAACCCCACTCTTGAATCGTGTAATTCTTCGTATAATGCCTAATAATAATATATGACTTTATAGGAATAATCATTTTAGTGTGTTTTTCATGATATTTCCACAAATTTCCATGTTTAGATCAAGGACATAGCAGTGAAGGCTTCTGGGGCATACAGAACTGCAAGCCTTGTTCACGATTTGAAGCTTTTCACTAGACAAATATAACTATAGTGGCTAATAATATATGACTTTATAGTAATAGACTTGTTTCTTTTCCATCCTCTAGTTCTTTAAATTTTTATCTGGTAATATTAAATTTTAGTATGTTGTTCATGATTTCCCACAAATTTTATGTTTAGATCAAGGACATGGCAGTGAAAGCTTCTGGGGCATACAGAAATTGCAAGCCTTGTTCAGGATCTTCCAATGGGAATAATAGGAACCACCACAACTATGCTGATTCTGATATGGCTTCAGATTCAGCAAGATTCCACTGGGCTTACAGAAGAACTGGCAGCTCCAACTCTACCCCAAGGCTTTGGGGGAAAGAGATGGAGGCAAGGCTGAAAGGGCTTTCGAGTGGCGAAGGAACACCGGCGTCGGTGAGTGGTCGAACCGAGTCTGTGGTGTTCATGGAGGAAGATGAGCCAAAGGAATGGGTTGCTCAGGTGGAGCCTGGTGTGCTTATCACCTTTGTGGCATTGCCTCAAGGTGGAAATGATCTCAAGCGGATACGGTTCAGGTACATACATTTTCTTGTTTGTTTGTTGTTTGTCTAGTCTTGTACATGTTTAGCACACTTGTATCAAATACAATGTGACACATCAAATTTCACTAAGTATATATTGAATACCATATTAGTAGAAATTGGATCCCCTATAATTCACCCATTTATAACCATTGATTTAGTCATCAATCAGTCACAATAGTCCATTTTTTATTTCAAATTTTAACCCACTTGCGGGCTAATGTTAAAAAGGTAGAACACGAATAACAGGAGAATTTCAGGTGGGAAATTATTGGGGATCCTATTCCATATTACTCCCTAACTGCCATTTAATTTAGTCATCTAAAGTTATTATAATATGATAGTCCTAAAGTTTTAGTCTTTTAGACGGTTATATCATATAGATCTTGATGCCAATTTCTGACTTGGCAATACTCATTCAGTATTTTCACCCTAAAAGAAGAAACTAACCATCATGTTCTGCCATTTCGAAGCTGACTTGTGAGGAGCTAGCTTATAGAAGCAACAATGAAGAATAAATTATATGCAATTTAGGCAAAAATGGCAGACATAGGTTTTGCTTAGTCATTTATTCCCTAAAATTCCATCTAGGCAAAAATGTTGGGCCACATAGACAAACAAACCTTGTTGTTAACACTTGATGTACTTTTCAAAGAATTGAGACTAAGTGTAATGGTACCTAACATTTGGTCATATTGTGATGTTTCTGTAAGTCCTTTTTAGCTTATTTATGATCACATGCTTTGTCATGTATGGAAGAGGCAAACTAGCTTTTTTAATCAGTAATATGACTTTGTCCTTTATGGTACTTCAAACTTTCTCTTCTTTCTTCTTGATCTCTGGGTGATCAAGGACATGTTTGTTTGAGAGTGATGATGATGGATGATCACATGCTTTTAAAGGCTGTTCAGATTCTACTACACTGGCAGAAACTGTCTGTCTTGTATGTGTTGTACTTGTAACTTGGTGGTGTTACTTCAGCTTTGTTCCATTTCCTATAGTTCATGCTAGTCTCATAGCAGTAGAAATGAGACAAAAGCAAAAAAGGGGTTTTATCTTCTTCTAGCCTTGGTGATTCAAACTCACAAAAAAAGAAAAAGTAAAAGGGAAAGAAGAAGGGTTAAAAAAAGAAAAAAAAGAAAAGGAAGATATGCAAAAGAAAAAAAGAAAAAAGAAAAGGAAAGGCATGCTTGGTTTTGTACCAGTGTAGCATTTATTCATTGCATGGAATAATTGGATAGGAATGGGCACAAAATACAGAAACCATTGAAATTGACTATTTGCTTTCTTTTTCCAGGATAAGTTTCTAGAAGGTTTTTGTTTGTTATATAACTTTTATGACTTTCCATCTTATATTTGTCATCTAGTTACCCAAAGAAGTTGGATTTGAAGCTGATTAACTCAGATTGTTTTTATGGTACTTCACTACAAAAAAAACAAAATCAATTTAGCTTCAGTTAATTACGTCATTTGTTAATAACGTTTATTAATTTGGTTGTTATATTTGATGTTATAATGCTGTTGACACTAATCCCTTTTAGCATCAGTCATAGCCTACACTAAGGATAATTTATACAATAGAAAACAATATTTAATATGTGTTATCTCAGTTAATTTTCTTTTCCTAACAATGGTAGATTACTAACTATCGGTTTATAAATTTTGATCAGCCGGGAAATGTTTAATAAATGGCAAGCTCAAAGATGGTGGGCTGAGAATTTTGACAAGGTCATGGAGTTGTACAATGTTCAAAGGTTCAATCAACAAGCAGTTCCTCTCCCAACTCCACCTAGATCTGAAGATGATCAGGTGCAACTTCATAGAATTTTAGTGTCTTCTATTTAGATCGATGAACAATTTGTATAATATTAATATCTTCTATTTAGAGAATTTTCTAGAATGATGATATGCACTAGATGGAGTTTATTTAAAGAACCTTGCATTTTTCTTTTTCAGAGCTTGAAGATTGAATCTGCTAGGGACAGCCCTGCGACGCCGCCTCTTATGAAAGAGCGTCTGCCTCATCATTTTCTTCACCATCAAATGGGAACGGGATACTCCTCATCAGATTCTCTGGATCACCACTTGATGATGCAGTCGCGCCCTTGCTATGAAACTAGTGGTCTAGCTTCGACACCTAAACTTTCAGGAATCAGTGGGGCAAAAACCGAAACATCATCCTTAGATGGTTCTGTGAGGACAAGTTCCTCAAGAGAGGGAGATCAATCAGGCGAGCTCTCGATCAGCAATGCCAGTGACATGGAGACTGAATGGGTTGAACAAGATGAACCTGGAGTATACATCACCATCAGAGCACTGCCGGGTGGAGCCAGAGAACTCAGGCGGGTCCGGTTCAGGTAAGCAAAACATTATTAGCATGAAAAATATATCATTACTCTTTTATATTGCTATTTGCTAGTATCTTAGAAAGCATGTGGTACAAATCATCTTACATTTAGTGGTATCTCGGAAATCATTTGATAGAAAGTTTACATACAGTCATAGAGATAAAATGTAGTACTCCGTCCATTCATGACTTGCCATGCATGACTTGCCATGCGTCAATATTAATAGGGACCCACGATGGGGATATGGATCAGCTGATCATCTAGACCGTTGATTCCTATAATTGTGATTTTGTTGATCTGGATCAACGGTCCAGATCTGATCCAAGTCCCACTAATGAGGACCTATCTTGAACACATAAGGGACCATATTTTTTATTCAATAGCGACGAATGGCAAGTACGAATGAACTCCCATAGTAGATATCTGTATTGTAGATGCAATATCAAGTTTCATCTTCTCGAAACCTCACTTTTGGATATTAATAATTTTACGCAGTCGAGAACGGTTTGGAGAAATGCACGCGAGATTGTGGTGGGAAGAGAACCGGGCGAGGATACAAGAACAGTATTTGTGACCATAGCAAAAGACTTTTTTTTTTCCATAGACAAAAAACTGCCAGCTTGAGCAGGCTAACAGGATCAGCAAGTACAAGCATGAATGAATGAATGAATGAATGAAAGCTGTTTCATATATAGTAATTGACTAGCAGGGGAAGCCACTACCTTATGTTCTGTGCATCCTCAGATTCGCTTCTTTCTTTCTGTCTTTCTTTTCAGTTGATATAATATATGCAAGTCACTGTTATCTTTGAACTTTCACTGTAATATGGAGCTCACTGTGTTTGCAGATGATAGCATAAATGTTGAACTTTCACAGTGAATTTAGTTTATAGTAAAAAACTTGTTAATTATAATAATAATGCCTTGGATTTGGAGTGGGAATATGTTTCTTCTCTTTTTTGTTACCACAATATGTTTTAAGTATTCATTTTCATATTGCCACTTCCTAGTTAACTATGTTGATAATAAAAGGTGACTCATTGTAAGCATATATAGAGTTAGATGAATGGAGCTGTATCCCTATACGTAGAGAGGCTATTTTTAGAATTTGACCACGTGACCTTTAAGTCACTGAGCAACAGTTCTATCATTACACTGATGTTCACTCTCTAATTAAGTTGATAATATTTCTCGAAGATTTTAGGAAGAAAGAAAAGGAATAATTTACTTTAATCTTGACTCCTTGAGCCCTTCTTAGAAGTTGCAAAAGTTTGATGAGGCATCTTTGTTGGTGAAAATATGAGATGGTCTGAATTCTGAAAGGTAAGAAGTTTTTAGGATCCTACCATCTTAATTATAGAAATCAAGATTTTTACAATAAATCAAAATTTACTAAAATAGCAACAAGATATCGTCCTTTTATCTAATCACACGATGTAATGTAATGACAGTAATGTGTTATGTATTATATTTCTTACCATCTCATATTAAAAAATCTATCATTTTCTAGGAAAAAAATCAAGTATGAGACTTATAGTAGTACTGACAAATAAAAAGAGTTGCCGGAAAAGTAGATAGTTCAATAACTAGAGGTAAAGAACAATTAAATCAGGCAATAGAATTCTGGTCCAATTCTAATTCTATCACAAATATTTCTTTATATCAAACGTAACTTAAAGACCGTTCCTAACAATGGATTCAACGCTATCCAAAAGACTACTTATCAGACTTTTTCTAATGAGTACTCTAATACCATATCAATTATTTAGTAGTAATACCAAAATGAGCAAAGAAATTATAGAGATACTTACAATTGATAAAACAAAATCTTCATAAAAAAATTAAATAAAGACAAAATAAATTTAACTTTTTTTTTAATTATTTTGAAAAGACAAAATATGCAAACTGCATAACATGGTTAAGTTCATTTATTTTTTGGCTTTACTCACGTGCAAACCGATGCTTATAAACACAATGCCCACAGCTCACAGTACTATTATATCATGTAACTTCCATATTTGCTCATGCAAAAAGGAATTGCTACTTCATATCCACGTGTACCCTTTTATTGTACATTGGTCAAAATTTCAAATTGGTCCCTTATGTTTGCACAAAGTTCTTTATTGGTCCTTTATGTTTCAAAAGATTTAAATTGGTCCTTTATGTTTGCAAGAAGTTCCAAATTGGTCCTTCATTTCAAGTCCGTTTATTTCTTCCGTTAAGTGCTGACGTGACATGCTGAGGTGGACATATCATCTCTCCTACGTGTCCATTTAAGCTGATGTGTCATGTCACGTCATCTCCACGTCGTTGCCACGTCATCATATAGTATCATATATGATGATGTGGCATTGATGACGTGGCATGATATGTCAGCTTTGATTGACACATCAATACTTAACTTAAGAAATTGACGGAAGTGGACGGAAAGACCAATTTGGAACTTATTGCAAAAATAAAGGACGAATTTAAACTTTTTGAAACATAAAGGACCGATATAAAATTTCGTACATATATAAGGGGCCAATTTGGGGTTTTGACCTTATATATTATTTGTCACTCCTTAATAAGCAAAGATGAAATATTTTAGTACCTCTAACGTTTGACTCTTGAGTTAAATATATTCATAGCTTTTGATTTTGATCAATTGTACTCTTAATGTTTTATTTTTTAACAATCTTATCATTTTCACTAACATCGTTAAAATAAAACACGGTTGTGGCTTATGTAATGTGACGTGGTAAGAAAATCTGATTGAGTTCATTTATTTCACGTTATATTTTTTTTTCATCCTCCATGTCATCATAAAATGCTATTGTTTACTCTAACTCTCCACATCTCAAAATTTTCAAAGAGTCACCTTAGACGCATCATTTTTGCCATCATTTTGCTATAAAAACTTGGTAAATCGATCCATCTTCAACAAACAGAATAAGTTTCTCTCTCTTGGTGTCACGCCACGTTAGCCAAAATCGTTATTTATTTTAACGGTGTTAGTGAAAATGGTAAAATTGTTCGAAAAATGAAACATTGGGAGGAGACATAATAGATTGCAATTAAACGTTAGAGGCAAATCTGATCGAAGATTCAAACGTTGATGGTACCAAAAGATACTTCACCCATAAGTAATAATCCTTCACTTTACGTTATTTAATATTTAGTATAAAGTATTATTTTGGTTTCAAATATTTTATTTGTTTCAATTTAGTTGTTGATTTATAAAAATAATAAATTTATTTCCAAAAGATACAAAATTTTAATTTAGTCCCTATATCATAAAAACATTTATTCATTAAAACATACCATATATTTCAATTTAGTTTCTAAAATAAAAAATATCAAATTTAATTATTAAAAGATATAACGTGTCTTAATTTTGTTTGTAAATCATAAAGATATCAAATTTAGTCCTTAAAAAGAGACTTTGTATCACAATTTGATCTATACATCCGTATTTTAAAGTTTAAGATTTATAGACTAAATTGTAAAATCTTTTAGAAACTAAATTTGATACTTTTATTTTGGCAAAAAAAATGATACTTTTATAATTTATGACCTGATTGGTTGCTAGAATTTTTTTTTGAAAGAATGAAAAGAGAATGTCATTACCACATTTGTTAGCCATGGAAAGAAAAGAACAAAAATGTAGGGTTTTTATGTTTGGTTGATATTAATCCACTTTTACTTATCTCATTTTTATTTTTATTCTTAAATTTTACTATCAAATATAATAAACATATTTCCATTTTCATTCCCTTTCTCTTTCTGCACAAAATATCTTACTGTCAAATGGGCCTTAGGGACTGAAATAAAACAAATAATTAAAAGAAGGTACATGTGGAGTAAAATAAAAAAGGGCAGGGCATTTTCGTAGTTTAGGCTAACTCCAAGGGCATATTTATATTGGCCCCTTAAACAAGATTTTCCCTCAAGACTCAGGAGTCTTTGAGGGGTAAAACGTTTTCAAAACCCTCGTCCTCTTCGCTCCCAAACCCCCCTCTATTCTCCTCCTTCTTTCTCAAGCCGCTTTTTCTACTCTTTTTCTTTCGAATGCGAACCCTATTCTCTTTTCTCTCATCTTGCTCGTCTTTCTCTGTGTTAAAGTTTGATTTTTAGCTTCATACATAGTTCTCGATTCTAGGTTTTCGAAGTATTGCCTGCAATGGTGTCCAGCTCGAGAATGGAGGTTGGCACGCAGATACTATCTGCTAGAGTGCGCAAAACCATCCAATCCATCAAAGAAATCGTGGGTAATCATTCTGATGCTGATATTTATGTTGCCCTTAAGGAAACCAACATGGATCCTAATGAAACCGCGCAGAAATTGCTCAACCAAGGTGGGGACGGTGACTTCGGTTTACTTTTTTGGGGGTGGTTTGCGTTTCGCTAATTACTTTTCGTGATTTTAGCTCAATGGGTTTCTCTTGTTTCCCTTAATTCTCTTGCCTGCCAGTGGGTTTTTGCACTGTCCAAGTAGTTAATTTAGTGTATGCTCGAAAAGGTTACTTGTGTGCTGCATTTTTCAGTTGGAGTTACTATGGTAACAATCGTTAATTAAGAGTATGGAACGATTATAGGAGTTTGATTCCTGGGTTAGGGTTTCCTTGATAAGCCTTATTGCTGGCGAAGCCTGCTTTAATCTGCAAAACCAACACTCTTCAATTGCTCGATTTCTAGTAGATACTTGAACTTCGTTTATTATGTAAGCTAGTTTAGGGGCTGAAATTGGGCACGCATTGCCTGTTTGTCTCAGCAGTTGTAATTGTGAGGTGACAAACTTTTTTATTAAGTATATAATCTTGTCTGTGAAATCTAGTGACTGTATGACTTAATCATATAATTGAGGTTTCAAGGCTAATAGCAATGTTCCCGTGTTCCCCTACCCTTTTAAAGAACTTGGAAGGAAAGAATATAATTTTTTGAAACCTAGAGTATTTGTTCAATGTCTGATTGAATCTCTGAACCTTATGGCCTTTATTCTATTATTCAGATTCTGCTTTAAGTTATATTAATTTGGTGACTAATTTGCTCACTTTTGATAGAATATTTTATATGAACCCTTTGAGGGATATTTATATTTAGTACATGAACTCTTTGTTTCAATGCTTCGCTTCATTCTGCATTTACATGCCAACAAACTCTGTTAAGCAAATACTTGCATCTCCCTACCCTGCTGCCCTGGTGTCCCAGTTCGTTGTAGTCATAATAGTTGCCATGTTATGTTTATCACTTTGCATCCTGATCATGATGAATAGAGAAGAACAACTAAATATAATATTATAGTATGTGGTTTTCAAGGACAAAGCAGTTTGGTGGAGCAATATTTGACATGTTTCATTTTTATACTGTAATTGAATATGATTTAAGTATATTATTGTTTCAAGCATCTAGATTAGAATGATAGATAAATGCAAATTATAGTTTATCTCTCATTTCATTTTTCTCAAGTGTCATATTGTGTTGTTTTGTATTGGAACTGTGAATGGGCTTGGAGTTATACATAAGCACAATGTTATTATGAGATCTGGGTGTTATATGATCTAATATAATTTTTCTAGGCACTATATATCTTATTAATGGTCATAAATACATATGATTGCCATTAGGTTGCACTAAACTGGGTCCTCTATGCATCAGTGTCTGTATCTTATTGTAAGTTTTCTGTATAATATTATACACCTTTCTAAAACAATTTTCATGGTATTGCATTTGTTATTTCATATATTTGCCTCTTTGTCTTACTGCTTATTTTGTTTAGATGTATTTTGATTTTGACTATGATTTGGAGTAATAATTGATTGAAAGAAACTGAATAATTAAAAAGCTATATTCTCCTAATGTACATTGTGACTTTACTATTCAGATACATTCCATGAGGTAAAGAGAAGGAGAGACAGAAAGAAAGAGGTATTACCCCCTATACCTTTCTTACTGGCTAATTATGTTTTGAAACACCATAGAGTACTGGTTTTTGATGACTAATTTATCGTCATGTATCTTTCATTCTTTATTGCAGCCTCAGAGTGTTGGGTACAAGGATTCAGCGGAACAAGGAAGACATTCTGATAATGTTGGTCAAGGGATGAAATTTCGTGCTCCTTCTGAACGTAATGCTCAAAGAATGAGTTATTCTAGAAGTACATTACCTGGTACTTCAAATATTTTACTACTACTTGGAGGTTTAAAATCATTCTATTTTTACTTAGGTGATGAATGGAAATTTGGAGATGTAAACTTCTTTAAGGCTTAGTTATTCGCATTGATATTGTTTTTTTGTAATAATTTCTATAATTATTATAGAAAACCTGAGATGTAAATTATATTGCATTTCAGTTTCAATTGGTTACTCAAGAGTTGCTTTTATACTTAGAGATAGTGGTCTTTACTACTGCTTTCCAGTTTTATATTCTTTATGGGGGTGGGGTATTTCTCTTTTGGTCCCAAAACGGATTTGGTAGATAATTTAGTAGTTTATCACTAAACTTAAATTTACTTATATTTCTATTTTTATATCTTTTAAAAGTAACTATTAATGTATCATTGATTATGTTATGTCTTTGTGGTCATTAGCATTAGTATATACTTCTTGCTGATGCTTAAATTCTTACTAACTATTCAGGCATCAGCAGAGAGTTTCGTGTTGTCAGAGACAACAGAGCAAACCATCTAGATAAAGAAGTGAAGCCTCCTTCTCTGCAATATTCAACATCCGCCAATGAGCAATTAATTTTAAACATATCTGAAAAAGGGTATGTTTTGACATTTAAGTGTTCTAGATTATGTTGTTTAGCTGGCTTGCACATATATGAATTCCTTGACTTGTGGCGTAACAAATTACATTTGTTCTAGGTTTTCTTGTTTGGAGGTATGACTATTTTGGCCGTATCACCTGAGTTGCGGGAAATACTTTGACAGAAGAAAAATGGCCTATAATAAATACTAGAAAGATATATTTCTTTGGCAGTATTCCATTAAGGATTACTGTCAAACTATTTTGAAATTTGAATTAATCATTGGATCACTAGATGCCATTTTTTTTATTCTCTTTTGATATCTTCTACTACATTTGCATGCAGGATTTTACGGAAGAGATTTGTGCATAATTTTTGTATTATGTTTGTTACAGCTCTTCAGCAACTTCTGGCAATCCAAGGTCATCTGGTGTGAGGAATTCATCTCATGTTCTAAATAATCCTTCTGAATCACATCCTAGATACTCAGGAGATGCCATTTCGAATGCCATTGACAGAAAAGGTACATCTGAGGAGAAGCAACACGTGACATCGAATGCAGCAGAGCAGTTGCAGCCGGTTCAGCCCAACAATGTCCAACAAAATTCTGCAACGGCAGTGGCATCAGCTAGTTCTGATGTTGGGGTTTATTCCTCTTCAACAGATCCAGTTCATGTGCCCTCTCCTGATTCCAGATCATCAGGTGGTGTTGGAGCCATTAGGCGTGAAGTTGGGGTCGTTGGTATTCGGCGACGTTCTTCAGATAACTTATTGAAACAGTCTTCTGTCCCTAGTAGTTCTTATTCTAATTCACTTGTGGGAAAAGATGGTACCTCTACAAATTCATTTCAATCATTTAATACCATCTCAAAGACTGAACAGTTTAGTCAAACTAATGTAACTGAACCTTCATTCCCCGGCATGCCAGCTAGCAGACCTTTCTTGAACAATCAGTATAACAATAGGCAGCATCAACAACTTGTGGGACATCAGAGAGGTACATTTCTGTATGGAGCTACCAGATTGTGGTGCCTTTTCCTTTATGGTTTTAATGCCTTTATCAATATTAAAGATCTTTCATAAAAGCAGAACTCTAATGTAACTCTTGCTGTCTGCTTTTAGTTCTATGTAATTTCTGGCATGTGAATACTTATAGAAGGACTATCTTTGCAGTGTTTGAAGGAAAATGGTTGTTTATAATATAAGTTATAATGTGATTATATTTATTGTAATTATGGATCAAGTGATGCCAACACTTTTTATCTTGCCTCATATCTATGGTTAGGTTATTTTAGAATATGTTGGCATAGTTTGATCCATATAGCTTACCTCACCTAGTGGAACTTTGTTTGTTGTTGTATGGATTATCAATAAAGGTTTTAACCTTCGAATATATCATCTCATATTAATGTTTTGGAAGGGATAGGAATCTAGTGTTTGTATTTGAGTATCACTGGGATTTTTGTCAAGCTTTAAAATAGGCCTATTGTCTCTCTTAGGAGTTACCCTTTATTATTTATATGAACTGAAGAAGTTGGAAGTTTTATTTACTTTTCTTTCTGGTTCTTTTGTTCCTGTCCTATATTACTATGTTGGTTTTCCACCCACATTTTATTTTCATTGTGCTGGACATAGCATTTTGCACTGTCTATTCAAATTAGTGTTACCCATGAATTGATCTTTATTTTATTTTTGTGTGTATATGTATATTTATAGCCATTTATTAATTCTCATCAATGAGAAGTTTTATTTACTTTTCTTTCTGGTTCTTTTTTTTCCTGTCCTATATTACTATGTTGGTTTTCCACCCACATTTTATTTTCATTGTGCTGGACATAGCATTTTGCACTGTCTATTCAAATTAGTGTAACCCATGAATTGATCTTTATTTATTTTTGTGTGTATATGTATATTTATAGCCATTTATTAATTCTCATCAATGAGATGTTTTACAACAAATATAGTATTCTTATCCAGTTATCCTTTCCCTTTTACTGTTTATAAGTAATTGTGGGATACCAACGTGATTTGGATTTGTCTTGACTCGAGTTTTAATGCAGTGTCACAGCAAAATAAAGAGTGGAAACCTAAATCAAGCCAGAAACCAAATAGTAACAGTCTTGGAGTGATCGGAGCACCTAAGAAACCTGCTTCACCTGCTCAAAAATCTAAAGATATAGAATCAGACACAGCCAAGATTCAAGATAAACTTTCACAAGTAATATATTTGAGAACCAAAATGTGATTATAGCAAAGCATATCCGTGTTCCAGAAACTGAACGTTGTCAGTTGACTTTTGGCACCATTGGGACTGAAGTTGATTCATCTAGGCTTCAATCTAATTGTCAATCAATTGGAACTACTGACAAATCAAATGAGGAGTCTGCAGCAAGGTTAGCATTTTTGTTTCTTGCTTTTATTGTTAATTTCTTCATTCTAACACATTAGATGTAACTTGTGGTGGTAGGTCTGTAGATTTGGGATTTGTAAAGTATGGTGCACTCTGAATTTTCATGAAGTTTATTGTACAATGGTCTTGTTGAAAAAAAAGTTATTTGGATTAGGTTGTAATGTGGTTTGACTTGTGATCTCAGCATGTCAGTACCGACATCAGAGTGTCCAACGATGATGCTTCTGGCAGCACGAAGGTGGAATTACAGCAGGATGATCACACTAGAAGTAATGGGTCTGACTCTCCACCATCTGGTACTGCTGCTGAGCAACGATTACCAGATAACAAAGAATCTTCAAGACCTCAGAATCTTAATAACTATGCAGATATTGGATTGGTACAAGACAATAGCATTTCTTATGTGTCTTCAGAGGCACAGCAGCCACAAGATTCTCATGATATGCCAGGCTTCTCGGTGAGTGTTTTATTGTTTTATCAGCCAAATTGGTTGATTAGTAATCCCCTTAATGTTGTATTTAAAATTATTAATGGTATGCAACAAGGCATTGTGCATGGCACACGATGCTTCTCGTTGTGTGGAATAAGCACAATATTGAAACTAGGGATTTGCACACTGGGTGTGAATGGAAATGGCTGGTTCTGGTTAGACATTGCCAGAACGTGCTGGTCTTGCCTATTGCCATGGTCTGCTAGATGATGATTTGTGTTATTATTTTGGTAATCCATGCTGTTTATTATTTTAGTATATTTGGTATGTTGTATTATATTTCATTTTATGGCATTCAGAAATTAATGTTGAGTAAATTATGTAACCAAGTAGTTTCTAAGACTATAATTTGGAAACAAAAAATGGAGTGAATGTAGTTAGTTATTCCAATGTGATGTAAAAGGGAAAGAAAAGAAGATTGTGAACATGGATGGGAATTGGGAAATAATGATTTACCAAATTATCAAATTTTTTTGATCAAATGACGTGTGAAGATAATATAGGGTACACCAAAATGAAAGGACATATTTGGGGCATATGGAAAAAGGAGAGATTATTAGGAATAAACAGGTAGCTAATTGATGGTATATGCTGTGCTCATTTCCTAGAAGTACTTATTGGAATATTATTTTATGCTTGTTTGCTATATGTATGTAATCTGGCACGATTTTATAAGTTTGTGCTACATTGATATGATATTTAATGGTCTAAGATTGGCAGTTTTACACTGATTCGCCCTACTCCATTAACTACAAACTTTGTGGTTTCTGTATTATTGTAACAAATTATCCTGCTTACGTGTATCATTGTCTTTCCTTCTCACTATGGTTTTGGATATAGGCATATGATCCTCCAACTGGTTATGACATACCCTATTTCAGACCCACAATGGATGAAACTGTACGAGGGCAGGGTCTGATATCTACGCAGGATATACTTAAATCATAAGAATTTAAGAGGTTTTTTTGGACCAAACGTTTCTCTTTTTTTTTTCTGGTTTATATAATTATTCATTCAAACTGACCTTGCTATTTTGTGCATAAAAATAAATTGATCTTTCTTCTTTTTTTGTCGGATTGTTCGAGCATTCTCCTGCACTCTCAGATGCAACACCAAGTAGCAAAATATTTTGATCTCTATTCACACTTGCAAATTACTCGGTTTTAATATTACCTTGACTTTCAATTTTATTGGCTGATTTCAGGGTTACAGCTCCCATACAGCCAATCCGATTTCTGCTTCCACAGTCCCCATGGTGCAACAGCAACAACAACAACATCAAGTGGCGCAGATGTATCCGCAAGTTCATGTTTCACATTTCTCTAACCTTATGCCATTTCGTCAGTTTCTGTCACCTGTATATGTTCCACCTATGCCCATGCCTGCTGGATATTCTGGCAATCCTCCCTATCCCCATCCATCAAATGGTAGCAGCTACGTGTTAATGCATGGAGGTAGTTCTCATCTTAATGCCAACGGCATTAAATATGGAGTTCAGCAGTTCAAGCCTGTACCTTCTGGCAATCCTACTGGCTTCGGAAATTTTACAAATCCCACTGGATATGCCATGAGTGCCCATGGTATGGCTGGGAGTGCGACTTCTCTTGAAGATTCATCTCGAATCAAGTACAAAGATAATCTTTACGTCCCAAATCCTCAGGTAATGCACTTTTCTTTGGTGACTTTGACTAAAAGCAAAGAGTTTTGTGATTGTAGCAAAGAGAAAATGATAATCAAACATGTGAGCACATCCTTGGCTGAATTCAACTAATTATTGGACTTATTGTGAAATAAATTGAAAGGATAAAACGCTAAGAAAAAAGAGTCTTTCATTCATAGAAGGCAACAGGCACCCAACTCTAGAGCCTACTTACTATAAAATTACAAATCCTGATAACCTTGTGTTTCTGCTTAATTGTTTATTCACCTTTGTTTGTTTTCCTATGGCTTCCTCATCTACTTATTTGTGTTCAAGTGCCGGTGAAGGCACATCGGCTCTTCCATAAAATCTTTTGTACTCTTCAGAATATAGCATATGGACTTCTTCCTATCTGTATTTCTTTTATTAGTTTGCTTGGCATCATCTCTTCATTACCTATAACGTAATTCCTTAAAAGTTCTTGATAATCTATTTGTTGGTAGTTTCTCCTTCCCTTTTTTTTCTTGATAACCAAGTTTTCAATGGTAAGTAGAACCTACTGGATATTTAAAAAAAAGGGAACACGTTGTCCTGAGATACTGTAATCTCATGAATCCCGTGCTGTCATAGACAAATTTTTATTTCAGTCAATAGACTATCTTGTATAATAGATCATTTGTTTCTTACATGCCAAACCTACTTTCCTTTAAGAGACTAGTATTCAGTTTGGTATTTTTTTCCCCTCCTTTTCACAGGCTGATACATCAGAAATCTGGATACAGAACCCAAGAGAGCTTCCCGGAATGCAACCTGCTCAATACTATAACCTGTCAGGGCAAACGCCTCATCACGCAGCTTACATGCCATCGCACGCGGGTCACGCCTCATTCAATGCGGCTGCTGCTCAGTCGTCCCACATGCAGTACCCGGGTATGTATCACGCTTCTCCACAGCCAGCTGCTATGGCTAATCCCCATCACCATTTAGGAGCAGCTATGGGCAATAATGTTGGGGTTGGGGTAGGAGTGGCAGCAGCTGCTCCTGGAGCTCAGGTTGGTGCATATCAACAACCCCAATTGGGACACCTCAATTGGACAACAAATTTCCAATGAGTAAACAAAAAATGTGAATCCTAACCCTTTGCTTGTAAGGGACTGATGAAGTAGATATAGAAAAAAAAAAATCTGTTTTATTACTGATTTTTTCTTCTTCTGCCAATGCATTCAATTTTTTTTTTAATCTTCATCTTGGGTAGCTTTGGGAATTGTTTAGTTTTGACTTCAGAAAGTAAAATTTCAGTTATTCTCAAGCCCTTATCCTTCTCACTTCTCAGATGACTCTGATTCTCTGAATGCTTGGTGTAAATAATCCTTGAATTGCTTATAATATGAAAGTGGGTATTTATCACATACTCAAAGGTGAGTTTAACAAAGATGAGTAATGCCATTGACGCCTACCCGGTAGTACTTGAGAGTGTTTTCTCTTATTACTAATTTTTTTGTAAAAAAAAGATGAGTGATGAATGACAAGTGTTTGGTAAATGGGAATCACTTGAATATCGTAAATTCTTGATTTCTAATGTTAAAATTAACAAGTATGGTGTATAAAAGTTAGACATTTTTAATGGTGTTATATGATCATAAAGACATTAACATCTGGAAAAATAATGTTAACTCGGTGAAGTGAAAGCCATTTTTAAGCATTTGACCTAATGGTAGTTTTATTCAGTATTGGTGATTTATCAATTTCGGAAGAGGTTCAAGTGGGTTGATGAATTAATTAAATATAGTTTAATCAATTCAATTGTTAATAAACATTCCTGAATTTTACTAAGAAACACCTGAGGACTTGTTTAGTCAAATACTTGAGAAGGAAATTTTAGTAGAATCATTTTTTAGTAAAATAAAAAGTTAAGAATTATTATTTTAGTCACATTTCTTATTTATCGTAATATTTTAACTATTTCCCCCTGAAATCTTTTACGTACACATTTTTTATGTATAATATTTTTTTTTCTTTTCGGGATAACTTAGTAATTATATATACATAATTGAATTATATTTTTTTTAACATTTATTTACTAATTAGTTTAATTATATATGTATTCATGAGTTCCTCTCTTTTTAAAAAAGAAAAAGTTGGAGGGTAATTTTTGAGAGTAAGGTATAATAGTATATGAAAGTTAGAAAAAGGAGAATATAGAGAGGCTTTATTCTATGGCTTTGTTTGGCTTTTGGAGGGAGAATAGCAGCTTTTGTTGAGGGAAAAAGAGATTGATATATATATAAATAGATAGATAGGACTCACTTTAAATTTTGTAAGTTAGTATACTAATTGTTCATGTTTCTAATTCTAGGGATCGGTGTACCTTTTTCTTTAGTATCCATCACACTCCCCTTTTATTTTTGGTCTAGAAAATCCCAATTCATCTTAAGTCTCAAATTTGGATTCCATGCAATATTGTATTGCACATAGTTCAATAATAAAGTTCCTTAAAATCTAATTAATATGATTCGAATTAGTTGAGGTCTCGTAACAAATTATAACTCTCTCAGTAAAATTTTTTTTTATACAAAATTCGATCTTAAGACATAAAATAATTTTGACAAAAGAGGCTATCAAATTTACAATTTATATATTATTTCTCTTAATTGTGCTGACATGCATAGTCTTGGACAAAAATGTTAAATTAAGGGATATGTTGCATAAAATTGATAGCTTGATAATTATTTTATGAACTTTTAAAGTTAAACAAAATAAATTACATGACTCATATCTTGAAGAACTTTTTCGCATTTTACAATTTGTATTAGTGTGTGTATATATATATATATTAAACAAATTTATCGTTAATTAGATTAATTCTTTCATAATAAAAAGTTGACATAAATATGATATTATTTATAATTTTATGGCCTATTACTTAATATAAAAAAAATTAAAGTATAATTATATATATATAGAAAAACTTAAATATTTGGTTGTATATTTATAAAATGTTAAAATGATATCTATTGCTATATTAATAATTAATAATCTAGCTAATAACTTGATCAATCATATCATATCCAATGCCAAATTATAATAATCATTAATCTGGCAAAAAAAAAAACTATAAGAATCATTAATAATTCACTGTTCTATCATTAATAATTCACTGTTCTATCCATTTGCTTTAGCTATCATACATATATACTTGATTTGATTCGCCACTCTAGTTGTAACTATCTTGTTCCATTTGAGATCAGAACCTATACACAAGCAAAGTATGGTTTTAACTTTGAATGTTCATAATTAAACCCTTCTTTATATATATTTACCAAAAATTTGATGATGGTAACACAAAATATCTTGACATTTAATTAGTGGGTCACCAGACGAAGCAAGGAATTTTTCCATAATTTTGAATCATTTTTCTATGAAAAATCTAACAGTTATAAATACGCCTTATTAAGAATTTAAAATTTTTATTACAGATACTCATAAAAAAAGCAGTCATGCTTGATTTACCTTAGCAGTTATAAATACGCCTTAGTTTTCTCATAAATAAATTGACTTATTAAGAATTTAAATTCTTTTAGTAGATATTGATATATTACCGGCTGACCTAGTTATAAATTGGACCAACATTCAACATGGGCCTCCCACAATGAGGAACTTGACGCTCTGACTAAGAGCATGTTTGATATGCTTTACTTACAGGGAAAGTGAGGTGAGGTGAACTTGCTGCATGTTTAGTATGTCTTCAGCACAGGAAAAGTGAAGTGAAAGTTTCCTCTGCAAAGAAAATTTTGCTTCCCTCATGAGAAACTTGACGCTCTGACTAATACTATCTACAAAGTACCTACTCGGATAGGGTCTAACGCTCAAATATGCCTCTATAAGTTATAAATACGCCTCTATAGTCTAACCTTGAGCACACTATCATTGCATGCACACTGCATTATTAGCTATGTACTAGCTAGCAATTGGTATTCAATCCTAGTTTGCTTATTGCTTTTCAATTCCTCACAAATCTCATATGTGATCTCTCACGTTCTAGTCGCACACTATGATTAATCTAGGTATACTCTTTCCCTCACCTCCGTTCACTATGGACGTATCCTCTAGATGTCAAACTACGCAGAATTTGATCCTCTACGTAGGTTTCTAGTCTTCACCTAAATCAAGTCCTTAATTTTATGAATTTATCATTTCCAAAATGATTTATTAGATATGTGCTTTGCTTGAAAATTTTAAAATTACATTTTCTTTAAATTTCATAATTCATTAAAGGTATGTTTGACAGTTAGAAGGAAAGAGGTTGAAAGCAAGGGAGGAATGATTAATCTTCTCTTTCTCTCCTTTTAGATACCCCATTGTGTTATTTGAAAATTTTTAAGGATAAAGATAATAGATTATTAAAATTTAATTCTTCATTATCTTTCCTTTGAATTTCTAACTTCCCAATCAATGGGAAGATGTTTTGTTTCCCCTCCCATCCCCCTCTAATCCAAACACATATTAAGGGTTTGTTTGGATTAGGGTTTAAGGAGGAGCTCAATTTAGAATATTTTAGAGAATATCAAAAAATTCCAAGCAAGGGGGGGGGGGGGGTCTCCCTTTCAATCTCTTCTCCTCGCTCCTCCTAATTGCCACACATATGTTAAATGATTTAGTAAGACAAAAATTTCTTTATGCATCTAATAATAATTATAATAATATAGTTAAAATATATATGTTTGGCAATTTAAAAAAAATTAAAAGGGAAGGAAGGGAAATGGAGGTTAAATAATATATTATTCTCACTATCCTCCAAAATCCTTAATTTGCAGTCATATAAATTAACAAAGGAAAATGTTAAGAAGGGTTAACATATCTAAAGTCTTCCAATTTTTCTCCTTCTAAAATTTTGAAAATCAAATAAAAAAATTGTCAATAAATCATCTTCCCTTCAATCTCTTCTCTTCCCCTTCTTAGTACCCAATTTGGCACTTAATTATATAAGAAGTGGGGGAGGGAATTTTGAAAGTGAGGGGAGGAGAAGGAGAATGGGGGATCTCCTCCTCTTGAATATTCTAAAATTGAGTATTTGAAAATTGTAAAGGATCGAGATAATAAAAGATTAAAAATTAATCTTTTATTTTTTTTCTTTAAATTGTTAACTTGCCAAATCAAAAGAAGATGTTTTGTTTCTCTCTTCTTTTTTTTTCCTCTTTAATTCTCAATCCACAATAACTTGATTGTTAGAGTTCAACCTTTTAAAAAACAAGCTTCTTCAAAAATCACCCTTATCACAAGTTCTTTAAAATTGCTGAAAGGATGATCTCAAAATGGGACAAATTAAATTAAAACAATCTATGGTTTAATTGATTTGGGGGGAGAGGGTAAGTTTATTGTGGGGTAACCCACGATTTGATAAGAAGTTTGAGAAGAAATAAATAATGATGGAAAGCATGGTCTCCCATCTCCATCCCTTCTTCCAATTTGCAAATGCCTCTCTCTCTCTCTCTCACTAAATATATGTATATGGTTTATCTAAAAGTGTCTTAAGCACATTTTAAAGATTTTTGTTATTATTGATAGTAAATTTATTATCATGAATTAAGTTAATTAAAAGTCAACAAGAATAAATTTAATATGAACTCTTTCGGTTAAACAATGATCACAAAATCTTTAACTTGCAGTTGAACAATGATAAAAAGCTTCTTGTTGACCAATCACAAAAATTTAACTTCCAGCATATGATCTCTCATTTTTTAATTTGGGTCTTAGCTTGATTGATTAATTTTAGAATTCATTTGCCTTCTGGTTGGTTGAGATACTAGGGTAGTTTTTAAAGATTGAACATAGGGAGGAAACCTAGAGAAGGGAACCATTAATGCTTCTCTGATTTCTTGGATGCTTCTTACACTCCAAGGATAATTTTAGTGGATTAGAGAAGTAGTCTTCTCCTATGTTTCGAGTGAAAGAGGATTAAGTTTACAGCAAATTTGTCCTCAATATGTTTGTTGGCTTTGTGTGTTGTGTTGAAAAGCATAATAATTTAAATGAATTCAAAGATATAGAATGACCAAATTGTCCAAGGGAGCAATCTTTCAGAGACGAAAATGTCAATTTTAGAATCTTTCAGGAACCAAATTGTGTATATGCTATTGTTTTCTGCCATGTAAGCAAGTCCACGTTAGCACTTAACGGGTCACGTGTGCATTTAACGTGCCACGTCAGCAATTCCTTTAAATGCATTTAACTGGGTATGACGAAAGGACCAAATTGTGTAACGACCCAATCTTTCAGGGACCAAGTTGAGTATACCAGATCTTTCAAGGACAAAAATATTAATTTTCGTATCTTTCAAAAACTAAATTATGTATATAGTGTCATTAATTCTTATCTATATAAGGTGACACTTATCAAGAGACCGCACCCCATGAACCATGATTATATTGTTTTTAAGAGTTGATGTAATATTGTTGAGTGGTGAATTAGGAGATGTCACGTATGCAACTTTTTGAAAGGAACAAAAAAAAAAAAGAGAATAATTATATGAATTTTCACATCCATTATAGATAATTGTACGTGGATGCCACCAAAAATTGTCACTCTTCTTTAGTACACTAACACTACTACCTCTTTGCCCTTCACGTCTATCCTAATCCTAGCATGAATCATTACAAACACACACACATACCCCAATCAAATCATTCAATCCTATCCATCTCAGGGCGAAGATGTTTAGTAATACAGTAATATTAAATTTAGTACATTTTTTTAATCAGTTGATTCTTAGTATATTCAAAGTGAGTCTTTAATTACTGATGTGAGTTTTTATTAAAATTAATAAATGGGTCTATATGATTGAAGGGATGTACTGAAGTTCAGTAATATCGTGGCATTATAGCTTTATCCCGTCTTTGTTTCTCATGTTTTTAATGAGGGATTTATATATTCTATAAAGAAATTAATCAAACTAAATTAATATAGTTATGTAATTAATTAGCCCAATATATTGAAACAAATTATTAAACATGTGTTGTGAATTTGTGATCTCTATATAGCTAGTGTGGTATATATATTCGACTATACTTCAATTTTGTCAAAGTTTAAAATATATTAGGATGTAATAAATTAATCTCATTTTTATTATAAAAGGTACATGAGATGAAGAAATTGTAACAACTCATTTAGGGTCATTAAAATACCCTGTCGATAAGAATCGATTCTTTCATCTAGTCATCACTTTCTGTCCATGACAAATGTATGATTTAGTTAAGTTTGAATTCTAATAATCTTTTTCATTGATAGCTTTTCTGTAAGTCTCTTGTAAGTGCTCTCTGAACTTAATTAAAAACTGCTTGCCTTATTTAATTTTGGATCGAGGAGCGATATTAATTCCTCGCCTAATTAATTTTTTTTGTTTAAAAAAAACCCTCCAAAGTAGTCAGAGAAAATTTAAATCAATTAAATCCAAATTCAATAAATTTAATTATCATTAAGGAAAGGGAATATGATAAACTAGTAACTTTGGAACTCATAGAGCACTTGTATATATATATATATATATATATATTATATATATATATGATACAATTTACATTTCACTAAAGAGGTAGCTAAAATTTATTATCATGAATTAAGTTAAAGATTAAAAGCATTTAACAAACTCATTCACATGTGAAAGAAATGGTATCAAATTAATATTGATGGTAAGGAGTTCGATCCTTGTTTTGGGTATGGAGCAGCTTCAAATTTTTGGGCCAGCTGTCTCAACCCTTCGAGGTGCGCGCCTACAACTCAGCGAAGGGATTAGTCACTGTGCTCGACGGTGGATACCCTAGTCTAAAAAAATTAATATTGATGGAAATATATAAAAAAGAAAGCATAACACTGTGACATGCCTTTATCTCTCAGGGTTGAACAAATGCTATAATAATATATATGCCCATGAAACATGGTTGTCTAATCTAATGGGGATTGATGATGTTGGTGGAGAGTACTGAATATATAGTACATTCACAAAGGAATATTTCTTTGATATATAGGTTCTTAATTAAAAGCATATATAGCAATTTGTAAGAACTGAACCGGACAAAGACTCGGATAAGTGTTCGTTCATGGTTTGATCGATTTAATCGGTCGAACCGGATGACGCAATCTAATAAATATAATTATTCTTAATATATAAAATAACATCACTCAAAATTTAGGTTTTCAATATACATAATTTTGAAGTTTTAATTACATAACTTCTCAAAGTTTTAATTTTTAAGACTTGTCAAGCTTTGAAAGAACTTAATCAAATCCAATATGAAATTATTGATAAAATGACTTTTAAATTTTAATTTTCAAGACTTTTCTAATTTTAATTTTCAAGATTTCTCTAATTTCTTTTTTTATGTAATTTTTCCTTTTTATTTTTAATTTTTTAATTTTTTTTAAAAAAATAAATTTGGACCGGTTGGACCACCGGTTGACCGGTCCAACCCGGTTGATCGGTCCAACTCCGGTTAAATCCGGTCCAACTAAAAAACGGTTTTTTTGGTCCAGCCGACTCGCCATTGTATTCAGTTGGCGGTTGAACTGGTCGGACCGTCCGGTCCGGTTCGATTCTTACAACATTGATATATAGTGGCAAAGGAAACATTAGGTGAAAGTCACTTTCTTCTGTGGAGTCCCATTTACTTTTTTTAACCAATTATATTTAATTAACTTCTAATATTTGATATATTATGTGTGTACTTTAATTTTTTTCTTCTGTAAATAAAATTGTTTTTATAAATCAGAATATTCACTATTAAAATAGGTGACTTGATATTTAGTTAACAGTGATGAATCTTTTTCATTCAATGAGATACCGGATTATAAAATTAACTATATATCTGTATGACATGAGCTTGTAATTTTATTCTTAATTATATAATAGTATAGATATATAAATGAAATTAAAAAATAGTACTTGAGTAAATTAATTTCTTCTTTCTTTTTAGAAGGAACATGCATGCGACAAGCTAAGTATAGCAAATTAATTTTATTAAAATGAAATAAGAGAAGAACCTTTGTATATGAATAGAATGTTAGAGATGCTAGCTAGCTAGGTGTGATTAATTTAAAAGTAAAATAGATACCAAGAATAATTTAATAAAATGTGATGAACAAATTGGGGTGTAATTATTTATTTAATTTTCTATAATTTGTGACTATATATAGGGATGTTAAAATGGGCTTGGCCCATAGGGTCGGCCCAATCTAGCCCTTAGAATGGTAAGGGGTTGGGCCAGAAAATTGTGGTCCATTTTAAGGAAGGGTTTTTACTTTTAAGCCTTAGTCCATTTAACTCACGGCCCATGTGGGCTTTCAAGGGCCGGCCGGTTCACATGAGCTTTTGTCTATTTTTTTTAAAATATATTACAAGTATTGTATATGTTGTATAGAATATTATAACATATTGATATGTAATATTCATTCCTAATATGCTATATGTAAAATAAATTACATTTTATACGCCAATTTATAATATTCATTCATATATGTTGTACGCCTATTATTAATTTCAAGCCAAATTGTATTATTTATCCCTAATATGTTGATATTTGATTATATAGAATAAATTTTTTAGAAAAATTAAATTAGAAAATTTTAAAAAAAATAAATAAAAATATCCCATGGGCGCCGGTCCTTAACCCATCAAGGGCTAGGCTAGGCTAAGCCCAACCCAAATCATCTTAGTAAAAGTCCATGATGAGTTAGCCCACGACCCTGTGGTGCACCAACTCATTTTGACATCCGTAACTATATAGATAGAAATATATGAGTAGTACTTGGTTTTTGGGTCCCCAAAATGGTGATTGGTAATGATGCATCCAAATGGAATCTTAATTCCCACACAATTATTCAATTTTTATTATGCCAAACCCATTATCACCACAAGGAATCCTCAACCTTTTTTCATAAGGCTTGCTTTACATATTCTCTATGATCTATAGTTTAGGCCATGTGTGATAGGGGTCCTCTAGCCACCATATCATGTTTGCTTCATTTGTAGTGTGTGTTCTGCAACTAATATAATGAACAATTTAAAAAACTTCTATATATTAATAAAATTAGCACAATTTAAAAACATGAAATGTGTGTTGTGCACATGAATTTATTTTGGATATTCATAAGATACATATATATTTTGCTCCCCTCTATATTAAACACTCACTAGTGGCGGCATATGCATCTATTTTCTTTTTGATAATGCATCTATTAATATTTTAACAGGTAACTTTTTTATTACAAAAAATAAATAATTTAATTTAAATTATTATTATATTTGTCAAAATATACACAACTTATGGCCAAAATTTCCATGTGTTAACAGATGCACTATTTTGTTAGAGATTAATGCATTGCTTTTACTAATTTTTAGAGATGTCTACGACACAGGAGCACCTTGTTAGGCCTTTAAAATTTATAGGGTGAAAAGTAGATTTTTCTTTTAAAAAAAATTAAAACGGGTCAATTAAGTCTATTTAAAAAGAATACGACCACTTAATTATAGTTGGATTGGACTAATCTATTTCACAACTCTATTAAATTTTAGTTAGAAGATAGAAGGTAGTTTATCTCTAAGTTGCATTGAACGTATTAACTTAAGAGTTAATACTAATCTCCATGGAGGGCAAAGCATTAATGTAAAAATCTGCTAACAAGTATGCTTTTTAGGATTGAAGCTTGTGTCCTCTAAGATGTGACCGTTTTTACCTCAATCATTAATTTTGTTTGGTATTCACCATTCACAATTTTCAATTATTCCTCAAATATAGTAAAGCTTCCACTAGTTATATATAATAAGTATTTAATTTGGCTACAAATTGTACCACATAATATGAATAGTATAACCCTAATTTCACTCAAGCATGATATCATTGGCTTCGTTCCCTTATCAAAATATAACTCAAACTTAATTGCAAAGCTTTCCTCCTCTCTATTGTCACATGTTCATATCATCATGCATATATATACTAATTAATTAATGTTTTATTTCAATTACGTACCATCAATATTAATATATATTGCCTCATAAATATTGAGAATCTACCATGTCTGACAACAAGCTAAGGGAAAAATAAAATGGTTGGAAAATCATAATTATACGTTTTTTTGGGTAAGCAAGTTTGATAGTAATCGATGGCGTTCCAAAATATTATTGGGAGGGACGCTAATCCAAAGAATTTTTGTACATATCTAAATTTTAAACAATTTTATTCAGTTACAGCTACTTAATTAGTCCTTGAGTACCAGAAGATATCTTTAGGGGAGGGATGCCTATTAAGAGTGGAATTTTGGATGGTTTTAGGAAGATTCGAATCCTCGGCCATAGGTGAGACAAATTTTATTTCGGATCCTTAACTATTCGTGGCATCACATTGACGAAAATAATTTATACCTAACTAGCTAAGTACTTAGCTTGATACACACTAAATAATTAATTGTTTCTAACATGAAACTAATTGAAAAGTTGAGATGATGAGAGACTCGTGTGTCATCATAGCACTCCATGATAGTTATCTATAGCTAGGATCTTATAGTTTGCTTCTATTTAATTAATTAAAAAGGACGCACATATAATGAGAAGGTGGGTGTACCCTATATCTATATATATAGCTGCTTGTTGCTTCAATATTCATTATGAAATATTAATTTTTCTTGAGCATGAAGGAAAGATATATATATATATATACACACACACATTAATATTGAAGCCAAAAAAGAAAGAATAGTACAACCAGCCTTTTGGTAGCTTATAATTAATAAGCTAAATTAATCTCACTTTTCTTTCGTACGTTCTCTCATACTTGTATGCTCTATCTACTAATTAAGCTAAATATCTTAATTAATTATATATATAATATACCTTTCTGCTTTTATACAATCTATGTGTCTCCATGATCTGGGATCTTTCTTTATCTCTTCTTAGAATAAGTTTAATTAGGATCCACGAGAGCAATCATTGTGGAAATAAGCACAAACATGCACCCACTAATTCTCTCTCTCTCATATATTAATATGATTATGTATATATTGTGAAAATTACTCTCATATATATCAAGACTTTAATTAAGAAAAATATATTTGAGTCCTTAGTCCTCAGTTGGTATATTATTTCAAAGAAACCACGATGGGAATAAAAATAATACAGTTATATCTGGTATAAAATAAAATAAAAAGTTAAATTACTCTTTTGGTTCTTAATGTTTGCACGAACTTTATATTGATCCTTAACGTTTCAAATTAAAAAGTTATTTTAGGTCCTCAACGTTTTTTTTTGTCAAAATTGGTCATCTAGCGTAACATCTGTTGGTTTTGCCATTAAATGGTGACGTGGAAGGCTTATGTGGTACACCCTCTCTTACGTGTCATATTTAAATGACATGGCACCCTCTTTCACTCCAACTCTACATAACGACGCTGTTTTATTCAAAACAGAACATTTAAATGAATCAAAACGACGTCATTTTGCTGAGTTAGAGTGAGAGAGGGTGCCATGTCATTTAAATATGACACGTAGGACAGTGGGTGTATCACATAAGCCTTCCACGTCACCATTTAATGGCAAAACTAGACAAATATTACGCTAGAAGACCAATTTTGACAAAAAAAAAATGTTGAGGACCTAAAATAACTTTTTGAAACGTTGAGGGACCAATATTAAACTCCGTGCAAACGTTGAGGAACAAGAGAGTAATTTGTCCTAAAAAAATTAGAGTAATATGACAATTTTACTCTTTATTGTTAAAGAAATCAAAATTTACTGCATACATGCATGAAAGGGCATTTTCGTCTTTTCATTTTCATGTAATAATCCCTCTGAGCCCCTCCCAAACCATGGAAGGATTTGAACATTCTATATCCAAACCCTTCAATTCATCAAACTCTGGTTGATATAACATTTTTTTCCCATAAAAATGGGCAACCAAACGAGGCCTTATAAGTCCTCCATTATTAACCTAAGGTATGTTTATTATATATATAGATATAGGCCCCCCTTGAAATAGAGACGTAAGTTTCAGACACGTAGTGATTGATGGGAGTATCATCAATCTTTTTAATTGTTCGATATTTGAGATTTTGTCTTGATTAATTTAGACTTCACTTGCATCATATATCTGATTATAATAGAAGAATTTTTCAACGAAAATAATTATATATATTGACAAGATCTTAAATTTGAAACTTTACTTAAACAATACAAGATCTTATTAGTTAGAGTGTACTGTTATCATCATCAATTTGAATAGCCTTAATTACTATAAATTCTCTTTAGGCATTGGTAGATTGTCATTGATGATGATCTTGCTAGCTTTTGCAATTTAGGCTTTCCACTTCATTAAAGTTAATCATAGCATTCCAATTAAGTAACGCTACCTTTCTCTTTATACTGTGTTACTGCATTATTTTTTAGTAATTAATTAGTATATTTAATTTTTAAATAGTACGTATTATTATTATTATTTATTTTTTAGTTATTAATAAGCGTTATATATATATATATATATATATATATATATATTAAAATTTCTTAAATCAAAATTGTCTTTTTGATGAGAAGCATTTTTGTGTGACTTTAATTGTGCACTGAATTTAGCTCTAATATAATACATAAAAGACGTCTTCAATGTGGATTTTGACAAGAAAGGGAATGCTTAAATAGTTTTAAAAAAATTAAATATCTAAAAATGCATAGTTATTACTTTCATTCTGATGGATAAAAATGGAGCGTTATCTAGTTGAATAATTGTATGTAGTGATAATTTCACAATATTCGAGGGATTAATTATTAAGTGTTCATTCTAATGAATGTACTGATCTAGACAATATATATATATATAGAGAGAGAGAGTAGCTATATATAGGTAGGTCTCCAAGCAACTACAAATTCCATTAAAATAGTGAAAGAAGATCAATTGCATGGCTTTAATTTGAAGTTGAAGAAGTCAGACATTGGATTGGAGAGTGAGAGGTAGGCATTAGGCAAATAGGCATGTATGATGAGCATAAAATCCCAATAAACACAAAGAAAAGTCAAATATATTGGGTCTAATAGAAGAAATTAATTTTTCGTAACAAGATAATTTGAGTTCAAATTTTCATCCATAGAGACACACACATATTTATAATATATGTCATCTCATAATGAATCATGACTATTTCTAATAAGAAAATATTGTATAAAAACAAAAAATATAGCCACCTTTAATTAAATGCCAGATTGATTGATGTTGGATATGAAAAACTTTAAAATTTTGAATCAGTTATTTCATGTGTTTCAAATTAACAAAAAAATTACTCATCGTACTTGACGATAGATATCTTAATTTTTTTTTTTAAAAAAAAGAAACAAAATAAAGAAGGGTACACCTAATTAAAGGCTAAAGCTAAAAGTAGAGTGTGGTTTATTACTATAAGTTATGGTCTTATGGAGCCGCATTACTTGACTCGATGAATTCTGCAAAATACAGTTATAATGCCTACTAATACTGTCTCTCTATCTCCACCTATATATATATATATATAGAGTAAGAATAGATGTTCAGTAGTATGGTAGTACTGAATATCAGTATATCCTTTCAATTATCAATTGGTTGTTAATCTATTTAAGGTGGGTTCTTATTAATGTGAACTTTATTAATATTAACAAATGATATTATATAATTAAAAAATACATTATTAAAATTTGGTAGTATGGTAATATTGAATTTTTATCAAAGCAAAGTGCTTAGCTTAGCTAATAATAGTACTCTGCTTAAGTTACACTTTGTTATCTTTGGTTTAAGGAAAAAAGTATTATTTTTTTCAATATTATTTTTTTTTTAAATTCTCGTTTTGATGACTAATCAAACGTGATAATAATTTTTTTAATCAATTCAATTACTTTTAGATAAATTTTTCTTTATAGCTTACATTAAATTTTGGATAAAAATAACACAAAGTAGTTAAATGATAACATAATTAACAAATTACATAAGAGTCAAGTATCACACTCTTAATCACAATCATATAAGGCATATTAATTTTAAATCAAATCACAAAATGATAGAATTTCACATTCTAAACTACACTGGGGCCACTGTAGTTTACCCTCTTAAAAAACTCAATCATAAAATAGGGTAAACTACAGTTTGCCCCCTGTGGTTTGACCTAAATTCAGTTTACCCCTCTGTGATTTAAAATTCGACACTTAACCACCCTGTGGTTTGGCTTAAAATTAATGTGCCCCCTGTGGTTTAGAGTGTGACACTTGATCCCCTGTGGTTTGTTATGTTATCACTTAACTACCTTCACCTATCTTCTATCCAAATTTTAGTCAAATTAATGATCATTTAATACTTTTAATGTTTAAAATTTGTCATTCAACACTCTAAAATTATAAATTATTCAACAAAAATTATAATTAATATAAAAATAAAATATAATTTTAAAAAATGAATAAATAATTTAATATTTATTGTTTACTCCATTGATTATTTATATTTAGTTATTTATTCATTTTATTGGTATTTTTTTTATCTTTAATGTTTTAGAATTATTAAATCAATCAAATAAAATTGTAAAAGAATAATATAATACAAATATATAACTAAATTTAAGTTTTTTTATTGTTCAAGTTCAGAACATACATACATACATGGATTGAATGTTAACATTATTGAGCTTAGAAACTCTAACATTAAACAATAATTTTCTTAAAAAAATATCCTTAGACTAGGAGCATAACATTACTTTTGAATATAGTGGAGATATTAGAGGAAAGAAAGAGTTTGAAGGAAACGCTAAAAAAAGTTCACGTCAGTTTGAATCAAGGGATGTCCATGGTGGCCATAAGTAGAGAAAGTTACCTATAGCAGTACGCGGGTAGGACGTAATAGAAATGAGTAGGTCATCGAAGGAGGTTCTATGGGGCAGTAGAGTGATGTAGACGGAGGAAAGCACTTAATGGCCGTGAGGGCTATGTTCTCTGTTGGTGGTCACAATGTGTAGGCCAGGGTTACGTGGAAGTTGAGAGATTGTTTCGCGAGTTCATGGAAAGAATCTCGGATGGTTACGAGAGTGAGAGTTCAACTCTGTGATTATGCAGTAAAATTATGATGTAAGTGCTTAGGGTTTTCTATAAAACAAGCACTTATTTATAATGTTGAGACAAACTCATGAGATGGGGTCTAATAAACATTAAGTTAATTTCATGGGAGAGTAACTTGTGTATTCAATAAAGAACCGAGTAAATTTTAACATTATCATAATTGAGAGAAACAAATAAAGTGATATATATACACGGGACTATAATTTTTTAGGCTCTAACAGGTAAACTTATTGATAATTCTTCACTAATTAATTTTAGATTACTAGCTTCATTAGTTAAATATAAAATTTTTCCATAAAATACATATATCTACATCAATGTTAACTAATTTAAAAAATAAAAAGGATAATGCTATAAAGCTCAAGCTCACTATCTATCAATTATTGGATCTATTTAGAGATTTGTGCCAAAATATTTTTTTTAAAATATAAAATGACACAGATCTCAAAACAGATCCAACGTCCTGCAACTAGTGAGTTTGAACTATTGATAGCTCCAAATACTTACCCAAATAAAAATTCCTTCCTTATTCTATTTCAATAGTATCTTTGGGTTAAAAGTGCTTTTCATCTTCATATATAGGTGCCCATAACTACCATTTCCTAATTCCACCAATCAATTTGAACACTATGTTTTTTTAATTAAAGAAAACATCAATTCATGGGAAAGAGAAAGAAATATGGTCTTATTCAAGATTTAACATTGGAGCTAAACATTAACTAAATATTTTTTGTCCCTTGTTGGTATACTAAATGGAATATATATATATGAACAATAATCTCTGTTCATGATATATATATATATAAACATTTGGAAAATTAAAGTAATAATATCACTAAAATTGTTAATCAGAAGTGGAATCTTCTTTGCAGGATATTGTTGAGACCCCATGTGAATTAAGTAAGAAAATTTAATTTAAAAAATATTAATTAATTAATGTAATTGAAAAGAAAAACAAAACATATGGCCCCAAGGCAAAATAGGGTGTGCTGTTGGGATCAATATCTGCTTTGCATGGTCCTACACGCTAATAAATTTTCTTTCTTTTCTTATAAAAGAAAAAGTAAGGATCTAATGTCACTTCATGAGAGAATGAATTAAGCAAGAAAATGGTGAGGAAGGAAATAAATATTGAGAAGGTTAATTGAATAATTAAAGAATCTTATAATTAAGACCAATATAATGGTTAGATTAAGATACCTCAAGAGGGATTGAAACGTCATCGATCTGTTGAGAATGTCGTCCTTAATAATAAACACTGCAGTACTCGAGAGATTAGTCATCAGTTTGTTTTGATGGACACTCCGGTCATTAAAAAAAAGAGTAAGATACGTCCAATTTTAACAATTTGGGTTTAATTTGATTTTTTTAATTTCAAGAAATAAAATTTCAAATTAATACATCAAACTTATGGTTTTTAGAAGATGCACTTTAATTTAGTTAGAAAGAAAGTCTAAAAGTATCATTGATCATTAAGGAAAAAAAAAGAATTTTTCTTATATTGGTTCATTAAAATTGTATTGCAATTAAATTATTAATAATTAATTTTTAAGGATTAATTAACTATATGGGATAGAGTTTTGTTGGTCTTAAGGATTCATTTTAACTAATACAAGAATTTGTAATATTATTTTTGTTGGCTTTTTATTAAGTTTAATATAGTAAATTCTCTCTCAACCAATTAAAAAAAATCTCAACAAGTATTCTAGAGCACTTGTTGAATTGTTAATCTCAGGATGTAGTTGAGTGAAAATCTCTTATTTATCTTTAATAAACGTTTCAATCTCTAGCTTTAGATATAAAACAACTTTAAATCATTGGATCAGTTGTCTCATCCTTTGAGATATCTACAAATCAACGAAGAGACTAGTCTTCGTGCTCGATGATGGATTTCCTGATTTCTACAAAAAAAATCTTTTAATTGTTGGTTAAAGAAGAAATAACTTATCAACGAGGGTTGAGTATAGTGATCGAAACTAATTCCTCGCAACATAATGAACTTCATATCAAATTTTCGTGAAAGATAAGTATCCATATTTAGTGTTTGATAGTGCGTAGAACAAGATTGTCTCCAATAAGAATATACCTGTAAAAAAATAAGTTCACTTATATAATGAGGAAGATAAACCAACGACTCAATGATCGTCTTTTGCTCATGATAATTGTATAGTTTGAGTCAAATTTATATATTCTTTGAACTAGATGTCTAATATTTTAGACACTTGATAAGAATTGGAACAGAACTCTTTTGTATAAATTTTATCTCAACAATTTTTAGTTTTTACATAAGTTGATATGAATTAATTTTAAATTTAATCTTATTCAAAAATACATAAAAAAACATAAAGAATTAACATAGTAGTTGATTAAAAAAGAATCTAACCAAACTTAAAATAAAACCAAAATTTTTTTTCCACATCATCATTAACAGCCTGGCTAGTTCTAATCCCTCTCTCTCTCTCTCTCCCCCAACCCTTATAAGAGCATCCAAAAAGAAAGAAAACATTCTCAAAAACCTCTCTCTCTCTCTCAATCATCCCTTTGTTCTCTCTTCTCTTCTCAAGCGTGGAATTTGGCTTTCATTACTGTCTCTCTCTTAAACCATCAAACACCCATCAATACCCATTGTCTCCCTTTTCCTTTCTTTCTTCCTTCCTTCCTTCTTTCCTCTTAAAACCTTCCATACACACTACACCAGAAAAAATCCTCTGTTTTTCAAGCAAAATGACCAAATCTTTGTCCTTTCACACACACATAATCATGCCTTCTACCTCCTCCTAGCTTCCCCTAATTTTACTTCTCTCTTTTTTAGTGTACTATTTTGAACTTTGAAGCAGACAACAAAAGGCCAAGTAATTGAGAGCTTCCAAAATCAAAATCAAAATCAAAATCAGAATCCTCTGTTTTTTTCTTCCTCTGTTTCTCTATAAAAACAGAGTAACCCGCCCCAATGGATAAATCGCAACGAGATCGTCAAAATCAGAGACACAATAGAGAAAACCCATCATTCTCTTCTTCTCTTCTTGACGCCATTTATCGATCCATCGACGAAGGTGGTCAAACGGAGGAGAAAGGAGGAAACCAGCTCGTTCTTTACAGAGAAACCATGAAGAAGAAGAAGAAGCAGAAACAGAGCAACCCCTTCTTCTTCGATGATGACGACGAAGCTAAAGAACCAAACTTTCTTCGATCCCAAAGGTAGAAGATTGGATGGACAAAAGGGTATGCGAAAAAGTCGAAGCTCGAAGGAATTCCTTGCATTCTAGCTCGAGCTCCTCGGATTCCAGCTCCAATGGCGGATTCTCTTCTTCAGAGTCATCCTCAGAGCTCTTCAATGGCGTCTCCGTCCAGAAGCCTAAGCCCATTCGAACCAGCGTCGTTCTTCCTCCTCCACCGTCTCAAAATCCAAACTTTGATTCTCCCAATGGGAATAGGAGCCAATTCGCGCAACCCCAGAAACCCAGAATCGAAAATCATGAGAAGAAGACAAAGTTCAAAGCTCTGAAGAAGCCCATTTCGCCAGGTGCTAAACTCGCCAGCTTCCTCAATTCTCTCTTCAATTCTGGAAATGGGAATAGTAATACGAAGAAGAAAGCTAAATTGGTGAAGTCGTCAAACACTGTGACGACACAACCACCTTCTTCTCAAACTCCCACTTGTTCTTCAGCTTCTTCCTTCTCAAGGTCTTGCTTGAGCAAAACCCCATCATCATCAAGATCGGGAGGTAATAAGATTAATAGGTCCGTTAGATTCTACCCAGTTAGTGTTATTGTGGATGAAGATTGCAGGCCATGTGGTCACAAGAATCTGCACCAAGAAGAACGGCCCATTGCACGAGGCTCTTATCAGGGTCAGATGTACTCAGCCTTACCTTTACAAATAGAGAGTCTGCTCTCACGCAAGAATTTGTATGAAGAGCAGTCCAGTATACAAGACTCTCACCAGATAAAATTCGGAGATGAGGAGCTAAGGGTTCGTGTGATGCAGGAGAGTAAGAGAGTGGAGGAATTTGCGAGAGATTTGTTGAAGAATTATCAAAGAAAGAGGGAAGAAAATAGTAATAAGGACTTAGAGATGATGATGCATTATAATGAAGAAGAAGAAGAAGAAGAAGATGAGAATGATGATGCTAGTAGTTGTTCAAGTTCCGATCTTTTTGAATTGGATAATCTATCAAGTATTGGGAATATTGAGAGGTATAGGGAAGAATTGCCTGTGTATGAAACTACCCATTTCAATACCAATCGAGCCATTGCTAATGGCTTCATGATGTAATTGTAACTTCTAGTGGGAAAGGGGAAAAACAAGTTTTTTTTTTTTTTTTGTGTGGGGGGGTTTTATATTAGAAAAATAATTAAGATCTCTCTTTTGGTTTAATTTGGTAGTTATTATTTAACCTCTTGTTTTTTTTTTAACTTCTCTAATATATGTTGTAGGATCAAGCATTGATATGTCTTTCTTTTTTCCCCTTTTCAATATATATGTTAATATTAGAGAAAAGAACTCCTTGTTTTTCTTCTCCAATATATATTTGTCAATACTTTTCAAGGGTGTGAGAAGCTAAAGAGCACAACTTGGAGTAATTACATGAGAAATGAAAACAAAAAGAGTAAATTATATTTTTCTCCCTTGATACATACTCCCCTCCCCTCTACTTTAAAAATTTACACTCTCATCCCTTGTAAAATTACAAAACTTACAATTTCATTATTTTGGACTAAAAGCAATAACATTATCAATTTTTTGAAATAATTATAATTTATTACAAAAAATAGTTTTAAAAATTATGTTTTTCATTATTATTTATTTTGAGTAAAAATATTTATTTTAAAAAAATATTTGTTTTATATTAGTCAAATCCATGTTTAATTATATAAATAATAAACATAAGAGTCTTTTGGTCAAAATGAGTAAAATTATAAATTTTACTATTTCTTAAGAAAAAAAATATAATTTCAAAATCTCCAACTAAAATGTAATTTATTCGATCAAAACAAAAAGAATAGAATAAGAAGTGAAGTTAGAAAGGCAAGGCAAAATTTCTACATTCATTAGTGGCAAGAGAATTGAAGGGCTTTTGCTTTCTCTCTCTCTCTCTCTCTCTATCTCTAATGTGTGGGGCCCTCTTTTTGCTTGAAATTAACACTATCTTCATGCACCATATGCGTGGGAGCAATAGTCAAAAAGTGGTAATGTTAATCTAGTGTGGTGTTTTATATCTTTTAAACTTATAATTCAAATTTAATTTTAGTTTACTTAACCACATGTGTAAATGATTTCCTTGTTAGGTTATTCATTTTGAAAACCTTAAATTTGTAGTCCTTTTTGTAAGGACTAGAGCCTAAATGCAAGTCTAATTAATTGTAGATTAAATTCACTAATTATATATATCAATTTTTTTACGGATATTATTTACTAGACAATTTTATTCGAGGTACTATATGTGAACACTTTTGTTGATCAAAATTCAAACCATATAGTTTATCAAATCTGAAAAATTAAACCTCTTTTACTAAACCTAAATCTTGTAAATTAGGAACAAGTATGTAATTATTTAACTTTAAAAACAATTCATCATATAAGACAAACATGGCTAAAAGATTAAATTATCTCTTTAAAATTTAATTAATTATTTTATTTTGGTAAAATTAACTTAAAACCCTAACATGTGAAATGAAAATGGAGGCAACAAAAAGGGGTCAAATGATGTGTATAATGGAAAGAAAGGGGTAGAGATCATAAGGCATGGTCTCTAAAGATGTGGACAAAAGATCAATTCATGGATTCTCTAAAACCTTTGATGTTATATTTGGTTGGCTTCTAAGCCAAAGAGATATTGTCTTTAAATTTAATTATTTAATTTGAAAGGGTAAATATAGTCCAAGTTGCTATATATATATATGCTTATATACCTTCAAAACTTAATTCATTCTAATTAATATATCTTAACCCTTTAATTTGTTTTTGTTTTACATATGATACTCTTTCAAACTTTTTCTCATTGCTTGTCTCTTGTTCTTCAATTCAAGCCAAATTTCATCTTTTTAACTTTAAATGCGTTTTTATATATTTATGATCTCTTTAACTTATATATGTTTTCTCTTTTTCCCTCTTGCAATGTTTTTTAGTGAAAAGTCTAATTAGTCTAGGGAATGGAATGCATATCTTCTAAAAAATATTTTTTTTTAATAATTTTTTTTAACTAGCTAGCTTGTAATGTACTAGCTTTGTTTGCTGCTAAAGTGCTAGTTTATTAGCTCACCCTTAGGCTTTAGTTTTCATGACAAAAGATTACAATTAAAGTACATAGTATAAGAAAAAAAAAAAGAAAAAAAAAACAAACTTTATTGGGATTCTCACATTTTTTTTAACAAAGGAAAATTAAGGAAAAATAGACAAAAATGTTAACATGGCCAAATTGTTATTCACTTCTTTTTTCTTGTACTTTAATTTTTTTTTAACAATTTAAAGAATTACTTTTTTTTTATTGATCACTTCACTTCCCCCTCATTCTCCCTCGTAAAAATTGGAATATTTCTTGCTTTAATATTAATTAAAAAAACTAGCTAGCATAAAGAACACCTATTTGATCAACTTTGAAAAGGAAACACTAATAATAATTAAAAAATAAAAGTGCAAATGTTCCAAAGCATGAACTTTGGAGAAGCAGTACTAAATCATAACAGTGTGAAATGCTCGTTAATTAATTGAATATTCTTAATTAAGAATCAAATATATTTTAATTAATTTATTAAAGATCAAATTAATCAAACATTGCAATAAAGCCTATATATATAGCTAGCCTTGGAATTAATGTAGGAAAAGAAAAAGGCTATATGTATGCTATGCTTAATTAAAAGTTTCATAGGTACTTCTTTAGAGAGAATAGATTTGTAGCGAGTGGCTATATGTTTAGCTACAAATGATAAAACATTACACAAGTGTGAATTAATGATTGGCTTAATTAGACAAACACTTTAATTTGTAATCTAATCAAAATAATTATTTTGCTTTTTTTATTTGCCCCCGGACTCCGAGGTTTTGTTTAGACTAATCTAAATTCGAGCCGTACGTGTCGCGTATTTGACTATGATGAAATAATCTCTTAATTATGAAGATAACTATATTCATAAAGTTTCGAACCCATAATTTTATTTAAACGGTACCAAACGTCCTTGTTGGTAAATAATTATTTTGCTTTGAAACACCATATTCTTCAGTATTTTGTTTTAATTTCTAGGTCAAATGTTCATTTTGGTCCTCTATGTTTCGCTCAAGTTTTAAATTGATCATTTATCTTTCAAAAGTTCTATATTGGTCCTTTATGTTTCCCAAAAGTTTATATTTGTCCTTCAAGTTTCATTAAAGTTCTATATTGTTCCTTTATCTTTTATTCAAGTTCTATATTGGTCCTTTATGTTTCATTGAAGTTCTATATTGGTCATTTATGTTTCATTAGATTTTCATATTGTTCCTCTTAGCATGGTTTTATTTTTGGCTTAAACGACGCCGTTTGAGTATTTTTGACGTACCTAAAGCCACGTCAGCTATCGATACACGTATGAGAGATTATATGTCCATCTCGACACGCCACGTCACGTCAGCAGTTAACTTAAGAAATTGACGAATTTGGACGGAAGAACCAATTTAGAACTTCTGAGAAACATAAATGACTAATTTAAAACTTTTGAAACATAAATGACTCATTTAAAATTTTTAAAACATAAAGGACTAATTTAAAACTTGAGTGAAATATAAAGGATCAAAATGAAACTTTTACCTAATTTCTATATGCATGCATGTATGGTTGGTGAAGTGGGTAGGTTCACAACAATAATAATAATGATAATATATTTAGGTACGTAGTACTATAAATAATTATTAACCAATCGAGTTTTAATTTCTATATTTAGGTACGTAGTTTAATTAATAATTATAAATTAGTTGTTACACTTATCCTTATCAATAATTCTTCCAGCTAATTATGTCTATTGGGTGGATAATGGGTGTGATGAGTATTCGGTTTCTAGAGATCATAAGTTCAAGTCATGTATACGAAAGTACACTCTATATATATCCAATCCTTATTAATTACGAGATTTAATTTCAATCAATTTAAATAACTATACACTAATATCAAAATCCAATATAGATTTTTAAATAGTGACGATTTAATCTCAAAAGTTAGCTAGAGGCTCCTAACGTGATGATGAACGTGGATTCAAATTTTCGTTAAAAAAGGTGTCTTTTTTTTTGTTTCTTAAGGTATTTCCTAGTCCGACAGACTAAGGACTAATTCTACATTTAGTGTAAAATTGAAAACAAAAAGATACAAGTTAAAAATTATACATTATAAAAGAAAAAAAAATGAAACGAAACATATGCTAGGGAAATAAAATTTTAATTTTTTTAATATAAATAAGTATTTTATTTAACTATATATTATAACAATTAAATTTTACTTAATTAAAATTTTAGAAAATTTTGAAAAATTAAGTATCTTTCAAATAAAATTTGCATTTTTTTCCTTGATATGTGTGTATATATATACATATATATTTATAAAAAACATTAAACCTCCGTTATATTATAAAAAAAGTCAAACAATACTTACAATAATTTAGAAAACTCCAATATAATAATACTGAACAATAAACCCTAACAATTATTAAATTAGATAAACAAAGTGTAAGCTCAACTGATCTTATTTCTGCAGGATGAAAAATCTCACCGTCCTTGGTGTTACCAAAAGAGTTGTTACTCTTATACAGTTATACCTCCTGCATATCAATTCTGAAGTAATTTTCAAAGTTAAAATTGTCATAGGCTCTTCCAACAACATGATGAATGAGTGAAATTTTTTTAACATAGTTGATTCATAACTTTTAGATATAATTATAAAAAACTTTGAATCTTCCAGAATCACTTGATTGTCAAAAAATTCATAAAGGAAAACAAGTACACAAAATAAAATAAAACAAGCTCTACTTATAGGTCTGAATCGATCTAACAATGAGAGACTACACTCTCATAAGGAAGAACTAAAAAACTAGAAGAAAATTTGGAAGAAATCACCACCAGAATTGAGGGATTATATTGACCTTATTCATGAAACAACGATAACAAAAGAAAAAAAAATATGACAAGCCTTTTGCTGGATCTAATTTTTTTTTATTGAATAACATATACAAAGAGAAAAAAGAGAGTGGTTGCTAGAATTTGTTAAATAGGTGTTATATATGTATTTTTTTATTGGTAAAATATATATAGTTTCTTGTATATATATATAGTTGACTAGTTCAAAAGGTAACATATATATTGTTCATTGTGATAAAATTATATCAACGGTTGATATTACGCCACATTATGTCATCATACACAAACTTCTTATCCAATTAATGATTATTGCTGTTAACATATATATTGTTGATGGATTTTTTTTTTTAATTTTCACTTGCATTTTTTATTGAAGTTAATCCATTCAAAATATTATCCGTTATTTAATGTAAATAATTTTTTCAAAGAGAATTTGAGCCTATAATTAGTCACGTTAGAAGAAATTAGTCTTTTCCACAAAACTAAACTCCCATCTATTGATGGATTTGACCCAAATTAAAGTACACTGTTTTTCTCACTTTTCACAGTACCAAAACTTGTCTTTATAAATTATTGACATATATATGGCAACTGGCGTTCTTTATATATAATTTTGTTTTATGTCTAAACTACCATTTTGTCTCACATATATATATATATATATATATATATATATATATATATATATATATATATATATATATTAGAGGCAAAATATTATTTAGTCCCTGAATTGTTAGTCAAATTATTATTTAATTTCTGAATTGTTCAAAAACACTATTTAGTCCCCGAATTGTTCACTCTGTCAACTATTTAGTTCCCGAATTTGACAAAAATACTATTTAGTCCCCGAATTTGTAATTATGTCAACTATTTAATCCTCAAACTTGACAAAAAATACTATTTAATTACCGAATTTACAACTCTGTCAACTATAATGGGTAACAGTCAGTAAACTAAATAGTTGACAGAGTTGCAAATTCGATGATTAAATAGTATTTTTGCCAAGTTTGGGGACTAAATAGTTGACATAGTTACAAATTCGAGGACTAAATAGTATTTTTGTCAAATTCGGAGACTAAATAGTTGACAGAGTGAACAATTCGGGGACTAAATAGTGTTTTTGAACAATTCAGGGACTAAATAGTAGTTTGACCAACAATTCAGGAACTAAATAGTATTTTGCCTCTATATATTATGATATCAAAAAATTAATTAAGTTGTGCTCTCAAATAGTGTTTGAATTCATACACACACACATATATGTGTGGGCATATGTGGGACATATTTGAATGCTGGACATGTCACTTACCCACCATGCATCACCCAATGGTGCATGTATAAATCACTTGGTTTAACAGTTAATATTCACTATTGTCAAATAGGTCAGGTCGGATTGGGTCGGACTGTTTATATTACACCATCTTTAATTTGAGTATTTAAGTTTATGTATTAATATTATTTTTAAATATTTAGATACTATGATAGTGCGAAGGGATCTTTATTTTGAGTGATTAAATCTCTAAGTATTACTTTTTAATTATTATACGATCTTTATTCTGGGTGTTTAAATCTCTGTATTAGTTAAAAGTAATACTAATGATTACATTAGTATTACTTTTAAATGCTTAGATGATATGACAAGATGAGAAGGCAATATGGTGACAAATTAACGGCGCCACGTCAGCACATAACGGCCATGTCACGTGATGACTTAACGGATAACGTTTCGGGGACTAAGGTCACGTTCTTTAGGCAGAAAAAGAAAGGGAATGTGAATGTATTAAAATTACCATTTTACCCCTTATATTAAAAAAGAATAGATTTTATGATTATGTCAAATCAAAAAGTATAATAAACATTTTATATTATATTTTATTTTTTAAAAAATTTGACACGAAAATCGAGAAGAAGATCTGATCTCTCTCCATATGGACCCTTGGTGGGCCCACTCCTTTCCTTCCCTTTTCCCCTTAATATTTTTGCCTAAACGAACATGCCATAAATAATTGACATGAGTATAAATTCAAGAATCAAATAGTCTATTTTTAAAATTATTTAAGGACTAAATAATAGTTTAACCTATAATTCTATAAAAAAAAAAAACAATTTACTTCAATAGAAGAAGTAGCCTATTAGGCAAGAGTGACTCGGAAGTTAAATGTGATATTATCTCTCTACAATTCATTATGTGCGTAATTTATGAGGGTAGCTACCAACCTACCTATGGCAGAGGCTCGAGTCTAATCCACATGTGGGCTCGATCATTGGATTCACTTTGGCTAACCCATAACATGGTCAAGGTACTATATTAGCACCTGATCGATCATTTGATAATATGTCTGGGGTTCTTGGCTTAAGACTTAAGGGCCCCTTTCTATGTGTATATATAACTTTATTTTATATTTAGGTAAAGTACCATTGTCGCTCTCAAACTTTGCTGCAATGTTCATTCATGTCCTCAAACTTTTTTTGGTTCATGCCTACCCTTAAACTTTCAATTTTGTTCATGTCTATCCTTTTTGCTAACACTGTTAACTTGCTTGACGGAATTTGCTGACATGGACTATGAATGTGTATCTCTTTTGTCACTTCATTGTCCACCTCATTTTACATCTCATATTTAACTTTTTACTTTTATTTAAAAAAAATTAACCTAATCCAAATTAAAAAAAATCAAACTTTTATCCTAAAATATTTTTTTTATTTAGATTAGGTTAATTTTTTTTAATAAAAGTAAAAAGTTAAAGGTGAGGTGGACAATGACGTGGCAAAAAAAAAAATACACATACATCATCCACGTCAGCAAATTACGTCAAGCAAGTTAACGGTGTTAACAAAAAGGGCAGGCATGAACAAAACTGAAAGTTTGAGGGTAGGAATGAACATTGCAGTAAAGTTTGGGGGCAGCAAGAATACTTTATCTTTATATTTATTATATAAGTTTAAATATTTATTTATAATTTTTTTTGGCATATTAAAAATTAAAGTTTAATTAATTAGTTACGTTCACTTATCAAAAATATATATATATATAATCTTAGCGTCAACTAATATATATATATATATCCCCAATATTTCATAGGTGCTATATACTTTTGATCAATTGGGAAAATTGCAAAAGAACTATTAATGTAATTATATGAGCTAATTAATAAATACTCATCATATTGGGTTGTCAACTTTGTTTTGATGCATATATATAATTTCTTTTTCATGCCAAAATAATATTCTTTCCGAATCAACAATGGCGAGCGTGCATTTTTATATTCTATACTTTTGCAATAAGTGAATATAATGGAATAGTATAATTAAACCCCTCATCATCATCTTTATATATATATATATATATATATATATATATATATATATATATATATATATATATATATATATATATATATATATATATTCTCTTACTTAAAACAATTTTATTCGAACTAGCGAATATTAATTATAACGACAATAGAGCTCTATCAATATTTTTTTTTCATAACCAAGATAGATTTTATTTAAGGAAAAAATATATATAATATTCATAAGGTATATATTTGTGGGGAGTGGCCGGGGTATCTATCGTATTTATTTAATTTAGCATGCATGCATGAATTTCTTTTACAATTTTGTATTCCATTTGAATGATTATATTGTTTTCTTGTTTGTTGTTAATTAGAATATATATATATATATGCGATTCATCCAAAAGATATGGAGCTGTTCAACGAATATTTATACATATATACACACACTCACAAAAAGAAGGAATAATTGACTTGCTTTTTCTTTTATCATTCCTTTACCATTCGTTTATATATTAATTAACATGCACGATCACTTCTACTTACAAATTCAAGTTCAAGTAGACAAATTTAATTATAAATTATTATTATAGTCTCAAAGATTTATGTGATCTATTCATAATTACGTCTGCATGCATGCTTTTTCTTAATTAGTAGATTCCCATCAAATGATTGTCAGCCGTGTGATTAATTGAGTTCTTAATTTAAATTACCATTTTAATTAATAACTTTCAGATATATGCATATAAAGTATAGACTAGCCATCAATTAAAATAGTATATAGGAGGAAACAGTGTTAAAAAAATTCATTTTCTAAAATATGTCCATTTTTTTAAATTACTCTTCAATTGTAAATATTTATGACTCGAAGTTTAAGTTGTTAATTTTTTAGTAAATTAATGATTTATTCTATAAAAAAATATCATTTATCTATTTATTTTATTGAATAGGATTAGTATAGATGAGCAAAAAATTCATACCCTTTAATTTGTACTCATTAAATTTATTTGACAAGTTTGAGTGCTAAATGAGCAAGTCATGATTCAGGGATAGAGATCGATATTGATACCCATCTAATTAGTATATGTTAATGTCATTATATTGCAATTGCAAGTTAACTTTTGTTTCATTCTATATATATTAATCAAATGATTAAATTGATTAAGAATTAATCTTTTATAGGGATCAAATTAAAACGTTTAATTTTTTTTAAGCACTAAACTTCGAGAAAAACACACACACACACACACACATATATATATATATATATATATATATATATATTAGGGTCATTAATCTACTCTTAACTTTATTTAATTATTTAATCAAATGGAACCATAACAATTTGGTTTTATTAATAGGTTTCATCTCATAATTTCATTTACATACATTAGATCTTTGTGGAAGTACCAAATTAGCTGGTCCTTAATGGAGAAAACTTGAAAGAAAAGCTAAGCCATAGAAGCCATATATATATATATAGACTAGCTAGCTCTAGTATATATTTTCTTTTGTTAGCTCTAGTATATATTTTCTTCTCTATCTTTTATTGTTTGCTTTATAATTTTTGGCTGCCACCCACACGTGATGGGGTGGTCCTACATGTTCCAGAACTGTCATGCATGCACACGTGTATCATCTCCTTCACCGATCCCCTCAAGATCCTCTGCGCCAAGAACACACACACGCAAATTAATTAATTATATCAATTATTAATTAAATTATTCATATATATATAGGTAATAGTTTGGAATTATGGTTCACCAATTTTCAATTTTTAGATAGATGATAAATCTATGTCATTTTAAATAAAATATATATAACTTTTATATAAATTTCGAAATAAATTTAATAATTGAGAATTAATGAATAAAGTTCTATCATTATAAGCTCATCTTGATATTTATTCACATAATTCATATTATTATAACGAAGGAGATAGAGAACACCTTCTCTTTTAATAACCTTGCCTCCCTACTCGTCCCATGCAATTGCATTCCACCACCCAAACTCTCACACCTGTCCTCTTCATTATCAATAGAGAGATTCTCTATTCAGTGGTACGATAGTATTGAACTTCAGTACATCCCTCCAATCAGTTGGTCCCTAAACCATTCAAGGGGGCCATAATTAATGTGAGTTTTTATTAATATTAATAAATGGCACTACATAATTGGAGGGATGTACTGAAGTTCAGTGGTATGATACCATTGAATTTTTATCCTTGCATAGACATGATATATATATATATATATATATGTGTGTGTATAAATTTAGAATTAATAATTTATGGTTGACGTGTGAATGAATGTGAAATGGTGGTAGTAAAGAGAAGGTGGTAGGGTTTTAATTAAAGATAAGATAGGTAGTGAGGAAGAGAGTGGGGGGTTGTGGAGAAGGCAGCTTTAGTAAAAGAAAAGAAAGGTAAAATTAATTAAATAAAGGTGAGGTTGTGGATTTGGATGTGTGTGTGTGTAGGTACGTATAATATAAATAATGTTTGTGTGTCTAAATATGAAAGGAAAAAAAGAGAAAGTGATGAAGGGAATTTTGGTGATCCCAAGAAGATTGTTTGGTCTCCAAATAGTTAATAGTTTGTAAGTAGCAGCTTTTCCTTTTTATTTCTCTTTGGAGGAAAGACAAAGACTTGTGGGAGAGCCCCTCTCTATCACTATGACTACTCTATGCCTATCACATAGATTCTCTTTGCTAGCTATCATGTATTTTGGGATCTGAATCTGCTAAAATACAAATTTGGTTGAATGCATAAATTGTATAAATTGAGTTGTTAGATAAAATTAATTGTTATCGTGTGAATATAAATCTCAATTTTTATGTCTGACGATCTGAATCTATCATGTACTTCATATATTTATATTTTACTATATCCAAATAAACGTACTATAAAGTATATATATATATATATAGCTTCATTCCTTTTCCTTTTCCTGATCATTTAGAATTTGTTTAGATGGATTATGAATTAAGGAGAATAATAAAAGAGAAGGAGAGAGAAATATAACACCTTTTCTTTATTTAAAAAGTTTAAAAATAATGAGAGAAATAATAGGACATTAATAATTTATAATCCTTCGTCATTCTTATTTATTATAATTTTTAAAATTAAATATGGGAGAGAAAAAGAAAGGATTAGTCCCTCGTTTCCTTCAGTTTAATCTCTTTCCCTTCTTAGTTTCAAACATACCCTTGGTGTGCTAAAATAAAGTTCAAATGTCATTATCTATATGCAATTCAATTCATGATTTCAAGTTAAATACTACATCTTAACTCTCAGAGTATGATGGGTTATCATCTCCTTAATTATTTGGATCTTTCAAAGTCTTTTAGATATGTTTGACAATTAAGAGATTGAGAAAATGAGAGAAATTGGAAGTGAGGGAAGAGGAAAGGGAGGGGTGATTAAATGATAGGTTATTTTAATTTTCTCTTATTTAAATCCTCTAAAATCTCTTAATTTATACTAATTCAAGTTAATAATGGGGTAAGATTAAAAAGGGTTAACATAAAATCCTTCAAATATATTCCTTTCCAATTTTTTTTTTTTTTTAAAAAAGAGGATCGTTAAATACTCTTATCTTCTCTTCCCTCCCTACCCTTCCTTGATACCCAATCCAATATACTCTTAGGGTATTTTTGGATTGAGGATTAAGGAGGAGAAGGGGAGGGAAGGAAAACTATTAAGATATCTTCTCCTTGTTTGGGAAGATGAAAATTGGAGGGAAAGATAATGGAAGGTCAATCATTAACCCTCCATTATCCTTCCCCTTCACAAATTCCATATACTCCAAATTAGAATATTTTGGAGGAGGTATCAACACCCAAACAAGGGGAAGATATATGAAAGTTTAACCTTCTCTTCCTCTTCCCTCCCTTCTCCTACTAATCTCTCCCCTTCCCTTCCTCTCTCTTAATTCCCAAACAAATCCTTAGGGTTTGTTTGGCAATTGGGAAGGGGAGGGAATGGAAGAGATTGAAGGAGAGGGGAAGGGAGAGGAAGGGAAGGCAAACCTTCCATATGTACTCTATTTGTTTGGGTGTTGATGACGCCTCCAAAATACCCCAATTTGAGGTATATTGAATTTGTGAAGGAGAAGGATATAATGGAGGATTAAAGATTGAAATTGATCTTTCATTATCTTCCCTTCCAATTTTCATCTTCCCAAACAAAAGGAAGATATCTTGAAAGTCTCTCATTCTCTTTCCTTCTCCTCCTTAATCCCCAATCCAAACGTACCCTTAATTTATAATAACTCAAATAAACAAAGGAGAAGGTTAAAAAGATGGTTACAATAAAGTCCTCCAATACCTCCCCTTCCAAAATTTTAAAAATCAAATAAGAGGAATATTGTTAACAACTCTTCCCTTTCCTCCCCTTTCCCTAATTAATACCTAAACCCAAATATACCCTTAGGAAAAAAAAACTAACTATATAAATATGAATAATATGTATTAATTCCTTCTAACATAAAAATTTGTAATTATATCTGTTTATTGTGATTATATCTAGAATAAATTCACAATCTTATATAAAAATTATCTCATATATATATATATATAATTAATTAAGAGTAAAATGCATATAATCTTTATAAATCATATAGTCCATGCATGTTTAAATAATATTTCCTAAATTATAATAATTGACCTAGAACTCCTCAAACTTTATACATCAAATATTACTTGAGAGTTGAGAGACAAATGAGAAAATCTTGGAATTGCTGAAAGTTATATAGACTCTATATAGCAGACGCAGTCTTTATATATTCTTCTGGTTCCACTACAATAGTACTGCAATAACACCAATCATTTTTGTTCCATCCAAAAAAAATTGCATTGCATTCTGTTTTTTTATTACCTGTTTCTCATCCAATAATCACCCAGCAAAAAGTATTGCAACCATTATTATATATATATATATAGTTTAATACGGCAATGAATCTGTATTTTTTTAATCATCACCTTATTCAATTTTTGAAGAGATAAAAATTGAATATCTTTCAATAAGAGAATTATTTTCAACAATAAATCTTGGTACTTGAGAATAATCATTAAACCTATTTCAATTTGATAGATTATTGATACTCTAGTCCAAGACAATTATAACTATATATATAATTCATATATATATAAATATATATATATATATAGATCAATCTGTCACTTTTTTTGACGATGGGTGCTGCTGCTGCATATATGCATGAAAGTTGAAGTTGATTTGAGTCACTTTATCTTTACATCAAAGAAGAAAGAGACTTTGTTCTCCATTCATAACAAGTATATATATATATATAGATATATAATGGTCAATTATTCAATTCACATAATTGCTATCTTTAATTTCTATCATCGGCTAGTTCAGTAGTGGTACGGTAGTACTGGATTTCAGTACATCTTTTCAATCAGTTTGTTCCTAAACCATTTAAAGTGGGTCCTTATTAATGTGAATTTATATTAATATTAAAATAGCTCTACATGATTGGAGGGATGCATGTACTGAATTTCAATGGTACGGTACCATTGAACTTTTATCCCATCAGCTAATTAATTAATTAAGTTTTCACACTTTATGAGTGTAAAAAACAAGTTAATTATCTTATGGTTTGCTCTCTTTATTGTAATTTATTTCGATCACTAATATCCACAACCACTACCCCAAAGTCCAACCTAAAACCTTATTTAGAGAAATTAGAGTACTTCACTATCTATCTATATATATATATATATATATATACTTGCTAGTTTCTATATTTTCAAACATATCCTTTGATATAAAATAAAAGAAAAAGAAATACCTTGGAGAGTTTATCCTTTATCATTATTAGTGATTTTAGAGTATATAGCGGGGATATTATTGACCAAATTTTATTGCATCAACTATATTAAAAGTAAAGAAAATTGACATATCACCTTTCATATTACAGTATTGATTCCTTTTTGTTGAACCTATTTTTTTACACATCGGTGTATTTTTCTATTAGAGACAATCATGTTCGAGATACTGTCAAGCATTAAATGTGTGCACCTTTCCTAACGGGACTTGATTAAATTCGGATTTATTACATTATGGGGGACTACTTAGCTTCCTTTCATGAGACCCCATCCCTATTGGTTTTTTTATTTTACACTAGTATATATAACACATATATATATTCTTACTAAAGTAATTAATCTAGCTAGCTCAAACTAATTAAGGTGTATCGAACTTCAGTTATGTTTCCAAAAATACAAAACTTAAATTCAAGATTTTTTAAAAAATAGAGTACACGATCTACCACTTATATATATATATATAAAAGTCCATTACTTTTTTTGTTGAAATCATTTTCTATAGTTAACTACTGTGACTAATTTTTTTATTGGCTTGCATACATCTCAAAAGATAGAATAGTTTATTCAAAAATTTAAAGTTTCTCTATATCTAAATCAAAAAAATCAAAGCATTTGGTCAAGGGTAAAAATGAGTATAATTCTCTGGCACTCGAACCATACGACTCGAGTTTGGTTCATTAATTTATATATATACACACACACGTATTCACATATAAATGGTACTCTGCCACAGTATAATGAAAGCGATCCATTAAATAATGTCTTGGCAAGTATTCCTATACAATATGCTTTTCAATACGATCTTCAATTAATTTTTGGACAATAAACTTTGAGAAGGACCAAAATTATAATATATTGATCATCATTATGATCCATATATATAATGGAGCCTAATAATTAATGATATATATGCATGCAAGGCATATATATATATATATATATATATATATATATATATATATATATATATATATATATATATATATATATTATCATGATGATCATGCATGCATATATAGCTAGTACCTAGTAGTACATGAAGTTATTTTATTTGCTTACCGTTGATCGCTAAAGTAACTTCACATAAAGTTATACTTCATTTAATCCATTTCCAATATATATATATATATATATATATATATATATATATATATATATAGCTAATTGAGGGTTGTTCTAGCTATGAAGATGATCAGTACTGAGCTACTTTAGGTAAGTGTCTTTGTTGTGTGGAAGACTGGAGAAGAAGAAGACACTGATGAGATCCAATTAGCTAGCCAGAGGCTATGGTTGAGTATATATATATATATAGCCTTTAGAGGATTTTTTCTAGAAATAAATAATCTTTTAAATTATACCTTTATCATTATTAGCATTATTATTATAACTAATAGTTCTTTATCATGATATAGTATGGTGATTAGTCTATCTCTTTGTTGATTCGTAAGTATTTTAAAGGTGTGTGAGCTAGTCCGAAGAATTAATTTAAAATTATTAACTCTATACTTAAAGTCAGGAATTAAACCTCTAACATTTTATTAAGAGTAGGAATGAATTTACTCTCTCATGTTCTTTATAAAGAATTGAGGAAGGAATGGGTGGGATCTACTGGATCCCACGTACTATTTTACTTTTTCATTTCTATCAATTTTTTTAAAAAAAGAAAAAAAAATACAAAATATCTATTATACCCTTTGATTTGACACAATCATAACTTTCTTTTCTTTTTATTTATTTATTTTAATATAAGGGGCAAAATGGTAATACATTCTCATTCTATTTCCATTCCCAATTTTTACTATACCAAACACAGCAAATGCATTCCCATTCCCTTTTCTTTTCTCTTTTTATTTCTACGTAAACAACGTTACATAAGAATAGTTTTAATTGAATAGGCTATATATATATATATATATATATATATATATATATATATATTTATTTATTTATTTATTTATTATGACAATGACTGGTTGTTGTAGATGCATGATCAGAAGAGAAAAAAATGGCGTTAATGGCTGCAATTTTTTACTAGGTAGGCCACCTAGCTATACCTTTGTATGGTAGATAAAGGTATGCCCTAATACAAGGTCAAGACTCAAGCCATGCCTTTTTAAGGAATAAGTATAGTTCACTGAAAATTCTTGACCAATACAACTCGTTTCAATCTTCTTCAGGAGAAAAAGATTTTAGAGTAAATTAATGTTTAAGTCTTAAAAGATACAATTTGTTTTAATTTAATCTCTAAAATATCAAAAGTCTCAAATTGATCCTAAAAAAAAATGTTTCTAGCTTAAATATTTTAGTTAGTCCTCTATGTTAGTTGTAAATATTATTAGATGTCTTGTTAGGTATACTATCTAATTACTATTTTGATTCATTGTAAGACTATTTTATATATATATATATATATATTTGAGAAAAGATCATCTGTATTATTTTTAACCGTCATTCTTTTCCATTCTGTAAAACAATGTCATTTTGTGCAATATTTTGTTATTTTTTTTCTAGGTTTATAATCTAAATGGTAGCTTGCACATCAATATCTCACATGAAATTTCCTTCGGTTGACAATCAAATCTTTTTATAATCTCCATAATTTTGTTATTCTCATAATTATGGGAAGTGTTTATATGCAATTTCATATTACCTATAAACTTAGAAGAGAAGGTAATTAATGCAATCCATTTAGATTATAAATCAGAAAAAAAAAATAACAACAAATTACACAAAATGACATTGTTTTATGAAATGGTAGGCAATAACAGAAAACAAATAATAGAATATCAGAGGATTCGCTCTCATTAATTACTATATATAACTACATATAGTAGGCACTGAATTGTTTGATAATCATTATCTGGAGGATAAATTTGAATATTTTTTATTTTTCATAGACTAAATTAAAGTGAAATGTATCTTTCAAATAATTACCAAAACAATAATGAACTCAAACATTTATTTCCACAACCAAAACCCCTCCATGAAAGAGTTTATCGTCTACAATGAATTTGACTTTCTTTAACAAAAGCCAAAACTAGCTATATATGTAGACTGTAATGGTTAGGTGAATTTGATGTGTACTTACACCAAGTAATAATTAATTAAGTGAATATTTAATTTAATAAAATTCAGTACATATATTATATATATATATATATAGGATGAAAAATAATATTCTTTGTTAATAATTCAATCATAGCTACTTAATTTGAAAGAGGGAAACAAATTCCCATGCATGAATATATTGGACAAAAGAATTATTTAATTAACACAATTAAATATAATTAAATAGAATCATTATATAAGTATATATAGTTATCATATATCTTAACATGATTCATATATCCCACTGGATTTTTTCTTTTGGAAAGTTAACTTCTGCATCAAATTAATTGTTGATTTTTAATCATTTCAAAAGATGAAAGGGACTGATGAAGTTAGGGGTATATATATGTGTATATATATATTGGCGTGCTTAAATTTATTGCACTAATTAAACATGCCTGATTGAGAATCTGATACAAGAACACAGTTAGACAAATATCGAGATAAATTAAACGGATTTAGATCTAGTGGAAGGAATCTTAATATCCTTTAATCCATCACAATGTGAACTTGAGTTCGAAGTTTCATTGAGATATGTGCTTATATTTAGTGTCTGACAGCGTCTCAAACAAAATTGTCTTGAATAAAAAGATACTTGTTGTAGAAAAAAAAAGGGACATATATTATTGAGAGGTGAAAAAAAAAAACAAATTAAAGTGTATGCATTGCATAATTTTGTATGGACCATGTAATATATTTAGTTACAACACTTTGGTGCATTAATTAATTGGATCTCATTTTCATGGTATATATATATATATATAGGTGATTAATTGTAGTATAGGGTATGCCATAGAGGCTTTCTTTTTCTTTAATAATGCAAATTCATTAATTTTGGTCAAAAAGTGTCTCTTGCGTACAATTATCAAACTTTGCTTACTAATTAATGTAACGGTCGGTGATGTCGTGTGTGTGAGATTTTTTTTTTTTTTTTAATTTTAGTATTTAGAAGTCCATTGAATTTTAATTGATCCAATTTAAATTAACTAAAATCTCATAATAAGAATAGCTTTTAGATAACTTTGAGGACTAACATTAAATTTCATGCAAATATTAATGACCAAAATAATACTTTAGCCTAATACAAAGGATTCGAATATGATATTGGTAAGTTTTGAAGTGTATGAACTATGATACCTATGGTTGGTTGGAGTGGTAGGCTCATTCTCCTTAAACAAGATATATATTAGGTTCAAGACTTACGTATGAAAATTTTTTTTTGTTAGGAGAACTCTATTCTCATTATGGGATCTCCGCTAGCTCAAATAGAATTATTTTTAATAGAAAGATGCCTGTAAAAAAAACTATGAATACCTTGTTAAGAGCAAAGTTCATTTTGATAGAATATAATAATACAATATTTTTGTTAGGCAAAAGTACTTTTGATACTCATAAACAATAGGATTTTTGTTAATTGTACCTTTAAACTTTTAAATTGGATGCGATTTGCCATTCACGTAAATAACTAATTGATGACATATGCAAACATGACAGTCCTCGTGGTATTCAATATTGTTGATTGTGATGTCAAATAATATATTTAGTAATGTTGTTTCATTAATTTATCTACGGTTATCACTATGTCAATATAAAATAAAGGGTATTATTGTGGTTAAATTGACGAAAAATTATAACTAAATAGATTATTTGATATTACAGCTAGCAATGAAGGTCATAGGGATAATTACATTTGCATTTTCCGTTAATTATTTAGACGGTCAAACCAAAAAAATTGTTTAAAAAGATTTTAAGTGAAAGACCAAATTACTTGTAATTTAAAAATTTAAGGACACAATTGATAGAAGGCGGCGCAAAAGTACTTTTGCCTTGTTAAAAATGAAAGAGGCTGAGGAGAGAATTATTTTTGGGTATTTTGGGCCCAAAAAAAACTCTTGTATTGCATGGACCCATAAATGACAAAATGGGCCTATGAAGCCTGTTTCTTACTTGTAGGGCTCAACCCATTTGGTGTTTCTATACAAACCCCAATGCTACCCAAAACATTAGAGGTGGATTCCAAACCAAATTTATAAAATAAAGAGTAAATTATTAAGTTGGTCCTAGAAAAATTAGAATTGTCTCATTTTAGTCATTGAAAGATAAAAATACTTAATTTAATCATTAAAAGATTATTTTTTGTCCCAATTTAGTCCTTTTTAGTTTTTCCGCCAGTTTAATAAATAGCTAGTTACATGTGAACAAGTGACACGACAAGGTAAAATACACAGATAAGGGATATGTTATTTGTCCACGTGTCACTGACCGTTTATTAACCTGACAGAAAAATTAAAAAGAACGGATAAAAAACCATCTTTCAAGGACTAAATTAAATATTTGTATCTTTTAAGGATTAAATTGAAACAATCTTAATTTTTCAGAGATTAATTTGATGATTTACTCTAAAATAAAACTTGTAAGGAAAAAATATAATAGCTTCTTAAGTTTTGGATCATTTAAAAAAAAGTCAGATAAATGACCCAAAGTTAAAGAAGAATATTTGTATTATCCACATTTCTTTAAAAAACCAGTAACCCAAATGTTGGCCCAATTTTAAACTACCAACTACCAAGTATCTCTTTTTCTCTCATCTCTCTTTTTCAATCATATATTTCATTTCATAACTACCAAATATCTCATTCTGTCTTATCTCTTTTTTAATTATATATTTTATTTTATATTTTTAAATTATAAAATATATCTATTTTAAGACACTATGATAAGAAGGATACAAAGGGATTATATAGTATTGATGTTTTATTTGCAGATTATTTTGGTAATAGTAAAATTTTTATTGGAGTCAATTTTTTTTTTTAAGTATGGTCATGGAGACATGGACTCATATATGGTTCAGATTAACCTTTCACTCTAATAAAAAATTTCTAGCTAGATCTACACGTAATCTATATATTTTAGTTACTGATGAGTGATGAACAAGTGATTAATTATATTATTTAGCAGAAAAAATTAAAATATATAAACGTAACAATAATTTTTAATTTCCATTATAAAATATTTAATGATTGTTATGTAAATAATATTTAATACTCCATACATATACAAATTAGAAGATAGGAAGAGTAGAAAGTAAACAAGGGAATAGATAGGATTTAAAAGATAAAATATGAAGGAGGAAGGGATTAATTATAATTATTTATTGCCAAGTTGCTATACCTACTACTACCTAGTACCTTTCATGTTAATCATTCATTTAATTGGGAATGGATTTGAGTTATAGAGAGCTCAAGTTCACCGGTTGTTAGTTATTTAATCTATCTCAAAATTTAAATCATTTTAAATTAAAATTTTTTTATAGACAAATTCATTAATTGATAAATAATGGGCTTTAATTCACCATTTCTCCGAAAAATTATCCCATCTAATTTCCTATGAACAAAGCACAGAAATCGAAGTTCCATCGTGAGTGTAATATAATTTGATCCCCCAAAAAATCTACTCCCATATAATTTAATAGTTTATCTAGGTATCCCCAAAAAAAAGTTTATCTAGATACTTATTAAGGTTTTCTTTCATTAATTAATTAAGAGAGAATATATTATCTTGAATTTGATGAAAAGTTAATTAAAATAATTTTTTAAGCCTTCTCATTAATTGAAATGAATCTTTAAATAATACTTTTAGAACACTTGTTAGCAAAACCCTTAATTTAATCCTTTAATTTATATTTGTATTTTCAAAAACTAAATAGTTAATATATTTTTAAAAAATCTTGTGAAAGGTTATGTAAATTAACAAGAAGAAAATGAAACTTTGTTCGAGCTAGTCAATGTCTCATAAAAGAGTGGAGTTCTCCTAACAGATATTTTTCATATGCAAGTATCAAAGTCGGCACCTTGCTTGTAGAGAACCTAGCTTGTTGGTTTCAGTACAATTTTTATGTCTTTATTATAAGGTTATCTAATAATGAATCAATACGTATATAGTTTATATAATCCATCTCTTTTATGATTGGTTCTTTTTAAAAATATTAAAAAAATTATATGTTTTATTTTGATTGAAGAACTGAATAATAAAAATATTACCTCTTAGCACAATAGAATTTTAGACTCTATGGTACAAATAATTTGTTGTAGTTTTTTTTTTATGAACTATAATTTGTTATGGTTGGTCATATCAATGTTTAAAAAATCAGACAAGTCATTGGATCAGAAAATCTTTTGAGTCACGGTTGATTGATTCAATGGTTGAATTGGTGGTCAAATTGGATGATGTCAGAAATATAAAAATAATAATATTTGAATACATTTTTTAACAATACATATACTTTATATTACAAAAATTATATTTTAATACATGAATTTTAAATATAATGAGTAATTTACATAATTCAATTAATAATAATTAAAGTATTTATATCATTTACACACCATATTAATTAGTTGTTTCATACTCATATAAGATTTAAAATTGTAAGATACATAATATATATAGTCAAATTTTACTCAAAATATTAAACCTAACCTAAAAAAAGTTTTTTTTAAAAAAAAGGTTAATCAAATTCGATCCGATTCCCAATTATTTTTCAAGTGGCCGGTTTTGACCAATCCAACCATAAAACGGATATTTAGCTACAATTGAACCGAACACTCGATCCATTCACGATCGAATCCACGAATTCGGATTTGTTAAAGTGCATGAAGTACACAATATGAATCGTTAAATGAGACTATTATAGTACGAACACGAATTTCAACTTTTATTTAATGGTCTAAATTTATACTTCATATACCTTACACTTTACTGAATACAAATTCACGACCTGGTCGGCTCGGAGTATCAAAAGTCAAAACATTGGTCGTAGTTTACGGAGCCTTTTAGATAAAGTATTTTTAGTTTTAGAATCATATAAAATTGAGTTGAAAAATATACATTTGAAGATGAAACCAAAGAAAAGTTGGTGAGGGTGCGAGAGTGAAAGCACCACCATGGCTATGGCAGCAACAGCAAAGAAGAAAAGTGAGAGCGATAGGTTTTGTTCCTCCCCAGATCTGCTTCATCATCATCCTTCTCTCACAAAGGTTCCTTCATTAATTAATTAATTACCACTTTAATTTAATTTCTCTCTCTCTTATATATATTGAAGTATATATATGAATGAATTATATATGTGATTGTGATTAAATAAATTAATTAATTGTTGGGAATTAATTAAGGACAGTTGAAGATAGGGATTTGCCAGATGAGAGTTTCAGGAGAGAAGAAGGAGAATCTGAAGCATGCCCGTTCTTTGATTCAAGTTGCTGCCAAACAAGGTGCAAACCTTGTGCTTTTACCTGTAAGTCCCCTGCGTTTTGGAACAACAATTTTCAGAACAATTTTTTAAAGTTCAAAACTTCAAATTGGTTCTTTGTGTTTGTACGAAGTTTCATATTGGTCTTTTATGTTTTAAAAAATTTAAATTGGTCCTTTGTGTTTGCAAGAAGTTCCAAATTGGTCCTTCCGTCCACTTCCATCAATTTCTTAAGTTAAGTGCTGACGTGGCATGCTGACATGTCCATCTAAACTGACATGGCATGCCACATCATCACATATGATAGTAGGCGATGACGTGGCATGTCAGCTTAAATGGACACGTAGGAGAGATGATATGTCCACCTCAACACGCAACGTTAGCACTTAACGAAAGAAATAAAAGGACTTGGACGGAAGGACCAATTTTAAACTTCTTGCAAACATAAAGGATTAATTTAAACTTTTTGAAACATAAATGGCCAATATAAAACTTCGTGCAAACATAAGGGATCAATTTGAGGTTTTGACCTTTTTAAACTAAGTTTTGGAAGAAAAAAATAGGGACTAAATTGAAATATTGTGTAGAACTTGGGTACCTTATTATATAAATATTTTAACCAATTTATTAAGTTAAGTGTTGACGTGTTCATCTAATCTCACATGGCATGCCACGTCATTGTCACATCAATGCCACGTCATCACATATGATAATAGACGATGACGTGGCATGACACGTTAGCTTAAATGGACACGTAGGAGAGATGATATGTCCACCTCAGTACGCCACGTCACTTAATGGAAGAAATAAATGGACTTGGACGGAATGACCAATTTGGAACTTATTGCAAACATAAATGACCAATATAAAATTTCGTGCAAATATAAGGGACTAATTTGAGGTTTTGACCTTTTTTAAAAGAGGCAAAATACTATTTAGTTCCTGAAATTTGTAACTATATCAACTATTTAGTTCCCAAATTTGATAAAAATATTATTTACTTCCCGAATTTGTAACTATGTCAACTATTTAGTCCCAAAAACTTGGCAAAAATACTATTTAATCCCCGAATTTGCAACTCTCTCAACTTTAACGAGTAACAGTCAGGAGACTAAATAGTTGACAAAATTACAAATTCGAGGATTAAACAGTATTTTTGCCAAGTTTGGGGACTAAATAGTTGACATAGTTACAAATTCAGGGAGTAAATAGTATTGTTGTCAAATGCGGGGACTAAATAGTTGACATAGTTACAAATTTCGGAGACTAAATAGTGTTTTTGATAAATTTAGGGACTAAATAATAGTTTGACCAACAATTCAAGAACTAAATAGTATTTTGTCTCTTTTTAAAATAAGTTTTGGAAGAAAAAAAATTAGGAACTAAATTGAAATATTGTGTAGAGCTTGGGTACCTTATTATCTAAATATAAACCTTTTAACAAACTAGAGGATGTTGAGAAGTATTAAATTTCAGTATATTCCTCCAATTACTTGGTCCATAATTTATTCAATGTGAGACCTGAATCGATTAAAGTGACTTCATGTGGAGTGCACTTCAGTCTTCAGCCGATAATTCGGATAATTAATAGACTAAGATGCAATTCTAACGTTCCAGATCATGAAATGAAGTCTACTTTACTTCATTTAAATTGCTGTATGAATTTTTGTGTATAGGAAATGTGGGTTTGTCCTTATACAGAAGAGGACATGGCGAAAAACGCCGAAGATTTCGACGACGAGAAGGGCGCGTCGTCGCCGACGTTGGAGATGTTAAGTGAAGTCGCCGGTAGGCTTAGTATTACAATAATTGGTGGATCGCTGCCTGAAAGGTGTAAGGGTGAGCTCTACAATACTTGTCCCATTTTTGGAGCGGATGGAAAATTGATTGCCAAACACAGGAAGGAAAGTTTCATTTTTCAAATAATTTCCATTCACCAAAACTGTTCATTACTTGGAAAAGAGTGAAATTGAAGTATAACATAATGAATGTTTGTGATGGAGTGCAGGTGCATCTGTTTGATGCCAACTTCTTGGGAGAATTCTGCTTCATGGAATCCCACATCTTCGCTGCAGGAGATAAACCAACCATTGTCGACACAGGTTTATATTTTCTTGTTTGCTCGTTTTATGTTTGGATTGGGTATTAAGAGAAGGAGATTATCTGTTTGGAAAGATGAAAATTCAAAGGTGGAATAATGGAGAATTAAATTAATTTTTAGGCAAAAGTACCTTTCCTAACCCCAACGTTTGGGGGTCCTGTCAGTTTCGTTCCTAACGTTTTTTCGCTGTCAATTGTACCCCTAACGTTTTACGTTTCTGCCAATGTCACCCTTTTCACTAACACCGTAAAATATTTAACAGTTTTTGCTGACGTGGCATCCTATGTGGCAAAACATTTTTTTTCTTGTCAATTGTACCCCTAACGTTTTTTTTTCCTGTCAATTGTACCCCTAACGTTTTACATTTATGCCAATGTCACCCTTTTCACTAGCACCATCAAATATTTAATAGTTTTTGCTTACGTGGCATCCTATGTGGCAAAAATATCTGACTTGGTATATTTTTTTTCCACATCAGATTTTCTACTCATCTTTTCCCCATCAAAGTTGTGTCGTTTTGACCTCGGCCTATTCCTTCTAAAATATAACTCAAACGCACGCGCTATTTTGCTCATAAAAACATCGGAGACGTTATCCATTCTCTATTTTAGGGTAACGTCTCCGACAAAGTAGAAAATGGGTAACGTCTCCGATGTTTTTGTCTGCAAAATGGCACGTGCATTTGAGTTATATTTTAAAAAGAATATGGTGAGGCTAAAACGACACGGTTTTAATGGGAAAAAGATGAGTAAAAAATCTGGTGTGGAAAAAATATGTCAAGTCAGATATTTTTGCCACATAGGATGCCACGTAAGCAAAAACTATTAAATATTTGATGGTGCTAGTGAAAAGGGTGACATTGGCAGAAATGTAAAACGTTAGGGGTACAATTGACAGGAAAAAAAAATGTTTTGCCACATAGGATGCCACGTCAGCAAAAACCGTTAAATATTTGACGGTATTCGTGAAAAGGGTGACATTGACAGAAACGTAAAACGTTAGGGGTACAATTGACAGCGAAAAAACGTTAGGGGCGAAACTGATAGGACCCCCAAACGTTGAGGTTAGGAAAGGTACTTTTGCCTAATTTTTAATTCTTTATTATCTCTAAAGGCACATCCTTTTTCGTTTTTGCGTAAAAAATATGCCTTTAGATACTAAAAAACCACGTTCTTTATTAGACGTTATTATGTCTTCTTATTCTTGTTATTAATACGATTTTGTTTTATTTGAAGCCATGAATTAACCATAAGTTTGTGTAATCAAACGAATTTGTTGTGAAGTTCAGAAGTGGGTCGAATTGGGATCGGAATTTGCCATGACATACGTTTTCCTGAGCTTGCTACATTCTACAGAGACAAAGGTCTCCATTTCTCATTTTATGTTTGTTAATTAATTAATTATAATATTAATTTGTGCTTAATTCATTAATGAGTTGAAACTTAGTCATTTGTATTTGTGATTATTGGGAGTCCAGGTGTGTGTTTAATTGCTTATCCAGGGGCTTTTAACATAAGCACTGGTGAGTCATTGTGGGAGCTAGTTCAGAGAGGAAGGTATATTTCTTAAAAATATATATATAAAGGATTTGAATCTTTTCATGTGTATAATGATGGTGACATATGAGAACAAAATATAGATATAAAAATAATTGATTGGTGAGTTTCATTTACATATAATTGAGAGATGGTGAGTGAATGGTATATTTTACTTTGTGTATATCGTTCTTCTTATATGATACTGGCATTTTTTTTTCACATGAGAGAGTCCTGATCCATATTAAAATTGCACTTAAAATTTTTTTTAATACAAGTTTAGTACTATATACTGAATTTTCTTTCCATCTTTTTATTTATTGAATGTTATTTGTCAATATTAATAGGGACCGACCATATAAATATATTAAAGATTATAATTTTATTAATATTAACAAATCACAAGTAACGAATATAATTACGTAATACTCTTGAGTCAAATTAATTTTAACATATTATCAGAATGTCTCTGTGATCAAATCACCAAACTTGTTTGTTCTTACTGTTTATATTTAGTGACCTAACAAACTCTTTATATACAAAATGCAGGGCAGCTGATAACCAGGTACTCAAAAATCTAAGCTTACATTTTATCTTTTATATATATATACACACACACACACATAGTGTTTCTTTTGCAATTAATTATACTGTAAATTATAGTTTTAGTTCCAGAAATATTTCAATTACATCAATTTAGTTCCTAAAATATTCCACTCGTCTCAATTCAGTTTTTGAATTACAAAAATATCAAATTCAGTTCGTAAAAGATATTTTGTGACGTAATCTTGTCCCTAAATCAAAAGCATAAAGTATGAAACGCAGAGACGAAATTGCAAGAGGGACTAAATTTGATATTTCAAGATTTAAGGACTTAATTGAGATAAGTAAAATCTTTTGGGGGCTAAATCCAAAATTTTTATGCTTCACAATAAATTGAAACACTTGAAATCTTTTAGAGACTAAATCAATAATTTATTCTTAATTATAATTAAGGAGTGACATGAAAGTTTTTGATTAGTTGTTTGTAGCGACTTGCTCACCCTCTCGAGATTCAACGAGTTCCTATGCAATATGGGGTCATTCTACACTTGTGGGACCTGTAAGTATGTTGTACATATATAAGGGTAACATTATGGGGGAGGTGGTGAGCTCATTGATCACCTTTCAGTTGTTAAATTTATTTCAACATCTGTGTTATTTTAAATTTTTGAAAGAGAAAAAAAAAGATTTTTGGCACAAATTTCAATATTAAAAAGACAAATCCAACTATTCCTATGCAATATGGGGTCATTCTACACTTGTGGGACCTGTAAGTATGTTGTACATATATAAGGGTAACATTATGGGGGAGGTGGTGAGCTCATTGATCACCTTTCAGTTGTTAAATTTATTTCAACATCTGTGTTATTTTAAATTTTTGAAAGAGAAAAAAAAGATTTTTAGCACAAATTTCAATATTAAAAAGACAAATCCAACTATTGATACTCACCAATTCTCCATAATTGCTTTCTTAATTAAAATTAATGTCATGATTTTAAGGTTTGAATTTTGATTTGCAGTGTGGGGAGATTATTGCAAGCTGTGGGCATGAGGAAAATGTAATGATTGCTGAAATTGATTACTCACAACTTCATATCCTAAGGTTCTCATAAAGTTAATTTGTTGGACTTCATGGATCACTTTGTAAATTATATCAAATTAAAGTAATTTTCAATTAACAAGTTCTCTCATCAACATTAATTAATTATGCAGGAAAGGTCTTCCACTGTTTAAGCAGAGGAGGGAAGATGTATACTCACAACACAACTAAACACACAAGTGTGTGTGTGTGTTCCACTTCTCACTTGATCATATAACCCCTCCCATGGCCTCATTATATAGATGTTATGTGTGGGTCTCAAATCTCAATATAATTTGAATTGTAGGTTGAGTATTTTTTTTTTAACAATCTTATGGTTAAACTTTTATATCCTAAAATGATATCATATGTTGTTGGAAGGATTGACTCTTTGAAGAAGAAACTAAGAAGAAATGAAGAATAAGAAGAAAAGAGAGTAATGCACAATGTCTTCAAGGTGTGGACAACACTTTCCTTTAAGCTTAATTTGCCTCCACCTATTCCTATCTTATATAGGGTGCTAGTTGAGTAGACCGGCAAATTTTCTTTAGGATACAATGAAGACCCTTGAGTAGGGATAGCACTTCCTATACTCAAGCCAAGACAACAATAGTATTTACAAAGTGATAGTTTGTCTTTATCTTTGTGTGCACTCAAAGACAAAGGCAATGAATTTGATATTTTGAATTATGGAATGGTGAGGGGTTTATATAGACCATGAAGTGATGCCTTCGAAGAGATACATTTTAGTATAATATCTCTTCAATTAAGAGTCACAACTATTAATTTAAAGGAAAAAACTTATGTCCATTTCCTTATGTCCATTTCATCCAATTCTCCAATATAATTATGACACGTGGCAAAAAGTGTTTAAATGACCAATCACAGTAGAGAGAGAATATAGAAGACCACATTTTATATGACCAATCATAGAAGAGAGAGTTTGTAAATACAATATATGATTGGTGGAATTGGATGAAATGGACATAAGGAAATTGACCTAAGTTTTTTCCTAATTTAAATGAAGAGTCTTGTCTTTTAAATTTGTAACTCCCTACACACCTTTTTATATAAATAAATAAATAAATAAATTTATAATACAACTCTTCAAATAAATAAACATAAATACATGACTCTTCAACTAACACATATCTTCAATTTAAAAATATTCCAACATCCTACACCCAAATAAAAATATGACCAACTTAATTATGTGCTTATTGATTTTAGTAATTTGATTAGTGTTAATCACAGGTATAATTATTTTAAAATAATTCCAACGTAACCAACATTATATTATCGACAAGAGAATTTTACGTTTGAGTGAGAATTATATATCCGCTTACTACGAGCTCGTTTGGTAGATGAAATGTGATGAGAATGCCAAAATGGAATAAAAGTGGCCCTTATATTAAAATATAAAAAAAGTAAGGACAAAAACATAATTTCATCACATTGTAAAAAATAAAACATGTTTGGTAGAATAAATTTACAAGGAAGTGTTACATTACCTCTAATATTCCATGTAACAAACATGGCATAATTTTTTTTTTTAAATTACAAGAGAGCCGAAGAAAATAATTGAATAAATATAATAAAGGTGTCAAAATGGAGGGGATGGTTACATTAGAGTGAAGCATTACTGAGTGTAGTGTCACAGTGTGTCAGCCATCAAGATGTCGACTTTTGAATGGATGGTAATGATACAAGTGGTACATCAAAGAGATTAACTTCAAGAAAATGCCTTATAAAATTTTGAGTTTTTCAACTCCAAGAGTTAATTTTGTAGTATGATTTTTTCAAGAATTTGTACTCGTATCATTCACCAATCCTGTAATGACTCAACCACTCAACCAAACATAACCTCTACTCCACACTTCTTTTTATTCTTTTTCTACCTCACATATCACAATTTTACATGTACGCAACAAATTGTATTTAACTATTTATATCCCTCCACAACATTGACTAATCTTTCATAACCCAACCCACTTCCGCACTTACTTTTGGCATAATAAATCAAACTTGGTAGTGACAAAAGAGATGTTTAAGCAAATTGGCTATTATACAAAAACATGATCGAAGTTGATGAAGCCCAACTCTGAATCTTTCCCTCTCATCAAACACCAAACCCACAAAATCTCAATTCTCACAAATCACTTCCTCAACATTAGCGAAACCATCGATCATCTCAAGCAAACTCAAGCCGTCTTCCTTAAACATCTCACATCACTCCCTCACTATCACTACTTCGCGGCTCGTCTTCTCCGCCGAATCCTCCAATGTCCTGGCGATAACCTTCGCTATGCCCACCAAGTGTTCGATGAAATACCCAGCTGCGAGAATGGCTTCCTCTGGACATCACTCATTCGAGGTTTTGTACTTCATGACCATTTTCGCCATTCTGTTTCTCTGTACTCTAGAATGCACCAAAATGGGGTTTTGCCATCTGGGTTCACTTTCTCTTCGGTGCTTAACGCTTGCGGAAGAATCCCTGCTGTTTTCGAAGGAAAGCAAGTGCATTCGAGAGTTGTGCAATCTGGGTTATGTGAGAACAAGATAGTGGAAACTGCGATTCTTGATATGTATGCTAAATGTGGGTGTGTATTTGATGCACGCGAAGTGTTTGATGGAATGTGTGACAGAGATGTTGTTGCTTGGACGGCGATGATATGTGGGTATACAAAGGTGGGAATGATGGATGATGCAATGTGGTTATTTGAGAACATGGGGAGACGAAATTCTTTTACTTGGACTACTATGGTTGCTGGGTATGCAAGTAATGGAAATATGAAAGCTGCGAAAGGATTGTATGATATGATGAAGGAGAAAGATATGGTCACATGGGTTGCAATGATAGCTGGTTATGGGAAATGCGGTTATGTGAGGGAAGCAAGAAGGGTTTTTGATGAGATACCAATGCCGGATGCTTCAAGTTTTGCAGCAATGGTGGCTTGTTATGCCCAAAATGGATATGCAAATGAAGCTATTGAGATGTATAATAAGTTGAGAGAAGTAAAGGTGAAAATCACTGATGTGGCTATGGTGGGTGCAATATCAGCTTGTGCACAACTCAGAGATGTTCAAATGTCAAAGACATTAACAGATCATCTCGAGGAGATTTGTTGTGGTAAGTCTTTGCATTATTTCCTTTATTTGTACGATGGGTTAAATTTGTCATAAAAAATCCTTATTAAGTTGCTCTATAATCTTTTAGTCCCAAGAGATTCACTCAATTTTTAATTTGATCTATATAGTTTTAAAGTCTCTATAATGTCGACAGATTTTAGTTTGGTCCTAACAAATGTCCATCATTGTGCTTTTTAAATTCTTCTCATGTTTTTGGATATTACATCATCTTAATATGGCATGATTTATGTCAACAAAAAGGACAAAAGTAAATGATAAAATGAAAGTGCCTATTTAACTCATAGTTGGTGAAGTTAACAAAATTTGGGACTAATTTTAAAAAGAGTACACTCCCTCTCCTGAGAGATCGATAAATTACACTCTCTTCCCTTGAGAGATAAGAAAACCTACGATTTCGCTCATTTGACCAAAATATCTTTATGTTTATTATTTACATAATTAAAAATGTATTTGATTAATATAAAAAAAATGATTTTTTTAAAAATAAAATAATTATTTTTTAACTCAAAATAAATAATAGTGAAATAATAATTTGAAAACTAAATAATTTTTTTTAATAAATTATAGTTATTAAGGGTATTTTAGTCAGATAATGGTGAAATTGTAGGTTTTTCAATCTTTTAGGAGAGGAAAGTGTATGTTTTCAAAATAGAGGGGAGGGGAGTGTAATTTACTCTTCTAAAGATTGTAAAACTATATGGGCCCAATTATAAACTTTTAAATTACAGGGACCAAATTAAAAATCTATGACACTGAAAGGCAACAAAGTAATTTTACCTTAAAAAAAACTTGGACACTAATCCTTCTATCCTCTGTTTTTAATTTCAGATAGGACTCTTATTGTATCAAATGCATTGATCCACATGCACTCAAAATGTGGAAATATACACTTGGCCTTAAGGGAATTCAATGTAGTGAGCAAAAGAGATGTGATTACATACAGTACATTGATCATAGCCCTTGCTGAGCATGGGAAATCACAAGAGGCTGTAGGACTTTTCTTAAAGATGCAAAAGGAGGGAGTGAAGCCAAATCAAATTACTTTTGTTGGAGTCCTCAATGCATGTAGTTCTGCTGGTCTTATTGAAGAAGGGTGTCTGTATTTCAAGCTCATGACTGAGGAATTTGGCATTAAGCCTTTACCTCAGCACTATTCTTGTATGGTTGATATGCTTGGGAGAGCTGGGCAACTAGAAAGGGCATATGCTCTCATAAAGGAGAATGCAAGTAATGTTGATGCAGTGGCTTGGAGTTCTCTGTTAGGAGCTTGTAGGGTTCATGGCAATGTGGAATTGGGTGAGATTGTAGCCAGATGCCTCTTTGAGATAGACCCAAAAGATTCTGGAAATTATGTGCTTTTAGCAAATACTTATGCATCCAAGAATAAATGGGAGGATGCGGAAAAGGTTAAAAAGATGATGAGTGAAAAGGGAATGAGAAAATCTCCAGGTTGTAGTTGGATATAGAGAAGCTGGGTGCTCTTGTTGGAACGATGAATGTCCCTAGTGCAATATTTGCCTCAACTTAAATTGTTGACTTCTATGTGTGACTTCAGAAATTGGTTCTTAAAAAAATCTGACTATGGATTTCAGGAGGGACAAGAATGAGGAGGGCTGGGCTCATGAAATTCTGATGGAGCCTCCAAAGGAAAGTCTCGAGGTTTACTTTGCGTTCAGATCCTCTAAAGTACGAGAGGGGTGGAGTTCTTTCCGGTAGGAAAGAGAAATGGGGAAAAACTTGGCGCTAATCTATTTAAGATGAATCTCTATCAGTGTAGGTCTTACTTTCTTTATTCATTTCTCTTCTACTGTAGAGAACTGCACATCTTTATTACTTAAGGGGATCCAAAATTGTTTACCTTGGATGATGATGGAAATTGGATTAAAGGTTTCTTGGGAAGATGCATCAAAGCAGAGATGTAGTGAGCCCTTGAATGTCTTCCAATGGTTAATCAGATTTGGATTTAGAAAAGTAGAGTTTGTTTCTGATTCAGCTATTCTTGTTCAAGGATTGCTACCCAGAAGGATTAATAATGGTGTTGACTTAACATTGGAACTGTGTACTACAATGTCCCTCCTACTTGCTGATGTAGTTATTTTGGGGTTTCCTGTAATTCTTTTCCTACGTTATTCGGACATTGATCTGCTGAAGTAATAAAATGCATTATTTAGATCATCGGATGAGAATTGAGATTTTTGTTCATTCTGTAATACTTTTATCCGGTGATCTAGATAATGCACTTCATAGTTAACAAATTCACTATTGTCCGTTATCTTTTTGGGTTTCTTTCAACCTCATTCAACCCAAAAAATTATAAAAAAAAAAAACCTAAATGTTGGGAGTTTCAACAATATTTGTGTTCTTACACTTCACTTCCAAGAGAAGAAAATAATAGTGAAGGAACTACAAGAGCACATGAGCTGAAATGAAGTGACATACCAAGTTTAGCTGCATAATTTAAGGGTGTCCCTTTCAGTTTAATTCAATGGAATTTTTAACATAAATAAAACTGAACCGGACCGGTTGGGTTATCAAAATAATACACCTATTTATTTTTTTTTTCAAATGACTTGAACAAATTAAATCAAACCTTTTTTTGCAATCAGTTTGGTTCATTCTCAGAAGAAGGAAAAAACCACGAACCAACTCAAATTTTACTGAAGAAAATCAAACTAAAATTCTTTTTGGCCAGAACAGTCGAACTAAATTTACTTCGATCGATTTTGTACCTTTTTATGTTTTATGAATATCCTCTGCCTCAAAAACAGAACAAACTCAGTTGTCAAATAAATAAGACTATAGTTTCTCTCCTATTCTTTATTTTCTTTTCTAGTCAGATGCAGACTTCATAAATTGTAATTCATAACAGTAACCAGAGAACCAAAATAAAAAGAGAAAACAACAATTACTACACATATGTGGCCAAAACCTATGTGCTCCAACAAGTAAGCACACATGAGGATATATAAATTAAAAACCCCTTCAGACAATAGGAGCTTAAATACCATATATGACCTAGGAAGCCTCATTTTGCTTATCAGCCTATAGTCATTTCTCCCACCCACCTTCAATCATTGGTTTACAAAGGAAGTAATCATAATTATGTCTTCAGTGGAGCCTTCTTCTCTCTGTCAGATATCCTAGCAGGAGCTGTAGAATGTGACTTGAATCGACCCCTTCCTCCCTCTTCTTTTTCCTGCATCATATTGCATTTAATCTCTCATCATCAGGAATATACTTGTGTTCATCTTGCAACAATCACGGGAATTCAAAAGGAATTTAATTTTCTTTTCCTTTTTAGATCATTATGATGGTTACATTTATATTGTTTTCACTCTTACTCTCATTTTCAGTCTCAATTTTTTCTTTATAACTAAACTAAGGTGCGATTTTAAATATTTTCTCTCAAGTTCTTTAATAAAATTTCCTTCACATGTTGTATTTTTATTAGGGAGCACGATAGCATACACCTAAGGAACATTATTGAAGTTTTTTTTTTTTAGAGTAAATTATCATTTTGGTCCCTGAAAGATGTAATTTATTTCTATTTTCTGTTAGTTATGTTAATAGAGATTTTCAAAAACTAAATTGGAACAAATTGCGTCTTTCAAAGACTAAATTTGACAATTTTGTTTTTGAAGGACTATATTTGACATTTTCATCTTTTAGAAATTAAATTGTATCTTTCAGGAACTATAATGATAATTTACTACAACAACAATTAAAGCCTTTTCTATAATGATAATTTACTATTATTTCTTTTTTCAACCATTGAATTTAATTATAATTGTTGCCTGTTGGAATGAAAAATTATGAGATGCAAAAATGCTTGTCAGTCAGACTACAGAAAACAAGTTCAAGCAGAGTTTTCCTAACCTTTTTCTTAACAATCTGAACCACATCCTCATCTTGAAGAACATGGCCTAGGCCACAATGTTGAGGGTAGTGTCTTGCACTAGTACCCCAGACTAGAACATACTTTACGTCCTTCACCAAGCTTCTATGTATGTGGTTGCAGAAGTCTTCCACAGTGCAGCCACCTCTATCCTGAAATAATTTGCCAAAGAGTAAAATCACCAAGAGGGATTAAAAGAAAGCAAAAAATAGAGCCAAAGATTCACAGCAGAGAATAACAGAATAAGGGACACTAATTCATAATAAGCATAAAATTATGCAACATACAACAGAAAGGACCACAGGATCAGTGAAGTCAGGTTGCTGGCCTTGTGGTTTTGTGTAAACTCTAACCAGACCCATTTCCTCCCACATCCTCGAAAGCAGCCTGTCAAAGTTCAGCTGCTCAAGAAAACATGAAAAGAGTCATAAGAAAGTAGGTAAAAAAATTAATGCTTTTTGGAACAGAATTTGTAATTAAATAAGCATTAAGCACTAAAAGTAATGTGTTCTGTATTCTCCTGCAGCAAAATAGCAATTTACAACAAGTTTCATCACCAATTACTCAATATAATGGTACTCTGAAACTATGATACCCACCTTCAAATTGCAGCTAATGACAACAGAATTAGGCTGGCGGGCTAATCTGTCCACATCATCAATTCCAATAACATCTATCTTGTTGTAGACATATACACACTTCATGTATTTACGGTTTCCTTCAATTACATCTATGAGGTCATCCACTGTGGCATCCTCTCGAAAAAGGATCTGAAATAAACAAGATCATCTTTTAACATGGACAGGTAGAAAGGAAGCATAACTAGAGTTTGTAGTAATGGAAAATATAGATATTATCAAGATGAAGTGGTGCTGTCATTCTGCTAGATAGACCAGCAATACCATGAGTCCATGACTAGATAGCTAGTTAACTCTTTTATCCTGTCCAATCAGACACAAGTCGGCACTTCCTAATCAGTTTTCTTTTATCACCATGTAATTATCAGAGAAGCCTCAATGCAAGTACGGCATGAGAGAAGAATAAATGCAGTAGATAGGAAATTGACATGTAATGAGTTCATCAATTATTCTGTCCATTTGCTTAAGTCATTTTCCAGACATTATGAAAGACTGAAGGTAGAAAATCTTCTCAATTTCCCCAGTACAATTTATTCCCATTTTCAACCAGAGAAAGAAAAAAGAGAGGAAATGTTGAATTGCACAATGAAACATGTTCAAGGATTTTGAGCAGAGATGGCAAAGACAATGTAGAATTCAGCATTTCAACATTACCAACCAACCAAGCCATGATAGTAGTTTGCTAGAATTTTGTTTTACATTAAATGAACCAGAACTCCATACTTTGAAGATCCCATTATTACATGTCCTTGAAATTGAAATGCACATTGGCATTAATTTACAGTTTACTATATACCTACCTCTGCATTGTGAATTTTGTATTCATGCAGAATCTGATAACATAGCTTCTCATCCACATGAGTCAAAGGTAGGGTGCTGTTGAATGAAATGCCCCCAGTCTTCTTCTTCTTAAAATATATCTGGCAAAATAAACCCCAGAGTAATGACTAATGAGAAGTGTATAAGAAAATAGATAAAAGTCCAAACCGAGAAATATAAATGATATCCAAACTTTGAGTAACGTATGTCTAAATATCCTTGTGGGCACCAACTTACCTGAGGTGGTCTCTTGTTTAGCCTTAAGCCCACAGCTTCCAGCTCCTTCGTCAATATTTGTCTATGACCCTCACTCTGATAGATTTCAGAAAATAAAAAAATGTTAAGATTAGAAAATGTTTGCAATTCACAATGAACTAAATACAATTTATGTATTTAAACAGGGTGTGGCGCAAATCCTCAAGAAAACAAAATTCAGAATAAGGAGCACATATAGTCGCATATAATGTTGTGGTATGATAACATTTTTACTGAGAGGGGGAGGCCAAAAACTATAAAAGATCAATTGATCAAGAGACAGAAAAGGAAAGGGAGAATAGGTAGAGATGATGCATTAGCAATTTGGCACATAAATTTAACAAGTGAAGGAAATTTTGAGAAACATTATTTAATCATCTAATAATCATATGCTGGCAAATGAAGTAGTTAAGCAAGCAAACTTATATGTAGAAATAAAATTAAAGGGATAATGAATAACCATTGCATTATATAAAAGCAACTAATGTAGTTCCCAGGCCAGTTTGAAGGATGCACTTGATGCCAATGTTTAAATCTTAAGAAGGCAAATATCATGTCAGACAACTTATAAAGTTGTTATCCTCAGTCAGAATGCAATACTTGGAAAATTCACAGTTCACTGCAATAGCCAACATATCTTTTCATCAAATAGCAATGCTAACATAAGGAATGAAACATAATATTAGAAAGTAGCACTTACTTTAGAGGCATCAAGAACCATCAATACTATGTCTGAGGACTTGGCAACGGCAATAACCTGAGATTAGAGTGAACATAATTATTGCAATATATGATACCTAAACCATGGTATCCATATCAACCAGTGAAAAGAGTTAATATCATATTCTGGTCAGTAGACACCTCACACCTCTATTTAATTAGTAGTTTTATGGGAAAATATGGTACCCTAAAACCTACTAATCGAAACATATGCACAACAGAAGTAATTATAACTTTACCTGCCTTCCACGTCCTTTTCCTTCAGAAGCACCTTCAATAATTCCAGGAAGATCAAGTAGTTGAATTTTAGTATCATTGTAGTGTATAATCCCAGGAATGCAGGTCAGTGTTGTAAATTCGTAGGATGCAGATTCTGAATGTGTGCCCGTCAACATTGTCAAAAGAGTTGACTTCCCCACACTGTTAAAGGAAAAGGGCAAATGATTGCAAAACACATACACACATCGCGCATATAAGCAAGGTAAAAACAATACAATGAAATATTGTATATTAATACTTTAATGAATTTCTGGGGATGTAGTAGCAGTAAAAATTCATCAATTACAAACTAATGGGAGAAAGAAAAAATCGATCAGAAGACAGACCTTGGAAATCCTATGAGCGCAACTCGTCCATGACCAAATTTTGTAACTTCAAATCCCTCTCCTCCACCACTAGAACCCTATTCCATAGTTTGAAAACATCATATCAAACATCACAAAAATGTACACAGATCTATAGTAGGCTGTAGCAGACAAATAACTGAGGAACCTGGGCATGCTAAGAAAAAAGGGTGATACTGTAAGAGATTCACGGTCACCTAAATTCTAGAACTTTATATCGATAATAGACAAATCAATTAGATTTTCACCACTTCTGACAAAAAAAAAAAGGATTTTCACCACACCAAATATCAAGTGAAAGCATTTGTTATTTTCTCCAAAGTAAATATATATAAAATTGAGTATTGAAACACCATAACAGGAGCCTGTATTTCGGTAGTGCAACAAAAGCAATATATTTAGATGCAGAATATCAGTTAGGCAAAAGCAAAACATTGTAAATGTAAAAATAGTATATCATATTGTTTCAGTCTTTCAGATATAATACATGACCAGTATCTGTGCATCGCAGGATACTAACATTAGAATATAAAAGAAAGGATATTCAAAAAGGTTGTTGTCTCTAAATCTAATAATACATGTCAGGCACTCATGTAGGACAGATGACACTTCAAAATGATTGGCTCTTTAGAATTTTCCCTGTCAGTGCCTATGTTAATATTTGTGTCGACACTTATTATATTGCAATACTTATTATATTCCAAAAGTAAATGAAATCATTCTAGCTTATAGTTATACATTTGGTAACTCATTGTTGCAAAAATACTATAAGAATCATTGATCAAATTTACAGTAGAAATTATACAAGAATTGACCAATTTAAATTGAAGAGTGCCAGTGAATTTCTATTGGAAGAAGATAACGTTGTCCAGGGTAACCAAAAGCTCGCATGAAGCATATGAAGAGCACAAACAGGTTTCAAACTTATCAAAACTAAATACAAAACAAAGATATAACCATGTAAAAGCTTGACAAATTTGCATACCTTCGGAGGCTCCAACAATTGTGTCCTTAGTTTGGCTATCTTTGCCTTGAGCTGCCCAAGATGATATTCTGGAAGTACAACCAAGACAGAGAAGATAAACTTTTTCCCAGCATATTAATTTCACAATCAAATATTCAAGGAAAAAAAAAAGTGCACCCACTGAGTACCTGTGGCTTTATTTTTCTGGGTCCGAGCCATCTCGGCCTCAATTTCTTTGATCTTCTCTATGATACCCATTATCCCTAGTTATTAGCTGCTACCATCAAAGGGAAAGAAGAATGAGAAAATCGTTCGCTCTCGCGAGCAATCAACACAGCTGTATCGGAAACTATTCAGCTACATAAGAATTACTTGGAAATGGAAAAGCTAGCAGTTGCAGAGCGAGATTTAGCTCTGAACTCTAAAGCAATCTAAACTCCTTTAAAAGCTAACCAATCTACCAATTAAGTTATTTTGTATCCAGAGATAGCAATTGCCGTATTGGAATTTGGAAGCGCAGGTCAAGAAAAATCATCGTAGAGAAAATAATAGAAAGAGAAATTTGCGGTTTGAGGGATAGCTCACCGGAACGAAGTCCAAAGCAATGCCAACACAGGAAAAGCAGTCTCCGACGATAGAGGCGGAGAAAGAGTGAGAGAGAGGTGAATTAGTGGAAGAGTAGGGTCTCACAAAAGTGAAGCTTTGGGGGCTAATTGGTGTGTTATGAAAATGGTGTAGATTGTAGAACCAAAGCAAAAGAAGAAAAAAAAGTAGTGGAAAATTTGAGAGAGAATTATTTTGTCTCTTAAAAATATATGAGGATGGATCCGGTGACTCTTCTATGCATTAATATATTAGGCTAATTTTTTTTAATTTTTTTTATTTAAACTTGAAAAATTATAAACTTTTTCTAAAGAATAAGAGTTATAGACACAAAAAATTAAAAAAATTTCACACAAATAAGAACCTACCGTAAATGGTTTAGGGATCACCTTTATTAAGGACTAAAAAGTTAGTCCTTAATCCACTCATAGTAAATCTTGATTTATATGAAGTTTTTAATTTTTTTTGTATCTATATCTTTCATACTTTAGATATCTTTTAAAAACATTTATAATTTCTCAAATTTAAATAAAAAAAATGAAGAAAACTATGAAAAAAATTCAGACTAGCATACTAATGCATAGAAGAGCCAAACACTGAATCCATATGTGATTTTAATATAATTTTTAGAATATAAAAAATATCTAATATAATTTTTAACAATTTTTTTTTATTTCAATGTAGTTTTTTTATTTTTATTTTTTGTGAATCTATATGTGATTTCTTCGAAGGTTTAAAAAAAATTAAATTAGAACAAATTTTTTTTATTAAAGATTAAATTAGATATTTTTATCTTTCAAAGATTAAATTAAAATATTTATTATCTTTATACAATTCGTTGATATTTCTCTCATATTTTAATTAAGTAGGTAAATAAAATAGAAGTGAAGTGTAAGTAAAAGTTTGAGAAAATTGAAATATAGATAATTAATGTCTTACAATTAGAAAAAGTATAATTATTCAACAGAAAAACTCAAGAAAAAATAATAGTCTGTCTTGATTTTCATTTGAACATTATTCTTTTCATTTATTTACTATTTTTCTAATTTCAATTTTATAATTTTTTCTCCTAAAAAAAAAATTTAGTTTCAATTGTTTCTTGATAAAATTTTACCATCACATGATATTTTTATTAATGAAATATATCAGACAAAAAACTCTATATTCCAATCATTAAAAATGCCATTATTAAGTTAATACTCTAATGTTGTTATCACTTAATAAATATTTTTATAAAAAATATATATATTTTAGAATATTTTTATAAAATATTTAATTTTTAAAAGATTGTACAAATAATACAAAAGAAGTTTGAATAAGGTATTTGCTGTTTCCCAAATGCTAAGTAAACACTTTAAAGAACTTATTATTCTGCAATCAATTACCATGAGGAATCAATTGGAACTCCCAAGTTGTTGGGATATTGATCGGCAAAAATTACTATGGTTTTTTTTAAGGTGGTAAAAGAAAATAGTGGATAAAATATTGTAGACATCCATAGTGTTACTCAAGTGGTTTTGGAGGGCCCCACAAGATTAAAGACACTTTTGCCTATAAAAAGGATGTTTCTCGTACCATTTGAGACACCCCATCCTCCAAAGGAGCATTTGGTAGAGAGAGAAGAGTATTTTCTTAGAGTGAGTATTGTTTTCTCCTTGTATCTAGAAAGAGGTTGTAAGTTTCTTCCTCCTTGTGAAAATATTCTCTTGTTCTCGAGTGCTGAGGTATTGTTTAAATACTTGTTTTTAGAGTGTGGATGTACTTGGGGTGTGGGTTGAGAGAATATCGTGTGATGTAAAAATTTTCATACAGTATTTTCTCTGGTTGTCTTTTGGCAACAGTCGTGGTTTTTTCCTCTGCTTTGGAGTTTTTCCACGTTAATTCTGAAATTGGATCCAGTGCAATTCGCTTCCGTGCAATTCCGGTGCAATTCCTTTAAAATGTATATTTTTACTTCATTTTTCAAATACTAATTCGGGCTTACTATAATAATAGCCTACTATGAATGGATTAGGGACGAAATTATTATTAATTTTGACAAATATCATCACTAAATAGCTTTGAGAGACTGTTTTCAATATTAATAACAATTTGGTCCCTAATCCGTTTAAGGTGATGATAGTTGCCAATATTGATAATAATTTGGTCTCTAATCTATTCATGGTGGGTTATTGTTAGAGTGAGTCTGTATTAATGCTTAAAAAATGAAGTAAAAATATACATTTTGAAGGAATTGCACCGAAATTGCACGGAAGCGAATTGCACCGGATCCGATTTTGTTAATTCTTGTGTGGTGATTGTGTTTCTACTTCATCTTATTTCTTTGATTATTCTCGAGGGAAGGGAAAAATTGTATATTTATTTATTCTATTTTTTTCCCAACACAAGTAAGAGGTCTTCTACAGTTATCGACATTCCATGAGGAGAGAATACATTTATTCAAAGACAAAAAATGTACAAACAACAAAACAGATACAATGAAGAACTAGAAATCATACCTCTGCATTTCAATTTTCAACATCATATCTACAAGACCAGATCCTCTGAATTACGTTTTTGGTAAAGTGCGTGAAGTAGGCTATTTTTACATGTTAACCAATGTATGCAGGTTAATGTATAAAACAAGCGCACTTCATCACTTTACAAAATCCACACTTTGTTCTCCATATCTACCTCCTAAGGCCTAGTGTCTACAAGAGAAGCCATCTAACCAAGCATCTTAAACAGTGCACAAAGTTGAGCTTCTTATCCTCATAGCCTGACAAGTAAACTGGTATTATTTACAATGGCTACAAGTACCCTGATCTATCTTCATGCATGCTCCCAGCACCCGGTGTTTGCTTGCTTGAGCTGACATTGGGAGGAACCTGAGAATTCATCTCTGCAAGCTCCCTTACTCGTACTAAAATCGGCTCAGGGATGGGAACTGTACCCTGCTTCCGAAAATTCACCTATAATACAAATAGAAACTTTGGTCAAAATAATCACTACATTTGCACTTACAGAAAGCAACTTGAGGGAAATTTTTTTTGGGAAATTCAGTACAGAAACTGGATGAATTTGAAACCCACAAGTACAAGCAAACCAGAGCATTCTACCTTCGATACAACACCGGAATGATGATAATGTAATAGACTAAACCAGAGTTTTGGAATAAATAAATGCACGTACTGGAAATAAGGGACAATATTGGCACTTCTACTCTTTAGAGCAGCATGCAAAGGTAGAGGACAAGGGATTTCAGAAACCTATGAAGCATAGACATGCAATAGTATGCTGATAGGTTAAACTTCAAAAGAATATAAATATAACATTTAGACTTTCGATTATTTATATATATATATCTATAAAAAAAGGGTTTTACTAACCAATGCCCTTAGGACATTGGTTAAAATTCCTTTCAATCAATGAGAGAGTTTATAAAATTATTCTTGTTGACTTTTCACCAAGTTCAAGACAACAAATTCTCAACCAATCTGAGAAAACCTTAAAAAGTACTTTAGAGCACTTGTTAGATAAACCCATAAAACAATACACATTAAATTAGGCTTTCTCTTACATCCTCAGTATGTATCTTACAAACAAAAAGATCCACCGTGATGGGATTTCCAGTTTTTCATTCTACTTCTATTTTGGTAATTTTTCCCTATTGCTGAGGTCATCCCTGTCAAAGCCATGTCTAGTGCAAGTTCGAGCTAAAAAAAAATATTTGTTTATCCAAACAAGTTAGCATGTAAGACATGCGTCCAGCAGTGTGTTGTAGTCTTGTAGCAATGTCAGTGTTAGATATGCCTGAAAATAGGTGTATTAGTACTTCATAATTGATAGGTATAAACCAACTTAGCCCACTCTATGAGAAACAAAGTAAAAATTAGTCATAAAATCTTACCCTCTCATCTGCAGGCATAGGTGCAAAGCTAGCTTTAAGCAAATTCCTCCATTTATCCTGCACAGCAAAAACTGCAATCAGCATACTGCAGGCAGAAAATTCAAAATCTAGTTTTTTATAAGCTCTCCCAGCTTTAAGCATGACTAGACATCCACATGATATGGCAGAATTAGCAGACCTGAAAATCTGTACCTTAAGATCAACAGATGTACGATGTGAGTAGGATGCAAAGGCAAGTCGTTTGATCTCAGACCACTTCCCTGCTCCACAACGAGATACACCTTCAACCAATTTCATTACTTCAACAAGAGTCCATGCTCGATGATGTTTCCTCCTCATTCCACCTTTAGCAACAGGAATAGTAACTAAATTGTCATCCAAAGTATAGCTAGATGAATCTGGCTTTTTTGGTCTCAATTCCTGCTGTAGCTCAACTGTACCCATTACTGGGCCCAGCTTATTTTTCACAGGTTCAGCAGCAGACTGTACCCAACACATCCACCAGCCAAAAAAAAAACAGAAAGGATTATATAATAGCATAAATTATGAAAAATGTAAAAACTTCTCATATCAAAAGTTATGGCCTTAAAATCTTGCATGAATTGCCAATTACCTAGTTTATAAAGTTAGTACTCTCATTATTTGTCATGTCCCTTCATTTTCCCTATACCCAACCCCCCCCCCCCCCCCCCCCACCCACCCCACTAAATGCAAAGTTAGGGTAAAAATAGAAGAAAACGTCTTTTGTTCTAAAACAAGGTATCTCCAAAAAATTGCTGAGAAGCTAAATAGGAAACTAATATTAAGCTAAATGTACTCATTTTCTTCTGTATTTCTAAATGGCAATAGCAACTTCATTTGTTCCCTTCTTAAGTTTAACAAGATAATAAAGGAAATAGACAGAACATATATATCGAATAGAAGCCAGAAAAAAAATAGAGTTGAATAATTCTATACATTCAGTATTTTATTCAGAGACTCAATTCCCAGGTCCAGTGGCAAGTTATAGTTATCTGATATCCAGCACCTCACTTACTACTATTAGCAGAGGCACAGTTGGTCTTACTGGCTGCTGAAACTTTGCAGGTGTAGAGGTAGATTTCAATGCTTCATCTTGGCTCCCTCTAGCAGCCTGAGAAGCATGCTCTCCAAGGGCCTTATAACCCAATTTTTCCACCTCCCTCATGCCGCTAGTATGAAAGTTCTGAAAAACAATTTTTTGCAAGAAATTAAGAAACTTTTCCAGATCTACCATGTACAAGGGCAGAATTATTATGAGGCAAAAAGGATTAAAATTACAATAATGATGTACCAATGATTCTAAACTAAACTAAACTACTATTGCCAAAGAAGTTGCCTCAATTAACAAAAGGGAACTGATAGTAGCTTAGCAATCACCCCATTCAAATTCCCCTAGTATCAAAAGCTCGTGTTAGGTCTTAAAAGGATGTAAATCCAATCTTTGGAGGATTAAATTTTGTTCTTGGATGAGTCTAATTTGAAGGTTGATAGATACAGTTGCTACTTAAATGATGCAAATATTCTTTAAAGGACAGAACTGATGCAAAGCATCTTTTCCAAGGACCAAAGTAGTGATTAACTCTCTACAGTTTAAACTAAGCATTGGAGAAAACCATTTCAAGAAACTAATTCACAAAAACAAAATATTCTAACTTGCTAATTGACTTATAAAAATGCCTCTTATAACAACAGGTTTATCTAGCACCAACTACCAGGCAGCAAAAGGGACAACGAGTAGTGAAAAAGGTTTTAATGGCAATAAAGATAATACAAGTTAACACCAAAAAGTACAAAAGTATAAGCCCAAAACTTTGCTTTCATGTTGTAATGTATGAAATATTATCACTTACTATGAGAGACATTATGTTTTTTCTTGGTCGACTTCTCCGAACCCTAGAAACACAAGGAATGTGAATCTCAGAACTTCCAAGAGAATCCAACCTAGTAATTACTGTTCTCCCCTCTGAAAAAACATTCCTAGCAGCCTTGTTGCAGGACTTTGGAGAAATATGTCCAAGTCCCAAGCTTTTATTTGAATTTAACAACCTTGGATGGTGGTCTCTTGATTCATATTCAGAAAACTCTTCAATATATCTCTTTGTGGGTTTCCTCATTCTTTTGGGAGCTCTTTGTTCTGTCTGAAGGTCCTCATGTCCCAATTCATGATCTGTATCATGATTTTTCGGTACATATCCAGAAACCACTAGATTATCTTCAATTCCACTACCCTCAGTATTTGATAAATCCTTGCAGTTGCTATACTCTCCTCCAGCTGTAATATCCCTAGAAAGCACAGTATCCACATTCCCACAATTATTTTCCTCGCTTTTTTTAACTAATTTGTTATCTTCAACTATGAAGGAAGTTGTTGAGACATCACATGAGTTAGTTAAACTCATGGAAATCCTCCGCTTCAGCCACTGCTTGTCTTTTACAGTAGTTTCACGACCGAAAGTCACTTTAAACAATTCGTGAAGTTCTCTGATTGATAGCTTGTCCAAGCATATTTCTCCTTTTAACAATGAAAAATCAGGCTTCAAGTTAGAACAGACCGCCAAAGCAGATGATCCACTATCTATTAGTCCTCCTGAAGTTCTGGAAGAAGCGATTTCTGTGGAGGGAATTTCAGCTTGAATCTTCCCATCAATGACAGGCAATTTATCAGCAAAAGATTGGCTGTCAACATTGACATAAGAATGGCCAGGTGATCCACAAACCAAATCATGCTTCTCTTCCTGTGTACTATGAAAGATTCAGAGGTCGATGTAAATACTAGAAATACAGATATCATGGATACCAAGGTGTGAAATCAAGCAAGCAAACTACTACAAAAAATAAATAAAAGAAAATTCCATAATCCAAACAAGGGAAATGAATTTATCATTTAACCATTCCTTCCCCTCTCTCCCCTTTCTTTTTATTTGGATTCTCTCCCTTTCATTCCCTTCCCAACTTCCAAACATACCCTAAACCTAAAGAAAATGAAAATGCAGGCATAAAAAGAAGCATTCTGTTATTTGCATATATATGTATATATATAAATTCAATGGTTTACTAAATATGCTCTAACAGTAGTATCACAATAGAGATACAAGAATAAAGGTAGCTAGACCAAGTCATAAATCATAAAAATTTGGTTTTAAAAAGAAATTGCAACCAGTAACAGGTAAAAACATAATCCGTGCATCAATTGAAGATTCAATCATGGTTTACAATTAAAAGAAATCCAAAAGGAACCACATAACATAAAAAGGAACATGCAATTGAGAGAGAGGTTTTAAAAAATAAAACAAAGCCCAATACCTGAAGCTGCGCATTCAATTTCCACAGATCTGCCTCTTCATTATTTGATTTTGATAGATCTAGAGTAACAGCAAACAATTAGTTATGGAAATACGTTGAATGGAAACAAAATATAAGAAAAGATATTGTATACATAATAAATTACTACATCAACATGGCATTTACCAGAACTAAGTTCAGAAAAGTTAAAAGCACATAAATAATGAGCATAAGTCCATCAAAACATTTAAATTTTAATAAGATAACAAATATTACATTTCTTAAAGTCACAAAAAAATATAAATAAAAATTAGGAAAGAGCACAAAGTATGCATTGAGTGAAAAAAATAACATAAACTAAATACCTTGAAAACATAGCTCCTACAGCTTTACTCATAAAGAAAATAAAATGAAATAAAACACGGAATGGGGAAGCTGCTCATAATATAAATAACGATAACTAAAATCACCAATACAAAAATATTAATCTTCAAGAAATAACAATTATTTAAAGACACATAATAAGTACTCTCCAGTTTGGTGAAGGTAAAATTCAAGAAACACAGTACTAATAAATCCCATTATTATAGGACTGAGTACTGAGAGAATTAGGAAATACCTTCTGAGCACTCCAATTGAGGCTTCCCCAAGGATGATCTTTCAACCAATAAGCACTCTACATTCTGCCCACTGTCTGCAACAACATGCATTTCACTCTCGTCATACTCAAGAAAATCCTCCACCTCTATTACTTCATCATCTGTTGCAGGCACTAACCTCCCATCACCTTCAACCTAAGGATTATAATCATATTTATCAGACATCACAGCACAATATGATTAAAGCTCATAGTTACACATGTGTCTATGTGTGCATTTGTGTGTGTGTGTGCGTGCACGTCAATCCAAAATGTGGCTAGGAGACTAACTCAGGTGGTTGGGGATTTTGGTAAAGGGTCAGGGTTGCAACTCGCAAGTTTGACTCTCATTTTGTACCCAAAAAAAAAGGAGTGGTTGATTTGATCCAGAATACATATTTGGGTTATTTTACAAGATAAGGGATGTTCAAGATTCCTTAAACTCAAACAAATCAAGGAACTGATCTAATCTAAGTAATCAAGGATTATACTTAAGGCCTTGTTCTGATAACAGGTAGAATTACAAGGCTGATTGTTACTGTTACTTACCCATTTGGATATATTTAAAAAAATTTACTAGACATGATTGATTCTCAAGTGCAATAAATAATTGAAAACCACAAAAAGAATTTGGTTTGGAAGCCTTCCTCTTTTCGCTCTCCTCTCGTTTTCTCTTCCCTTCCTCTCTTTACTGTAATTTTTCCCTCTCTTCCTCTTCTCTCTCCATATTACTTTTGTCTCTTCCCAATTATCTTGCCCAGCAGCATCAACTAGCATCTGGGTCATAAATTAACTTTTCAACTAAGATCAAAAGTCCCAAGCACCCACCACTAATAAAACATTAGGTATAATCCATAAGGCATTACAGCTAAAGATATACATAAGAAAACATACATGTAACCAAAAATTAGGCGTAGAAGTTAACAGATATTATTAATCACACTTTGAACTTTCCTTTCGCCATCAAGCACTTCAAAAATATATTTCTGTCACATATAGCCGCATATCCAGTTTATATCCAAAATACTACAAAATGGTGTCAAATATTTTTTTCGAGAGGAAAAGAATGGACAAGTAAAACCTATATTAATTATTCTATGATCTTGGGACAATCTGTAAGAAAGACACTTTTAGTGGATATCATAAGCCATCTTTTCATTTATTATGATTCTTTAAAATGGAATATTTATGTGAGTATCAGTCTAGGCAGCATAAACAAGGAGAGGGGGCGGAAAACAAGTCTCAAAGCAACAGAAAAGGTCTTGAGGATACTGCCAGCTTGCTAAAATAAAAATAAAAATTAGAAGAAAAAAAAATCCCCTTCTGGCTTCCTCAATCAACATAGAAAAATCAAGCCAATCATTTTCCCCTTTCCTTGGATAAAATGGGCAATTATTGGATGTGCTAGCATTTTACATCTATTGGCCTGTTGTCATCAAACTAAATCGGTCATATTTTCACTACAATGAGAATCAACCAAATACTTGCCCTTGATGACTCATTACATCAGCAACTTTAGTCTCTCTCTTTGCTGCTGATCGTTTAGGCTACTCAATCTCTCTCAACCTAGTTTGGTGCATTTCGTATGAATAATTATAATTGGTAATGACTTGGATTATTGTTCCAGAACAAATATTTACGGGTAATTTCCAAACTCCATGAATGATTCAAGACTTGCCACATTTGACTATTTCAAAGTGCTTCTTTAATAGAATGTATTAAAGTGAAGGGAACATCTAATCTCAATCCGTCTATAACTTGTATGCATAATTATGCACCTTTATAAGCATTTCAATAAATTAAGCACCAAAAGTCTCACAAGCACCAATAAGAAAAAAATTACAATTTTTTCATGAGACCGACTCATAAACCATGGACCTCAACACCACAATCTATGCAACTACAATTGGTACCATTAAGTTAATATACTAATATAGGCAGATCAACATCTCCATACACCTAGAAGATGTTCACCAAATAATCTAGAAGAAAAAGAGTCAATAATTATCAGTGATTACACCGTAGTGTCAAATCTTATGTGCCTCACCAATACATTGGATACAACTCCACATCCAAAACCTCAACACTAAAAACTTCAAATTTCAATTAATTTATGATGTAAGGCCACTCGCGACCACTAATAATTGTGATTATCAATGCAAAAGGTCAAATATCATGTGAGGTAAACAGTATATTAAATTATTTTTCATCATCTAATGCAGCAGCACATATCACACACTACTTCCATTTGCCGCATTTCCTGCTCTTAAAGAAGTTAAAAAATAATAACTGTAGACTGCAACAGTTTAGACAAACTAAATTGCTTCTTATTGCATAAAACACAGCATTTATCATATATCAATAACAATCAGTAAATCAAAGTGGCAATCAATAGCAGTAAAGATTACAAAAATGTTCCATGATTCCAGCTCATGCAGACTTAAACAGACCAAACTAAAAAATACATTGCAATTCCAATTTACATTCTCAAAACTCAAAACTGAAATTATGTGTAACTCAAATATACCCGAACAAGCTTGTACACAACTTGGTTAGCAATCTGCTTCGGTGAAGACAAAGCAGAGCTACTTCTATCAGCCCCACTGTATTCAAGCCTCCCTTCATTATCGTTAATTACAACCACGGTTTCCATGAAGAATCAGCCACATGCACCTCAACTTTACAAACTGGATAAAACCCAAAAGACAAAATTAATATAAAATTAACATCTCTATTTTACCCACATGCAGCATACATAATATAAGTAATAATTAACAAAACAGCGTGTTCTCTAAAGAACTTCAACAGTTGTGAAGTTAAGATTAGAATAAAAATAATAATAATAATTCAGCCCCACAACCACAAGCCTATACAGTACAAATTGCTCCATATACACATACTACCAAAGATTAATTACAACCCAAATTGAAGCCAACCCACTAAAAAAAATTAAAAATTGAGCTCACCGTAGAGGAGTAGCTACAAATGAAAAACCATAGGACCGAGTTGGATTGGAAGCGTCCGTGATAATCAGCGGCTTCTTTTGGGAAACTGTGAAAGAAACTTAACGCATACGGAAATGAAATTTGAACGAAGCAATTTTTTTAATATATATATATATATATAATATCTTGCTTGAATGGTTTTTGTAATTTTCTCGGTTTTGTTTGTATAGTACTTGTGACTTGTGAGCGCCGTAGTAGGTTTATTTGCTTATTCAGCAAGCTCTGCTTAGTGCTTACCCTACAGTTCCGGACTCCAAACATATTCTGAACTCAAGTTAAATATTGGGCGTGGATTCCGGATTTTCTTCCCACTCTTCTCTCTGTTAAAAACTCTGTGACGCAAATGACAGTGACGGTTAATATCAAGAGATTAAACTTTAAATTTCGGTGAGATAACAATTTAATTTTATCTGTAATTCAATATTTTTTTATTAAATATATTTTATTTTTTTTAAATATGATAAAATTATTTTTTATTTTTTATTTTTTTTAATATTTTAATATTTTGTCTATTTATATTCTATTTTTATTCTCTTCATTTTTATTCAATTTCTTACTATCAAATATAGTAAGCGCCTACCCATTTTTTTTACAACTACATCTCAATTTTTATCTACCAAGTGAGGCCAAAGAAAAACAAAAAAAGCTAAATTATTCTTCTTCTTCTTTTTGATAAGAAAGCTAAATTATTCTTGTTAGTGTAATTTACTTATTTTAAAATTTATAGTTAATTTTCATAATTTTATATTTTTTAATTTATTCCTTATCAAGTTCATAAAAAAAATTTACTCCTTATCAATAATTTTTTGTTAAAAATATATTAAATTTTGTAATATTGCGACTGTTTAGTATTTTAACAAATATAATATAGAATATAGAATGACAAAAATCTTTTTGGTCCTTAATGTTTAATACTTTTTCAATTTAATCCTTAACGTTTATTCAATTTTATTGATCAAGTCAAATATAAAATTTTTGATAATCATGACTTCTTAAATTTTAATTTTCAAGATTTTTTTAATTTCTTTTCTGATGTTTTTTTTTAAATTTTTTAATTTTTTAATAAAAAAGTGGACTGAGCGGTCCAACCCGATTAACCGGTTGAACTCCGATTAAATCCGATCCAATCCAGTCTAACTAAAAAAACAATTTTTTTGATCCAACCGAATCACTTTTCTATTCGGTTAGTTGTTAGACTGTCCGGTCCGGTCCATATAATGACTTGTGAGCGCCTAACTTACTAGTTGCTACCCTTCTTAAGCAACAAAAAAAAAGGTTGAAAAGATCCTGTCAATTCTTATAATCGAACATATACACTACACACAACTTATAATCCAGAGGTTATGTACATTTTTAAACCGTAAATTGTATGCATATTATGTTTCGCGCTTTCTGTCAATTACACATGCCACTCTGATACAGAATTTCAGTACATATCCAGATGGAGAGGGGACTATATGTTCACCTTAGAGCATAGTACGGCATTTACTAACCTCACAATAAAATCACTTATCGCTTTAAAGCCAGAAGCATAGTTTATTTTGAGCTGCATCAGAAAACTTTAAGAGCAATGACTTAGCTCAAAGCTTCAAGCAAATTTGGATATTCTGGGTCTTTCCCTTAAGGAGAACATCTTAACACTTTCTCACCCATTACAAGAGTGCTAATAAGATTGGTGCAATCAGGAAGGAATTCAAAATCTCGATAATAATTATAAGTAGTTCAACAAGTACTTAGTTTATAGAGATGAACAGGCAATACAAAAACATTAATAAAGCAACAACCAAAACTATAAATTCAGCAAGCATAACACCCAACTTGAAAATGTTACATGTCTTCTCTATTCCTGGTTCTCATTACTGGAAAACAAAAAAGTTGAGTGGAGAAAGTAGCCTAAACTGCTGGGATCTCTATGTTCGTAGGCACGGGCGCAGGAGTGGGCACGGGTTGTTGCAAAGGTCTCACGGTGTAATCCTCTTCCTCCTTTGGCGGATGGATGGTTACCAAATCCGGGATGGGTTTAGTTGGGCCTTGCTTGCCCTTAGGATCCCAATCAAGCATAATTTTCACCTTGATCCCAAGAACACCCTGCAACAAAAATAGATAATAACTTCAATCAGAAGATACAAAATAAGCTTATGTTGTACAAGTTCTTTCAACTGCCAGACCTAGAAGTCAAGTAACATCAAATTCTTAACAAGAGCTAGAAGGCAAATCTTCTTACCTGTCTCAGAAGCACGTGTCTAACAGCAGAGTCAATATATTCCTTGACAGGCTGACCAGATGAAATCATGTACCCATCCTTGAATTTCATGGATTTGGCACGCTGAGCCCTGAGCTTGCCACTAACAATAACCTGCACATATTAAAAAAAATTCCAGATTGCATCAGAAATTTATATCATCTTATCACACCCAGTGGAACATATGTGAATTGGAGTGGAAGAAACAACATAAACCAGTGTGCACCGATGGCTAAACTGACCTCACAACCTTTGGCTCCACTTTCCATCACAAACCTTAGTACACCATAGCAAGCCCTGAAAAACAAGGCAAAAAGTTTATGTAATAACTAGTCACAAATTTCAGGCAGATAATTGCAGGAAAATAGCTAAAAATAAACAATTCAGGAGAAAAGTTAAACAAGACAAGACCAAAAACATTGACATTAGACGCAGAATATCACAAAGTGACAATCAATAATGAATTAATGGACAGAAGTAAAATGAAAATCCCAGCCATAGAATGGCATACCTTCGGACAGCAAGTCCTCCAAGAAGCTTGTAACGCAGAGACTCTGCCTGAGCAATAGCACAGAGCCCTCTGTTATTGACTTTCTCAGCATAAAGCTCAACACTGTTCTCAGGGAACTTAAAACGCTTCTGAACAATAGAAGTCAGTTCCCTAATCCTTCTTCCCTTCTCACCTTCACCAATCAGAGAAAAACAAAGCCATATCAGCCAAAAAGACAATCCTCTTGTCAGTTTATTAGCATTAATTAGTGGTTCAGATAGTGTAATATCATAGAAAATGAAAGAAATAACATCAAATCATGCATAGATAGATACTACCCTCAATGTTGATTTCATAGGAATTCTAACTTATCAGATCAGATTTTTTTTTCCAATTCTATACAACATTCAGATTCAGCCCATTAGAACATATGAAAACAACAAAAACCTTAACCAAAAAAAAAATTCCGCTACCTTCAACGTAATTAAACAAAAGACAAGCATACCGAGAACGTTCTGAGTGCGAGTGGCCCTAATGATAATCTCAGTGCGCATGGGCGTAACCCTAACTTCAACCCCAGAATAGCCATCCTCTGCAAGTTCTCTGGTCAGAACTTCATTCAGCTCCGCGAAGAAAACTCCATCTGCTACAAACTGAGAAGCAAGAGCTCGGAATCACAAGCCGTTTTCGACCAATAGATCAGAAAAGAAAAAAAAAATAGCGACTTTCGTTATGTTTGATGGGAAAAAGAAAGAGGAATCTAAGAGTTACCTTTCGCTTCTTGCTCATTTGGGTCGCCATGTTGGTTGGTGGTGAGCTTGTGCGTACTCTGAAGAAAACTGAGCCTCCTCTCTGCGATTTGGTTTTGGAAACCCTAGAAAGATAAAAGGGTCGCTGAGGGGTTTTGATACGTGTGTTGAGATGATCCAACGGTTAATATCATGAAATGGAGTATTTTGACGGCTGTGATTAAGAGGACTAATTTTGTGTTGGGAAATTATTTTTCTACGAGTGAATTGACGTTATTGTCTCTTTATTTTTCTGAAAAAAAAATCTATATAATCTAAATAAAAAATAAGACAAAATACTATTTAGTCCTTGAATTGTTGGTCAAATTACTATTTAATCTCTGAATTTATCAAAAATACTATTTAGTCTCCGAAATGTTTAACTATGTCAACTATTTAGTTCCCGAATTTGACAAAAATACTATTTAGTCTCCAAATTTGTAACTATGTCAACTATTTAATCCCCAAACTTGGCAAAAAAATTATTTAATCACCAAATTTGTAACTTTATCAATTATAACGGGTAGGGATGATCAAAATGTCCATACCCAATGGGTACCCTGAAAATTTACCCTACGGGTCTGGGTATGGGTCCGGTACAAAGTCAACGGGTCCGGATCCGAATAAGGAGGTACCCTACCCGCAATAGCAATTATTTATTTTTATATATATAAAGTATTATTTTTAAATTTTTTGTGTTGAGAAAATATATAATTCTAAGAAAAAATGTTAAATATCATATAGATATTAAGGTAATTTAATTGTACATTTATATTTATGATTTAATTTTTTTATTTGTTGTGATTATAGATGAAAAAAATTAATAAAAATAAATTTTATATTAATAAAATAATAATTTATTTCAAATTTTTATGGGTCTGGGTTCGGGTATGGGGATTTAACTACCCGTAGGATCTGGGTATGGGGATTGATTTTGATACCCGTTCAAGTTCGGGTACGGGTCTGGGGATTATAGTACCCTACCCATGATCATCCCTAATAACGGGTCACAGTCAGGAAACTAAATAGTTGACAGAGTTGCAAATTCGAGGATTAAATAGTATTTTTGCCAAGTTTGGGGACTAAATAGTTGACATAGTTACAAATTTGGGGACTAAATAGTATTTTGTCAAATTGGGGGACTAAATAGTTGACATAATTAAACATTTCGGAGACTAAATAGTATTTTTGATAAATTCGAGGACTAAATAGTAATTTGACCAACAATTCAAGAACTAAATAGTATTTTGTCCCATAAAAAATTTACAGAGCATATTTCTTAATGTCTTTTTTTTTAATATTTAGATCGAAATATAACATATTAAAATATTTTTTAAGATTGATCATTTTATTTAAATTTTGTTTACATTTTATTATGATTAACTATTTAAATGGCAAGTCAATTAATTTTTTTATTTTTTTATTAGATGGGAAGAAGAGCAACAAAGAAATTAAACTTTGCCAACAACGAATTAACAAAATCATTATTCTTATTGAAAACAAAATCATTCCTATGTTTCTAATTCAGCCAATAGAGAAGAGCAAATTTTGCATTCCAATCATCATTAGAAATGGAAAGATTCTTTGTTAACCAACTATTTAAATCAAGAGAAAAAAAGTTCAGAGATTTGCCTCTGATCCATAATCTTAAGCCATGCTTGTTTTGAATGAACACAATCCCGAATAGCATGAATGGAAAATTCATTGCCATTGTTACATCTGGGACAGAAACTGGAATCACAAAAACCCTTCTTTACTCTTTCACTATTAGTCATAATTCTATTGTGAGCCAGAGTCCATAAGAAAATTCTGAGTCTCTCCATTGTATTACATTTCCAAATAATTCTCCATAAGGTATTATCAATATTTTCATTAGGATTGGTAAGATAAGCATAAGCTGACTTTATAGAAAATCTCCCATCAGGGGTTAATTTCCAGAAATATTACAAAAATCATCCAAACAAGTTTTAATATTCTCAGCTTGCTCAACACCTGCTTCAGCAAATAAAAGAAGGTCATCCGCAAAGAAAATATAAGAATAGAGGTACCATTTTTAACTAGTTTGATTGGGGTCCAATAACCTAGTTTCTCAGCCTCCATGATAATATGAGCGAGTCTTTCAATACAAAAGGACAAAAATATATAGAGACAACGGATCACCTTGCATAATTCCTTTAGAAGGGTGGAAGCTTTCAAGCTTACCTCCATTCCAAATAACTTATATGGAAGAAGTTGAAACACATCACATAATAATATCAATAAGTCTTTTAGGAAAGTTAGCTAAAATTAAAATTTTCTCAAGAAAAGTCCACTCAACCCTATCATAAGCTTTTTCTAAATCAACTTTAATTCCCATAATCCCTTTGTTACCCTTCTTAAACCTCATAAATGATTTCTTGGGCTATGATTATGTTGTCAACACCATGCCTATTAGGAACGAAGCTACTTTGAAATGGATAGAAGAGCTTCTCAAGGTGGGGATTGATTCTATTAGCTATAATTTTAGTAATAGCTTTATAAATGACATTATATAAATTAGGCCAAATTATTCTTTTGATCCTTAACATTTGCACAAAATTTAATATTGGTCTTCAACGTTTCAAAAATTTATTTTAGGTCCTCAACGATTTTTTTTTGGGTTAAAATTGGTCCTCTAGCGTAACATCCATCTGGTATTGCCATTAAATGCTGACGTAGAAGGCTTATGTGGTACATCATCTCTCCTACATGTCATATTTAAATGACATGGCAGCCTCTCTCACTCTAACTCAGCAAAACAACGCCGTTTTGATTCATTTAAATGTTCTGTTTTGAATCAAAACGGCGTCGTTTTGCTGAATTTGAGTAAGAGAGGGTGCCATGTCATTTAAATGTGACATGTAAGAGAGAGGGTGTGCCACATAAGCTTTCCACGTTAGTATTTAATGGCAAAACCAAACAGATATTACGTTAGAGGACTAATGTTAACAAAAAAAAACATTGAGGACCTAAAATAACTTTTTAAAACGTTAAGGACCAATATTAAACTTCGTGCAAACGTTGATGACCAAAAGAGTAATTTGACCTATAAACTAACTGGCCTAAAATGTTTTATTTGCTGAGGTTCTTTAATCTTTAGAATTAAAGTGTTTTAGTAATGGCTTTATAATTTTATATTTTATTAATATGAAAAGTTTTATTATGTCATTACGTATTCTCGCACCGTGACACTAATTAGTAATGTATCTTTAAAATTATATCTATATAATCTATATAAAAGAAGAGACGTAAAGCCTCATCATGACACATAAGCTTTTTTTAACATTTGTAATCTCAACATGTGTATCCCAATGGCAGCCAACTAGATAGCAATGTGACAAATCGTATCCAAATCAGAATTTTTTAAATTTTAAATCATGAATTATTATTTTCTCATTAATATATATATATATATATAACAAGTCAACTGTTTCCATTAATTTTAAATTTTTTAATTCATGTTAAATGCGCCTAAATATATCCATAATCCTTATCATCTACAAATTTTAAAATTCAAAATCTGATTTCCTAAAAATTAATTCATTTTTTGTATAACTTTTTTTTCATTTAAAATAATGATAATTTTATAAAGGAAAATTCTGATTATTTCATATAATTTTATAATCTGATTTCAAATTCAAAATTCAATCTCTCCATTATTTTAAAAACGTGTAACAATCAAACTATTATTTATTTTATAAAAGAAATTTATTAATTATTTATGATTTCGGCAATCAATATAAAATTAAATTGATCAATTAATATATTCTATAACTATAATTACTACTAAATCTCTTATTTCATTTCTTTCTATTTTCTATTTTAAATGATGTTCATAATTCAAAACCAAAAAATTTCAGGAAAATTAAATTTCTTGATTCATGCTAATGTAATTTGATTTTTATATCCCTCAATCATAAATGTAATATACAAACCCTATAAATTATCACATTTATCATAATGTTTTAATATAATCTGTGTTTATATTTTGTCCCTTCAATCAGAATTAAACAATTATTGTATACATATAATTAAGTATAACCAAACATATATAATCATCTATAAATGTAATCTATTGGCACGGGTCACTCTCTAACTTGAAGTATATTGCATATATGATAATGTATAAGGTTTACAAATAAATTGGGGAAACCTAAGGGAGTGTTTGGTATTACTGCCAGTTTTTATATTTATGTTTTTTGAAAACTGAAATCTGTGGTATGTTTTTTTGTGTTCTGTTTTCTATTTTCTGTTTTTTGTTTTATATCTTCAGTTTTCTATATTAATAAAATAACAGAAAATAAATATTTATGGAAGTTCAAAATATACTTACATGGATGTTTTGGGAGCAAGATTCATGCACATTCATGGTGGGTGGTGGGTGTTGGCGGCGGCGGCAGCGGTACGCGGTGGTGGTTGGTTGGCGGTTAGTGGTGGTGGGTGTGGTGGCGGTGGTGGGTGGTGAGTGGTGGTGGTAGTGGTGGGTGATGGTGCGTGGTGAATGGTGAGTGGTGGTATAATGGTGGTTGGTGGTACATGGTGGTGGTTAGTGGTGGTGATACATGGTGGTGGGTGTGCGTGGTGGTAATACGTGGTGGCGGGTGTGATGGTGGTGGCGGGTAGTAGTGAACAGTGGGTAGTGAGTGGTGGCAGGTGCGTGGTGGTGGTTGGTGGATGGTAATGGTAATGGTAGGCGTGGTTGGTGGTGGACGTAGTTGGTAGTGCGTGGTGTTGGTGGTGGGTTGTCGTGGTGGTGGGTGATGATTGCTGGTGGCAAGTGGTCTCAGTGGTGGACATGGTTGATGGTGGTGGTAGGTGGTGTGTGGTGGTGGTAGTGGGTGGTGGTGGCAGGTGGTGGGTGGTCGTGGTGGTTGTTGGTGGTGATGAGTGGTGGTAGGTGATGGTTGCTGGTGGTGGTGAGTGGTCGTGGTGGGTGGTGGTTGCTGGTGTTGGTAGGTGATGGTTGAAAAAAAAAACTGAAATGAAATTTGTGGTTTTGTGGTTTCCTATATAGTGTTTTATGTTTTGATAATAAGTCCAAAATTAAAAATAAAACTCATTTAGCGAAATAAGTTTTCAGTTTTATTTTTCACCGCAACAACACGAAACACTCCCTAAATTAACTAAAATTAAGATGGATTGTGGAGGTGTATCTTACTATCCATTTTGTTTGTTGACCTTAATCTCATATATATTTATTTATTTAATTAACACTATATTAGTATTCAAAATTTGATCATTTATTTATTATAAATTAATTCAAATTAATATATAAATATCTATAGATATAATCCGTGCATCGCACGGGCCAAACCCTAGTATTATATAAAATAAAATGTAACTTGAAAAAATCATAGGAAAAAAACACAATAAGAATTATAATAGATAATAGAAGAGTAAAAAGTTAAATAATTATTATTTATTAAATTTATCATTTTGAAATAAAATAATTATTTTTAATCTATATTTCATAAATTAAAAAAATAAATTTAAGAGTAAAGTACCTTGTTGCTCCCAAACTTTGTTGTGAGGTTCATTCTTATCCCCAATCTTTTTTTTGGTTCATGCCTACCCTTAAACTTTCAATTTTGTTCATGTCCACCCTTTTTGCTAACATCGTCAATTTGCTTAACGGAATTTGCTGACATGGACGATGAATGTGTATATCTTTTGCCACTTCACTGTCCACCTCATTTTTCACCTCACATTTATCTTTTTGCATTTATTAAAAAAAATTAACCTAATCCAAATAAAAAAGTAAACCAAACTTTATCCTAAAATATTTTTTTATTTGGATTAGATTCATTTTTTAAACAAAAGTAAAAAAATTAAATGTGAGGTGGACAATGATGTGGCAAAAGAAATACACATTCATCGTCCATGTCAGCAAATTCCGTCAAGCAAGTTAACGGTGTTAGCAAAAAGGGCAAGCATGAACCAAAAAAAAGTTCAGGGACAGGAATGAACATTACAACAAAGTTCGGGGGCAGAGTTTAAAATGGATACCAAAATTCTAATTTATAATAAGTTAAGGAAAAACTTACATCAAGTTCCTTATGTCATTTTCATCAAGTTCCACCAATCATATGTTGTATTTACACTATCTTTCTTCTATGATTGGTCATATAAATGGTGATCTTCTATATTCTCTCTCTATTGTGATTGGTCATGTTAGTCAAGGATTTACCAAGAGGGGGGTTGAATTGGTTCTTTTTGAATTAGGACTTCTTTTTCTTTCTTTGAAATTTCCTTAGGTGTAAGTGTAAGAATTCCAGACTTAGCCTAATTATAACAGGGAAGGAGAAAGAAAAACACAACCGATTTTATGGAGAGGTTCACTATCCAAGTTTACTTGTATAGCTACGTCCTCTCCCCTTCTACCAAACAGCTAGAAGGATTCTATTTAATTCAAAGTTTATATTTACACCTTAGCAACCCAAGCTCCCTTGGGAAAACACACTTGCTTTTATGCAAACCAACACTACAAAATACTTAACACACCTCAACTGAATTTAGTATACTGAACTTCCTCCACGGCTCTGATTCACTCTGAATCGGCACCCACAACTTCCTGGGCAGAGCACAAGGACTCTCAGTGCACTAACTTCCTGAGTTATTGTCTATACCCCTTTAGAGTATTTAATGATCAAGTTACTTTCAGGGAACCTTGAAACTTCAAGGGTGAGCAACACTTGCTTTTACACCTAGTAGCTTCAATCCTTAAATACTTCACACTTAGTAAAGAAATAAATAAATTATGACAGACTCCTTCTTACAATCAAATTGAAAACAACATTTGTGATCACACAGACCGAGAGAGAGAAGGAGTTATGTTTCTCTTTGATTTTCCAGCACTCAGCACTTTTTCTTGATGTTTTCAGATTGAACTTTGATCGATTTATATAGTTCTTCTTTCTATCTAGCCGTTGCTCACCTTTTCTTCAACTTTTTCAGTTTCTGTTCCTCCTCCACAATTTCTGCTTTTCTTATCTTGAAGACAATGAAATATTATGGTGGAGAGAATGAATATCTTCTTTTTCTTTTAGTTTCAGGTACTCATACTATTTGGGCCAATTAGTTTTACTTTAACAAAAAGTATATTCTTTGGGCCCATTACTTTGACATATCAAAAATTGGAGCTTTTCTAAATTGGGCTTTTTGGTTCAACAGGTCATTTAAACATCTTTTGTCATGTGACATATTTATATTGATGAATTTAATGAAAAGGACATAAGGAACTTGCGTAAGTTTTTTCCAACACATTGGCAGGGGTATTTACGGAATTACAGTGAGTTATCCATTATAGCGGGAACGAATGAATGATACGGTTGGAGGAGGTGTAGTGGGAGTAATGGCGAGTGCTTCTTCGCTTTCTTCCACTCTTTTGCTCCAAAACTCTCTTAATTTCCCTTCGCATAATCAAAGGAAGCCATTCGATTCTTCTTCTTTCCTATTCAGCGCCGAAAAGGGTCCTCTCTTTGTGTGTTCGGCGAAGAAAAAAGTCAGTTTTGTCGATCAGATTCTCGATTACATTGAAGGTACATTCTCTTTCGACCTACCCATTTCATTCAATCGTCAAAATTTTATGGTTTTCCTCCAAATTTTCCATTATTGGTGTTACCATTTGATTCTTTAATTTGTTTATTGATTGAATTAATAATTTAATCCTTAAATGGACGTTCTCTTAATTTGGTCCTAGAAGACAAAATGTTGCAATTCGGTCCTTTGATAAAATTAAGTGATGGTAAATTGGTAATAGTCTGAGTGACTGTTGAATGTTGAATTAAGTTCTACCATTTTGACAATGTGTAATTTGTAAAATGAAATATATATCATATTTATAAACTACACATAAGAAATGTGAGTGTTTAATTTGTAAATCTGAATAGAATTTAATTTATTATTTAACAGTCAGATTATTAATAATATTTTCGGTTAACATTTTTTCCAATTTCATCATATTAATCAAAAGATCAAAATGATTAAGAATTGATTAGGGGCTAAATTAAGACATTTTATCTTTCAGGGATCAAATTTGAGATACTATACGTCTTTTAGGACTTAATCATAGTTTTACTCTTGTTTACTTTTAGGGGGGCCCAAATTAAGAAAATGGTATGGAGCGCCTGATCTTCTTCCAAAAGATGGAGCCACAGAAGAAGATGAGGATGAATACATAGGTAATAATATGGCAAATTAATCCATCATAATAGCTTATCTTTGCATGGGCATTTTAAGTTTTTTTTGAGTTTAAGTATGCTCTAACACCATTTTTGAAAGCAGGAGATGAAGTCAGGGATGCAGTGCTTGTAACAGATGGAGATAGTGAGATGGGTCAGGTCTGATAAGATTTTCCTCCTTTTCTTAATTTAGGAGATTTAGGTTACTTGATGTATGTGAAACTTGGAAATTTTGATCAAGTTATATGCTTAATTGAAGATTAGAATTATAGTACAAGTGGAAAAAAAGTCACTGGCATATTCATATAGACTATCTATTTGCTGCCCACGGTCCTTTGTATCCTTCAATTGGAGGTATTCTTGTTCGAGGCACGATTTCGATTGGACACTAAATGTGGCACCTCTACCAACGCAGATTCGAACTTGATTCGCCACTTTGTACTCTTTCTTTGATTTGCATCCAAATTATGGTATCTTGTACCAAAGAACAGCATAATTTTTTGGAGAAACTACATTGCAACCCTGAACTAAAACCTAATTACATAATTGGTACATAAACTTTAAAATATAAACTTAAACACTTGGATCAACTTGCTTTACGTAGTTTTTGAAGTATGAACTCTCTTGATTGACTGTTTAAGCAGATGGTGATATTGTCATTGATTGTGAAAAGAACTCGAGTAAAGGCACTGGTGAAGGATAAGAAGGTTGCACTTGAAGCCTTTGGAAGTTATGTTGAGGTGGGTGAAGATAATTTGAGAGACCAACAGTAGTAGTAGATTGTATCATTGTTATGTGCTTCTTCATGTGTTTTGAATTTCTTTTTATAGAAAATTTCTTATTATTAATTAATCAATTCTTGTTTGCAAAAGTCAATGGCAGGAGATACCAGTGATGGACGATTTCTGAAGAAAGCCTTTAGGGGTGTTCGTACAGTTATATGCCCAAATGTATGCATATTATACTTCTATAGGCATTTATAAGCTGCTTTTTAGCCTTTCCTTAATTATATTTTTGGTCATTACAACTAGAAAGAACCAATTAGACCCACCACAGAGAACTAGAACACAGATACATCTATAGAAAAGGAGGTCATCACATTCAGAATTAAACAAAGGGGTGGGTCTAGACTCTAGAAGTCTTAGTGTCTGTTTGAAGGTAGTTCTGTTTTATCATTCTTTAAAACTGTTTTTTAAAATTAGTTCTAAGAATTCGTGTTAGTATTATTTTTATGTATTTATGTATATGGTGTTTATAAAAAGACCTGTTTTATGTATTTTCTTTGTTTTAAAAAAATGGAGTTTAAAACATCTTTTGTATTGTTCTGTGTTTTAAAAAACTTGTTTTATATAGTAGTAGCTGATCATAAACAAGTTAGCAAAGAGATACACATAAAAACAACAACAATCAAAGCCTCTTCCCACTAGGTGGGGTCGGCTATATGGATCAAACGACATCAACATGTCCTGTCTATATGGATCAAACGACGCCAACATATGTATCTCTTCCCACTAGCAAGTTGGCCATAAAAACAGTTGTTTTCTCAGGAAATGTCTGTCTGCATGGTTTGATTCTCTTTCAGGAGGGTTTTCTTTCTAGTGTTGGGAGCCTACGAGGTGTACAACATGTAATCCTCTTATCACAGGTACACTTTGGTTTTTTTTTTTTTTTTGAAGAAAGGTACACTTTTGTTTTATTTTGAGTAAATTACTATTTTGGTCCCTGAAAGATGCAGTATGTTTCAATTTAGTTCTTGAAAGATGAAAATGTCAAATTTAGTCACTGAAATATGCAATGTCTCATTTTAGTTCCTTAAAGATGAAAATATCTAATTTAGTCCCTAAATATGCAATTTGTCTCAATTTAGTTCCTGAGAATTTACATTAACATAACTGACATAAGAATTTCTAATGATTAGATTAAGACAAATTGCATCTTTTACGGATTCAATTAAGACAAATTTCATCTTTTAGCGACTAAAGTTGACATTTTCATCTTTCATGAACTAAATTAAGACAGATTGCATCTTTTAGAGACCAAAATGATAATTTACTCTTTTCATTTTCGCTATGCATTCCTTTCTAGCATAAATACATTCTTTGTTCTATTTTAACAAAGTTGCAGTTGTCTGTTTATAGAGGTAGAAGTGGGATCCAATCTCTGATGAAAAGCAATGCTAAGAAATTGGCTGAGCAAGATGAATCAGCATTGGCGAACTCAGGAATTCCTTACACCATAATTAGGGCTGGCCTATTACAAGATACTCCTGGTGGGAAGCAAGGCTTTACCTTTGAAGAGGTACAGACTTTAATGTATTCTTCTTTGTGAACAGAGAAAATTGAAACAAAAGGGTGCTTCAAAGGATGATCAAACATTATTGTTTTATTTAGACTAAATTAACAATTTGATCCCTGAAATATGCAATATCTCTCAATTTAGTCTCTGGTCTTTTTCTTATGCCTTGCTGCACTACTATTTGGGCATCCATATAACTAAAGTAGGGACTAAAATGTTTCAGAAATATTCTTTGGAAGAAACATTTGAGGATTGAGACAAAAAAGCATCTTTCACAAACTAAATCAATAATTTACTCTATATTCGACTAATTTGACCTGGGATTCATTAAAACAGGGTTGTGCAGGTAGAGGAAGTCTTAGCAAAGAAGATGCTGCCTTAGTGTGTGTGGAAGCTGTGGATTGTGTCCCACAATCTGCATTCATGTTTGAAGTGGTTAATGGGGAAAACAAAGTTTCAGATTGGAAAGAATGTTTGGTTGGATTGATGGAAAAAGCAAATCAGAAACTTCAATGACATGGATGGGAATGATGGTCTCAAAAGTCATGGGAAAAAGTTATAAAATTTTTCTCCTGCTTGCTTGTTGGTTTCAGACAAGAATTTTATATTATTATGAAGATTTTGCTTTGTTTATAAGTTATAACAATATAACTTAAAAGAACTTTAAAATGTTGACACTTAATCCAGTTAAATTATCACAAAATGTTAACCATTATTGTATTTTAGTTAAAAATAGCATATAAAATATCCATATAATTATGATACTTTATATTTGAGACATCAATTTTAATTGTTAATAACATTTTCACTTTATGTTATTGTTATAATAAAACTGAAATTCGAGTATGAAGTTTCCCTAGTTTAATTTTATTCAGAAAGTTTAAGTGTTTGAAATAGTGTGAGGGGACAATTATGTTTGTTTAATTAGAAAAATATGAAAGAACAAATATACACAAGAACAGCTAATACACACACAAAATGTCAAAGTGTGAAAAAAAAAATAATCTTAAATTTAGGGGTTATATAATTTATTATCCACAGTTCCACACTTAAAAAAAAATTTGTCTGACATACTTTTTTCATGAATATTTTGTAATCAGAACTGTAAAATTTAGCCAACAAGGGTAAGCACAAATATTCAAAAATTTCAAGAAAAATTCTTGCTTTATCTATGAGGAAAGATCCAAATTCCTCTGCAACCATTCAAAATTAGCTTGATGCACCCATCTTCCTCGTAAAGATCACTTTGTGCTCAAGATTTAATTGAATAGCTGTGTTTAAATAAAACTACTTGAAATTTAAATATATGTAGGAATATTGTGGATTTGACATTTGTCTCTCTAATATATTTTGGATTTGACATTTGTCTCTCTAATATACCACTAGGTCCTACCTAGTATTTTTTTAGAATATCTTCTCTTACTAACTATCTTATTAAACAAATAATAATTTATAGCATCCAACACGCACTAATTTGAGTGTTGTCTGCTTTTTTTATGTGTGTAATTTACTTACTAATAAAAAGTAAAAATTTACATTATACTTTAAACTCTTAGTTAGGTATCCCACAGTGTTTAAAAATATGTATTGGATTTATGAGAGTTATTAGTTTTGGTTTTTCCTAAATTCCACATAAAATTATGAGTATTGAGATTAATTAAAATTGATCATAACAATAATTTCATAATTTTTTTTTGTGAGAAGTAACAGGAAAATCAAAGGATAAACCAACCTATCGTAAAACCCCATTTCCATGAAGACATGGGAGGGGTACAGAGATACAATAACTGATTCTCTAATGACTAAACTTAAGAAGTAAAGCCCTAATGTCTTGAATTATATTAATGCAGTCCTTTGGGGGCAACGAGCGGTTTTGCATCACCCTGAAAACAGTATTGTTGTCGATGATGAGACTAATGTTAACATGACTTTCTGACAAAGTATGCTCTAGAATATTTCTGATCCTGAAAACAGTATTGTTGTCGTTTTGCATCACTTCTTTCTCACTCCAACTCAACAAAACGGCGTCGTTTTGCTGAGGGAGGGTGTCATATCATCCAAATATGACACGTAGGAGAGAGGGTGTGCCACATAAGCCTTCCATGTCAACATTTAACAAAAAAAACCAGACGGAGTTACGTTGGAGGACCAATCTTGACCTAAAAAAAAAACGTTGAGGACCTAATATAACTTTTTGAAACGTTGAGGACCAATATTAAACTTGTGCAAACGTTGAGGACCAAAAGAGTAATTTGGTAAGAATAACTAGTTTAAATAAAAGTTTAAAGAATAAAGTGTTATTTTTTCTTAAAACTAATTTTGGGTGGTGGTATTTATTTATGAGTTTATTTAATAAGTGCCCTTAGGCACTTGTTAAAAATTCTTGTGATTGATTGAGAAAAATTTGTTTACTTGAAATTATTGAAAAGCTAACAAGAATGATGGGTTTTGCATATGAATATGCAACTAAAAAAACATATATAAAAATTTAGTTATTTTTAAAAATTATTTACAGAAATATAAAACTTTTACTGTGCATGAGTAAAAATGCCGTCACTGAGGGCTTTTTCTAAAATTTTAACAAGAAAAACGCCCACCACATTTATAAGGTCAAATAATCAACCCTATAAACGCCCTCAGTGAGGGCGTTTTTAACGCTAATATTTTACATGAAAACAAATGTGATAGAAATTGTAAAAGCCCTCAGACGTTTTTCTTGTCAAAATTTCAGGAAAAACGTCCTCACTGACGGCGTTTTTGCTTGTGCACAGTGAAAGTTATATATTTTTGTAGATAATTTTCAAAAAGTGACTGAATTTGTGTATATATTTTTTTAGTTGCATATTCATGTGCAAAACCACAAGAATGACTTTTAAGTTTTTCAAATGGTTGAAAAAAAACCTTTAACTAGTACCCTTAAAAACACTGATTGATTTGAACTTAGTAAAAGAAAATCTCGTGACGTTACAAGGCCATCTAACGGAGTGGAGCAGGAAAAAATTTGGTAATTACCATAAAAAAATTACTAGTTTGCAGAAAGAGATAAAGGAGGAACTCTCTATTCCTGGGTCGAACAACCAGCGAGTTAGAGAATTGGAGAAAGAACTAAGTATAATCCTGAAGGAAGAAGAGGTGTATTGGAGGCAGAGGGCGAGGGTACAGTGGTTGAAGGAAGGTGACAGAAACACGAGATTTTTTCACAAAGCAGCCACTCATAGGTCAAGGAAAAATAGAATAAATAAGCTCCAGAGGGAAGATGGAAGTTGGGTGCTAGATCAACGAGACATGCAGGATGTGGCGCAGAAATATTTTCAGGAGTTATTTACATCATCATTACCTACGGAGGTGGATAGGGTGGCGGATACGATACCTAACAAGGTCAATGAAGAGATGAATGAGTCACTGATGAGGCCATTTACGGAGGAAGAGGTAAAGGAGGCAGTGTTCCAAATGGGGGCAACAAAAGCCCCGGGGATTGACGGTTTCCCAGCTCTCTTTTATCAGAAATACTGGGACGTGGTGGGCAAAGGTGTGACAGAGGCAACTTTGAAATTTCTCAATGACGGGCAATTTTCAGAGGAGGTGAACAAGACAAGGATTGTGCTCATACCAAAGGTAAAATCTCCGAACAACCTTACTCAATTTAGACCTATTAGTCTATGCACTGTTCTATATAAAATCATAGCTAAAGCTCTGGCGAATAGACTTAAAGTCGTTTTGCCTGATGTGATATCCCTAAATCAGAGTGCTTTTGTGCCAAATCGACAAATAACTGATAATGTGTTACTAGCTTACGAGCTAATTCATGCTCTAAAAAGCAAACGATCGGGGAAGAAAGGTTTTATGGCTATTAAGCTCGATATGAGTAAGGCATATGATAGAGTGGAGTGGAATTTTCTAGAACAGGCAATGATTAAGTTGGGTTTTCATGGTGAATGGGTCAAGAAAATTATGATCTGTGTAAGGTCAGTTTCTTTCCAAGTTAGAGTTAATGGCGGTGACACAGTGAGCTTTACACCAGAGAGAGGTTTGAGACAAGGTGATCCTTTGTCCCCTTATTTGTTTCTTATCTGTGCTGAAGGGTTGAGTTCGCTTATTAGCAGGTATGAGCAGGACAATCTTATTCATGGGGTGAAGGCATCGTTTGCAGGGCCAAGTATATCCCATCTATTTTTTGCAGATGACAGCCTGATTTTTTTAAGAGCTAACGACTCTGAATCCCAAGTGTTCAAAGAGATTCTAACATTATACGAGCGTGCTTCGGGTTAAAAAGTTAATTTCGATAAATGTGCACTATTTTTTAGTAGAAATTGTTCACAGGAGATTCGGGATATGATTCAAGGAAGATTGGGCATAACAAACATGGCCTTTAATGAGAAGTATCTAGGCCTACCCACGATGGTTGGAAGGAATAAGGGTGCCTCCTTTAAGTCCATTAAAGAGAGGGTGTGGAGGAAGTTACAAGGGTGGAAGGAGAAATTACTTTCGAAGGCGGGGAAAGAAGTATTAATCAAGGCTGTAGCGCAATCTATGCCCACATACTCAATGAGCTGTTTTATGTTCCCTCAATCTCTTTGTAAGGATTTAACACAATTAATGGCTAAATTTTGGTGGGGTTCAAGCCCAGAGCATACTAAGATTCACTGGCTCAGTTGGGAGAAACTGACAATACCTAAAAGTTCTGGAGGAATGGGTTTTAGGGACTTGCACACTTTTAACAAATCACTTTTAGCAAAGCAGTGTTGGAGGTTATTAAACAATGAGCATTCACTTTTATATCAGGTACTAAAGGCAAGGTACTTTCCTCAAACTGATTTTTTTCATGCAAAATTGGGCAATAATTCTTCATTCACGTGGAGGAGTCTGAGAGCAGGGATGGATTTGTTAAAACCAAACATAATCAAGTGTATTGGAAATGGAGATTCAACAAAAATAATAGATGACCCATGGATACCGGGCGTGTTTCCACTCACAACAAACAATGATGTTGCAAACTCTTTTCCAATGAAATGGGTGAGTGAATTAATAATTGAAGAAACAGGGGAATGGGAGGAAGGTCTTGTGCGATTGCTATTTGGAGGAGAGATTTGTGACCAAATATTGCAATTACCACGTAATAGAACGGTGGAGGAGGACAAATGGTCATGGGTGCCGGATCCGAAAGGAGCCTTCTCGGTCAAGTCCTGCTACAAGACTGCAATGGAGGGGAAATGGAATCATATTTTACTAACGCCGGATTTGAATGTTGATGCAGATAGTACGTTTTGGCGGAGGATGTGGAAGCTACCGATCTTACCAAGATATAAAATTTTTTTCTGGCGCGCATGTTTGAATATTTTGCCAACGGCGGCAGCCTTGAGTCGGAGAGGGTTGCAGATGGAAGAAGGGTGCACACTTTGCCAAGAAGAGGAGGAAACAGCCTTTCACTTATTGATGGAGTGCCCTGCCACCCAAGTAATTTGGCAAGCAGCACAGTTTGACTACAGCAGCAAAGAATACCACACCAACTTTCTTGAATGGGTCACTGTGGAAGGAAAAGAGTGGTCGAAAGAACAGCTTGGTATGTTGATCATAACGGCTTGCTTGATTTGGGAAGAAAAAAACACAAGAAGATTCACCGAAAATGCCAACAACCTGTCAAGAATTTGGATAAAAGCAACAATGATTTGGGAAGAATTGATGAGGGACACTCTTCTCGGTACTGATGCTGAGATTGCAGAAGGAAGGAACACATGGGTTAAACCAGCACCACCGTGTTTCAAGCTTAATTGTGATGCGGCTATGAGTGCTGGAAAGAGAGGATCAATTGGCGGTCTGATAAGGGATAGTGAAGGAATTGTGGTTGCAGCTTTTGCTATACCCGTGAATCATGTTGAGGATATATATAGATTGGAGGCTATGGCAATACAAAAAGGAGTGGAGGTGGCACGTGATATTGGGGTACAGGTGTTGGAGATTGAAAGTGATGCCAAAATTGTCATTGAATGTCTGCAGTTGAAAGGAGGTCAAGTTTCTTTATTGAATGCTTTGTGTTCAAATATTTTAAAGTTCTGTTCTTGTTTTAGATTTGTTTCATTTTCATGGATCCCTAGACTTGGCAATATGGTTGCACATTTTCTTGCTTGTATTGGTAAGAGCTCATCCCAGGAACTAATGTGGATTGACTCTATGCCTTTATTATTGTTTGATGTACTCAAGTTAGATTTTCATCAATGAATTGCTCCAGTTCTGGCTGGATTTTCAAAAAAAAAAAACACTGATTGATAAAATCCTTTATTTATTTACTTTTGACAATATTTATATAGTTCTTTACCACAAATTGAATAGAAATATTTATACTTTTGTGTTTTTTTCCCCTTTTTTCCCACTTATTTTATAGAAAAAAGTGGAAAAATAATGTAATTATTTTTTATATATTTATTTTCCACTTTTTTTCTTTAAATTTAAGCAATTATTTAGAATGTTATAACTCTTTTTCACGCGAGTGTAGATATTTGTGATACTTACTTCTGATTTGTCAAGGAATCATAACTAAGTTGCCTTTGAAATTGTGCTTTGTGCTTTGGATAAATAATAAAGATTAGTGAAAAATAAAGGAATAAAAAATAAAAAGATTAGAACCCCGTAATTTACTTGAAATTAAATATCCTCACTTTTTTACCAACCCACATGTATATTTTCAACCATTTCTGTAATGATGTTTCTTCCATCGTCGTTCCAACCTATCTGTAACGTTTCTTCTTCCATCATCGCTCCAAATAGCTCCCCTATTCCAGCTTCCTCGACGCCGTGCTATCAAGTCTATTTTCCAAACACTTCAAGATATTTAGGGGAAAACATGTAATATACTCAAATTTAAATATTTTTGTTAAAAAACAAATACTTTTTCACAACCACATTTCCATCGTCACTCCTTCCATAGTCAGTTATATCTACCATTGTATCTTTTGGCATTTGACAAGGTTTTTATTGAGTTTAAAGAGTTATTATGCATGTTTTAATGTTATTCAAAGGCACTTAAGGACTTAAATCACAATCTTGCTAATTTCATGTTTTTATTGAATAAATTGTGATAATTCTCTAATTTTATTAACTTGAGAGCCTCACAATTGTTTCTGGTTGATTTGTAGGTCAACTAGTTTGAGGAATAGCAAGGATTCAAGTGCTAGAGGTCAAGAAAGAAGCTGGAAAGCGAAGCCAATGCAAGAATTGGAGCTTAGAGGCAAATTTGGGCCCATAACACTGTTCTACCCGCTGCCAGCGAGTGGACTTCAGTTTAAAGGGAAAACGCTCGTTTTAAGTAATCCACCCGCTACCAGCGGGTACAATAGATCTGCATAGTTTTCTAGCGATTTTATGAGCTGAAACGAATTGTGGGCTCACTTTCTCAGCATTTTACCATAAGGGGGCATCTTATGTCGAGAGGGAAGAAATATTCTAGAGTTTTTGAAGCACTTAACCTAATTGGAAGAATTACCCACTCATTCTAACACATTTTCATTATTCATACTTTGGTTTCATTTTTGCTCTCAAGTCTCTATACTTCATTCTTATCCACATCCACCATTTCTCTTCATCTTCTCCACTCTCTACACCAATCCACACCAATATCCAACAATTTTCATCATCATCTATGGCTAAGCAAGGGTTAGAGGAGCTTGGTGAAGCATTTCTCCCATCCATGAGTAGCTAAATCTCTTGTGCTTTGGAGGATGATGATTAGGGCTTGAGTTATGGCATCCAATAGGGAGTTTTTCTTATTTTCCTTCTATTTCTCTTTATAGATTCATTTTTATCTTGTTGATATTGATGAGTTTGTATTGAGTGTGGTTCAATGGTTGTTGAATTTAACTTAGTTGTAGTTGGATATTAGGAATTTATATAGATTTGTGATTTGTATTTTGATTTTTCCATTGTGGGTTTTGATTACATTGGATTTGGTTGACTCTTATTGTAATTTTTGTTTCATTGTGGAAGCCACTCTAATGACAATGATATTTGTTGAGTTGAATTCAAGTCTATGTTAAATTCCTCATTTGCTTCAATGATGGCATTTGATTAGGCTTGTTAATTGTCCGACTGGTTAATTGCATCCTCTAATTAATTTACCTAGGTTTATTGAATATTAAACTACATTAGAAAATGATTTTTCATTGATTAACTCCACACTTTTTGATAGCAATGATAGCCCAAAACATTCATTAACAAAGCATATTCATCTCATTTCATTCACTTCACTTTTACTTTGTATTTAAAATATTGAAAATCTCAAAAAGAATTAGTTTTAGTTGCATTTAATTCCTTTTAATTTCATTGCACACCAAGTGTTTATTAAATTGCTTCAAATACATCCCTTTTTGTGTTAATTGTGCATATTTGTCTATGGAGTTCATAGGTTCCACGAGAGAGAATCTACCTAGGTTGTGCCACTAACTGCACTTCCTAGTAATAATTTGATCGGTACCGGCCTCGTGACATGGCCGCGTCATCAGTCAATCACTCATTCAATATTTTCTTTCTTTTTTTAGTTGGTTTATAAGAAAAAGTGAAAAAGTATCGTAACAACTCCTTTTTATTTTTTTTATTTTTTTCACTTTTTTTTCTTTAAATTTATTCAATATATATATTTGACATATCAATATATATATATATATACATCTATCTATCTATAATTCTATATATTTACCTTCATTTATCAAAAAGATACAAATAAAAGAATAAATTAAGTAGAAAATGGATTTATGTAAACTTCAAATAGTCCTATCGTAGCCAAATACTTAGTCATATCATCACAAACATCATTTAAAAAAAATAAAAATATATTATTCTTTTCAGTATAACTTCCTCATTCCCAACGCGTTGCGCCCACCATGCACTATGCTAACTCTGCCATTTTGGCGGCGACCAGCAAGGGCAATCTAGCTCAACATCTCTTGAGTATATAATTGATTATCCTTTTCTTTTTTTCCTACTAGCTATTAATTAAAAATCAATCAATATTATTTCAGGTATACATATGTCCCCTTCCCACATTAATTACAATTTACAACCTCCACACACAAAATAAATTAAACTTTTAACAATTTCAACACATAGGGATAGAAAGGGTGTGTAATGAAGCAAGGTTAGCTTGTTCCAAGTGAGTGGTTCGCTTGTATCAATAAGTCAATAACCCACTCCTTTTGGAATACAGAGATATGGCTATTAAGTTAATGGAGGTAACATTGGTTCATTAAAGTGATCATAAAGATTTGGCTAACTAAAGTAATGCTAAGTTCTTTTGTGTATAAATATAAGTGTAAGTGTAGGCATTGTGGTTATGTGCGTGGGTTTGTGTTGGATGTATTTTACTATTTGTTTGACAGTCAGAACTTGTTTTACTTTTGGTTTTGAGATGACCGAGCAGTAAGAACTATGGAAAGATGGCCACACAAGCTGCCAATGTAGCAAAGTAGCTAGTAGTACCACCAGTGACCTTCTGGATGGAAATACCGAAGGGACTCTTGAGCATTGCATAGTCGCTTTTGATCAGGGCAGCTAGTAAGCCAGAGGTAGACGTGAGTGTACCCACTGTGGAGTGAGAACGATTGATGACAAAAGGATCTATAGATTGTCAAAACGAGATCCTCTGGATTTCCAGTCTCCACAGTTCCTCGCATTTCTCCCAAACAACGTCCTTTCAAGACTTTGGGTTTTTTCTTTTTAGTTCAGCATTGAACGAGCTGTTTTGAATCTCAGAATTTTTTTCTTCGATTCAGATCAAAAAGTTGCTTTAGTCTCTAATGTATTGAACCCCAGCCTCTATCGCATCTCCATCCAAAATAATAGTCGCCCCACGACCACCGACACTAACACCGACCACCGCCATCGATCGAAGCTTAAGTTCCATCGACACTATTCAGTAACAGTGAAGGTATTGTGCGTTAGCCTTGATCTCCATTTTTGTGTTATGAATCCTTCAATGCTAAGATGGGTTGTGATTGGGCATGATTTATATATATATATATAGAATCTGGATTGATATGGTGAGATGGTCTGTGATTGCCTGATTGGGCATGGCTTTTCCTTATCCCACTTTGCTTGATCTTTAGAGCTTTTCATCATTGATTGAGACGGTCTACAATTTTGTTTTACATGTCATTTTCCTTCTCTCAATAAGGGTTGCTTTATGGTCGTTATTTCTCCTGTCTGAATCTAGTTTTTGGTAGCTTACAATGCCCTTATATCAAAACATTATAAAAGAATTAATAATGAGGAAAAAGAATATTCAAATTAGAGAAATGCAAAAGATGCAGAGAAAGATGAAGATGAGTGAAAACAAAAAATGAATCAACAACTCAGATTAAAATGAACGGTGAGGATTAAGGAAAAAATTAGAATAAGGAAAAAGAATATTCAAATTAGATAAATGAAAGATGCATATGAAGAAGAAGATGGGTGAAAACAAAAAATAAATCAATAACTCATATTAAAAGAACAAGCAGTGAGGAAGAAGGTAGGAGGAACAAGCAGGAGAAACACGCGCCTAAATACATCTCAAATTAAGCAAGATTTTGATCTTCTGAGATTCAAAACAGCGTCGTTTGATGCTTAACTGAGAAGAGAGAAAAAAAAAACAAAGTCTTGAAAATGTGTCGTTTGGGAGAAATGCGGGGAACTTTGGAGACTGAAAATTCAGAGGATCCAATTCCTAGATTGTCGTGCATATAACTTTTAAAAATGAATAAGGTGAAGTATTTCACCTGCTGATTGGAACTCAAAATAAATAATAACTTTTAAAATATATTCTTATGATACATTTTTTTAGAAAAAAAAAAATTAATGATGTGAAGAAAATTTTAGCAAGAATAAGCAAAATTATAGGTTTTTTAATTTTTTGAAAGAGAATAATATTTTTCAAAATAGAGAGAAGGATATAATTTTACCATGTGTTAGAGAGAGGATAGTAGAATTTACTTACCAGTATGATAATTGTACCGTTTTAAAATAAATTTAACTTTAATAAAAAAATTAATTAGATTTGGTCTAGCAATAAATTAATAAATATTTAGTTATATTAAAAAAGCATGGTTATGAAAATCGGACGGATCAGTCGATTCAACTGAAAAATCGGTGAACCGGCCACTTGTCCGGTCCGGGAAAACCATGAAATCGAAACTTTTAACAACCGTTCAAGAATCGGTAAAAATTGACTGTTTTGAATGGTTTGGCGGTTTGCGAATTTCTTTTTTTTTTTCAAAAATAAACATTTATTCTTTCATCAAGTTGACAAAAAGTAGTGAAATGAAAAAAAAAAAAGAAAAAGAAAAAGGAGTGGGTGAAGAAAAAGAAGCAAAATGAGATAAGGAAAACATGATGTGAGAAAAAGATGGGAGAGAGAAATAAAAAATACATAATGGTGCGAGAAAAAGGAAGAAAAATTATATAATAGCATAAGAAAAATGAAGAAAAAAAATACATAATAGTGTAAGGAAGAGATGATGAAAAGAAAAAAATAAGAGGAAGATGGAAAAATATGAGTGAAAAAGAAAAAGAAAAGGTGACAAGAAGATAAACATGAAAAAATAAAACAAATGAAGAAAAACATAAAAAATAAAATAAAATGATGTAGTAAGTATGAAAAATATAAAAAATAAGTAAATAAATATGTATAGAGAAAATAAAAAGTAGGTAAATAGAGTATAGATATATGTATTGAAAGAATAAAAAATGGGTAAATAAATAAATAGTGAATAGAAAGAAGAAAAAATAATTAGAAAATTATAAAAAAAATTATAATGAGATAAGAGTAGGTAAGAAAAATAATACAATCCATGACATTTTTTTAATTTTTAAAATTGTTATTATATATATAGATTACATATCTATAATAAATTATCAGACTTATAAAATTTTAATTTTCTTCAACTTCTGTATTTAATTCGTTCAAATTGCAAAAAGTAAAAAGTGAATATCAAATTGAATATAAACAATGAATTAAATATTTATTTGAAGAATCACAAGCTAAATGGGGTATATTGTTTTTATCACTTAGTACATCACACAGTGGATGATGGCAAATTAGCGGCGCTATGTCAGCACATAACAGCCACCTCACGTAATAACTTAATGAATAAGATCACAGCGGACTAAATAATTGACGAGAGTATCAATTCAGGAGCTAAATAGTATATTTTCAAAATTCAATAACTAAATAATAATTTAATCAATTCATGAACCAAAAAATAATTTAGCTCTAATAATAATAAAGAATAGTGACAATGATTCCTTTATGCTATGCTATAGAAAAAGATGGTCAAAATCTTAAATTGGTTCTTTATGTTTGTATGAAATTCCAAATTGGTCCTTCCGTTCAAATCCGTTTATTTCTTCCATTAAATGCTGACGTGGCGTGTTAAGGTGGACATATCATCTCTCCTACATGTCCATTTAAGCTGACGTGTCATGCCACGTCATCATCTATTATCATATGTGATGATGTGGCATGACATATCAACTTAGATGGACACGTCAGCACTTAACTTAAGAAATTGATAGAAGTGGACGGAAGGACCAATTTTAAACTTCTTGCAAACATAAAGGACCAATATAAAACTTCGTACAAACATAAGGGACCAATTTAAGGTTTTGACCAAAAAAAATAAACAATAATTAACACAATGGCCAAAAATGCGTTTGCTGAGAGTCGAACCAGGGTCTATTGCTTGGAAGGCAATTATCCTAACCGTCGAACTACAAACGCTTTAATATTTGATATTGGTCTAAATCCTTAATACATTAATATATTTGGACCTGGGAGAAATATTTTTAAATTTTAGTGCCAAGTTTTGAAAGAATAGAAGAAAATGTTTAGTTAATTTGTTTTGGGAATAATTTTAAATATAATTCTGTAAAATTTATTGTTAATAATGAGAAAGAGAATACGTAAACTTATATATTTGTTATTAATAAAGAAAGATAATTCTCTCAAGAACTCGTTTGATACGCCAGTAAAGAAGAAGACACGAAGAAGGAATAAGTCCCTCTAATGGCTAAGGAAAGTGGAACCTAATTATTAGGAAATAAAATTTTGGTCTCAATTTTTCCCTTGTCTTTCATTTTTTTTTATCTTTATTCTATTCTATCAAACAATATTACGTATATAATCTAATTTTACTTTCCTTTATGCCAAATTAACTTTTGTTATATCTTAGGATAAAGTACTTTTGGTATCCCATCGTATGAACCTTCAGTCAAATATGCCCCTAACGTTTGATTACGGTTAATTATGTCCCAACGTTTCATTTTTCGAGCAATCTTACCATTTTTACTAATATTATTAAAATAGATAACGATTGTGGCTTACATGGTGTGACACCTACCAAAAAATTTAACTGAGTTCATTTATACCACATTATATTTTCTTCTATCCTTCATGCCATATAAAATACAACCGTTTATTCTAACCTTATATCTTTTAAATATTGTAAAGAATCACTTTAGCGACCTTGACAATATATGATTTCTTATCCAATCAATTGCATTTACCTTAAAGTTTAACTAATCTATACTTACTACCCTTCAATAGGCTTGTGACAATATATTTTCTTAATACAAAATAAGACTATTATCTTATTTTTAATAATAACAATAAATAAACTAATTACTTTTTTTTTGCCAGAATAAATAAACTAATTACTATTCCTTATAGTTTACTCTAATTTCCAATGAAATTCCTATAGTTCAACTTTTTATAATTGAGTTCCTATACAATCTATCATTATTTTCTACTAAATGGATTCAAACCAGAATCACTTACACTATTAACATCCAAACTCAAATTCCCTACTACAAAAAGAAATAATCACTAAAAAAATAAACTTATTTAATTCGTCGAAAAAACAAGAACAATACAAATAGGGTTTTCTAATTATTATTTTTTTCTTTTTGTTCACTCACAATTTTTTTTAAAAAAATCAACACTCTTTTTTTGGTGAGAAAGGCCTAGCAACAAGCTTGAAAAAAAAATCAACACTCCTATATTGTGTATGTGGTGTGTAAATTTAATCATCAATCTTCAATCATGTGAGTATAAATTAAATGGTAATTAGCTCTAAACTATAACCACATAAATTTAATTACAAATGACATGTATACATAGCTCCCCAATTTCAAAATTTAACTATAAGGATATTGATTGAAAATTGGAATAAACTATAGAAAAAAAAATAGATTGATTTTACTTTAAAAAATAGTTTATTCTAAGAATTAAGAAAATGAAAAAAGTAGCCTCTAAAATATTTTAATCCTGTGTTTGATACCCAGATTAAAAAAAAATTAGCCCAAAAATCTTATAATCACATATTTCTTTACTATTTTTAATCTGAGAAAAGGGTGTAGTATTATTATAATTCTATGGGATAAGATTATTTTCAACTATGAGATAAGAATCTTGTAAAATAATCTCGAGAATATGAAAATTAAAACAAACAACTTCTATGATATTCTCAAAAATCCTATTCCCATGAATCACATTCCCGAGACTAGGATTTCCAAAAATAAAAAAATTAGTCCATAAACCGAACGCCCCCTAAGAGTATGTTTAGATTAGGGATTAAAGAAGGAGAAAGGAAGAAAAATAGCACATCTATCCCTTGTTTAGAAAGTTAGAAATTCAAGTGAAGATAATAGAAGATTAATTTTTAATCCCCCATTATCTATCCTTTACAATTTTAAAATACTCCAATTTAAAATATCAAAACAAAAAGAAAATAAATAAAATATTAGTTTCCCCTCCCCTTCCTTTCCTTTCCCCTCCTAACTCCCTTCCTAATTGCCAAAGAATCTATGTTATAATCCAACATGAAATTCTTAATAACTGTACATAATATCAACATTACAGATAGAAGATACATTAACTATAGAAAAATTACTCTTTCTTATTACTCTACAACCCACCAAATGAATCCAGCACATATTACTGTAGAGATATTGGTATGATCTTCCAAGTTAAAATTTTGAGAATTTGGTCAAATTGGAGTTCTCAAAATAGTGTAATTTCTGAAGAATAGAAGAATATTTAAGTAAAGCTCTCTATCTTTCTCACATGAAGCAAACATGGAGAAGATGAGCTACACAGTCTCATGATCTCGTGGATAAAAGTTTAGTACTATAGGAGTATTAATTTTTCAATACAGCGCTCCATTCATTCAATATCATTTGTCAATATTAATAGAGATCCACACTAATAGAGACACGTCCTGATTGAATTAAGGACTAAATTTTTATTAATATTGATAGATGGCAAGTAACGAATGGAGGAAATATTGAATTTTCAGTACTCCCGTGATACCGAAGATCTTCTCTGGTCTCATCAATCAAATTCTATCCAACATGAAAATCAATATGGAAGCTCAAATTCAAAGTGTTAGCTAGCTGCTTCTAATTCTCTTCTGGCTTACTTTTCCATCAGATTTCAAAGTCCCACTTGAGTCTCCTTCTGATGAAGCTTCTCTGGACTTGATACAAGAACTGGAAAGATCAGCATATAGATCAACCACTCTTCTGATATTGTTATTCAGCTCTCTAATCAAACCGACGTTTCGATTCAGATTATCGGGAATCTTTGATTCGTGATTTTGATTAATCTCGTTGATTAGCAACCTGTTTTGATCCAAAATGTCTTGAGCTTGCAATAAGTTCTTCTGAAATGCATGAAAAATTCTGCTGTCTACTTGAGCTGTGGTTGTATTACCTATGTCTCCAAATAGATCACCTTCCATCCCAATTATTTTAGAATTCAATTCACCTGCAATGAAAATTTGAAGATTAATGGAAGTAAAAAAGATGGCTAATGTTAAAAGGAAAAGAGGACAGAAGTATAAGAGATTTCTTGATATAATCATCAAATATAAAAATTATGGCTAAGTTGAAAATCAAGAATAAGCACACCTTTTAGTGGAATCCACCACTAATTTACTTACATATCTATTCATTATTGACTTGTTCCACCAATTACTTATTTTTTGGCTCACTTTTATCAAGTAAAGAACAGGTGAAGTCACTTTTCCGCCACTGATATCCTCCGATTAGAGTCGGGATACTTTGAAATTCACTTTCTGTGAAGTTTGTTCAAAAGCATCATTAACTACAGGTTAATTTGTAAGATAATTTATTTTTCGTGTTAATGTGTAAAATAATAATTTCAGCGAACTTCACTTCACATGATCCAATTCTTTCCTATTGCGGACAATCCTATTCTAGGCACTTTCCAGCGCTAAATATGGACATCACTCCCAACAATCAACCCTGTTCTAGGCACTGTTCGGCATCAAATATGAACATCATTCCAACAATCAGCAAACTTCACTTTAGATGATCCAATTCTCTCCTATTGTGCACAATCCTGTTCAAGGCACTGTCCGACACTAAATATGGACATCACTCCCAACAATCAACGAACTTCTTCATATGATCCAATTCCCTCCTATTACCCACAATCCTGTTCTAGGAACTGTCCAATTCTCTCCTATTGTGCACAATCCTGTTTTAGGCACTGTCCAGCACCAAATATGGACATCACTCCCAACAATCAACGAACTTCACTTCATATGATCCAATTCTCTCCTATTGCCCACAATCTCGTTCTAGACACAGCTCAACACTAAATATGGATATTACTCCAACAATAAGCGAACTTCACTTCAGATGATCCAATTCTCTCCTATTGTGCACAATCCTGTTTTAGGCACTGTCCGGCACCAAATATGGACATCACTCCCAACAATCAACGAACTTCACTTCATATGATCCAATTCTCTCCTATTGCCCACAATCTCGTTCTAGACACGGCTCAACACTAAATATGGATATTACTCCAACAATCAGCGAACTTCACTTCAGATGATCCAACTCTCTCCTATTGTGCACAATCCTGTTCTAAGCGCTGTCAGGCACCAAATATGGACATCACTCCCAACAATCAACGAACTTCACTTCATATGATCCAATTCTCTCCTATTTGCCCACAATCTCGTTCTAGACACTGCTCAACACTAAATATGGATATTACTCCAACAATCAGCGAACTTCACTTCAGATGATCCAATTCTCTCCTATTGTGCACAATCCTGTTCTAGGCACTATCCAGCACTACATATGGACATCACTCCCAACAATCAGACTTCGGTTCACTTCGTCGGAAGAGACTAATCCCTCCCATTCAGAAGGGTTTGCATAAGATTCACTAGACTAAAATAAAGAACATCAGGCAGAACAACTTCTTTATGAATCAAAGCAAGACTTTTTTACATCAAAGAGCCTTTTTCCCCCCTTTTTCTTTTGCTGCTTTCTATAAGCAACTTCCCAGGAAGTGGGAATCCCAAAAGCCAATCAATACCACAGAAAAATGTTCTCTTTCAACAAATTTAACAAAAGACAGCCCATAAATAAAAGTGAGGTAAACCAATTAACATATATTTTCTCAGAAAATAGTGTGATTTAATTCTAAAACTTAACAATAAAAGGGACAAACAGCACTTAGCATTCAAATTTTACACAAATGATGAAATTATAAATTTTTAGTCGAAAGGAAAAAATTATAAATTATAAATGGAAGGGTGTTTATCTTACCTTGTTGACGACATGGAACATCCCAGATGTAGCCCTGAAAGCGTTGACGTCAAGGGAGTGAGAAACAGGAAATTTTCCGGGAAAGCGAAGTTTCCCGAGAAAGTGTGGGAAAATGAATCAAAATACCTACCTTAGCAACAAGGAAAAAAGACAAAATTCAGAAGAAGAAGAAGAAGAAAACAAAAAAGGAAATTGTGAGGAAGAAATCGTGGCCTCTGAAAGATGATAAATTTGAAATCTTGGTTTGCTTCAGCTATAAGATGTGCAGTATTTCGCGATCATGTGTGACCCAGAACACCATACGCAAGGATGTGGGGTTTGAAGAAGAAGAGGGAGAAGACGAAATCTTGGCCGTTAGATTGGAATTTGATCTCTTGATTTGGGGATTTGGGCTCATTATTATAATTTATACCCCTGCCTCAGCTGTAAAATTACATACAACCCCCCAATTTTTTTCAGTCCCAGAAAAATAAATTTTTTTATACAAATTGATTTAACGTAAATTGTTCTTCATATAATATAATAACTTTTGAATAATTTTTTACTTGTAAAAATTAATTTATAATATTAAATGTATTTTTTGTTTATTTCATAAAAATAATAAAATCTTATAATTCATTCTATTTTATATTTTTCATAATGTTATGTAAGATTTCAATATTAATGATATTAATTTAAAATTAGTAAAAAAATCACAAAAAATAATAATTTTTTGATAAAAAAATTTACCAACTACTAACATAAAACATTATTCAATGGCCTAAAGTAGTAGTTACCAAAACATTTATATATCAATACAAATAGAATAATGTGAGATTGATCAAGATCAGGCACTTGGTAGATGGTAGCCATCATTCAATATCAATGGATGTGAATCAATCAGAAACTATTAAAAAAAACAAAATACTATTTAATTCTTAAATTGTTGGTCAAATTACTATTTAATCCCTGAATTTATCAAAAATACTATTTAGTCCCCAAAATTTGTAATTATGTCAACTATTTAATCCCCGAATTTGTAACTATGTCAACTATTTATTTTCCGAACTTGGCAAAAATACTATTTAATCCTCGAATTTGCAACTCTGTCAACTATTTAGTCTCCTGACTGTTACTCGTTATAGTTGACAGAGTTGCAAATTCAGGGATTAAATAGTATTTTTGTCAAGTTTGGGGATTAAATAGTTGATATAGTTACAAATTCAAGGACTAAATAGTATTTTTGTCAAATTCAGGGACTAAATAGTTGACATAGTTACAAATTTCAAGGACTAAATAGTATTTTTGATAAATTCAGGGACTAAATAGTAGTTTGACCAACAATTCAGAGACTAAATAGTATTTTTCCTCTTAAAAAAAATAAATAATACTGGATACATTGAAATGGTATTTTTACATATAATTTATAATTAAGTGTACTAATCATAATCATTCAACTATATATTTCCTAATCCCTGTGCAGCCTGCCTTTGAATAGGAACTAGAAAGTATATTTTTGATACACATAAAAACCAAAAAGAAAAATAATATCTCTCATTTACAACCTGCTCCAAAAAAAAAAGGCCCTTAGTCAAACACCATTAATACGTGACAGCAATACAATGCAAAGATGAAAAATAAAGTTGAGAAAATATTTGTTAAAATATCATATTCATTTTTTATTCAATCATCAAACTCTACTTATTTTAAGTTTGAACTAACTAAACTTTCATAATAAAAATAGAGCTCCTTTAGATTTTTCCAATACACAAAATTCAAACCCTAAACTTTGCATATTGAATTTTAAAAGATCTTAAGTCTAAATGTTAATTCAATAATCTTAAACTTCTAGTCTAAGAAAAGACTCAACACAATAATTGATAACATAAAATATTCCATCATTTCTCTTGTTTTCTTTTAATAAATTTGGTAGCTAATGTGTCATATCTAAATGACAATTTTAGCCCACATAAGCTGATGAATTTGTCCCTAATTATCAATTATAATAAATTAATCTGTCCTGCTAGTTAAAGAACTAAAAGAAATTGACAGTAGAAATCTTCTGAAGTTAAATAACACATCATAATTCTTTCAAAAAAAATTATTGTTCCTCCTAAAAAGGTCATCACCACATTGGCTGCTATTAAACAAATTTCAACACAGAATGTATAAAGATTATGTAAGTAGAATTTCTCAAATTAAGATAGTAAGATTCCACTAAGATTTCTTTTATGAAAAAAAATAAAGTAATACAGGCACAAAGTAATTAATGTAAGAAATCGGAACCCCCTTATATTTTCCTTTTTTCTTCCCAAAACACATGTTATGTTGTTGCATGCACAAAAAATTAGCAGAACCAACCAACACAAGAAAATTTATCTGGTGCCAGTCATTAGATTTGAGCACAATAATGCATGCTGCTCTGTCTTTTCCAAGCTGTGTGCATCTTTCTTCTTCCATGGCAGAGATCAGATCATAGCTCAAGAAGCTCAAGCGGATCGAAAACCCCGAAAGTCCAAGCGCCCTCACTCACCTTCATCAGTGGGAGATCACATAATAAGTAAATTAATAGATGTGGCTCCATGAACTCCCTTTTTAAGATGCACAATGAGAGTCTATCAATAAGCAATGACTAGACATCTCTCTTTCCTACAGTTCCAGCTGAGCTCTGCTTCTTCTGATTCATGCCATACTGCCAGGCATCTCTGGATTTATCACCCACATGATCAAAGTCATCCATTGAACTCTCCATTGAGTACCTCAATGGCCGATGATTCCCGTTTCTTGAGCTTACTGGCGTTCCCATCTTCTCATCATCTTCTGACGGTGTTCCTGATCTGGATTCCATATGTGTGTCCATTGATCTATATCTCGGTCCGCCTGATCTCAAGCCTCTCATATTTGAGGAAACCTTACCCGGTAATGGTGTGTAAGCAGCTCCCTTGGACACCAGAAAGTCCTTGGGGAGAGAGTCCATGTCCATATAGCAACTTCTGGCTCTAGCATCAGATATTAATGCTGCCCAGTCATCAGATTGCACCAGAGCGTTTGCATTTCCCATAACCTGTCAATGAAAACAAACTATGATATTAACACAGAGTTCAAAAACTATGTCTTTCGCAGCTAGGAGGATGCAAACATAAATATAACATTAAAGTTGTACTTGGGAGAGATCCATACCCAAAGGGCCCTTCTTGCTCGGGTAAGGGCAACATTCATTCGACGTATATCAGCAACAAAGCCAACCCCATGACTAGATGCACGCACACAAGACATTATAATGACATCACGTTCTTGGCCTTGGAAAGCATCTACAGTGTTGATATATAGATCCTTCCCTTCTTCTGAGTTTAGTACTTCTTCAAACTCACGCTGGAGACATTTTAACTGCAACTTATATGGAGTGATTATGCCAACAGTTATCTTTTCGATACCCGCAGATTTCAATGTTTTATGAAGATGCTCATACAAACGGAGGCAGAATTGTGCTTCATGTATGTTCTGATAAGAGACTGATCCACCCCTATGAGACTCTCGCCCATGTCTGATATCATAAAATATATATGGTCTAAGTAAAGGATCCTTGTAGTATACCTCATCAGGTAACTTAGCAACACTTTCACTGTCAGTAAGGCGCCCTTGGTAAAAATACCTAGAAGGGAAATCCCGGATTTGAGGATGCATTCTATACTGCACAGACAACAACATTGTCGGGCATCCTGCTAGTTGAAACCTTTCAAAAAGACTCCTACTATACATCAACGTTCCCGCTGCCTTGCTGATAACCGTAGCAGGAAGCTGCTGAGGATCTCCAACAAGAACACACCGTGCTGCACCAAGAGAGAGAGGAGGAAGAACTGCCACTTCACTAGCTTGGGCTGCCTCATCAATGACTACCATATCAAAACCATGGGTAAGACGAGAGAACAACTTGCGGCCACTGCTAGAGACAGTAGTGAAAACTATCTCGGCCTCATTGGCAAAACTGGCCTCAAGATTAGCACGAGCCTCTTCCAGATTGAAATTGTTACCAGCTCGGAACCTACTTTCTAAAATGAGAAGGCGAGACATCTCAACCAGAATCTTATCCCTGCCTTCAACCACAGCTGCAAGGTTTTGTAAAAGTGCATCTCGATTCTGGTCTCGGGCCACAAGAAGGTCAGGATCAACACCAACAGATCCTTGGGAGCGGACAGTAGCAGCAGCAACATTTAGTTCTCTTTGAAGAGAAGTTATCTGCTGAGACAGCTGTGTCTCCCGAGTCTTTAACTGGTGCATCCATCCTAGAACTTCTTCCCTACTCTTGACCAGTAGCTGTTCAGTTCTTCGCTCAACGGAAACTGCCTGGGCAGCACGTGTCTGAGAATCAACCCCAACTCTTGCAACATCAGGCCGATAAACTTTCATCTCTCCATCAATAAATCCACGGTCAAGAACACGTGCAAGAAGCTCATCAGTGGCAGCATTAGAAGGGGCACAAACTAGCATTCTAGGTTTTGGGCAAAGTTTTGGTAGAGTGCGAAATAGATTCTGGTCCATGTTTTGAAGAACTTGATCGATTGATCCCACTGCAACATTCTCTGAACTGCTCTCATTAGCTTGCTTGTAGCTTTCAGGGGCTAGTTTCTTCAGCAAAGAGGTGTAGTAGTGCTGATACTGCACCAGGTGGATGACATTCAGCATGCCCCAAACTGTATGTGTCTTTCCTGTTCCTGGAGGTCCTTGGACAAGGGTAAAGGGCCAAGGTTCTTGCCTCTTTGTTGTCCCACTACTAGTACCAGCAGCTGTATGCATTGCTGCCCATTGGATTGCTGCCAACTGAGGTTCATTGAAACTCCTATGCAGATGCTCAACAAAATTCTGTGTGAAGCATTCAGGCATGGCTGGTGACTGTTGCTCATATTTTGGAAATTGTTCAGGACTAGGCTGAAGGATTGCACTCTGCATCTGCAAAATGAGGAATGAGGAATCAGTCAGAAACTCAGAATTAAGAAACCTTGACAACTTGAAAGCAGAATAAAATCTGTATATACCTGGAGATTTAAACGACGAAATGCATGTAAAGCAATATACTCCCTCTGAGTGGTAGCAAGAGAACCAAGCACAGTGAGAAACCAGGTGCTTCCAACTTGAAGTTTTCTTATAATATGATCACCATCCATCCTGCAAGAAAGATCAACCTTATTTAAGTAAAACTACACACCAAGGATATACCTATCAACACTAAACCATCGAATCTATAAAAGGCAGAAATCAAATAAACACTTACCTGCTTGTGTCATAAGAGTCCCCAACATAATAATGGAGAATTGCACCAGGAGGATCACGGGTATCAATAGGTATGTATCGCCTAACCGTACCCACCACACGCCCAGTCATCTCTGGCTCAACATCATCCTGGACAAAAGATGCACTGTTCCGCTTGGATCTGACTGCTTGACATAATGAAACAATCAACATGATTGAACCCAAAAAAAAAATTTAACTAGAACCAGGATCTAACAATAGAGTATGAAAATAAACCTGATCCTGGCCTAGGGGATGAAAGAACTGCCACATCACCCTCCTTAAATGTCCATTTAAAGTCATGTACTGGAAGGAGTTTCACGTCATACCAACCTAAGACAGAAACTCAAACAAATCAAACTCAAAATTTGAAAATAAAATAAATTTATTAATTTATGCATAACCACACCTAACTGAACATTTATTGAAGTTGCAGGGACAAAGCAAGAACCACAAGGGTTGATTTCAAAACAAATAGATGAAGTGGAAATTTTGCATAAATTTGGGAAGAACCATGTTTCCAGCATATATATGGAGAATAGTTGATATCAAGAAGTGACTAAAGTAACTAAAGTGTCAATCTAAAACAGGAAGTGAATAGTTTAAATATACCTCTCTCTCTTGGCTCATTTGCCTTCACACGCACCATAATATGAGTATCCCTCGATACCGTTTCTGTTAATTCTTCCCAGGTACTGTAAAGCTGAGCCCGGCATTCCTCAAAGAGCAAAGGCTCAAATACTCTAACATACTCTTCTACCGATTCAAACCGGCCAGGAATACACTGTAGATCAGTCTCCTCTGGTTCACAAGATCTCTCAAGTCAGTGATCAATAACTGAATATTAATATCCCAAACATAACTGAAGAATATATTTGGACTCAATCAGCACACAAGTTTTAAATAACTCAGTACTCAGATATCTGAGAAAATCAGCAAGACATTTAATACCTAAAGAGTATTACTGCAAGTGCAAGTGCATTTGCAAGTGCCGTAGATTTTTTAAAAGTTTCATTATGATAAAAAAAATTATACTATCACAGTAAAAAGGTAAGTTAGCTCCCATTGTCATTTTGCCTTGATAGCAGATAGTTACAGATCCTAGAGAAGTCCACGAGGATAATCTTCTAATTAAGAAATCTGTATACAATGGAGGAGTGAAACTGTCTACTGGGTAACACATGAGTATGGCAGTATGGTACTATCAAATAGACTGGACCATTTCTATCAAAAAAGGAAAAGAAAAGAGACTGGGTCATTTAATAAACATGTTAGTATATTAAAGACCATACTTGGGCTAAACAGGCCAATTTCTTTTTATTTTTCCTTTTTGTGATTCTGTTTGATTGTCTACTACTACTTCTGTGCATTTGAATTTTTAACAGTTCTCTAAATTACAGCAAGAAAAAGGACAACACAGTACTGTGTCGCACACTTGCACGTAATGTTTTACAATTTATTTACTGTAAATAATCTTTAATAGCCCTATTAGACAATCTAAAGCAATGGTTTCAGTAATGCAGAATTTGAATTGATATAAGGACTAGATTTAAGTATAGTTCCTTATATATTTACTATTAAATCCTCCAATAAAAATAAAAATGTGTAGAAAATTTTTAAAAACTGTACCGAAGTCTTTTCCTTGAAATAAACACACTTTTGCATATAAAAGAAGCATATATTATAACAGCCAAGTGTTGGAGGGAGAAGCGACTGGTTCCAAGTCCACATATTCAATAAAATATGTAATTAAAGATTGAAGATGTAGAATGAGGCCATCATGACAGTTAATATCCCAAATTCAAGTAAGGCTACCAGTTGCCCTTACCCTTCCTGCTTTCTCAAGAAAGGAGCCACCTTGAGACCCATAACACAAAAGAGGCATATGATAATAACTGGGTTACATAGACAATTCATGTAAACCAGCAGAAACTATCAATTCAAAATCAAAATTTTGTTCCAAAATACCACTGTCATCACCTTTGCATGTCTCTCGAGTGTTATGACTCTCACAGTATGGTTACTGTAGGAATGGAGCAACAGGATATGTAATCAGAAACAACTTCAGTGCAGAAAACCCAAAAACTTTGAATCCACAGAGATCATGAAGCATATCAATATGAACATAAAATAAAGTAGCTCCGTAAAATACATTTACTTCATACCAGGGTGATGCCAAAACTTTTCACTGGTCACCTCCCGTATAAGACGTTCTACAGAAGTGTCCTGAGACTGTGTGCCAACAGAAATCTGCTTCTTGGTAGAAAGATGTTTCTTGTTTCCTAACTTCATATCGTTGGAGCTTTGACCAGTCAGACCTGATTTCCTATTAGAAACTGGTACATTCTTCTGCTGCCTCAAATCTGTTGGCTGTTTCCATGAACTTTGTCTTGGAATGGGTGGTAAACTGACCTCCGTAGAAAGTCCAGTGTCACTGTTTAGCCTCCTAGGCCTACCTAGTAGTCCAGAATTATCACCATTACAATCAGATTTTGGTTCATATGTTTCAGCATGGGTCCCACCTTCCCCAGAAGAGGCCTCTGTCTGTTTTTGATCCTTAGCTATTCCAACACGCTCAACTGGCGCAGGCACTGCACGCACTTCCTTTACAATACGATTTGTGGCAGGTGATGAGAAAGTCTGCCTTCTAGGGGTTGAAGTTTTCATTGGACCTGCTTGTTTGACATCTTCCAGATTAAGAAACATGGTCTGTCTATTACGTTTCTTTCCCAACATTTCCTCTTTACGTTGGTCTATCTTCCTTTTTCCAGGATTATTAGCACATCTAAGAGCATGACTTGCTTCAATACCTTTCACTTCTTTTTGTTTAGGAACTAAACTGGGTTCATCCTGCACATCCATAGAAGCTTCATTTTTCACACTGATTTCTGAATTTTGGATACTATTGCTTTTCTGTTCACTAGGATCTAATTCTAGACTTATTGATGCATGACTACTCTTTTCATCTGTAATACTATCAGAATCTTTAATATTGTTTGGCTTATTCTCAGAAGCCACTGCAACACATCCATCCGCCGCTCTAGATATTGCCTGCTCTTCCAAAGCTTGGCTTTGTTGGAGCAAATCATTACTGCCATTGACATCAGCAGAGCCCTCAGCATCAGACCATTCACCTTCTTCCCTCTCCATCGTTTGAAGATTTGCTGAACTCAATACTGCTGATTCTATGACTCTCACATCCTCATCTTTATTAGACCTCGATGATGAGCTAGCTTTTGTATTATAATCTCCAACTCCCTTCAATTCAGCATCTGCTTCAAGGATACAATTGGGTTTAGACCGCACAAAAGGCTGAAACCCTGATACGGAAGATGCATGTGAAAAGGCATTATTATTTGATATTCCTACAGCAGCCGAAGCTGCAAACAAGTCAGAAGAATGGGTATTTGTAGATGGAAGTGCCTTTTGGGGCTGCAAGCAGACAATATCATCCCTCTCATCATTATCCTCTGCAGGCGGTTCATTGAGATCAAATAATGGCCTTCCTCGAGAACCCATCTCATACGCATATGCATACAAACTAGATTGTAAATGAAACCAAGTTGAACGGGAACTTCTCTTATTTTATTTTTAAGAGACAATGTCCATGACATGCCCACAACAGCAAGGTGGGGATCTGCAAGTGAAGCACAACAACAACAAAACACGAATAAATGCTTTAAGGAACTGGAACCAATGAAAGATATCAAGTCATTGTGTCATGTAAAATGTAGCTCTTCACAGGCTCAAACACATAATTAAGAGAACACAAATTACCAATTAAAAACTGACAGTGCAATTTGCAAATATAGGAATTCAAGGCTATGACCTACAACTTGGGAGCAAATAAAAACCTGATAGCAGAAACATTTTGATGCACTACTAAGAAAACCAAAAGCTCAACTTTAAGCCAACTTTTCAATGCCCGTTAACACAAAGCCTCCCTTTCCGTGCCCAGAAAAACAAAACCCTTCAGCAATTAGAGGATTAAAACAGAACAAAATCCCGCCCAGGACAATGAAATAAAGTACTGACGGCTCTCAACTCAATCATCCTGGATCAAAAACACTTCAAAATTCTACATCCAAACACTAATCCAATCTAAAGTTTATCCAGTGACCTAACCATCATCTAGGGTTTTATTATCAACAAGTCACACCCTTCGTTAAGCCCTCCAGCACGATTTCAAATTCCAATACCAGACAACTAGTCTAGACCCTTAACCAGGATCTTATCTCCACAACACCTTTACAGAGATCAAAAGAGTTATTCATTCACCCAACCAAAACGTCACAGCAATAATGCACAAATCTGATAGTCAACCCTGAATGATTCAGTATCGTTCTTCCCATCATTATTAGAGCAGCTGATTGTTTATCTATGATTCCAGATTTCCAGCAGTAAATTTTCTAGGGGAAAAAAAAGTAAAAAAAAAAAAAGAAAAGAAAAAGAAAAATCGAAATTAAAAATAGTCTTGGAGAAAGAATTTATTACCTCCTCTCACTGCGTACAGAGGAGAAGAAGAGAGAGAAGAGGGTCGCTCTATTGGTGCAAGTTTGAGAGAAAGAAAAGAGAGCGAGCGAGACAGAAATTGCAATTTTATGATGGAAAGAGAGGGTGTGGTGACGGGTATATGTAGGAAATATCGACCCCATCTAGCCGGCCGGATTTTTCTCCGGCCACCGTTAAGTTATTTCCGTCTCAGCGCAATCTAGGCAATTTTTTAATAATTTAATTAATTACTTCATTACTTTATTTTATTTATAATCGGTACAAAAAGTAAAATCCCACCGCAACCAAGGGTATTTTGGTAACTCCAGTCTCCACAGGAAGTATAAATACTTATAGTGCCATTTCAAAGCAACCGAATTAGCCAGATCGAACCAATAAGCCGTAACGATTGAAGCAGATTTGAAAAAAAATAACCGGCCCCACCCTCCGCGGCGGCTCCGGCCGTCGCACACGCTCAGATCCACACGCGTTCTTTTTCATTTCTCCCAAAACAATCAAAAGCAAAATCAAACGGAAAGAGAAAGAGAAAAAGAGAGAGACTCACCGGAAGTAGAGGCGGCGATGCGCCGCGTCCGCCGTCGAAACTATGCCGGCGGTGATCTTTAGCTGCCACGTCAGCGTACGGCGGCGTCTAGGTTCGGTTTCGCCCTCTTGCTCAGCGGAATTTGGCAGATAATTTGTTGAAACTTGAAATGCTCCGACCGTTGTTACCGTATAGCATCGTCACTGAGCTACGACTTATATAGGTTATAATCACGAATGCGGTGGTTGACACGCGCGACGCAGCGCGTGAGAGTTGTGGTTTGTTTCTTTTTGAGTTAAAAGAATTTTATTTTTCTTTTCTTGAGGCATTGTTGGTACTTGGTAGTCCTCTCCCAAATAAATATAAAAATGGAATTGCAATATTGCATAGTCAAATCTTTCCATTTTCTAATAATAATAATAATTCTTTCTAATTTCAATTTCAAAATACTTTCCTAACAATTAAAAATTTAATTTATCTCAACAAAAAAAATTTTGATTTAATAGTGTTAATTTTGATTTTAAAATAATTTTACTTTTTAGTATTAATTTTGATTTATATTTTTATTATAAATTATTTAACAACTTTAAACTCTTAAATTATATTTTTTATATATTTTATTTTTATTAGAGAAACTCATGTTAAAAATTTAAATGATTGTATTTAAATCTAAGGCGTTGTTTGGTAAATGAGAGAATGTTGGAGGGAGAGGGAATGAATATGGCAAAAGTCAATTTTGTCATTCCTTTTAAATATTAATAATTTTTTAATAAAAATTATAATTGTTATTTTATTTATCTTTTATTTTATTTTCTTTTTCATTCTCTCTCCGATTCTCATTTTCATTCCCTTAAATAAATACACTGAGTCCTAAATCTTTTTATTTTTTCAAAATTTTTTGTCAATTTAATAATTTAATAATTCTCTAAATCACTATAATATATGTTACTTTCTTAAAATTTAATTTCAAATATAATAAAAAATAGTGAGAAATTATATTTTATATTTTTTAACCTCTAATGAGTCATAACTTCCACCTTTCCCATATTGGTATATCTATATTATACTAGTGGTTTGGTATAACTATTAAATTCTTAAAATATAAAATAATAAGTAATTATTAAATTTTTAAATAATAAAATTACTTAGTGAAAATTATTTATTCATCTTTTTCTCGTTTATTTTAACTTCCCACGTTCACTTTTTCTTTCAACTCATTATTTTGAAAATGTATTTTATTTTACATTATGTAATAAATATATATACATACAATTCTAGAAATCAATTTTAGAGATCAAAGAGACAAATTATTTAAAGTCATTATAAGATAAATATATTATATAATTTGATAAATCAAATAGACGAAACATTCAAAACTATTATATATAGATTTTATATTTCGAAAATCTTACATTATAGTTGGCAACAATTTTAAGGAAATTATAGAGCCAAAAAGATCAAATAGTCAATCACATAAAAAGAGTAAGGGTGCGTTTGATAAAACTATTTCTTATTTTTATTTTCATTGAAAAAAAAACTAAAAAAATGAGTTTGGCTAGAATTTTTAAAATTAAATTTCAGAAAATATTTTAAAAAAAGAGCTCATTATTTAAAACATCTCAATGATGTTTTCACCATTTCTTATTCAAAATTCTGGAAAACTGAAAACTATTAAAGGTTAAAGAAATTATTATAATTTGTTCACCGAATAAAGTATTTTTGTTGCCCCCAAACTTTGCTGTAATATTCATTCATACCCCCAAACTTTGTTTTTGGTTCATGTCTACCCCCAAACTTTCAATTTTGTTCATGTTTGTCCTTTTTACTAACACCTTTAAAATTTACATTTTTATAATTTTCATTTTCTGCAATAAGATTTGATTTTACAAACCAAACACATTTTATAAATTTTGAAAATTTAAAAATAAAAATATTTTCTTAAACCAAACGTGCCCTAATTTGCCCTCCACAAAAAATAATTAAAAATTATTTGAAAAAGAAAAAAGTAAAAAGATTCCTAGTATTAATTTTGGTTGGAGAATGAATTTTGCTTTTTCCATATAGAGTGTAATGCAATATAGTTAAACTCTTTATATAAAAAGGCGGTTAGTAAATAAAAAGAGAAAAAGTGGGCCAAATTGTAAAATGACTATAAATAATTATAAATAGGTACATATAATATATACGAATAGATATTCGGTGGTACGGTAGTACTGAACTTCAGTACATCCTTCCAATCAGTTGGTCCCTAATTAATTCAAGGTGGGTCCTAATTAATGTAAGTTTTTATTAATATTAACAAATGGCACTATATGATTAGAGAGATGCACTGAAGTTCAGTAGTACGATAGTACTGAATTTTTATGACATATATACAATGAAGGATTACGGAATCATTAATGTTATAGATCGAACCTCAAGTAATTAATCCTCAATGTACAAGGTAGTTTGTATGGTTTTAAAATCTTCACCTAAGAATATTGTATTTTATCTCCTTTTATAGTGTTTATAGGATTTATTAATTATTAAATAAATTTATGATTTTTACTTCATAATCAACAATATAATATAAATATTTTTTTTGAAAATAATATAATATAATATAAATATATCATTAGCAAATAAAGAGAGCTTTTAATTGTTTTCATGATAATAGAATTTTCTTTCTTTATCATTTTCGTTTTAGTTTGAGTGTGTTAATTTATAGAATCAGTTTGCATAAATTATATATGGATTTTTTACGTGTTGAGAGTTTCGAAAAAAAATTAAAAAACTTAAAAAAATTATATCATTAAAAATAAATTGAATTAAATTATTTTTAAATTATATTATTCTCGATCCTTTATCTTTTGGTAATACGTGATCAGGAAGAGACGATTAAGTTAAAATTTAATAAAGTTTTTGACAATCTCAAGATGTAATGTAACAATATTCCACGTTGCCCTTCTCAGATTTATGCAATTTTTCTTGTATAAATTATTACTTCTTTCTTATTTTAAATAAAACAATCTTCAAGAAGTTTATGACGTGGGAGGATTAATTACTGTTGCTAATAACGGTGAATACTTTGAAGTCACTAGGATGTAAATGAAACGAGCCGTTCGTGAACGGTTCGGGCTCGGCTCGTATAAGAGTTCGATCGGGCTCGTTCGTTTATTGAACGAGCCGAGCCTGAACATAAAAATAAACTCGTTTAGTTAAACGAGCCGAGCTTGAACACTTAAGGCTCGGTTCGTTTAAGAATAAAATAATATAAAAAAAATTTCTCTATCTTACATGTATTATTATATTTAAATATATAATAAGCACTCATTCTACATATATATATATATATATATATATATATATATATATATATTGAATTTGTTATGTTACGTTATTGTGTTCAAATATCTTTTAGTCAATAAAACATATATAATAACAACAATAATCAAAGCCTTTTCTTATTAAGTAGAGCCGACTATAATCAATAAAACATATAAAAGGATAAAATCTAAGAATTAATATAAGATATAAGTTAATTTTCTTATGTGCATGTATATTCTATGAAAGTTGATAATTACTTAGCTCGGCTGGTTAAGCTCGTGAACGGCTCGGTTAATTAAACGAGCCGAGCTTGATCACGACTTTTTGTTCGTTTAAAAGCTCAGGCTCGAGTTCGAGCTCGCCTAATTTTAAACGGGCCGAACTTGAACATCTAAAGCTCGGCTCGACTCGTTTACGGCCCTAACTACATACAATCCTCTCAAAAAAAATTTAAAAAAGACTACTCAAATGCTTTAAAAAATTAATAAATTTTTCAATTGAAACTGATATATATATTGTCACATATGATACAGATAAAATTAGATATTAATTATGTTTGTTTTTAATGCAAATATGAATACTTTCATTAACTACAAAAACTATGACCAAATAATCCACTGTTGCATACTCATCCAGCAAATGATTATTGAATTTCACATATTCCTAGCCTTCAGTGATGGAATCCATTACCTATTCTCCTTATTAAACCTTGTTTCAAGACTACTCTCCTATGTTGGAAGGATTTGACCCCATACTTGAGGAGCTAAAATATTTAGTTTTTAGTCTATCAGAGACGAAGAAAATTGAATAATTCTCCATCCTTATTTTGTTAGTAAGGCTAAATTAAATTTTTTGAGGTCTCAACATTTTATTGCACTACGAACTTTCAATCGTTGTTTAAGACTACATAGTCACAAAGAATGAAAATGAGAATATGAATAGGAATCGTCTCGCCACTCACAATTACTTCAGCATTCCCTGACATCACAACCTTCTCCTCCGTATAAGATTCCTTTGGTGTGCCCGTACTCAACCTTAAGGATGGGAAAATCTAATCGAAATCAAACCCAACTGAATCGATCCAAACCGAACCGACCAAAAATTGACAATGTAATTTGGATGGATTGGTATATATCTTTAGCCTAACTAATTTGGTTCAGTTTGATTATTAGATAAGGACCAATCAGTCCTTCCGAACCAAACCAACCAATTAATTTTTTTTAATATTAAAATATTAATATGTATGATTTTATAAATCTTGGATTGCAATTTTAATTTACGGTGAGAATTATGTATTTTAACTTTTCAAGGTTACAATTGATGAGAAAAGAGTTATTAATTTTTCAAAAGTTTTTTTTTTTTTGCAAATAATGATTAAATCGAACCGATCCAAACCAATTACAATTAGTTTGGATCAATTCGATTCATTCTTAAATATTTAGATGGATTAAATGACTTTTTCAATCATCCAATCTAATCAATTCAATTGATCGAATAAATAAAATTGAACCGAACGGATCGATTGTTCAATCCTTTATCAACACAACTTTCCCTATCAATGCCTCCTGAATTGATGTTTCCGGCATCATAGTTGCGTTCATAACATCAGATCCTTCCTTGTCAACGCCCCCACCAATAACATCATGCCAAACCGGTGATTTTCCTGCATGGTTATACGATTAAAAATTTGATATTATCTTTTAATTGGTTAATTAATCTTAAAAAAATGGTACATAGTTTTTAAATTTTTTGTTGGCTAAAGATCTATTTTGGTCCTCAATGTTTGCATGAAGTTTAATGTTGATCCTCAATGTTTCAAAAGTTTGATGTTGGTCCTCAAAGTTTTTTTTTTGGGTTGATTTTGGTCCTCGAGCATAACACCATTAATTTTTTGCGTTAAATGATGACGTGGCATGCTTATATGGCACACCCTCTCTCCTACGTGTCATATTTTAATGACGTGGCATGACACATCACTGCTACGTCACCCCACATTGCCACATCATCATCATCATTATCATCATTATCTGGGGTGATGTGGCAGTAATGTGTCATACCACATCATTAAAATATGACACGTAGGAGAGAGGGTGTGTCATATAAGCATGTCACGTCATCATTTAACGGCAAAAAGTTAACGGTTATACTCGATGACCAAAATCGACCAAAAAAAAACTTTGAAGACCAACATTAAACTTTTGAAACATTGAGGACCAATATTAAACTTCATGTAGACATTAAGGACCAAAATAGTACTTTAGCCTCTCTTTTTTTGTTTTAAAAAAGCTTTTTATTTTGATATATATAGCATAACAATTTCACTTCACTTTTTGGTATTAAAATAGAAATAGTGTTCTAACACCGATAAAGTAGAGTGGTCTAATATTATACATCATCCTCATTAGAATAAAGTTGGTTAAATTAAGTTTCAAAGTACTCCGACCTAGGAATCTACTGGATCTGTTTCCTTATGGGGATGGAGGATGTAACGAGAATGAAAGATTTAATGGGATTGCAGAAGAGAATGACAAAAGTAATATGAAAGTGATGTGATATAGTGTGAATGGAATAAAAGTGGGTAAAATGGTCATTTTACCCTTACGTTAAAAGTGAGAATGGAATAAAGTGAGTAAAAAGTAAGGACAAAAATATAAGTTCATCACATTACAAAAAGTAAAATGTGTTTGATTGGAAGGATATAAAAGGATTATATCTATTGGGTTTTGCTAACCACTGCTTAAGAATGCATTTAATGAAGTTAGGTGGTTAAAAAGTACATAAAAACATAACTTGTATTAAATGTGTGTTTTTATTTTTCTTTAAGACATTATTATCCTCACCCTATTACTTAATAAACATTAAAAATTACATCTCAAATATTTTTGAATTTATTATAGTGCTAATGTATTATTGGTTGGCACTTGGCATTGGACCTTTTCTTAAAAAAAATTATTATAATCAAGTAAAACAAATGAAAATTAATACGTTGACGTTAAATAAGAAAAAAAATGATTATCTAATTTTTTAAAAAATTAAATAAACTTAACATGATTGAAGTAAATTGAAAATAAAAAAATATAAAAAAAAACACAAAATTAGAAAAATAAATATAAATAAAAAATTATTAAAATTTGATTATTAATTTTTATTAAGTAATAGGTTGAGGGCATTAATGTTTTTTAAAAAAATAAAAAAACACATTTAATACAAATTCTGATTTCTATGCACTTTTTGACTACCCAATCTCATTAGATGCATTCTTAACGAGTGTCCTAAAGACACGGTTAGCAAAACTCATATCTATTATTACGTTGACAAAACTGTAAATCAAAGGTGCCGAATGTCAAATAGAAACCCCACTGCTTTTTAATATTGCTTTTTTTTTTCTTTTTTTCTTAATTATTTTACAAGCAAGTTAATATGTGTGTATATATAAGTATATAGTGGGTGGCTAAGTAGATTGATCATTCTTTATTCAGTTGGTGATAGTTTTCTTTAAGAACAAAAATATCATTAAATTATAAATAAAAAAGTTCAACTGGACATATAATAAATCAAACAATTTCATTCTCACAATATAAAAGAATAAATCATAAATACTATTGAAATTAGAGAAAAATAAATAAAAGTACAAATAATCTTATTTATAAGATAAATTTGAGATCAGAACTTTATCGTTGTTAGTGCCATTAACAAAATTATTATATTTGTATCTCCTATATATCATAACAGAAGTTATCTTTATAGTTGAAATTGTCATAAAATTTTTTAACTATATAATGAACAAGTGAATTTTTTTTACAAAGAATACCCGCTAAGTTGGATTATAAATATATATATTACAGATTGTGAATCCAAAAATAGATCTAAAATAAAAAAAAACACTATCAAGTTGAAGGGACGAAATAAATCTAAATGATCTACTTGTTATTAAAACTAAGATAATAAAACAAAATATACTAATACTTTCGTCTACCATTGGCATTCAGATTTCTAATGTCCAAGAATTTGTAGTGCCTTATAGGATATATATATATATAACTTCATATCATTCAAATATTACAGTAAAACACGAATATATAAAAAGATTAAATTGACAAAAGAGAGTAGATTAGAACTTGTAATTGTCATTTTTAGTTTAGACAGTTCTAAATCAAAAATTAGGATAACTTTGGGGGACTTATCCTTAGATGATGATCTAGATGCCTACGTACCCTTATGTAAGGATCAAAGTCCACGTAGTTCGAAGAGTAAACGTCTGTAGGTGTCGTTAGGCGGGAGTGTGTGCAGCTAGGACGTGTAGGGAGTACTCCAGGCGGGTAGGCCACCGGTTGGGGGTTTCCTTAGAAGAAGGAGAGACAAGGGTCTCTCTGAGTTGCTTGGAGTTCGAGGATAGAGATATCCAGAGGGGTAGGTGAGCTCTGATTGTTTAACCGTGAGAGGTGATTGATTAGGCTTGGATGTATAGGTGATAGTATGTTGTACTTAGAGTATTCTGTCTTACTTGCCTTTGTCAAGTCCCCGGGTGAAGGTATTTATGCTAAGTACGTGTAAAGGGGAACGTGATCGACCCGCGTTCTTGTTTGTAGTGGGTCGACCCACGATAGTTGAGCGTATCCCATGTCTCTAATACGAGAGCGTGTGTGGGAAGAAGTGGGTACAAGCCACGTACGAGGTCGGAGAATGGTGCCACGTGTCACTGATTCGCGTTCCTACTAACATTCTAGAAGGCTAGTGCCACGTGTCCCAAAAAAAAATATTCTGTAGTTACATAACTAATAAAATAATATAAGACTCAGCTAAATATGTAATATATATATATATATATATATATATATATATATATATATTACATATTTGGACTAACTCACTTAAATAAAATTACATCAATTTACAAATTTGAATGAAACTTTACCTTCATTATTCTTTGTTAACCTAGTTTTCATTTAAGTTTGTAAAGCAATGTATTTTTTATACATATACTAAAATATCAATTATCAAACATATTGATTTTTTTTTTGGCTTGTAGGCATATCGAATATTGGAAAGGGATGGTACTCGCTACATGCAAAGACGGGGAGTGCTCTCCCTGTTCCCGTCCCCGATTCCCGTTGCGGGGAGAGTTTCTTTCCCATTTCCGTTCCCTGCCTCCTTGAGAGTCCCCGCAGGAATCCTCACATATATTTAAAATTAAAAAATTAAAAATATATATATTAAAATATGAGTAGATTTAATTTTAATAAAAAGTAATCTATAAAATTAAATTTAAAAAATCATATTAAATAGATATAATTAAAAAAAATAAAAAAAACACATATTTTTAGTATATTAAAATATAAAAAATAATTATATAAATATTAAATATAATAATATAAAATAAATAATTGCCCTTCAGGTTGGGAACCCTGCGGGGCAGGGACATACTTTCCGTCCTCGTCCCCGAACTAACTTTAGAGATTATTTTTTTTTTCATTCTCATTCCCGCAAAAAAAAATTCCTGCATATAGAGCTCCACTTGGTGAATCCCCACAAGACGATAATTTTTGCCATCCTTAAATGAAATAACTAGTCTAAAAATTTCAAATTGAACTTTGATATTTGATTTAGAAAAGCATTGTCATTTTATTGAAGTGAATCTAAGATGTAAAGAGGCAACAAAAAAATCTAATAAACTACATTTGTTACATATATAGTGAAGTCATATTAACCGTGTTAAATTTTGGGATAAAATCAGACCATTTAAAAATTTATAGATCAACATTTATCAAAAAAATTTATAGAACAAAATTGATTCAACAAAATATACATAGAAAAAAAAATTTATTTAATACGTTGAATAACTAAGAAAGTTTATCTAATTTTCTTAGTTATTCAACGTATAATCTTAAATTAAATAAATCTTTTATTCCTTAAATTCACAATTGAAAAAAAGAAAAAGAAAAATAAGAAACAAGACCCGCGTGCTTCACGTTTGTGTAAAGGTAAAACGTACATATCAGCAAATGCATTTGTTAATATAAAATTAAGAGAAAATTTATTTGGTAGTTAATCTCTAAATTTTAAAATAGTTGATTTGGTTTTAAAGTTTTGTCTTTATTAACTATTTAATTATTAGAATATTTGACGATAATTCATTGGGTGGCCTGCTTACTTGTTACTGCTAACTTGGCAATCATATTGCGACGTTATGGTGCCATGTCATTTTGAAGAAGAGTAAAATTTAAAGAAAAAAAAGAAACAAAAAACAATTATTTTGAAAAAGAGAAAAAGGTCTTCTAAAGGAGTTGGGACAATGGAGATTTTAAGGTCGTCTTCTTTAAGTTTGTCTTTTGTCTTCTGAACAGAAATCACGAATAAGTTTGATATGATTCAAATTCAAATGGAATTCATTTGTGGACTGTGGAGTAATGTCGATAATTACTTTGGTGTCTGTGTAAGTGCCATTGAGACAGATTAGAACATTAATAATGCTGGTAACTACAGGTTTAAGAGGTTCAAGGCTTACCAGAGACATCATCCCTTGCTTTTATGAATCCTCAACAATCTGGGTTGTCGCAGAATAGACCGCCAGATTGTTGAGGATTCATAAATTTGTTAAGATTTTATATTGATTCAATATTTGATGATTCAAAATTTTCAGTAATTTTTATATATTTGTATAATTCTATAGGTGATGACTGATGAGTACTAATTTTGAAGAACAAATTAATTATTTTAATTTTTTTGGATATCTACTCGAGTCTACGAATGATCACGGCTTTAGGTATGGTCATAATTATTCTTACTAAGGAGAGAGGAAGTAAAAATAGTGGAAGAAAAGTTACAACGGACGTATGGTTGACATGTTATATAATCTTTTATAATAAATTTGTTATTTCAAAATGTAAATATTATTGTTTTATATTATATTTTTAAAATGTAATAAATAAGAGGTAAAATATTATTTAGTCCCTGTATTATTGGTCAAACTACTATTTAGTCCCTGAATTTATCAAAAAAACTATTTAGTCCTCGAAATGTTTAACTATATCAACTATTTAGTCCCCGAATTTGACAAAATACTATTTAATCCCCAAATCTATAACTATGTCAACTATTTTGTCTCCAAACTTGGCAAAAATACTATTTAATCATCGAATTTGCAAATCTGTCAACTATTTAGTCTCCTGACTGTTACCCGTTATAGTTGACACAGTTGCAAATTCGGTGATTAAAATAGTATGTTTGCCAAGTTTGGGGATTAAATAGTTGACATAGTTACAAATTCGGGGACTAAATAGTTGATATAGTTAAACATTTTGGGGATTAAATAGTATTTTTGATAAATTGAAGGACTAAATAATAGTTTGACTAACAATTCAGAGACTAAATAGTATTTTGTCACAATAAATAAACATGGCATGCACAAATTGTATAGGAAACCCAGTAAAATTCCATGGACCAGGCCTGACATTAGAATTGGGCTCAAAAGCATGAAAGTACACCAAGTAACTAAATAGGCTTACTCTTGTCCAAAAAAAAAAACGAGGCTTACTTACTACCTAACTACCAAACACTTGACAGAGAAAAAGAGAGACTAATTTGATGTAAGACAAAAACTTTATTTAGGTCTCTAATGGTTATTATTTTTCTTAATTTTGTCACTACTTCTTGTGTAGTATTAATTTTGTCCTTCACATTTGTGATTAGTGCCAATTTAATTCCTAATATTAGCTCAATTCATTTTGGTTATTTACGTTTGTAATTGGTGCCTATTTGGTCCCTATTACGATAATATTTTGTTAAGTAATTTTAATATACTTTAATAATGCAGGGACCAAATTGGTATCAATTACAAATGTAAGAGACCAAATTGAAAGTGAGCAAATGTTAGGGGACCAAATTGGCTCCAATTGAAATGTGAGGAACTAAAATGAAACTGAGCAAACGTTAGAGATCAAATTGAGAAAAGTGATAGATGTTAGAGACTATAATAAGGTTTTGGTAGAAAAGTAAACTTGGGAGAAGCAAATTAAAGGTTGGGTTTGAAATTTTGTGGGATTTTGTTAAGATATTGAAAGGCAGAAAAATGCACACATATCTTGGGACTTATTTGAACAAAGCTTGAATATGCATCAAATAAGTTAGAAATTGGAGTATGAGAAAACAAAACATGAATGATTAAGCATTTTTTTTATAGTTTTTTTTTTCTTTTTTGATTGATTAAGCAAAGATGGCTTTATGAATGTTACTTTGTTATTTATTCTTTAAAACCATTATATATAATTAGTTTTGAAAATTTGTGTAGGTATTGTTTTATGCATTTATGTACATGCTATTAGTAAAAAAAAAAATTTGTTTTGTGTTTTTTTTTTTTTTGCTTTTAAAAAAGACGCTCAGAACATTTTTAAATGTTAAAATTAACGTATTTTTTTTTGTTTTTTGATGGAAAAATTAACGTATTATATCTAACCTTTTTAACTAAAGTAATATTATTAATCCTAAAATATTATGTTAGTCAATTTGTTAGTCCAGAAGTTTTTAGGCCCAAGTGATTACATGACTTGTTAAATGATGATATAGTATGTAGCATTAAATATTTTTTTGAATGTCCAATTATTTGTCTACGTGAGGATCTCTATTATTGAACTTTAGTACATCTTTCTAATCACTTGGTCCATAATCAATTCAAGGTGGGTATACTCATTAGTGTGAGTCCTTATTAATATTGAAAAATGACATTAAGTTATTGGAGGAATGTACTGAAGTTCAATATTCCTGTAGTACTGAACTTTTATCCGTTATCTACATGAAACAAATAGCCTAATCATAATACATGCCAAATAACACTGTTAGCGTTGAATTGGTCTTTTTCTTTTCACGTAAAAAAGTTGATTTGATATCTAACAAAACATTGAATGTCATTACATCAGTATTTAACGAATTACATGACTTGAGCCATTAATCGTTAACTACTCAGGAACTAACGTGATCTTTTTAAGACCAAGAAGTGTATTATAATTTGTTTAATGTTTTTAATGAAGAAAAAAACTATTTAACAATTTATTTTCTATAATTATTCTTAAAAATTGAAAGATGAATAAAAAAAAAACAAAAACATGTAAAAGTTATTTTACACTCACATTTTTTGTTTTTTGTTTCTTTACAAATACAAAGCTATTGAGTTGATAAAAATCTACAATATTAATTGGCTAAAATACATATACACGAAAGATCATTAGTAATTATTTTTTAAATTGTTTTCAAAATAAATTAATCAAATAAGTATTTTATATTCTTCTACAACTTATTTTTAAAAAATATTTTGAAGAAACATTTTTTAATAACATAAAACAAAAATATTTGTTAAATAAGTCCTAAATCATAGTATTTTCTATTTTTTCAAAAACTAAAAAGTAATTTCCCTCTTAATTAACCTTTTTTTTTAAGAAAAAAAGTAGGAGATTTTAGTCTCTCTGTTAATACATAAGCGTTGAGCTTGCCACCCTACTTGAATCTTTCCTCCTCCGACCACTATATGAGATCTATTTGATCCTATAATTGCCATAAGCAAAGGCCGTTTTATAAATAAAATTTTTAAAAAATGCCATTGTTAATGCCTTTTTTGTGAGTTACAATAAAAATTATATATATCTATAGATAATCTTAAAAGGCGATTGAATTTAGAGTAAATTACACTGCCCTCCCCTGAGAGATGCTGAAATTACACTGCTCTCTCCTCTCGTTTGCAAAATTACACTGCCCTCCCTTGAGAGATAAAAAATCATTACACTTTGATCCAAAACACCATTCTCCAATAAAAAAGTCTAAAAGGTCAAATTTTCTCAACTTCCAATACAATAAATATTCATGACTAAATTACCCCTCACAAAAGAATGAAACTCTATAAAATGTGACTTATACATACTTTTATCCTCTTATAATAACATTGTTTCATTTTTTTATTTTCTTTTATTATTTTATTAGTATTTATAGTAATTATTATTGTTAACAAAATAAAATTCTAAAAAAAAAGTCTGTAACTTAAAATAGTTTATAGATTTTTATATTAATAATGTAATGTAATATAAAACATCTATTATTTTACTTAATTTTTGATAATTAAGTTTAATATATATATATATATATATATATATATATATATATATATATTAATATATAATAATAAAATATATCAAAAAAATTTTGTTTGGTGTACTAGAATTCAATTTTTTTTATAAAGATTCAGTTTTAAAAATTTCGATGAAGCATAACGTTAAATATTTTTTATCTTGTATGAGGGTCAATTTAGTCATGAATATTTATTAGTCATGAATATTTATTTTATTGACTTTTTAGACCTTTTTTTAGTGGGAGAATAGTGTTTTGGATCAAAGTGTAATGACTTTTAATCTCTCAAGAGAGGACAGTGTAATTTTGAAAACTAGAGGGGAGGACAGTGTAATTTCAGCATCTCTCAGGAGAAGACAGTGTAATTTACTTTAAAAAATTCGTAGGCATAGGCCACATGTGTAAGATCACAACCTTAATTAAAAAATTAATTATAGTGTATTCAAATGCTGGTCAAGGAACTAGATTTTGTTTTTCTCACAAGAAAAAAAAAGAAGAAGAAAAGACCGACTAATTAGTCCCACGTCATTAATTTTTTTTATTCATCAAATTAAAACAAATTTAATGATTAATTTTTCATGTATTGACAGATTTAATTTTGAACAGATAAAACTTCAATTTTATTCTTTTATGAATGGACACATCACTAGTTCATTATGGGCATATTAGTTGTACTCATCTCTCCATAATTTATTGCTATCCAATCTTTTTTTTTTTTTGAAAGCTTCCAATCATTTATATTGATATAAACACAAAATTAAATATATTAATTTTATCTACTTAATTAAAATAATTACAGTAGAAGAACTAATCCAGCAATTACCATATGCAATCATCTATATTTGAAATTTTAACATATTCAAATTGATTCAACATTGTTTATAAATTATTCTTCTTCTGTATTATTAGTTTAGTGTTATCTGTACAATTATAAGTGTCGTTTAGCTTTTATATAATATGATTTGGCTTGATGCTACTAAAAAAAACTTAAAAGAAGGATATTGGGCGACAAATTAATGGGATTTGATCTAAGATTTCATTAATTTTTTAAATTAATTGAAGTCATAAAAATTTATTGAATTTTATCTAATCTAATTTAAAATTAATGATTTCTCATAACAAAAATAAAATTCTCTTAACAAAATACTACACAAATGACAAAACCATACAACACAAATGACAAAAGAAGACTATTCTTGTGCTATTTAATATGATGAGACGTGACATGCATATAAAATATCACATTGAGTTTTTTTTTCCCCCAAAAACATTGAGTAAATTTGGTAGCTAGGCTTTTGGCCTACTAATTGAAATTAATATTAAATTACAAAAATCACTACCATAGTATTTTAACGATTTATGTTTGGACAATCATTATTAATATTTAAAAATGTATTTTATAACACTTCAATTTTGACCGTCAAATTAGATATATATATTTTTAACAATTAAATTTTGACCGTCGAAATAAATTATTAAAAAATAAATAATATTATTTTTTCAAATCAATAATTATCAATAATATTTTTTTAGTTAATACCTTTGTCGACAACTATCACTAAAAAAATTACAATAAAAAAAATATTATTGACAATTATTGATCGTAAAAATGACTATTATTTATATTTTTTAAAAATTAGTTCGACAGCTAAAATTTAATTGTTAAAAAACATATTTCTTTAAGTAATTAAGTAAATGACCCTCAAAATATAAATTATTAAAAATGTTCATTTTTCTTATACTCAATTATAAGGAAGTTTAGTGTTTAGAAGACCCTAATAATTAATTAATTAGTATTAAAGATGATGGACTTGATATATATATATAAGAGGCGAAATATTATTTAGTCCCTGAAATTTGTAACTATGTCAACTATTTAGTCTCCGAATTTGACAAAAATACTATTTAGTCCCCGAATTTGTAACTATGTCAACTATTTATTCCCCAAACTTGACAAAAATACTATTTAATCGCCGAATTTGTAACTCTGTCAACTCTAACGAATAACAGTCAGGAGTTACAAATTCGGCGATTAAATAGTATTTTTGCTAAGTTTAGGGACTAAATAATTGACATAGTTACAAATTCGGGGACTAAATAGTTAACACAGTTACAAATTTCAGGGACTAAATAGTACTTTTAATAAATTCGAGAATAAAATAATAATTTGACTAACAATTCAAGAACTAAATAATATTTTGACTCTATATATATAAAGATGAGTAGTACTAGTGGCTTTGTCAATATATAGTTATATAGTATAGTGGAATGGTAGCAGCAGCAGCAGCAGCAGCTGGCAGCCTCTACAAAAGTATAAAGTTAGGTATTTAAATATTTAATGTGAAATTTCCAAAGCTGAGAGGTTGGTCCCCCAAATAATATATATATGCATGCATGTTATATATAATGCAATTGGCATATATATTAATTTATGTTCTTTTTTCTCTTCTTCCACATGAATGATATGATCACTACTATACCTACTTCACTATTTGTCAACACCAAAATAAAGAATGAATAAATAATAAATTCATGATTTAATCTTTCGAATATGAAATAATGCCTCAACTTAATTAATTAGTTTTTGAAAGATTCATTTTCAATTTGTTTAGTTCTTGATAAAAAATTAACTGGGGCAATATGATATCATTAATCAACGCTAACTACTGTTAAATAATGAAGTGAATTCTATTATGTAGAAACATAGAAACAGAGTATTTTGATGATCGCAATTTATAAAATAATAAAATATATCATATTTACAAATAAATATTTTATAAAATAAATACAAACTGTCTAATTTAAGTATTTAACAATGTTTAATTTGTAAATATAATGTGTTTTTTTTTAATTTCGAATATAGGATCCAGTTTATCATTTAATAGTCAAGTTTAAACAAAATAGGATCCGGTGCAATTCGTTTCCGTGCAATTCCGGTACAATTTCTTTAAAATACACATTTTTACTTCATTTTTTAAGTACTAATATAGACTCATACTAATAATAATCCACCATGAAAATATCAGAGACCAAATTATTATCAATATTGGCAAATAACATCACCTTAAATGGATTAGGGACCAAATTGTTATTAATATTGAAAAATAGTCTCAAAAGTCTATTTAGTGATGATATTTGTCAAAATTGATAATAATTTCTTCCCTAATTCATTCATAATAGGTTATTGTTAGAGTAAGTCCGTATTAGTGCTTAAAAAATAAAGTAAAAATCTACATTTTAAAGGAATTGCACGGAAGCGAATTGCACTGAATCAAATTTCAGTTAAAACCTATTAATGATATTGCCATTTAACTTTTATTCATCTTATTAATTAAATGACTAAATTGATGAAAGACCTCGGAGTTCCTAGAATTAGGGGTGAACACCGGTTCGGGCTGGCCCGCCAACCCGTCAAACCCAATCCAACCCGTGCATGTTGGGTTGGTTTGGTTCAGGCTGGCGGATTGGTTTGGGTTGAAAATTTTCAGCCCGAACCATGGCGGTTTGGGTTGCGGTTTTATCAATATTGAGTCCGCCGGAACAGAACCAAACCGCCAACCCGCCAAAAATTAATTTTTTATTTTTTATATATATTTATGATTAAAAAATTATTTGATAGGTTGATTTCAAAATATTTTTCTATGATTTTTTATCATTCTATTACCTGACACGCAAATCTATCCAATAATAAAATTAATTAGATAACCACATAGTTAAATTATAAATATTAATTAAATAACACATATAGCTCCTTACCATTATTTTTGCCACATTGCATTGTCGCGGTATTTCCAGCACATAATTATCTATCATTTAATTATATATATAATTTTAAGAATAATTATTATAACTTGCATAGCATAGAGTATATACATAAAAATTTATATCTTTTAAAATATTTATAAAATGTGATCTTATTCTTTATATTTTAATTGATTAATTGATAACTTATATAATAAAATTAACAAATATTAATATTAATTACAAAAATATATTAATGCATAATTAAAATTTTCAATTTTTTTAAAAAAATTAATTAAACATAAATTCTGTTCCATGAAATAAACTCTTGAACAATACAAAAGGAAACCATCAAAGGGAGGGATAAAGAAGAAGGCAGCATGTGAGGTTTGGTGTACGATGTATTAATTCAATCTCCAATAAGGACACATTTCTGGAGCAACAATCTTCCACAATCTCTGGAGCTTCGTCAATATATATATATATATATATATAGAAAATACTATTTAGTCTCTGAATTGTTGGTCAAACTACTGTTTAGTCTCTGAATCTGCAACTTTGTCAACTCTTTAGGCTACGTTTGGTTGAAAAAAGTTATGGAATTGGAATTAGAATTGGAATTGGATTATAAGTGGAATTGGAATTGGAATTGAATTATTTGAATTGAAAAAATTTGTTTGGTATGAAAAGATGGAATTGGAATTGAATTATTTGAATTGAAAAAGTGTGTTTGGTATGAAAAGATGGAATTGGAATTGAATTATTTGAATTGAAAAAGTGTGTTTGGTATGAAAAGATGGAATTGAAAGTTTATAAAAAAATGTGAGGTAAAAAGACTAATTTACTCCTTAATAAATATTAAATAAATATTTTTTTAATTATATTTTTTAGTATATAATTACTTTTTTTTATATTCATTATAAAAAATAAAAAAGAGTAAAGAGAGAGAGAAAGGAAGTAGGGACAAAAATGTCTTTTAAACCTAATTCCACAAAATTTATCTCAATTCCTCCAAAATACCCCACAATCTAATTCCACAAAATTTACACACCCAATTCTAAAAAACCAATTCCACGTAATTCAATTCCAATTCCACATAACTCAACCAAACTAAATAATCCCTAGAATATTGTGCAATTCCATGTGGAATTCAATTCCATGTCCAACCAAACAAAACCCACTTTATGGAATTGAGAATTGGATTCCATGGAATTGTCCCAATTCCGTGGAATCTAATTCTCAATTTTAGGGAGCGAACCAAACACTAGAAAATTTTGTTTTTTATGGAATTGGATTCCAATTCCACTGATTGGAATTGAACCAAACATAGCCTTAGTCTCTAAATTTGGTAAATATTATTTAATCCCCGAATTTGCAACTCTGTCAACTATTTCGTCTCCTGACCATTACCAGTTAGATAACCAGGCATCAGCTGATGTGGCACATGCCATCAGCATTTAACGGCCACATCAGCTGGCTTTCTAACAGCATTTAAATGCTTGACAGAGTTGTAAAATTGGGGATTAAATAGTATTTTTGCCAAATTCGGAAACTAAATAGTATTTTTGTCAAATTTAGGGACTAAATAGTTGACAAAGTTGCAAATTTGGGGACTAAATAGTATTTTTGCCAAATTCGAAGACTAAATAGTACTTTAACCAACAATTTAGAGACTAAATAGTATTTTTATGTTAGAGATAATCCTACACCATAAATTATTGAGCATTAAATATAAATATTTCTTTGAAACTCAATAGATTTGGAAATCTTTTATCAAAAGTTGGTTATTAAAAGGGGAAGAAGTAGGAACTAATCAACTTAGATACTCTATTGAACATTTTATCATATTAGATATATTAGATGTAAGACTTTATATCTCCAATCAAATCTCAAACCTAAGATATCAATTAAAGCTTTATCTGATTATTTGATGAAACTTTTACACATTAAAATTAGGAGATAAACTATTTTGAATTCCTAAATTATTGGTTAAACTGCTATTTAGTCTTTGAATTTTAGAAAAATACTATTTGCTCTCTGAATTTTTACATTTGTCAACTATTTAGTCCATAAATGTTAGAAATAAACTATTTGGTCCTTGAATTTTGATCTTCGCCAATTATTTTGTCCCCGATACGTTAGCCATTATCTAATCGAGTGACGTATATGCTACGTTTGGGCAAGGGCAAGGGCAAGGGCAAGGGGAATTAGCTTTATCTTCTTCAAGATCGTCTTCTTCAGCTTTGTCGATGCTACTGGTAAATTGAAGCTTAGATTAAAACGTGGAGGTAAATGTGATTTATATTAAAACAGGCAAATCGAAATTCAGATTCAATAGCTATTATTATTTGTTCCATCACTTCAAAGCTGAAGAGAATGAAATACGAACTTAAAGAAGACGAAGCTGAATATTCCTCTTGCCCTCACCCTAGCTCAGTATGCACCTCACCTAGTTAGGTGATCGCTAACATCCCAGGGACTAAATAGTTCATAGAGGTGAAAATTCATGAACCAAATAGTCTATTTTAAAAATTTATGAACCAAATAGTCTATTTCTAAAATTCATGGACTAAATAGTTGACAAAGGTGAAAATTCAGAGAGTAAATATTTTTTTTTTTCAAAATTTAGAGGCTGAATAATAATTTAACCATCAATTTAAGGACAAAAAGTAATTTAACTCATTTTTCAAAGATACAATATATCTAAAAAATGATATAGTGAGGAATAATTAATAAATTGGTCAAATTACTCTTTTGGTCTTCAACGTTTACACGAAGTTTAATATTGGTCATCAACGTTTCAAAAAGTTATTTTAGGTCCTCAACATTTTTTTGGGTCAAAATTGATCCTCTAGCGGAACATCCGTATGGTTTTGTCAGTAAACGCTGACGTGGAAGGCTTATGTGATACACCATCTCTCATACATGTCATATTTAAATGACATGACACCCTTTTTCACTCAAACTCAACAAAACGACGCCGTTTTGATTCATAACAGAACATTTAAATGAATGAAATATTCTATTAACTAATCGAAGAAGAAAGTGAAGTCTTTTAATCAATATAACAAGACTGGTTAATTGAACCTAAAATATATATATATATTTTTGTTTTCATCTAAATATTTAATTTTGTTTTCATTTTCATCGCAAGGAGACAAACGGACACAAATTCAAAAGGCTGCTTCTTCTTTAATTTTCAGCTAACTTTCAATGCAAAGTTAGATTGAAGGGAAGAAGCTTGTGGCTGCATGTGTCTTATCATTAGAAAGGCAGTTGAGTTTTCTCTCTTTTTTATTATTTATTGTAGTTTTCATTCAAATGATCACGTACGATCTTATATTTTTATACATAATATTTATGATTTCCAGTCTCAAAACCATGCATGTGTTTCTTGTGTGTGTAGTAAAATATGGTTAAATTTTTTTGAATATATTATTTACCAAAAGAAACCTACTTCTTGTTTTTTAAATTGATTGTGAATTTATTATTTGATTTCGAAATAATAAAAATTGATTATTTTATTTTTAAATATTTATTACCGTCAACTATTAAATATTAAGTTATTGAGACGTTAATTATTATCTAATCTAGATGACATGATCGTTAAATACTAGTGTGTCACTGCCACTTTGTTATATGTACTGCTATACTATATTGTCACATTATTTTGAAGAGTAAATTTGTATTTAAATTCAATTTAAAAATGACATTTTTGTCCAATTTAAATCCAATTTGGCATGTGACAAGTTAACGGTGACACATCAATATTTCACGGTGGATCACCTAATTAGACAATAGCTAATTAACATCCTAAAAAATAAATAGTTGACGAAAATAAAAATTCAAGAATCAAATAGTCTATTTTTATTTTTTTTAAAAATATATAATAGGATTAAAAATACATTTCCACATTATTTATATACCCTGGCCGGCTCCAATTCTCCATCCTCAATCATATTTAATTTTAAACTCAGGTAGAAATAGTCCTTTATTCACCGTGCAACAAATTAATATTGAATAATGAGAATAATATATATTAATTCCCCAAACCGAATATATAAATAAAATTGGATCCTATAAATTTTTAGAAAAAAAATTAGACTATATATATATATATTTATTTATTTATTTAGAGGTGGAAAATTATTTAATTTTCTCGTTCCTAAAAAATATTTTTACTAATGATCGATTTTTTTTTTGATAAAAAAGCATTAAAGCTTAATTATATTGTAAAAAAAGCCAAATGGCACTTACAATAATTTAGAAAACTCCAATCTAATAATACTAAAGAATAAACCCTAACAATTATTGAACTAAGTAAACAAAGTGTAAGCTCAGCTGATCCTATTTCTTCAGGATGAAAAATCTCACCGTCCTTGGTGTTACCAATAGAGTTGTTACTCTTATACCTCCCGCATATTAGATCTGAAGTAATCTTCAAAGTTGAAATTGTCGTAGGCTCTTCCAACATCATGATGAACGAGTGAAAATTTTTTAACATAGATGATTCGTAGATTTAGATATGATTATAACAAATCTTGAATCCAGAATCACCTGATTGTCAAAAAAATTCACAAAAGAAAATAAATACACACAAAATAAAACAAACTCCACTTACTAGATCTAAATCGATCTAACAATGGGAGACTACACTCTCACAAGAGAGGACTAAAAAACTCAGAAGTAAATCTGGAAGAAAATCATCACCAAAATTGGGGGAATGAATATCTACCTTATTTATGAAACGTAACCACAGTAACAAAAGAAGAAGAAAAATAGGGAGGGGTTGCCAATTGGCAACCCCTCCGATTAGATCTACAGAAAGAAACTGGTTGAAGAACGAACGTAGAGAAAAGAGAAAAAGCGAGTGTTAGGGTTTTTTCTGAGGAGTATTAAAAATGTACTAATGATCGATTTAATTCTGATTATATATTGGTCTTTTTCGTTTTTTTTTTTGAAAAAATACTAATTGATCTTTGTGTTTGAACTTCTCTTCTTTCTATATAAAATAAATTACACTCATTCTCTCTGTCTTACAAAAATTACACTCACCTATTTTTGGGAGATAAACAAAATCTAAAATTTTATCAAATTTAACCAAAATATTTTTATATATAATTAAGTAAATATAAATGCATTTGACTAATATAAAAAATTTAAATTTTTTTAAAATAAAATAACTTTATTATTTTAAAATAAATAATAAAAAATAATATAATTTAAAATGAAATTTTTTATAAATTATATTTTTTTTAAATTAATCATATTGTTATTTAATTTTAATCAAAATAGATATAATCATAAGTATTTTAATCTCTTACAAGAGTGTAATTTACACTTATATACCGTTAAAGTAATAATTATATCAAAATTTATGGTTCGTTTTGTACGGATAATGTGATAGAATAGGAATAGGAATGAAAATGGAAATGAATATAGGTTTATTATGTTTAATAGTAGAAAATAGGAATGATAATAGAATAAAAGTAGGTAATATGACTTTTTATCCCTATATTAAATATTAAAAAAAAAAGGACAAAAACATAATTTCATCACATTGCAAAAAATAATGTATGTAATTTGATAGGATGAATTTGTAAGGGAATATTATATTACCTCCAATATTACCTTACAAATTAAATTACACATACCAAACACACCTAACATTCACTTGTATAAAAAAATTATATGTAAAAATATATTCATAGCATTAGAAATTTTTAATAATTTTAATGGTATTTATATTGTCACTTTAAAATCAAACTATATATTTTCGTTTTTTTTTGTGGGCATGTGGTGTTTATGTTACATGAAAATGAGTTTGTGATGCTCAAGTTGATCAGTTATGTGATAATTGTATATATAAAAAAAAACTCAAATGTAAAATTCTAATTATTATTTATATATATCCTTTTAATTAGGGATATAAATTAATTATTTTATATCATTTTAAGTATTAATTCATGTGGCATGCATGCATGTCAACCATATTATGTTAAGAATTTAGAGACTAACACATTAAAACTATGTCATTATTAGTAGTTTTGCTTTACTTAGAATAATTAAATAATACCGAAAGCAATGCGACATACAATACAAGAAATATGAGTAACAATTTATATTTTGATGGTCATTTAATTATTAAAAAATGGTATTTTTTAACAATTAAAATTTGACTATTAAAATAAGTTGTTAAAAAATAATAATAATATTTTCAATGGTCAATAACTGTTAATAATATTTTTTCTTATAATATTTTTCTCAACGATGTTTTTTACGATCGTGTCAATAAATGTATTGTCAAAAATATTATTATTGACAAATGTCGACAATTGTTGACTGTCGAAAATACTATCATCGACTTTTTTCAACAACTTATTTTAACAGCCAAAATTTAATTGTTGAAAACATGATATTTATTATTTTGACGATCGAAATTTAATTGTTGATATTGATCGTCGAAATATAAATTCTTGAAAATACTCATTTTTCGTTCCAATATATATATATAATAAAAAAGTTATATTTTCTTAATCATCATCGCCTTCTGAGTCATCCTTAGAATAATAAAAATGAAGCGTCATGAATTCATTGAAATACTCATCCGACCCAGCTCCAAGCAATAGACTATAGAGAGATTAGTCATCACTCATCAGATTCACTCTAATAGACATAAAAAAAATAGTTAAATAAGGATTAGTTAATAATAGTAGTTTATCATATTGTATATAATAAATTTTTTTGAATTAATCACGCATGAATAATAATTAAAAAATAGGGATTGATGGGAATATATATTGAGAATGAAATTACAGACGATCCTGTGTGTCCTATAGAAGAAATCAGTCAGATAGATATGGTCCCCACCTTATTGAAGCACATGCAAATTGAAAATAAATTTCTTGTGGATCCTTTCGGTTGGTTTAATTTGAATTTTGGGTCCATTTATGACAAAGAAAAATGATAAATTTATTTATTTATTTAATAAAAATATATACCTTCAATAATATAATATTAATTTTTATTAAAAACAAAATTTTAAAAAATTATTACTTCTAGTTCAGCCTGACAATTAATGAAATTTACTTTTATGATAAAATATTGAGCTAAATTAGTAGTTTATTCCTTAAAAAATTAATAACAGTATACAATTTGATTCTTCCAAGATTTCTTGCTAGATGTTTCTCATATCAATTCTTTAAAAAATTAAGAGTAAATTATTAATTTTGTCTTTGAAAGATTTCAATTGTTTTAATTTAGTTGTTTTATCATAATAATATCAAATTTAGTACTTAAAATATATAAATTAGTTTTATTAAAATTCCATTCATTGGTTGTTTCATATTTTTACTTTCTCTGCTACACGATATATTTTTCAAGGACTAATTAAAAATCATATTTTTTTTAATTTAAAGACTAAATTGAAATTAAATATAATATTTTAAATATTATTTTTTGACATTTTTATGATTTAAGGACTAAATTTTTTTAAAAAATTCTTTTAAAAAATAAAACAATTATTTATTCAAAATTTAATTAGCACCCTACGTTCTAATCCTATGTATAAACTCTAAATCAAGCTTATACATATTAGAACTTTCGTCACATATATAAAGACAAAATATACAATACTAATTTGAATATATATATATATATATATATATATATATATATATATATATATATATATATATATATATATTGTCAATTATTAAATAGTATAAGAATATCCCATTTGTACGATCCAACCGCATGGTGATCCCTCATGTTATACTATTTCTATGTGTATGTACGTGTTTCTATATTTATATTAATATGATTTTTGGTCATTTGATCATTAAATTTATAAAATATTTATTTTTTAATTAAAAACTACAATTAAAATGTATGATTAAAACATGCGGGAGAGAGAAATGAGATAGAGTGGGTAGTTACTATGAAAGTGTAAAAATAAATAATTTTTTATAATTTAATTTATTATTTTAAAATATAATAATTAATTTATTTTATATTTTAAGAATTTAAAAACTACCAAATATTTAATTATTATTATTTTTTTAAAAAAATGTTTTTATATTATAGTATATTTATAAGCAAAATAAAAAATAAATTACATGTATATATATATATATATATATATATATATATATATGTATTATTTATTTTTTTTTTTTAGTTGTCCTTGTAAGACTGTCTCGACTATTCTGGACTGATCAGCCCAACTATGATGAGAGAGATAACTGTATTCACAAGATTTTAGATCTCTTATTTAAGGGATCCCAACATCAATCTCACTTTCGTTATATATCTATCTATATATATATGGCTTTGGAGTTTTTGGTGTCACACAAGCAAAGTGTGATACCAAAAAAATAACTTTCCCACTAAAAACAACTAATCAATAAATAACTTCTCAATAAATAACTTCCCATAATTTAATATATTATTTAAAATATAGTTATTATATTATATTTTGAAATTTAAAAAATTATCAAATATTTAATATTTTATTATTTTAAATTATAATAATAATAATTTTATCTTATATATTTTTTTTAAAAAATAAAAACAAATTACATGCACGGTACGTGCTTCTAGTATATATATATATATATATATATATATATATTTATGTGTCTATATATACATAGAGGAAGAAGTAAGCACACAAAGCGTAGAAGAAAAGCGAAGAAATTAAAAGGATCTTTATTAATTCTTTCTTTTTCTCCCATCATCATCATCACTCTCTCATTCACAAATCACTACCTTGAGAAAGAAAGAGAGAGAGATGGGAAGAAGTCCTTGTTGTGCCAAGGAAGGTTTGAACAAAGGAGCATGGACAGCCATAGAAGACAAGATTCTCACTGATTACATCTCCATTCATGGTGAAGGCAAATGGAGGCACCTTCCCAAAAGAGCAGGTCAGACCAAATGTCAGAGGTTCAATCCCTGGCTTTCAGTATAAACAAAATAGCTCTTTAAATCTTTTGGTCAGCTGTCTTACATGCACGCTCTGATTCTATATGTGCAGGTCTTAAGAGATGTGGGAAGAGTTGTAGGCTACGATGGTTGAATTATCTAAGGCCTGATATTAAAAGAGGGAATATCACTCATGATGAGGAAGATCTCATAATCAGACTTCACAAGCTTCTAGGAAATAGGTTAGTTCCTTAATTTATATCATTTATTTTAATTTAATTTTTAAAAGATAAAAATGTCAAATTTTTTTCTTAAAAGATGTAATTTAATTTGTCTCAATTTAGTCCCTTAAATTTATTGGTCAATTATATATATGTTAATGGAAATTGAGGCAGAGTGTATTTTTTAGAGATTAATAAATTTGAAAATTTTATTTATTAGGATTTAAATTGAGACAGATTATATCTTTTAGGTATCAAAATAATTATTTATTATTGATTTGATTAATTATTACTCTTAATTACTGCTAATTTCATGCATGAATTATTTACTGTGTGTATATATATATATACTCCACCGACAGAAAAACCAAACTAATTATTAATTAATTGAATATAAGAAGAGAGAAACTATATAGTTGAGTTAGCTAAATCTCAAGAAAAGAAAATGGAGTTAGCTAAGTGGAAATTAACTAAGAAATAATGGTAAAACACATGAAGTCAGCAAGAAAAAAGAAAGACAAGACAATGACTTTTGTCAAGAAATAAAGTGAAATGGCATTTTTCATTTATAGTAAGTAGCACGTATATCGATAAATTAAGGGTAAGTTTGGTATAAATGCACGGATGTAAAGTATTACTGTAGAATAAATAAAAGTATTGTAGAGAAAAGTGAGGAGAGAGATAGAAAGAAAAATTAGAAGAGAGAAAAAATATGATAAAAAGTGTGTTTGACATGTATAAAATATGATGTAAATTTTTTTTAAAATCATAAAACATCATAATTTTACTCACTACAAGAAAAACATTAATTAGAGACGGGCAAATCCGTCTCTAATATAAGCAAATTCCGTCTCTAATTTCGTTAGACTCGGAATTAGAGACGGATGCGTGTTCGTGGCAAAAAAATGCGTGGCTAATCAACAGAGACGGATTGGAGACGGATTATTTTTTAGATTAGCCACGGAAAATTCTGTCTCCATTTTGAATCATTCCGTCTCTAAGCCTAATCCATAGTGACATTATCAGGGACGGATTAGAGACGGATTATTTTTCTGGCCATCTCTAATCTGTCTCTAATTAGAGACAGAATATTCCGTCTCTAATTGGAGACAAAATATTAGAACAATTTTTTGTTCATCCGTCTCTAATCCATCTCTAAAAAGACTATTTTTAGTATATTTTAGAGACGCATTGGAGACGGTTTTTAGGTCATCCGTCTCTAATCCGTCTCTAAATTCTACAAAATGGATTTATTCTTTCCTATACCAAATGGTCCAATTTTTAGATATAATTACAATTTATATATATTATGGATTGTAATACATTAGAAAGCACAATTTCAATATAAAAAAAGTCACAATATTCATATAAGTCATACAAAATACTCATAAAAAGTTTCAACAATACCACAAGTTTGCAAATATATATAGTAGTCAAGAAGCTACTAATTTGACTACTTCAAAAATTTTTAGAAAGCTCATTAATCTCATAAGATAACTATTCCTAATCTTCTTTTGATTTGGTTCCTGCAGCACGGCTAACTTGTAGTTGATAAAATAATTCACCAATCAACCGCTCATGCTCAGCAAATTTATCCTTATAAGACGTTATGATTTGAGACTGCTCCTCAACTTTTTGTTTCAAAACATCAGTTATAGCTTGATTTTCTTCAGCTTGCTTAGCTAAGCATCTTTCTATCTCAGCTTGGAATTGAGGATGAAGCCATGTCTCAGTCGCACTAGACATCTCAACTGATGAGCTACCAACTTCAAGCGCCTCTGAGCCTACTCCAAAAACATGTCATTTTCTATTCTTTCCACCTACCACTTCTAACCATATGGCATTTTCTTCATCTTTAGAAATCTCATTAATACCATTGGCCGATGCTTGAGAAGATCTAAGTGACTTAAGCTTATTATATTCATCCTGCAAATAACATAGAAAAATAGTTTCTTAGTGACTTAATTTTCAACAAAGTTAAAAAGCATAACACAATCATAGATTAGAGCAATAACAGTTTGAAGCATATCCAAAATACAACCCTTCAACTTTCAATCTGTAAGCTGTATTTCAAGGGGGAATATGATATATGGTGTTTACCAAGTTTACTCACCTAACCACATGAAAATATACAAAATACCTTACTTTCCACTAAATGTATGATTATATAGACCACTCACAAATTAAACTCTACAATATGCACACCATATGGTCCATATTCTGTTATGGGCCTATATTTGGGCCACAGATTCCCACCTATGGCCCAAATTGTGGTGATGAAATTATTGTAATGGACTCACCTAAAGGCTAAAGGTACTTTTGAATATGTATAGGACCATTTTAGGTGGTCTAAGGATTTAATCTATTTTGGTCCAAATAGAAGAATAAAAGAAACTTGAATGAGTGAGTTGATAATGATAAAAAAGCTGTCCAAAAGGAAAAGATATTGATAAAGAAGCAGTCTGCAATTTTCAAATCTTAAAAAATAGTAGAGCATCTTGACAAGAAGAAAATACTTAAAAGCCTAACTCATCAGAAAATTAATAGATATTTTGCCTCTTCTTGAAGAAGTTCAAAATTTTTTTTGGGGTAATATTTGTGAGGTTGAAATTAACTGATTAACATTTATATTTTTTTTATAACGATTAACCTTTATAGTTGTGTGATTAATCTTATTGTTTTTTCATTTAGAATTTGCTAAGAAGAGTCTTACCTCTAATTAATTCTATGTAAAGATACCCTGCTCAATTATCGTTAACTACATGGATAGGGATGATCATGGGTAGGGTAATATAATTCCCATAACCGGACCCGGACTTGAACGGGTATCAAAATCCATCCCCATCCCCGGACCCTACGGGTAGTTAAATCCCCATACCCGGATTCAGACCCATAAAAATTTGAAATAAATTATTATTTTATTAATATAAAATTTATTTTATCAACACTTATTCACCACACTTATTCACCAGAATTGATTATTTTAATTAAACTCTGTATTTCGTTTAAAGTACACATAAATTATAAGTTAGTTCATATATAAAATTATCGCAATTCAACATTTTAGATCATCACTGTAATGGGAAAAGCATACATATATATATATATATATATATATATATATATATATGATCATCAGAATATATACCCTAGAAGGCATTTTGAAGGGTAGTTTAATTAATTTAATTTGTGCTTTTATCCTATATATGTAGCAGGAGCAGAATATTAGATGATCTATTTTCCAATATAATAAGTATATGACTACGACCTATTCACCCCTCACTATTGTTTTTGTTTGCCTCAGCCGCTTTCTCTTACCACTTACCACACTCACTAATACGTTATACCTTCTCCTTCCTAGCTAGCTAGTAGCTAGCTCCTCTCTCACTAACCAACATATATGTGTAATGGTCCAGCTCCAAACTCCAACCTAATAATGTCTAATGAAACAAAAACCCACAAATCCGATCCACTCCTATTCATGTGTGCATGCGAGCTTTCATCAGATCACAAATCCGATCCACTCCTGTCGAAATTTCAGCTATGATCAACATATTAACACCTCATCTAAATCTTAATATTATATTTTCTAAATTGACATTTCACTTTATTCAGATTGTGGGAAATAGATTAAAAAAATTTAAAAAGTCAGAATGTTGACAATTTAAATACAAATAAATATTTAGATCAGTTATAGATTTAACTCACCGTTAAAAGAGTTGCAATGCTTCACAATTTGAGTGCAAGTGAAGTTGATGAATATGCCACCTCCAATCTTCAACAGTAATGGATTCTACTCTCCTTATAGTAGTTAAAACCAGACTTAGACTTAGATTTAAAGTATATATATTATGTTGATTGATAAAAATAAACTAAGAAAAATAAGTGTAATATTTTCAAACATAAGAAATGTAAGTATATATAATTTACCCAATAAAAAATAACAGCATGTAAGTGAATGATGCCCAGCTAGCTCTTTTATTTAACTTCAATTATAACATCAAACTAAAAAGAACACAACACAGGACAGAGGGCTTGTACAACAAACAAAATCAATTCTAGCTAGTACTATACGTAGCAGAGTTTGCTACATTAAACAAAACAAAACATGAAAGAGTATATATATGAATATGATGGATGAAGGTAGTTAATCATTAAACATCGGACAAGTAATACTGGAAGATCTGTTTGCACTGAGGCAAAGGAACATCCTTAAAGCAGCCCAAAGAGTTAGCATAGTGAAGATTATTGAGGATGCCATTGTTGGAATAGGTGATGGTGCTAACCATACTTTCTTAATAAAATTATGGGAATAGCATGCCAATTTGGGGAGTAGAATAATTGATACTAGTGGGGTAAATAACAGACAAAATGAGCAAAATAAACCCAATACATTTTGCACTTGGTTATAGATATAAATAGGTGATTAAACAGAACTACTAGTCATTGGTCTTAGACAAGACCATATGAGATCAGTTTGTGAGAATCTCACAAAACAGGTCACTAGTTCTTCTATGCTTTGAAGGCCAAAATGATAGTATGCTTAGAAGTCAGACTCAGATCCTTCTACATCATCATCATATGAAAAATCAGACTTAAATAACACCCTGAACAAAAAATGTCGCCTTTGTATGCTTAGAAGTCAGACTCAGAACCTTCTCCTTTGTGTGAGCCTCCTTTTGTTCTGAACAAAAAATAACATTGATCTTCCACTTTCCTTGACCTTATTGCTCAACGCTTGTGGAAAGACTCCACCACCATCACATTTCCAATGCCCTAATTAATCTATATATATATATATATATATATATATATATATATATATATGGACGTGTTTGTGTGTGTCATTGGAAGTAGCAGCTATATATTTTCCGATCACTACTTTTAGACAAATGTAATTAAGACAAATGATAGACTAATTAACACAACAAGTATGACTTGATCAATTATTCTTATAGCCAGATTTGATCCAAATTAAACCAAACTGCTTTTACAAAAGTGCATTGCAGTAGAATATGATCAATTGTTCCATCCCCCTATAACACATGGTATGGACCAAATTTTACTCCATAATGGATCCATCCCTTGATTATGATTCTCCAATATCCATTCAGACAAAACTTTAAAATCGCATAGATACCCTTAGCAGAAAGTTTCCATAAAAGAGAATCTCTTACACTATACTATACACCACAACAAGGTAGAGGAAGAAGAAGAAGAAGCACCTTCAATGGCTGTAAAATAAGCTTCCTGCGACACAGCTTGGATGGCTCCAATCTGAAATAGGCGAACAAACAAACAAACACACACTCAAGACACATTGATTTCATACAGATCAAATCAAACAGAAAAAAAAAATAGAGTCTAGGGTTTAGGGAGAGGTTACGCCAGCAGCTTTGATGAAGCTCTTAGCAATGCGATTGAGAAGAGGATTGCCTAGGTCGAAGAAGAAACACCTCTTGTCGAAGCTAAGGGATGGCCACCGTTGCCGTTGCCGCTGCCATGAAGGAAGAGAGTGAGGAAGAGACGAGAGTGCTGCCACGAAGGAAGAGAGTGAGGAAGAGACGAGAGTGACGAGTCTGAGAGCAATCAAATTAGGATTAGGATTTTTTTTTTGTTATTTTTGCGATGGATTAGAGATGGAATAGAGAAGGAATAGAGAATAATAAGTTGGAGATGGAATAAATTCATCTCTAAATTTCGTCTCTAATAAATAAAAATTATATTTTTCAAAAAAAAATTTTAGAGACGGAACAGCCACAGAATTGACACGGAATAGCCACGGATGTTGATCCGTCTCTAATTTCCGTCTCTAATTTGCATTTTTCTTGTAGTGACTGTGCATAATCATTACTAAACAAACCCTTAAAGATATATAGTGGACACGAGGCCAAAAAAAGATATATAGTGGATATAAAATCTTTTTATCACGTGAATAATATATTTTTTTTTGTAAAATTTAATTCTAAATATAAATAATAGACCAATTAATTTACTACTTTCTAAAATTTTTTGAGTATGTTCTTTACGCAGAAAGGGAAAGAAAAAAGAAAAAAGAAAAGAAAATACATTTACTGTGTTTGTTAGTAAAAGTTTAAGAATGAAAATGGAATGAGAATGTATTAAAATTACCATTTTATCTCTTATATTAAAATAATAAAAAGAAAAGAAGGTTATGATTGTGTGAAATTAAAAGTGTATAATAGATATTTTATATTTTTTCTCAAAAAGAAAAAGAAAAAGTAAAAAGTAAGTGGGGCCAAGTGGACCTCACATACTTTTTAGTTTCTTAGAATGAGATTCCATGACAAAAGAACGGGATTTTCGTCTTATAATTTTGCAGGGTTTTCAATTTTGTATCTTATCTTTGTTATTTAATGTAATTTTATTTTGTTATATACTTATATATATAAATATATACACAAAATTTAATTAGGAAAAATTGTATCAATTAATAAAATTAAAAGAAAAAATTAAAATCTTAAACAAAGTTAAAATACAAAAGTTTGTTTTCCCCTTTGTTTTTTAAATCATTTTGGCACTCATCACAAATATAATTAATTGAAGTGAATGTTATTATTTTATATCAACCTCTACAATAACAATACTAACAAGGCCCAAAAAATAACAATACTAATAATAATTATAATATAACCCTAACAAATTTTAGTCTTCCAAAAACTGACCCACAAATATCAGTTGGCTTCTTCAAAGTTTTTTTGATACTGATCAAAATAAATATTAGTAAAATAATAATTTTAAAATATATTTGTTATGATAAAAGTATAATTATTTTTTTAAATAATAATGCTACTAAGATATTTTAATTAAAAAAAATACAATTATAAGTTTTTTCAATCTTTCATTAAAAAAAAGAGTGTAGTTAAATTTTGAAAATAGAAAGGAAGAGAGTGTAACGAAAGCATAACAATGAGATATTTTTACAACTTAATAGCACACATTAATTTACATAAGTAGATAAAAAGTTTTACTTAAATAATCTAGTCCTTAATTAAAAATGTCTACTTACGTGGTTAGATCATAGAGTTACTTCCAAATGTGGAGTGAGAATTTGGAATAAAAGTTCTGTATTACTGTATTATTGAAGTTCGGCATTATTTTTCTAATTATGTAAAGTCATTTGTTAATATATTAATTAAAATTCACATGAATAATGACCTACATTGAATGGGTTATGGACCAACTAATTGGAGGAATGTACTGAAGTTCAGTTTTACCGTACTACTGAACATCTCGAGAATTTGATAGCTAACTGTATATATATAATAATGATGAAATTAAAGGAACATTTGTTATAATTAATATTATGATGATGATGATAGTACTGTTGTGTGTATATATATATATAGGTGGTCTTTAATTGCTGGACGATTACCAGGACGAACAGACAATGAAATCAAGAACTATTGGAATACAATTATCGGAAAAAAGATTCAAAACAAAAACTCCAAATTATCCCCTCCTTCGAGCGGTGCATGTAGCCCATCGAGCTCCACGGGCCAAAACCTCGCCAAAAAAGCCCGACCATTGAGCATCGGGTCGGATGTGGTTCACACCAAAGCAACAAGGTGCACCAAGGTAATAGTGAGCAAAGAAATTGAACCATTAATGGTTAATTATAATAATAATAATAGTGATCGTTACGAGAAAATAATAGAGACATCATCGTCACTATCACTATTACCACCTTTTGGAAATTACGAGGAAGAGGGAATTAACAACAATAATGCTTTGGATTTCATGGCGGATTTTGAGATGGACGAGAGTTTCTTTACGGGTCTTTTGAATATGGATCTATCCTCCGAACTGCCATCTTGTTTTGAGAATAAAGTTGATGATCAAGTGGAAGTCGTCAATAGTAATGACGAGACTAGTACAAATATTATTACTCATCATCGTCCTTTGTCTCCTCCAACATATTCTAATAATGATAACGCACCCGAGTTCTACGACAATTCTTTGCATGGTAGCTCCCAAGATTTTCAATCAATGTCGGGAATAATGAAGGAGAATGAATTTGATTGGCTTTCTACGTTTTAGAAAAGAATGGTAAATTCATTTTTTATGTTCCTAAACTTTATGTTAATTTTAGTTTCATCCCTAAATTATTTTTGTAGCTAATTTTGTCTCGAAAGTTTAAAATTGCAGACGATTTCATTTTGTTCTTAAAGTTTTAAATTTCGTCCTAACACTTATCATCGTCTAAATTATTAAGCAAATGATAACATGCGTGACATCACACGTTATTTAATGTTGGTGCTAATTCATCATTCAAAATAACGTCATTTCATTATATTAATGCTAACTCATCACGTGAGGCGACGTTAGTAATTATTTAGATGATTTTATATATTATGATAAAATTTGAAATTTTGGGAACAAAATTGATTACAGCTTGAAACTTATGAATCAAAATAGACTGCCAAAAATATTTAGGGGTGAAATTAAAATTTTGTGTAAAGTTTAAAGATCTAAAAGATGCTTTCTTTCGAAAATAATTTAAATGTATAAATGTGTATTGCATGGTATGGATAGAGTTGTATACATTTTTCATTATTGTATTATCAATAATAAATTAGAACAAACTTAATTATTCAATATAATTTTATATTTTTTTATAATTAAGATATGTTTATTAAAAATAATAAATGTAAAAAAATTGAAAAAAAAAGAGATGATCATGAAAGGTATAAATTATATAATTCGTACACATATTATTTTGTAATTACAAATTTATTTGATTGCAAAGATATATATAACTTTTGGATTAATATCAAAGTTTTGAGTTCATGTTTTCATGTCAAAACACTTTTGTTAAGAGAGTTTTACTATAATAGAACATTTGTCAATTTGAATTAAATTAATCAAAGTGTAATGAGTTTTTGGAAATTGATGGTAACTAGGCATTTTTAAAAAAAAATAATAATGCACTAAGTTTTCAATTTTGTTTTCATTATATGTAAGTGGGTGTACATGTGTATTAAATTATAAAACCAAACCCTTTTCTGGCATGGGTTGCTTTTTCTCCTATTTGTCAAGAATTGACTTTAACATATAGGATATTTAAAAGTACAGTAGTATTAAATTTTAGTATATTTTTTAATTATTTGATTCTTAATTCATTTAAAGTTGAACCTTATTAATATGAGTTTTTATTAATATTAAAAAATAACATTAAATAAAAATAATAATATATAATTTTTAGGCCTTATCTTTCTTTGGTTGCTTGATGATGGTGAAGTAGCTAACTTAATTAGATGTACATCACATGCCAAGCTAACTTCATTTAAGGGTGGTGTATTTCATAATTCATTCCAACCAATAAATTGAGAAGATGCCTAGTAGTACAATAATAATAAATTTCATTACATCGATAATTTCAATTAATTAGTTATTAATTTTAAGTCCTTATTAATATTAATAAATGTTACTATATATTTGAAGGGATGTACCAAAGTTTTTTTTTTGCTTCAAATGTACTAAAGTTCAATAATAGTATAGTATTAAACTTTTATTCCAATAAATTAAAGAGCTTAAAATATATGATAACTAGTCTCGGTATAGATTCGTTAATTAGGTACCCCAATGATTCATATTTATTATTTTAATTAAAAGGTATTTGTTTTTAGGTGATTAATTAAAATGCACGTTACTTCTCTCTCTAGATCTGTATTATATATATATATATATATATATATATAATTTTAACTGACAATAATATTCTATTTACAATTTAATAGGTAATTAGATAGTAAATAAAGAAAGGGAGAAAACTTTCACCAAAAAAGACAGAAAGGGAAAAAAGCACTCAAGGTCAAGATAATATGTTATTTTGAAAGACATTGTTAAGAGTTATTATTTCTTATAGTATTATGTGATGATATAGTGCCATTCAAGATTGTTATAGTGTCATTGTTTGTTATAGTGTTATTTTTGCTTTACCAAATTTTTTTTGATAATTACTTTACCAGTTTTATCTCTATTATATTTTATATTTATTAACATAAATTATTAATATACCACATTCTCCCCTCTTATTTAAATCAATTTATTGCATATTTAGATAATTATTATTTTTAATTATATCAAACATTATTTAAAATCTTTTGTTTTTGATGGTTTTTTAATTTAAAGTAATTATGAAATTTTAAAAATAATCATAGAATAAATATGAATATATGATAGTTAATTTACTTAAATTGATAAGGATAAATTTAAAAGATACAAAAATAAATAACATAGTATTTTAGATGACAGTATTTTATACAAACACTTGCATCCTATATCACTGTGATGATGTAAAACACCATATAAAATAAAAATATTAAAAATACATAGTATTTGAGATGATACCATTTTATACTAAAAGAGAGACAAAAGGTCTTTATAATCATCCTAAAGGACCAAATTACAATAAGCAGAAATAATATCATAAACAAATTAATGACCTATAAATTTCACTGGGCCATAAATGTATATTAAGGTGAACGTACGAGAATGGATCATCTACATTATAAGTTGAAGTGTTCTCTAAAGTGAAGAGAGAGATAGAAAGAAGAAATTGTGGGCCCAACATTATCACAATTTCTCTCTCTTAGTTGTTCTCTCTATTTCTCTCTTCACTTTAGAGAGCACTTCACCTCACAATATAGAGGATCCACTCTCGTGAACGTACCTTTAATATGTCTTTTGAAAAGTTTTTTTTTTAGTTTTTTTTATTAGACTGAACTCTCACAATTATCATAATTTTATTATAATCAATGTTTACATTTTATAATGTACATGACCCGCACGGTTCAAAAATCAATAATTATTACAAGAGGTTTTACATGCATGTACATACTTTATATTTAAATTTTAAAAAATATAATTTAATAATAATTATTTTAATTTTTAAAATAATAACAAATTAGATATATAATCATTTGTTGATTTTTAAAAAGAAAATAATTGTTATTATATTTAAAAATAATAAACTAAATCTTGAAAAGTTATTGACTAAAGTAGTATTTTGGTCTTCAATGTTTGCATGAAGTTTAATATTGGTCCTCAATGTTTCAAAAGTTTAATGTTGGTCCTCAAAGTTTTATTTTTTGGTCGATTTTGGTCCTCGAGCGTAAGACCGTTAACTTTTTGTCGTTAAATGATGACGTGGCATGCTTATGTGGCACACCCTCTCCCCTACGTGTCATATTTTAGTCATATTTTAGTGACGTGGCATGACACATCACTACCACGTCACCCCACATTGTCACATCATCATCTTCTGTCCTTTAACATCATCATTATCATCATCATCTGGGGTGACGTGACAGTCATGTCATGTCACATCATTAAAATATGACACGTAGAAGAGAGGGTGTGCCACATAAGCATGCTACGTCATCATTTAATGGCAAAAAGTTAACGGCATTACACTCGAGGACCAAAATCGACCAAAAAATAAAATATTGAGGACCAACATTAAACTTTTGAAACATTGAGGACCAACATTAAACTTCATGCAAACATTGAGAATCAAAACAATACTTTAGCCAAAGTTATTTACTTTGATACTTTTTTAAGTATTATCCATATAATACATTTACTTTCTTTCGCCCACACCTCCTATATATTAAGGATGATCAAAATATCCGTACCCAATAGATGCCCTTAAATTTTATGTTGCGGTCAGACAATGGATTCGAGTACAAAGTTAACGGGTCTGGAGACTAGTAAGAAGGTATCCTACCCATACCTTACCCACAATGATAATAATAATTTATTTTTATATATAAAAAATAATACTTTTGAACTTTTATATAATAGTAAAGAAAAATATTAAATATTTTATATTTATTATAGTAATTTAATAGTACATTTATATTTATTATTTTATTTTTTTTTATTTTTTGGTGGTTATAGATAAAAAAATGATAAAAATAAAACTCAAAAAGCGATAGTTAAAGGAACACAGATCCTTTACCATTTGTGCCATACAACATTGGTAAATTTCATATTAATAAAATAATAATTTATTTCATAATTTCTACGGATCTACATCCAGATATGGGAAGTAATCTATTCGTAGGGTCTGGAGATGAAAATTGATTTGGATACCCATGCAAATCGAGTTTGGGGACGAGGAATATATCTTATGCAAACTCTACCCATGATCATCCTTATCTCTCATTATATAATTTTGTTATTTTGTATAATATTTAAAAAAATTTATTTTATGAGTTGAATCTCTAGAATAACAAAAAATTATATAATATAGATATGCATATATAACGATTCTTATATAAATTTTTATAAACTAATCACAGGTTCAAAATTTAGTATCTAAAATACTATGTTATTTAAGATAATATCATGTTAAACGTCCTCCTTATATATTTGATAATTTAAAAAACGAAATATATTATATAAAGAGAGAACATGTGAATCAGAAAATAAAAAAAAAGGAATATTTAAAAAATTAAATAAATTTTTATTATATTTTAGAAAAATAACATACAAGAAACCTCAAATATTAATCCTATTGGCAAAAAGAAAATCAAATGACTCAGCAAAGGCTAATACGCAAGCGGTTCTCATCGAATACTGAAGACGAAGACGAAGACGAATAGCTGATTTTTCCCTTTTTCCTCCGCCGTGGGACGCTGGATCGGAATAATTAGAGTGGAAGAGGCGATTTGACTTCTGAACGGAGCCTTGATTTCAGAATCACAACATCATGGCTTCTGAGTCACCGAGTTCCGTTCGTAAAGGTAAGTGCCTGCCTATATATGGATGAATCAACAATCCCTTACTGTTAGTCGGATGAATTAACTTGTGTTGAAATTGCGTTTTCCTTTTGGTGCAGTGGTTGTTCATCTGAGAGCTACTGGTGATGCTCCTATACTCAAGCAAGCAAAATTCAAGGTATTCCTCTGATCACTGGATTTGGACTTTTTTTTTTTATTCAATATTTTTATCTTTACTTGACAATGTCAATTGCCTGTCAATATATGGGGTAGCAGGATTAAAGTATACCAAGAAAGAAGAAAACATATTTACCTAACATGATCGTTGGGGTTAATCTTTTAAGCATAAAGGTGTTGACTGAATGACAATGTAACTTCAGGGTTCCCATTCAAATTAAATATTGATTCATTTGAGCTTTTGGGGCTGTTAGTTGTATTTTCGTGTGAAGTATTAGGATTAGACAGTTTTCATCCTAGTTTCTGGAATGATGGAATGCAATTTCGAAGCTAGGCATTTTTTTTCCTTTTCCTTTTGGTACCTGTCGTGATGGAGGTTTAAACCTAAGACCTTCAGCAAACTACCTAAACTTATCAGGGTCAACACTTGTACAATTGGATTAGTTATGGAATAAAAAGAAGTATGATAAAGTAGTGGCACAAGGGGATTACCAGGGCATGCTGAGCTGCAATTTTACTGTCTCAAACAATCATTACAGTGAGTAAACTTCCTGGAGTGACACTAATGAATTGACTAATGACGAATAAGCAGTTTTGGTTGTAGAGATAGACTTTCTATTCAGTTAGACTGTACTCACTTGGACTTCTAATATGGATACTAAAAAAGTGATCCTGCAAATCAATAAAATCTTCAATGAAGACTTAAGTGGTAAGAACCCGTTAGACTCAATTGTAGTCCATTATTCAAATTTATAGGTTGTAAAATTTACTAAATACGTGGGGAGTTAGTAGGACCTAAGGCTTCACCAATGTCTGATAGGAATGAAGAAGGGCACTGATAAAGGGAAATGTCTTTCCAATGATACTTGTCTAATGTGATTACTTTTGGAGTTAGGGGAAGTAGGATGTCTGAACGGTCGGTATTTGTTAGTCATGAGTGAGAATTTTGCTATACATTAGTTACTTTGAAGTATAGAAATTAACGGTCTTGTTTAGGATTGTGCGCAGCTTTGTGCTGGTTGTCTTCACTTTGCTGCTTCATTGAGTCTAACTTTATTATTGGGAATGAAGAGACTGGGAGAATTTACTATATAATGATTTTAGGATTTCCTTTTAGATACTTCTGTTCCTAGAAGATACATTATCCTCATTCTTTCTTCTCTTTTCTTACTTCTAGTATAATTATTTTTCTCTAACTTTAAAAGAAAAATAATGGTCTTGTTCCACATTTTCCTTTTGGAAATTCTTGATAATTAAATAGGCTCAAAGTCATTGAATCATCTTCAACTAATCATTGATATAAAAAATTAATATCAGATCTGCATCAGTGCTAATTGATTTAGTCATATATGAATATTTCTTGCTTTCTAATTCTAGTCTATTGTTGGCCCCTCTGCTGCCTGCAATACTTGTGATGTGAAAATCTTTACAAGAGAATGTATTTCAAATCATGGAATTATTGGTCAACTATATCCTTTCACAGTTTCACTAGATCTGTAGTGCAATATAATGATTAACGAATTTATAGTTTAGCTAGTCAACTATGCTAAATCATTGTGGTTCCAGGATATTCCCTCTCTAATTGGGCTTATGCCCCAATTCTCATCCTGATAGTGGGGAAAGAAGGGTACAGACATAGGTTTAAGGTGCATGACTATGGTGTCAAAGTCTTGCTCAACATTGAGTAAAATTATTTCATGTTGGAAGGTCTGAAATTAATTTTTTTGGGTGAATGCTTGCTAATTTTTGTTGTGAAGCTTAATTCCTCTCCATGCTATGATGATTTCTTGGAAATTATGAACTTCATATTACTCTTGATATGGCAGATACCTGGGACCGATAAATTTGCCAAAGTGATAGATTTTCTTCGCCGGCAACTACACAGGGAGACATTGGTAAATAATCACTGTCTCTAATACCCATTCAATAGCTGACCCCACCTAGTGGGAAAAGGCTTTTATTGTTGTTGTTGTTGTTTAATACCCATTCAGCTGTCAAATATTCTACAAATCCTGGATGCTGAATTTTTATTTCATGCTTTTGCAGTTTGTATACGTCAATAGTGCTTTCTCTCCTAACCCTGATGAAGCAGTCATTGATTTGTATAATGTAAGATATTTTAATGATTCCTTTTTGTATTTCTAACTATATCTTCATTTTATGGTAGATTATGCATATTTCTATAACTGCTACTGCAGTAGTGATTATTTCCTTCGATGATAATATTATTCTCATCCTCATTAGAACAGAGAGCACGAGAGTTTATAAGTGGATGCATTTGTGTACAACGGAATTCATAAGATTGTGATAATATTTACTAAAATTTGGTCAGCATTTCTTCGTAATTATAAATTGAATTACTCTTATGTTATAAATACTTATTAAGAAAAGTAAAAGATCCTTTAACTTCTTAGGGAGATTAGTTTGTATATCAAAATCATATAAGGCATTTTCAGCTCATTTAAGTTACATTTCGACCTTGGTTAAGGAAAGAAAGTCAGGTGCTTGTAAAATGCATAATAAGTATCCTGATGTCCACTTCCTTTCGTTCCCATCTTTTTCATGGCTTCGAGTGATATTTAACCTAACTGATGGAGTTGAGAAGAAATTAAGGTGACCTTGGGACTACATTCTACAATTTACCCAAAATTCTCCTTGCAGATGCATTTGTAGTCAAAGAAAAAGAAAAGATTAATTTTCTTGCCTTTCATTTCTATTAAAAGGAAAATTTTGTCTACTATCTTACTATGTGTCTGCTATAGCTATTATTGGTTTCTCTTTCCTCATATGAATATGCGAAGTTACTAAATTTGATATTTTATTATGTTGTTTATTTATAATATTGCGTCTTTAATTTGTGTTTGTCTTGTTGCTTTCTTGGTTATACAGAATTTTGGTATTGATGGCAAACTGGTGGTCAACTACGCTTGTTCCATGGCATGGGGCTAACTCTCAATGATAGTTGCTGACTTGTAAATGTTGGAATTCGTGAGTACATAATGTTTACTTTAATTTTGGGATTTGGGAGACTTGTACTACTTACTATGTTGAAACCGTAGGCTTTAAGTTGTTCATTCTTTTACCATTATTATGATGATGAATAGCATCAACCAGTTAGTTTTATAGTCACATCTTGTTATTCTGAGACAATCCCATCTGGGAAGTAGACACTAACCAGCGTTGATTCAGTTTGTTTTAAATGCAATCAAAGCTTTTGATAACATATTAACATACAAGGACTTCTATCAATGCAAAGACAAATTTGATTTTGAGTAAATTATCATTTTAGTTCCTGAAAGAAGCAGTTTGTCTCAATTTGGTTCTTAAAAGATAGAAATGTCAAATTTAGTTCCTATAAGGTGCAATTTTGTCTCAATTTAATCCCTAAAGAATGGAAACGTCAAATTCAACCCCTGAAAGATACAACTTGTCTTAGTTTCGTCCTTGAGAATTTTCATTAACAACAACAATTAAAGCGTTTTTCCAGTAGGTGGGGTCGGCTATATGGATCAAGTGACGTTAATGTGTTTTGTCTTTGTTCATTTCTATAGTTAGGTTATTAATAGTTAAATCTATCTTGATAGTTTTTCCTATTGTTTTCTTTGGTCTTCCTCTCCTATATGGATAACAATTGACAAAATTTTTTTAAGTACTAAATTGAGATAAATTGCATCTTTCAAGAACTAAATTTGATATTTTTATCTTTTGGAGACTAAATTAAGACAAATTGCATCTTTTAGGAAGTAAATTTAGCATTTTCTTCTTTCAGGAACTAAATTGAAATATATTGCATCTGGGATCAAAATGGTAATTTACTCTTTGGCTTTCTTTCTGCATGAAAAGTGGAGAGTTCTTATTTTAAATGACTAACCAACTACTGCTGAAAATGATCAGAGTCCAGATCTTTTAAATGCAATCTGATGAACATTTATGGAGAGTAGGAAATGCTGAACTTCTAAATTTATCCCTTATCAGCTATTAAAATGCTTTTAGCTCTTTTAGATGGGAACTTGATCAAAATTTCAAACCCATTTAATGTTTTGTAATATATTGTGGTAAAAGGTAGATTTTAGGTAGACACAATGAACATACACCCAGTTATTAGAGATGAATATTAAGTAAGATTTACTTCTTACATGTTTATTTGTCCATCTGTTATTGATTTGGTATATATATATACTGGTTGGGTTTTAGAGCTTTTATTTTTTTAGTAGTAAAATAATATGGAAATGAAGTTGGACGGATCTTTTGAATTGTATTTTTAGTGAAGTTATTAAATGCACTATTTTTGCACATGAACTCATATATAATAAATTATTGTTTTATACATTAACGCGAACGTGGGTTATGTATAAAACAAGTGCACTTTAACGCTTTACAAAATCTATAATTCAAATGATCCATTCTCAAAAATTGATATGCCAAAATGACTGGTCATTCATATATACAGAAAACTACAAATTCTTTCGTTCTAGTGCATGTTTGGCCAATAATGCCGAATGCCCTTAAATTCATGTAGGTTGAGTATTCATTTATCTCACATCTTCTTCGCCAGCAAGAATCTGTCTGTCAGATAGGACATAGAATCTCTCAAGTATTAATGGTATATACACTATACAGTATAGAAAGTAGTTTTTTTCAAGGGAGAATTTATTAAACTTTAAATGCTTCTTCAATTTCAGCCATGTTGTCCTAGTTAGAACAACTTTCAAGTTTAGGTTGAAAAGCTTTTCAAAACAAGTTTAGGTTGAAAAAAGAAACAGATGTTACAATTTTCTTATTAAAAATAATAATAAATCAAGTTATATCTTTGATTATTAAACAAGAAGGGGGAAAGCAATGAGAAGGAGATAGATTGGGTTAGTGTGTAGAGGGAGGAAAAAAAAAGAGAAGGAATTGGGAGTGAAATGAACATGTTGAGGTTGAAGAATGAGTGAAAATATAGTATTTGAAAAATTCAAAAATAAGCAGTGTTACATAAAAGGACTGATTTGGAATAAATTACAAGATAGAAGATTGATTTGAAACTTCTAAAAGGTAAAGGAGCAATATGAAACTAGGTAGTGGAAAAGATAAGAAATCAAAATGGATATTTACTCTTCAGTATTCTTAGAATAATTAATGTTATCTAATCTATTGCAAGTGCTCTTATACTTTTCTATAATTGAATGAAATATATTTTTGTTAGGGTTTGGTTGAGAGTTTCGAAGACAGTGGAGTGGGTGGTCATTAATGGAATGGTGCGGAGTGAAGTGCAGTGGAACGGTTTAAACAAATCATTTGAATAGGAGTTTTAAAAAAATAAAGATGATGGTGGACAATATTACCCTTATAATGAATGAACAAAAGTAAAAAAAATGGGTTAATAATAGAATTAGATAATATAAACTAAGCAAACTATCATAAACTCCAATAAAGAGGGTGGTGGACAATATTACCCTTATAATGAATAAACAAAAGTAGAAAAAATAGGGTTAATAATAGAATTAGATATATAATATAAACTACGCAAACCATCATAAACCTCCAATTTGGAGGGGTTTGAAAATTGAAGTGTTGGATGGTTTGGAAGGGTTTTCAAACCATTCTACTCCATTACTCACTTAAACATCCGATCAATGATTTATAACTCCAAATCATCCTGCACCACTCTCAAACTATCCAAGCAATGAATATTTGGCCTATTAAAAACATGCCAAGTCAACTCAACTCTAATAAATTAGGGCAAAATTAAATCAGGATTAACTCTTTTTGACAACTGTATCAAACATAATAACACTGACAAATTAAAAAGGCTAAAGTATTGTTTTGGTCCTCAATGTTTGCATGAAGTTTAATGTTGGTCCTCAATGTTTCAAAAGTTTAATGTTGGTCCTCAATGTTTTTTTTGGTTGATTTTGGTCCTCGAACGTAACATTGTTAAGTTTTGCCGTTAAGTGATGACGTGGCAGGCTGATGTGGCACACCCTCTCTCCTACGTGTCATATTTTAATGACGTGGTATGCCACATCATACATCTTGGCCATATCATCATCATCTCCTCCTCCTCCTCCTCCTCCTCATCATCATCATCATCATCATCATCATCCGAGCAGATAGTTCTAGTTTCAGTTTCAGATAAAACCCTAATCCTTTTTTATATTTGGGTTCATTTTGGCAGTCATTTTGTTCCTCGTTAATTTCAAATCTCGATTTATAACCCTTTTTCAAGTTTTCTTGCTGCAATCTTTGCAATTTCCTATTCGGGTTCATAATGTCGGGAGGATGTGGACGTGATGTTGGCAGTGTTGGATCTTGGTATGATTCGGGAGATTCGTCTCCGAAGAATAAGGTGAAGTTCTTGTGCAGCCATGGGGGGAAGATTCTTCCGAGACCTACCGACGGCCAGCTGAAGTATGTCGGCGGCGAGACTCGTGTTATCTCCGTGCCTCGTGACATCACTTCCTCAGGTATTCTTATTATCAAAATAGCCACCGGCGATGGTGGCAGCGGCAACGGCGGCGGTGGTGGCACCGGCGGTGGGGTGGTGGTGGTGGGGATGATGATGATGAAAAAGAAGAAGAAGAAGAAGAAGAAGAAGAAGAAGAAGAAGAAGAAGGAGGAGGAGGAGGAGGAGGAAGAGGAAGAGGATTGAAGAAGATGAAGATGAAGATGATGATGATGTGGCCAAGATGGATGATGTGGCATGCCACATCATTAAAATATGACACGTAGGAGAGAGGGTGTGCAACATCAGCCTGCCACGTCATCACTTAACGGCAAAAGTTAACGGTGTTACATTCGAGGACCAAAATCAACCAAAAAAAAACATTGAGGACCAACATTAAACTTCATGCAAACATTGAGGACCAAAACAATACTTTAGCCAATTAAAAATTCTTAAAAAATTCTTGTTAAACATAAATTATTCATCTCTCATAATTCTTATGAAACTCCAGTAAAAACAAATTATTTTAAAAAAAAACAAAAAATTCATATCAATTCCAAACAAATGACAAGTTATGATCAATGATCATAAACAAAATTTGGTAGGGCAAACCAAAATGGAAATTAAAGTTGTACAAGATGTTAATTGAAGAATGCAGAAATGTACTGACAGCATGTTTGCTTGGTGGTGTTAGAGAGGGAATGAAATGGGCCCCACCTACTTTTACTTTTTGGTTTCTGCTAACATTTTAAAAAAAAATTAAAAATGGCTATTATACCCTTTGATTTGACACAATCTTAACCTTCCTCTTTTTTTTATTAAGGGATAAAGTGGTAATTTTAATACATTCCCATTTCATTTTCTCAATTTTTTACTACCAAACATATCAAATCTATTCCCTTTCCCTCTCCCTCTCCCTCTCCCTCTCCCTTTCTCTCCCTCTCCCTCTCCCTTTCCCTTTCCCTTTCTGCCTACCAAACATAACATAAGGCTCTTATCTTAGGGAATTGATTAAGTTTGGACTTAAATATGTGTAATTAATTCACCAATTCATTATTGAGGCCCTCCCTCTATTCATTTCCTATACTTCTGTCCTTCCTGCCTTCACGGGACCAATATATGCAAATTAAAGGTCATTAATTTTGACTCCACTTAACTATTACCATATTATTTTTGTAAGTTTGATAAATTTTTAATTAAAGGAAAAGAATGGACAGTCATCCATCCATTAAGTGAGATATGAAAAAAGGTGTGAACTCGTGACTTTAGAGGTTTATTTGGGATGTAAAAAGTGAAGGGAGGGGAAGTGATTAGAGAAGGGAGGGGATCAAGAGAGAAAATTAACATTCCAGATATCCTCTTCTTGTTTGGGTCAAGTGTCAAGTTAGTTACTTCTCTAGTTTTTTGTTAAGCTATGCTATTTCTTGCTCTTCAATTATTCTAGTAGTTTCATGCTTAATGTTGCTCTAGTTTCATTGTTTCCTAAGCTTCTGTTGGGTAATATATATTATATCATTGGGATCGGGACCGAGGTCGGGGTAAATACATATTTACCTGTTTTCGAACTCAGATTTTGATTTTTACCCGTTAAAATTCTCAAATTCCAACCCATTTGTTTAATACACGGACCCAAACCCATTTGTTCAATACCCGAATCCGAACCCAACAAATAAAATTTTCGATACCCGTCAGATTCAGGTAAAATTACCATCCCTACTTTCATATAAATTATAACACATATGTATAACATTACATTTTACAAATAAAAGAAGAATAAATTATTGTTTTGGACTTTGAAATATACAATCTATCTCAATTTTAATTTTTCAAATATGAAAATGTATCAAATTTAATCCCTAAAAAAATATAATTTGTCTCAATTTTTTTCTTGAAAGATGAATATTAAATTTAGTCCCTGGAAGATGCATTTTGTCTTAATCTAGTCTCTGAAAATTTTCATTAATGTAACTACAAGTTTTCTAAGGACTATATTGAGATAAATTACATATTTTAGGGGCTAAATTTAATATTTTTATCTTTCAAGAACTAAATTGAGACAAATTATATATTTTTAGAGACTAAATTTAATACATTTTCATATTTCAAGAACTAAATTGATATAAATTATATTTTAAGGACCAAAATAATAATTTAATCTTAAAATATAAGATTAAAAATAGTCATACTCATCTTTTAGGGACACATACATATCACTCCATGATATATATTTTTGGGCAAATTCCATTCCATGATATTAATTATTAAAGATTACTAAAGTGGAAAAATATCTCTCCACTGACATTTGATACCTTTTTCCAAATCCACTTTATGCGGAAATTTTGTCATTATTCTTTAACTTTATTTGATGCTAATTTGATTCTCTTTTATTTATTTTTTCTCTTGCTGAGATATCTTTCCATATTGCAAGCAGTACGGACACTAATTTTTTTGGCCAAGTACGGACACTAATTATATATTTTATTTTTGTTACAAATTAAACCGGACACTAATTATATAGTATTGTAATTAGTCAATTTTAGACTTTTTTTTTTCTTAATGGAAATTAGGTTTAGCAGATCCATTAGTCCCTCATGTTTTCATATTTATTGCATGTCAAATTGTCAATACCTGAAAGAAAATGGTTTAATAATAGAAGATACCTATAAAAAAATCTTATTTCTTTTAATTAATACATTACCAACTACTCAACAATTATGTTTTCTACGAATGTGCTAATTTTTATTTGGCAAAACTACTATTGTTACTCTTAAAGTTTGCTGTAATGTTTATATTTGTCCCAAATTTTTATTTTGATCATGTCTACTCCCAAGTTTTCATTTTTTGTTCACTGATCATACTCTTTTAATTTGCTCGCACTGTTAACATGGTTGACGGAAGTTGCTGACGTAGATGCTGAATGTATATCTTATTTTTCACTGTAAAATAAGCCCTTGAGAAGTTTCTGTCATGTTGTCAAAATAGCCTTTAGAGTTTTTGTCATACTGTCCAATTAGCCCTAATGTTTGTGTCACTATTCTTTTCGTAGAGTTTATTTTTAACACTGGATGAGTTACTCCTTAAAGGCGTTTATTAGAGATTCTGTGTGCGTCATTTGTATAATAACTTCAGAAAGGAATTCCCTCTTAAAATAATTGATATGGATCATATTAACGGTGTTAATAAATTAAAAGTGTATGATTAGTGATCAAAAAACAAAAATTTGGAGGCAGGTATATACATTACAACAAATTGTAGAGACACCAAGGCTTTTTTATTTTTACTTTTTGCAATCTAATGAAATTATGTTTTTGCCTTTACTTTTTTACCAAATTTTATTACATTTTCACTTTTAATATAAGGGTAAAGTAGTCATTTTACTCACTTTTATTCCATTTACATCACATCATATTGACGTGACATTTCTATTCCTTCCAACATTCTCATCCCCATTTCCATTCACATTCCCTTTGACATTCTACTAAATAAACAAACCCTATATTTTTTTTCTTGCCCTCAATTTCATCTCAAAACTGTTAAATTGCAAATGGACTCGAAAGTTTTTAGACACAATTGAGAGAAAAAAAGTTTATTAAGGACCAAATTAATACACATCACATAATTTGGGAACACAAAATTTAATTACCTTTGTCTAATTAAAAATAATTTTTAAAGTTGTAAAAATGAAGAACGAGGAAAATATATTTTTTTTGGCATAATCACGAAAATGCCTAATTGAATGATAAGAGGGGAGTCAATGAGGAGTGACACAGTTGGTTAAGGTTCAGGCTCTTATCCTAAAGACGAGGGTTCGAATCCAATGACCGATGTGAGAACCTTATTGGTGGGTGATATGTAAATCATCCCATAAATCCTCAAAGAGGTTGGAAGGTCTTACCTGATCCTAGTAGAATATATACCGGGGGTAGATATTGGAGTTGCTTCGGTTACTATTATTTGGAAAGCTAAAGAAGCAGAGAAATTGTATCCAATCAGTACATCCCTCCAATCAGTTGGTCCCTAAACCATTCAAGGTGGGCCCTAATTAATGTGAGTTTTTATTAATGTTAACAAATGGCACTACATAATTGGAGGGATGCACTGAAAGTACTACTGAACTTTTATCCGTTATGAAGTATTTGTCAATTTAGTTCTTATTTTTTTTTAAAAAAATTTGCATCCCAAAACTTTTAATCAATTTGTGTTGTTAGCAATGAAGTTTATGTGTGCAACTATCGAGTCCATTTTGACACGGCTAGTATTAGGATAAAGAGTGAAATTATTTATAATTTAAAAGTTTTTAGACATAATTAGAGTAAAAAAATTAGGACCCAAATTAATAGACACCCCTATAATTTGGGGACAAATTGATATTTTTTTCTTTTATTCATATATATATATATATATATATATATATATATATATATATATATATATATATATATATATATATATATATATTCCGTCACTAATCTATATTAATATGAGTATTAAAACTTTTAGTTATTTACAAAATAGCTTATTTTTAATTAAAAATACAATAAAAACATATAATGGGATGTGGGAGGGAGAAAATCGATATGATAGATAGTTACTAAAAAAATGAAGAAATAAATAACATCTCATGACATGTACTGTATTTATTTTTTTTTTAAAATATAATAATATTTATTTTATATTGTATTTTAAAATTTTAAAACTACCAAATAGCTAATTTATTTATTATTATTTTTATATTATATTTTTAAAAAAATAAATTATATGCACGTGCATGTGAAACCTCTAGTATATTAATATGGATGTTGGATTTTCTGATCATTGGATTTACAAAATAACCATTTTATAATTTAAAAAGTAAATAAAAATATGTGTTGTGAGTAGATATTAAAAAAAGAGGAAGTAAGAATAAATATAATGCATGGTAGTTTATTTTTATTCTGAGAAGGCAGATGGATAATGACCGTTATCATAGGAGTGAAGAAGTAAATAACTTCTTAATGTTTAATTTATTATTTTACAAGTTAATAATGATTATTTTATATTTTATTTTAAAATTAAAGAAAAGTATATTTACATGCAAAACTTCTAATGTGTATATATATATATATATGGATGTTAGGTTCAGAAGTCTAAACTATTTAAATAAATAAAAATATATGATGTGAAAACAAAACGTAAAAGAGGTAATATGGTAAATTTTTGGAAGGGGATAATAGTAATTTTCAAAAAAAAATGTGAAAAAAATAACTTTTTAATTTTTAATGGATTGTTTTAAAAATTAATAATAATTTTTATTATATTTTAATAATTAAAAAATAATATGCACATATATACATGCATGTGAAACCTCTAATATTATATATGTTAGATCCAATAGAATAAATTATTATTTCACAACATGATAATTCTATATTTTAATTTTTGTTGAAAGAGGTAATCATATTTAAAATATCCATAGAAACTAATATATATATATATATATATATATATATATATATTACAAAATTAAAATTAAAATAAATTAGTCTTATATCTTTAGCATGTGACTTCACATAATCCTTGTACAGCAACATCATCACCAAATACAACTCACTGATAGACTAATGTAGTCACACATATAACATACCCTAAATGGGTGGGTTTTTAGAGTTATATAAGAAATTATTAAAATGTTTTAAAAAATTTGATGACGTGGTACTTAACGCCAAAATTTGATAGATGGTTAATGGAAGGGTATTCTCTGCCAAAAAGTGAAAATTCAGGGGGTCTATGTGTAAGATTTTGAAACTTGGGAGTTTATGTGTCTTTAACCCAAAACTCAGGGGTTTAAAATTGATAAAAAGTCAAACAACAACAACAAACAAAGCCTTTTCCCACTAGGTGGGATCGGCTATATGGATCAAGCGACGCCAACATATTCTGTCTTTGCACATTTCTATGGTTAAGTTATTTATGGCTAGATCCCTCTTAATCGTTTCTCCTATTGTTTTCTTTGTTCTTCCCCTACCTCTAGTTATTAGGTTATCTTCCATTTGGTCAACTCTACGTATCGGAGCCTAAAATTGATAAAAAGTCAAAAACATAATTTTGTTTTCGGGTTTTGCTAACAAGTGCTCTTAGAGTACTCTTAAGGTTTCTCATCAACTAATGAGAAGCTCTTAAAACATGTGTTAGTTGACTTTTCATCAACTTCAAACAATTAATTCCCTCTTTATAAATCAAAATAAACCTTAATAAGTGTCTTAGGGCACTTGTTAGATAAACCCTTTTCTAAATTCTTTTAAGAAAGAAATGCTTAATTTTTTTTTTACAAAAAAGGAAAAATCCTTAATAAGTATTTCAAATACGCATCAAAATTCAAAAACAGGGATTAATTTGTCAAATTTAAAATAATTAAATTCAAACTAACTTTTTGAGCAACTAGTGATGATGAGATCGATGACACCTCACTAACTCGTCCGTTAATTCTATTTTGTCTCTATTCTCACTTATTCCTTTCTATATTCTTATTCTTCTAATTATTGTCCCTACTTTTACCTCCCAGAATCTGTCTTTTCTATTTCAATTTGGTAATAAAAAAATACACTAACGCTATTTATTAGTTTTTTTTATTTATAATTAGAGTAATTTATTTGCTTTTTGTTATTAGATTTTTCTCAAAATTTTTGTTGAAGTATTTTTTTTTAAAATTAAAGCTAATACAATCTTAAGACAAATCTAATAGCAGAGAGCTAGTAAGCCAAGCCAAAACCCACAAGCTCACCACATCATTATCCTAACAAATAGAATAATACCAGTTAATTAATAAATGGGCAATATCACAGAGAGGTGACGAGTACGTCAAACTGTCAACCATTGGATCTGTTTCGAAATCTAAGTCAAATTATTTTTTTAAAATTAAAATAACACAAATCTCAAAACAGATCTAATGACTATAAATTGATAAACATACTCTTGTCTCTTTATTTTTTTTTCTACCCTTTAATTTCTAGCTATCATACTGGTTGATGTTCACGTACAATAGTGAACTAATAATTAATTAAGCATGAATTTGCATAATTAATTGTGGTCTAATGATGCATGCCAACGAGGTTGGTGCATTATGCATGTATGGTTTGGTTTGAATTTGAATTTGAATTTGAATTCAGGTGATTTCTCTCATTGATGTATTATATATCTATAAATCTTGTATAATTTTGTCCTCACCTTCAAGTAATGCCATATTATTTTCATCACTAAATTTTTAGACAAAAAATAAAGGATGTAAATTACTTTTTGATCTTTGAATTATTTGGTCAAATTACTATTTAGTCCTTGATGAATTTTAGAATTAGATTATTTGGTTCCTGAATTTATACTCCCTTCAACTATTTAGTCCCTGGAACGTTATCTATGTTAAGCCACCGTGTGACGTGACTATTATGTGCTGACGAATGACGTGATATCGCTAATTTGTCACTATGTGGCCACCTCGCCTTATAACATCTTATGAATATTTAAAAGTAATACTAAATAGTTTTTGTATTAGTTAAAAGTGACAACACGGTGACAAATATACATAAACTATTTAATATTACTTTTAAATATTCAGATGATATGGTAAGGTGAGGGGGCAACATGGTGGCAAATTAACGGCACCACGTCAGCACATAATAACTACGTCATGCAATGACTTAACGGATAACGTCCCAGGAACTAAATAATTGACGGGATTGTAAATTCAAGGACGAAATAACCTATTTTCAAAATTTATGAACCAAATAGTTTATTTTCAAAATTCACGGACCAAAAAGTAGTTTACCTCAAAAATAAACTGTCGGCTAAATGATGACAAAATAATAATTAATGATGAATGTAAATATATTATCAAAAGAAGGAATACAAGTCTAGTATCACAGGAGTACTAAATTTAGGGTTTAGGGACGTATCTTAAATTTGACTATAGATAAAACTTTTATTAATATTGACAAATGACAAGTAAGAGAAAAAAGAACACCATAGTAGTACCGAACTTTCTCTCTCAAAGAAGAAAGCTTACATCACATGGGAATAACTTTTATGATAGACTATTTTCGATCACTACAATTTATTACACCAAAGTTTAATAATAATATACAAAAAGGTCTAATTATTTCAGTGTGAAATTAAAGATCATTCACCAATAGAGAAATTAATTAAGACTTGAAGAGCACTAAAGAAGTAGAGCTAGAATAATATATATCATCACTCATCTAGTTCAAGGAATTGGCTAACCCATTCTAGATTCAATGGGCCTCCAAATTCTCCTTCTTCTGAGAAATCAAAGAAGGCATCCACATCAAAATCAAAGGGTAATTTTGGTGGTGATGATGAGTCTTCATGATGATCATCAATAATAATATTATTATGATTATTTCCTAATTCTGTGAAGTTATTATTATTCTCTTCTTCTTCTTCTCTTCTTAAAATTAGCTTCTCTTCATCTCTCCTTGAATTCCCACACTGTGATGATGGTGATTCCTTCTCTTTCTGCTTCATTTTCTTGCTCAAATGAGAATTCCAATAGTTCTTTATCTCATTATCTGTTCGGCCTGGTAATCTTCCAGCAATCAAAGACCACCTATATACATATACAAACAAGCTACTCTAATTTACTGTAATTAATTTCTATATATCAAAAAGTGGTACTTTTTTTTTTTTGTCCAAATCAAATATCCACCGTCAAACACTTACCGTGACTAATTGTTAAAGCTGATAGCTACATACCTAAAGTCAGGGATCAAACAACTCAAGGAGTATGGTTCAGTGGTGTTGAAACTCAAGTTAACTTGGGGAATCCGTCCTCAAAAGCTAGCTCGTAAGGAGCAAGAACCAAGCTTCCTTAAGTACTCAATTGAGTATCTTATCCTATCAGATGTGGGACCTAATCTTAATCCTTATCTCTAATAAGTGGAAGAGATTCATCTATACTTAAACAGCTTTAAAGTGCTTAGCTACAGGTCAGCGAAGGAATTAACCAAAAAAAAAACCAATGATCGAACCCCTAACATTTAATCAGAAGCAAATAAATCATTTCCACTCAATCGCTTACCCGAATTTCAAAAGTGATATATATATATATATATATATACACATACCTATTTCCAAGAAGTTTATGAAGGCGAAGTATCAAATCCTCTTCTTGATCTGAGATGTTTCCTCTCTTGATGTTAGGCCTGAGATAGTTCAACCACCTTAGTCTACAACTCTTACCACTCCTATTCAGTCCTACACATACACATGTATATATCAATAATATTCATATAATAAAGCTAAGAATTGATCATTTCAAATTAAATTAAATTAATTTCAATATATATATATATATATATATATATATATATATATATATACCTGCTTTGACTGCAATGGATTTCCATCTCTTAGCTCCATGAACTTCAATAAACTCAGCTAGTTTCCTATCTTCTTCTGCTGTCCAAGCTCCCTTGCTCAGAGGTATGTTAGCCATAGGAGCCATAGAGAGAGAAAGAGAGAGAGAGAGAGAGAGATTTGATTTGTTATTGAGCTTTCTGTATATATGAGAGTGTCAAGTATTGCTGTGAAAAAGAAGGTAAGTAAGAACTAATTAAGAAGACTATAAAGTTCTCGTTGGACGGACGAGAAGAAACTCCGCCCACCATTATATAGGCGCCTCAATCTTTTAAATTTAAGAAATAGTACATTTTAAAAATTAAAAAAAAATCGTACTCTTTTTAAAAGTACGAGTGAGAAATAAATAAAAAAAATGTGGTCCCCAATCATCTATTCATGCATGGGTCCCTATTTAATTTGTGGGGCACTTTATTAATTATTATTATTTTTCTATCTCCTAGGTCTGACTTGAGATCAACGTACAATTTCTCAAATTTAGAGGAGCTTAAAACTTTAAAAAGAAATTGCCGAGGTTTTAATCATTAGATAAGGTCACTTAAGATCGATTCAGATGTATACGAGTAAAAATGTTATTTTCAAAAATTGAACTCATTAGTCATTAACTTAAGGTCATATGACATATGACTGGAAACCTTACTACTGTTGAAAGTGAAAGAGAGGATGGGAGTGAAAATTAATTAATTGGAAACTTTAATGGTTGGGATTAATGATTGAGCAATTTGAGTAGTATACCTATAAAAGTCTAGTTGCTAATTTTTTTTATTATCCCAAATTTTGTTTGTAATGCTGTAAAGGATGCCCTACTGCAAATAAATTCTACAAGAGGCTGCTACCACCACACCATGCATGCATTCTAAAAGAAAAAAGGGCAAAAGTTGAGTGATTGTGACTTGTAAAAATCTAATCAAATTTTTAATAGGGCAACTGTCAAATTAATAAACAATTGTTTTCACAAAATAAAATGTAATTAAATCTCTCGTCAAATTCTTAATTATTTACTTTTGAACGATGGTCAGATTTCTAATATATAATTTAAAAGATATAAGTTTAAATTTTAGTCTTTAGGATGGCCCATTGCAGGTTAAATGGACTCTGTTTATTTTAAATTAATTGAGAAAACGCTCAATTTAGTTCAGCTTATTAATAGTTAAACGAACTAAGTGATTAACTCACCAATCAATTTTTAAAAAATAAATTTTTAATTTTTTTATCTACAAATGGTTAGTAAAATAGACAAAAAAAAAATTCAGCACATCAAATAAATAAATAATATCATAAACATATAATTACAAATTAAAAATACAACACAAAATTTCAATTAAATAAGTTATTTTAGAATTTTAATTTTTTTCTTAAAAATACGAATAGGTGGGTTAAACCTATTGATCGTAGGTTATACAAATTAAACTAACACATCTGATCTAACTAGTGAGTTAAATGTACCGGACTAGAGATGATCAAGGCATTATATATGGACTGAAAAATATAAACATAACCCACCTAAATGGTGGTCGGTTAAACAAACTGCTCCGATATGAATTCATTTGACGGCCCTTAATTTTTTTTTTTTAAAAAAACCTCTATTTTATGGTCATAAGATTGCATACATTTTTAATCTTCTCTAAGTTTTACTTTTGTCAATTCAGGATATTCACCACCTATATAACTGTGACTAATTTCATCACATCGTAAATTTTTCAAAAGGAAATTTTAGTACTGTAACCATAAAACTCTCTCATACACACGACGAAGAACACTCAGAGGCAAGATATCTTCCCTATGAGCATTAAGTTTGGTGGCAGGAGAAAGGTAGCTTTGAACAAGGAAGTTTTGTTGTCTCCTGAGGAAGAGGAAAGATAAGGGAAGTAGCTAGGTTTAGAATGTCAATTTTGTCCTCAATAAAAAAACAAAAATTCCAATTTTGCTGTTTTTTGTCACAAGTCTCTTTACTTGTCCACTAGGAATTGCAGTTTTTTTCCAACTCTATTTTATCAATATAATTAATTAAATTAACACAGCCAATAACACATGACACACAACTCTATTTGGTAACCGTGTGACTCATACGTGTGTTTTTCATTGGGGGGCAAAATTGTCATTCCAAATTTTACAATTTAAATAATTTAATTTTACTTCCTTACACTGTAAGATTCTTGGATCGATTGTAATGCTAAATCATTAAAAATAATCAAGTATAATACGTACCTGATTTTGCCATTTTTTTTGCAAGAACTCCTGAATACCTGACACCGGACAGCTTCTCTACCGAATACCTGAGAGCTAGGTCTTCCTCTCTATTACTCTGGTCGTGCAGCGGCTACAATAGGGAGGCTCACTGGGTTAGGGTTAGAGAGGGGACCTAGCCTGTATTTATAAGTGTCTCTTACTGGGCCCTCCCATTACGGGTTTCAATAAAACCCTAAAGGCCTACACATAGTCGCCTATCAGACTTTATCATAATGTGTGCTATTAGCCCAACCGTGATTACCTTATACTTTGAGTTTTCTTTATATTGGACCACATATTAACCCAATTTATTTAGAAAACTAAATAAAATATTTTAAACAATTAATGTGAGCCCAAATATAAAATATTTTTCTAACATTCACAGCAAAATACACTCTTTTTAAATCCTATTCAAATTTTCTCTCTTATAATTTCATTCCCACTTTCCTTTCCCATCAAAACAACTTTCTTGCTACCAAACGTTACCTAAATGTTTAAGAAACTCAACTAATTTATAATTTTTTTTTTCTAAATTTGGCTTGATGGGAGCATTGGTCACCATTTTCTAGTGTAGGCAATATATAGTCAAGTGAAAGGATAGGGAATAGGTTTTGTCATGATGCATATATAGTAAGGTAAAACTTATAATGTAGTGTACGTGAATCTCTGTGTAATTTACTTTTTGCATGTGCAAAAACTAGCTATAGTCCCCTAGTGGGGTGAATAACATCAATGTTTGAAATTTTGTGACTAGAGAATAAACTTTTTCTCCAGCTTGTTTGGCAACTTATTTTGGGTAGTTAAAAGTGCTTATTTTAAAAAATTGAAGTGTTTGACAACTTTGTCGCAGAAGTAGTTTTTTATTTTGAAGCAGAGCTAAGATTTAAACATTTAAAGATAAAATTACCTTTACTAACATTTTATATTTTTCATTTTATATTACCTTTCTGCGTACCAAACGCATCCTTAAGTTTGAGACATGTAAATTAAACTAGGACGTATTTGTAAATACTAATTATTTTGAGGCATGTAAATTAAAGTAAGAAGTATTATATTAATTGTCTTGGGATATATAAATTAACATATGAAGCATTTGTATACATTAATATGATTAATTAATATTTTATTAAATTAATAAAGTAATTAAAATTTTATATTTATTTGTTTAAAAATTAACAATAGAAAATATTTATACTCATTTTTCTATTTAGTAACATTACTAACACCCTAATTAAATTTATATACGCATGTCCTTCTTGGTAATTTTGCGGTCAAACACAAATTGTTTTTAAGCTACTGATAAAAGTAATTTTCAACTTAATCTGTCAAATACAAACTGTTTTTCTTTTACAATATTTTTTTCAAATTCTATTTAAAAAATTATTTAAAAATAAGCACTTATAGAAAGAAGTTGCCAAACAGACCCTTATTCATAACTAAATTTATTTATTTATTTTTCAAGTAGTAGTAGTAGAGTAGTGTGTGAGAGTGTGAGTGCATGAGAGACAAACATAATTGGTTGTTCGATCTGATGCACTTAATAGCATTTCTTTGTGTTTCTCTTTTGAGGACTCTAGGCCACAAGCTTTTTGTACCCTTTCTGAGAATATATATTTTATTATGTAACTTCTGAAATAGCTTATTCAATACAATATTCAATTCTTTTCTGCAATATACCTCTGCATGCTTTTTATTTATTCATGCACTTATTGGATATGTTGAAAGTATATGAATTGTAGATCTAACGGTTCATCCAACGATTCATATTACGTAATCTGTATTTTAGTAAATCCGAATATGTACTTATTGGTTTCTGTGATTTATCCGAGCTAGTGAAACAATCAATTGACCAGTAATTAATGCATATGAATATATAGTGTAAATTATAATTTTGAATTTCAGCATTTAATTTATAGTTATCTGTAATAATTAAGAGATGAACAGAAAGAAACTAATAAATAAAAGATCCATAGTAATAGATAGGATCACTTTCATGGATTAGACGATGTTAAATTTTTTTATCTCTCTCTTCCTATAAAGAAATGTTTCAATTTTCAAATGTAGAGAGATCTGAATCTGACTAAGGTCACGTTTGGTAGACAGAATTAGAATTAGAAAGGAAGAAGGAATGAGGATAGATGGGCTCTTTTTTCCCTTGTATGGTAATTTAAATGAAGGTGGGAATGAGATTATCATTCCAATCATATGTACTAGATAATATCAATACCTCTTTAGATTAATTGGAAATATTATTATGAAATTTGATATTGGATCTGGTGCAATTAAATTTTTTTGTAATTTTAGTGCAATTCTTTTAAAATGTACATTTTTACTTCATTTTTAAAGTAATAATAGGAAGTAATTAATACTAATAAGAACTTATCATCATGAATGAATTAGGGACCAAATTTTTATCAATATTGACAAATAGCATCACTAAATAGTCTTGTGAGACTATTTATCAATATTAATAACAATTTGGTCCCTAATGCATTTAAAATGATGATATTCATTAATATTAATAATAATTTGGTCTCTAATTCATTTATGGTAGATTCTTATTAATGCACCGAAATTGCAGGAAAACGAATTACATCGGATCAAATATCAAAAAGTTGGCCAAAATATCCAATTTACCACACCCCCATTCACCACCCACTACTACTACCACCACCACCACCCATCGCCCCCGACACCACCACTGTTGTTGTCGTCGCCGTGCCGTCACCACCAAATTTAATTACAAAGGTAAATTGATTATTATATCCCATTTACATTTATATTCTCAACTCCAATCTTATTTATTTTTATATTATATCAAAGGTAATCATGTTATTTTTATTACTAACTATTTTCATTCCCACTTTCTTAAAATCAATTCACTAATTAAACGGACCCTAAAACAATGCTTCTCTCTTCTGTATTTAATTATATTTATAATTAAATATATTCTTAACTAATTCACCAATTAAACTTTTTTTACCCATTGAAGCAAATAATTGGCCTACTAAGACAATGTATATATTTTCCATATAAAGTAATAAGCTTCATTATGGTTCAACTTCAGCTGACGTAATACTTTGACACACACATGCACACTAGAAGTTTTATATATATAGCTAATTAATTAATTAATGACCCATGTGAAGTTTTTTAAATTAAATATTCGTATAGTAAAAGTAACTAAGTTGAAATTTTGAAAAGGAGAATGGTAAATTGAATTAAATACAAGACTTAATTAAAATTATAATATTTAAATCTTTTTTTATAAACCAATATTATATTATTAACTTTAAGAAAATATTTCTTTTTCACATGTTATAATTTTACTGAAAATTTTAACAACAAAGTACATACACATACAAAATTATAGTAATTAATTTTAACTTTTTATACTCAAATTTTTAATATCAACTTACAATCAAGTCTTGTGATATTTAAGATCAAAAGAAATCAACTTAACTGATAATTAAAATGTTCAAAATCATAATTAGAATATCTTACTAGTAGTTAGGAGTGGTAGATAAATAGAATATATCCTTCGGTTGCCCCCAATGTTGGCCCTCTCTAATTAATTAGTATTTATAGTACCCCTTGTCAAAGACCAACATTAATTAATAAATAAACTATACATAATTAAAATATTAAGCTACATCTTATCAAGAATACCAATTAATAACAATAAATAAATAAATAATCTTAATAATTATCTTGATATCTTTGATGAGATTTTAATTTGATAATGTCCATATATGTATGGTACAAAATTAAGAGAATGACTTTTTGTCCAGGGCTATAAGTGGAAGAAACATCACCTAATTTTGTTGTTAAGAGAGAAACAACCAAAATACTCAAAGTAACGTACAACTAAGAATTATTTAATTATAGTTAATTATACGTTGGCCAAAAAAAATTATTTAATTATATAATTTTTTTTATATATGAATATGACAGATTAGTCATCACTCTTCACATAGTGCCAACTAGAAATAGAGTTATTGCTGTGCATAAGCATATATATGTGTCATCACCACCAGTACACGTGGTTAATCAGAGTAGTAAATATTATATTCTCTCAAATTTTACGTAGAAGTCTCGAGTCCGAATATATTGCGTGTGAAAGGAAAAAAATTTTGTCGAGAAAGATTTACTTTTGTTATAGGATTGCAGTAACTCGAATCAGATTAGACAGAACATAATGAAATTTTAGATACAGGTGATTTCGACAAAAAAATAAATATATGTACTGATATATATGTCATTATAGAAAACATGGGCCCTATCAATTTTAATCTCATTCACGGATTTTTTAACGCATTATTATATTTAACAAACACTATTAAGTCAAGACAGCTTAAATAATTGACGTGCATGTGTTTCATTTGGTTTTAGTATCTCTCTAAAATTGAAAAAAAAAAATTGGCATCCAATGAGTATAACTATATATATATATTGATATTATTAATTATTCATTTGATGGAGAATATATATGAATGATTCAGCATGCAGTCATCACCAATTCAAGATATTCTTGGATACTATAGGAAAAAATAGCTCATAATTTGACAAAAAATTGAAGATAGAGAGAAAGTTTTTGCAAGCATTGAATCGTGATAAATAAATATTTTGTTTTACAACTAAAGTGCACTATAATTTATTATTTTAAATAATTTTCTTCGCCAAACATAAATTATTAATGCTTTGTCAAATGAAATCGTTTTTTTTCAGTTTGAAAGTCTTTAATTATATATATATATATATATATATATATATATATATATATATATATATATATATATCAATTAAATTTATTTTGTGAATAAAACACGCAACTAATACTGCCGAATTAAGTAGGTGTTTATGAAAGAGTGTATAGTTAAATGAAGCAAGGCAGTTATAATTTTACAAATGACAAAATTTTTATTTTGGTCCCTAATATTTAACACTTTTTCAATTTAGTCCCTAATATTTGCTCAATCTCAATTAGGTCTCTCGCCCTTGCAATTGCCCATTGGTACCAATTTGGTCCCTTATGTCTGCTGATTTTCAATTTGGTCAGTCACATTTGTGCATAATTGGTAGAAATTTGGTCCCTCTATTATTCAAAAGTATTAAAGTTACTTAACAAAATATTGACATAGGCATTTTTAACTTAGTATAGGTGCCTATATTAACATGTAGGTAATGATCAGAAGCAAAACTCTTCTTTTATATTAAAACATTAAAACTTGTATGGTAAATTATTTATGTCATAATTTATTCCTAAAGCAAAAAAAAAATGTTCCTTTCATAAATAATATTATCTTTTAATTAGTTTAATTTATTTAAATTATATATCTATCTATATTTATATGACTGTGGACCCTTCTCGTCAATGGCTTTGTTTTTAAAGAAAATAAAAAGATGTGAGAAGATCATGGGAGAGAGAAAATAAGAGAATAGTGGTAGTGATAATTTTGTTTTTAAAAAATAATGATTGTGATAGTAATCAAAGAAAATATTTTTTATCTTTAATTTATTATTTTACAATAAATAATAATTTATTTTATATTTTGTAAGTTGAAATTATTTTTACATGCACGTACGTGCATGTGAAGTCTCTAATATATATATGTATACTAAGCAATAAATTATTTATTTAAGCATTTATTTGTTAAGTAATTTTAATTCTTGAATAATGGAGAGACAAAATTAGTACTAATCGCAAATTGAAACTGAGCAAACATTATGGGCTAAATTGGTACCAGTCGCAAACGTAAGGGACCGAATTGAGAATGAACAAACAATAAGAACTAAATTGAAAAAAATGCCAAATATATATTAGGGACCAAAATAAAATTGTTTTGGCCTTCTAGAAAACATTTTAAAAATTGTTTTTCTGATGACTTGGACTCTAACAGCTTGGATGGAAGGATATGGTTTAAGAGTGATGCAGAGTGGAGTGAGATGGTTTAGATTTATAAATCTTTGATTGGATCTTTAAATGGATGATGGGGTGTAATGGTTTTTCCAAACTCCTTTAAATTGTGAGGTTCAGGATGGTTTGCATATTATTTAATTTAATTCCATTTTGAACCCGGCCATTAATTTTCATTTTTTTTATTTATTATAAGAGTAATAATTGAAATTTTTATCTCTACCATTCTGTTGAATCGAGCGCTTATGACTAAGCAAAAAGCTATACCTGTTAGTCAAAGCGCAAGGCCCAGTCCAAGTGCCATGCGATTTGACTATGACTTGGCCCCTACCCGAGCCTCCGTCATAAGATAATTGATGCTACATCTTAATCAACATTATATATATTTTATTTTTATTTTTAAATTCCCAATTAATAGAGTGATCTGTTTAAGTGCTAAGATAGAAAAATGAATTCCTTGTGGCGGATTTAAGTTTGAATTTCTATTTATGTGTTGATTAAGGTTAAGAATTTGTATCCTCAAAGATTGAGTGTGTAGGTGTGATATGTGTTTGTAATTGTGTTTCCAAAGGCGTGTGCGTGTTGTGTGGAAGATATGGGGAGCCTATATTATAAATGAGAGACCAAAGTCAAAGTGAAAGAAATCATTACAAGTTTTGTTGAAAGAATAATAATATAATTAACAATATAAATCATTAATTAATTGAGACTTACCACTTAAATAATTAAAAGGATGTGTTCTTATATATGTGAAAGTTATTCTTAAAAATTACTTTTTATTCTTAATTTTTTTAAAAAAAAATGTTTAATGTAGTGTTTTAACTTTTTTAATTGAAGAAAAAATAAGTGTGTCTTGAAAAAAACACAAAATAAACATATATATATATATATATATATATATATATATATATATACATACATTAAAATAAATATTAAATTTATATGTTGGTGTTTATATCTTTATTATCAAGTGCTCTAATTTAAGAAAGTATTTGACTTTCCTTCCTCTTTTTTCTTTGTGTTTATTCTTCAATCAGCTTCTTCCTGCAGATCTAACAAGTTTATTTTTTTTTCTTTTGTTATCGTCGTTATGTTTAATAAATAAGGTAGATATTTAGTCCCCCAATTTTGATGGTGACTTTTTTTCCAGATTTACTTCTGAGTTTTTTAGTCCTCCCTTATGAGAGTGTAGTCTCTCATTGTTAGATTGATTAAGATCTAGTAAGTGAAGTTTGTTTTATTTTTGTGTGTATTTGTTTTCTTTTGTGAATTCTTTTAACAATCAGGTGATTTTGGATTCAAGGTTTGTTATAATCATATCTAAAATCTACGAATCATCTATTGTAAGAAATTTTCACTTGTTTATCATGCTGTTGGAAGAGCCTACGACAATTTCAACTTTGAAGATTACTTCAGATCTAATATGCAGGAGATATAAGAGTAACAACTCTATTGGCAATACAAGGACGGTGAGATTTTTCATCCTGAAGAAATAGGATCGATCAGCTGAGCTTACATTTGTTTACTTAGTTCAACAATTATTAGGGTTTATTCTTCAGTATTATTAGATTTGAGTTTTCTAAATTATTGTAAGTGCTATTTAATATTTTTTATTAAAAAAAAAAGTATGTGACTTAAAAAAAAAAGTATCGTTCTACATCAGCAATGTTTCGTTCAAGGTGACACTGTACAAGTACACCATCAACTAAAATGAACTGATGCTAAATTCTGATAACTAATTTTATAAATTAATATTAAAAAAATTACATTCAATCGGATGCTGCGCTATTTTTTTCTTAACTAAATAATGTTTTAATTTTTATACAATAAATTAATATTGAAACTTTTTATTACAAATATGTAATAAATATTTTCAAAGTTACATTGATGATTTATGCATTAATTTTGAAAATAAGAAATGCATGTAGACTATAGTGGTCGATCTTTATTAATTTTTTAATTGATGATTTACAAATTAATATTAATCATTAATTTATCACCCACACCTCTCATGTCATAATGAAAATGACAAATGCATCCATATAGACTGTAAACGTATATTGTTACTCAAAAAGTCTTTGATGATAACTACATATTTTCTTTATTTATTTAAATGTCACCAAAAACACATCCCATTAAAAGTTTCTCTCTTCTTCTTTTTTTTAAGAAAAATCCATCAAATAATTAAATTATAATTAAATTTTAGTTTTTGTATATATCTTAATGAATGTTGCTTTCATTGCATATGTTCCTCCAGAATATTATTTATTTATTTTGTCGATTAGAATATTTATTCACTATGAATCTTTCTTTTCTTTTCTTTTTGGTCCGATGAATCGTTCATTTGAAACTTAATTTTTTGGTATATGTAATAGGAAAAAACTTATGTCCATTTCCTTATGTCCATTTCCTCAAATTCCACTAATCATATATTGTATTTACATTCTCTTTCTTCTATGATTGGTCATATAAAAGGTGGTCTTCTATATTCTCTCTCTACTGTGATTGGTCATTTAAACACTTTTTGCCACGTGTCATAATTATATTGGGGAATTGAAGGAAATGGACATAAAGAAATGGACATAAATTTTTTCCTATGTAATAATATGGGCCCAAATAGCCTCACTATTCTAGTAACGGGCCTAGGTCTATTTCAAAATGACATTGTGATTGATTTTTTTTTAAGGTTGTACAAAATTTAGTTTTTAGGTAAAATCGTGAAATGGGATAAATTTGTATCATAAAATCATAAGAGTTTATTTATGGTAAAAATATCTATAGTTGAATGCATAATTAATAGTTCAATAATTTATACACACACAATTAAATCAAAGAAATTAAACTACATTTTTTACTAAGTTCATCAAATTCATTTTCACCACCACCATCATCACCACTTGATACTCATGAAACTCAAACACATACACCATTTGAAGTACTACCGGCTAACTTAGGCATTATCAACATTAGAACCTAAAAAGAATTGGAAGAAAATGGGTGATGTGGGGTATGGGAGTTTATGTTTGAATATTAGGTTTTTAGAAAATATGTGGGTTTCCTTTGAGTTGGAACGGGTTATATATGGATATCTACACAAATATATAGATTTTTTTATTATAAAAAAAAACTCCAAATGAACCCATTTTAGTTAGGTTTTTAGAAACTTAAAAATATTTTTTTAATATAATTTTAAGTTGTGGTTGAAATGGATCTTCAATTTTAGTTAGGTAAAAATTATTTTTTTGTCAACCTATGAATATGTATAGTATTGAATTTTTTTAGCATTACTATTTACTAGTGTGTTGAAAGTATATTTTTGTGGAGGATATGTTAGCTAGCCTGATTAAAAGTTAATTGTATTATTATTTTTATCTCTTGCAAAAGTATCTTTCATTGGAAAGAATCTTTTGAAGACACTATCATTTGTTAAGCACTTAGACATTTCTTATCTTTTATCTATTATCTTGGAGAAATATAATTATTATTTCACTTAACTTTACCTTTCTCTCAACTTCTGAAAAAAAAAAATATTACTCCAATAAAATGTTACATGCATCATTTCGAAGTTATTACATTGAATTGAATTGTTTATTTCATTGAATTGCTTTACAACCAAAATTTTTTTATTTTTTTAGAAGACTTATTTTTTCATTTAATCTACATCATACTTCAATTTTGTAGGAAAAAAAATTAGAAGAAAAGCATTTTATTTATGCTTTATTATTATTATTAGTCTAAAATATATTGGGCCTTCTGGCTGAAGTTATTGGACCTGAAAACATTTTATAATTGTGTTAGGGCTTAGCCCAAGCCCAACCTAGGCCCATACCTGAATATTTGTTTTTCTTCTGGCCTCAAAAACTTTTGAAAATATGATGGATTTGGGAAGAATTTTTTAAAAGGACTAGGTAAGATTTTTTATACATTTGTTAGTAGATTTTTCAATACTTTTGTTTACTTAAATCTTTCTATCTAACTTTACTTAAACATTTAACGGAGATATTAAAGAAATCAATTCATCTCTTAATTTTCTCCAAATAATTTTATATTTACTACTAATGGGATTGCCATAACGAAACATAATAATTTCTCACAATATTATAAATTAAAGTTTGAATCTTTTACAGGACATGTGATCACATTTATTGCTAAAAAATTAAATGTTTTAAATAAAATTGTTTTCAATAAAAAACAACATTAAGGAACAAAAAGAAATTATATGCGGCGTACTAACTAGCATTTGTCTTAAATTTCATAAATAAACTTTTCGAACCAAAGAATATTATTCACCCTTCAATTTTAAATAAAAAAGCTTTCATAATATAATGAATTGTGTTTCAAATGTTCATTGGAAAATTATTGGATATATATAGCGGTATTTGAATAAAACTATTTTTAATTAATAATACTTTAAAATTTTATTAAATTTTTTTCTCACTCAATTATAACTACACCAAGCTTGCTTCATAATTGTTTTCAAGTGTATGTTATTAAAGTATTCATCTTTGATAATAGTGAGGGTATGTTTGGGAGAGTGGATCATCTTATAAAAGGAGAGAGATAGAGAGAACAACTAAGAGAGAGAAATTGTGAAAATGTAGGACCTACAATTTTTTCTTTCTATCGCTCTCTTCACTTTAGAGAGCACTTCAACTTATAATGTAGAGAATCTATTTTCGTATGTTTAGTATGTTATTTTGAATATGAGAAGGGAATGATGATTACCTTTAAGTAAGGAAGGAAGGTTGCTAATTGAAGGTGAGAGGGAAGTAGTTATGAAATTTCAATTTTACCCTTAGTTAATTCTATAAATGTTCAATTATATGTGGACAAAAATATCTTTTTATAATTTTATTTTTCACTTTTATGTCTTCTTCCTATTATATAACTTTACTTTTTATTTTTACTTTCATTTTCTTGTATACCGAACACATTTTTTATCACCGCTACCATTAAAACACTCATTTTCTACTAAACGAGACTGAATTCTTTTGCGGCAACAATCTCGTTTATGTACCTCATGAAACTAAACATCAATGCTTGCTTGCTAGTTATCTATTTGCATTAAAGTTCAAATGCCGAATAATGTATCAAAATTCAAAAGAAACCATCTTTTCTCTCTTTAAAAACGTTCACTTTGACCTTTCTTGCAAAGTTTCCTAGGTTGTCCCTCCAACTCCAACCTATATTACCAAATAAACCCTTCACCCTTCTCACCATTTTCCAATTTCAGGATGTAATCGTTTATTTATTTAATAAATAAATGAATTTAAGCAACATATTTATAGGAGTACTGTGCCACGTATGATTTAGACAATTTTAAATGATAAAATAATATATATATATATATATATATATAATCAAACTAAACATTAATTAATTTTGTACAATTTGTGGTTCGGTTTGATTTATTTTAGATGCGTCAATTTTATTCGATTTTAAAGCATATTAATATATTTAAGTAGTTTCTTAGTAAAAGTATTATTTTATATATTATTTCAAGAGATGACATAGTAAGCAAATGACAATATAAAAATGTTTAATTTTAGCTAGCCTGACTTAATTAATGTTATAATTATTTCTCGACACAATATTTACATTAGTATCATTCATAGCTGACACTAAGGATAAATATAATTATAAATATAAAGCTCACATCATTTTTTTTAATTCCTAGTATGATAAACTATTGTTTTAGTTTTTAAAAGATTTTACTTGTTTTAATTTAGTTTATGAATAATGAAAATATCAAATTTATTAATGCTCGAAAGATTTTATTTATCTTAATTCAATCCTTGAATTACGAAAATATCACATTTAATCTCTAATAAAAAGTTTTACTAGTTACTTTCAATTGTCTTTGAATCATGAAAATATCAAATTTATAATCATTGTAAGATACTCTATATAACAATTTCGTCTCTATTAAAAAATAAAAAATATGAAAAATATGAAAAATATGAAACAATTTCGTAATTAAGATACAATGAATCTTTTTATTTTTTAGATACTAAAGTTGGTATTTTTATGATTTAAGGACTATATTGAAACAAGTGGATGTTTTCCAATGACTGAACTCGATACTTTTATTATTCAATGATTAAATTGAGATAAATAATCAAAATAATAATTTACTCTTTTTTAAAACAAGAAAGAAAAGTATAATTTTGAGATCTTAGAGGCAATTGCAAGCTAATGGTCTCTTTGGTAGAAGATTTTAATAAATTTTTTTTTAACTTTTAAAGGTAGATAAACAAAAAATCTTATTTGATTTATTATTTTCGACTGAAAAAATAGAAAATGTATTTTTGTAAAAAAACAAAACAATTAAAATATTTTTTTGAACTCATTTTCCAAAATAAAAAAAATAGATCAATTAAGTTTTTTTATTAATAGCACACATATTCAAATATACGAAAAAGTAATTAACATAAAATTTTAGAGCTAATTTTAAAAAGAAAAAAACTAAGGTAAAATTCTTTAATTTTTTTAAAAAAATAGTTTTAGAGAACAAATAAACCATAACAAGTTCCAATACGCCCGAATTTTCTCTGAACTTAATTGGAATGTATTTATTTATTATTTAAAACTGAAATCTATATATAAAGTTGGTCAATTTTAAATCCATAATTCAAGTATGGTGAGTTTACGTTTGTTTACAAAGTCAACAGTCAATTAGAATAACGCTGGACAAGCATAGTACCAATGTAAATGATCTCAAATTCTCACCTGAATTATTAATTTGGTCTCTTAAACATATAGATTATTTTAATTTAGTATTTAAAAAATAAAAAGTGTTTAATTTAATCATTAAAAATATTTAATTTAATCACTGAATTATTAATTGAGTTTTCAAGAGATAGAAATAGAACATTATTTATTTAAAAAACTTGTTAGATAAACTCCTAAATAATTAGCATCAATGTTAATATAAGTTATATAACTGATATTTTTTCTGGCCTGAATTATTAAGAAAAATCTTTTGCTGACCAAATTAATTATTTATTCATTAAAAAAAACATACTACAACTTGCATTTTTTCCTTTTAGGCTTTTAAGCCCATCCTCCTCAATCTCCTGCTCCGCACCCCACACCATCTTTCCCATTTCTCCAATCTCAACCGTTGATCATTCCTAGTAATAAATTATGAGCAGAGGTGTCAAAATAGACTAGATTCTACGAGTTCTTATGTTGGAACCTAAGGGTACGCTTGGTATAAATACACGATGTAAAGTACTATAAAAAAAGTATTGTAAAGTAAAGTACTGTAGAATAAAAGAAAGTACTGTAGAGAGATAGAGAGAAAAATTAGGAGAGAGAAAAAGTATGATAAAAAGTATGTTTGGTATGTATAAAATATGATGTAAAATTTTTTTAAAAATCGTGAAACACCATGATTCTACTATTTGGTATCCTTACCAAACATACCCTAATATTGTAGGACTGGATTAGAGTTTTTTTAACCTAATTTAAAAGTAAGTCAACCTAATCATAAAAAGAAAATTGGACTAATTTAGTTTGATATTTCTAATCTTGATCATCGTGTGGCTGGGGATGTAGTTCTAGTTTAGTCCGTGCCGCAGTGAATAAAAACCGGAGAAGTTTTGGCATATTGGGCGTGTCTTAAATATTTTCTCCTACATGTCATGGCCACCTCTGCCAGAAATCTGAGAAAGAAATGAAAGAAGGCGGCACGAAACCCAACATTTTTCATTAGAAAAACACAGACACACCTCAGAATATAAGGCCACACACAACCTTCTCTTTTAAATTTTCACCCATCTTCTTCTTCTTCTTCTTCTTCAACCTCCCAACCAAACCAAAAAAAAAACCAAAATTTCTCTTTTTTCACACTCCTATAAGACACCCACAAGAAATCAAGCCCATATGATGATTTTTAGAACAACCCCATAAAAAAAAATCCAAACTTTATCCCACCCACCGTTACAAAAAAAACGAGCTTTGATTAAGTTTGAGCTCGAACTCCAACATTCCCAACTTGCATAGAAAGAGAGAGATTTGGGGTTTGTTTGTGTGTAAAATATGAGTAATTGGATGGGGTTTTCTCTGACTCCTCACTTGAGGATTGATGATGTATATGGAAATGGCAGAGAAAACCAAGAAGAAGAACAAGACCATCATCACCACCACCACCACCACCACCGTGAAGCCTTTCTTCCTCCTCCTCCTCATCCTCACCGTTTATCTGTTATGCCCTTGAGATCAGACGGCTCTCTCTGTGTTTCAGATCCTCTAGGTACATACTATTGCATGTCCCTATCTATGTTCAAAAGGTGTTTGATATTTTGCCTCTTGGGTTTTCCCCTCTTGCATGTCACTTAGAACACTTTTTTTCTACACTTTTCTTCATTCCAATAAATTTCTGCATCTGGGCTTTTTGCTTTCTGAACTGTAGATTGGAGATATGATAGTGGGGTGGTTGTTTCTGGAGCAAACTCAAATGATCATCATCATCATCATCATCATCATCAAGAAGGTCCAAAGCTTGAAGATTTCTTGGGTTGCTACTCAAACTCTTCCAATATTGATGAATCCACTAAAGTCTATTGCCATCATCATCATCAAGACCAAAGCAACATTTGCAGTAGAATCAATATGAATGTGACCCCTCATGGGGAAAATCTCACAAACCCATCTTCTATAATCCAATCTTTCCATGCATCATCATACAATGATAGCAATAGTAGTAATAGTAATAATAATAGTAGTAATAATAATGGGTTTAACTATCAATCTCTGTCTCTAACTATGAGTCCTAGTACTGTGCAAAATGGGGTGTGTGGTGCAATTTCTGCTGTTCAAGTAGTGAATGATATTGATTCTCGTAAAAGGTCTATCACAAAATCTTCTCTTGCTGTTAGAGAGCCTATGCCTCGCAAATCCATTGACACTTTTGGTCAAAGAACTTCTCAATACAGAGGAGTCACAAGGTAATAATTAATTAATTAATTGATTGATTATAATGAATGATTTTTCTTTTTCTTTTTGTTATTCTCTTTTTGATGATGGATTTTGTTTAGGCATAGATGGACTGGGAGGTATGAGGCCCATTTGTGGGATAATAGTTGCAGGAAGGAAGGGCAAACAAGGAAAGGAAGACAAGGTGAGAGAAATTTTCTTAAAAAAAGTGCTTTTTTATTTTAGCAAGAACCAAACACACCCTTAGTTATATATTATAATCCCTTTTTCTTTGTATGTACTAACGGTTTTTTTCATGCACTGGTTGGGTGATTCTTCTCCTTTCAATGCTTGCTTCAACACTAATACTCTACACTACACAGTTTACCTTGGTAGGTGAAAAATGCCTATGCTTTTGCATGTGTCTTTCTTTTACCATCTCTGGATTTTTCACATAATAATATTATTATTATTATTAGGTGGTTATGACAAGGAAGAAAAAGCAGCAAGGGCTTATGACTTAGCTGCACTCAAGTATTGGGGTCCAACTACTCACATAAATTTCCCTGTAAGCTTTTTCTGAGACATTTCACTGTTTCTTCAATCCAAAATGTCTTGTCTTTGTTCCTCAATGTTTCAACTATATAGCTTCAAGCTATATAACCCGAGCCTCGAACCAATGGTAAGGTTGGTTGCTACAAGCATACATGGACATTTGATTCTTTTCAGACTCTACCTGATAGGAAACTCGTGCATTAGTTGCCCTTTTTCCATAGCTTGAAGCTACTTCCATATCATAGTGTTTGATAGAAGTACTAGTACTAGGTCTAGCCCACTTTTCATCTGCTACTTCTTAAATGCTCTAAACAGTTAAGCACTTATGAGAAGGAGCTTGAAGAGATGAAGCACATGACTAGGCAGGAATTTGTGGCCAATTTGAGAAGGTATATAAATATATGAATATATAATGTGTATATATGGAGCAAGCAAATTGAAAATGTACTTTTTTTGTGTGCTGGAGCAGGAAGAGCAGTGGATTTTCAAGAGGTGCTTCTGTGTATAGGGGTGTGACAAGGTATGGATGGATATGGCCTAAAGTTTCAAACTTTAATAATAGTTTTTCATTAATAACATTGATAAAGTTTTCTCCATTATATGTGTATATATTAATTTACTGCGACTCCATTATTACCAAACATTTATCTCAGACACCATCAACATGGAAGGTGGCAAGCTAGGATTGGTAGAGTTGCAGGAAACAAAGACTTGTATCTTGGTACTTTCAGTAAGTTTTCTTTCCCATCCTCTAATTTTTCACCTTTATTATATGGGTTTTAAAATGAGTAAATTAACATTTTGGTTCCTAAAAATGTGCATTTGTCTCATTTTAGTACCTAAAAGATGAAAATGTCAAATTTAGTCCCGGTTAAAGATTAAAATATAAAATGAAGCTCCTAAAAAATGGAATTGTCAAATTTGACCCTTGAAAGATATAAATGTCAAATTTAATCCCGTTTACGTGAAATTGTTATTACTTACCGGGGACTAAATTTAGACAAACTTCATTTTTCAAGTATTAGATTTGACGTTTCTAATTTTTCCCTTTATGTTTTGAAATGAGAAAATTAACATTTTGGTCTCTAAAAATGCCATTTGTCCCATTTTAGGCCTTAAAAGATGAAAATGTTAAATTTAGTCTTTGTCAATAATAAAAATATTAAATTTATCCCGTAAAGGATCAAATTGTCAAATTTAGTCTCGTCTAAATGAAATTTTCTTACCAGAACTAAATTGAGACAAACTTTATTTTCTAAGTATTAAATTAGACATTTCTAATTTTTCATCTTCCAAAGATTAAATTGAGACAAGTTGCATCTTTTAGGAATTAAATTGAGAAAAATTACATCTTTGAGGGACCAAAACGTTAATTCACTTGATTAAAATTTCTTGGTGTTAATTTCACATGTTAGTGACAATTATTTTAATTACTTATTAATGATGGTGATTAAGGCACACAAGAGGAAGCTGCAGAAGCGTATGACATAGCAGCGATCAAATTCAGAGGGACAAGTGCTGTGACCAACTTTGACATTAGCCGATATGACGTGAAGAGAATATGCTCCAGCTCCACTCTCATCGCAGGAGATCTCGCAAAAAGATCATCCCCAAAACACCCTTCCCCTCCTCCTCCTTCAGGGGAAGTCGTCACTCTAGCTGACGACTTCAACTCTTGTGTTCCGTCAACCTCTCTGACGACTTCCACCCAACAACACTCCTCTGACGAGTTAGCCAACATGGTGTGGAACAACGATAATAACAACAGCAAGAACATTATTATTAATAATCCAGAAGATGATGAAGAAAGCGTCAAGTGTTCCGTGGGGATCGGGAATCATCATGACGAGTTTGGGTTCTTCTCGCCAAAATATAACGATGGTGGTGGTGATGATGATGATGATGGTGGTGGGAACAACGAGAATGGTGGTGGTGGTGGCAATGATAATCGTATTGGGAATATGGGTTTGGTTCATCAAGTTCCTATGTTTGCTTTATGGAATGAATGAATGAATTAGTTTTCTTTTGGTTGGTTAGGATGATAGGGAAAAAGTAGGGTCATGATGGGAAGAGAATTGAGTGAATGAATGAAGAATATAGAGTAGTCTTTAATTGTTGTTCTAGTTGTTATGGTGGTAGTAGTAGTAATGATGATAGCTTTTGTTTTGTGTTTAAGAAAAATGAAAAAGGGAATGTTTGGAAATTTTGGTTTCTGTTTCTTTATGTTTCCTACTATATGTTTACTTGGTAGGGTGCATTCAGTAATTTACTAACCAGTTATTATTATTATTATTATTATTATTATTAGTGTTTGCTAATGTGTGTTAATAGAAATAAAGTCATGATCAAATATTTCATTATTATTCAATTAGCTAGAAAAAATTTTAACCAAGTCATATGAAAAATTGTGTTGAGAGTTTTATTTTGTTATAGTATACCTTTATTACTTTGTACACATTGTAACATAATCACCTAACTAGTACTAATTAATTTATGGGTAAAGTATCTGCCCCTAAACTTTATTATAATGTTTATTTTTGTTCCCAAAGTTTTAATTTTGTTCATGCATGCCCTTTTTGTTAACATCATTAATTTGCTTGACGGAATTTGTTGACATAGACGATGAATGCGCATTTCTTTTGTCATGCCATTGTCCACCTCACATCTAACGTTTTATTTTTATTAAAAAAGATTAATCTAATTAAAAAAATATATATTTTAGAGGAAAAAGTTTGGTTTGTTTTTTTTATTTGGATCAGGTTGATTTTTTTAAATAAAAGTGAAATGTGAGGTGGAAAATGAGGTGAACAATGACGTGGTAAAAGAGATACACATTTATCATCCACGTCAGCAAATTCCGTCAAGCAAGTTAACGGTGTTAATAAAAAGGGCAGGCATAAACAAAATTGAAAGTTTTGGGGGTAGGCATGGACAAAATTGAAAGTTTGGAGATAAGCATGAACCAAAAAAAATTGGAGACAAATGAATATTACAACAAAGTTTGAGGGCAACAATAGTACTTTACACTTAATTTATATTATTTTCAATGAAAGATTATTCTGATCTTTGTATAGTAAATTTTCTTTCTCAATTAAGTTATGTAAAAAGAATTTTAGAGTATTTAGATTCAAGAGTGAAATGCTAACTAATGAGCCCTTATTTTACTACAATTAGAATATTTTTAATGGATTAAGGTCTAATACTAAATATATTTTACGATGACCCATTTTGAATGCTTCAAGAGACAAAAATCAATTTTTTATTAATATTAATAAATAAAGAATGAAAAAATATTTTATTTTCAGTACTCATAGTAATATTAAACATCTCTATTTTGATAACAATTGTTTTGGCCAAAAAAAAAAGAATAAAGGTTTTACTAACCACGATCTTTTAAAATTTTCTCTAGTTGATTTATAGAGAATTATTTAATATCTCGCACTAAATAAAAATAATAGTTTTTAATGTTCAAATTTTTTTCAGCTGATTAAAAAATTAACAAATATATCCCAGGATTTAATTAAGATTTAAATTCTAATAGTTAATAGTATTTTGATAGAATTGTTTATAATAAAATGTACTTGTAAATAAAATCTTAAGATTTTATTAATCAATATCCTATAAAAACACAAGTGAAGATTTTTATGTGTAAAACACTTTTTAAAAAGTTATTGAATGAAAGAAATGAATTACACAAATTATATATTTAATGATTTATAAATAAAGAACTTAATTAAAAAATTCATAAAAAAATTTTCTTTTAAAAAATCTAATCAATTACTAAATACACTAGTCAGTGAAATTATAAAAAAAAAAGAAAAAAGTTAAGAGGGGTTTGACTAGTGTTTTGAGTAATTATTATTTAATAATATTTCTTGGTAATAGGCTTTGACTCATATATTTGATGGTGAGGTGTGAGAAAGATTGAATGAATCCAACAAGTGTACAGTGCAGAGTGAAGAGTGAAGAGGTGCCTTAAATTGCGTGCCCCTTACTTTCCCTTCTTTCCTGCTTTTTCTTCATTTTTTCAACTCTCTTCATCTACCACTTCCCTTCTTGGAGCGTGTCATCCACGTCCTTCTTTGTAGATATTATTTTAATTTAGTCTTTAAAAAATGAGAATACCTAATTTAATTTTTTAAAGTTTTTTTGTCTCTACTCTGTCCTCCAAAAGAAGTCACACCACTGATGGAAAAAATTAACGGACTAAACTTAGGTCCTTATATCATTGCTATAAGGCTACTCAATATAAATAAGGCACGTGAAAACAAATATTTTTATGACCAATACAATAGAGAGAATATAAAAAATCGTCTTTTACATGATCAATTATAGAGAGAGAGTATAAATAAAGCTTATAATAAATATATAAGAAATTTGACGTAATTTTTTTCTAAAAGTAAAAGGATTAAATTAGGACAATAAAGCATCTTTCAACTTTCAAGGATATGATTGAATTATACATTTTTATTTTTAGTGATTAAATTAAAATAATATGTATCTTTAGGGCCCAAATAGTAATTCTCTTTTTTTTTTCAATTTCCAAATTCCTTCTTTCTTATTCCTTTGTTTTAAAATATAATATAACATAATTATATATATATATATATATATATATATATATTTCAAAATCTTAATATATATATCTATATTAATATGGCTCTGGTCCCTTCCCGTCAACGGTCTCCAAAAATAGCTATTTAATTATTTATTAAATACAAAAAATGATGGGAGGATGTGGGAGTGGGAGAGAGAAAGTAAATATAGTGAATAATTAGTGCTGAAACAAATAACTTCCCATAATTCAATTTATTATTTTAAAATATTTAATATTTTATTATTTTAAAATATAATAATAATAATAATAATAATAATTTATATTATATTTTAAAAAAATAAATTACATGCATGGTACGTGCATGCGAAGCCTCTAGTATATATATATATATATAAAAATAAATAAAAACAGATATCATCATGTAGATTTTCTTAAGAAAAATAGAGGAAAGTGATAATATAATCTTTATTTTATTCCTTGATCAAGTTCTGATTTTATTTTTCTTTCAAACGGTTTGACATTTATAGAGGCCAATACAAGTCAAAATGATTTATTTTGGAACAATAATATTTCATGAACATTTTATTTTGTTGAAAATTAGAATTTATTAGACTCTATTAATACATTCAAACTAATATTATTTTATCAATTTTAACTAACTCGAACATAAATGCTTCCAATAATAGAATACTTATGATAAACTAAAAACTAATATATTATTCTTTTAAGCAAATATAATTTTAATTTACGTTAGTTATAAATTATTCTTTATATGTTTTTAGTTTTTTAGTATAAATAAGATACGTGACAAAAAGTATTTTTATAATCAATCACAATAAAAAAAAATATAAAAGACTACTTTTTATGTGATTAATAATTAAAAAGAGAATATAAATAAAATTTATAGTTAAAAAAATCTTATGATAAATATATAAACAACTTGGACCAAAATTTTCTTTCTAATATTGTACCTTTATAATTATCAAATTAACCAATAACATTATTATTTGTTTGAGAAATTCTATAATACAATCATGTAGGAGTTGCTTGGGATGCAGCTCATACTCAGCCAATGAAGAGTCGCCAAGTGATGCGTTGCAATTTTTAAAGATTTATAGTTGTGCCCGGCCCTAAAATTTGTTATAATTATACTTTTAGTGTGTAAAGTTATTATAATATTTAGACATTTACACATGTATATACTAAAAAAAAAGTTAAACACAAATTTAGCCACTTTTCAAAAGTATCTACAGATCTATACCACTTTTACTGTTCACCTAGAAAAACGCCATCGGTGATGACAATTTGCTGATTTCTTGACGAGAAAACGCCATCTATGAGGGCATTTATAGGGTTGACCATTTGACCCTATAAACGCCCTCCGTGAGGGCATTTTTCTAACTAGAAAAACTGGGCTCACCTCATTTGACGGTAGTTAGAAAAACGCCATCACAGAGGGCGTTTATAGCGTCAAGAAATCAGCAAATTGCCATCACCGATGGCGTTTTTCTAGGTAAACAGTAAAAGTGGTATAGATCTGTAGATACTTTTAAAAAGTGACTAAATTTGTGTTTAACTTTTTTTTTTAGTATATACATGTGCAAATGCCATAATATTTACCCTTAAACTTTTTAATAATTATACTTTTAACACTAATAAAGTTTCTTATGATTTTGTCTCCAAATTTATTTATTATATTTTGTAAATCAATAGAAAAAAGAAAATTAGCATGATCATATATAATATTCATATTCTTAAACAAGTAAAATTTTGAGAGATAAAATTTCTAGTTTTTGTAAGTAAGTAATAATGAGGAATGTAATGAACATTTTTAATTGTTTAAGATTGGGAAATATTTTTACTGATTTATAAAATATAATACGTAAATAACTTTAAGTAAAAAATAAATGTTAAAAATATAATCACCATAAATTTGTGGATAAAAATAAAAAAATTTTACAAATACTAAAAATATAATTATTATCAACTTTAATGTAAAAAAGTAAAAAAATACACTATCCCCTCTTAAAAGATGCAATTACACTTTTTTTTTTTGAGGTATAAAAAACATTGCACTTTGACCCAAATTTCTTCTTGTTTTTTCAATAATAAAAGTTAATTTTTTTCCAACTTCCAATACAAATATATTTTCAGGACCAAATTACTTCTTTTAAAAAATAAATCTAGATAAAAAGTGACTTTATAATAGTTTATACCTATTTCCCCTTCATCATCTAACGTTTTATGGAAAAAGTAGAAGCTAAGATGAGTCTCTTATTGAAAAAGTAGAAGCTAAGATGAAAATTATGTTTAGGAAAAGTAATTAGACCCAATAAATTAACTTTGAAGTTTATATAATTAGTACGTACGTACGTTACGTAGGGGCCTGAGTGGGGCCCCCGAGAGAAAGAAAGAAAATTTAGAGATAGATTCGTTGGCAGTTCACATAAAGAGAAAATATAGGGGTGACAGAATTAATAAGTGGAATAAAAATAAAACAAAATAAAAAAGAAATTAAAGAAACAAAGAGTGAAAGAGACATTACAAGATGGTTATGTCTCAAGTCTTAACACATGCAGAGACGATACGTCTCCATCATTATTCCATGCACCCTACACACAACATCTCTCTCTCACTCAAGGTTACGTAATTGACTAAAACAAAAAAAAAATTATTAAATTTGATTCTTAATTTTAAGTATGAAGTAGGAGTGTTCGGCGGGCGGTTTGGGCAATTTTTGGTGAAAATTTAGTGCATTTATCGGTTTAAGTTGATAGCGTCAAACCAAACCAAACCAAACCATAAACGAGCGGTTTTGAGCGGTTCGGTTTGGCGGTTTAGGACTTTTATGTCATCAAACTTACATATTTAAGTTTATTAATAAAAAATATAATTTTATTCAATATAAATAATAAAAAAGTATAGTAATATTTCATTTACTTACAATATAGAATCAACTTAGTTCTAAAATTAAATTTTTAGATTGACTAAATTTAATCTAATCTTCTAAAAACAAATTTTAAACTTTATTATTTTAAATTTTTAACATAATATGTACATATATATACATATATGTGTATGCGGTTTGGTTCGGTTTTTCAACATACCAAACCGAACCAAACCAAACATTGACCGATTTTGTTCGGTTTGTGCTGGTTCGGATTGGTTTGGTTCAAGTGCGGCGGTTTTGTTCGGTTCTGAACACCCCTAGTATGAAGTAGATTTCAAATTTTCTGTGTTAAAACTCAAAGTAACTTGGAGAGTTCATCCTCAAAAGCTAGTTCGTAAGGGAGAAGAACCAAGTTTCTTTAATTACTCAATTGAGTATCTTATCCTATTAGATGTGAGACTTAATATTTATTCTGGCTTATGTTCCTTTTTTAGTCTCAGAGGCCTCTTCTTTTTCTTTCGTGCGTATACTCTTTTTTTTTTTAATCTCAGAGGCCACACATTTTTTTTTCTTTTTTTTTATCGGGAGTTTTTTTTTTCACATCTTACACTTTGGATCGTCATGGGCCGTTAGGTTATTGAGCTCTGATACCATGTTGAAACTCAAAGTAACTTGGGGAACCCACCCTCAAAAGTTAGCTCGTAAGGGAAAAAAACCAAACTTCCTTAAGTACTCAATTGAGTATCTTTTCCTATCAAATGTGAGACTTAATATTTATCTCTAATATTCTGGCTACTTACGAATTTGATTCTCTTTTATATTTATACAAATAAATTTGAGACTTTATGAATACAACTATTCTCATTGAGAGACTCTCTCATTATAATCAACACATATTACAAATTGAGTTCAGATTAATCAAGACACTGCTCCAATATAACCAGAAAGAAATCTAAGATTGGATCCAGCATAAGGATATAGGTTGCATATGATAGATAGATATAGCTGTGGGCTATATACTTATAGGGTGCAGGTATATATATATATGTAGGAAGGTAGGTATAGGTAAAGGTATATAGGGATAGGTAGATATTTTGCATGGGTTTTGATTCTCTTGTTTTGGTTTGCTTTTGCTTAAGCATAAGCAGGTATAGGTATTTCTTGCTCTGTGTCTCTCTTTCTTTCTTTTGAGGCTAATGTGATTGATTTGTGAGCATCACAAGACAGAGACTGCTCATTATCTAACTAGCTACAAAAATACACTAAAACCTCTTACTAGCCATGTCCTAACCCTTCTCCTTCTTTCTCTTTCACTTTTACTTTTTAGTTTATACAAAACAGTTATCAGACTGAAATTGTATCGTAGCCGATGGATCTGGATCTGTTAAAATGTATATTCGATGAAGTATATGAAGTGTGTATTTTGAATTATCGGATGAAATTGTTATAGTACGAAAACGAATCTTGATTTTTATTTAATGAGCAAGATGATGCATTTTATACATTTTGTTTTTTATTAAATCCAGTTTCATAACCTGTGTGATCTAATGATTTTTTAATAGTTTATTTTTTTTCATATATATATATATATATATATATATAGAAGATTTGGAATTGAATTAGAGAAAAGTTTTCGGTCTGATTTATAATAAAAAGAGGATCAGTTAAACTTAAGTTTAGGGAGAATGTTATTGTACAATTATAAGATCTATTTTATTGCTACCAAAAAAAAAATAAGATCTATTTTATTGTAAAATATTAAATATTAGGTGATAAAAAACTAACATGCATGATTAGCATAAATTTAACGTGATAAAAATAAAAAAATTGCATCAGATTAGTGGTTATATTAAAATAGACAGGATTATAAATAATTGTAATAAGGAAAAAATGATTTGATTATGTACAAAAAAAATCGTTATGTTAAGTTCATGTACGTAAAGTTAACAAGACAAAAAATAACTTAATAATTAAAGGTAAACGAAGACTAGAAAAAAGAAATTATTAAACTGAATGTAATTTATTAATAACTAACTATAAAAATGTGCAAAGTAGGATAAGTTGAGGATATTTGATTCATACAAAATTGTGTTAATTATAATTTGTATACATAAGATGAAAGCACAAAGGTTCTAATATTTAAAGTTAAAAGGGACCCTAATTCAGGTCAAATCTAATCTAGCTATAAAGTACTAATTGGAATATGTGTGAAGTGTTAACATTGGATATATATATAATGAGTTTGGACATTAAAAATTATTTTTGTTAATTTTTTATATAATTCAAATTAAATCATTAAATATTTTATTAATCAATCAGATTAAATCTTAAAAAGTTTTTTAAAGTATATATTTTCAAAACTATAATTATACGAAGGTTTAATTTATTTATTTACAATTAAGAATAAATTACACATTAATGTCATATGGTTGGTTTACCTCAATTTTTCATTTAGTTATCACGTGGTTCAAAATTGGTGTACTGTGTTTTACTACTTCCCTTCAAAATTTAACGATAATGAATACATGTGAGTTCCACATAATGGTCCGAAATCTTGGTTTTCTTTCAATTTTGCCCCAAAACTTTAGTTTATATGTAAGTACGTACTCCACTTTTTTTTTCATCTTTTTTACAAAATATTGGACCAAATAAAGCATTTTCACCAAACTAACTCCATATTTTAACAGAATATATCGAATAATTAGCTTTATGATTATTATCTTTGAATGTGATCCACATTTTGATAGCATCATGATAGTATATCACAATAATCAACTATGAGGGATGATTAAATTAAAATACCAATTTCATCAATAAAATAATTAAACTTTGATTTTAATCTATAAATTATTATATTTATAATTATATTTTATAAGGATAAATTTATTTAGATTTTATGTTGATTATATATTTGATCATTCAAAATGATGTATTTTGTATGCATTTTTTTTATGAATTTACAAGTAGATGAGTCGTAATTTGAAGAAAATAATTAATCAATTGGAACTTTTTATCGGTCAAAGGATACGATATTGCAAGGGTTCAGTGATAGAGATATTGACTGATGTTTAAGTCTGAGTCTGGAGACTATAGTACCTACCTATATCTTATCCTTACCAACTATACATAAATTAAAACGAGTCAATATTAAAAGGCTAAATTATTCTTTTGGTCCTTAACGTTTGCACCAAGTTTAATATTGGTCCTCAACATTTCAAAAAGTTATTTTAGGTCCTCAACGTTTTTTTTAGTCAAAATTGGTCCTCAAGCGTAACTCCGTCTGGTTTTTTTTGTTAAATGCTGACGTGGAAGGCTTATGTGGCACACTCTCTCTCCTAGGTGTCATATTTGGTATGACACCCTCTCTCACTCGAACTCAGCAAAACGACGCCGTTTTGCTGAGTTGGAGTGAGAGAGAAGTGATGCAAAACGGCGTCGTTTTGATGAATCGGAGTTACGCTTGAGGACCAATTTTGACAAAAAAAAAAAACGTTGAGGACCTAAAATAACTTTTTGAAACGTTGAGGACCAATATTAAACTTGATGCAAACGTTGAAGACCAAAAGAGTAATTTGACTATATTAAAATGAATGTTTAAAATTACATATTTATTATATTTTGAGAACCTCACTCTCACTTCCCTTTCCTTCCCTTATTATACTAACAACTCTTCCATTTGTCACATTATATTTTTTAGGGACTTCAAGTTTAGTACTTGGACTCAAACCCAATAGATAAATAATTCTCTCATGGGTAGGGTATAAGTATTTTTGTCATCCTTATATAATAATTGGTAATTGTATGGTATACTATTATAATATAGTCAAAATGTAAATCACATGCAAAGATAATTATCATAAAAAAAATTAATTGATAGTATGTCAAAATATAGAGTTTGTTAGGTGAAATTATTTCATTTGATCGAATACTTTGTAGAAAATATGAAAAAGTGGAGCATTTACATATTAACTTGAGTTTCAGGGACAAAAATTAAAGAAAATCAAATTTTCGTAATATCATGCATGTACAACTCACGTGCATGCAGCGTTAAATTTTTAACGAAAATAAAATACATGATACCGACTTTATTAACAATAGAACGTCAAAACATTTTGAATCACATGATAACTAAGTAAAATAATAAAGATAAACCACACGGCACTAAAAAATAATTTAGCCAATAATTGCTACAATCAAAAGGACATGCTAGATTTGTTTTGAGTAATTTGATCATATAGGAAATAGACGTGGAGAGGTTGAACTTTCTCTTTTTTTAGGAAAGCTGAACACACATTTATTTTTGTCAAAACTCCAAATTGGTCCCTTATGTTTGCACGAAGTTTCATATTGGTCCTTTATGTTTCAAAAAAGTTTAAATTGGTCATTTATGTTTGTAAGAAGTTCCAAATTGGTCCTTCCGTTCACTTCCGTCAATTTCTTAAGTTAATTGCTGACGTGACGTGCTGAGGTGAACACATAATCTCTCCTACGTGTATTAGATAACTGACTTGGCCTTAGATACACTAAAAACACTCAAACGACGTCGTTTAAGCCAAAAATAAAATCATGTGAGAGGACATCTATGAAACTTTAATGAAACATAAAGGACTAATATAAAACTTTAATGAAACATAAATGACCAATATAGAACTTCAATGAAACATAAAGGATCAATATAGAACTTCAATGAAACATAAATGACCAATATAGAACTTCAATGAAACCTGAAGGACAAATATAAAACTTTTGGGAAACATAAAGGACCAATATAGAACTTTTGAAAGATAAAGGACCAATTTAAAACTTGTGTGAAATATAAAGGACCAAAATGGGCATTTGACCTTTATTTTTTTTATTTTTAAATAAAATTAGCCATTGAGGTCCAGCTTCCACTAGTTAGCACATTCCTTTGTTTTATAAATAATCTTGGCTTAAGACAAGATATGGGTTTCACTTAGACCTGATCACGGGCCAGGCTTTCGGGCTTTTTAACTAAAAATTCAAGCCCGGGCCGGGCTCGGCCCGTATTAAATGGAAAACGGGCCGGGTCGCCATATTTTGTACCATATTTTTTTTATAGTTTATTTCATGTTTCATTTAAAATACAAAGAGATACTTTTTTACTTAAAAATAGATAGTTAAAAGATTTTAATGTATTATATATATAAACATTTTATATGGATTGTATATAAAGATATACATATTTTGTATCTAAAATATATTATATATTCTGGAATCTAGATACAAAATATGTATATATATATATACATATTTTGTATCCAGAATATATAGCAAATTACACACTCTAAGAGAGCTTGAATTTGCTCCTAATGGATTGTGTGAAGAAAATGGTACACGCACTTTAGGAAAATTAGTGTAATGCTAGTTAATTGGAAGTTGGAAGCTAGTCTCCCATGTAAGATTGAATTTTTGAAATGTTCAAATATGTAAGATTGAATGAATCAAATACAAGACATTGGACATCAAACATTAAAATATGTTATCAATTAGGTTGGTATTTATTCTATACTAGATTGAGTTTTTTTATTTATTTTAATGTATTATATATATATATATATATATATATATATATATATATATATATATATATATATATATATATATATATAAAATAAGTATATATAATACGGGCCGGGCTTTCAGGCCGGGCTTTAAAAAAGCCCGAGTCCGGCCCGTATTTTGCGGGCTTTTTTAAAAAGTGGGCTTTCGGGCTCGGGCTCATATTTTTGGGCTCATTTTTGCATTTTAGCGGGCCGGACGAGCTTTAAGGCCCATGATCAGGTCTAGTTTCACTTTGTGAATCCCACGACAAGTTGAGACTTATTATATCTTTCTCTTTAAATAAAAATGTTTCATTCTCAATGTTAATTTCTTTTGAAATTGGATTTGATGTAATTTTTTTTTCTGTAAAAGAAAAGGGAAGAAACTTACTTTTATGTGAGGTGAGTAAGGTTGCTTATGAGTGAGGAGGAATGTTGTGGTGAGGTGAGGTGATGTTTAAAGACCAAAATATCCTTAAAAAATTTGTGGCTTTTAAAAAAATAAGGGCAAAAAGGATATTTCATACTTTTATCTTCTATTTCATTATGTTCTTCCTACCATACCAAATAATATTACTTTTATATTCCACTTTCATTTCTCTGCATACCAAACATACTTTTTATCACTTCCACTTCTATTTCCATTTTCACTTCACACTAAAATATTCACCGGATATCAAATGTCAGTATGCCACCTAATAAGGATATACTATGAATGGATTATGGATCAAATTGTTATTAATATTGGTAAATAGCATCACTAAATAGCTTTGTAAGACTATTTGTCAATATTAATAATAATTTGGTTTCTAATCTATTCATAGTGAGTTCTTATTAGTGCAAGTCCCTATAATCATTTCACAAACAAAATAAAAATATACATTTTACAAGAATTGCTGCATAAAAATTGTATCAAATCCAATTTCATCCTACTCACATCAATTCAACTCATGTTGCCAAAAGTGAAAAACAATTTTACATATGTAGTTGGGAGATAATTTTTTCGTAAGACAAGATTATGTACATCTAATCTTTTCACGTTCAAGACACTATAGTGTCATCATCTTCCGCATGAAAGCAAAAAAATCATCCCCATCATATTTCAATATTCCACCGGCGTGACAAATTACTATACATGCATGCATGTTTGTTTCATTTATTTTTTAAGCAATTCGCATGTGAAACATGTGACTTTGACGCCAGCATGTCTCTTAAATCTTAAAAAAAATGTGTACAATAATTTGTCACGTTAGTAAAACATGATTGGAATGAGTTTTTGTTTACACATGCAAGAGAATGATATACCATAGTGTCATTTTAAATAAAAATGATGATAAAATATAGAAGGTAATTGAGAAATTGACATATATCATTAATATATAAGAGAAGGTTTAAGTAAGTAATTAAATTGAACGTGTTTAATTATTATAAAGAGAAAAGAAAACAGTTTAATTGATATATATATATATAGGATATGGGAATGGGTAGGGAAAGAGGAAGAGGACAAGAGGTTTTCTCCAAATAGGAACCTCGCGTGGTCTGCATCCTCCAGCTGAACCATAACTTCTGCAAGTAACTTAGCCTCAATTTCCAATGCTACTCACTCACACATATATCCATTTTATATAAATTCACACAATTACTAATTTGGTTCCTCAAATATATAAATTACTTTACTTTAATCTTTGAAACATACAAATATTTAATTTAATTTTTAAAAGATACTTTTTTTTAATCCTAATTTAGTCTTTTTAATTTTCTTATCAATGTATCTGTGGCTTCTTCTTTCAAGAACTAAGGGCACGTCTAATTGCTTGAAAAAATTGATGTAATCTATCTTGTAATCTAACATTCTTTATTTTTGTCATTATTTTTTTTACCCACTTTTATTTTATTCTCACTTTTAATATAAGGGTAAAATAGTCATTTTACTCACTTTTATTCCATTTACATCACTTTCATATTCTTATTCCTATTCCCATTATCATTACATTTAACATTCACGTAACTAAACGTGCCATATAATAATTAAATTAGAAAAAAAAATCTTTTAGGAATTTAATTCTCTGCATATAAATCAATCATTCTGAATTTTTTATATATATATATATCACTCTCAGATTTCTTGAATTTGTTTGTAATACAATGTTCTATAAAGTGACTTGTTATTCCACAACGGGACGACTCTCTCTTTTTGCTTTCTTTGGCTTGTTCCTTCATTATCACTTCAATAATATTATTACTCTACTATACTATACTACTACTTTTTCTTAAATGATCTGTCTCGACAATTCCAACATTCCTGTTTTGCCCCTGCCTCCGCCTCTGATTTACTTACTGCATCAATATAATGCCGTTGTTGTATTGGGATCTTTTAAAGTGCAGATCCAATGAAGTATGTGAAGTGCATACTTAAGGACTGTTGAATGAAATTGTTCCAGTACGGACACGAATCTTAATTTTTATTTGACGGTTTGAATGATGCGTTTCGTACACTTTACACTTTCTGCACTTCATCGGATCCAGTTTCGTTGTTGTATTGTGTTGTAGGTCATTTTCAGTTTGATTGAGGAGTTGATAAGGACAGGAGAAACAGAAAGAAGAGAAGAGTGACTAGTGAGAGATCCTTTTGTTTTTGTCGCATTGCAATTTGCATGTAGTTGCGTTAATATAGAAATGTTGTGAAAATGAACTTCGTCTATTGGATCGGCCCAACTCTTAAAGTAGATGAGTTTGGGTCAAGAAAAATTGTCCATTTTAAAGAAGCTCAATCACTTTAGACTCATAGTAATCTCTTTTTTTTTTTTCAAAACCCCAAATATATTTAAGGGTGTTTAAAACCGAACAAAACCATCGCACTTGAACCAAATTAAATCGAATCAGCATAAATCGAACAAAACCGATCAATGTTTGGTCTGGTTCGGTTTGGTATGTTGAAAAATCGAACCAAATCGCATACACATACATGTATATATATGTACATATTATGTTAAAATTTCTAAATAATAAAGTTTAAAATTTGTTTTTAGAATGTTAGATTAAATTTAGTCAATCTTAAATTTTAATTTTAGAACTATGTTGATTGTATATTGTAAGTAAATGAAATATTACAATACTTTTTATTATTTATATTGAATAAAATTATTTTTTTATTAATAAACTTAAATATGTAAGTTTGATGATATAAAAGTCATAAACTGCCAAACCGAACCGCTCAAAACAGCACGTTTATGGTTTGGTTTGGTTTGACGCTATCAACTTAAACCGATAAGTGCACTAAATTTTCACTAAAAACCGCCCGCCGAACACCCCTATTTATATTTGCACGAAGTTTCATATTGGTCCTTTATGTTTGCAAGAAGTTCTAAATTGGTCCTTCCTTCCAAGTCCGTTTATTTTTTCCGTTAAGTGCTGACGTGGCGTGCTGGCGTGGACATATCATCTCTCATACGTGTCCATTTAAGCTAACATGTCATGCCACGTCATCATCTAATATCATATGTGATGACGTGGCGCTGATGTGGCAATAACATGGCATGACACGTCAGCTTAGATGGACATGTCAGCACGCCACGTCAGTACTTAACTTAAGAAATTGACGGAAGTGGACGGAAGGACCAATTTGGAACTTCTTGCAAACATAAATGACCAATTTAAACTTTTTGAAACATAAATGACCAATATGAAACTTTGTGCAAACATAAAGGACCAATTTAGAGTTTTGACTCTTTTTTTTCAAATATTTTATCCAAAAGTTGTTAGGATCTCGATTTAACTAGTAAGAACTTACGGTTTTATAATCTTATTCATAGAAATTGATCACGATCTTGAATAAAAAAAAGATTCTACTAGAATAGCAATAAAATCTCAATCTTATATGTCTGATCATACGATCTTGTGATTTCATATTAGAATTTTACATTTTTTTGAAGAAAAAAATTCAAATATGTACACATTAATAATAAAATGTTGTATGCTATCTTAAGTTAGGTAAAAGTTTGGGTTTTATTCCCTTAAGTGTTTTATCTAAAACTCTAGTTACATTTCAATGTTGCATTTGTGAAACTGCCAAACGCAAACCAACACATCATATTGGGTTGGATTAGTGGATTGGTTCAAGCTAAAATTGTTCAACTCAAATTAAATTAATTCAGTTAACTGGTATTGTATTTCAAATCTTTTTGGACCAACCCAAACTATCGACCTGCCCAATTTTATTATTTTTTAATATATATATATATATAGGTTTTTAAATTTTAAATTTTAAATTTTAATTGCTTTTTCTAAATTTTAATTTCATTTGTTTTTCCCTAATTAAAATTTTGAATACATATTAATTCTTGAATAACCCAATGCTACACAAGGCAAGAACAGAGTAAGAGGTCGTGACTCCATGACCAACTGGAGGAGATGTTCAGTGGTATGATAGTACTGAATTTCAGTACATCCCTCCAATCAATTAGTTCTTAAATCATTTAAGGTGGGTCCTTATTAATGTAAATTTATATTAATATTAACAAATGACTCTACATGATTTGAGGGATGTACTGAACTTCAGTAGTACGGTACCACTAAACTTTTATTCGACCAACTAACTGTGACTCCATGAGGATGAGCGTCAGCCGTCAAGCTTGTCTAAGCGACGTCGTGACAGAGTTCAAGCACTTTATGCATAAGTTTGTCATTCAAGTGAAAACAACTTTAATATATATTTTTTGTTTAAGTTTCTAGCTCATAAATAAAAAATAAATAAATTTTCTATTAATCAATAAGGAAAAAAAAAGTTGGCCGGCTAACTGAAACCAACCCAAATCGCAAGTGTATAGTTTGCATTACTTTGAATTGACTGATTCATTTTCAATGAACCCCAAACCAACTCAAACTGCCATAATTTTCGGTCACCCAAATCAACCCATTCTATATAAATCCAAACTAAACCAGTTTGTAAAACAGCCTAACTGCATTAAAAATCAAACATGAGCAGGAATATTTTTGTCATTTGAAGAAAAAAATTCAAATTACCAAAATACTCAAATTAATTAACCTAAATCCCTTTTTTATTGTATTGGGCAAAGTAGCATTTAGGGTTGGACCTCTTTTATTTTTGTAGGCCCATTACTTTTTGATAGGTGAAATTTTGTAGGCCCATTTTAAATGCTAGATTATTTAAAGCTCAATTGCAAATAGTTGGCAGTTTGAAAATATTTTTTATTTCGTAAAAAAAATTGAGAAGACATTTCAAGAGTTATAATTATGATAGGACAAGATTTCAATTCATTGTGTAACTGTGCTCTCAAGTTGTAAATTCTTTTTTTTAAGGTACCTTTCAGCTCGACAGGTCAAGGACTAATCCTCCACGAATCTGAGCTCCATTTAAGGGTTTGTCACTGGCCAATTGATTGCTGCATACATAAAGTGGGATTCGAACCCCCAACACTTGCTTAAACAACCTAATAAGCTAATCACTAGACCAACCAAATTTGATTCTCAAGTTGTAAATTCTAATTGCTTCATTTCTTATTTTAGTTTAATCGGTTAACCAAGGTTTTAGGTACCCCTATAATATATTTACACACATACACATACATATTTAATTAATTTATGAGCTTTAATTAAAAATTTTTATTAGCCATAATCACTTAATTACACGGAACTCATCCATAAAGATGAATTCTTAGTTAATAAATATTATTTTTCTAATGTATAAATGATGAAAAGAAAATTATATGTCAAAATTTAAAATGTCTGAAGAATTAATACAACAAATTATTTTTTAATCTTTTCAATCTTTCTTTGGTACATATATGGAGTAAAAAAGAGTCACAAAGAGAGAATAGTCTAAGTGATTTAGTATTGTTCAAATAAAATTTTGGAATTAATATTTTATAAATACAATTATTTTTATTTAAAAAGTCTCTTATTATAACTAAATGTATAATTAGGGTCGAATTCAAATTAATTAAAATAAAACCTTAAAAATCGGAGGGAGAAAAAAAGAAAAGAAAAGAGTAGAGTATGTAGAAAAGAGTCAAAGATCCATGTTATATATTCAATTATTCATAGACATGTCGTAGTCAAAATTTGAAACATGATTAGATCATTAGACAGAGAATATATAATATATATTAGAAATAAATCGAATATTCTAAAATACAGATATGAGTGGCAATTAAACTGTCTCTCATTGGTTAAATTTATATTAGTTGTCTCTTCTATGTGGAGTCAACCCATGAGTCCATGATTAATGTGAAAAGGAACAAAAGAAATTTATATATATAAATATAAAATTTAAGTTATCAACTAACGAGAGATTAAGTTTAATAAAAGAGATTAATTTTTTATAATATGATAAATTCAAGTTAGAATTTTTATATTTAGTTCTCGATAGTACTTTAAACATGATTGTCTTTAATAAAAAAGAAAAATAAAAGATTATCATTGAATTTATGATAAAAAAGTATCATTAGATTTTTTAAATTATTTTGTTTCCAAATGATCTTAAGGAAAGATGGATCTCTATGTTTAATAAAATTCTCACATTTAACTAATGTCATATATTGTCTCAACAAAATTACCTTTAATAAGAAAATATACTTAAAAAAAAAACCTTAAATGCATGCATTTAAACTTTTAATTAAGGTAAAACGCATTTTATGTCTCCAAATTTTATACTAATCTTTAATTTAGTCTCCAAACTATTAATACATTTAATTTTGTTTAAAAAGTTTTGAAAATTACTAACGATTTCATTGTCGAATTTTTGAATTTTGTTCTAATACATAACATCGTCTAAATTATTAATGACAAATAATGACATGACATCACATATATAATATTAATGATAACTCAGTATTCAAAATGTCGTTCTTTAAATTATGGTCAATTCATCATTTAAAACGACGTCGCTTGTTTTCATTAATAATATGAAAAAAATGGCATTGCTATGGATGTTTATTAGCATTAATATTACATATATTATATCATTCGTTGTCGTTAGTAATTTGAACCTTGTTATATGTCAGAATGAAATTCAAAACTTCCCGAATGAAGTTCAATTATAATTCAAAATTTCTGAGACAAAATTAACCGTAAAAAAATTAGGTACAAATTAAAAATCAATGCAAAATTTAGAGACATAAAATATATTTGTTGTCTTTAATTAATTTATAAAGCTCTACAAATGCAATGTGTACCTACTATATAAAGTTTTTTTCATTTGAACCGAGTTATACAAATGCAAGAGGGAAAACTCAAAAGCACTTTTTACCCTAGATTCTTAAACTTAAAAGAAAGGAAAAAAAAAGATTTAGCTAAGATTTTTGAATGTTTGTTATCATTTTCTTAATCATATAAATTTAGTTGTCAATTATACTTCGATGAAGATATTATTTGAGGTATATAACAACTTTCTGTCATCTCGTGAGATATATAACTTAAAAAGTATAAAGAGTCAGTATCATAAACTCAAAGCTTTCTTTATAAACTCTAATTATCGAGCTAGTATCATTGACAAGATAAAAAGAGATTTAATGAAATATATAAAAATAAACTAGTTTAACTCGGTCCGAAATATATACTTATTAATACTTATTTTGATTTATTTTACAAATGAGTGCTTACACTTTTTATTTTAATTTGTTGCCATTATTAAATATATAGATCTTTCTTTCTTTCTTTATTTATTTTTTAAAAAAATTCAGTCTATTTTAATATCACTTCATACAAATTGCTAGTTGGCACATAAGTATTTTATCATGAATGTGATATTAGATTGTTGGGGTTGTGAGATTTATTAGCAAGATCCAAGGGACCAATTATTTGGCACCATCAGATATCTTTGGTTTATACTAAAAAAAAGAATATTGATTTGACTGATAAAATACTCAGGATAAATTATACTCATCTTCATTCAAATTTAATGTAATTATACTTAGTATTATTATAACTTTCAAAATTTACACTCAATACATTTGAAATTTGGTAAAATGTTACGTAAGCTTCCCTTTTAATTTATTTTCTCTCAATAAAATTAATATTTGTTTCCCTAAAAAAAATAAAAAAAATATTTATTGAATCATAATATAAATATTTTATTAAAATATATTTAAATTAAATTACACCCTCCACCTATTTATTTAAAAAAATATATATATTTCCATCTCTTAAAAAATAAGACTATTTTATCTTTGTTGCACGTCAGATTAATTGAACCTAAAAATTTTAGGTTGCATAAAACCTGATATGACACTTTTCTTCTAAAATTTGGATGAAAATTTTGATATTTACTTAAAGCACGTTTTACATGATTGATCAATTAAAATTTTAAAATATTAAAAATGATTTTTTAAATTGATTTTTTACGTATTTCAAGTCATTAAATATTTTATTAACCAATCATATCAAACTTTATTATTTTTCCGCGTCAGCAAGTATTTTGTCAGATCAATACATTTTTAGTTACTTGAAAGACATTTTGGTCATTTCAATGTTAATTGAATAAAAATGATTTTAAATGAAACTTTTCGTAAAATAACCAAAATGCTCTTCAATTAGTTAAAAAAAATTTCACAAACGTGACAGAATTATGTTAAAAAATAGATAAAATTCTATTAAAAAATAAACAAAATTCTTCACAGAAACAATTCTGCATCCAAAATTAAAGATTTTAAAAAGTTGAGTGCAATATTTAAAATTTTAATGGTGTTTTATGTTTATGGGCTAAATGTTAGAGAGCATTTTGTGCATTTTGCCCTTTACAAAATTCACTACTCTCAACTCAATTGTTGTGCTATTTTGCTAATTGATGAAGGAAGGAAAGTAGTTGATATTAGAGATAAAATACTATTTAATCCTTGAATTATTGGTCAAACTATTATTTAGTCCCTGAATTTATCAAAAATGCCATTTAGTCTCCGAAATGTTTAACTATGTCAACTATTTAGTCCCCGAATTTGACAAAATACTATTTAGTCCCTGAATTTGTAACTGTGCCAATTATTTAGTCCTCAAACTTGGCAAAAATACTATTTAATCATCGAATTTGCAACTCTGTCAACTATTTAGTCTCCTGAATGTTACCCGTTATAGTTGATAGAGTTGCAAATTCGGTGATTAAATAATATTTTTGCCTAAGTTTGGGGATTAAATAGTATTTTGTCAAATTTGAGGACTAAATAGTATTTTGTCAAATTTGGGGACTAAATAGTTGACATAGTTAAACATTTTGGGGACTAAATAGTATTTTTGATAAATTCGAGGATTAAATAATCGTTTGACCAACAATTCAGGGACTAAATAGTATTTTAACTCTTAATATTAATTAGGTTGATGTGGTGGGTCCCTTGAATGGGCGGTGATTTTAAGGGTCATGTACTCATGTCATGGATCTCATGGGATCCAACCCAAATTCACTCTCAGATCCTCACTCTCAAGTTTCAACCTTTGTTACGGACACGTAGTTTATTAGAGTGGTAGGTACTCTATTTTTTTTAAGTAAGATTTTGAGTTTAAGTTTTGCGTATAGAAAAATTTCTATTGAAAAATTTTTATCTCCGTTATGGGACCTCAACTAGTTCGAACAGAATTGCCTCCAATAAAAAAATACACATAAAAAAAAAAGTCTCAACCTCTACTCATGTTTCCAACATCATTTTCCTTCCTTTCCTTTCTCCCACGTATGACCATTATGCCTCTTGGGCCCACACAATCAAACTCTCATCCTCTCAACAATGGTCTTTGGATTCTTTGTATTAGAACAAGAAGAAGAAAATAGAGTTGAAAAATAATGGTGTATTTCTCATTAGTAGTAGTAGAGAGGCAAGAAGAAGAAATATTTAGATTTTGGATCATTTGTGGTAAGAGAGAAAAACCTGACGAGTGTGAAACTTTTTTTTTAATTAGTTTAGAGAGTATTTAAAGTTACTTTTAATTAATTTTTTTATTAATTTTAATTTATCAAATATTCACTGAACCAATAAAAAATACACGAATGACACTAGTTAACAAAATCTATAAAAACAAAAGAAAGTCATACAAATAGAGATTCACTCTTTCAGGTAAAAAAAAAAAAAGAAAGTAGATAACTACAAAAAATTTAAAGTCGCCACCGAATGCTAAATAGTCGCCACTAAAAATCTTTGGTGGCGACTTTTAGGTCGCCACAAGGCCGCCACCTATAATTCTGACGCCGAAAGTTTTAAGTCGCCACCAAATATATACTTTTCAGTGGCGACTTTTGTGAACATGTCTTTCAGTGGCGACAAATGTCGCCACTGAATGTATAGTTTTCAATGGCCGGTGAAGACCTTTGCATCGCTCACCGGACCACCGTCGTCGGCCACCGGACCACCGTCGCCGGCCGCGGAACCTCCGTCCCCGATTGTCGGACCTCCGCCTTCGGCCGCCGGATCTCCACTTTCATGACCACCTTATATTTTTTTTAAAATGGCACATGGACAGATTCGAAGGCGGGACATGATGCATAGTAGTGTCCACAGCAACCACTGAGCCATATATTATTATTTGTTATATAATTTCATTCTAATATATTTATTATGTTTTCTACCTTCAGTGGCGACTTTCCAAGGTCGCCACTAAAGGTGTTGAAGGGCTAGACGTTTCAGTGGCGACTTTCTGAGGTCACCACTAAAGGTGTTGAAGGGTTAGACGTTTTGGTGACGACTTTTCAGGGTCGCCACCGAATGTGTTGAAGGGTTAAACGTTTTGGTGGCAGCTTTTCAAGGTCGCCACCGAATGTGTTGAATGGCGAGACGTTTCAGTGGCGACTTTCTGAGGTCGCCACCGAATGTGTTGAAGTACTAGACGCTTCGGTGGCGACTTTCCAAGGTCGCCATCGAATGTAATGAATGGTTAGACGTTTCGGTGGCGACTTTTCAAGGTCGCCACCGAATGTGTTGAAAGGTTAAATGCTTCAGTGACGACTTTTTGAGGTCGCCACCGAATGTAATGATAGGTTAGACGTTTCGGTGGCGACCTCAGAAAGTTGCCACCGAATGTAATGTGATAGTTAGACGTTTCGGTGGCGACTTTTCAAGGTCGCCATCGAATGTGTTGAAAGGTTAAATGTTTCAGTGGCGACTTTTTGAGGTCGCCACCGAATGTAATGATATGTTAGACGTTTCGGTGGCGACCTCAGAAAGTCGCCACCGAATGTAATGATAGTTAGACGTTTTGGTGGCGACTTTTCAAGGTCGCCACCGAATGTGTTGAAGGGTTAAACGTTTCGGTGGCGACTTTGCATGGTCACCACCGAATGTAATGTAGGGTTAGAAGTTTCAGTGGCGACTTTTCAAGGTCGCCACCGAATATTATACATTGGGTGGCAACTTCCTCTTGTCGCCATCGAAAAGATATAAGAAATATAAATGGTGGCGACTTTATTTAGTCGCACTGAAAAGTAGCTTTCAGTGACAACATTTTTAGTCGCCACCTAAAGGTCGCCACCTATTGAACAGTTTTTCTTACTATAAAAAAAAACTATTTGGTTTTAAACTAAAGTATTTACCAATACACCCGTCTAAAATTTGATGAGTAAAGACTCCATTTATTATTGAGTACACGACTCTTTTATCAAATGACGATTTATTCTCATCCTTTTAAAATTCACTCCAAAGATGATGGATGGGTGTAGGTGCTCAATATTATCATAATACTAAATTTCAATACATCCCTTAAATTAATTGATCCTTAATTCATTTAAGGTGTGTCTTAATTAATATGAGTTTTTATTAATATTAGGTCAAAACCCAAATTAGTCCTTTATGTTTCCACGAAGTTTCATATTGGTCCTTTATGTTTTAAAAAGTCTAAATTGGTCTTTTATGTTTGCAAAAGTTCCAAATTTGTCCTTCCGTCCACTTCTGTCAATTTCTTAAGTTAAGTGCTGACGTGGCGTGCTGATGTGTCATGCCACGTCATCACATATGATATTGGATGATGACGTAGCATGACACATCAGCTTCAATTGACACGTAGGAGAGATGATGTATCCACCTCAGCACGCCACGTCAGCACTTAACGGAAGAAATAAACGGACTTGGACGGAAGGACCAATTTGAAACTTCTTGCAAACATAAATGATCAATTTAAACTTTTTGAAACATAAAGGACCAATATAAAATTTCGTACAAACATAAATGACCAATTTAAAATTTTGACCTTAATATCAACAAATAACACTATACTATATATATATTTTTTTGCCATTTGGTATGACTCATTCACCGCAAAGAATTACGGCAAAGATCCAATTCCTTTAAACGGGGCCCACCAATCTGACACGTCAGCACTCGCCACATGGCCCACACCCTTCTCTCTCTCTCTCTCTCTCTCTCTCGTTGTCTGTCTGTCTTGGTGAGTCATAACAGGTACGAAGATTCTATGTAGCTACCTCATCCTTCCCCTAAATTAGTCCAACCGTTGCGTTCAACCCCGCCTTCTTACCTTTTTCTTTCTCTCCAATCCCATCCCCCCTTTCAATTTCTCCCTTCCTAGACATGATTTTCAATCCCCATCTTTGCCTCCAAATCAACCCCTTCTTCCTCAACTATCGCCTACACCTCTCTCACTTTCAACCCAGGGCTTACATCATGATGATGATGCTCATGATTTGATTTGGGGACGAAGGAATTTCAAAACCCCTTTTTGAGCAAGCAGATTTGGGGCTAATTTGGATTAAAAGTTTTTTTTTTTGACGTGCGAAGCCTGGGTGCGCTCAGATGCGAAGAACCACTCGAGGCCCGCCCTAATTCGGATGGTAGTAGTATTATTGTTGCTTCTTGAATATTGGAATTCTTCGATCCTTGTTTTATGGATTCGGCATTGTCTTCCGCCTTGGGTTTTGTGATTCTTGGTTTTGCGATCAGCATTCATGTTTTGCTTGTTGAATCCAAGACGGAAAGCAAGGATGTTATTGTACCAACATTGTTAAATAGCTCACCACCACCGCCACCGCCGCCGCCGCCGCCACCACCTCCTCCCCCTCCGCCTCCTCCCCCTCCCCCTCCTCCTCCGCCACCTCAATCTCCTCCTCCGCCGTCGTCGAGATCGCCTCCCCCACCTCTATCTTCGCCGCCGCCGCCAACACCAACGCAGCCACATGACGCTCCGCCGCCTCTGCCGGCGAATGAAGCGGCGGCAGCGTTTGGATCGCCGCCGCCCCCCGAAGGCCGCGACTCTCGGCCGGGGGCGCAACATATGAATGAAGGAAAGAAGATTGGGCTATTGTTTTTGGGAATGGTGGCGATAATGCAAATTGGGGTGGTGGGGTTGTTGATATTCAAAAGAAGGCAACTCCTAAGCGACGTATGATTTGAAGGACAGATATGAAAATGAAACTACTACTGCTACTGCTCTCTTGCAAAATTTCTCTGGGAGTTCTCTCTCGTCAATTCTTTGTAATTTCGTAGAATTGAAATTCTTGGCTGAGATTCTGTATAGTCTGGCAAGAACATAGAAAGCAAGGACCGAAAGATATGAAACTTTGGAACGGATTGAGATTCTGTATACCAAATGCTGGGAGCATAGTTGGTTCCCATTTGGGCCCTCGGAGTTGTTCTGTATATTGGTGTTGTTAGTTGATGTTGTCCTAATTTTTTCCCCCATTCATATCACTTCTCCCCTTAGTTTCATTACTTGGATTATAATTAACAGAAACCTTTTATTCCTCTACGGTTCATCATTTTTTTCTTCTTTTTTCCCTGATATGCTTACTGTACAATGATGTTAGGAAGCATGGAAAAGTTCAACTCAACAATGAAATTTGGATACCCTTTTTCTTTCCCTGTTCTGTGTTGTTGTGCCCATTGTTTCTGATACATCATTCTGTATAAATCACTCACTCTGAAAGAAATGTGTTGTTCTATGTGAACTGTGAATGCGGAGGAATGCACATTTCCATTCCAATCTGTCATGACTTTTATCGTAGTCATTATTAAGAAGTTCTTCTGATTTTGGTCTTTCATCAATTGCAGCACTTTGATAGTGGATGTGGATAGATGTTTGTCTTGTGATCTGAGAGTTAAGTTATTTATGACTGCTTGGGTTATCAATGTTCATATTGGTATTGTATAAGTTGCTAATTTCTATTTAATTTGTTGATTGGAGACCTTATATTTTGATCACTCTTTCTCACCCCATCTTATCTAATAATCTATCTCGTTAGAGTTATGTGTATATAGTGGCTAGTTGTATATCTCTAGTTTCATTTTGCTTAGTTTACTTGTATTATCTTTTCCTTAATATAAGTATAATACAGCACAATCTTAATCTGACGCCCTCCAAGTTATTCTATCTCTTTCTTCAGTTTTTACATATCTATTCATTTAGCCAGCATTTGTAACTTGTCAAATATCTCCTGCATAATGATGAAGAGGGCAAATATGATGACTAAAAGAATGGAGAGATGTTGAAAATTCCAGATGTTACCTGAAATTACTAGGTACTATTTATCAGAATTCAGGATTGTAATGTTCACAAAGAAAGCTAGTTTAGAATTGAGTACGAATTTGTGTTACCCTTGAGATATGTTGGTGAGTAGGTTCTGAGCTATATGCTTTGAAGTATTCTATTATTAATTTTGTTATACATGGGATTTCCATGGAGTCAGTTAGCTGAGAAAATTATAGCCTTCCGTCATTCCTTAGTTTGGTATTCTTCAAAAACTTTCTTGCTCGACCCTTTAACCATCTTGGGATGCCAATGCCTTGAAAACATGTGGAGAATTTGAAAGCTCTAAACAAATGGTATAAAATATTTTAGTAGTAGTTAGTTAGGATCAAGAGACTGAGTCACAAGTATTTTGCAGAGTTTTTGTTAAATTTGATTTGTAGTACTCATTTTCATGTTTGATGCCCTTAAATGCCCAGGCAACATGCTTCAAGTTGACATTTTTGATCATCTAAGGACAAATGAATGTGTAATGTTTAAGTGAAATATGAAGTGTCATTGTGTCTAATATGAGTAATGTTTAAGTATAGTAAACATGATATTATTTAGTTTCTGAAACATCATTGTTTCACAGTTAAATTAGTCACGAGGGATGCTGCATCTGAGAGAAGGTACAGACAGGACAGATATTTTAAGGTATTATTCTGTTCAATTTATGTGTGAATTGTTTCCAGCAATAGTTCTACCAATAATTTCCAAGAACCAACGAGGAATTCGTGAAAGAGTATACTGATATTAAATTTGTTTTTAGTTGTATGCTGAATTAAGTTCTCTTCTGCTCTCTGCCATTTTAGAGAATTTGGAAGTTTTTAAGTCTTATTAGGTTATAATTAATTATTAAACTTATATGTAGATTCTTATATATTTGCTGCGATGTTCTATATAGATTTTTTTTTTTAAAAAAGAAACCAATCATGAATGAGATGAGTTGTATAAACCATACACATGCCAATTTCTTATTGGAGAATCTTATCACAATGATATAAAAATTGAACCAAAGTTTTTTCCTATAATTAAAACTCAATCCTAAGTAATAAGACATGTTGGAATTGCAATTTTACTTTGAGATATTCTTGCAATCACTTAGTTCACGATAAAAAATTGAAAACAATTGGTTTAATCTAATAGCAGGTGGGGTAGGAAAGAACTATGCACGTTTTTTACGCAGAAACGGAAAGGGAAAAGGAAAGGAAATGAGAATGCATTTACTGTGTTTGGTAGTAAAAATTAGAAATAAAGGAATGTATTAAAATTACCACTTTGTCCCTTATATCAAAATAATAAAAAAAAAAGATAATTGTGTCAAATAAAAGATTATAATAGACATTTTGTATTTTTTAAAAAAGTTGATAAAAATAAAAAAATAAAAAAGTAAAAAAAGTAAATAGGACCTAATAGACCTCACTCATTGCTTCCTCAATTCTCAAAGAACATGAACATAGATGGCCTTGGTGAGAGAGAATACTGTTCTGCATATTTAAAGTCATAGCTAATGAACTGTCAATTTATTTTGTACCATGATAAGAGATGTATTGGTACTTTAGAATGTTAGAATTTTAATCTGTTCTTCAAAAAAGATTAAACCCAATTGTCATTAACTGTAAAATTAGATTAGTGCTGATCAAGGGCAATGAAAGATAGCAGAATCTAGAAATTCAAATAATGCACATTGAGAACCACAATTTGATTGAAGTGTCCGTTGGATGTGGTACAGAGAAATTTTGTAGTTTTGTTCAGGACTTGAGGGAGTGGGGTTTCCCCTCCAGTGTTGGTACAATTTGCTTATTACTCATTGCACATGTTCTCTGTTCTCTGTCTGGTCCATAAACAAATTCAGAATAGGCAGGAGATATTAAAAAAGGAGATTGCACAGAACAACACTATGCTTTCCAGTCAAACAACATACTGTGCATATCTGAGACATCTATTTTTCATCAAGGGAAGAAAGTAATATATATATAAATATCAAGAAAGGCAAAGATACAGATGACAGATCCTACTACTGTGGTCTGTGCCTCTGTGGCCCCCTACATAACTCAATGAAGAACACACTTTTGCTAGAGAGAGAAAGCCACCCCAGCCACAAAAAAAAACATTAATCTTTATCACCAAAGACTTTCTTATGGGGTTTTATCATATCATTCATCTGCCAAGAAAAAAGGAAGGCTGAATAAGTATAAATGATTGTATATAGATAAGCAAGTGAAAGGAATATTCTAGGTTTAAAAACATTAAGTACAGTGATGAATAGGAAGGCTATAGATCATCACCATTGGGGACTCTGGAATTTGAAGCAAGATCAAGCCAGGAATCTGTGTTCTTTGGAGGCCACTCCCCAAAGAAATGATGAAGGGGTCTCAGAGTCATCTCATCAGATTCATTCTCATTCTTTATTGATCCAGGTGATTTGAAGTCGCTTCCTAGAACAAAACAATGTTGTTCTTGTTGTTGTTGCCTTGGATTATCATTTATGTTTTGAAACTGGGAGTTTGAATAGGGTCTATAGGAGCTCATTGATAACTGTTGATATGAATTAGTAAAGCTCCTAGCACTCTCTGAGGCTTCCGGGAAGAAAGCCCTCTCATCCACACCCTCCTTCATTCCATAAATATGCCTGCTTCAAATAATAAAACTTCACTCACTAATTAACTTCAAAAAAAAAAAGAGCAGAGGAAGGAGTTCAAGTTTAACCCTTTGTTTTACACAAACCTATAGTCCTTCTCATCCCTAGAATAAGATCCAGAGTCCAAAAATAGATGGTGGGTATTGCTGTTTTGATGGGGAAAATCAGAGTCAAGAGGTCTAGAACTAGAAGTGGTTGAATGGGTGAAAAGCAAGGGATTAAAAGATGAATCTTGGTAAGGATGGGAATATGGCTGGGAATCAGAGGGCATAGATGAAGGCAACAGAGAAAAAGGGAAAGAAGAGGTAGTGGAGGATGTATTGGGGTTTCTGCTATTATTATATGATGAAATTGCTTGTGATGTGGTGTTTGCTGATATGTTTGTTGTTGTTGTTGTTGAAGAAACTTCCACAGGCTTTCTTGAACGGTTTCTGCCTCTGTGCATGTGCCTCTCACAGTACTTTGAGTCTGGATAAGCTTCCTTTGAGCATCTCCATTTCTTGCCATCTGTTCTTCTGCACCTTCCTGGCTCAGGATCTACTTTTCTGCCATAATCCATTTCAAGGCATCCCCATCCAACTGCAGCCACAGAAAGCTTAAAAAAAAGAAAGAACAAGAAGAATTGAATAACCAACAAGAAAATCATAGGCTTTATTCTTGCTTACTGGGGTGGAGGGGGAAGAGCCTTGAAGAAGAAGAAGAAGAATCCAGACTTCTTTTGACAGAGTAAATGAGATCAGGTGGGATAGGAGTCCCTGAGACCATATATTTAAAGATAAGTGCTTGTTGCTCAAGTTCTTGCCACTGTGTTGCTGTGAAAGGAGACCTATAATTTCTTGCACTTGCAGTACTTATCATTTTTTTGAGACAACTCAGAGTGATGGATGATGATGAAGAAGGAAGGAAGGAAGGCAGAGCTTAGAAGATTTCAGAGACAAAAGGAAAATGGGTTTCTTGTTCTAGTTTTTGAAGTGGAAGGGGATATTTGGGGAGTCATTGGTTGCAGAATCTTCTTTCTGTGCATGGATAAGACTAAACTAATGGCTCTGATGATAATATGCTTTCTGGGGTTTGTGAGTGAGTGAGTGAGTGAGAGAGAGTCTGAGTGTGTTCTTATAATGACTGCACCTCTCTCTCTCTATTGGCTTCTGTCTCTTTTCTCTGCACCTACTGCTGCCTTTGTTGTTGTTGCCCTTGTCTCTCTGACATCTTTGCAGAAATCCATAAACTAATGTACAAAATAAAAAGGAAGAAAAATGAAAAGAGTCACAAAATCAAATTTTGAATACCACTTCTTTTGCTTTTAAAAATAAAATTGTATATATGTATGAGTAATGTTATAGAGCTATCAAGAGTTTAAATTCACCATCTGTCAGCTGTTGGATCTATTTAAAGACGGCGTAAATCTCAAAATAAATCAAACAGCTTATAATTAGTAAGTTTAAACTCTTGATAGCTTCAAATACGGATCTAATATCTAACCCATCTCATATTTGTGCTGGAGTTTCAGGTACTGAACCGCCCTCCTCAAGGGTTAGTCCATGCACCTTTGGTTTTGCTACCTCTTATCTATATTTCAGTCCTGGAAAATAGTGCCATCAGATTATGTTTGGTGTGTGTGTAAGCTGCTCAGAAACAGTAGCTATATCATGGAGACGAATATGTGAAATACACGATCTTCATTGTTGGAAGAAAATCAAAATATTACCTTTCTTTTTATCTAATGGTTAGAATTGTACACTTATATACGCAGCAAAGAATTATTTTTCAAAATATATACAATAAATTATTAAACTCTATATATACTTGCATAGTCAGTCTAAAATCAAAATAAAATATGAAAGTTATGTTAGGTAGTGATTTTTTTAAATATAGATCAACATTGTAAATATATTAAATAAGTAAAGATAGAACAGTAAGACTTGTTGTATCGTTTAATCTATATAATCTTGTGAAATTTTTTTTAAATTTTTTTGCCAAACTTTAATTGTTTTTTCTTTTGAAGCTATTAATTGTTGTATATATAATAAAAGTATTAATATTTTAATAAAAATATGGTGTTGTAATTTTGCCAATCATGAAAGTATTGTATGAGGTGTCTTTTTTTTCCTTTTCAAAAGCTTCATTTTGGAACAATGAAAGTTAAAAACTAATTTTTTTTTGTGTAGATCCTTTAAAAATAAATAACTAGTTATAAAATGTTTTTTTGTGCTTAAAGATAAGATTTGGATCCTTACCACTTAGATAAAGGATCAAGTGAAGAAACCACCATACTACACTCATGGTACGTTTGATAAGGATCCTAACAGTAAAATTATGATGTTTTATGATTTTAAAATATACTTTAAATAATATTTTATACGTACCAAACACACTTTTTATCGTATATTTTCTGTCTCCTAATTTGTCTTTCTATCTCTCATCACTTATATCTACGATAATTTCTTTTATTTTACAATACTTTCTTTACAGTATTTTACATATCCGCGTATTTACCATCAATGTGGTGGATACCCTTTGTTCAAAAGAAAAAAAAAAGGTTAAAAACTAATGGGTAAAAAGAGGTTTGGATTTGTTTGTTTGCAATTGAAAGCAGATGGCAGAAGGTCTGAGATTAAAAGTAAAAAAAAAAAATCTGAGTTGCTCTGTCTCACTACACATGCTCTTCTCCTTTATTTGCCTCACCTAACTCAATCCTTGCTTCAGCCTTTCATTCATTCATTCATTCATTCACAAGTAAAAATAAAATGTTTCTGGATTTTTCTTAGAATTTATTTTATTATCTCCAAGTTTGACAAATAAATAATTTTTTAATATTTTAATCCAATACTTGTTAGATCAAAAAAAAAAATTGAAGCAAATGTTCATGAAACTAATTAATAGTGAAAAAAAACTTTAAAATATATGTAATAAAATGCATTTTATTTAATAAAATATAGAAGTAATAATATGAATAAATTGACTTGAACTGAGTAAACTCATAATGTTAAGATCAATATATCATCAAAATTTAACAAAATGTTGATGAATGTTTTAGATTTAAAGGCTAAATTAAAATTTGTTAAGTTATAGGGACTCAATTATAAATTTATAAACTATAAGGATTCCATCAAACATTAGGTAAAACTATAAGGACCACAAGAATAATTCAACCAACAATGACAACAAAATATATTTTCTCTTTTAATAAATAAATGATAGTAAATTATAACTAAAGAATAAAAATTATAACTTTAATATTATAAAAGATTTTGTGTCTCAATTTCATCTTAAAACTAAAAGTAAAAAAACATGAAACAAAAGAACAAAAGTACGGCACACAGTATATTTTATAGATTAAATTTGATAATTTTAAGATTCATAGGCTAAATTAGAAAAAATAAAATCTTTTGAAAATTTAATTTAATAATTTCAGAGATAATTAAAAATTTTTTGGGACTAAAACAATAATGAATTCCTTGACAAATTTAGATAGAGCAAAAAACTTTCTCAAAGTTTTACTTTGACATCACTTTCCATGGTTGTCTCATTCTGCTTTCTGTGTGAAGTTCTTGCTGACTGACACAACACCTGGAAATTTTAATATCACTATAATCAGACCACTCTTTGCAGTTCATGTATTCCTGACTTGTATGATTTTTTTTTTCTTTACAAGTATTCTTCCCTTTTTTTAGTATTATAATATTAATGTTAGTGGGTGTGCTTAAAAAGATGAAAATGAAAATGAGATGAAAAGGAAGGAAATAGAATTCATAAACTTTTTTTTACGCAAAATACTATTTAGTTTTTGAATTGTTGGTCAAACTATTATTTAGTCCTTGAATTTATCAAAAATATTATCTAGTCCCCGAATTTTGTAACTATGCCAACTATTTAGAATACATAATTTTTTTTTTTTTAAATGTTTGCTTCTTAAAACTTTGGAAGAAGAAAAGAATTTTGTATTAAGTATTAGCCTGCTTTGGTGTGTATGTATATATAAATAATTTTAAGGATATGTTTAGACTAGATATTACGAAAGAGAAGAGGAGAGAAGGAAAGAATATTTAGTGATGATTTTTTGTTTGTTTTTTAAAATTTTGGAGGAGAAGATATTTGAGGATTTTATATTAACTTTTCTTAATTCTCATCCTTTGTTAATTTGAATTACTATGAATTAAGAGATTTTGAAAGATCTAAACAAGAGGAGGATAACTTCCTCTTCACTTCCCTTCCCTCCCTTCCAATCTCTCCCCTTCCCCTGTCTAGTTGTCGTTTGGATTGAGGATCAAGGAAGAGAAGGAAAGAGAATGAGAGAAAATCAATATACCTTTTCCTTGTTTGGAAAGTTAAGAATTGGGCATGAAGAAAATAAAAGATTATTCTTAATCCTCTATTATCCTTTCCCTTTACAAATTTAAGATAGCCCAAATTGAGGTATTTTGGAGGAGCTATTGAAATCCAAACAAGAGAAGGGCATATCAAAAGTTAACTTTTCCTTCTCCTCTAATCACTTCCCTTCCCTCCTTCTCCTAATTGCCAAACATACACTAAAGAAAGAGAAATTATTTAATCCCAAAGCACACTAGTTTTGTTGTTATATAAAAAGCATTGGGTAAAGTATTTTTGATACTTCGCTCAAATATATCTCTAACGTTTGATTGTGGTCAGTTATGCTCATAATATTTTATTTTTCGAACAAGTTTACCCATTTCACTAACACTGTTAAAATATATAACGGTTGTGGCTTACATGGCATGACACGATCAGAGAAAATCTTCTTCTGTTTTTAATGGAGTTGTCAAAATGAGCCAACCTCTACACGGGTTATTTTTTTAAGTGGGTGGAAAAATGCCAACCCGCTCACTAAAGTGGTGATCGGGTTGACTCACCTAACAGTGCTATAACACGTAAGTTATAATCGTTATCTATTTTAATGGTGTTAGTATAAATGGTAAGATTGCTTGAAAAATAAAAAAATGTTGTGAGCATAATTGACTGTAATAAAATGTTAGGGACATATTTGAACAAAGACTTCAACGTTGAAAATATCAAAAATATTTTATCCATAAACTATTATTATTATTATTATTATTATATATATATAATTGAAGAGATGTGCTTAGTGCTTTAGTGGATGATTATCCTCAACTAAGTCTGAGAGGCACCTTAGATATTAAAATTTGGCGAATCTACTTCTTAGTTACTGTGAAATAAATGTTTGAAGCTCATGGATAGTAAAATTTGGTGAAGTGAGAGAAAGAGAGAGATTTAAAAATTAGAAGATAATAAGAGATCCACAATTAAGGTCAGATTTTTTTTTTCTTTCTTTTCATTACTTCACAAAAATTAGAAGATAATAAGCGGAACCAAATTGATAACTTGAGAATATGTGAAGGACTATATTAATAATATTTTAATATGTGAGCAATTAATTTGACAATGCAAATAAATGAGGGATCAAATTGATGCTGTTTTAATATGTGAAGGATCAAATTCAGTTAATTGACAATGTGAATATGTGAGTGTGACTGTGTGAGGAACTAAATTGATAAAAAAAATATCTGTGAAGAACCAAAATATTATTTTACTTTAATTAGGGCTATAGAGTAGACTTGATTCTGGGTCATAAATAGGGATGGTAAAACGGGGTCTCATATAGAATTTTTTTTTTTCGCAGGGACGACGATGGAGAAAAAAATGTCCCTTGAAACTAATTTAGGGACGAGTACATGAAGTATATCCCCATCTTGCAGGGTCATCGTACCCGAAGAGTTTTTATGTAAATTTTATAATATATTATTATTTTATTATATTAGTATTTATATAAGTATTTTTTTAATTAATTTTTATATTATAATATATCTAAAACTTAAAACTAAGTTACCTAACCTGATATATAATGCAAAAACAATTTCATCTTGTTTAAGTTTTTCTTTGTTGTACTTTTTAATGAACTTTGCTGATTGTAAGTTTGTTAAGAATATGTACTTATTGATATTTTTCAATTAGATTTATTTAATATGGTATTTTAATTTAATTTTATGGGTTATTTTTTACTAAAATTAAGTTTACTCATGTTTTTATATATATTTAAAATTTTTTAAATATATATGAGTATACGTGGGACTGCGAGAAGGGTGGAGAACGGGAACGAAGAAAAAACTCTTCCTATAGCAAGGATTGGAGATGGGGATGAGGAGAGTTTTGGGGTGGCATTATGGCGGGGCGGGGACGGGACAACACTCCCCACTCCCCCACTGTGCGGGTGTCATTCCTAGTCATAAACCCACCTTGGCATGTCAAACAAAAAAAGTTTATTTTTTTCTTGAAAAAATTGCAAACAAAAAAAGGTGGTTCCAACTTTTGTTAATTATACAATTATTTATTTGGTAACAAAAAATTTAAAAAAAAAATAATAAAAATAACTTATTTAATATAAAATTTTGTCATAACATATTAGAAAAAAAATAAAAACTAATTCTATATTTGGTAAGGATGTAATTTAAGGGAATGAATATAGTCTTACACTTACCAATAAATTTTACATTATATTTTTTACACCAGACACACTTCTCTTTATATTTTTTTATATTCCCAACATACTTTTTTCTACAATATTTTTTTTTACTCTATAGTACTTTACTTTATAGTACTTTCATCCCTTCTCTTCAGAAACATCATGGGAAATGGGAATAGGCACATTTAAAAGATGAAACTGTGAAAAAGTATAATTCCAATTTGTAGGAGGAAAATAATTTGGTGGGAGGTGAAAATGGAAGTAAGTAATTAAAAGTGTGTTTGGTATTCAAGAAAACAAAAGTAAAATTTAATAGTATTATTGTTTGGTATGGTGGGGAGAAGATAGAAAAATGGAAGATATATAGAAGTTTAAAATATTATTTTTGTTATCTGTCACAAATTTTTTAAGAATATTTTGATCTTATAAAATTACTCCTCTCTCCAACTTCCCTTTTCTCACACACGGGAGCTTGCTCCGTGATCTCATGAGGGAAGCTCCTCCCTTCTGTATCTCATCTCACCTCACCATCTACTAAACATATCAAAATATGTTGAGTAACATTTTCCTTTTCCTTTTCTTCTCTCTTTTTTTTTTCCATACAAAACAGAGAAATGATCATGAGGGAAAGATAAGATAATAGGAGGGAGACCTTAATTTTGCTATTATTTATCTTGTGAAAGACATTTGGCATTTTCAATTAACACTTCAATCAACCATATTTTTCATTGCTCTATTCCAAATTTTATCCGAAGAGCATGCAATTAGAATATCACAACTCCTTTAATTAATTGCATGGTCCAAACCAATTATATGTAACACTGTCAAAGAGCTAAGTAAATGGTATTCTGCATAATTATTGATGATTTAATCACTAGAGAGAAATAGCTTAAGGCTAAGATAGTGAGCATAGGGATTTGATATCAGCATAAACATCGGAAAAAAACCTTTTCAGACATTTAAGTCAATAACAGTATATAAGACATGAAAAAAAAATAGGGAGTAAAAAGCGTTACGTACTTAACATAGACAAGACAGTCCTTATTTATTGGCATTGATGTGATATGAAAAACAAGTTAAATAAATATTATTAATTAATATACAAATAAAATGGCGCAATAGATACAGAATTTTCATTGTTATAACTTATGTGACATTGAAATATGATCAGATTCATATTTGAATTAAATTCCATGATCAGCATAGTAATTTTGTATTTAGTTTTGCAGTGTCAAATAATTTCCCTTTGTGGCTGCATTTTAACAATAGCAAGTGAATGCTAGGTATTGTTAGTGGAGGTGTAAAGTACTTTTGGCAGGTAGCTTAAAAAGTTTGTGCTTTCAGTCTTAACATTTAATTGCGATCAATTATGCTTTAAATATTTTATTTTTTAACAATTTTATTTTTTTATTGACAATGTTAAAATAGATAACGATTAAGACTTATATGGTGTGACATTGTTAGAGAAAAACTTTTTCCATTATTGAAGATGTGTAAGTTCGTCAAGTTTAAGAGAAAAATACGGACAAAAATGACATGCCTAATGTGATTCTATATAAAATTTAAGAGATAAAAAATTAATGTAAAAATTATGAAATTAATTTAATATATAAATATTAAAAAAATGAACTAAGTCGGTGCTAATCTAATTTGGCTTTATTTTTTAAAAAATTGAATTAGGTTAATTTATTTTTAATTATAAAAAAAATTCTCTAGGATATACAGTCTCTGAAAAGAACGTGAAATTGCGAGTGAAACCAAAAGGGATTCGAAACAAACACAACCAATGCGTCCTTCCATTTTGATTCTGATTCGAATAACCATCGCTTCGCCGACGACAATTGAAGACGCCGTGGACTTCTCCTCTGCGATTTCGTGTTTTTCTCTCGGTTTGACCGATAGCTTCCATTTTGCCTTCTTATGATCTTTCTCTTCTCCACTGATTCATATTGATGCTAGTTGAATGATGACATTTCCCTCCTTTCGAGCTTTAATTTTCTCATTTCCCTTCGTACTTTGTCCTTTTGATGCGGTTAATTATGGCTACTCATGTATTGCAATTTTGTGAATTAAATCTTTGTCTGTATTGCTGAGATTGTGGCTTTGTGATGCTATTATGACGATTTTCTCGCTGTCCTGCGGTTTAAAAGTTTCGTTCGAATTTTTTTAATTTTTATTTAGGGATTTGGCATTTATGATATAAGGAACTGTATCCCTAGGTGAGAATGATAAATGCTATTGTTTGCAACCGTCATCAATGAGAACTGAGTCAAGTTTCTATCCTATCAAGTTTATGTTCAAAATCTATTTCCTCCTCTTGAGTGTTGTTTTACATTTTACAATTTACATGATGAATTTTGGGGTTGGAAGAGAGTGGGGTGGACAGAGATGGGATTTGAAGGATGAAATTTTTTATATTACCTCTAAGGAGAAGTTGCTTCTAGCATATATAATTGCTAAACATAAAGTGTTTTTGTTTTCTTTTTCTGTGTTATTGAACTGATGGAATCCAAGTGAGATGGAATACAGAGTCAAAACTCAAAAGCAACCTGCAGAAGCTATGGCTGGGAACACTGTCTACATGAACATGCATTTTACAGGTGAAAAGTTTGTAAAACAGACGATTTGAATCATTGAACAATTAGCTTGACCCTAGCATGCCCTTTAGAAATCTGAAACTGCTCAGTGATACCAAGATGTGCCATGAGGAGCCACACATGAGTGAGTAGCTCTCCACCACCTGTGAGTTGTTCTGTATGATCACTCCATCTGCACTGATTGGCTGCATAAGATAGCTTTTCTATCCACACGCGGCATATCAACTCCCACTTCCTTTGGCTATTCCATCCCTCCTCACATTCAAGAGATTCCAGTTCCTTAGCAAGCTTGCATGCATCAAACAGAACTGACTTGCATTTATCTCCTTTCACATCCGATGGAGGAATATCAGTCCACACTTGTGATAACAATGAGCAAGCTTCCTTAGTTCCTCTTGATATGGGTCCAAATTCTTCGAAGAACTCAGTTGCCTCAGCACAAGTGTCCCTCAGTCTTGTTTGCCCAATTCCATTAGGCAACATGAAAGGGCACATGTCCAGAAGATATGCCATATAATTCGATAACTCTATGCTTGTTTTACCATGAAGAGCCTCCACAATGTCGGGATTCTTGTTCAAATCTGAGTAGTAACATAGATCAGTAGCTATGTGCCAGAGAAGAATGCTTTGATCAAATTCTGTTTCAATGCTCCACCCAAGCTTTTTCCAACATTCTTCCTTTTTAAGCACCCAATCCCCTCTGTGAGTACAAATTTTTTTGCAATCTATCAATTCTGAAACTTCCCTCAGTTTTTTCTGAAATTCCCGAAAGACAAGTCTCTTTAGACTGTTGGAGACAACCACCCGATCCTTATACCGGTGCTTCTCTAATAGATCATATATGTGTATAATCTTCTGGATGACACTACAACAAGTTGGCCTGTCTTTGAGGCAAAATCCTATGAAGTTGTATTGTGCCATATGATTAGACCACCTGCGTCTTGAAAAGGGAATTAAGGAAATGGCTCCATACAGTAATGTACACACCAATGAATTGCTCTGATTACCTCGTTTTAACAATATCCAGTCTGAGGAAAGGAGTTCAAGAAAAGCATATATCTCCAGGACAATGGCTCCACTTAGCAACGCATAAGTGATAATAAGATCAGCATTTGAATATGGTTCTTCCTTGGTGACGCGTATGAGAACTCCCAAGACTGTGACAGTGCAAGAGAAACTGAAGGAACGGAGCAAAAAGCCCCATTTGGAATGAGCAAGAAATGCCTTGGTAAAAAACAAGTCATAATAGAATCCAAGCTCCATCTCTATGACTTTGAAAGCTTCATCATAAGATCTGCTTCTGAAAAAAGCCTGGCTATTTTGGATATCATCAAAGCTAAGGATGAGATCGGCAAAGAGGCGTTTGAAGATTCCAAAGAAATTATTAGCGTAGCTTAAAAGTTGTACATCTGTGATAACCCCATTTGGTTGAGCAACAGTAGTAGTACTACGGGGGTCGTTAATGTTCACTAATTCTTGTGAGGGAGCTTCAATGAGATTTCCTGGTGAAACATCATACCCTTCTTCTTTCTTTGATTTGTACTCTTCCATATACCTAGCATAGTTAGGGCCAGGATCAGGCTTAGGAAGCAGTGAGTCCCTGAACTGATCACGGCTTACGCGCCGCAGAGCCCAACTCCTCTCTGCACACTTGATGAGTCCAACCAGAAACATAGGGATTGTGAGGAAATTAAGTGCTGTGTTTCTCCAGGAACCAAGAACCACAAGAACTACAGCTACAATTTGGCCACCTAGCTCAAGCATACGCCTAAGCCACAAGTCATTGTCTTTCAGAGAGTAAGCTGAGATTGTATTTGGTCCTCCAAGGTGAAGTAGAAGGAATGGAGACCAGAATGGGATTATGGTTGATGTTGAATCTGTACATCTCAAACTCTTGGAGATGATGCCTAGGGAGAATATGGCAATTGTGTCCATGGAATTGTAAGCCAGCCATAGTATGATTCTCTGCTTGTCACTGGTAGAAAACTTTCTCCTGTTGCCAAACACAATCAGGACGCCTTGCAAAACAAGGCTACATATTACTGCAGCACGGATTTCCCATAAATCCCAAATATCCTTCCAGTAGCTTGGGAGAGCCTGGGTAAGTTTTCTCTCATTTCTGAGAATGAAATTGCTAACAACTGTTCATAATATATAAAAAGAAAAATCACTCAGAATTCAGAAACATTAAAATTTTAAGACCAAAAGAGCAATCTGTGAGAGCATGAGAAAAGGAAAGAAAAATGGATTCATATTCTTACTTGTAACTAACATATAGACGATGCTAATTTGCTCCTTTTTTTCTGCTTCACTATCTTTGCAGATTTTGCTGGTTTAAGTAGTACTGTGTCACATGGGCACAACTCATAGAGTGAAATAATCTTTTTGGGGGTTGGTGGCTTGGTGCTATAGACTCACAAGTCTCTTTATTATATGTGCTTTCTCATTACTGTTATCCTATCTTGACAAAGAATACAGGTTCCTTTGTGATTCTTGTTCACACCCTTTTGCCATTATATTGTTATTATGTTTTAAAACAGTAAACTCAATAATAAGTTTTCAACTTTAATGTTGATTGGAGTTGGACTCACTTGCTCGAACCAAATGAACCAATCGGTTATTTATTTTGTTTTATAGACGCCAACATGATGACTTGATTGTTTAATAATGAATAATAATAGAGAAGGTAATCTAACAAGCAATTTGTTGTATTTGTGCAATAAAATATAATAAAATGTGAGGTACAATTGTAACAATTAATGCGATCCAATAGTATTAAATAATAAAGAATTAACTTGTTAAGGAGGTAAATATCATGTTTTCTAGAAAATTAAAGTTTGACCCATCAAAATATGTAAAATTATAAAATAACATTTTTATTATAAATAATTGTGATTAAGAAATAAATATTCAACAAGAGGCAACAAAATATAATTAGTATAGTTATAAGTGAATAAAGACCAAAATATTTATGGAAAAAATTTAGGTTCATTTCTTTATGTCCATTTCATCAAGTTCTACCAATTATATATTGTATTTACACTCTCTTTCTTCTATGATTGGTCATATAAAATGTGGTCTTCTATATTCTCTCTCTATTGTGATTGGTTATTTAAACACTTTTTGCCACGTGTCATATTTATATTGGGGAACTTGATGAAATGGACATAAGGAAATTGACCTAAGTTTTTTCCAATATGTATTTCGGCAAAAAAAAAAAAAGAGAGACCAAAATATACAAGTATATTAGATAGTAGCATGTTACACTAATGAAAATGTTTTTTTTTTCAGTGGTGTAATAGTAGACTATCTATACAATAGTTGACTGTTACGTCATATTTTTTCTCATTTTTTTTCACATAACACCATTTTTCTAGCAACTAATTTCCTATTTTATTGTTAACCATAACTTTCCACATAAATTCCAACTCAATTGATTTTTAAATAAAATAAATTGTAGCTTATTCGTATCATCTTCACTTTCTTCACCTACATTTCCTCTTCTTCTTCTTCCTTCTTCAATGGTGGAGCATTTTGTTCCCTTGATTCCCAAATATTTCATTTTCTTCTTCTTACCAGCAAGGATGAGATTGTTCTTCCATTTTGCTTTCAAAGCATAGAGAACCAATAAATTTTAAAAACAAGAGGGTTCAAGGCATGAAAAAGAAAACTTGAGAGAGATGACCCTGTGTGATGTTTTGTTTTTATTTAACTTAGGTTCAAAATCTAAATATCATAAAATTTGGAGTAGAAAACATAAATATACTAAAACCTACTCAAGTCATTCATTCTTTCACATGTCACAAGTAATTAAAAATCCATTACATCCTATACAACAAAAGTCATATTTACATCACAGACGCACCCTAATCGCATAGGTAACAAATCTTCCCCATACTTTCCTAATACAATATGTTTAAAACCAAAATTTTCAATTTCACTCTAATACAATACAAGTTATTGAAACATGAGCTATATGTTTAAAAAAAAATTTCAATTTGACTCTAATAAAATAAAAGTGATTGAAATATACAACAAAATTTTAAATTGGCATTGTTAAATATATGAATCAATATTTTAAAAGTCGGGATGGTCATTAAATCGATTAAAAAATTGGTTCACAGTTCACTAATTCAACTGTGATCAAATAATGATTTCAATCGGTATTAATATATATTAATTCTTTATTATAATTATGATTTAAAATGAAATATTATATATTAATGTATATTATTATATATCATATGTAAGATTAAAATAAATAAATATATAAAGCTTTGTGAAAATACATTTAAATCATACTTAACTAGATATCAATAAAAATAACTATATATCTGTGCACATCTTATATTAATTTATCAATTTTTTTAATTTTTAATATATATTCTTATTTAAATTTAAAATTTTCATCTTCTCTATCATATTTACAACATTAAAAAAACACCACTCTATGCAATTATTATCAACATCTGCCACACTAGAAACACTGAGAAACACACCACTTCTTGCATTTATTATCAACATCTGCCACTCTATTACAAAGGATGGTAATATTGGTAATTTCAAAAGTTAAAGTTGGGGAAAAATCTTCATTCTATATTTTGGATGGGTGAGTCAAAGTTATCATGAACTTTATAGCATTATCTTTTTACAAATTCATAGGAAAACTCCAATCCCTCCCTTAAACCATCAATCAAACATGCTCTTAGTCCCTTCAACTTCCTTTTGTCTCTGTTTTCCTCTTTCTTTGTAACTCCAACCGCTTTTTCTTCTCTTTCTTTGTTACTTTGAATCCGTTGTAATTCATTTTTTTTTTTAATTTTTGTCCAATTCATTTAAAATGTATATTTTTGTTTCATTTGTGAAGTAATAATAGAGACTCACACTAATAAAGACCCACCATGAAAACTAAATTATTATTAATATTAACAAATAGTATCACGAAACAACCTTGTGAGGCTATTTGTCAATATTAATAACAATGTAGTCTCTTATCCATTCAACGTGATGCAATTTATTTGTCAATATTAATAATAATTTGGTTTCTAATCCATTCATAGTAAGTCCTTATTAACGTGAGTCTCTATTATTATTATTTTACAAATAAAGCAAAAATGTGTTTTCTGAAGGAATTGCATAAAAATTGCAGGAAAAGAAATTGTACTGGACCCAATTTTCTCTTTTTTTATCATTTATATTTCTCATACATCACCTAGGGTACACTTGGTATAAATACACGGATTTAAAATACTGTAGAGAAAAGTGAGGAGAGAGAAAAAGTATGATAAAAAGTGTGTTTGGTATCATAAAATAGACTAAAACACTATTTTGGTCCTTTAGGTTTGCTTTATGTCTCAATTCGGTCCTTTATGTTTGCCCTGTCTCAATTTAGTCCTTTATGTTTGTAATTTGAGTCAATTTGATCCTTCTGTTATCTAGGTGTTAAATAATTAACGGATTGCTGACGTGGACAATTAAATATATACACTTAGGCATACTGAGTTGGAATTATTCAATCCCTATATTTATTAATATTATTTGTTAAATGAAAAATCAATTAAATTCTAAATCCTAATTAAAAAATCAATTAAAACATAAACCCTAATTGAGGATTCCAACGGTACAAGCAGGTGAAAATGGAGATTAGAGAGCCTTCTTCTTCTTCTTCTACCTTGCTGCGACTACATCGACGAGAACGACTCTTCTTCTACCTTGCAGCATTATTGTGAAGGCGACTGGAGCAAACCTTTTTCTTAAAGATTAGAAAGCCTTCTTATTTCTCTTCTCTTCTTGCTGCAACATTTGTGTTGTTCAAGATGTATATGCATCTTCATCTTCTCTTGGAAGGAAAGCCCTAAGGATTATTTTGGCGATAGGGATTTGGAGAGGCATAAGAGCATGGTTGCAGACCCATGGAAAATGGAGCTATTGAGTGTTGGAGACGAAGAAGGTGGAGATGTTGGAAACTTCTCTACTACTTTGAAGATCGTCGAATCCTCTAGAATCCGCATTGTCGACTTCTGGTTTTTATGCAGATTGTCCTATTTTTCTGAGTTTCCATTTCTAGTAGTACAACTCAGAGATTTTTTTTTTGCTTCAATTGTGGATGAGGGATCTATTAGGTGTATCAGTCAAGGGAGGTCTGGATTGGGTTGGGTTTTAATTTTTTACAGACGAAATTATAAAATTTTGACTCTTAGCTTAATCGAATACTGCTTGTTCGAAACTCAGTTGCTGGAGATGACTTCAAAACTAAGACGCTGAAGATTGAAGAAGACGCTTTATCATAATTGGGGCTCTATGAAAATTAAAACAAGGTAATGGAAATGAAAATTTGAGATTGAGATTGAGATTGAAAATTTTAAAGGATGTTCTGAAGATGAAGATGGAGGCTACAATAATAATAATTTTAATTAGGGTTTATGTTTTAATTGATTTTTTTAATTAAGATTTAGAATTTAATTGATTTTTTATTTAAAAAATATAATTAACAAGTATGGAGATGGAATAATTCCAAGTTAGTATGCTTAAGTGTATATATTTAATTGTCCACGTCAGCAATCCGTTAACTATTTCACACCTAGATAACGGAATGATCAAATTGACTCAAATTACAAACATAAAGGACTAAATTGAGACAGGACAAGCATAAATGACCAAATTGAGACAGAGAGTAAACATTAAGGACCAAAATAGTGTTTTTGTCATATAAAATATGATGTAAAGTTTTTTTAAGATCGTAAAACACCATAATTTCACTGTTTGATATCCTTACCAAACATACCCTAGTCTTCATCTCTCTGATGTCCTCATTTCTACTGTTTATTTTCTTTTTCTTGTGTGGTTTCTCTCATCTCTTCTCATTTTCGTTATGTTCTTGTTCTCCCATTACCAAATCCTCCTCTTTTTTTGTTGGTTCTTCTCGTGGACCACATATCTTCTTCTTGCTTCTTTTTCTTCTTCTAGTCCGTGTCATAATTACTTCTCTACTTTATCGGTGTAGTTTGCTGAGATATGAAAAAGAAGATGCATTTTTCTTCTTTCTTGAAAAAAAAAATGAACTGGCAACCCATTCGAACCATCGATTTTTACTAGTTACACCAGTTATTGACCAGTTCACACGGTTGTTGTCCAATTTTTAGACTTTTCGATTTTGAGGTTTATTCGGACTAGACAAGTGACTGGTTCAGGGATCTTCCGATTGAATTATCCAGTTCGGTCCGAGCTTTAAAACCATGATTAAAATGTAAAAAGTGTTGACGTCCGCACAATAATAAGAGATGTCAAAGTGAGCTAACTACAAGTTGTAGGTTAAAGGAGTTGACTCATTGGTTTTGAAATTCTAGGCAAGCTAGAAAATACATGTTAACTCATTTAACCTATCTATTTTTTTTTCATATTTTGAGATTTATTAATTTTAAATGATCGAGCCAACAAATCCTCAATGTGACTCACCAAAAAGGTGAGTTAAATAGCCAATTGACCAATTTTGACACTAACGATAACACAACAGAATTCATTTTCCATAGAACAAGGAAGAAACACACATAGAAGCATTGAGAATAACTAGTTTCCAAAATAAATGCCACTTTAAAAACCCTTGAAAAGCAATCACATAGTGATAATGTTAGGACTATGGAAGTCCCATATAGTATCTTCGGTTACTTTAGCTACGAATTCGTCAACCATATGCATCAACTTGACTTCACGAAGACTCTTTAAATGCCTTATCCCATTAGGAACTTGTAATGACGGACAATACCTTATCTCCAACTCCTTCAGATTCTTCATTGCATCTTCCTCTATTGTCCATTCCATTAGTCCCTTCAGCTTCCACAATTTCAGCACTAATAACTTGGGAAACTTGTTAGCAGAGCAAACCATACGTTCCTCTGTGCAAGAATCAGAAAATAAACTCAATGATCTCAAGTCTTGGAGCTCCTCTAAATATGGCATGGGATCATATGATAATCCTGAGGCTGACAACGTCAGATGAGTTAGATGAAGTGGCAACTTTTCCAAAACCGGTACATTCTTTAGCCTTCCATACAAATACATGTCAGACAGCTTCTCCAGCCCAGAATAGTCCTCCAGATGAAGCTCTTGAGGTCTACCCATCACATCTATAGAACTCAACCTCAAAGATTGAAGGTGCTGCAATTTCTGAATCCTCTTTGCCAATTCCTTTTGATCTTGCTCGCTTAATTGGAATGCCAATTTTAGTTTCCTAAGGTTATTTAGCTGGTCGATGGTATCTTTTAGAGGACTATTTTCATCCAAGAATACGCCCCATAGTGTTTGTAGATTATGCATCGACCTTGTCTTTGATTGATGCTCAAACTTGCTTCGATGGGTATGGTTCAAATAAAGGTGACGTAGCTCCTGTAATTTCCAGATGGTACGCGGAAGGATGCGAATATAGGTATGCTTGAGATCAAGAGTTTGTAGATTCTTGAGTTTGCCTATAGAAGATGGAATTTCTTCTAAGTAAGTCCACCTTAAGCCTAGATACCTTAGCTCCACCATGTTTCCTATGATGTCAGGCAATTGAGGTCTAAATACACGCTCAAGGTCAAGCACCCTTAATTTCCTCAAGTGCCCAAATGCAATTCCTCTACAAAGTAAGCTTCTTACATTTTCGCCCGGTTTATCTCCAGCTCGAGTATCAAATGAAATGAAAAAGATAGAATCTTTGTCCCTTATCCATTCTTGAGTTGCATATGTGGTAACATGGTCATTCTCCCATAAGGAACCTCGCAAGCAACAAATCTTTGGTTTGCCGTTGATATTATTCTTCACCGCTTGAATCATGTTCATTTCTATCAACTCTGTTAAGCATGTCTCTGCCTCTTCTTCGCAAGTTGTATGACTATCATTATCTCTATCACCACTATGCTTCCCATGTCCTCCAACCCACAAAGCTATTAATCTCCTCACTGGGATTTTGAAGTTCTTAGGAAAAAGAGTAAAGTAAGTAAGAAGTTCCTTCTGACGTTCAGACAAGTGACGAGCATGTCTTGAAATATTTTCAGACCACAGTGTTGTGTCTTGTTGATGAATTTGTTGCAACTTTCTTGACAAGGACTCTGTTGGCAACTGAAGCCGTCCAAGTGTTGATATTGTATGGGGTAATCCCCAACATTCTTCTAGAACTTGATCAATTTTCTCTCTCTCCTCCTTTGGTAAAGTTCCATAAGGTGGAATACACGCCTCCTCCTTGAACAATACCCGACTTTCTTCCATTGTTCGAAGCCTAAGTAGGTGGATATTGTGATGTTGATGAGCACATAGAGCCATAGCGAGAGTCTTGTCACGTGTGGTGACCAAAATTCTACCATCATTCCTCGGGAATATTGCATCTCTTAGCATATTCCAAAACTCCATTGTTGAAATGTTGTCTAAGACCACAAGGTACCTTGGCTGCTCCTGGAAAAAACTCGTGATTTTGTCCACCCAATTTTCTCTTCCGTCGTTATGAATTGTAATTATGAACTGTCTTCCAGCTTCTTCCAAGAGGGCATCGGTGCTATGATCGGAACCTTGTGGTGCGGGAATCCAAGCACGGAGGGGAAATTTTGAAAGTATGTCTCTATGATGATAAACCTCATTGGCAAGACACGTCTTACCGACGCCTTGCATTCCCACAACGGAAAACATGAATTGGTTGCGGTGAGTTAATATCTTTGAGACTAGTGCATCTGTGTCCTCTTCCAAACCCACTGTTGAAGTCCTTCCTTCAATGCGATACGCTTCTGTGGTGCGTTGGAGATCATCAAACAATTCTCGGAGATCCTTTTTGTCTTTCGTTGCCTCATCTGCCAGTTTTAATGTCAAATTCCTCGCTTGCTCCGCACATGACAATCTGAAATTACTTGCCCCTTTTGTCACCCTCAGTTCCCGGAGGAATTGACGCATCCTGTGCAAAAAATCTTGTATAGCACTGTACGATGATGCGGAATCAAGAGTGGTTTGTATGAGGGATTGTACTTCACGGATGACAAGGGTTCCATTTACAAATAGATGAGGAGCCTGCCTCTGTCTCCTGAAGAATTGAAAGCCGTATCGACTCTTCTGCCGGGAAAAGCAATCCAACACGTCTCTCATAAGATACGTCTTTTTTAGAAGCGACGGCCATGCCGTGAACATGCTCCCAGCCGTGAAAGAGTCGAGTCCATGGCGCAGATCTCTCACCGACGCTTCCGTTTCTTCAATCCAAGCCTCCTCCATGGCGATTCCCACCTTAACGTATCCTAAATCCTTGAGAAAAGCCTCGAGTGCTGTCAATTCCCACAACAATCTCTCGAAGTGGAGTGTCATAGGTCCGAACAATATTTCTCGAGAGTACTGTGGGTGGTTGTGGATCAAGTCATAGACTTTTTCTCGAACGGAGGAAACGAGATCCGTCGTGGAGCGAACAGAACGGTGTCCAGTATCTTTGTATTTCAGCTTCGACACCGTGTATTTTGGTCCGGAAGAGGCGGACAGATTTAGCTTGATGAAATGGACACGCAAGGTTGGGAGAGCGAGCCGGTGCTGTGAGAGCAAGTCTCGTCTTCCACCATGGACGGTTGATAGAATGGCCAGTTGCTGCTCAAGCAGAGGCAGTTGGGCCGCAGACATGAGTGATTGTGATGCGTCAACACGGACAGCGCAGAGATAGGTGCGTTCCTTTTGGATGGCTCTCCAGGCTAAGTCTGCAGCTGCGATTACTGTATAGTCGGCAAGGAAGATCCACAAGAATGGCCACCAAGGACGATGGCGGTGAATTGCGGTGAAGAATCCTTCCTTCAGGATCAAATGTCTGGCATCGAACAAGTGTTTGATTAGATACCCACCCGAAAAAAACCACGAGATTTTATGTCGCCAGTGGATCTCACAGACGAGAAATGTGAAAGACAAACCCAGAATGCGACACACCATCACTATTACGCTAATCATAGCTTCTTGGAGTCACAGTCCGCTCGCTGCTCTCAATTGTTGAGTGTTAAGCATGCTGGAAGCTGGATGCCGCATTGTAAGTTCGCTACCAAACTCCAATTTAATTAATTGTTTATTTGACAAATTTTCATGATAGACACTTCTTTGAACAAATTATGAAGACTCGATGTAAGTGTAATCATTACTTTTTTGAAAGAAAAAAATTTAAAGGAAAATACTTAAAGTCAAAGTTATCATATATTTATTTAATTAAAAATAAAAATATATATAATGAGATTAATTATGTGATGATACATGATACAAAAAAGTGACATCCCATGACACTCCCAAAATAATATGTCCACACACTTGGGTAGAAGAATAATCGTTTATTTTATTAATTTTATCTTTATTATATTTTATATTTTTTTTAGAATGAATGTTCTTTTACTTTACCAATGAACCTTATATACATATGATATCTTATTTTAATTTATCATTTTTTTTCATTTTTAATATATATTCTTATTTAAATTTTAATTTTCATCTTCTCTGTCCTATTTAGTATTTACAACATTAAAAAAACGCCACTCTATGCATTTATTATCAACATCTCCCACACTATTACTTGTTGGAGTCGGTGCTCTCTTGTAGGAGAAAATATTTAGTGGTACAATAGTATTAAAGGACATGTTCTTTACGCATTGGTTTCCACCCATTTCTTCATGGTTTCCTTCATCAAATATTTGTAAAGAACATCACCTTAGTATATATTAGTATTGAACTCGTGCGATACACGAGATATGTATATATATTATTTTATATTAATTTAAATCATTTTGAAACTTAAAAAAAAGTAGACACATATAATTTGTAGTATAAGAGTTTCTTGGTGTTTTCGTAAACAAATATAGTCCATTGTCTATTTGTCAATAATCTTATACAGGTATTATTGTTAAACACTTCAAAAATCAGATCTAATAATGATAATACTTAGCATCTTAATCATATATATCACATTAAAGTTCATAGACTAATCACAAACCAAACCTTCCAAATAGTTATTAATCTCAAAATATTAATAATACATAAGGGTAACCTTTGTGCAAAAATCATTTATATATAAATGCCATGACATTGAGTTTTTTGACCCGTGCGATACATAGGATATGAGAATAGACTACACTATGATTAAACTCGAAAATATGAGCATCTAATAATCTAAGCATATGGATAACAATGCATAATAAAAAAAGAATTCCTTGGCTCAATTAATACTTGACAAATGCCATTGATTGTTTAGATGTATAACCTTATGGGTTCGGTGTTATAAAAAACTTAAAACAAAAGATAAATACGATGCAAAAACATGAAAAATGTAACAAATACATGCTAATATACACTAGATGTACATTATACGTGGAATTGTCAAGAAAACTTCATTTATTCGTAAGAAATTGCCACAAGGCGATACATCTATAGAGGATATATAATAAGGCATACATTTAACAATATTAATATAGTCCAACACTTCTTGAAGAGATAATCATTAAGGGAAATAATTAATCTCAGGCAACACATCCAAAAAGACTAAGATCTAAATCTAAATCTAAATCCCGTACATAAGATCAAAAGGCATACAAATTTTTTTTCAAATCTTCAAATTTTCTTACAAGCAAAGAAAAAAACTTGAAGATATAAAGAAGAGAGGCAACACACCCCTTTTCTCTCTCTCTCTCTGAGAGATCCATCTTTCTGGCTGTTTTCTTCTTTTCAACGTTGAATGCCGTAATGCAGATCCAAATGTTGTATATCTTGAAAATATCTCTATAATTAGAGAAAAAAACTCCCATAAAGGGATAAAATCTTTCCTAATGAAAGCGAAAAACCTTATCTAATGGAAGGAGAAAATCTTTCCTAATGAAAGCGAAAAACCTTCTCTAATGGAAGGAGAAAATCTTTCCTAATGAAAGAAGAAAACTTCCATAAAATGAGGGGAACAACAAAAAATAACAGCAAAAAAGAAGAAGGAGGAGGGGGGCCACCGCTGCTATGCAGCAACAACCCAAGGAGATCAATGACCGTGCAAAAACCCTAGCAGAGCAGCTGAGGAGCGTTTCCGTGAGCGAGTACTTAGATGAATATTTATTTTTATATATATTACCTTCCAGAGGTTAGGTTGATTCATCATTGATTAAGCAGGACCGACATTTTAGGTTTATCTTCTTAATTAGGATGGGTTAATTCGAATTCAACCCATTTTATTGAATGCTTTTAGTGGACCAGCCCATTTTGAGAATCTTAAAACTCTTTTCACCAAGGGGAGAATATTTGTTTTGCCTTCAACTAAGTAAGCATCAAGGGGTTGATTTTGACAGAAAAGATTGAATATAATATAATATATATATATATATATATATATATATATATATATATATATATATTAGCGTTCAATACACATTTGATGTAAATTGCGTAAAGAACGTGCCTTACATGTCTAATCATCGAGAAGGTGTTGATTTTGACTCCATGGCTCAACACAACAGACTTCATTCTAATTCTAATATCCAGCTAGATACATGGATGAGTCTCAATCACTAGCTAGCAGCCCTTGAAAGAAGATTATGCCACAAAATATTTTCCATACAATCTTATCCAAGTACTCATTACATTAAGACTTAAAATTTTGTCTTGTTTTTCTTTTCTTCTTGTTTAAGCTTCAAAACGAGAGAATTTTTTAGCAAATATTATAGAATACTAGTATATATATGGATATATATTTATTTAATATGATATAAATAATTTAAAAAATTATTAGTAATAATGAGTAAAAATAATAAACATTTACAATTGAAGAGTATGACGGATATTCAAACGACTTCTTATTATCTAATTTATTTTATTAATTAAGATATCATAATAAAATTTATTTCATATAATTACTTTTCAAAAATTAAAGAAATTATAAGGCAATAGTATTAAAGAAATTGAAAATGTTTTTGTTAATAATTAAGTGGGTTCTAGGCAATTGAATTATCGACCATTAAGAGTATGTATCAACTCCCTATAAGTGATGATCTCTTATAGATCAATTGAGGATTATGAATTTAGGTTAAGATATTTATGACTCATATGGTGATTAAGGGATTGAGGTTACTAAAGGAATCCACATTTATCTATGCTAATTTTACTTAATAAAATTTTTTTAGATGAATTGAGGATAGAGTGTAATCTAAGGCTTTAAGTTATAAATGAACAAGATGACAAATCTTTAAGTTTTTAAAAGACTTGAGGGACTCAATAGATCATTCGATGAGATGACAATGTTTGAGATAGGACATAGTTTCCGGAGCTGGAATGATTGAGGAAGTGAGGCACTAACGGGAATACATAGACATGGAGATGTTATACTTATATGTCTTAGTGTTGTTAAGGTGTACCAAGATTTTTTTTAAGGCAAGTCAGAGTTGCGCACTAAAAAAGTGTGGTGGTCAAATGTGAAAGGGACTTTTGGTATAAAACTGAATACCTATAGTTGTGTCGTCTTTAAAGTTTTGAATAGGCTAGGCGAACCATCCAGATCCTAGAGCCTTTACTTAGGGCATGCACTCTAAGACATAGAGGATGGGATCAAAATGTTGTGATGATGGGATATGCTAATAAGAGGAGTAAACTAATTGTGTTTAATGAAATGTACCATGTTTTCCTAAAAATTTCCTCAAATTCGGGAGTTTAGTAAACTTGTTGAGGCACGAAATTTTAATTTTCATACAATGGGCCATTTTAGATTTTGAATAAAGGGTCGATTCATTCACTTCCTAAACTATTTTATTGTCATGTTGTCAAGCTATTAATTCCTATGCCATGTTTTCTATGTCGTACAACTCTGAAAGTGTATTTCAAATCCTTCACAAATTTTATCGCCAATATAGTAAAATTGAAGGAAAATTCTCATAACATTCTAGACCTTTGGGAGATCATTAATACAGAAGTCAAACTATTGGAAGATTAGGTCTTCCTCTGATGAGGGAGTCTTTACGAGTGTAGTGAATATGTATGATCTAATTTCGAGGACGAAATTATTTTTAATTAAGAAGGAGAGAAATGTAACACCTCTTAAATCTAGTAATTAATTGAAATAATTAAAGAGATGGTTAAGAAAATTCACTTATGCACATAGTGATTAAAAAAATTTTGGTAAGTGAAATACCGTAAAGACCACTACAGTGAAGGAATAGTGAAAAAACCAACGTTGGTTTTAATGAAAAATACAAAAATTACAAAGAGTGGATCCAATTTGTCTTGGCCCAGCCCACTATTTTAAAGGCCGAAAGCCCTTTTTCAAAGCCCATTTACAATGGTATCTATCCATCGACAACAATAATTACTTTAAGATAGAAGAAATTCACATTATTATCCATTCACATGAAAAGCTCATCTAAATCCAATATGATTTTATATAAAATAATTACAATTGTTTTTTTTTCAGTGTTGACTATAATAAGGCAATAATATTTATTGGCTTGAAAAGTCTATCTAAAATAATTCTGGATCCCATCTGGTTGTTATAAGCACAAAAATATTTATTTTCATAAAAAAGATTGAAGGTTTCTGTACAATCCCAGAAATATTTTTAAAAAATTATACCCAATAGATTTTTTATTTTTTTATAACAGTCAAAACCCCAAATTGGTCCCTTATGTTTGCACGAAGTTTTATATTGGTCCTTTATGTTTCAAAAAATTTAAATTGGTCCTTTATGCTTGCAAGAAATTCCAAATTGGTCCTTCCGTCCAAGTCCGTTTATTTCTTCCGTTAAGTGCTGACGTGGCGTGCTGAGGTAGACATATCATTTCTCCTACGTGTCCATTTAAGCTGACGTGTCATGCCACGTCATCATCTACTATCACATGTGATGACATGGCGCTACGTGGCATGACATGTCAGCTTATAGATGGCCACGTCAGCACTTAACTTAAGAAATTGACGGAAGGACCAATTTGGAACTTGTTGCAAACATAAAGGACCAATTTAAACTTTTTGAAACATAACAGACCAATATAAAACTTCGTGCAAATATAAGAAATCAATTTGAAATTTTAACCTATTTATAACTAAGCATCATGTGATCAGGTCTTTTAAAATTGTTCTCATATCTCTTATTTTATTTAAGGGCTTCAAATACTTCTACTTAAAGAATTAGGAGGAGGGCACAATTTTTGAAGAAAATATGACCAATATAGAATTTTACATAATTAAAAATCATGTGAAGATAATTAATGAAGTTTTTTAATGAAAGTATTATTATTATTGTTATAGGACCCAAATAAACTAACCAAATGTTATTCTGAGAAGGGAGCTAGGGAATAGCCTTTGCTTTGTAATGCTCAAATCCAGTTCTTTGACATTTATATTATTATTATTTAATTAAATATTATTTTTGTCTTGTAAAGCACAAACTTCATTAAGCTATAGATGTAAGAATATTTTTAATATGTATAATTTTAATTTTTTTAGGTTACTATAGTATATTATTTTATTTAATAATTGTAACTGTCATTTTTAGTTCAAACAATTCATAATTGTAAATAAGGATTGTAACAGGTCGTAACATTGGGGGACTTGTCTTTAGATGATGACCTGCGTGCCTACGTACTCTTGTTAAGGGATCAAAGTCCACGTCGAAGAGGGAACATTCATAGAAGTCGTTAGGCAGGAATGTTACCTGTGGTCGTCGTGTGCAGCTAGGACGTGTGTGCTGCTTTGGACGAGCGACCCACCTGTTGGAGGTTCCCTATAGAGGAATAAGAGAACAAGAGTCTCTAGATAATATTTAGAGCTCGAGGATAAGGGTATCCTGAGAGAGAGCGAGTATGCACTGATATCTGTCAGTTAGACTTCGGGTGAAGATGATTCTGTTCTGTCCTATTTAAGCCCTTCAGGTGAGGAATATTTATACTCGAGGTAGAAGAGAACGTGATCGACCCATGTTTTTGTGCATGGTGCTCGACCTACAATCATGGAACTTCCCCACATCTCTATTATGGGAGAGTAAGCGGGAAAACATGGATGAAAGCCACGTATGAGACCATCGAACAGTGCCACGTGTCACTGATTCGTGATCCAATTAATCTTTTAGAAGACTAATACAATATGTCCATAAAAAAATATTACAAGTTCCAATAATATTTGCTTTTAAAAAAAAAGCAAGAGTAGTGAAATTTAAATTACTTTCACTGTATCTTTAATTTTAAATTTTAAAATTAAAATCAAAATTCAACTTAAAAAAAATTATTATAGAGATGTGTGTCGAAAGGGAAGAAGACAAAAGCTGAGAAGAAAGTACATCTATTTCAAAGTGGAGTGAAAAAGTTAAAAAATAATAAATGTGTGGTGAAAATTAAATGTTAAATTTTATATCTCATATTTTTTTTCTTTTCGATAAATTTGTGACGATAGACATTTTTGCATCGAATATAATTAAAAATTAGAGTAAATTACACTGTCCTCCTATGAGAGATGCTGAAATTACACTGTTCTTCCCTCTAGTTTGCAAAATTACACTGCCCTCCCTTGAGAGAACAAAAGTCATTACACTTTGATCCAAAACACCATTTTCCAATTAAAAAAAGGTCTTAAAGGTCAATTTTTTAACTTCCAATACAATAAATATTAATGACTAAATTGCCCTTCACAAAGGAATGAAACTCTATAAAATATGACATTTACATATTTTCATCCTCTTATAATAACATTGTTTCATTTTTTATTGTCTTTTATTATTTATTAGTATTTAGAGTAATTATTATTGTTAACAAAATAAAATTCTAAAAAAAAGTCCGTAACTTAAAATAGTTTACAAATTTTTTTATATTAATAATGTAATGTAATATAAATTATTTATTATTTTACTTAATTTTGACAATTAAGTTTAATATATATATATATATATAATAATAATAATAATAATAATAATAATAATAAAATATATCAAAAAATTTTGTTAGGTGTACTAGAATTCATTTTTATAAATTTTTTTTGGTAAAGATTAACTTTTATAAATTTCGATAAAGCATAACATTAAACATTTTTTATCTTGTGTAAGGATCAATTTAGTCATAAATATTTATTAGTCATTAATATTTATTATATTGATTTTTTAGAGCTTTTTTTTAATGGGAGAATATTGTTTTGGATCAAAGTGTAATGACTTTTGATCTCTCAAGGGAGGGCAGTGTAATTTTACAAATTAGAGGGGATGACAGTGTAATTTACTCTCAGCATCTCTCAGGAGAGAGCAGTGTAATTTACTCTAAAAACTAATATAAGAATGAATTTAATACTAAATAAACGATAAACTTTCAATATATATAAATATATAATTATTTAGAAATGAAAATAATTGAGGACTTGTGTAGATCCAATATATATAAGAGTATTCTCATTAAATATCATCATTCCAAGTTCCAACTTTCTTAATTGATTACAATAAATTATTCTTTTATGTTTATTGGAATCTACGAAACATAAAATTAAGTTTGACAATTGAGGACACATGTAAACACATGCATATATTGGTGGGTGATATGTAAATTCTCTCATAAATTCTTAAAGAAGTTGGAAAGTCTTCTTTAATCCTAATAAGATACCGGTGCTTACCCCAGCTAAATTTTTTGAAATGTCAAACACATGCATATATAGTACAATTTTAGAATAACTCATAATAAGTAATTGAAGACATGTGCAAAGACATTCATCGTTGTACACCATTGCCCTTACTGAGCTTATGAGTTTTGATTTATTACTTCTTTTTCGTTGAATTTTACTCGAAATTTGTATTAATTTTAATTTTAAAAAAATATTTTAGTATAAATTTTAGGACAGATTTAACGATAAAAAATTAGTGAGCTAAAGTTCAAAAGCTCTCCATAGTCCATAGCATTACTATTGTCACTATCGCATATGCAAAATAATAATAATAATCGTGCAGCTGTCATTTCAAATGTACCGAGATTTATCGGACTTACAATTACTAATGATAGAATGTTCTCAACCTACCAACATGTGATTTGTTACAGTGGTAGGTATTTCATTCCCCTTAAGTAAGGTATCAAGCTCGAGACTTGCATATGAAAAAACCTCTGCTGAAAAAGCTCAACTTTCGTTATGGGACGTTAGCTAGCTCGAACAGAATTACCTCCACTAAAAAAATACCTATAGAAAATAAAATGTTCTCAGCCTTAACAACGATGAATTATATTCATCTTGACCACAAATCGGTCAAGGATTGCATATCTTTGAGAGGTCTTTCGTGAAGCTTCCTTGATTATTTGATGCAATCTTTATTGCTTTGAATGTTCTATTTTATCAGTTTGCTTATGAACAATTGAATTTTAATTTGATTACTATTATTGATTTAATATATAACATATACAAATTTTAACTAGATTTGTGAAAAAATAAGTTTTAAAATTTTTAAATCATTGTTATAACAGCAAATTATTGTCTCGTTGAAATTTAAAACATATTATAGCAGCAAATATATCTGCGGCCAAAAATAGTTTCTATGCAAAATTAAGAAGACTGCCATAATATTTTTCTGGTAACTGGTGAACGCCCTGCCATGTCGACTCAAAAACCTTAAACATTTTTATATAGATTTAGTACGTTGAAAATTTAAATTGATGATATAATAATTTAATAATTAATTTTTAAAAAAATTATATTTAAATAAAATGGCCAAGCTTATATATGTTTGTCTGAGCAATAGTAAATATTATCTTTAATTAGTTTTTCTTCAATTTGTCTGCTCATTTCCCTTATATGTATTTTGTTGTATAAATCTAAATTATAGTAATATTAATCTTATTGATTTTAAATGCTATATTTAATTTAATTATTATTTCAAATGTTTCTAATAATTTTTTTAATGATATTTTTTAATTGAACTATACTCGTAAAAATCCTGAAATTTTAACCGGTTTAATACTAGTTACTTTAGGATAGAAGAAATTCGAATGAAAAGCTCATCTAAATCCAATATGATTTTATATAAAATAATTACAATTGTTTGTTGTTTCAGTGTTGACTATAATAAGGCAATAATATTTATTGACTTGAAAAGTCTATCTAAAATAATTCTGGATCCCATCTGGTTGTTATAAGCACAAAATATTTATTTTCATATGAAGATTGAAGATTTCTGCACAATCCCAGAAATATTTTAAAAAATTATGCCCAATAGATTTTATTTATTTATTTATTTATAACTAAGCATCATGTGATCAGGTCTTTTAAAATTGTTCTCATATCTCCTATTTTATTTAAGAACTTCAAATAATTCTACTTAAAAGAATCATTTGGAGAAGGGCAAATTAAATTTTTCAAGAAAATATGACCAATATAGAATTTTTTTTATAATTAAACATCATCATGTGCTTAATGAAGTCTTTTAATGATGAAATTATTATTGTTATAGGACTAACCAAATGATAACATGAGAAGGGAGCTAGGGAATAGTGCTTTGCCTTGTAATGCTCAAATCCATGTACAGTTGTTTGACATTTATATATATTATTATTTTTAATTAAATATGTTAATATTTTAATATAGAATAGATGGATTGTCAATATAATTTTGATACTAACAATTTTAGGAGAGGGGATCCTATGCTGCCCAGTATAGAAAAGTAAGGAGAGAGAGTGACACATAAGTGGATCCCACACATAGGAGAGGGGATCCTATGCTGCCCAGCATAGAAAAACAAGGAGAGAGAGTGACACATAAGTGGATCCCACACATAATGGGGTCCACATGTGGGACACACTTATGTGTCACTCTCTCTCCTTGCTTTTTTATACTGGGCAGCATAGGATCCACTCTCCAATTTTAGGAGTAGGTATAAGCAAAATAAAAGTTTGAAGACAAGCATGAATAATTCATCAAACTTTAGGATACTTTTGTCTAAGTATTTATTATAAATCAATAATATAATAAAAAAAATTCATTATATGATTTTATTACACATAAAACAAAAATATGTATATAATATAACTCTAATTTTCTTAAAAAAATGTTATTAATTAGTTCACCCATTTTTCCTAAAAAGAATTTAAAATATATTATTATTAATTACTTTTATTTCATCATTTTTTACACATTTTTTCTCTTCTTTTCACACAGTACTATTTACCTACTTTTTTTTTTATTTTTCAATATCTATTCCATTTTATTTATTTTTTTACTTTTGTCATGCCTTTCTCTATTTAATATTTAGGCTAAAGTACTATTTTGGTCCTCAATGTTTACATGAAGTTTAATGTTGGTCATCAATGTTTCAAAAGTTTAATGTTGGTCCTCAAAGTTTTTTTTTGGTCGATTTTGATCCTCGAGCGTAACACCGTTAACTTTTTGTCGTTAAATGATGACGTGGCATGCTTCTGTGGCATACTATCTCTCCTACGTGTCATATTTTAATGACGTGGCATGACAGATCAATGCCACGTCACCCCATATTGCCGCATCATCATCTTCTCTCCTTCGTCATCATCATTATCATCATCATCTGAGGTGACGTGGCAGTGATCTGTCACGCCACGTCATTAAAATATGACACGTAGAAAAGAAAGTATGCCATATAAGCATGCCACGTCATTATTTAACGGCAAAAAGTTAACGGTGTTACGCTCGAGGACCAAAGTCGATCAAAAAAAACTTTGAGGACCAACATTAAATTTTTGAAACATTGAGGACCAACATTAAACTTCACGTAAACATTAAGAACCAAAATAATACTTTACCCTAATATTTATCTACTTTTATTTTTCTTATACTTATCTTCTTTCACCTACTTTTTGTTTTTTCTATACTTAATCTTTATTTATCTACTTTTTATTCTCTCTATTCTTTCTCACACACTACACTAGAAAGGGTTCTTCTTCTTCTTCTTCTTCTTCTCTATCTTTCTTTCTCTTCTCTCTCGTTTTGCTGTACTTTTTTTATTCTAGCTTCATAAAACCATGTCGTGTCATGCAAGTTTTTTACTTTTAAACATTTGTGTGAACCGGTGATTTGTAAAATCATTCGGCTGTCGAGAAAAAAAAAAATGGGAATGGAAAAAGAGTTAAGAAAGAAAATGCCATGTTAATTTGATGCGATGTGAATAAAATAAAAGTGAAAACCTTACATAAATAAAAAATAAGGACGAAAATATAATTTCATTACATTGTAAAAAATAGAGTTTATTTGGTAAAAACAAAAAAACTTATTCCTATTTTTTTCATTATATTTTCTATCTATTAAACAATGCCCTCGTGCTTTCCCTCGTGTTTTCCCGGTTTTGTTGGTATGACCGAATCTGAATTTTTGTAGATTAGAGAGCAGATCTGTTCACTAATTTTCCGATCAAATTGGTCAATCCAATTTTTAAAACCTCGATTAAAACAATTTTCCGATTATATAATTGGTTAAACCATACCAAGCACTATGTTAATGTATTATCTATATCTATCTATATGTATATGTATATCTATATCTATATCTTATATATATATATATGGTTTTGGAATTTTTAGTGTCACACAAGCAAAGTGTGACACCAAAAAAATAACTTCCTCCTCAACTTCTCAATAAATAACCAACTTCTCAATAAATCTATATCTATATTTATGGCTATATTTTATAATTAAAAAATACAACAAAAATAATATGATTGGAGGATGTGAGAGAGAGAAAATAAGTATGATAGGTGGTTACTAATGTGGAGAAGTGCATAACTTCTCATTTTTAATTTTTATTTATTTTAAATTATGATAAAAATTCTATTTAAAAATTTTAAAACAATCAAAAATTTAATTTTTAATGATCTTAAAATATAATAACTATTTTTATAGGCTAAAATGCACATACACCCCCTAAGTTTTGAGTCAGAGGCACATATACCCCCTGAGTTTTAAAACGTTGCACATAGACCCCTGAGTTTTCACTTTGGGGCAGAGACACCCCTTCTGTTAGGGTTCCGTGAAAATTAGCCGTTAAGTGCCACGTCAGCAAACATGTGTGAGGGCAATTTAGTATTTTCACACCCCTTGAGTTTTCACTTTATGGGCACATACACCCCCTGAGTTTTTATTTTATGGGCACATACACCCCCTGAGTTTTCATTTTATAGGCACATACACCCCCTGAGTTTTCACTTTGGGACAGAGACACCCCTCATACTTACTTGCTGGCGTGGCACTTAACGGTTAATTTTCACGGAATTCTAACAGAAGGGGTGTCTCTGCCCCAAAGTGAAAACTCAGGGGGTCTATGTGCAACGTTTTAAAACCCAGGGGGTCTATGTGCCTCTGACCCAAAACTCAGGGGGTCTATGTGCATTTTAGCCATTTTTATATTATATTTTAAAAAAATTTAAAAAAAATTACATGTATGCACGTAGATGCATGCGAATCCTCTAGTATTATTTATATATGTGAAGACTTTGACTTCTAAGTTTAACCAAAGGGAAAACTCTTTCTCGTGCATTTTTTATTTTAAAAAAATAATTATTACCCACACTTATCATTTCATTTTTAAATAACTCTCTATACTTTCATACGTTTTCAAATAGGTCCCTATTATCAAATTTTTTTTTGGTCAGATATCATCAAAATCAATCTGGTAGGTAGGCAATTGAGTTTGCATGTTCACATTATCAACGGGGTATTTAATTAGTCATATGTGTATATACATATGTGCATATGTATTACTAAAATATTATCCACTTTCATATTGTAAAAATTTTGATGTCGCCATCTCTTGTGTGAACAAGAATAATAAAACATCAACAATCAAAGCTTTTTTTTAACTAGGTGGGGTTGGCTATATGGATCAAGCGACGCTAACATGTTATGTCTTTGTACATTTCTATGGTTAGGTTATTTACGGTTAGATCCCTCTTAATCGTTTCTCCTATTGTTTTATTTAGTCTTCCTCTACCCCTAGTTATTGGGCTATTTTTCATTTGGTCAACTCTAGGTACAGGAGGCTGTCTTTGTACATGACCAAACCACCTAAGGTCTGTTTTAACTAATTTTTCGACATCATTGATTCATATTCATGAATACTCGACAAAGTTTTACGTTAGCTGTCGACTACCTAACACAACCCTCTTCCTTCATCCGATCTTGGGACTGTCTATGCAAGCATAAGCTAAGTTTGTGTGAACAAGAATAATAAGCACATATAATAAGGAGACTTGTAAGTGACTTGAAACCAAATGAAACTGCAAAGAAGTCATGCATAACGAAATGTCATCCATGATTAGCTTATGTCGCTTTTGCTATTTCTTTGTGACATTTTACGTTCATGAGTTCCTCTGGCAATTCTCCTGGGTATTATCGGGGGGTTATCTCATTATGCAAATCTTCAAGGCCATACGTTTAGAAGCAGGATTGCTCACGACAATTTATTGGCATCCTTGGTGGCTAATCTTCTGCCTCTTCCTTGCCGACTATTCAGTAATTGCATTTGCAGACTTCGCGTGGAGAGGGATCACAAATGAACAGAGGTATCTCCGCGCTGTTCTCGACGATGTAACACAAGCATTGTTATCTGTGGATGAAATACCTCAGCTTGAGGAGGTACTAAGCATTATAACAACCTTCCATGCTACAAGACGAGACTTGCTCACCAAGCACCGACTGGCTATCACAACAATTTGTGCTTTTTTCATCATGGACGGTAATTGTAACGAGCCTGAAAAGTTGGGCTCTTCCAAACCAAAATATATGCCGTTGAAGCTACAATACAAAGATGAGGAAGATAGTGGACACCACTCTGTTGATTCCACTATAAAATTCGTTTCCTCCGTCCGAAAGAAAGTCCATGCCTTCATCTACAACCAGTCGCAGCATCGAGTGTTGTCCCGAGACATGAAAATCCATTTCGAAAGATTGCTGTGGAAATTGACGGCGGTTGAGGCTTTTCTCAAGGATGTAGGATATGTCAAGGAGGGAATCGCCATGGAAAAAGCTTGGGTTGAAGAAATACAAGTGTCCGTGAGAGATCTCGAGAAGGCGCTCGACTCTTTAACACAAAGAATGTTCAGTTTATTACATTTATTGAAAGCATGGCCGTTGCTTCTAGAAAAGACGTATTTGATTGATCAAGTGTTCAAGTGCTTTTCCCAGCAGAAGCGTAGGTATGATTTTCAATTCTTCAGAAGAGAGAGGCAGGCTCCTCATCTTTTTCTAAAAGGTACCGTTGTCATCAATGAAGTTCAATCCCTCATACAAGCCACTCTTGGTTTGGAAAATGAGAGATATTTTAGGAGATATCCTCAAAACAAATACAAAGCTCTACAAGATTTTCTGCACAAGATGCATCAGTTCCTTCAAAAATTGAAGGTGACGAAAGGGGCAAGTAATTTCAGATTGTCATGTGCGGAGCAAGCCAGAAACTTGGCAAGAATGGCAGATGATGCAATGAGAGACAAAGACGAGGATTTCGAGTGGTCTGATACTACAACTACTACTCCCTTTGACTCGTTGTTCTATGATCTCCAACGCACCACAATTGCGTATCGCATTAAAGGAAGGACTCGAGTAGTGGCCGGTTTGGAAGAGGACACAGATGCAATAGTCTCACGATTGACCCAACCCACTCAAACTCACAACCAATTCGTGTTTTCCATTGTGGGAATGCAAGGCATTGGTAAGACATGTCTTGCCAATGAGGTTTATCATCACAGAGACATACTTTCAAAATTTCCCCTCCGTGCTTGGGTTTCTGTACCACAAGATTCCAATAATAACACTAATGAACTCCTGGAAAAACTTGCAACAAAAATCACAAGGACTCATCATAGTAACCTGCCACAAGAAGCAGAGAATGGAAGAGAATATTGGGCGAACAAAATAAACAATTTTTTGCAGGAGCATCCAAGGTACCTTTTGGTATTGGACAACATTTCAACAATAGAGGTTTGGAATATGCTAAAAGATGCATTCCCGAAGCCTAACGACGGTAGAATTTTGCTCACCACACGTGACAAGACTCTCGCTATGGCTCTATGTGCTCATCAACTTGACAATATCCACCTACTTAGGCTTCGAACAATGGAAGAAAGCTGGGTATTATTTAAAGAGGAGGCATGTCTTCCACCTGAAACTTTATCAAAGGAGGAGAGAGAGAAAGTTGATCAAGTTTTAGAAAAATGTTGGGGATTACCACATACAATTTCAAGCCTTGGGCGGCTTCAATTACCAATTGAGTCGTTGTCAAGAAAGTTGGAACAAATTCATGAACAAGACAGAACACTGCGGTCAGAAAATATTTCAAGACATGCTAACTTGTCTGAACGTCAGAAGGAACTTCTTACTTACTTTACTTTTTTTCCTAAGAACTTCAAAATCCCTGTGAGGAGATTAGTAGCTCTGTGGGTTGGAGGACATGGGAGGCATAGTGGTGGTGGAGATAATAATGATAGTCATACAACTTGCGAAGAAGAGGCAGAGACATGCTTAACAGAGTTGATAGAAATGAACATGATTCAAGCAGTGAAGAATAATATCAACGGCAAACCGAAGGTTTGTTGCTTGCCAAGTTACTTGTGGGAGAATAATGACCATGATGCTACCAAATGTGCACCATCTCAAGAATGCATAAGGTACAAAGATTCTCACTTCTTCATTTCATTCGATACTCGAGCAGGAGATAAACCAGGAGAAAATGTTAGAAGCTTACTTTGTAGAGAAATTGCAAATGAGTACTTGAGGAAATTAAGGGTTCTTGACCTTGAGCATGTATTTAGACCTCAGTTGCCTGACATCATCGGAAACATGGTGGAGCTGAGGTATCTAGGCTTAAGGTGGACTTACTTAGAAGAAATTCCTTCTTCTATAGGCAACCTCAAGAATCTGCAAACTCTTGATCTCAAGCATACTTATATTCGCATCCTTCCGCGTACCATCTGGAAATTACAGGAGCTACGTCACCTTTATTTGAACCATACCCATCGAAGCAAGTTTGAGCACCAATCAAAGACAAGGTCGATGCAGAATCTACAGACACTATGGGGCGTATTCTTGGATGAAAATAGTCCTCTAAAAGATACCATCGACCAGCTAAAGAGCCTTAGGAAACTGAAATTGGCATTCCAATTAAGCGAGCAAGATCAAAAGGAATTGGCAAAGAGGATTCAGAAATTGCAGCACCTTCAATCTGTGAGGTTGAGTTCCTTAGATGTGATGGGTAGACCTCAAGAGCTTCACCTGGAGGACTATTCTGGGCTGGACAAGCTGTCTGACCTGTATTTGTATGGAAGGCTAAAGAATGTACTAGTTTTGAAGAAGTTGCCACTTCATCTAACTCATCTTACGTTGTCAGCCTCAGGATTACCCTATGATCCCATGCCTTATTTAGAGGAGTTCCAAGACTTGAGATCACTGAGTTTATTTTCTGATTCTTTCAGAGAGAAACACATGCTTTGCTCTGCTAACAAGTTTCCCAAGTTATTAGTGTTGAAATTGTGGAAGTTGAAGGGACTAATGGAATGGACAATAGAGGAAGATGCAATGAAGAATCTAAAGGAGTTGGAGATCAGGTCTTGTCCGTCATTACAGGTTCCTAATAGGATAAGGCATTTGAAGAATCTTCGTGAAGTCAAGTTGATGCATATGGATGACGAATTCGTAGCTAAAGTAACCGAAGATACTATATGGGACTTCCATACTCCCAACATTATCACTATGTGATTGCTTTTCAAGGTTTTTTTAAGATGGCATTTATTTTGGAAATTAATTATTCTCAATGCTTCTATGTGCGTTTCTTCCTTGTTTTATGTAAAATGAATTTTGTTGTGTTACCCTTAGATGAGTTAACATGTATTTCTAGCTTGCCTGGAATTTCAACTCCTATGAGTCAACTCGTTTAACCTACAACTTGTAGTTAGCTCACTTTGACATTTTCTGATTATTGTGCAAACGTCAACACTTTTACATTTTAATCATGGTTTTAAAAATCGGACCGGAGGATTCAACTGAAAAATCGCTGAATCACTTGTCTAGTTCGGATAAACCTCAAAATCAAAAAGTTTAAAAACTGGTCAACAACCAATGTAACTAGTAAAAATCCGCGATTTGAACGGGTTGCCAATTCATTATTTTTTTCAAGAAAGAAGAAGATATGCATCTTCTTTTTCATATCTCAGCAAGCTACACCGACAAAGGAGAGAAATAATGACACGGACTAGAAGAAGAAGAAATGTGATCCACAAGAAGAACCAACACAAAAATAGGAGGATTTGGTAATGGGAGAACAAGAACATAACAAAAATGAGAAGAGATGAGAGAAATCAGACAAGAAAAAGAAGATAATCAACAGAGATGAGGAAATGAGAGAGATGAAGACTAGGTGATGTATGGAAAATATAAATGATATTAAAAGCTGAAATTAGATCCGGTGCAAAATTTTTTCAATTCTTTCAAAATGTAAATTCTTGTTTCATTTGTAAAATAATAATAAAGACCAAATTATTATTATTAATTGACAAATAAATAGCATCACTTTGAATGGATAAAAGACTAAATTGATATTAATATTGACAAATAACCTCGCAAGACTATTTGGTGATGCTATTTGTCAATATTAATAATAATTTGGTTTCTAATTTATTCATGGTGGGTCTTTATTAGTAGAAGTCTCTATTATTACTTCACAAATAAAATAAAAATATACATTTTAAAAAAATTATATAAAAATTTTAAAAAATTAAATTGCACCAGATTCAAAAGAAAGAGAAGAAAAAGGGGTTGAAGTTACAAAGAGAGCGTAAAACAAAGACAAAAGGAAGTTCAAGGGATTAAGGGCATGTTTGGTTGATGATTTGGTGAACAATTTAGTAAAATCTTTCTACTTAGTAGAGTTTGAAGCTTTCCTATAAATTTGTAAAATAGAATGAAAATTTTGCTCTCACTTTTAACTTTTAAAATTACCAACGTGATCCTCTTTTTTAATTTAATATTTTTTTATAAAAAATAAAATTATCATTTTAATGTAATCTTATTTCCAATGTTGTAAGAACCGAATCGGACAAAGACTCGGACAAGTGTTCGGTTCATGGTTTGATCGGTTTAACCGGTCGAACTGGATGACGCAATAAATAATAAATTATTATTATTTTTAATATATAAAATGACATCACTCAAATTTTAGGTTTCAATATATATAATTTTGAAGTTTTAAATTACATGACTTCTCAAAGTTTTAATTTTTAAGACTTATCAAACTTTGAAAGAACTTAATCAAACCAAATATAAAATTATTGATAATCATGACTTTTAAATTTTAATTTTCAAGACTTTTCTAATTTTAATTTTTAAAATTTCTCTAATTTCTTTTTTATATTATTTTTCTTTTTTATTTTTAATTTTTTTTAAAAAAATAAAATTGGACCGGTTGGACCACCGGTTGACCGGTCCAACTCCGGTCCAATTAAAAAAACGGTTTTTTTATCCAACTGACTCGCCTTTATATTCAGTTGGCAGTTGAACCGATCGGACCGTTCGATCCAATTCTTACAACATTGCTTATTTCATTTCCATTTCCTCTCAATAAATTTACCAACAAAAACCGCCATAAGTTTTTATTTCTAACACATTTATCCTCTCAATGCAAAAGTACTAGTGATTTGACTGCATTTCTCTCTCCATTAAAAGTAATCAAGAAAGATGGCTCTCTGCCAAATAAAATTGTTGATGTATGTTTTATCTCTTTTTTTTTAAAAAAAATGTTGAAGGATGTAAGGAAATTAGTGTTGTAAGAACTGAATCGGACAGAGACTCGGACAAGTGTTTGATTCATAGTCTGATTGGTTTAACCGATCAAACCGTTGATCGAATCGGATGACACAATAAATAATAAATATTAATTATTATTAATATATAAAATGACATCACTCAAATTTTAGGTTTCAATATACATAATTTTGAAGTTTTAAATTACATAACTTCTCAAAGTTTTAATTTTCAAGACTTGTCAAACTCTGAAAGAACTTAATCAAACCAAATATGAAATTTTTGATAATCATGACTTCTAAATTTTAATTTTCAAGACTTTTCTAATTTTAATTTTTAAGATTTCTCTTATTTTTTTATGTTATTTTTTATTTTTATTTTTTTTAAAAAAATTGGACCGGTTGGACAGTCCAACCCGATTGAGTGTTGGACCCCGGTTAAATCCGGTCCAACTAAAAAAACGATTCTTTAGTCCAACCGACTCGCTTTTGTATTCAGTTGACGGTTGATCGAACCGTCCGTTCTTACACCAGCGAAGGAAATAACCAAAAATCTCAAAATAATATTTTGAAAATCAGAACAAACCTGCTGGTCAAACTGAAAAACAGTGAATTAGTTATGGTATAGGTATGGAATATCATCAAAATCAGTGATTTAAAAAATTGGTTAGAAATCGAAAAATTGATCAATAACCTATATAACTGATCAAAATGGATCGATTTAACGTTCAAAATGGCTAGAGACATAGAAAAAAATCAGAAGAAAAAGTATTCAAAATGGCTGGAGACACAGAAAAAATGAGAAGAAAGAAAAGGAAGAGGAAGAGGATGGAGATGAAAAGAGGGAGAAAGGCAAAGTACATGTGTCCAAATCTATTTGACCACACAAATTTTTAATCGATTTATCACGATTATTGGACAATATGATTGAACAAAAAAAAAAAATTGAACTCAAGTACATACGAGAATAAAAGAAGAGAAATTTTTACACACATATTATGTATCACATTGTCTGTATACCGAACCGGACAAAGACTCGGATAAGTGTTCGATTTATGGTCTGATCAGTTTAACCGGTTGAACCGTCGGTCAAACTGGATGAAGTAATAAATAATAAAGTATTATTATTAATATATAAAATGGCATCACTCAAATTTTAGGTTTCAATATACATAATTTTGAAGTTTAAATTACATGACTTCTCAGAGTTTTAATTTTCAAGACTTGTCAAACTCTGAAAGAACTTAATCAAACAAAAATATGGAATTCTTGATAATCATGACTTTTAAATTTTAATTTTTAAAATTTTTCTAATTTTATTTTTTAAGATTTCTCTAATTTTTTTTTTATGTTTTTTTTTAATTTTTAATGTTTTTTTAAAAAATAAAATTGGACCGATTGGACCACCGGTTGGATCCTGGTTAAATTCGGTCCAATCCGATCCAACTACAAAAAAGATTTTTTTGTCCAACTGACTCGCCTTTATATTCGATTGACGGTTGGACCATCCGGTCCGGTCCAGTTCTTACAACATTGATCTACATATCAACCAATAAGATGTAAAGTTAAATAGAAACCACAAAAGAAAAAGAATGAAAAAATTATGATTTATCTCAAAATAATTATTGATGTACATATATACATAATAATATGTATGTAAAAAATTTTCGTAAAAAGAGAAAAAAAAAAAAAAGAACTGGTCAATGTTTAGAGAATCGTGCACAATTAAAAAATGCGAGAAGAAATTTAATAATTTAGTTTAGTAATGTCTAGACTCTGGAGAAATGTGCATAATAAAATAATAAAAGGAACAATGTGTGATGTGTTTAGAGAAGAAATTTAATAATACAGTAATTATATTGATAAAATTTCAAAAATTAACAGAGGATAGACATTAAAAAAGTGAAGGATATTCAAATATTGGAGTGAAAAGTTTGAATATATTTTTTTTATAAAAGTAACTTTTATTTATGATAATAATATTTTTAATATATAGAATTTTGTTCAATGTTTGTAAACATGAACAAATCAAGTTAATATAAACCAAATTAAATTGAAGACCGATCTTAAAAATGAATCCAACGGATGAAAAACAAAATGGACAAGGCCCAATCAAGCAGAGATAATGGGTACTTAAAATTAAACTAAAAAACTTATTTAGTTTACTGAGAAAGCACATATAATAAGGAGACTTGCAAGTGAAGTGAGTTGTGCCCACATGACACAGTACTACTTAAACCACCAAAATCTGCAAAGATACCTTCAAGGCTTCAATATTTCAGAGTGAAGCAGGAAAAAAAAAAGGAGCAAATCAACTCAACATCGTCTATATGTTAGTTACAAGTAAGAATATGAATCCATTTTTCTTTCCTTCTCTCATGAGATTGTAATGTTTCTGAGTGAATCTTTTATGGTTTTTATACTATGAACAGTTGTTAGCAATTTGATTGTGAGAAATGAGAGAAAACTTACCCAGGCTCTCCCAAGCTACTGGAAGGACATTTGGGATTTATGGGAAATCCGTGCGGCTGTATTATGTAGCCTCGTTTTGCAAGGCGTCCTGATTGTGTTTGGCAACAGGAGAAAGTTCTCTACCAGTGACAAGCAGAGAATCATACTATGGCTGGCTTACAATTCCATGGACACAATTGCCATATTCTCCCTAGGTATCATCTCCAAGAGTTTGAGATGTACAGATTCAACAACATCAACCATAATTCCATTCTGGTCTCCATTCCTTCTACTTCACCTAGGAGGACCAAATACAATCTCAGCTTACTCTCTGCAAGACAATGACTTGTGGCGTAGGCGTGTGCTTGAGCTAGGTGGCCAAATCGTAGCCGTGGTTCTTGTGGTTCTTGGTTCCTGGAGAAACACTGCACTTAATTTCCTCACAATCCCTATGTGTCTGGTTGGACTCATCAAGTGTGCAGAGAGGAGTTGGGCTCTGCGGCGCGTGAGCCGTGATCAGTTTAGGGACTCACTGCTTCCTAACCCTGATCCTGGCCCCAACTATGCTAGATACATGGAAGAGTACAAGTCAAAGAAAGAAGAAGGGTATGATGTTTCACTAGGGAAGCTCATTGAAGCTCCCTCACAAGAATTGGTTAGTACTACAGTTGTGCAAGCCATCACAGAGGTACAATTTTTAAGCCACGCTAATAGTTTCTTTGGAACCTTCAAGCGTCTTTTTGCTGATCTCATCCTTAGCTTTGATGATATCCAAAATAGCCAGGCATTTTTCAGGAGCAGGTCTTCTGATGAAGCTTTCAAAGTCATAGAGATAGAGCTTGGATTCTTCTATGACTTGTTTTATACCAAGGCATTTATTGTTCATTCTAGCCGGGGCCTTTTACTCCGTCTCTTTAGTTTCTCTTGCATTGTCACAGTCTTGGGAGTTTTTGGCTTCGTCATCAAGAAAGCACCATATTCAAACGTTGATGTGCTTATCACTTATGTGTTGCTAATTGGAGCCGTTGCCCAAGAGATATATGCCGTGGTTGAACTCCTTTCCTCGGACTGGATATTGTTGAAACTAGGTAATCACAGCAAATCAATGGTGCGTACAGTACTATACAGAGCCATTTCCTCAATTCCATTCTCAAGACGCAGGTGGTCTAATCGTATGGCACAGTACAACTTCATAGGATTCTGCCTCAAAGAAAGGCCAGCCTTTTGTAGTGACATCCAAAAGACTTTACACATATATGATCGATTGGAGAAACACCGATACAAGGACTTGTCAGTTGTCCCCAACGGCCTAAAGAGCCTTGTGTTTCGGGAGTTTCAGAAAAAGTTGAGGGGAGTTTCAGATTTGATAGATTGCAAGAAAATCTGTAGCCATAAAGGGGATTGGGTGCTTCAAAAGGAAGGATGTTGGGAAAAGCTTGGATGGAGCATTGCAACAGAATTTGATCAAAGCATTCTCCTCTGGCACATAGCTACTAATCTATGTTACTATTCGGATTTGAACAATACTGACACCGCAGAGGTTCTTCATAGTGAAACAAGCATGCAGTTATCAAATTATATGCTATATCTTCTAGAAATGTGCCCTTTCATGTTGCCTAATGGGATCGGAAAAACAAGATTGAGGGACACTTGTGCTGAGGCAACTGAGTTCTTTGAAGAATTTGGACCCATAAGAGGAGGAACTAAGGAAGCCTGCACAATGTTATCCCAAGTGTGCACTGATATTCCTCCATCGGATGTGAAAGGAGACGGATGCAAGTCAGTTCTGTTCGATGCATGCAGGCTTGGTAAGGAACTAGAAGCTCTTGAAAATGAAGAGGGGTGGGATAGCCGAAGGATGTGGGAGTTGATATGCCGTGTGTGGATAGAAATGCTATCTTATGCAGCCAGTCAATGCAGATGGAGTTATCATGCAGAACAACTCACAGGAGGTGGAGAGCTACTCACCCATGTCTGGCTACTTATGGCACATCTTGGTATCACTGAGCAATTTCAGATTTCTCAAGGCCATGCTAGGGTCAAGTTAATTGTTCAATGATTCAAATTGTCTGTTTAAAAGAAAAAAATTTATCACCCATAAAATCATATATTCAAGTTGCTTTTGAGTTTTGACATTGTATGCTATCTCATTTGGATTCCCTCAGCGCAATAACACAATAAAATTGCTAGAAGCAACTTCTTATTAGTTAATAGAGATATTATAATATAAAAAATTTCATCCTTCAAATCTCATTCCACGCCCTGTCTTCCAACCCCAAAATTCATCATGTAAATTGTAAATAGAATTTGAACATAGCTTAATAGGATAAGAACTTGACTCTGTTCTCAACGGTTAAGTGCAGGATTTGAATATCAAGTTTTTTTTAGATGAAACCACTCCCATCCAAAAATTGACTGAGTTTCAACTTTCAACTAATCTGGTTCGAGTCTTGCTATGCACTTTCATAACATTAGACTTAGATTTAATTCCTTAAATCCTTACTATCAGACAAAAATTTAATCCTCAAAATTCCAATGCGGGACAATCCATAATTAACAGCATCAATAGGACGGAGTAAGGAGAAAATTGGGAAAATTAAAAGGAGGGGAAATATCATTCAACTAGAAGAGGAATTGGAAGACGAAAGAGTCACTCACCTCTCTCGGCGAAATCGAGAGGAAATCGCGAACGAGAATGCTGTCCACAACTCGGTTCACGGCGTCTTCAGTCGTCGTCGTCGTCCGGCGAGGCAATGATGGCGGTGCTCTCAGGTGAAGAGTATTGCTCTGGTCATTCCAACTCGTCTCTTGGCTTCACTCATTGTATAACATTTTTTTTTTTTGTAAATTGAACTTTTTAACGTTTTTATTCTTTTATGGATGTTACTTTTTTTTAGAACAAGTTGAAATACTGCGTTATTTTGCTGTCATTTTTTTTGTCAATTCATTTTGACACGTGCGAAAATACTTTTGCCAAGGCTTTCTTTCTTAACTAAAAAAAATACATTTGTCAAGTTAGTTCATGTGTGGTGTTGCATCAACAAAAGCCGTTAATTAATTGACGACTTCAGTGAAAATGGTAACATTGATAGAAAATAAAACATTTGGGTACAATTGATAACAAAAAAACGTTGGGGTAATAATTGATAGGGACATTGGGAGTAAGAAACATTCTTTTGCCCAAAAAAAAGACTGTATAAAACAGAACATAAATCATAACTAAGCGGTTTAGTCAGGAGCAAAGATATTAAACACTGAGAGGCTCGGAGCTTCTATTATATAAATTTTGGTTCGGTATAAACTTGTACGAATCAGAATATTTAATTCACATTATACCATGTGTCCAAGCTTCTCATATTTGCACTCTTAACCCCTTATGTTTTGAAATTTACACTTTTATATCCTCCTAAAAATATTTATGAAACTAACCCAATGTCCTAAACCCGAAACTCTAAACACTAAATCTTAAACCATAAACCCTAAATTCTCAATCCTAATTCCTAAAACTCCAAATCCTAAACCCCAAAATAAAATAATTTTTTTTTTAAAATAACCTAAATACAAAAAATATAATTATCATACAAAATTTCATAGGGACTTAAGTGCAAATGTCAAGCTTACTGGACACATGGCGCAATATGAATCACACACGTAGAGGTTTGTACATGTTCATATGGATCATGGTTTGTATATTAGAATATTCCTAAACATATCTCTACTTAGCAAGATCTTAAGATTTTATTATATCATTTATAGAAATTGATCTCAATTTTAAATAAAATAAAAAATTATCACAATAACAATATAATCTTAATCTTATATGTCGATCATACGATTCAATATGTTACATATCATTCAATCTTACGAGTTGAGTTCCTTTATTAGAAACTTACATATTTTAAGGAAAACTTTCAAATATCACACTCTTCATAACCTATTTTATGGAGGAATGATAATGTTGTCTAAATTATTATAATATATAATTTTTTAAAAAAATTAATTATTAAAGTACAATAAAATAATTCTTATTTCCCAACATACTATAATTTCAAACAAAAATTTTTTTAATTTTTTCTATCCCATGTGTCAATGCATTCGCTCCAAAGCAGGGCGAATGCCTGACAACAAGAGGCCTTCGCCATACTGTAGGGTGAAGGCCCCTTGGCATATATATATCATATATGATATATGATATATGATATATAATATAATAATATTTCTTTAATTAGAACTTTAATAAATAAAAAAATTTAAAATAAATTGCATATTATATATTATTTAATTTATTTTAACCTACTTATTTTTTACTGTTGTTTATTGATTATATAACGATAGTATTAAAATGTTTATCACAATTACCATATAATTTATATATATTATTTTATCTATCTCACTTTATACCAGTGTTGTATGGACCGGACGGTCCGATCGGTCCAACGCTAATCGGATATAAATTAAAGGCGAGTCGATTTGACCCAAAAAATAATTTTCTTAGTTGGACCGAGGTTCAACCGGTCAACCGGGTTAGACCGTCTAACCATCGGTCCAATTTTTTTATTAAAAAAATAACATCAAAAAAGAAATTAGAAAAATTTTGAAAATTAAAATTAGAAAAGTCTTGAAAATTAAAACTTTAGAAGTCATGATTATCAAGAATTTAGTGTTTGGTTTGATCAAATTCTTTAACAGTTTTACAACTCTTGAAAATTAAAATTTGAGAAGTCATGTAATTTAAAACTTCAAAATTATGTATGTTGAAACCTAAAACTTGAGTGATGTCATTTTATATATTAAGAATAGTTCATATTTATTATTTATTGCATCATCCATTTCGACTAGTTAAACTGATCAGACCATGAACCGAACACTTATCCAAGTCTTTGTCCGATTCGATTCTTACAATATTACTTTATACTACTCTAATAATAAAAACTCAAACTCACTATCTTTAAAGTTACTCATCAACAACTAAAATATTTTTTTTATAGATAAAATATTATTTATATATATATTTATTTATTATATTTATATAATATATATTTATATTATATATATAATATATGATATTATATATTTATTATATTTATATAATATATGATATATATATATATATACATATATATATGTATGATGGACCTGTGATATATATATAGGCCAAGGGGCCTTCGCCATATAGTATGGCGAAGGCCCCTTATTGTCAGTGTATTCGCCACACTTTGGAGCAAATGCACTGACACATGGGATAGAAAATGTTAAAATAAAAATTTGTTTGAAATTGTAGTAGATTGGAAAATAAGAATTATTTTATTGTATTTTAATAATTAACTTTTTTAAAAATTATATTATAATAATTTAGCTGATAATGTTTTGATAATATTATACTTGTAAAAGAGATTTTATAGTATTAAATATGTTTTTATTTTATTTATTTTATAAAAATGACAAGATCTTATTATTTTTCGATATGATCTTACAATTCAATCTAATTTGTGTCTCTTTTAATTTTATGCAAGATCTCGATCTTAACAACACTGGAAGTAAGCCAAATGACATATATGAAAAGGTTTACTCAACCTACATATGGTTATTTTGTCATTGATATCTATTATGAAATTCGGATTCCCCTTATCTAATGGACTAGAGGGTCATAGAGGAATCATAGGTTGATAGTCATGTTATGGGAACCTTCATATTCTTTATACACGTATGGTGGTCATGGAAATAAGGAGAATGAAGTCGTTGACATAGTTTTCGACAATACAGACGAAGGACCACATTAAGATTGGATTGAGGCATGGACTGAAAAAATTATGACCCATATTTAAAATGAGCTAGCTTAATCCATCTCTAATAAAATAGGCTTAAATAATGTTAAGGCCAATCTTTGCTTGCCCATTTTGATAGATTTACCGAATTGTACTTTGTGCCACAAATTTATGGAACAAAATTGAAACTATAAAAAAAGGTACAAAATTAAAACTTTATACATTTTTTTTTTTTGCCTCAACTTTATAAAAAGTTCAGAGATAATAATTTAGTTTTGATCATTAAAAATATTTTTTTAAAAAAAACTTCTAAGAAAAGTTGTCTAGCTAGTACTATAATTTTTAATTATATTTTTATAATGTTTAACAAGAGAAAAATTAGAGGCAAAATACTATTTAGTTCTTGAATTTTTGTTAAACTATTATTTAGTCCCTGAATTTAGAAAAAAAAATTATTTAGTCTTCGAATTTATAACTTTGTCGACTATTTAGTCTCTGAATTTGGTAGAAATACTATTTAGTCCCCGAATTTGTAACTCTGTCAACTATTTAGTCTCTAAACTTGGAAAAAATACTATTTAGTCCCCAAATTTGTAACTCTTTCAACTATTTAGTCCGTTGACTGTTACCCGTTTGATAACCAACTGACGTGACCGTTAAATGTGTTGATGTGACATGTGAGGTGGCATATATATGCCCAGGCACTTAACGGTGTCACGTCAGCATTCAACTGCCACATCAGCTAGTGCCTGGGTATCTAACGGGTAACGATCAAGGAATTAAATAGTTAACAGAGTTACAAATTTGGGGATTAAATAGTATTTTTACCAAATTCGAAAACTAAAGAGTTGATAGAGTTGTAAATTTAGAGACTAAATAGTATTTTTTTATCAAATTCAGGAACTATATAGTAGTTTGACCAACAATTCAAGGACCAACAATAAAGATTTTTTTTTCTATGATTAAAAATTGAAAGTCTCAAAAGTAAAGGAAGTAAATGAAAAAAGAAAAAAAAATCTTTCCATTATGATTTTATATAAAATAATTACAAATTAAATTTTTTAGTGTTGACTGTAAAAAGGCAATAATATTTATTGACTTGAAAAGTCTATCCTGAATAATTAAGGACCCCATCTGATTAATTATAAGCCGAAAATATTTACTTTCTTGTAAAGATTGAAGGTGGTATTCCAGGATCGATGTGATCGATCTATTGGCCTAAAATATTTGTTGACGTGGACGATAAATGTGTATTTTTTATTATTTTATTGTTTATTTTAATTTTTATTTTATATTTAACTTTTTATTTTTATTAAAAAGAATTAACCTAATCCAAATTAAAAAAAATAAACCAAACTTTTACCCTAAAATATATTTTTTTATTTGGATTAGGTTATTTTTTTAATAAAAATAAAAAGTTAAATATGAGGTAGACAATGATGTGATAAAAGAAATACACATCCATCGTCCACGTTAGCAAATTCCATCAAACAAGTTAACTGTGGTAGTAAAAAGGACAGGCATGAACAAAACTGAAAATTTGGGGATAGGCATGAACAAAAAAAAAAGTTTGAAAGCAGGAATGAACATTGTAGTAAAATTTGAGGGTAACAAGACTATTTAACCCTTAGATAAATATATAAGTTTACACTTCAAGTTAGAGAGGAGCAAGAAGAGGAATAGATGTTCAGTGGTACGGTAGTACTGAACTTCAGTACATCCCTCCAATCAGTTGGTCCCTAAACCATTCAAGGTGGGCCCTAATTAATGTGAGTTTTTATTAATATTAACAAATGGCACTACATGATTGGAGGGATGCACTGAAGTTCAATAATACGGTACCACTGAAGTTTTATCCCAAGAAGAGATGTTAATCACAAGTTCTATAAGCAAGCACATTTTATTTTTGCCACAATCCCTAACCACCGAAAAAAAAGAGTGAATGTTGAACAAGTAATTAATTAAGAATTAAAAAAATGGTAAAGTTACTCCTATATATACTATTTAAGTATTTATCATATACAAAAGTAAACAATTATAAAAAGTAAAGTATATTAATTAGTTTATCTCGGAGAAAATTAAATGTCTTAATTTGATTATTCAAATATGAATATCTAATTACTTTGGTTCTTGCACAGTTGCACTGTCAAAAACAAACCATGATTTGCGGGGATGGCATATTAACCCATTAAATGGGTAAGTTTGAGGTGAGAAAATTGTCCCATTCAAAAGTGGAGCGAATTGTCAACATTTTTTAAAATTAATATAAATTAATTAATATGTACATAAATGAAATTTAGAATGATTTTATGTATTACATTATTATTTTATTCTATTAAAATGAATATAATAATAATTTTTAAAATATATAAGTATTCTCCTATTGGAGTCAATCATGTTCTAACTAGCTAAGGTTTTACAACGGTGGTAGAGCTTTCCCAACAGAGATTTTTTTATACACAAGACTCGAACTCGAGACTTTGCTTAAGAAAATATATATATATATTAAATTTTGTGTTGATCAATATATTATGAGACTCACTTCAATCCATTGCATACCAAAAATTATATGAACTACAAAAAACTTTGACAAATAACTTTAGGGTGCGTTTGGTTCAGTGGAGAATTGGAATTGAAGGTGGAATTGCACGGATTACGATGAATTCTTCAGTTCGGTTCGTCACGTAGAATTGGAATTGGAATCCACAAAATTTACCCAATTCTATGGAATTCAATTCTCAATTCCATAAAGTGGGTTTTGTTTGGTTGGACGTGGAATTGGATTCCACATGGAATTGCACAATATTCTAGGAATTATTTAGTTTGGTTGAGTTATGTTGAATTGGAATTGAATTACGTGGAATTGGTTTTTTAGAATTGGGTGTGTAAATTTTGTGGAATTGGATTGTAGGGTATTTTTGAGGAATTGAGATAAATTTTGTGGAATTGGGTTTAAAAGACATTTTTGTCCATACTTTCTTTCTCTCTCTCTTTATTGTTTTTTATTTTTTATAATGAATATTAAAAAATAAATTTTAAAAAAATTATTTAATATTTATTAAGGAGCAAATTAGTCTTTTTACCTCACCTTCTTTTATAAACTTTTAATTCCATCTTTTTCATACCAAACACACTTTTTCAATTCAAATAATTCAATTCTAATTCCATCTTTTCATACCAAACACACTTTTTCAATTCAAATAATTCAATTCCAATTCCAATTATAATCCAATTCCAATTCCAATTCCATAAAAATTTTGAACCAAACATAGCGTTAAAGCATACCAAAAATAAGTTATAAATTCACATTCACCAATCACCATCCTAAAAAAGATATTATAATACACTAAAATTAAGAAACTTCAGTATGCAAAATAGGTTAATCCAAAATGATATGATTTAGCCATTGTGGATTCGCACAAATTGTTAAGAATTCGAAGGAAAGTCTTCACCTTATTCATGAGCAAGGGTTCGAATCCTCCTGAAACAATTCAAAATTTTGTTTGATGGACATATCCCTCTCCAAAGAGATCCTCTGGCACAGTGGCACCAAAAGATTAACTAATTAGCTATGGCTAGAAAAGTATTACTTGCAATTTAGGCAGGTACAATAATCCTTTAAATTGGGTCTTTAATTTATTGATCTCCTTAACATACCACTGGCGCCCTATCCAGTTGTACTTGGGAGTGCTTTTCCTTACTACAATTTTTTCACTACAATTCTACAAAAAAGAAGGATATGATTTAGAGGTTAGGTTATGTTACATGAAGATCAATTTTCTTTTATAAAAAAATAACAAGTTAAACCAAATTACTTCTGAGCTAAGTGCACATTGATCTGGGCCAAAAATGAATTATATTGATTGTGTTCTTTATGGAATTCTCGATTGGTACAACAACATTACATATGAAAAAAAAATTAGCAAAACTTAAGTATAATATCATTTCCAATAAAATTTCCAAAGTTAACCAAATTATATATAGATTATAACTAAATTTGCATTTTCGTCCCCAAAGAAATCTGTTGTTTAATTTGGTCCCTTACAAATTTGTATTCTTAATTTTGATAAATTTGTATTTTGAAGACTAATTAATAATTTGAAAATACAAATATTTATAAGAAACCACCGCCACCACTGCTGACATTGTCATCGCCACCGCCTAATTAAATTATAAGATTAAATTAGTCATTATATTTCTTTTACATTCATATTTCAAACTTTAATTATATTTATTATAAGCTAAAGTACTATTTTGATCCTCAATGTTTGTATGAAGTTTAATGTTGTCCTCAATGTTTCAAAAGTTTAATGTTGGTCCTCAAAATATTTTTTTTTGTCGATTTTAGTCCTCAAACGTAACACCGTTTAATTTTTGTCGTTAAATAATGACGTGGCATGCTTAATTACGAGGCACACCCTCTCTCCTACGTGTCATATTTAAATGACGTGGCATGACACATTACTGCCACATCATTAAAATATGATGATGAAGGAGAGAAGTTGATGATATGGCAATTTGGGATAACGTGACAGTTATGTGTCATCTCATGTCATTAAAATATGACACGTAGGAGAGAGGATGTGCCACATAAGCATGTCAGGTCATCATTTAACGGCAAAAATTTAACGATGTTACGCTCGAGAATCAAAAATAAAATCTTTGAGGACCAACATTAAACTTTTGAAACATTGAAAAAAATAGTATTATAACTTTTTTTTTATATATTATACCAAACATAATCATTTTCTTTTCATTTATGATTCTCATTCACATCAATCCACCAACCATAAATGTTCTTTTTTCCTCTCAATGTTGTAAGAACCGGACCGGACCGGATTGTCCGACCGGTTCAACCGCCAACCGAATACAAAGGCGAATCGGTTGGACCAAAAAACCGTTTTTGCAGTTGGACTGGATTTAACCGGAGTTGGACCGGTCAACCGGTGGTCCAACCGGTCCAATTTTTATTTTTTAAAAAAAAATTAAAAAATTAAAAAATAATAAGGAAAAATAACATAAAAAAAAAAGAAATTAGAGAAATCTTAAAAATTAAAATTAGAAAAGTCTTAAAAATTAAAATTTAAAAGTTATGATTATCAACAATTTAATATTTGGTTTGATTAAGTTCTTTTAAAGCTTGACAAGTCTTAAAAATTAAAACTTTGAGAAGTTATATAATTTAAAACTTCAAAATTATGTATATTGAAACCTAAAATTTGAGTGATGTCATTTTATATATTAAGAATATTTATTATTTATTATTTATTGCGTCATCCGGTTCGACCGACGGTTCGATCGGTTAAACCGATCAAACCATAAACCAAACACTTGTCCGAATCTTTGTCCGATTCGATTCTTACAACATGGCTTCCTCTCTCATTTTCTTCATGGTATTAAAGTGCATGCAACTAATCAAATTCAACAGTCAAGCATTGACTTGACTGATAATAAAGCATTGACTTGACCTATTATTTTCCACATCTATTGGCAGCTTGAGTGTGAATGGTTTTACCTAAGCGGCTAGGTGGAACCACATCTATCAGACTATCACACTTCTTTTAATTTCCTTTTTTTTCTTTTCATAAAAAAAGGTAACTACAAGGTTAATTATATTGTTTAAAAAAAAAAGTTAAGATCAACTTGCTTACAAATTAATTGAATTCAAGGTTGAAGAAATATTTTGTCGAAAATTCATCTAATTAAATTATATAGATTACTAAAAAAACTCAATTTTAACGTCATTGATTAATAATTATCATCATTACAGTAAAAAAAATGTCATTTGCTAATAACTTTAATTATTTGTTATTTTAATTGTTATAACTGATGTTAAAATATTTTTGATATAATATTTAACGTTAATTGCAAATATTGCGCTGCTAATCCTTTTAGGATTAATCGTAAATTCATAATTGACACCATAAAAAATTTATAATTGAGGATAAAAGTTCTATATGGTTTTCACAGTATATATATATATAACTCGCACATATAGAGTTTAAAAATAATGTGAATTATATATATATATATATATATATATATATATGTTGACTCGTACATATATTCATTGACCTCCCTATATATATAACTATCATTATTGCCTTAATGTTCCATATATTCATAAAAGAGTTCTAAGCCATTCAACATCAATCTATCCCAATGAAAAGCTATATGATCAACCTTAAGATATTTCTTCTCAACCTACTTGTCTTTGGTATCATTTTATTTTGTATTTCCCACAGTGGACCAATACATTATTATTCATGCTTTCAAGGTAAACCAAAAATTATTCAATCCAAGTTTCAAGTTAAAGGAGTTAATCTAGGAGGTTGGCTCGTTACTGAAGGATGGATCAAACCTTCTCTCTTTGATGCCATTCCCAATAAAGATTTCTTGGTTAGTATTAGCAAATGATTAATGTATTGATGATAATTATGATATATATATATATGTTAATTACAAATTCCCATTGAATTAATCTCTTGTATTTTTTGTTAGGATGGAAATAGCCTTCAATTCAAGTCTATGACAACTCAAAAATATCTTTGTGCGGAATCTGGAGGAGGAACAATCATAGTAGCAAATTGCACTACTACCACTAGTTGGACAACTTTTAGAGTGAGTGGAATTATTAATATTCATATATATACTACATGAAGTCATGCATGTTTAACTATTTTTTTTTTGGTAAAGTATCTTTGATATATACCCTAATATTTGAGCCTTCGGTTAAATATATCTTCAAAGTTTTATTACGGTTAATAATGCCTCCAAACTTTTATTTTTCGAGCAATCTTAGCTTGCCATTTTCACTAATATCTTTAAAATGGATAACGGTTGAAACAGATCTCGCGTGACATGTGGCAACAAAAATTGACTGGGTTCATGTATGTCACGTTATGTTTCATTCTTTTGCTTATGTGGCATGACACGTGACAAGAAAATATGATTGGGCCATCATGCTCAAAGAGTTTTATGAGATATAAAATGGACAAAATGATAACTTAGAGGATGCAGGAAAATATGACGTGGTATACATGAACCTAGTTAGATTTTCTTGCCACGTGTCACGCCATATAAGCTGAACCATTTTCTATTTTAACGATGTTAGTGAAAAGAGCAAGATTGCTCGAAAAATGGAATTTTGGGGCATATAATTGACTGCAGTTAAACTTTGGGGGTATATTTGACTGAATGATCAAACGTTACAGGTACTAAAGGTAATTTACCCATATTTTTTCAAAGACTAAAATTCTATTTTGGTCCCACATATGCATATACTCTCGTTTTCTCAATTTGGTCTCTTATAAAATAAATTTGTATCAATTTGCTCCTTCACAAAAAAAATTGTTATCAATTTGATCCATATGTCAGTTGGTTGTCGTTTAAATAATTCATATTTGATGAGGTAGAGTGTATGTGTGTTGATTGGGTAACATTTAAAGCATGTTAAAACAATATGTCAATTATTTAAAGGGAAGCTAAACAGAATAGACTAAATTGATAACGATTTGTGTTGTGAGGGAGAGAACGTAAATTTGTAAGGGACCAAATTGATAATATAAATTTGTAAGGCACCAAATTGAGAGAATAGACATTTGTGATGGACCAAAATCGGGTTTATATAATTTTGTTTTCTTTTCCAAATATGATATATGTTGGAAGTTGCATGTGGTTAATGTTCTCTATGTTTTTGTAGGTGTGGAGGATAAACCAAAGCACTTTCCGATTTAGGGTGTCCAACAATCAATTTGTAGGATTAGATGGGATTAAGGTTGTTGCTATGGTTAATACATCCATTCATTCTGAGACATTTGAAATTGTTAAGGAGAGTAATGATTCCACCCGTGTTCGAATCAAAGCTTCCAATGGATTCTTCTTGAAGGTGATTCATTCTTGGATTTTATTAACCTTTTTTTTGGATGGGATTTAATGGGAAAAAAATTAGATAAAATTTCTTATATTTTTGCTATAAAATTTTTTTCTCCAATTATATAAAATGAATTTATATTATCTCTCTTCTATAAGGTGATCTTTTATACTATCTTTCTTTCGTGATTGGTCATGTAAAAAAATTTTTTGTCACCAGTCTTCTTTATATTGGGAACCTTATAGCGAGGATATAAGAAATCTTAATTAAGTTTGTTCTTTTTTTAATAACCTTGTCACTAAAAAAAAACTTTAATTTCAATTATCTTTAACGTCGGTTATGATTTATGCTAATAATCTTATAATAAACAAATCAACAAATGAAGTTATTAATAAATAACATTAACTAACGCTAAAATTAAAATTTTTTTTTAAAAAAAAATGAAGTTGCTTCTCCTCTTCATGTCTTGATTCTATAATGGTAACTCTATTAACATTAATTTTAATTCAATAAAAATGCAGGCAAAGACAGAAGAACTAGTGACGGTTGATGTTTTAGAGGTAAGTGGTTGGCAAGACAACGACCCCACCATTTTTAATTTGACGATCAGTGAAACTATAAATGGGGAGTTTCAACTCACAAATGGGTTTGGCCCTATTGAAGCCCCCCAAGTTATGAAGGTAATTTTGTTATCATAAAGTCTATTTGATCCAAATACTCCTTGTTGCTAAAGACTTGGATTCCTATACTTTGGTTGTGTTTTGTTTTTGTCATATTTTTAGCGACTGATTTTCTTGTTTTAGCAACATTTTAGTCTATCACAAAAAAAATTTTATATGGTATATGGAGTTTATGTTAAACAACTTTTCATAAGTTAAACTTTGATCGAATTCAAGGTATGCAAAACCTATATATTATGATTGATGTACGATTTGTTGTTTTCCAGGAACATTGGAATACTTTTATTGTGGAAGATGATTTTAAATTCATAGCCAAAAATGGATTGAATGCTGTAAGAATACCAGTTGGTTGGTGGACAACTAGGGATCCAACTCCACCTCCACCCTATGTTGGAGGTTCTTTGCAAATACTAGATAATGCCTTCTTGTGGGCAGAGTATGTATCATTACATTATAGAAATGACATAATATATATATAATAATTAATTAATGTTGGGATTGATCATGTGCTTGTAGGAAATATGGATTGAAAGTTATACTTGATCTTCATGCAGCACCAGATTCTCAAAATGGTGTTGCACATAGCTCCTCAAGAGATGGCTCTATTGAATGGGGGAAAACAAATGAGAGCATTCAACAAACACTCGATGTCATAGATTTCTTCACTGCGAGGTTGATTTAAGTTAATTTTGCATTCTTCTTGATAATACCACGACTGGCCCTAACCGAATAAGATTAGGATTGCAAAAGCTCTGTGACTTTCTCCTACTGATGGGCCTTTGGCCCACGGCCGCCTTAAGGCTAGAAATTCACCTCCTCCACCTTAACCTAGGTACAACAACTCAACTCATGAGAAGAGCTTCCCCTCTCTTTCTCGTACGAAAGTTCCCACACTTACTCACATGTAACCCTATGCGCCTTTTCCACTCTCAGGTATAAGTTGCCTTACCGCATTGTGGGAACCCTACCTCCATGGCTCTTTATGATTCCTAGAGCCCCCCGTGGCTCCCTCCTCCTCCATTATTACTCCTCACTGAACATTCACGTCCTAACTGTATACGACACACATTGTCTTACAATCTCGAACTACATAGACTTTGATCCCTCTTAAGGGTAAGCAGGCACACGAGTCTTTGCCACAGGCCAAGTCTAACCTGTCTTAAACCTATCGCTCCACAATTGATTTATCACTTCTTATTTTTCTTCGGTAGGTGAATGCATGTTGATTTCATTCCTTTATGGCAGGTATTCAAAAAGTGATAGCTTGTATGCAATTGAGCTATTAAACGAGCCAAGAGCACCCTATGTCACCCTAGAGACGTTGACTAAGTATTACAAAGCTGGTTATGAAGTTGTACGCAAGTATTCCTCCAAAGTGTATGTGATTTTATGTGCTAGGCTCAAATTCACTAAGCCTGATCATGATCTGCCTCCACCTCAAGAACTCCTTTCACTTGCGAGTGATCTTGTTGGGTCTGTGCTTGATGTCCATTGGTATAATCTATACTACGATATATTTGACAACTTGACAGCTCAACAGAACATTAACTTTATCCATACCAACCGTACATCACAATTGGATCATTTTAGTCCTTTGAATGGACCTCTTACATATGTTGGTAATTTTTCCATGACTTATGTCCTCCCAAATTTGATATATATATGGATTCAGATCCTTTGAATTGTACACCCTGTGAAGTGTGTTATTTTTACATATAGCAGAATAAATAAAGAGTTTTACATATTAACCTGTTGTAAGTTAATATGTAAAACATAATTTATGCACTTTAGGGGAATGATACATCAAATGATCCAAGTTTGACGATGTTATTTTTCAAATCTTCAATTTGTATGAACCATCTTTTTTTATTGCAGGTGAATGGTGTGATGAATGGAATGTGAAGAATGCTACAAGAGATGACTATCAACAATTCGCCAAAATCCAATTAAATGTATATGGGCGAGCTACGTTTGGGTGGTCTTTTTGGACTCTCAAGAACGTTCAAAACCATTGGAACCTCAAGTGGATGATCAATAATGGTTACATCAAGCTTTAGTTTTTTTTCCCCCATTTTATTTTTTTTTAATTTTTATTTGAACAATGGGTATGCAATATTCATAGTGTGAATACAAAGAAATAGAAAATGTTATTTTTCTGTTGTTATAAGTTTTGTTTATTTTTATTTTATTAAATTCATGATTTTCATAATTATATTATTTAATTCAAAGAAAATGTGCTTCTTCTTAAGTATAGGAGGTGCTTTCGCCTATAAAAAAGAAGCACCCCATTCTAAGCATAAGAGATGCCTCCATCTACATAAGCATAGAAGATGCTTCATCAAAATAAGAAAGAGCCTCTCCATCTAAGCATAAAGAGTTCATCTATCTAAGCATAGGAGGTTCATCTACCCAAGAAGAAGAAGAAGGACACCGCTACAACAAAACACAGATTTACACATTGACAAATTTGTGGATAAATTTAGAGTTGTTATCAAAGTGGGTCAATCCGATCTACACAGGTCAAAATATCACAATATTACTCATTTTTTTTCCTCCTGGCTCCTGCAAATATGGTGAAAAATGAAAATATCACAAAAAGAAAGAAACATGATTAGGATTTATATTTTTTTTAAGTTAGGTGGGTTACGGGCCAACCCACCTAACCCGAGGTGGGTCGGGGTCCTCCAACCCGTTTAATAAACGGGTTGGGATTTTGCAACCCAACCCACCAAATTGGTGGGTTAAACGGGTCAACCCACCGGGTTGGACCCATTTTGACAGCTCTAGGTAAATCTGTGTAACTCATTTACCCACGGACACAGTTCGTAGCTAAAACTGGCGTGGGTAAGAAATTACCCACGGAATTTTGAGTCCATGGGAAATTCTTGGGGAAATAGCCAGGGTTACCCAGGGATCGAATCCGTGGGAAATTTCATAGATTCGACCAGTCGCCGGCAACCCTTCCAATCGCCGTCCGGATTCGAAGAGAGAACATCATGCATGGTAATATTTAGAATTACCGACTAAGCCATTTATCACTTATTGTTTTATTAATATAAAATATTATATATATATATATATATATATATATTTAAAATTTAAATAATAAACACTTATCCACAAATTAATTAAATACGTGACTAATTTATTACTTACCCACAGATATTTACCCATGGATTGTAAATCAGTGGTTAATTCCAAGAAATTGCCCACGAAAATTAATCCGTGACTAATTGACAAATTACCCATAGAAATTAACTACAGATTTGCAATCCGTGACTAATTTTATGAAATTACCCACGGAATCCAATCCGTGGCTAATTTTAAAGAAAAAAATTTATTTATTTTTTTTGTTTTCCCCACGGAATATATTCCATAGATAAAATTCCGTGAATAAATTCATGTTTTGTTTGCAACGCCTCCACCTAAATAAGCATAGAGGACAAGTGCATTACAAAAAAATGGGTTTTCAGCGATAACCGACAATGCCGTTAATAAAATGTCTCCGCCACAGGTCTTTTATTGGCATCCTTTTTATTGCCAACAACAAAGCTCTTTTGTGGCCACTTACGGGCCCTTAAGTCACCACTTTGATTTTGCTTATCTTTAGTGACATGTGCTTGAAATTCTTGATATTTTAAGCTAAGCATGTAATGTTGCATTCGAGAAAGTGAAAGGAGTTTTTTTTGTTTGTTTCTTTGTCTTAGTTATAGCTTGCGTATGTTTCTATCCTACTACTAATTTAGTGTCTTTTAAATTTTCTTTGTTTAATTTTATTATTTTTTTTAGGGTTCATTTTGTGACTGTGGATGACTCAAATGGTAAGACCCTAGGAGCTAATTTATTAATATATAATTTGAAAATAAAATTTTATCAAAATAAAATGTATAAAATCTTATTTTTTAACATATAACACATTCAAACAAACAAAAATTTTAATTATTTTTTTGACAACGTGGGCCTTCCCCCTATATGCCCCCTTAAATTTTCTATATATGATGGTATATAAGTGGGGCCTTCGACATGGTAAATGGCGAATTCCCGACTTCTAAATATATATATATATATATATATATATATATATATTGATATGATATATTATTTTATTATTAGATGGTTAAGAGTTTATTGTATTTTATTAATTGTTTTTTACTCTTATGATATGCTTAGTTTAGGGCATCGTTAGGAAGATGATTTAAGAGTCGGGTAGAGTGGTTTGTGTTTATAAACCTTTGGTTGAGAGTTTAAGTGAGTAATGGAATGAAATAGTTTATGATGGTTTGAAAACTTTTCCAAACCATCCAACACCTCAATTTTCAAACTCCTCCAAATTGGAGGGTTTAGGATGATTTGTGTTGTTCATAAAATTTAATTTCATAATTAATATTCTTTTATTTTACTTTTGTCCATTCATTATAAGGATAATATTATCAACCACCCACTTTATTTTTTTAAAACTCCCAATCAATGGAATAGTTTGTTTGAACCATTCCACCCCACTCCACTCCGAACCACTCCATTACTAACCACTCCACCTCACTCTCTTCAAAACTCCCAAATGATACGAAATGTTTTAAGATGGTTTGAAAATCATTCCAAATTAAATAATTAGGTTGAAGAAAACATTATATATTATTTAAAAACTCTCTTATTGGTTGAAGAAAACATTATCCTTATAATGAATGAACAAAAGTAGAATAAAAGAATGTTAATAATAAAATTAAATTTTATAAACAACACAAATCATCCTAAACCCTCCAATTTGGAGAAGTTTGAAAATTGAGGTGTTGAATGGTTTGGAAAGGTTTTCAAACCATCATAAACTATTCCACTCCATTACTCACTTAAACTCCTAACTAAAGATTTATAAAGGCAAACCACTCCACACCACTCTCAAATCATCTTCCTAACGATGCCCTAAACTAAACATATCGTGAGAGTCAATAACAATTAATAAAATAAAATAAACTTTTAACAATCTAATAATAAAATATATATATATATATATATATTAAAAAAATTAAATTAATAATTTATTTATATATATATATATTATTTAAATTATATATATATTTTTAGAAGTGGGGCCTTCGCCATTTACCATGCCGAAGGCTCCACTTGTATATGATGGATCATTGGGTCCATCATATATAGAAAATTTAAGGGGCCTTCCCTCTATATTAGGGCGAAGGCTTCACAATGTCAAAAAAATAATATTAAAATTTTTTTTTGAATATGTTGTATATTGAAAAATAAGATTTTATGTATTTTATTTTGATAAATATTTTATTTTAAGATAGTTATAGCTTTCTATATCCTACTACTAATTTAGTGTCTTTTAAATTTTCTTTGTTTAATTTTATTATTTTTTCTAGGGTTCATTTTGTGACTGCGGATGACTACCGTAGGGGCTAATTTATTAATATATAATTTTAAAATAAAATATTTATCAAGATAAAATATATAAAATTTTATTTTCTAACATACAACACATTCAAACAAACAAAAATTTTAATTATTTTTTTTTTTGACATCGTAGGGCCTTCGCCCTATATGCCCTCTTAAATTTTCTATATATGATGGATCATTGGGTTCATCATATATAGAAAATTTAAGAGGCCTTCCCTCTATATTAGGACGAAGGCTCCATAATGTCAGAAATAAAATTTTATGTATTTTATTTTGATAAAAATTTTATTTTAAAATTATATATTAATAAATTAGCCGAACGTAGCCTTTTAAGAATCTTGTAATTCTTTTGTTTATCATTTTATCTTCTCAGCTCTTGCATGCATGTAAATTCTTTTGTGTTCAACATAAAGTTCTTGTTCATCTATTAAAATATTATTTTGCACTGCCATCAACTTAAACTAAAAAATAATCTTTTTCAACAAGAATATTGTAATTCAAATTGTCAAGCATGAAGGTTTTAAATGAAATAACAAGAGTTAAAATTTTGTGGAGGCGCGCTTTGCTTGCCGTAATTTGGCATCTATAGTTCATATGAATGTTGGTTGTATAAATATTATATTTAATTAATGAAAGAATTATAAATTTTATTTTGGGGAAAGTACTTTTGGTACCCCCAACGTTTGCGCGTTCGGTCAAATATACCTCAAACGTTTGATTGTTGTCAAATATACCCCTAACGTTTCAAATTTTGGGCAATCTTACCATTTTCACTACCACCGTTAAAATAACTAACGGTTTTTGTTGACTAGGCATAATGTGTGGCATTAATATCTAATTGAGATCAATTTTTTTCATGTTATGCCAGTCAGATATTAATGCCACATGTTATGCCTAGTCAGCAAAAAATGTTAACTATTTTAACGACTATTTTAACGGTGTTAGCGAAAACATGAAAAAAATTGATTCCAGTCAGATATTAATGCCACATATTATGCCTAGTCAGCAAAAACCGTTAATTATTTTAACGGTGTTAGTGAAAATGGTAAAATTGCTCAAAAATAGAAACATTTGAGGTATATTTGACAGTAATCAAACGTTTAGGGTATATTTGACCGAACACACAAACGTTGAGAGTACCAAAGATACTTTACCCTTTTATTTATTTTTAATATTATTACATTTAGCAGCCCGCTACTAAATTTTTTGCTTTTTAAAAAAATTATTAGCACGGAATATTCCATCACTAATATATCGCGCAGCTGCTTTAAGTTTAGAGAATTAACCACACGAATACCGTCATTAATCCGTCCCCAAACCTATTTTAGGTTTGGAGATACAACCACGGAACCCCTATTTAGCCACATACATGTAGGGATGATCATGGGTAGGGTAGGGTATGGGTAGGGTACTATAATTCCTAGATTTGGATCCGAACTTGAACGAGTATCAAAATCAATCACCACCCCCAGATCCTACGGGTAGTTAAATCCCCATACCCGAATCCAGACTTATAAAAATTTGAAATAAATTATTATTATTTTAATATGAAATTATTTTTAGCAATTTTTTTTATCTATAATCACAAAAAATAAAAAAATAAATCATAAATATAAATGTACAATTAAATTACTTTAATATCTATAAGATATTTAACATTTTTTCTTAGAATTATATATTTTCTCAACATAAAAAAATTTAAAATTAATACTTTATATATATAAAAATAAATAATTACTATTGTGGGTAGGGTACCTCCTTACCCGGACCTGTTGACTTTATACCCGAATCTATATCCAGACTTACATGATAAATTTTTAGGGTACCCATTGAGTATAGGTATTTTAATCGTGTGAATCTGTGGCTACAATTTTAAAATTTTTTCACGAGATTTTTTTGCTGCGGACTCATTCCGTGACTAAATGAACTTATAATTATTCTAGAGTACTTTATTTCTCCCCCAACTAAGAAATGCCTAGTGATTTATCCCTTAATTGTTGTTGTGTGAGTATGTTTCTTTAGTTTATTATCTCTTTTTTATTGAAAGAATAAATGCAAATTAAAGGATCCAAAATCTCCGGATCAATGCATTGAAAAAGAACTTATATATGGCTAAAAATAATGAATATAAAATTTTGTATACATATTTAAAATATAATTTTAAAAAATAATCATATTTAAACTATAAGAAAAAAAGGGATCTTGTCCCTACAAAAAAAAAAGTGATCTTGTTTGATAACAGGACTGTAATATCACTTTCAATGCCAATTAATCTATTAATAAAGACAAAGAAAAGGTTGAAGAAACTGAAGAAAAGTTTTTAAGGATACTATTATTATATCACTTTAATTATTTGTTGGTGGAGAATATCATTACGGTAACGGCAAGTTTGATTGTTTAAAAGAATAACGCAATCTTTTTTGTAATTTAATATTTTTTATTTAATTTTTTTAAAAATTAACATTTTTTTTATTAAATATACATCATTTCTTACAATATGATAAAATTATGATTTTATCTTTATTTTTTTATTTACTCTTATTTCATTCTCACTTTCAATATATGGGTAAAATAGTCATTTTACCCACTTTATTTCATTCAAATCATATCACTTTCATATTACTATTCCATTTCCTCTAACATTCCTATTCCCATTTTTTTATAGAAAAAAAGAACATTCCTATTTCTATTATCATTCTCATTACATTCAACATTCACCTAACCAAGATTCTCAGTTGTTACTTTTTGGTGTCACTTATAACAACCACTTCTTCCCTCCTTTTCATATTTTAAGTGAATAAAAGAAGACTTGACATAACTTTAGGCACGTCTAGTTACGTAAATATTGAATATAATGAAAATAGTAATGGGAACGAGAATGAGAATGCATGAGAAAATAAAAATAGTAATGTGAAAGTGATGTAACGTGAATGGAATAAAAATAGATGAAATGACTAATTTACCCTTATATTAAAAGTGAGAATAGAATAAAAATAGATAAAAAAAGTAATGACAAAAACATAATTTCATCATATTATAAAAAGTAAAGTATGTTTTACAAAAAAAAATATTAAAAAAATTAAATTATATGATAGATTACATCAATAAAACAAGCACAAACATGCCCTTAGTATTTCTTCGATTTTCCCCAAAACTGAATTCCATGCCCCTAGTTCTTTTACCTCATTTAACTGAGAATAGTGGTTTAGTTAAATATTAAATACCGGATAAAAGTACTTTTTTAGTTAAAATATAAACAACGGCCAAAAGTCTATTTTGGTCCTTTATGTTGTCACCAAATTTTATATTGGTCCTTTATGTTTCAAAAAGTTTAAATTGGTCCTTTATGTTGCACAGAAGTTTCAAATTGGTCCTTCCGTCCAATTCCGTCTAGTTTTCCCGTTAAGTGATGACGTGTCATGCTGAGGTGTCACATTCTCTCTCATACGTGTACTGTTTAGCTGAGGTGGCCTTAGTCAAACTAAAATCAAGGACTGAAATGAAACAAAATATTTTTTCCTAAAAACAAAAAATGTAATTTACTCACTTTTTCATCAACTCCTTCTTCTTCATCCTTGCTGTTAGGCTCATATTGGTGTTCTAAAACCACAAGCTTTTGATTCCAACCCTAATCATAACCATAACCTTAATCCAAACCTTCACAATTCCAAAACCACCACACAAAACCTCCTTCAACTTCTGAATCCATACAAGGTCCTTCAACCTTAATCATTGTTGTGGAAGAAAAGTGTGATTGTACCTGTTACCATAGGAGGAAGAAGTCAAGCCTTCAAGCGCACTAGCAAGGACGAGGATGAAGGAGAAGATGTAAAAGTGGGAAAATTATATTTTTGATTTGTGAAAAATCATTTTGTTTCATTCTAGTCCCTCATTTTAGGTTAACTAAAACCACGTCAGCTAAGCAGTACACATAGGAGAGAGAGTGTGACACTACAGCATGACACATCATCACTTAACAGAAAAGTAGACAAAATTGGACGGAATAACCAATTTAAAACTTCTGTGCATCACTTAACAGAAAAGTAGACAAAATTGGACGAAATGATCAATTTAAAACTTCTGTGCAACATAAAGGACCAATTTAAACTTTTTGAAACATAAAGGATCAATATGAAACTTGGTGACAACATAAAGGACCAAAATAGACTTTTGACCTATAAACAACAATAATACTAAACTTTTTAATATTACAAAAATATTATTAATCCACAGCATGCTGATGATGATTAATCCATTGGTGTTGGAAGTTTATTGGCGAAGTAGTCTTTCCAACGAAAAAGATTCGATTAACATCTCAAAAGATTTGACGTATACTAAAGGCATGATTGGTTACTTTTAAAAAAAATATGTAATTCACTCACTAATTTAACATTTTTCCAAATATTATTTCAAGAAAACATACATTATTTTTTATAATGTAAGAAAATTATGTTTTTATTTTAATTTTTTATCTTTTTTTATATCATTCTCACTTTTAATATAAGGATAAAATGGTTATTCTATCGAATTTTATTTTATTTATATCACATCACATCATATCACTTTCACATTATTATTTTCATCCCTCCAACATTTCCATTTTCATTATATTCAACGTTCACGCAATAAAATGTATAATAAATGTACATTTCAATTCTTTAAAACGTTTTTTTATAGATATTTTTTTTATAATAATTTTTTTATAGATATTAAAAAATGATATATTTTTTCTTTTCTTATAATAATAACTTGACTAGGCAATAATTTATTGGGACCGTAGATGAAAAATAGACAAAATAGGAGCGAACATTTAGCAAATGATCATATTTATTACGTTAAAATGTATTAAAACCTCTTGAATTTTGAGCCACGGGTACAAACACTCTTTAAATTTTAAAATCTTATAGATAGATCTTTTAAATTTTCAATTTGGGGCACTTAGCACCCTTCTGTCCACATCCAGCCGTTATTTATCATGTAAACACATTTTGTAGGAATAATTTAATCATTTTATATTTTAACGGCTCCAAATTAAATGACTAAAATAGCATTATAATGATTAAATACCCTTACAAAATGTGTTTAAATAGCAGATAACGATTAAAATACCCTCACAAAATGTGTTTACGTGAAAAATAACAACCACAATATCCTTACACAATGCACTTACGTGGCAGACTATATTTTACATTTTAACTTATTCATTAAGGTGTTAAAACACCAAGAATCTTTACCCCACACCCACATTAAAATATCTAATATCTCTATTCTATCTATCCTCTTGCCTTTCATTCTTTGTCAAGTGGGTCCTTTAAGCCAAGTCAATAAGAACAAAGTTCACAAGAAATATCTTCTTGGTCCATGAAACTTACACGAAAACCACCCAAAGAAAATGGTATTCCCTCTAAGAAAAGTTGCCACCAATTATGTCTATGGTTTTAATTGGTGGTGACTTTTTGAGTCAGTCACAAATATCTTTGATTAATTTGGATAGTAGTCGCTATCCATATCCGTACTCTATTATTAAAGATGCTGTTACTCTATCAATTTGGATGAAGTGAAATGAATGCTTATGAAGTGTCCAATTTAAACCCTAGATAAAAATTAAAATTCGTATATACACTGTAACATTTTTATTTAATGACTTAAACTCTGTATTTTAATTTATAGATGGTAGACTTAGTTAGAAGTCTAAAAAGAGGCTCATTTCGTCGTTCGGCATAACTTTAGTACGTTTTTGCTCTATTTTATTAAGATTGAATTGATCTATTCTTAATATAATTTGGATTTTTTTATCCAACTCAATCTTATTGAAGCTTAAGGCTAAACTAGACTATCCTTTTTATTTAAAAACATTTTAAATGATTATATAATTGTAAAATATTTTATAGTGTAACATTTATTTTTATTTAAAATTTAAAATAATAAAATATATGAAAAAAATGAATTAAAGGGTTTTTTCAACTACCTATATTTAAACGGCTACTTAATTATTAAAAATATACTTTTTTCAACAATTAATTAAATAATTGAAAAAATGAATAAAAGTATTTTCGATGGTCAATAATTGTCAATAATACTTTTTTACAATATTTTTTTTAACAATACTTGCTTTGACGGCCTTCATCGATAAATTTATTGTCGAAAATAACAGTATTAACAATTATAGACCATCGAAAATAATATTATTCATTTTGTCAACAAATCATTTCGAAGGTCAAAATTTAATTGTTGAAATAAGTATATTTTTTCAACAATAATTAATAGTGGCTCTTGAAATATAACTTGTTCAAAGTACTTATTTTTCTTGCACTCGTGTATATATATATATACAACATAAAGATTTTTAAAAATCTAAGGTGGCATTCGTTTGCTGGAATCATTAAGGGAAAGGAGAAGTAAAAGTAAGTGGCGCCCAGTGAGCCCCACCTACTTTTACTTTTTTCTTTCCACTAAAAAATTTAAAAAATAAAATATAAAATGTTAATTATACCTTTTAATTTGATACAATCTTATTAACTTTCTATTTTTTTTATTATTTTAATATAAGCGATAAAATTGTAATTTTAATACATTCACATTCTATTTCTATTTCAAATTTTTACTACCGAACACATTAAGCCCATTCTCTTTTCCTTTCTGCATTATTTTTTTGTTGAGTCATATACTCATTGACCTCCCTAAGCTATATATATAACTATGATTATTGCATTATAGTGTTGGATTCATAAAAGAGTTGTTAGCCATTCAACATCAATCTATCCCAATGAAAAGCTATATGATCAACCATAAGATATTTCTTCTCAACCTACTTGCCTTTGGTATCATTTTCCTTTTTATTTCCCACAATGGACCAATACATTATTATTCATGCTTTCAAGGTAAACCAAAAAATCTTCAATCCAAGTTTCAAGTTAAAGGAGTTAATCTAGGAGGTTGGCTCGTTACTGAAGGATGGATCAAACCTTCTCTCTTTGATGGCATTCCCAATAAAGATTTCTTGGTTAGTATTAGCAAATGATTAATGTATTGATGATAATTATGATATATATATATATATATATATATATATATATATATATATATATATATATATATATATATATATATATATGTTAATTACAAATTCCCATTTAATTAATCTCTTGTATTTTTTTGTTAGGATGGAAATAGCCTTCAATTCAAGTCTATGACAACTCAAAAATATCTTTGTGCGGAATCTGGAGGAGGAACAATCATAGTAGCAAATTGCAATACTACCACTAGTTGGACAACATTTAGAGTGAGTGAATTAATGTTTAATTATATTTTTCCAAAGACTAAAATCCTATTTTAGTCCCACATATTCATATACTTATTTTCTCAATTTGTTCCTCAAATATACCCATTTCCTTAATTTGGTTCATCTCAGATTCATATTTTCAGTTTGGTCCCTCATAAAGCAAATTGTTATCCATTTATTTGGTTGTCGTTTAAATAATTAACAGAACTGATGAGATAGAGTGTTTGACGCTGATTGGGTAACATTTAAAGTATGATAAAACAATCTGTTAATTATTTAAATGGAAGCCAAACAGAAGAGATCAAATTGATAACAATTTGTGTTATGAGGGAGAGAACGCAAATTTGTAGGTAGACCTGTTCACGTGTCGGTTCGACCGGGCTTGGGCTTAAGCCCACGGGCTTTACATATATGGGCTTGGGCTTGAGCCTAATCCTACATGTTTTACTACCCATTACAATGGGCCAGGTATTTACCCAAACCCATGGACTAAGCCCGGGCTTAGCCCATTCTTATACATAATTTATAAAAAATATATATATTGGTCCTTTATGTTTCATTGAAGTTCTATATTGATCCTTTATGTTTTATTGAAGTTCTATATTGGTCCTTTATGTTTCATTGAAGTTTTATATTAGTCCTTTATGTTTCATTGAAGTTCTATATTAGTCCTTTATAGCGGGCCTCCGGGGCTGGGCTTTTGGGCCTGGCTTACAAAAAATTGCCCGAGTTCGGCCTGTATTTTTCCGGGCTTTAGGGTCGGGCTTTAAAAAATGCCTAAGCCCGGCCCGTATTTTTATGTGTTAAATAATAATTTTATTCTAATAATGTGTATAATAATTTAAATATTAATTTAAAATATAAAAATACTAATTTTTATGAAAATATATAATTTTATAATTATTTTTTTTAAAATATATATTTAGAAAAAAAATAAAAAAGTGGCATGCGGGCCAATACGGGCGAGCTTGGGCATTACTTCCCAAGTAAACAGGCCGGCCCGCCCCGGCCCGTCACGGGCCAGTGCGGCCGGGCCAAGCCAGCCCGTTTTGACACTACTACTAGTGGTGGTGGATATTGGATAGTGATGATAGGTAATGAATGGTGGTAAGTGATGGGTAGGGTCCAGGTACTACCCAAGTTTTAGCCCAAGTATTTTTAATAAAATGGGTATTTGATGGGTAAGACCCAAGTACTACCCATACCCAATTCTTAATGTTGGATAGTTGACCCATGGGCTTAGGCTTGGGTAGTCTCATGGGCTACCCAGCCCATGAGCAAGTCTAGTAGTGGGTAGTGGTGGTAGGTAATGAATTATGGTAAGTGATTGGTAGGGCCCAAGTACTACCCAAGTTTTGGCCCAAGTATTTTTAATGAAATGGGTATTTGATGGGTAAGGCTCAAGTACTACCCATACCCAATTCTTAATGTTGGGTAGTTGACCAATGGGTTACCCAACCCATGAGCAGGTCTATTTGTAGGGGACCAAATTGATAATGTAAATTTGTAAGGCACCAAATTAAGAGAATAGACATTTGTGATGGACTAAAATCGGGTTTATATATATATTTTTTCTTTTCCAAATATGATGTTGGAAGTTACATGTGGTTAATGTTCTCTATCTTTTTGTAGTTATGGAGGATAAACCAAAGCACTTTCCGATTTAGGGTGTCCAACAATCAATTTGTAGGGTTAGATGGGATTAAGGTTGTTGCTATGGTTAATACATCCATTCATTCCGAGACATTTGAAATTGTTAAGGAGAGTAATGATTCCACCCGTGTCCGAATCAAAGCTTCCAATGGATTCTTCTTCAGGTGATTCATTCTTGGTTTTTAATAACCTTATCACTACAAAAACAAAAAAATTATATGATTTTGATGTCGTCTTTAGTGTCGGTTATGACTGACGCTAATAAATGACGTTACAAGAAGTTGATTCTCCTCTCTTTAGTGTCACAATTATATAACCATAACTCTGTTAACATTAGTTTCAATTCAATAAAAAATGTGAGAATTTTTATGGTATGATAAATTTGCAGGCAAAGACAGAAGAACTAGTAGCGGTTGATGTTTTAGAGGTAAGTGGTTGGAAAGACAATGACCCCACCATTTTCGATTTGACGATCAGTGATACTATTGAAGGCGAGTTTCAACTCACAAATGGGTTTGGCCCTAATAAAGCCCCCCAAGTTATGAAGGTAATTTTGTCATCATCAAGTCTATTTGATCCAAATACTCCTTGTTGCTAAATATTTTTAGCGACGGATTATTTTGTTTTAGCAACATTTTTTTTATATCACAAACAATTTTTTATATGATATATGGAGTTTATGTTTAGCAATTATTTATAAGTTAAACATTAATCGAATTCAAGGTGTGCACCTTCTATACATATATTATGATTGATGTATGGTTTGTTGTTTTTTCAGGAACATTGGAATACTTTTATTGTGGAAGATGATTTTAAATTCATAGCCAAAAATGGATTGAACGCTGTAAGAATACCAGTTGGTTGGTGGACAACTAGGGATCCAACTCCACCTCCACCCTATGTTGGAGGTTCTTTGCAAATACTAGATAATGCCTTCTTGTGGGCACAGTATGTATCATTACATTATAGAAATGACATAATATATATAATAAATCATTAATGTTGGGATTGATCATGTGTGCTTGTAGGAAATATGGATTGAAAGTTATACTTGATCTTCATGCGGCGCCAGATTCTCAAAATGGTGTTGCACACAGCTCTTCAAGAGATGGCACTATAGAATGGGGAAAAACATATGAGAGCATTCAACAAACACTCGATGTTATAGATTTCTTTACCGCGAGGTTCATGCATATAAATTAATTTTGCATGCTTCTTGAAAATATCACAAGTGACCCTAATCGAATAGGATTAGGATTGCACTTGTCCTTTGAGTTTCTCCTACTGAGCCTTTTGCCTATGGCTGCCTTAAGGATATAAATACACCTCCTTCACCTAAACGTAAGCAAAACTACTTAATATATTAGAAGATCTCCCTCTCTCCTTCTCGGATCAAAGCTCCCACACTCACTCTCATTTAATCTTATGGGCTTGTTCACTTATTAGAAATACTTTTTCATTTTCATCAACTTAAAAAAAAATACAAAATACAAAATACAAAATATCTATTTTACCTCTTTGATTTGATATGATTTGACGCAATTATAACTTTCTTTTCTTTTTATTATTTTAATATAAGGGATAAAATGGTCGTTTTAATACATTCTCATTACCAAACTTTTACTACTAAACACATCAAATACATTCCATTTCTATTTCTATTTCTGCCTAATGAACGTGCCTCTTCCACTTTCAGGTAGTTGCCCTCCTACTTCATGGGAACCTTACGTACCTTTACAGCTCTTCATACATAGATCCCCCCCCAATACAACAAAAAATAGATTTACCCACGGACAAATCCGTGGGTAAATGAGTTTACCCACGGAATTACCCACGGACCCATCAGTGGCTATTTTTCCCCACGGAATGGTCCGTGGGAAATCCGTGGGGAAATAGCCACAGAATTTTAATCCGTGGGTAATTTCATAGATTAGATTGGCCACCGGCCACCTCCGGCAAACCCTCCGGTGACCGGCCACCGCCGCCGCTCGTCGCCGGTGACCGGCCGCCGTCGCCCGCCCGCCGCCGGCAACTCCTCCGGCGACCACATTATTTCTGAAAAATGGTCCTTTGAGGATTCGAAGACGGGACACCTTGCATGGTAATAATTAGATTTACCACTAGCCCATTTATTACATGTTGTTTATTTATTGTAAAATATTTTTATATATATATATATCTAAAATTTAAATAATAACCATTTACCCACGGATATTTACCCACGGATTGTAAATCCGTAGCTAATTCTAAGAAATTGACCACGGAAATTAATCCGTGGCTAATTTAACAAATTACCCACGGTAAATCCATGGCTAATTCGAAGAAATTGCTCACGGAAATAAATCCGTGGCTAAATCCGTGGCTAATTAACAAATTACCCACGGATTGGCCACGGAAATTAGCCACGGGTTGTAAATCCGTGGGTAATTTTGAACAAAAAAATTTTATTTTTTTTCCCGATTCCCCACGGAATATATTCTGTGGGTAAATCCATGTTTTGTTGTAGTGCCTCCTTAGCTCCCTCACCCTCTGTGACTCCTCCCAAAGCATCCATAACCTAACCATACACGACAAACCTAGTTAGGTAACTCCCTAGCTTAACAACTACTATGGATGTTTTATAATCTCGAACTACTTAGACTTTGATCCCTCTTAAAGCTACGTAGGCACCTAAATTTTTATCCAAGGGCAGGTCTAACCTATCTCTCCACAATTGATTTATCACTTCTTATTTTTCTTTGGTAGATCAATGAATGCATGTTGGTTTCATTTATCTTTATGGCAGGTATTCCAAAAGTGACAGCTTGTATGCAATTGAGCTATTAAATGAGCCAATAGCACCAAATGTTACCCTAGAGGCGTTGACTAAGTATTACAAAGCTGGTTATGAAGTTGTACGCAAGTATTCCTCCAAAGTGTATGTGATTTTATGTGCTAGGCTCAAATTTACTAAGCCTGATCATGATCTGCCTCCACCTCAAGAACTCCTTTCACTTGCGAGTGATCTTGTTGGGTCTGTGCTTGATGTGCATTGGTATAATCTATTCTACGATATATTTGACAACTTGACAGTTCAACAGAACATTAACTTCATCCATACCAACCGCACATCACAATTGGATCATTTTAGTCCTTTGAATGGACCTCTTACATATGTTGGTAATTTCTCCATCACTTATATGTCCTACCAAATTTAATATATATGGATTCAGATCTTTTGAATTGTACACTCTGTAAAGTGTGTTGTTTTTACAATTTATACACTTTATAGGAAGGTCAAATTACTTTTTTGGTCCTCAACGTTTGCACGAAGTTTAATATTGGTCCTCAATGTTTCAAAAAGTTATTTTAGGTCCTCAACATTTTTTTTTGTCAAAATTGGTCCTCTAGCGTAACATTCGTCTGGTTTTGCCATTAAATGCTGACATGGAAGGCTTATGTGATACACCCTCTCTCCTACATGTCATATTTAAATGACATGGCACCCCCTCTCACTTCAACTTAGCAAAACGACGCCGTTTTGATTCAAAGCAGAACATTTAAATGAATCAAAACTGCGTCGTTTTGTTGAGTTTGAGTGAGAGAGGGCACCATGTCACTTAAATATGACACGTAGAGAGTAGAGGGTGTGTCACATAAGCCTTCCACGTCAGCATTTAATGGCAAAACAGGGCCAATTTTAACAAAAAAAACGTTGAAGACCTAAAATAACTTTTTGAAACGTTGAGGACCAATATTAAACTTCATGCAAACGTTGAGGACCAAAAGAGTAATTGGGCGATGTTATTTTTCAAATCTTCAATTAGTACGAACTATTTTTTTTATTGCAGGTGAATGGTGTAATGAGTGGAATGTGAAGAATGCTACAAAAGTTGACTATCAACGGTTCGCCAAAACCCAATTAAATGTCTATGGTCGAGCAACCTTTGGGTGGTCTTTTTGGACTCTCAAGAACGTTCAAAACAATTGGAATCTCGAGTGGATGATTAATAATGGTTACATCAAGCTTTAGTTTTTTTTTTCCTCACCCATTTTATTTTCTTGAATTTTGATTTGAACAATGGGTATGCAGTATTCATATAGTGTGCATACAGAGAAATACATTAAAAAGTTAGTTATTGTTCTTGTAAATTTTATTTATTTTTATTTTATTAAATTCACGATTTTCATAATTATATTATTTGATTCAAAGAAAATATGACTCTTGTTATGAATGTTTGGTAAGTAGAATGGGTGAGGGAATGAAATTGCACTCTTATGTCAATGTGATGTGATGTGATGTAAATGAAATAAAAGTGAGTAAAATGTGAAAATGGAATAAAAGTAGGTAAAAAAGTAATTAAGGACAAAAAATAATTTTATTACCTTACAAAAAGTGGAATTTGTTTGGTAGAAAGAATGTATGAGGGAGAAGACCATTCCCTTGCTTTTTTCATTAACCAAACATAGCCTATGTATAGGAGGTGTTTTCACGGATAAAAGTTCAATACTACCGTACTATTGAACCTCGGTGCATCCCTCCAATCATAAAGTGCCATTTGTTAATATTAATAAAAACTCGTATTAATAAGGATCTATCTTGAATAGATTTGAGACCAACTGATTGGAAGGATACACTGAAATTCAGTGTTACCGTACTACTGAACATCTCCTCTGTTTCCACAAAAAATGAGGAAGCACCCCAAATATCTCAATAGAGAAGAGTGCAGTTGGTCATCCTAGTTTAGAAAAATACGAGAATGAATCCGGTGCTTGGCTCTTCTATGTATTAGTATGCTATATCGACTTTTTTTCATTGTTTTCTTCATTTTTTTTATTTAAATTTGAGAAATTATAAATTTTTTCTAAAGAATATCTAAAGTGTGAAAGATATAGATACAAAAAAAAAATTAAAAACTCTACATAAATCAAGATTTACTATGAGTGAATTAAGGACTAACTTTTTAGTCCCTTATAAAAGTGTTCCCTTCACGAAAAACACTCGTGTGAGTATGTTTCTTTAATTTCTTCTTATCTCTTAGCTTTCTTATCAAAAGAATAAATGCAAAGGATTCAGTATCTTCGTTTCAAACTTTCAATGCATTAAAAAAGAAAATATATATATGGCTAAAAATAATTACTATAAATTTTTTTATACATATTTAAAATTTAATTTTAAAAATAAATCATTTTAAAACTGTAAAAAAGTGATCTCGTTTGATCTATGAGAGGGTTAAAATATCACTTTCACCTTTTTTTTTTGGTGGAAAACATCATTAAGATTCTCACTTATTACTTTTTGGTGTCTCTTATAACAACCCCTTCCCTCCTTTTCATATTTTTAATTTGATAAAAGTTTAATAGTATGATATTATTAAATTTTAGTATATCTTTTTAATCATATGATTTTATTTATTATTATTAATAAAAACTCACATTAATAAAAAAACCTTGACATAACTTTATTATTTACTCTCTTTTTCTCAAAATTGAATTCCATCATGCCCTAGTTTTTTATTTATGCACGGGGGAACAATAAAATAAATGATTTTTTTTTCTTATAATAAGATCTTATTATAGTAATTGTCTACTCTGATCTACTATATATATATATATATATATATATATATATATAAAATTTAAAAGACCAAAATAAATTAAAATATATCACTGTAATTAGAAAACTTGACTAGGCTTTCTCAAAAAAAGAAAAGAACTTGACTAGGCCATTTATTGGGACATTAGATAAACATTTAGCAAAGGATCATCTTTATCAAGTTGTTAAAACAGTTAGAATATATCTATTTTTTATGATCGGAGGAGTATCACCTCAACGGATCTAGGGGACGTTTAGCGTGGTTATCTTATAGTATCTTATATTTGGTATGGTGTTTCACAATATAATAATATAATATGCAAGTATTTAATATAAAATGGTGTTTTATAAGATTCCATGTCATTTATTTTTGTATCTTTTAAATTTACTCTTATAAATTTAAATAAATTAATTATCATATTTACTCTATGAATATCTTTAAAATAACAATGATTTAAATATATTACAAAATGATTTAAATAAGTGCGAGAAAATATGTTGTGTTGATAATTTATGTTAAAAAATATAAAATATAGTTCCATAAAAAAAAATATAAAATATAGTATGGATAAAATTAAAAATATGTTATCTTAGCATGATACTTTCAAGATGATTAACGTCGAGATCTGTCCTCTAGACTAACAAGTTTACACGAAATATCTTCTTCTCCATCAAACTTACACGAAGAAATGTCTTTGGCTTTAATTTGGTGGTGACTTTTTGAGTCAATCACAAATAAATATGTTTGACTAATTTGGTTAGTAGTCACTATCCATATCCGTATTCTATTATTAAGGGATCATTAATCCATGACTACTATAGATATCCGTGTCAAGTATCACAGTTACCTTGTTAGCTGGTTATTAATGTCCCCTTTGGTATAGCTTTCGGATGTGAGGGTAGAGGAAAGGTGAGATTAAAGTGTGTTTGGTATGGTTTTGAAAGTGGTGAGGTGAGTTAAAGGTTTTTAGCTAAGTGGAAAGGTTGTTGCCATGAAGAAGTGGAGGGAAGGTGATGTGACGTTTGGTTTAAAGACCAAAATGTCCTTAAAAAATTTATGGCTTTTAAAAAAGTAAGGACAAAAATGGTATTTCATACTTTTATCTTCTATTTCCATATCTTCTTCCCACCCTACCAAACAATATTACTTTTACATTCCACTTCTATTTCCCTGTATACTAAACATATTTTTTATCACTTACTTCCACTTCCATTTCCACTTCCACTTCCCACTAAAACACTCACATATCAAACGCCACCTTAGGGTATGTTTGTTTAATAGAATATCGGAGGGAATAGGAATGAAAATGAGAATTGGAATATTAGAGGGAATAGGAATGTCATGTCAATATGATATGATGTGATGTAAATGAAATAAAAGTTGGTAAAATGACCATTTTATCCTTACATTAAAAGTGTAAATAGAATAAAAGTGGGTGAAAAAGAAGCACAAAAATATAATTTCATCATATTGCAAAAAGTAAGATTTGTTTAGTAGGAAGATTAATGTTGGAGGGAATGTTGGATTATCTAGTTGATTATTGCTACCAAACATGGCCAATGACATTTGGTATCTGGTGAGTGTTTTTGGTGGAAATTGAAAGTGGAAGATTTTATGTGTGTTTGGTATGTAGGAAAAAGGAAATAGAAATTAAAATTAAAATTATTTGGTATGATAAAAATAAGATAAGAAAGAGTTAAAAAAAATACAAAAAAGCTACTTTACCCTTGCCTTCACATGACCATCACATGACACTCACACTCCATCTTACCCTACTTCTCTCCATCCACTCCGTCTCCACTCTTTTGCTTTGATGCTTCTTAACGTAATGTGAAGAGAAGGCAAAGTGGTATTTTCATTCACTGCTTCCTTCTCTCCAACTCACATTCCCTCTGCAAGAAGTGACTAGCCGATCAATTTCCTTTTTCCTGCCCAAGATACATACCAAACATGCGACACAACCTTTCCCGATCCCTCTTGTGGACTTTTTGATGTCACAAAATCAAAAGTGTGACACCAAAAAAATAACTTCCCCGCTAAAATAAATATCTAAATAACTTTTCAAAAATAACTTTCCAATACATAACTTTTCATAAAAATTGAGTAGAGCATTGGAGGAGATACACATAAAAAATAGAATAAAATATTATTATAAAACTAGTAAAAAATAACTTTTTCATGATTTAATATATTATTTAAAATATAATTATTATTATTTATAATATATTTTAAAATTTATAAATTATATCAAAATATTTATTATTTATTATTTTAAATAATAATAATTTTATATTATATATTTTTAAAAAATAAATTACATTTATAGCACCTCTAGTATTATTAATACACCACATATGGCCCCACTTACTTATATTATTTTGTTGTATATTCAAATAATTATTATTTTTAGTATATTAAACTATGTGATTATATAAAATATTTTGTTGTTGATGATTTTTTTTAATTTAAAGTTATTATGAAATTTTAAAAATAATCATAGAATAAATAAGATAGTTAATTTACTTAAATTTATAAGGGTAAATTTAAAAGATACAAAAATAAATAATACAAGATCTTAAATAACATTATTTTATACCAAACACTTGCATCTTATATAACTGTGATGTGAAAAATCATACCAAACAAAAGTATCAAAGATAACATGGTATCTGAGATGACACAATTTTATACCATACGTGATATATAAGATAACATGTTATATGAGATGATACCACACCAAATACCCCTAATATCATAACACGATTCAATTGAAAATGGATTGCTATGTTGTTGTACTCATGTCCAAGAAGATATATATATATATATATAGTGAGTATTTGGAGCTATCAATAGCTAAAGCTCACCAATTACAAGCGGTTGGATCTGTCTTGAGATTTGTAGCATCTTATATTTTAAAAAGGAAAAGTATTTTGGCACAAATCTCTAGACATATCCAACGACTAATTATAACAGATGAGTTTGAGCTATTGATAGCTCTATAACATTACCCTATGGGTGTGTTTGGTACAAGAGTTAAATTTTTAATCTCGGGATTAGGATTCCCGAGAATATTGGAATAACTACATGGTTCAACTTTCATAATCCCGAAATTTTTACAAGATTCCCAGAAATGTTATATTAGTTGTTTGATTCAATTTTCATAATTTCGGGAATGTTTGATGAATTTTCAACTATGCTTTTAACTTATCTTCTAAATAGTAACTTATCATTCAATAAATAATTTATAAAATTATTTTAATTTATATCAATTAATATTAAAAATTATATTATTATATAATACATATATTTTTTAATTTAAAAAATATTTTAGGTTTTAAAATTATTATATTATATTATATATAATGAACTCAATCGGTGTAGCCATTTGAGAAATTACAAATACACTTCAAAAATTCAAACAATAGAGTAAATAAAAGAAATTTAAAAACAAATTCTAGTACACTCAAAAATAAGAAGTGAAGAAGGTACTGAAAAAGAGGGCACAGGTAACTTAGTAAAAGTAGGTATTGAAAGCCAATGGTTAATAAATAGGGTAGGGATAATTTAGTAAAAGTAAGTATTAAAAAATAATCATATCCCATGGAATTATCATAATCCCACCCTCTTATGTGGGATTAAAAACATGAAGAAATATTTTTTTTTTGGTAGAGAAAACATGAAGAAATATGATATAAGAATAATCACAGAAATGTAACATTTTTTGGGATTAATTTTTTAAATCTTGTACCAACTAAACACAGGATTACAAGCAATGTTGTAAGAACCGAACCGGACAAAGACTCGGACAAGTGTTCGATTCATAGTTTGATCGGTTTAAGAACCGTCGGTCGAACCGGATGACGCAATAAATAATAAATAATAAATATTTTTAATATATAAAATGACATCACTCAAATTTTAGGTTTCAATATACATAATTTTAAATTATATAACTTCTCAAAGTTTTAATTTTTAAGACTTGTTAAGCTTTGAAAGAACTTAATCAAACTAAATATTAAATTATTGATAATCATAACTTTTAAATTTTAATTTTTAAGACTTTTCTAATTTTAATTTTTAAGATTTCTTAATTTATTTTTTTAATGTTATTTTTCCTTTTTATTTTTTAATTTTTTTTAAAAAAATAAAATTGGACCGGTTGGACCACCGGTTGACCGGTCCAACTCCGGTTAAATCTGGTCCAATTACAAAAACGGTTTTTTGGTCCAACCGACTCGCTTTTGTATTCGGTTGGCGGTTGAACCGGTCGAACCATCCGATCCGGTCCGGTTCTTACAACATTGATTACAAGATGTCAGAAAAATAATTTCAAGATTTTTTTAAAAAACTTTGTACCAAACGCACCTTATATATATATATATAAGTGTGTCTCACTCTTATCTCTTACAAAACAAAATATCTTAGATTTTCTTTTTTAGACTACTCTTTTTCATATTAATTAAGTAGAATCATGCTTCTTGGATTAGATTAAGAGTAAAATATCATTTTAATTTTTTAGTTCACAATATTTTCAATTTGGTTCTTTTTATATATGTCTTATCAATTTAGTCTCTTTTAAATTGCTCCAGTTTAGTCTTTTTCAATTTTGCCTTTTGAATTTGATCGTTCTTAGATTGTTTCATTATCAATTTAGTCCCTGTTAGATTTTTCTTCTTAATTTAATCTCCCTTAAATTGATTTGTTATCAATTTGGGTCATCTTATATTTTCTTTCTCAACTTGGTCTCTCTAAAAGTGCTTCTCTATCAATTTGGTCCCTCTAATATGCAATGTAGTATTACAAATCATTTTTTTTTATATTATAACAATATTACAAATGTTTAGAAAGTTACACTTGTAAACTTGGAGAAATTATATTTTTGGTGTCACACTTTATTTTTATGACACTAGAGATATGTTTGGTAACAAAATCAAACAGTAAAATCGTGGTGTTTCACGATTCCCAAAAAAATTTATATCATATTTTATACGAGTAAAATATTATTTTGGTCCTTTTTAGATAGCACTTTTCTCAATTTGGTCCTTCTTAGATGGCCTTTCTCAATTTAGTCCTTTTTAGATTAATCAGTTATCAATTTGGTCCTTACCGTTAAAATTACTAACGGAGTTAGTTGAGGTGGATAATTTGGGGTAACTTTATAATTTTTAAATATTAAGAGGGTTTTTAAATGTAATTATTTTGGGAAATTTTATAATTTTCCCAAATTGGAAATGGTACCATGTTTTTTTTTAATTTGTGAAAATTACAAAATTGCCCCAAAATAATTACATTAAAAAGCCCTACTATTATTTAAAATTATAAATTTACCTCAAATTATCCACTTCAGCTAACTCCGTTAGTAATTTTAACGGTAAGGACCAAATTGATAATGGATTAATCTAAAAAGGATTAAATTGAAAAAAGCCATCTAAGAAGGACCAAATTGAGAAATGTGCTATCTAAAAAGGACCAAAATGATGTTTTACTCTATTTTATACATATTAAAATACACTTTTTTTCATACTTTTTCTCTCTCCTAATTATTCTCTCTATCTCTCTCATCACTTTTCTCTACAGTACTTTCTTTTATTTTATAGTACTTTACATCCGTGCATCTATACCAAGCGTACCTTTGTGACACCAAAATCCTGCAAAGTTATATTAATAAGTGTTTTTGTTTTTAATTTTTAAATCAATTAAGTGTTCGGTTCGGTAGACCTTAACATTAATAAATCAATCCTGTATATAACTTAAGAATCTATATTATATATATAATAATAATAATAATAGAAATCATGTTAAAATATATTGTTTTTTTATTATAAAATAAATGAAAGAAATAAGTGACTAGTGATTTAATGTTTTTATTCTGTACGGTATTTACTTTTTTTTTCCTTATACTTAATAGCAATACATCATTGCAAGAGTGATCAATAAAATGCCATACAAGTATAAATATTAATATAAGAAAATTATAAATAATTTAAAATTTACTCTTTTTTTTTTTGAAAAGAAAATTTACTCATTAATTTAATATTTTGTTATTTGTACAAGATATATACTGTTGGGGATTCTCACGTATCTTAGTTCGAGTCGTGTCGATTAAGACACTCACCTTAAGAGATATTCCGGTACCCTCACAATTTAGGTAACGGCACTCTCACAGGATAAAACGAACTCGTCCCTGATGTCGCACACCGGAGGAATCAAGAACAGCAAAAGATTTTTTTAGAGACTCAAGAATTAGAACACTCAAAAATTGAAGAGGCCCAAATTGTATTCAGTTATTATCTCAACTTGATACAATCACAACATATTTTCATATATATATATATATATATATATATATATATATATATATATATATATAATAAATAATAAAACGTGATAAGCATCCCACAATTGTTGCACGTTCACCAAAAATATCTGTTTGTTGGCAACGTTCACCATATAAGATGCAACAACTTTATTTGACCAATTCAAATGCAATAATATATATATATATATATATATAAATAAAGCCTTCACGTTTTACTTTTATTATTAACATATATATATATTAATTATGAAAACGTGAGAAACAACCGAATGCATAACGTTAGTAAAATTGTAACCACTTGGCAATTCATCACCATAAAAGGTGGAAGGATCTTTGACACTTTCAAAGATGCAACAAAGTGGTTCCCCCTTTAACTAACTAATATATATAATAAACATTATATTTAATTTATAACAATAATAATTCAATCAATTATTATTATTATAAATTAATAAATATACACATTTCAGATTTGGGTCTCCTTTAATTTAAATAACGTAAGACTTTATTTGACACACACATGTGCACTTATATTTACAACAATCCCCCACATGTGTCAAATAAAGAACCACATTTTCATGAGTCTCACTCACGGATATAATCATTGTATCTAGTGTCTTTCCGACTATGAACTAGACCTAGACCAATAACACATAGTACACAGAGTTGTTAGTGAAGCCGGCTTCTATGAACCAACAACTCTTGTTGTATACTAGAGGTATTAAGAGTCAGATTATACCCCCACATTTTTGCTGTTAACGTCGGTTTTGCGCGTTACAACGGCCTTGCGCGTGCCTGTTTCATAACGAATGCTCTAGAGATTTTGCCAGAATCTCATAGGAGCGGCCCCACTCCACATTCGTAGAGGTGATTTCATTTAAGTGTATCTGCAATTATACACGATCCCTTAGGAATATGAAATCATTAAGTGCCTTTGCACAACCTCACAAAAAATGCAATATAGCACTATCTCACACCATAGGAAGGGACAAAATATTTAGTGCTGCCAGAACTAACAGACGACTTGTTCTTCCCATTGAACCTTATTCATGGGATCACCAATCACAAAGGTTGGGTTGCCATCGTTGTTAATTTTTAAATTGGCCTAAGTCCCATTCCCCTCGATGTTTCAGTAATATATTTTCTTCCCAGAGGTTTAGTAAACGGATCCGCAAGGTTTACCTCTGACCTCACAAAATCAATTGAGATCTCACCATCTTTGAGCAGCTGCCTCACAATATTGTGTCTCAATCGAATGTGTCTGCTTTTGCCATTAAAGGTCTTATTTTTAGCAGTAGCTATCGCTGATTGGCTATCACAGTGTAATGACACAGATGGAGTTGGTTTGTCACCTAATGGGATATTTGCTAAGAAGTTTTTCAACCACTCAGCCTCAGTTCCAGCCAACTCCAAAGCAACAAACTCAGAATCCCTTGAGGATTTAGTTATAATGCTTTGTTTGGCTGACTTCCATGTGACAGCACCACCACCAAACATGAACACATAACCACTAGTGGATTTTGTCTCATCTGAATCAGAGATTCAGTTAGCATCACTGTATCCTTCTAATACAGCGGGAAATCCACTATACAGTATACCATAATTCATGGTACCTCTCAAATATCTCAATACTCTTATAAGAGCATCCCAGTGTTCATTGCCTGGACAATGAGTATATCTACTCAACCGACATACAGCATAAGCTATATCAGGTCTGGTATAATTCATCAAATGCATCAAACTCCCAATTACTTGAGCATACTTAGTTTTTGCAATTGGATCTCCTCTATGCTTCCTTAAATGTACACCTGTGTCAAAAGGTGTACTTAAAGGGGCATTATCATATTGTTCAAACTTTCTCAGAATTTTCTCAACATAATGTTCTTGAGAAAGTAAGATACCAGACTTATTTCTTGTGATTTTAACTCCTAAAATCACTTCTGCCTCACCCAGGTCTTTCATATCAAAATTAGAAGCAAGAAAACATTTTGTTTCAATCACAATTTTTAAATTGGTACTAAATATAAGCATGTCATCAATATACAAACATATAATCACACAATCATTATTTATAACTTTAGTATAAACACACCTTTCTACTTCAACTGTAGAGAAACCACCACCTAGTAAAACTTGGTCTAGTTTTTCATGCCACTGTTTAGGTGCTTGTTTCAAACCATACAAAGATTTTATTAATTTGCATACTTTATTTTCTTGCCCAGGTATTACACATCCTTCAGGTTGTACCATATAAATTTCTTCTTCTAAATCACCATTTAAAAATGCAGTTTTAACATCCATTTGATGAATAATTAAATTATGAATGGATGCTAAAGCAATGAGCATTCTCACAGAAGAAATTCTAGTCACAGGAGCAAATGTATCAAAATAATCAATATTTTCTTTTTGTGTAAAACCTTTGGCTACTAGCCTTGCTTTATATTTATCCACAGACCCATCAGGAAAGTATTTTTTCCTAAAGACCCACTTACAACCTATAGGTTTTGCTCCTTGAGGTAAGTCTACTAAGGTCCATGTTTTATTATTATTTAAAGAATCAATTTCAGCTTTAATTGCTTCTTTCCAAAAAATAGCGTCGTTAGAAGAAATTGCTTCATAAAAATTCCTAGGGTCATCTTGCACTAAGAATGTTTGAAAATCATCTCCAAAAGATTTTTCTTTTCTATCTCTTTTACTTCTTCTCAAATTTTCATTCAAATCATCATTTGAGTCTTCTAAAGTAGTAGAAGAAGCAGAAGAGCTTTCAACAATTTTAGGAATATACTCAACTTTCAAAGGAAAAATATTTTCAAAAAATTCTGCATCCTTAGTTTCAATAATTGTGTTTTGATTCAAAATATCACTCTTTAGAACTAAGAATCTATATGCAGCACTTTGTTGAGCATAACCAATAAATATACAGTCAGAAGTTTTAGAACCTAATTTTCTCTTTTTAATATCAGGTAATAAAACTTTTGCAAGACACCCCCACACTTTTAAATATTTTAAATTGGGCTGAAAACCTTTCCATAATTCATAAGGTGTCTTATTTGTTTTCCTATGAGGTATTCTATTTTGCAAAAAACATGCAGATAAAATAGCTTCACCCCACAAATTATTAGGTGCACCAGAACTCACAAGTAATGCATTCATCATTTCTTTTAAAGTTCTGTTTTTTCTTTCTGCTACACCATTTGATTCAGGAGAGTAAGGGGGAGTTACTTCATGTATTATTCCTTCTCTTTCACAAAGATCATTTATTAATAAATATTTTCCTCCTCTATCAGATCTAACTCTTTTAATTTTTCTATTTAACTGATTCTCTACCTCGGTTTTATAAATAGAAAATTTTTCAGAAACTTCATTTTTATTTCTCAATAAATATACTCTAGTATACCTAGAAAAATCATCAATAAATGTTACATAGTATTTTTACCACCTCTAGTTTCTGTTTGTTTTAAGTCTCCTAAATCAGTATGAATTATGGATAATAATTCAGTTTCTCTTTGTGTAGAAAAATGTGTCCTCTTTGTTAATTTAGTTTCAACACAAATTTCACATTTATTAATTTCATCATTATTTTTAATTTCAGGAATTAAGTCAAGATATTGCAATCTTTTAATATATTTCCTATTAACATGTCCAAGTCTAGCATGCCACATATTAAAAGAATCAACCAAGTAAACAGAAGAAGATGCATTATTATTCATATCATCAATACTCAGTACAAAAAGTCCCTGATTACAATAACCCTTCCCAACAAGAATATTGTTCTTAGTCATTACAATTTTGTCAGATTCAAATGACACCTTAACCCCAGCTTTTCCCAAAAGAGCTACGGAAATTAAATTTGCTCTAACATCAGGCACATACAGGACATCATTCAGCTGCAAAGTTTTTCCTGAAGTGAGTTTGAGAGCCACTTTTCCTTTCCCAAGAACCTTAGCAGTTCGAGAGTCAGCAAGATAGATTTTGTCTTCCCCTTCTTTGAAGGAGGCATACATCTCTCTATTAGCACAAATGTGCCGGGTAGCCCCAGAGTCTACCACCCACTTTTTCATGTCAGAGATGAGGAGGGCTTGAGACAGCATTGCAGCAATGACGTCGTCACCACTGCCATCATCTCCTTGAACCAAATTTGCATTTGGCTTAGGAGGATTATTGTCCCTCTCGGGTCCTCTAGCCCTCTTTCTACATTGCACTGCATAATGTCCTGTCTTGCCACATACAAAGCAATTGCCCTTTTTCTTGAACTTGGGGTTAGAACTACTGGGTTTGTAATCAGTTTTCTTATTATTCTTATTGGAAGAATCGTACCTTTTATTGCGTGAATCAACTAAATTTGCTTTAGCAGTCAACTCCTTTCCTTTTGCAATTCGAATCGTCTTTCGGTTGGTATCCTCAATGATGATGTGAGTGATCAAGTCTGTCAGAGACAACTGCTTCTGCTTGTGCTTTAATTGTTGCTTGTAGTCGCTCCATGAGTCAGGCAGTTTTTCAATCAGGATCCCAGCTACGAACTCATCCGGCAAATTAATCTTTTCAGCTTTTAGTTCCTCCAATAGCCGCTGGTATTCATTGATTTGTGACTTGATGTCCTTGTCATCAGTCATCTCCCATCTGTAGTAATTGCCTACTACAAATTTTTGTTTTCCAGCATCCTCGGCAGAGTGCTTGAGAATCAAAAGTTCCCAAATTGTCTTGGCTTCCTTGTAGACACTGTATATATCGAATAGTTCGTTAGATAACGTGCTAAGTATAGTGTGTCTACATACCTTATTGGCTTGAAGCCAAAAGTTCTTCGTAGCTTGAGCAGCGTCAGCAACAGGTTCGGCCTCGGTGAGTGCATTGACTACTCCATACATATCTAGAATAGAGTAGATGCGTTCTTGCCAACGTCGAAAAAATTTCCCTTCGAATGTGTCAATTTTGGATACGTCAGGGAACTGTCTCGGAATAGGGATGGATACCGGAAGGTTCGCGGGAGCAGGAACATTTGCGGGAACAGCACCGTTGTTTTCGGAAGCATCGGGAGTAGAGGCCATGGATTCAATATCTCTTAAGTATTGTTGGGGATTCTCACGTATCTTAGTTCGAGTCGTGTCGATTAAGACACTCACCTTAAGAGATATTCCGGTACCCTCACAATTTAGGTAACGGCACTCTCACAGGATAAAACGAACTCGTCCCCGATGTCGCACACCGGAGGAATCAAGAACAGCAAAAGATTTTTTTAGAGACTCAAGAATTAGAACACTCAAAAATTGAAGAGGCCCAAATTGTATTCAGTTATTATCTCAACTTGATACAATCACAACATATTTTCATATATATCTTATATATGTATATATATATATATATATATAATAAATAATAAAACGTGATAAGCATCCCACAATTGTTGCACGTTCACCAAAAATATCTGTTTGTTGGCAACGTTCACCATATAAGATGCAACAACTTTATTTGACCAATTCAAATGCAATAATATATATATATATAAATAAAGCCTTCACGTTTTACTTTTATTATTAACATATATATATATATATTAATTATGAAAACGTGAGAAACAACCGAATGCATAACGTTAGTAAAATTGTAACCACTTGGCAATTCATCACCATAAAAGGTGGAAGGATCTTTGACACTTTCAAAGATGCAACAAAGTGGTTCCCCCTTTAACTAACTAATATATATAATAAACATTATATTTAATTTATAACAATAATAATTCAATCAATTATTATTATTATAAATTAATAAATATACACATTTCAGATTTAGGTCTCCTTTAATTTAAATAACGTAAGACTTTATTTGACACACACATGTGCACTTATATTTACAACATATACGACAGTAATGGATTGGGAATATATGTCCACCGCCTTTAATCATAATCGTTTTCAGAGGCACCGAAAGCCACTTCGCTGCTATATATATTCCATAAAAAATTATATAAATAATGACTTTTGGAGAATATAAATTTATATATAATACCCCATATAGATTATAGAATTAGAATATATATATATATATATATATATATATATATATATATATATATATATATATCCAAAGCCCCCACTTAAAAAAATGACGAATATATATATAATTACATATATATATAGAATTAGAATATATATATATATATATATATATATATATATATATAAACTATTTCATTTTGGATGCATATATATATATAACTATCAAATGTAAAAAGTACTTATCATTTTTTGAAATTCTTTTTAATATGATACAAAATAATAATTACTATATTTTAAAAAATTTAATTATAATCTTTTGTTATAATTTTTCATTATTTTCACTTTTTCTCGGTTATTTTTCTATATCATTCTTTGCTTTTAATTTAAAATAATTTATTTTAACCATTCTTCTAATCTAAGTTATAATCAAAAGTTTCTTTTATATATATAAATTATAATCAAAAGTTTTAGACGCCTCAAATATATTATTTCTCAAAAATATGAGAGAAATATAAATAAAAAATTAAATACATTACATTAATTGAAACTTATTATGAATGGAATATGAATCACATTTTATTTTTATCTCTTACTTTAGAGAAATTTGACATTTTTCAAATTTAGAGAATTCGGACTTTAATTTACATTTGTTTGTTACAAATATATTTTGAGATGCTTACAATTTTTTATTATAAAAATTGTTAAAGGACGTGTTATTTTAGATTAATGACAAAAGAGAATGACAAAAAAAATGACAGAGAATCTGCTCTCCTTTTTCGATTTTTTCTCTTCTTTCCCCACTACAAAAAAAATCAATTTTGACATAATTAATTATTTAATGTCATTTGTTAATGACTAACATTATAGTCGATAGCATCATTAAGTAATAACGTTATTTATTAATATTATTATTATAAATTATGTTAAGATGTTCTCCAAACTAACGTTAAGTCCTTAGCATCAGTTATAATTATGCATAATGTTATAAAGACAACCAAATATTGTTTTTCTTCCTCAAATCAGAAAAAAAGTTGAAAAACTCTGGGGAAATTGCACATAACTCCCTTGAGATTTATGACATACATAAGCATAAAATTTCTTTAAATTTTTAAACTTCTTACATCCAACACTTCTAATATTTTAGCTTTGGACACATAACTTTCTCTATTAAGAATTTCGTCAAATTTTTAATAGAATTTCATCGCGTCAATAAACACTTTATCAAATCTGCATTTTTTAATTATGAAAGAGAGTTTCAATCATTTACTCATTATCCATCAATTGAATATCCAGTTACCTAACCGATTAATTTAAAACTCAAAAATATCACCTCAAATCACAAAACCAAATTCAAAAAGCAATTAATGCAAATTATTGCGTAACAACTACTCTCCAAACAAAACTAGATATTTGTAATTCAAAGTTAGAGTTCTTTAATCCATTCACATAAGAACACTCTAAACAAAGAGTAGATGTTCAGTGGTACGGTAGTACTGAACTTCAGTACATCCCTCCAATCAGTTGGTCCCTAAACCATTCAAGGTGGACCCTAATTAATGTGAGTTTTTATTAATATTAAAAGGCCAAATTTTTTTAAAAAAATTTGTTGAATCTCCTTTCTCTTCCATCTTTCTATCACTATACTCTCCCAATAAAAGTTCACATTACAATATTATTAAACTTTAGTACATACGTCCCTCCAATTATTTAGTGTTATTTATTAATATTAATAGAAACTTACATCAATAAAAACCTATATTGAATTAATCAATAACCTATATTCTCCTTTGTTTTCTTTTCTGTCAACTTCTGCTTTCAATTATTTAACCTTTTTCACTTTTTGGACGGCCATTAATTTTTCTCCATCAAATCCCACATAGATTCCTTAGCCCCTCCCTCATCATCATCATAAATTTCTTACCTCAAACTTCAAATCTTGATTAGACCTCATCAATGGCTTACTCGAGCCAGAGCTCATCTCAGAGATCCATGGCCGCCATAATTATGGCCATAGTCTCTGCAATTATTCTGTCTCCATTATATGTGGAGCCAAGGAAGTATAACAGAAGGTACTATAATCATTACAATAATCATTATTATTATTATTATGAGTCAAAATATTGGAGTTCTGGATTTGTGCTTCCTATGGTTCTTATTGGACTCATAATCGCCATTAGAACTTCTTCTTCTTCAAGATCGATGCTATTACCTTCTGAGCCTTCATGGGTTCTGAGAATTGGAAGTAGTTCGTGGGGATTAGGTGGGGTTTTGATTCTGCTCATCGTTCTTCTTCATTGCCAAAGTTCTCTTCAAGGATTCTTTTGGAGATAGAGATTGAGATTATTGAGTTTAGCTGTGGTCCTATAATCGGAGTAGAGTTTTCCTAACAGAGATTTTTATATAGGCAAATCTAGAACTCGAGATCTTGTTTAAAAAAAATTGAGTACCTACCACTCAAACCAATCACGTGTTGAATTTTTTACCTTAATTATGTTGTGTACTTCATTATAATCGGAGTAGAGTTCTCCTAACAGAGATTTTTATATAGGCAAATCTAGAACTCGAGACCTTGTTTAAAAAAAATTGAGTACCTACCACTCAAACCAATCACGTGTTGAATTTTTTACCTTAATTATGTTGTGTACTTCATTATGATTGTATTGTATTAATTTTTTTTTTTGTGCTAGATTTTATTGTATTAATTTAAGTAATAATAATATGAGAAATTGAGAGTTACAGATTGGTAGGTCTCATATATTAATTATATGATCTTCTCATACTTCATTATCATGATTCATGACCACGTTTTTTTAGAGGTATCAAACTAGGCTGACTAGCCCCACCAACCCCGTACGGATCGGACTTATCACGGGTCACATATAAAACGAGACAGAGGTAAATTTGTTACCATTTTTATATTTAGGTCAAAACTCCAAATTGGTCCTCTATGTTTCACTTAAGTTTCATATTGGTCCTTTATGTTTCAAAAAGTTTAAATTGATCCTTTATGTTTGCAAAAAGTTCCAAATTGGTCCTTCCGTCCAATTCCGTCTATTTTTTCCGTCAAGTGATGACGTGGCTTGCTGAGATGTCACACTCTCTCTCCTACGTGTTCTGCTTGGCTGACGTGGCTTAAGTTACTTTAAAACCAGGGACTAAAATGAAACAAAGTAATTTTTTACAAATGAAAAATGTAATTTCCCCTTTCCCATCTTCTTCTTCCTCATAGCTCCCCCTCCGCTTGGTGCTTGAAGGAACTGGCTACGATCTCTGAGGGAATCGTTCAACAAGACTACACTATGCTCCCAATTTTCTACAACATAGATCCATCTGATGTTAAAAAAAAGGGTGGCAAATATGGAAAATATTTTGAAAAACATGAAGATAAGTTCAGACCTTATATAATTTGGGGGAGGTTATTAAATGGAAGACGGTTATGAATGAAGTGGTCAGTCTCGTTGGTTGGGACGTAAGGAGTAGGTCTGTATTAATAATCTTCTCTTGTTCATTTTCTGTTATATATGAAACTTCATTGGTTAGTGATTTCACTGATTTGTTGATTTCATTTTTTCCTTTCTATTTTTTTTTAGACCAGAAGCTGAAGTTATTGATGAGATTGTTCAAGATATAATAAATAAGTTCGGTCATAAATTCTCGGTGTTCGCAGATGATCTCATTGGGATGGCACCTCGTGCAGAAGCAGTAGAAAACCTTTTGGATTTAGACTCTGAAGATGTGGTTTGCGTTGTAGGGATTCATGGAATGGGCGAGATAGGGAAGACAACTCTTGCTGCAGTTGAGTATGACAAGATCTCTCACAGATTTACCCCCATCGATTTGGAACAAATCTTTGATATCAGATTTCAGGAGATGTTGAAAATTAGGGTTCATGTGGACGATGTTCATGGCTGCAATCGGAGGGGGAGCTATGAGGAAGAAGAAGATAGGAAAGTGGAAATTACATTTTTCATTTGTAAAAAATTACTTTGTTTCATTTTAGTCCCTGGTTTTAAAGTAACTTAAGCCACGTCAGCCAAGCAGTACATATAGGGGAGAGTGTGTGACACCTTAGCAGGCCACGTCATCACTTAACGGAAAAAATAGACGGAATTGGACGGAAGGACCAATTTGGAACTTTTTGCAAACATAAAGGACAAATTTAAACTTTTTGAAACATAAAGGACCAATATAAAACTTGGGTGAAACATAGAGGACCAATTTAGGATTTTGACCTTATATTTATTTGGGCTGGCCCACCAACCTAATAGAAAAAATTTGATTTCTTTTTCTTTTTCTAGCTATTATAAATGTTTAGTGAAGTGGACAACAATGTTATTTTAACACATTAAATAGATAAAATCATTGTAAACTTACAATCACTTATTAAAAAAACAACAAAAAGTTTAAATTAAGTTTTTATAATAATTATAATTATTTTAAAAAAAAAAACACATAGGTAGTGATGTTTTGGAAACTGACAGGCGACCTACAGAATATGGTAAGAGACAGACTTGCGCTTGATCCTTTTACCCAACGCCTACGTACTCAGAGGTCTGAAATCAAAGTCCACATAATTCGCTTGACATATGTATTCCCAAGTTGTGAAGAACGCGAAAGTAAAGGATTAGGCAACATAGCTCTAATGGGAGAATATTGGGATGAATCTAAGAAGACTTAGAGGTTCCCCTTATATAGCTTGGCTTGGAAGTTCAGGTTTTGCCATATAAGATAGGCGAAAAAGTTAGTTATAGGAACGATCCGAGGGAAGCACTCCGAAGTGTAGGGAAATGAACATAATTTTATAAGGTGCCAACCGCATCTAAGGCTGAATGCCGATCATGCTACTCCTAAAATATCAAGTGAATTAAATAGACTAGTTCGTAAATTATGTGCGTCGCCCATGTATAATTAGTAAGTTAAGTGGACCAGGTTATGATCATCACTCATCATAGGGAGATATATGTTATGAGAATCCATCATATGTTATATATATATATATATATATAGGTCAAATATCATATGTTATATATCATTAAATTTAATCTTCATCCATTTAAATTTTGAATTGGATTTGATTAAAGAGGCCCTTGATATAAAATAGACTTCATTACGGGCTTGTAAAGCCTACCCCACTAACAAATGAATTTGAACATAAAAAAACCAACGCCCAAATTAAAAGGTTTGTTTTTAAAAGAATGCAAAAATATAAAGATCTAGGCTCGGGCTTTCTTAGGCCCAGTATATATATATATATTACAAAATTATTTATTTAATCATACAATATTTTAAATATAAATTATAAATAAAAAATATCTTATTTATTATAAATTCTAGTCATAAAATTTTAAAAACAACAAAAATGTTATAATATTATAAAAAATATTAGCGTGATCAGATGTAACCATAAAAACAAAAAATATATTAAATATAATTGAATTAAATTTTATATATGATTGATATATCCAAAGAGCCATTGGTCTTAATAGTCCAAATTCAAGTGTAACATCTAAAAAGTAAGTTTCCTCCCAACTTCCCCCCCCCCCCCCCCCCCAAAAAAAATGTTTAAAAAGGGCTAAAGTATTGTTTTGGTCTTCAATATTTACATGAAGTTTAATGTTAATCCTCAATGTTTCAAAAGTTTAATGTTGGTCTTCAATGTTTTTTTTTGGTTGATTTTGGTCCTCGAATGTAACACCGTTAACTTTTGCCGTTAAGTGATGACGCTGATGTGGCACACTCTCTCTCCTACGTATCATATTTTAATGACGTGTCATGCCACATCATCTTCATCTTCTTCAATCCTCTTCCTCTTCTTTCTTCTTCTTCTTCTTCTTCATCATCGCCACCACCACCACCCCACCGCCGGTACCACCGCCACCGCCGCCGTCGCCGCCGCCACCATCGCCTGTGTGGTATGCCATAGTGGTGGTGGCTTTTATTTGTGTTTATGTGATGGGTTTTGCTTGGTCTTGGGGTCCCTTGGGGTGGTTGGTGCCTAGTGAGATTTTTCCATTGGAGATCCGATCTGCGGCTCAGAGTGTGACGGTGGCTACAAATATGCTTTTCACTTTTGTGGTTGCACAGATATTTCTCACCATGCTTTGCCATATGAAGTTTGGGCTCTTCATTTTCTTTGGCTTCTTTGTGTTGGTGATGTTTCGTCTACTTCTTCCTTCCCGAGACTAAGGGCATTCCGATTGAGGAGATGGAGAGGATTTGGAGAACGCACTGGTTTTGGTCACGATTTACGGAACAGAATGCCATTCAACTTCCTATGTCTTCTTTTCCACCGGAGGGATCTCGAAGGAGTCAAGTGGCGGTGGTGGGTGTCTCCATACCAACATTCACTTCTGGGTTCATCTTCAATGCTGAGAAGGAAGTGATGAATGGGAAAGAGAGAGAGAACGGATGAAGAGAAAAAGAAGAGAAAGATTGACGGAGGTTGGCCGGAAAAAATGGTGGAGCATTGGGGATGAAGGGTTCACGGTTTGGGGAAGTGGAAGGGATTGGGGATGAAGCCATTTTAGAGATGGTGGCGGTGACGGTGACGACGACGGCGGCGGCGACGGTGGCACCGGCGGTGGGGTGGTGGTGGTGGAGATGATGAAGAAGAAGAAGAAGAAGAAGAAGAAGAAGGAAGAGGAAGAGGATTGAAGAAGATGAAAATGAAGATGATGATGTGGCCAAGATGGATGATGTGGCATGTCACGTCATTAAAATATGACACGTAGGAGAGAGGGTGTGCTACATCAGCCTGCCACGTCATCATTTAATGGCAAAAGTTAACGGTGTTACTTTCGAGGACCAAAATCAACAAAAAAAACATTAAGGACCAACATTAAACTTCATGCAAACATTGAGGACCAAAACAATACTTTAGCCGAAGAAAAATAGTTCACTAAGGAAAAAACTTACATCTATTCTTTTATATCCATTTTCTCAAATTGTATCAAAATATGACATGTGTCATTTTATTTATGTGAGTCTTTTTTTTCTCAACTTCATTATAAGAGCTTCTTTGACAACAATTTTTAAAAACTGTTTTTTATTTTTAAAAATAAAAGAATAAAAAACTGTTTGATAAATTTGTTTTCTATAACTGTTCTTAAAAATTAAAAAACAAATTTATCTTCTTAAAAAATCAAAAATTGAAACAATTAAAAGTTATTTTATACTCTTGTTTTTAGGTTTTTTAAAATAAAGAGATCAAACAAATGAGTTGACATGAAACTTTCAATATTGATAGGCTAAAATACATATTAACATATATAATAGGTAAAAAAATCTTTTATATTCTCAAACTTTACACCAATTTTTAATTTTGTCTATAATTTTTTTTTTGTCAATTTTATCCTAAAAATTTTAAATTACATCCGATTTTGTTATAACACTTAATATCACTTAATATCGTCTAAATTAAACTGAGGCTTATGTCAAATATGCTACAAACTCTGATTGTAAATAAACTTTCCCATCTTTCATCATTGTTAGTTGTATGCCAGAACAATAAACCAGGGCATTCCATCCTAAAAGCTCACACAATGATGAATGAAATGACATCAATCATGCAATGCACTATCATTGAATCAGAGTTAGTGAGTTCACAGTAGAAGAAACATATAGCTGTTCTGTACAAATATACATGCGTACCATCACTAACTACTACTACTTAAATATATATAGATGTGTGTTAAAACCAAACCAATCAATCAAAGGTCAGCTTCTTGAGCCAACCATGCCAGTTTCAGCAGCAGGTACAGTTAGGCCTCTATTGTACATACGTTGGATTTCTTCCCTATATTCCGTCAGAGACTTGTCAGGTATGGCTGGTGTAAGCTCCACCACATCTCCCATGTTCAACTTGCACTTTGGATCACTCACAGGCTCATAGTTTAGCCTTGGCCTTAGCTCCTCTTTCAGTGGAAATCTATATGGGGTCCATCGAGAGCTTCCTCTCCCGGCGCGTTCCAGCAAGTCCATTACCGTCGAGTTTGCCGAAAACTCCTGGACAGACATCTGCATATTCATGCACACACAACCACAATCAATCAATCAATATAATTGAATCAACATTGGAGGCATCAATTCCTAATTAGATGTATATGTTCAACCAGTGTCATTTAGCATTAGGGAAACGATCCTCTATATCCAGTAAGTTCAAGCAAAGGGGAATGGAATAGATTTAAGTAAAGCTTCTTAGTGACATGTATACCCAACATTTAGACTTGAGTTGTAAAAAAAAATCTGAGACCTTAAAACAGTACCTAAGTTTTAGAGTAAATTACTCTTTTAGCCCCTAAAAGATTCTATTTCTTATTTAGTTCCTGAATTATAAAAACATGAAATTTAATCCTCAAGGATTCAACTTGTCTCAATTTAATCCTTGAATCATGAAAATATCAAATTGCAATTTCGTCCGAGCATCTCATATTTTTGCTTTTTTCTGACCTATTTTCTATATATACTTTTAAAATTCACTCATCAGATGACATGACATTTAACAGTTATGTGTTACAAATTTACAATGGGATGATAGTCAATAATGCAGGGACAAAATTGTGGCACAAGGTATCTTTGGACTAAATGTGATATTTTCATAATTTAGGGGCTAAAATGAAAAAAAAATGGAATCTTTTCTGGACTAATTTGATATTCTCAAAATTTAGGGACCAACGGTAATTTACTCTAAGTTTTATCACATCGAATAAAGATCAGCCAAATCTGGAGTTCTAAAATTCAAAACATGGATGGAAGGATAAAACATGAAATTGAGGTGCATAAATTTCTAGCACAAACCTTATCATTCTCGATCATGATTACAAAGACAGGGCCGTCGTGACCGCAATGAGTTTTGTAAGAATATGGACAATCTTTGGCATGGGAAGGGAACTTGCATGGTGGCTTAACTGAATCGACATATCCAATGGATGAACAACAATCTTTACTCATTGTCTCACAATGCCAGGTGACTACCCATCGAGCCCATTCAACCATCTGAAGCACAAATGATGAATGCTGGCAATCGCCTTCCTTGTATCTCCAATGAGCAGCAAATCCAAATTCTGCTTGCAGATGCATCTCTTTTGTCCGGATTTGTACTTCAAGGGGAATCTTGCCTTCACTCATCACTACAGTATGAAGAGATTTATACCTACAGCCACAAAAACCAAAGTCAGAAGAAATATAGATAACCATATTCAAAAGTTTAGATCACCAATCCTGAGCTATTACATACCCATTGAACTTGGGATGACTTATGTAGTCTTTCAGCTTTCCAGGCACCTCAGACCATAACCGGTGAACGACTGTTAGGGCTTTATAACAGTCTTCCTCCTTGTCAACAATCAAGCGCAACCCATAAATATCATGAATGTCATCCATGGTTAGCTTCTTCCTACAAACAAATTCACACACCAATGAACATTTATACAAAAATTAAACTTCCGTATTTCTCTTATTGTTGATGATATGCAGTTTCTATTAGTAACCCTACACAATCATACATACAACCATGAAATTGCCTCATCTTTATCAACTCCAACAAAAAGGCTAAAACAAATACAAGAATTTAAGCAGCAGCAACTATCTTCTACCTAACACCCAAATCTGCAATTCAAAACTCCTCAAAATAGTATTATCTTTGCATATTATTATGTTTTGCCAAATGAAAGATAAACAAAAAGTCTTCAGCAGCTAAACAAATGCAGGTCATCTCAAACAACAACAATAGCAATTCTGATGTTTACAAGCATTATTGCAGATTTGCAGTAGTAATTATCTTCTATCAGACACTTAAGTTAGTGCAATTTAGTGTTTTTTAAACCATCTTTCTTCATGAACTTAAAAAGGAAATTCCTAAAATCAATAAATCATCTTTGAATATTTATTCAACTTTTCCAAAGGAATGACAATATGCAAAACTAAGACCTTCAGCAGCTAAACAAATAAGGGGAAAGAGGAAGAACTCACTTCAGCATTTTACAATAGATGCTATACAAGCTCTTGTGTCGCCCAGAAAGTACATGATATGAAATGCCTTCATCTTTTAGTGCTTGCTCTAATCTCTCTATAGCAGAACTAAACATAGCATCATCAAATGAGTCCACAAGCTTTGAAGAAATCTCCTTATGCTGGTCTGGGTTGATATGCTTAAAACACAAGTTTTCTAATTGTTCCTTCCAACTAGATATTCCCAACCGATTGGCCAAAGGTGCAAAAATCTCCAACGTCTCCTTTGCAAACCTTTGTTGCTTGGCCAATGGCAAGGCATCTAGTGTCATCATGTTATGCAATCTATCAGCCAATTTAATAAGGACAGCTCTCGCATCAGCCATGGCAAGGAACATGGTATGCAGACGGTCTGCCTCCACTGACTTGCTAGCTGTATTACTCTCCCGCGCAAGCTTGCTCAAGTGACTTAGCTTGGAAACCTAAATTGCCATAGAGATAAGGAAGAATCTTCAAAAACAAACACAACAGCTGCAGACAATTTTGGATATGGATTCCTAAATTGCAAGCGACAAGCAGTTTTACTATATGAAATGGAGATAAAAATTCAGTATTTAGCCTGAAAGCAACAGATAATATATCATTAAAGCAATCCATAGAATGCAAAATGAACAGAAATATCTGCCCAAACATATTAGAGGTTGTAATGCTATTAAACTCGCATATGCAAGATAACTTCAAAAGAAGTTGGTTTACATGCAAATTTTGAACAAAAAACAAAACATCAAATTGCATTATATCTTAAGAGACATGTTCCTCACCCCTTCAACTAAATCAGCAACACCAGCACCAAATGCCCCAAATATGTAATCATACGTCAGAAATGAATCATCAAGTGAATCATGCAAAAGCCCTGCAGCAACAACTGTGGAATTGGCACCAATCAAAGCAAGAAGAACTGCTGTTTCAACACAATGCTGCAAATACGGATCACCAGAAGCTCGCATCTACAATTAAAAAAAAATTAGTATTTCAAACATTTCAACTCACAACATTAAAACCACAAGAAATCAAGCTATCCAAACATCTAAAGTTGTATGTATACATTCTATTTACCTGCCCTCTGTGTGCTTTCTCTGCTTCATAGAAAGCCTTAATAACGAATTCTTCACAGAAGATCTTGTGCCTCAACTGAGCACCCACAAGCAACTCTCTAGCGTATGGCTCGAAACTTCCCTCCACAAAAGTATCCTCCAAATTGAAGGTCAATTCATCCACCAACGACGATGGAGAAGAAGATCCCACATCTAAATCACCACGACGCACATCGAAGCTTCGCGAATCGTAATCCAAGCACGACGACCCCAATGCGTTCCTCACAAACCCAATCGAGCTATCGGATCCGATCCTCATTGGGGAACTCCTCACGGAGCCCGAAACGCTACTGCTCGTACACGAAACGGGACCTTGGAAAACCGAAACGGGACTCTGATCCCTCTTCCAAGAAGACGCACAGAGTTTACTCGACGAATAGGAGAAGGAGCTGCTCAATTCCTCCCCCTTGTCGTGCCACAGAGAACCTAACTCCTCGCCGGCGCCGGAGAAGCTCGACAACGGCGGAGCGTGCTTCACCGTCGGCGAAGAGAACAGGCACGAGAGACCACTCATTACCACCGGCTTCTGAGATGTGGACGCCGTCGCGGAAGACGACGACGACGAAGATCGCGAACCCAATTCGAAATCGTAAGACCCGTGGGCGTTGATGTGGCAAGGGTGCGGTGTGGAACACACACTGCTCGGTGGGCTAGCGTATAAAGCTATAGTAGAGACCGTCATGATCGGTCCTTCTTCGCACGAATCTTCTTCCCCTTTGAAAAACTGGGTTAGGGTTCGCAAAAAAGCACCGAAATAATTAAAAATGTAATTTTTTTTTCTTTTTCCCTAATTTCACAGCACAATAAGCAAACGAATTAATAATTTTGGGGGAAACCCAGAAGTGTTTGATACGTGTGTTTGTACAGAGAAAGGAAGAGATTCAATTTGAGAGGAGTATATATACAATAGAGATGGTATAGAAGGGAATAAATAATGAGATGGATGGGAGGTGAAGAAGAATGAAATAAGAAGGCCTGAATGGAAGAGAATTTACAAGAAATAGCCCTGATTTTGGAGGAGAGAAAGAGAGTCAAATACGCAGAGAAATTAAACAGAGGCAAGGAAGGAAAGAGAGAAGGAAAGAGGTGCGTCTCAGATTTGTTTCCGGAGAATCTGTCTTCTCTCGGTTTTTTTCGTGAGCTTGTTGGAAATGGAGACGGATAGTGAAATTACGATTGTGCCCTTGGGACAGAAGATTATTGACGGAATAGTTCATTATCATTCATTGCCAGTTAGATATTTAACTGTGGGATGGGAATGGGATGAAAGAAGCGTCTTCGCCTCTTCGGATCTTATTGGTTTTGTTAAATATTGCTAATTTTATCAAATTCAATTTATACGATTTATTATTGGACTCATTAAATAATTACTTTATAACTAAATATATATATATATATATATATATATATATATATATATGTCTGTTAAATTGTTTTGTTATGAAATTTATAAAATAATTATTTTATAATAAAAAATATAAAAGAAAAAAATAAATATGATGAGTAATTATTATATTTTAAAAAAACTAAAATGCACGAAAATCTCTCTTAAATTTTATCTTGGAGACAGACTCCTAAACTTTCAATTTAGGACACTTAGTACTCTTCTCTAAGACTTAAGTCCACATTCAGTTATTATATGCCACGTAAGCACATTTTATAAGGGTATTGTAGTCGTTATTTGTCACATAAACACATTTTGTGAGGATATTTTAGCCATTATTTACTATTTTAAGCATATTTTGTAAGAGTATTTTAATCATTAATATTATTTTAGCCATTTTAGTCATTCAATTTGAAGTCGCTAAAATATGAAATTGTTAAGTTATCCCTACACAACGTGCTTACCTGGTAAATAACGGCTGAACGTGGACAAAAAGGTACTAGGTGCCCCAAATTGAACATTCAGAAGATTTATCTGCAAGATTTTAAAACTCAGAAGGTATATATATCCATTACCTAAAACTCAAAGAGTCTTTATACATTTTAGCCTTTTAAAATTTTTTAAAAAAAAAAGTGCATATTTCTAAATGTCAAGAGACAAGAGTCTAGATCAGGGTATCCACCGTCGAGCATAATGACTAATCCCCTCAAAAGGTGGGACAGCTGACCAAAGATTTAAAGTTGCTTCATACCCAAGACAGGAATCAAACCCCTGACAATTGATTAAGTTCTTATTTTTTATTTTTTTATCATAGCACAAATGATTAAGGTCTCTAGTCTTTTAATTATTGTCTCTGGATTTAATTTTATAGAAGATAGAAACACAGTGTCATTTGGTAAGAGTATCTCCTTAAATCACCTCATCAATTTGAATGAATACCCTAATTCAAAATTTTGCCAACTAATACTTTTAAGAGTCATTGTTAAAGAAAATTTAATGGTTGATTTAAACTTTGAAAAAAAAAATTCAATAAAAACAATTTATAATGTCTAACAATTTTATTAACTAATTTAATAAAACTCTAAAATCTATTCTAGAGTACTTTGTTAGCAAAACTCATAAATTATATATGACCTTATTACATTTTTAAAAATAAAAAATATTACAATTAAAATATCAAATTATATTAAACTATTTAGTACTTTCTATTATTCTTAATTCCATCCACTTTAACTATTAATTAGCAAAATTTGGTAATAACGCTGTCCCAATGAATCTGGACGCAATTCTGCGTAAATGAGAAGGTAGGGAACAATAAATATTAAAAAAAAAATGTGAAGCAATGGAATAAATTTAACAGACTTTTTTTTAAATATTTTTAGTTATAAAATAATTATTAATCACAAAAACAGTGGAATATGTTATACAAACATATTGACTGTTAATACATGTTTGTTCACACTTTAATTTCCTAAAATTGCATCACAAAATTACGTTCTAGAAGCTCATATTCTTTTAATATTAAAGGTGTTAGCACTGTTTAGGATAAAAGTTCAATTATACTTCAGTGCATCCCTCTAATCATATAGTACTATTTATTAATATTAATAAAAATTCATATTAATTAGGATCCACCTTAAATGGATTAGGGACCAACTGATTGAAGAGATGTACTGAAATTTAGTATTACCGTACTACTGAACATCTATTTCCTCGTTAGATGTTGATAATGCTGAGTCAAGTTTAAAACAAATTATGTAAATTAAAATTTTGATTAAAAAAATAAACATTTTTTTATGTTTGACAATGGGGAGTCAAGTTTAAAACAAATTGAATAAGTTAATAATTTGATCTCTAAAAAATAAATATTTTCTTAATTTGATTCATAAAAGACAAAATGTCTTAATTTCATCCCAAAAAATATATTTTCAATTGATTTAGTCATTTGATTATTAAAAATATAGGATTGATGAAAAGTAAATTGACAATATCATTAACTTATATTAACTTGATTATTAAATGGTGAATGAGATCTTATTCAAAATAAAAAAATAAAAAATATCATATTTATAAATTAAATATTATCAAAATACATTGATTTCATTTTTTTATGTGTTATTTGTAAATATGATGTGTTAAATCTTACAAATTTCACATCATCAAAATATACTATTTGAATTTTGCATCAATTCATTGTCTACTAATACAATTGTGAGCTAATTTTATATTTGTTCTATTAATAAAATTATCACATTGATTCAAAATTAATTTTTTAAGGATTAAATTGAGACATTTTATCAATTAATATCTAAATTAAGAGAATTACATAATTAATTTACTAAAAAAATATGATTTACTAAAAGAGAAAGTGCTTTTTGGTAGGACCCATCACAAGCTAGAGTGGATTAATTTACTCATATATTAAGATCTATTTGTTTGGGTACTTTTTTATTCATATTATTATGTTTTTAGACTTAGTTAAACATGACATTTTAACGTATAACATTAAAATAGTTTATCATAATTGTATTTATGTTAAATTAAGATAAGATCATTCTAATCTTATCATTGAACAGTTTGAACATTATTGGTAGGACCCATCACAAGATAGAGTTGATTTTACGTGCAATTTTTTTTAATTTTATTAATGTATTAGTTAATAAAAGTTAATTATTTTCTTATTTATACCAAAAAATACATAACATGTAAAGTAAAAAAAAATAGCTAATTTTATTAACCAACATATAAATACAAGGAAAAAATTAAGGTAAAGTTGCTTAGGTGCTTGCTATAAAGTTCACCAATTATAAACCTTATTTATATTCTCTCTCCAATTTGATTGGTTATGTAATTTATTGCTTTTCATTTTCTCTCTCTACCATGATTGGTTATACAAATAAAGTACGAATAAATTTGATTGGTTTCGTACTTTATACTTTATGAGAATAAATGCATTTCCGAATAAAATGCATTTACTATAAAGTACGAATAATTAAATTATTCAGATTCATTGAGATACTTGCAAATTTTATTCGTTAGGTTGGTATCAAAGGATTTAATAAATTAGTCTAACTCTGAGTATAAAAATTTTTACAGATAAATTTAACGAATTGGGTCCAAGAACAATGTAAGGGAATATTCATCCCGCCCCCGGCCCAATATTAAAATTTATATATGTTAAAATATTATACTTATATATATATATATAATTAAATATGTTACTTTAGTCTTTCATTTTTATCAGGTTTTGGAGAATGAGAGGATAGCATAATATGCATATTATCTGTTTAACAACCATAATAAGTTGTTGGACTTCACTTAATTAAATTTGTTTAAGTTTGCTTTGTTAAATTGTTGTGAGACTTGTATTTTCTATTTAAAGTTTGCTTTTGTTAAAAATTTGTGAGACTTGATTGCATTTTAAAATTTGGATAATAGTATTATAATTTTGCACTTGTGAAGAATGTAAAAAATTTTCACGTCTGGAGCCGGGTCTGAGAATTTAAGTACTCATAGGGTCTGAGGAATTAAATGTCATACCCAGCTAAAACTTTGGCTAGAGAAAAAAATATATATTTATTATCGGAAACGGAGTCAGAGACGAGTATCACAGTAGCCTCCCCAGATCCTCCATGATCATCCCTACTGTAAAGTAAAGATGAGGCCAATCTATAAACTTCGTTAAAAATGATGATGATGATAATAAGGAAAATAAGAAGGGATTAAAATCAATTATTTTCTTTCCCATTTAAAATTACCATCTTCTAGAAAGAAGATTAATATAATTGTGATTATGAATTTCGAAAAGCATACAACTAATGATTATTCATTGGGCAACAAGAAACAAAATAAACAAATACGGTTTAGCTCCACCTGCATATTCCTTATTTTATTTTATATTTCGTACTTATCTTTCTTGTCCTATTTTATTATTAGTTTATTACTATTATTATTATTAATAAAGTATATTGCATCAGCCTTTCTCAAAATTTGCAACCCTTCAAATTATGGTTTTTTAAAGTTTTTGAAGTCTGTACATATATAAAAATGCACATTTTTATTTTTTTTAAATATTTTTTAAACTTCAAACCAATCAAAAGTTTTTTTTTTGATGAAATTCAAAAGTTAATATTGAATAAGCTTTAAAAAATTTCAAAAACGTTCTAAAATTTTTTTAAAACTTTAGGAGATCTAAATCTAATATTATACTTAATATTTTTTGTTCAGTTTCAAAAATACATTGGGAATCTCTTATGTTTGATATAATATTACATAAACATTTCTTTTAATTTATTTTTTATCAATAAAATTAAATTTTATATAAACTGCGTTTATTTTAAAATTATTTAACTATCTTAATTTCATATTAAATCTTTAATTAAGTTTAATTACATTATATGTTTGGCTATACTAAAAATAACATTGAAGTATTTTTTTACATAAGAATTATTTTTATTGATAAAAAAGAAAATATACTTTTTTATGCTAAAAATATATGAGTGTAAAAATATAGTTGAATGAATATGATAAATACAAATAATAATAAAAGTGTGCCCAAACCAAAATTAATGGTGGGCTGGGTGGCAGTGTATAGACCCCAAAAGTGGACTTGTCTTTGCTCTTTCCCACTTGCCATGCTACTTGCTTTGCCATGGGTCCTACCAGATATTTTCCTTACAAATGTGCTTCTTAGTGGGTCCACTCTCTTTTTGTGGTGTGTTTCATAAGGAGAATGGATCCTATACTATACAGCATATAAAAGTTAGGAAATAGAGTGACACATAAGTGTGTGGGACTCACTTATATGTCACTCTCTTTCTTTATTTTTTTATGCTGTACAACATAAGATCCATTCTCGTTTGATAAGTGGAATGAATGAGAAAATGGGAATGGGAATAGTAATGGTAATGTTGGAGAAAATGAAAATGTCATATCAATATGATGTGATGTGAATGGAATAAAAGTAGCTAAAATGATCATTTTACCCATACATTAAAAGTGGATAAAAAAAGGCAAAAATATAATTTTATCCCATTACAAAAAGTGAAATATATTTAGTAAAAATAATGTATGAGGGAAAAGATTATTCCCTTATTTTTTTTATCAACGAAACATGGCCTTAGTTTTGTCTAATTTGACACTAGTAAATAAAGATCTCATAATAAATATAAAACTCATTGTAAGAGAAAAAATTTCATATACAAAATTTAAATTCGAGATTTTATTTAAAAATAATAGAACATTCCAAGTTTCCAACTAAGATATGGACTTGTTAAGAATTTCGTCTATTTTTTAATAAAATTTGATCATATTAGCAAATATTTTATTATGTTAGTATTTTTTTTTAGTTAATTACTAAGTATTTTTAGTAATGTATTTGGTATTAATTACTTAAACAATATGATGTGGCAGAACTCTGTTAAAATAATAGGCAGAATTTTTAAAAGAGGAGGATATATGTGAAAAGTTAAAATCTTTAATTCACTTTATTATTACATTGAACTAAAAATTTATTGCAATATTGTGTTAAAATTTAACCTTTTCTTTATTACTATCCTACTAAAAATTGGGATAAGAACAAATAAAATAAAATATGGAGTTGAGGGCAATTTGGGAATAAAGAAAAATGCAGGAGTTGAATAGTGGTGGGAAAGAAAAACGAAAAACAAATGATTCATTGGTTCACTTCTTCTGGTAGAGAGAGAGAGAGGGAGAAGAGAAGTCGTAGGTGGTTGGTTAAATTAAGCTCACCCATGGTAGGACCACCACCGTGTCCACCAGTACAAACCCCCCAACTTCCTTTGGGGCTTTTTTCGTCTTTTAGCGCGAGATTCAGTGGCACGTGGCGTGACACAAGGGAAGTCGTAAGCAAGTTCGTGGGACACGTGGTCGTCAATGACGGCTATAGGAGGGAGGGTTAGACCGTGATACCCTCGCTTCCACCTCCTTCTGGACTCTGGTGGACACAGAACGCACACGGTCACAGTCCATGCGGTCACACTCCTTGCACGTGCCTTTCCACCTCCCACATCTCAGGGGCTTCCCTCTATCTCTTACTTGATTTCACTTATTAATAAATTTATATTAAATGTTCATTTTGATCTTTTATATTTCACCCAAATTAAATTAGTCATTTATGTTTCAAAAATTTTAAATGAGTCATTTATCTTTTTCAGAAATTCTAAATTGGTCCTTCCGTCCAAGTCCGTCAATTCCTTAAATTAACTGCTGACGTGACATGCTGATATGTCCGTTCAAGCTGACGTATCACGCCACATCATCGACACGTAATCACAGATGATGTGCGCGATATGTGACAGTGACATGGAGTGACACGTCAGCTTAAATGGATATGTAAGAGAGGTGATATGTCAACCTCAGCACGCCACGTCAGCACTTAATGGAAGAAATTGACGGAAGGACCAATTTGGAACTTCTGGGAAAGATAAAGGACCAATTTGAAAATTTCGAAACATAAAAGACTAATTTAAAACTTGAGTGAAACATAGAGGACCAAAATAAACATTAGACTACAAATTTATTATTATTTGACAAAAACATATTTTATGTCACTAAATTTTACATTATATTTTATCTTCATCCTCAAATTTTATTTGGATCAATTTTATCCCAAATTTTGAGTTATATTGATTTCGTCTTAACACTTAAAAATCGAATTACTATATAATGACAAATAATAACATAAGATCATACATATAATGTTAATGTTAATTTATCACTTAAGATAATATGATTTTGTTATGTTTATATTAACTCATCATTTAAAACTTTATCTTTTTTTTTTATATATTTAAATGACGTCATTTTCAAAAATAGATTAACAATAATATTACATATATGATGTTATATATGTAATGTCATCATTTATTATTAATTATTTAGACAATTTAATTAATTATAATTTAAAACTTTTGGATAAAATAGATTGCTAACAAAGTTTAGAAACAAAAATAAAAGTTAATGTAAAGTTTGGGATGCTTTTACCTTATTATTAGAATTAATACTTATAGAAAATTAATTATTTTTAATTTTGATCCTTTAATTTTTAAAATATATAAGAAAATTATTTAAATAAAATTCCCCATCACTTCGAAGTTCAAACTTGTAAGTTGTAACTCTCTTCTCTTCTAATTCTACAGAAACTTCTAATTTTGACTTTTCTATTTCATTTTTTCAATACAGTTTTGTTCGACTTGTAGTGAGGAGTAATATAAATTTTAGTTTTAATCCTTACAAATTAAAATGGTGTGATCTGATGACAATTCAATACTGCAATTTTTTTCATGAGTTTTATATTTGTGCATTATTTTTATTAAAAGGGTGTGATCTGATGACAACTAAAAAATTATGTCATTTCAGATCACAGGGTTCTGGCAAAAAAAAAAAGATCACAGGGTTACAAATATATTTTTTTTATTAAACTTTTAATTTTATCTCTTTTTTCACTTTTTTTATTTGGCGCAATTTTTTTTATTTAGAGACTAATATGAAAGTCTCAAATTATATTACTGAACGTGTGAATCCCAAAAGTGCCTATTGCTAAATCCAGAGCAAAACATGTGGATTGCTATTGGAAGCTTACATAAATTAATAATTATATTTTCTGGTGTTGATTTATGTTTAGCATATGATATTATGACTTCTTCTTCAATTGATGTATGATGCAATATTTTTTTTAAAGTGAAATATCTTTTACATTGTTTAAAAAATAAAGCTTATTAAATTTTATAAGGGTAAATAAGGAAGTTTAAAATATAAATTATGCTAATCATCAAAAATATCAAACATGTGCATCTTACATGTCTCACATATGATATATCATTCATTGTTATACCAAACGTCAGCATTATAAATACTATAGTATCATATACTATATTATTTAAGATACTACGATATCTAAGATTATAGCGTACCAAACGCCACCTAAAACCCTAAGGGGGCCTTTGATATAGTGTTATCTCATATAACATTGTATCTTACATACCATGGTATAAAATAGTGTCGTCTCAGATACCTTGTTATCTTTGATACACTTATTTGGTATGGTGTTTCACATCACAATGATATAAAATGCAAATGTTTGGTATAAAATGGTGTCATCTAAAATACAATGTAATTTATTTTTGTATCTTCTAAATTTATCCTTATAAATTTAAATAAATTAACTATCATATTTATTCTATAATTATTTTTAAAAGTTCATAATAAGTTTAAATTAAAAAAATCATAACAATCAGATATTTTAAATAATCATATATATATATATATATATATATATATATATATAATTTAATATAACTAAAAATAATAATTATTTAAATACGCTATAAAATAATTTAAATAAGGACCAACTAATTTACTTTTAACTATTATGGTCTACTGTCCAAAAATACCTTTGTATTATAATTGCTATTTTCCTTGTAGTTGTCTGATTAGGTGTGGAATTTTCAAAATAACAAAACAAGTCAAAATAAACTGATGTATCAATGGCTGACTATCTTTTATGTAATGGGTAAAGTAACTCCCAAATTTTACTGTAATGTTCATTCCTGCCTTCAAACTTTGTTTTGGTTCATGCCTCCCCCCAAACTTTCAGTTTTGTTCATGCTTGCCCTTTTTGCTAACACCGTTAACTTGCTTGACGAAATTTGCTGACGTGGATGATAAATGTGTATTTTTTTGTCACGTCATTGTCCACCTCACCTTTAACTTTTTACTTTTATTAAAAAAATTAACATAATCTAAATAAAAAAATATTTTAGGATAAAAGTTTAATTTTTTTTAAAAAATTTGGATTAGGTTAATTTTTTTAAAATAAAAATAAAAAGTTAAATATGAGATGTAAAATGAGGTGGCAAAAGAGATACACATTCATAGTCCATGTCAGCAAATTCCGTCAAGCAAGTTAACAGTGTTAGCAAAAAGGGCAGGCATGAACAAAATTGAAAGTTTGAGGGTAGGTATGAGCTAAAAAAAAGTTTCGGGACAAGAATGAACATTGCAGCAAAGTTTGAGGGCGGCAAGGATATTTTACCTTTTATGTAATTTCTTCTTATTTACTTTTAATTTTTTATATCTGCATGAATATAATATAGGATAAAAAAGCAGAGATATAAATTTGTCAATTAATATACACAATAATTAATCAAGATATATATTACTGTAATACAAAACAGAAATAGAATAAGAAAAAGACTAAGCATATAATTAGTCACTGTGCTCGACAGTGGATACCCTGGTCTGGACCAAAAATAGATTTTCCTACTTATTTTCATCAATGAGACTGATCTTAAATAGCTGGATTAATTTCTCATAAAATTTCAGTTGAAGATATGTATTTAGGTAATTAACGGTACTTTAACTTTCATAAAATAAACAGTACTTTAACTAAGATTATCTTTAGGCTACATTTGGTAACACTCTCAATAGTGAAATACAAGTAATATCACGTTTTTCAAAATTCTCTTCTGTTTGGTATAGAATCTTGTGGATTTCACTGTTCACGGGCTGACTCTGCACACATGAAAATAACTAAAATGCCCTTTTGAAAACTTTCTCTTTCCCTTGTCTGCGTCTTCTGCCCACACTTTCTTCATTCTCTTCACTCTCATATCTCTCTTCTCTCAACTCTCTCTTCAATTCAATCTCTTGCAAGACCGATCGAGCTGAAGAGAAGCAAATCTTCGAACATGTCACCGAGCTCACCGTTCTCTCACCTTCCTCACGAGTACTCACCGAGCTGAAGAGAAGAAGCAGAGTGAGGTTGTGATGAAGGAGCAAGAAGCAGAGCGAGGTTCAGAAGTAGGAAGTGGGAAGTGGGAACTGATGCCGGAGGTAGATTCGGTGATTATGAAAGCACACCTACCCACACACATTTTTTTTTTATTTGTACAAATCATTAAATTTTTTAATAATTTAATATTTTTAAGGGCATTTTAGTCCTTTCCATAAATTTACTTTACCAACTCTACATCACATTTTTCCATACCAAACACTTTTCTTTATAGGATTTTCTTTTTTAGCTATAGTACTTTACAAACTTCACTTTACATCCGTGCATTTATTCCAAGCGTACCCTTAATATAAAATACTTGTAGATTTATTTTTCTTTTAAAAAAATGATTTAATTTTTGACAGATTAATTTTGTATAATTTAATCTACAAAGTTTTTTACTCTCATAAAAGTTAGTATTGTATACCAACAAATGCGAATACTGGCTCAAAAATCTAAGAGTGTATCACTGGAAGGCATATTCGCACTCGTTTCGAAAATATTCTATTTGAAAATGGATTTAAGAGTTACCACCAAGTTTTTCACAAAACATAGAAAAGAGTTCAAAAAAACACTACAGCAAAACTCTGTCCATGGGTTTACAGGAGAATTTCGTGGGTAAGTCAATTTTTTCACGGAAAAGGTCCGTGGGTAAAATTGGCGTGCAAAAAAATTTCCTGGGGAATTATCTACGGATTTTCCACGAGCGCTTCCGTGTGAAAAAATAGCTACGGAAGTATCTCGTGGAAGATCCGTGGGGAAATAGCCACGGAATCTAAATTTTCGCCACGGGTCCATCCGTGGGTAACCCCATGGACCCGATCGGTCGCCGGCATGATGCATGGTAATATTTGCAACAACCACTAAGCCATATATCACCTTTTGTTATATTAATGTAAAACATTTTTTATATATACATCTAACATATGGTTTAGAGATGTTTTTTTTTGTAATTTAATTAGTCTTTTAAATCATACAATATAAAAAGATAGAAGAAAAATGAAAATAAAGAATTAGTTTTTCACCTGTGTAACTACGGAATATTTCACCTTGGGACACGTGGCGCTGACCTTCTAGAAGGAAGGATTAAGCACTCAGTAGAGACACGTGGCACAACTTATCTACCAGTTACGTGGTCCTTACCCACGTCATTTCACAAAGCATCCCCTCAACCAGACGTGGGAACTCCACAAGCCTCGTGGGACGACCCACGTCCTATGAGGTCCGCCATAAACTCCGTCCAGGTCAGCCACCGGCAAGCTCATCTCCTTCTCAGAGTCCATCATTTACAGGCTTCCAGTAGCCCCTAGAGACCCTAGCTCTCTCTTACTAAGGCAACCTCCTAAGAGCGGTTCGCCCGTCTGGAGTACCTTAGGCACGTCTTAGCCGCACATGACCCAATACAGGTAATGCTTTGCCTAACGGCTCTTATAGACGTCACCATGACGAACTACGTGGACTTTGATCCCTCGCGAAGGGTACTTAGGCACCTAGGTGCATCACCTAAGGACAAGTCCCCCAAGGTTAAGACCCCATGCGGTCCTAATCACAAACTATAATTGTCTGAACCAAAAACGACAGTTACAACATGTATTAAAATTTTAATTTTAAAATTATATGCAATTTAGCTTATGTTAAATCCGTTAGCTTAATTTATTATATACTTCAGAAAATACATAAATTATTTTACATAAATATGATTAATATAATTTTTTAAAAGAATAATTTTGTTACTTTTAATAAAATAAAATTATAATTTCCAATAAATTATAATATTTGAACAATAGTAATATTATGTATTATCTTAGAAAAGAGAAATATAATTTTTTTCAATTCAAAATTAAAATTATAAACCACTTATCCACAGATTAAAAAATTCGTGTTTAATTGACCTTTTTATCCACGGATCTTCAATGAGAAATATCTAATTTTAAATATAATAATATCCTTGTAAAACACACAAAAAGAATTGTATAACATGAGTCTTTCATAAATTAATATGAAAATAAACATTTTAAAAACTAAAATATATAATACTAATTTATCTAAAGAAGAAAAAAAAGCCTTCTAAAAAGAATTCAATTGTCAATATATATATATATATATATATATATATATAATTGTATAAGAAAAATGTATGTATATAAGTATATATGGCTCCACAGGCACGTGGGTTTTGCTTAAGAAGGATGTTCACAAAACGTGCAAGCCAGAGACTTCAGAGTGTGCGCTTCACAATCACGCCACGCATTCTGCCCATACACAATACAGACAATGACCACTGCCTTATTACTTTCCAATATTCAATTTCAGTATATTTTTTTAATTAAATTTGTTTTTTTATTTGAGGTGTAGGAGATTAATTTTAGAGGTAAAATATTATTTAGTTTTTGAATTTTGGTCAATCTATTATTTATTAGTCTTGAAATTTTTAACTATGTCAACTATTTAGTCTCTGGATTTGACAAAATACTATTTAGTCATCGAATTTGTAACTATGTCAACTATTTAGTCCTCAAATTTGGCAAAAATACTATTTCATCACAGAATTTACAACTCTGTCAACTATAACGGGTAACAGTCAAAAGACTAAATAGTTGACAGAGTTGCAAATTCGGTGATTAAATAATATATTTGCCAAGTTTGGCGACTAAATAGTTGACATAGTTAAAAATTTCAAGACTAAATAGTATTTTTAAAAAATTCGGAGACTAAATAATATTTTACCTCTTAATTTTAAAAGGGAAGGTCTTATAACTTATAAGTAGAGGTGTCAATAAGGGCCTAGCCCTATGGGTCGGCCCGGTCCTAAAAAAATATAGGGCTGGGCCGACATATTTTGGGTCCGTTTTAAAAACGGCTTGGCCCGACCCTAAAATAATTAGGGCCAAAGCGGGCTAGGGCCGGGTCGGGCTAGCCCGCTTTTTTTTTAAAAAAAATTAATTTTTTAAATTATGATTTAATTTAACCTAAATTCTTAATATTTTTTTTTATAAAAAATTCTTAACATATTTAATCTATACTTACTTAGTCATTTACTAGCTATTCACTCACTACTAATAAATCAACTATTGTTTTTTGTGAAAGTAAATAAACTAATTTATTTTTTTATTAAAAAGGAAGAAATACAAAATATATAACCACAATATGTTGAAAAACATTATTTACACAACTAAATTAATTTTGATTAGAGATATTTTAAAAAGAATGAAAAAATATTCTAAAATTTCTTTTCAACATTTTTGGCATAAACTTTTATATAATATCTAATATTTAATTTTTGTATTAATTAATTTACAAAATAATAAAAATAAAATAAAAGACATCGTAATAATAATTATTAAAAAACTAATTTTTTTTTTAAAAAAAGGGCTAGCTTGGCCCGACAAACTTGGCCCATTTTAAAAATGGCCTGGCTCGACCCGACCCTAAATAATTAGGGCCCAAAACGAGCTAAGATCGAGTCAGCCCGTTTTAACACCTCTACTTATTAGGTCTTGAACTCTTCAATCCTAATAACTAAATTTTAAAGTATAATTCTTCTAAGTACTTGTGATAAGTTCTTAATTCAAACTTTTATTCCTAACATTTGGTATGCCCACGAAGTAAACAATTTGGATCGTCTAATAAAATTAAAATCCGTGTCCGCATAATTCAATGTTGTCTCCATTTTAGATTTTATCATTTTCTAAAAAAATCAGGATTAAATTTTTATTTATTTATTTTCTGTGTATTAATTTTGTTTTTTTTCACAACTATCTTCTTATAATGCTCTCGAGAAGTTGAGTATTATTTTTTCTCTCTTTATTTTTATTTAAAATTTTTATTAAGAATTATTGAGCTGTGCATAATAAAATTCCAAATGGAGTTAGACACTAAATTGGAATTGTGTTAGGAGTGTGTATCAATAATGAATGTGTATGATAAGAAAAACATAAGCAGCTTTAATTGAAACTTAAGTTTTGTTAAAAGGGTTACGCAAATCCCCTTTTGTCCATATTCCATTTAATTTTGCCTCCCAAAATTATTTTTATATATAAGTAATTTGGGTTTTCAATATTACGTGAATATTTTTATGATTGAATAGCATTTTTTAAAAATTCAACAAAAAAAATTAGGGTGAAATATTATCCTTTTCATTTTTTTAAATGTGAATTTCTTTTTCATTAATTATATTTTTAATTATCGACATAATCTAAATTAATAAATGGAATCTAATTTGTTCTATAAGACCATGCTGTCTTAATATTTTGATTTTTTTTATTTTCCAAAGGTGTCGTTTTCATCTCTCTCTTTTTTTCCTTACAAGTACTTAATCTTTAGTCAAACTTACCCATGAATATTAATATGAATAAAAGTAAATATGATAAATAATTAAAATTTAATTAATTTATTGCTAATTAATAAACACACAAATTAAATAATTAAAAAAAGTACAATATAACATTTAAATTGCGTTTTCAAATGAATTAATAAAAATATAAAAAAAAACTTACAGAAAATAAAAATAACGAAATTTTTAATTTTTTAAGGTTTTCTTATCGATATATACCCTTAAAAATTCTTATATTCAAATTTAGTAATATTTTAAATTATCCACAGATATATATTATTTTTTATTGTAATATGACAAAATCGCCATCAATAATAGCACTTACCTGAAAAATTTTGTATAGTTAATTATGCTCCACTGCTCCATGGTAATCCCTCTCATTAAGAGTGATTATAGGGTTGACTGTTTGACCCTATAATCGCCCTTACTAATGACAATTACTTGCGACATTTTTTAGGTAAGTGCTATTGTTAATGGTAATTTATGCAACTACAATGAAATTGGTATATACCTGTGGATAATTTTAAAAGATTACTAAATTTAAGGAGTAGAATTTTTAGTATATAAGCCAATTTTCTAAACGTGTTTCATTGACAAGCCAGGTTCAAATTTTTTGGAAAAATTTCCTAAAAAAAAATAGTGAATCTGTTTTGTTGTTACTATCACCGACAACTTCAGATGTTAAATTTCTTTTTTGAAATTGGTAAATGTGTTTTGCGTGACAATATAAATATATTTTAACATAAGTTCACTTTTTGCATAGAAAAAAATTGTAGTAGTTTAAAAATTAAGAAAAATAAATTATATTGTAAAAAAAAAATTAATGAAAAAGTAGTATAATTCCACAATCCATATAAAAGCCCATTTAAAATAACTGTATCTCTTTTTTGGGATTTTTTTTGTCAAATATTGTTTTGGGTTATTGAACAGCCATGTCTTCTAACTTCTTTTCTTTTTGTCCAAGTCTTTTATTCTTCTAAGTAGACAACACACACAAAATAAAAAAATGTAGATGGCCCAAAATTTATGGGCTGAATCTTCATTTCTAGGCCCAAAATATTCAAATGTTTTTACCTTTTAAGTCTATGGCGGCCCAGATTTTTGGCCCATTTCCTTTATTGTTAATTTAAATCAAATTTTCCTTATAATTGTTCCTTCTGGCCCAAAAAAAAATATCAAATTTTCCATATAATAATTATCCCTTGTCTCTTTCCATTCTTGAGGGGAATAAACTTCTTAATTATATATGGAGCTCTCAAATGTTATGTTTTTCAAGTTTACAATTTTTGTTTAAATTATAAACTTTTGTGATAATTTAGAACTGATACTGGCAAGGTATGCCATATTTCAGGTGATATTTCATTTGATAAATTATTTGTAAATGCTCTTGGAATTTAGAGATCTACTCAGACTCTAGATTATTGGAACCCTCTTCTAAATTATAAATTCGGCAAAAAAAAGAAACATAAAAAAAAGGTGGACACTTGTTTATTTCATATATCAATGATTGTTACCAGCTACCAGTAATTCATAAAATATTTATCACATTTTCTAGCAATTTAAGTTAATTTAGTGTGACTCTGTCCAATCTGGATCATATAAGTATACCCAAGCAGATTTAATAATTGTGGGTATACTTATAGAATAGGTAATATATGATTATTAATTAATTAATTAAAGGAAAAAGTATTTTATGGTCTCAAACTTTTTAAAATCTTTTTTACTATTAATTTTGTCCACAAAATTTTGAATACAATTGATTTTGTCTCTAAGGTTTCGAATGTCGTCTTAACATCTAAAATCGTTCAAATTACTAATGATAAATAATGAACGTAACATTACACGTGTAATATTAATGGAAACTCAGCACTAATGACGTCATTTTTTCATATATATATTTTTAATATAAAGAAGCAATGTTGTTTTAAGTGATGGATTAGCATTAACATAACGAAATGATGTCATTTTGAGTAACGAGTTGCCATTAATAGTACATGTGCAATGTTATGTTATCATTTGTTATTAGTAATTTGAACGATTTTATGTGTTATGACAAAATTTGAAACTTTGGAGACGAAATCTATTGTAATTTAAAACTTTTGAGACAAAATTAAATACGAAAAAAATTAGGGAAAGAATTCAAAATGTTTAAAGCTTGAGGACATAAAAGATATTTATGCATGTTTTTTCATCTTAATCCTTAAAAAATGAAATATTTATTTGGTTATTGAAAAATTAATTTTCAATAAGTTTAGTCATTTGATCAATATGATTAATGGAAAGTTAACTAACAATAACATTAATGAATACTAACTAACTATTAAAAATGGTTAATTAAATTCTGTTCAGTAAAATATGCAAGCATGGATTTTGATTATGTGTTACATTTGTAATTTGTAAAATAAAACAAATTAGATTTGCAAACAACACATAAATAAATTTAGCTTCAATGTTTAGGGTTTAGGGAGGGAGGGGCTTTTTGAGGTTAGTTGGGGAGGAAAAAATGCCACAATTTGAGATATCTCAAAAAATGATAGCTCATTTTCTCGTTTCTCCTTCCTCTCCAACTAAACTCAGAAAGCCTTTCCCTTCCTAAACCCTAAACATTGAAGCTAATGTTCAGATTTGGTCGTCACCTCATATTTGTTCCACTAAAGCTTCAAAACGCTGCGTTTTGTGCTGAGTTGAAGGTGAATTTTAGCTTGTTTCATGTAACCATGTCTTACTAAGCAACTAACGGCCCCGTGTGCAATTAACGTGCCACGTTAGCAAGTCCGTTAAGAGAATCTAACTGAAGATGGCGGAAGGACTAATTTGTGTAACGGTGCAATCTTTTAGGGACCAAATTGTACACTTATGATCTTTCAGGGACCAAATTGTCAACTTCTGAATCATTCAGGGACAAAATTGTCTATATTATCGGAGTCTTTCTTTCCAATATATTGTTGTCATTTATTTGAGTACATGACGGTAGTACTAATCTCAGTATATCTCTCTTGTCCCTAATTTATTTAAAATATGTCCTTATTTTTTTTATGAACTAAAGTATGTCTTTATTAATGTGAATTTGTATTAATATTAATAAATAACACTATATGATTAGAGGGATATACCGAAGATCAATATTACTATAATCCTTAACTTTTATCTTTTATCTCAATTATAAGTTATAACTATGACAAATTAACAAGTGACGTAGGCAAAGAGTTTGTTCATGAACGTCACCAAGAAACTTCAGCATTAGCAAAATCCAAAAAAGAAAGGAGCAACAATTTGGAACTATCATTAATTTATTTACAAAAAATGCCGAGTTAAAATAGCCAATTTTAATAATACTAACTATTGTGAATTTTACTAGTCTATAAATCTTTAATGTAAAAAAAAAAATCTCAAATTTAGACTTCAAATTTTAAAGGTCAAAAACTCACTTTGGTCACTTATATTGTACCCAAATTCTATATTGGTCCTTTATGTTTTAAAAGTTTTAAATTGGTCATTTATCTTTTCTAAAAGTTCCAAATTGGTTATTCCGTCTAAGTCCGTCCATTTCTTTTGTTAAGTGCTGACTTGGACATATCATCTCTCTTACGTGTCCATTTAAGCTGACATGTCACTCCACATCATCTTCTATTTCATTATTTGCGATGATGTGGCGATGACGTGGAGTGACACGTCGGCTTAAACGAATGCGTCAGCAGTTAACTTGAGAAATTGACGGACTTGAATGGAAGGACTAATTTAAAACTTCTGAGAAAGATAAAGAACCAATTTAAAATTTTTAAAACATAAAAAATCAAAATAAAACTTGGGTAGAATATAAGGGATCAAAATGAGCTTTTGACCAATTTTAAATTAGGTATTCATCAAACCTAAACCTTTTTTTTTGGCCGGAAACCTAAATAATTTGTTTGTTTATATATATATATATATATATATAGTACTTTCTCCAAACAATTGATTTTTTAAAATTAAAGAAATAAAATAAAATTGATCAAACTTATTATATAGGACAAAACTAAAACTCGGAGTGGATTAAAACCACTTATTTTTCCTTTTTGCCTATTTTTATATTGACTTGGATTTCAAAATTGATTATGATAGCGTAGCCTTCAATTCCCTCACGACACTAACCACTTTGGATTTTGCAAGACTCACCAGGATTGTGTAAAATAAGAGATTAGTTAAAAGGGCCAAAAACTAATTTAAGTAATCCTAAAGGTAATTTAATGTTTTCTCTAACATTTTTTTATTAAATAAATCTTAATTTTTACGATTGGATAAAATTATATTTTTGTCCTTACGTTTGTATTCACTTTCATTTCATTTTCACTTTTAATACAAGGGTAAAATAGTCATTTGATCTACTTTTATTTCATTCACATAACATCACAATAACATGACATTCTTATTCCTTCCAACATTTTTATTCTCATTTCCATTGCCTCTCTATTAGAGATATAAAGAAGTCCCACATCTGATAGGATAAGATACTCAATGGAGTACTTAAGAAAATTTGGTTCTTTCCCCTTATGAACTAACTTTTGAGGATGGATTCTCCAAGTTACCTTGAATTTCAACACTCTCTCTAATGTTCAACTAACAAACAAACAACGAGAGGCAAAAGAACAAATTATCCATTTAATTCTTGTTTTTGTTTTGAGTATATTCCACTCTTTATGACACTCAGTTTCATGACCTCATTGTTTTGTCTCAAAGGTGTCGTCACTTGTCTCCTTAAAAAAAACTAATCTTATGGAGTTACGGTGAATCAAAACTTGTCCAGTTATTAATTTATTTTGACATTTATATCAAAAAAAATTTATTTTAAAATTTAAGATGACACAAATACTAAAACAAATTCAATAGCTAAATAATAGTGAGTCAAAACTTATTGTATTTCCAAAGTATTACAAAAAAAAAGAAGCTAATTAAGAGAAGAGAAAAGAAGACTTGGTCCAAAGGATATTTGAGTGGGCAAATGGCGCGTCAAACAAGAAGTCTAGAAAGTGGGAATCCATTGAACATTTTGTTGACCAAACTCTATGAATATTCTTATTGTTTTTTTTTTAAGATTTTGAAATTATACTTATTTTTTATTTTAAAAAATTACACTCTCTTCTTATAATAAAAGATTAAAAAAATTATAATTTTATTTATTTTAACCAAAATATCTTTATATTTATTATTTATAGACTAAAACGTTATTTTGGTTTGTCAGTAATTCTTATTATTATCTCACAAATGAAAACGTTAATAATTTGGGTTTTTACATTTTTAGATTGTCAATTTGGTTCCTTACCGACCAAAACATTTTCAATGTGATCCCTCATATAGATTCACGTTGTCAATTTGGTTCATCAGTTAACCCACCGTTTAAATACTTAAGAAAATGACAATACGACAAAATTGATAACATTTTGTTTTTAAATGAATTAAATTGACAATGCGAATATGTGAGGGGCCAAATTGATAAAGTTTTAATTTGTGAGAGACCAAATTAACGAAAAAGGCATTTTTGAGGGACTAAAATAATGTATTAGATTATTATTTATATAATTAATATAAAAAAAATAATTCTAAAGTATATTTTTATAATATTTCATTATTAGTAAAATAACGATGTCATTACAAATATATTAGTTAAAATGAGTGAAATTATAAATTTTTTTTTATCTTAAAAAGAAAAAGAAAGCATAGATTTTCAAAATAAAAGAAACGAACGTATTAGGTTGGGCTCTTGGAACTTGAAAGGCGGTGAAATAAGTAATGGAAATGAGTTTTGGGATTAATTACCATATTTGGTTTGTGAATATGCTAAAATAGGATTGGAACTCTCTCTCACCACACACAAGTTATGGTAATATGACAATCTAATTCTCATTTTCATATTCACAAAATTCTTTTATTCTAACAAGGAGACCAACTTTTATTCTATCTTTTATGCAATTCCTTCTTCTACATTGGGTGTGCACCACACTTACAATGCTTTTTCCACTCTCCAAATAATTTCAACATTCTTTTTGCTTTTCTTGAAACCATGTGGATTCTATTAAAGTTTAACTAATTTGATTTGAGTTTTTTTTTATGAGTTAATTTGATTTGAGTTGACGGGGATCTTTATACATAGGAGGATAAAACTCGCTGTAGTTTCTCTATATCTCAAATTCAATACTTTTTATATTTGATATTTAGCATATTTTTTAGCTTCCATTTCTTTTCTTTTTTTCTTTTTTGACGTTTATTAATGACTCGTCATTATAAATATTGAGTTTTGTAAATTTTTAAGTGATATTTTGAGAGTTGCAGATCATCGACACCTAAGTATGGGATATTTGCAACCGGTAATCATTAAAGTGTCATAACTACTTTTCGTGCACCTCACTATTTAGAACTAGTACTTATAGGGAATAATGAAATGGAGGCGAAGGGAAGTGAAATTTTTATTTTGATATTTTCTTTTATTTAGATTAAATAAAATATATATTTTTCATATTATTTATTCTCATTAACCTAAACACATTTTAATGACTAAAAATATTAGATTTTGATTTAAATGAGAAAAAAATATCAAATTAAAAATTTCACTTCCCTTTCCTTCCCCTCCATTTTCTAACTCTCAGACGGTGTAGGTGACTCCAACCTGGAACCTCCCTTCAACTCCTCAAACAAACTACGTGGATTTTGAAAGTGGATCCTCTAAAGTAATTCTCTACATTTTTTGGTGGAGTTATGAGAGAGATAGAGAAAAGAAAAATTGGGAGAGAAAAAAATCAAGAAAGAAAATATTTTCCTTATCTCTATCTCTCTCATAACTCAACCAAAAAATATAGAGAATTACTTTAGAGGATCCTATCTCGTGAATTTTAACCTTTTCGTGAGTATGTAGGCGCTGAGTTTGCTAATCACTTTTAAACAAGGTTGTCAAAGTCTAGATTTTAAGTAAAATCATAGAGGGGGTGTAAAATCGTATCGTAAAATCGTAAGATTTTACCTATGATAAAATCATAAGAATTTTTTATGTTATATATATATAACATAAGTACCTAATTAATATAGTAAATCACATACAAAATTAAATATGAAATATAGTGATGTCGTCATCTAATACTCCTTGTTCATTTGTAACATATATATGCATGTTAGTTAAAACTTAAAACAATTCATTTATTGTAGAATGAATAAATTAAATTAGTAGTATAATGTAAGTAATTAATATTCTTGAGCAACAATAGTAACGTCTAGAGTGGAATTCCCAAAGGGCAAAAAGCTGATACTTTGACGTAATGACATCCAATTGTTATGGTAATGACATCAAAAAATGGGTAGGATTTGTGATTGGGCTGGGAAATGGGTTGTAGATTATTTTTTTTAACATCAAACAGGCTTTTTTTTTGGTCTGAGGTAAAATCGGAGGTAAAATCGCTAATTCCACCGCGATTTTACTCCAGCACGATTTTACCTACGATTCAACTCGATTTTAGTAAGTAAAATTGTAAAATTGTACAATTTTACATTTTAAATCGCGATTTTACCAACCTTGCTTGGTATGCTCAACCTCTATCCACGGTTCTTTCTTTCTTTCTTTCTTATTTTGTGTGCTTGTTGATTTTTTATATATAAATTCTTTTATCTCAAGATATGTTAACGGTCGGCTCTTAAATCAAAGACTAAAAATTAACTAATTATTTCGTAGAAGTAACTTAGACACTATTTGAATATCGATAATGTTCGAACTTTAAAGAAAATTAAATTGCTCTTACCTCTTAGTAGAAGATAAAACATTATCTTATTATAATATATTAAAAAAATATAAGGTTTAAATTCACTTAGGATATTCTATATGGACTGTTGTCTTTTTCTTTCGCAGAGAAATACCACTAAAGAATAGAGATGATAAATATATATATATATAAAATTGTTTTATATAATAATAAATATATATAATAAAAATAAATAAATATTTAATATAAAATACAGATTTATAATATTTTAACGATGAAGAAATTTTTTTAACATAAAATTAATTTATTTTAATTTAGGATAAAATTCTTATGATAACAATAAATGTTTTTTTTTATTTCTTGCAAATATCATTAGTTTAGCAAATTACTCTGCGACACAATATATGTAATTATTTAACTTTTTAAATAATAATGATTAAATTTTAAAATAATAAATTAAATAAACTAATTTGACAACTCTATTCTATAACATCGTTAAAGATCAAATTTCTGATTAAATGCTAATGAGGCCCGACACAATTGAGAAAATTTTGACAGAAATCATTTTGAATAGGAATAAATATTGGAAGGACAAAATTAAGAAGTGTTATCTTTGAACAAAATTGAGATAAATATTAGGTTGCGTTTAGTTTAAGAAAATATGTTTTATTTTTATTTTTTATTTTCATTTCTTGAAAACAACTTTTATTTTTAAAGTTTCAAAATTTATAAAACATGTTTGGTTTGTAAAGTCAAAACTTATTGCAGAAAATGAAAATTATGAAAATGCAAATGTTACAAAAAGTTTGATCAAGAATGATTTGTTTTTATTTTAAATTTCACAATAGATATAAATATTAAATAGTTTAAATTATTTCTTATTGGATATTTAATAAAATATCCCATCAAAGAATAAAATAAAATATAAATAGTGAATGAAAGTAAGCATTTTAAAAGAAATGAATATTTAATGCAACAATTGGCTTATATGCTTTAATTATTTTTATATATGCTAAGTCACATGCTGCTTAATATATCTTAATGAAGTATTAAATTATGGTTATTTATTGATATTCCTTAAATCATTATTTCACGACCATTGATGATCAATTAAATGTTTTTCTATATTAATTAGTAGTTGGACAGTCAAATAAAAAAATTCCCATTAATTAAAAAAAATATTGTCCACGAAAATGTATAATGTTTCTGGAAGTTTATAGGTTTTGGAATTATATACATCAACATCGAAGAAGAAAAGAGAAGGAGACACCTAATATTATGAAAGCCACACAACAATTCAATAACTTAAGCAAAGGATTATATATATATATAGCTACAAAACAAACAAAAATCGGCAATTTTAGGAACAAATTGAAAGAACTTTCTCAACCCCAAATGAAAATAAAGACACCTTTTAATTAATTAATTAATTTTTTATTTTTAAATTTCTCCAAAACTTTTTTCTTCTTAAAAGTCATCGGTCTCCAAAACTTCATATAAAAATTGGAACTATTCTGATTTAAGTTGTGTGAAATTTCATATCAGAAGTAGAAAAGTTTTAACAATATGTTTTTTTTTTGGTCGAAAATCAGAACAATATGTTAGGGATGTTAAAATGAATCGGTTCACTTGGAGCCATCAATAAGATTGGCTAGGTCGGATTTGGTTCATTAAGAGGGTGGGTCTAAAATAATGGTCCAGTCCATAATTTTTTTTTTCAAATTAATTTTTTAAATATTTTATTTGATCAAATATTAATATATTAGAAATAAATATTACCAATTGGCTTGTAAAAATAGGATTTAAAAAGTTATTTGGTGTAATTTATTTATTAATCAACATATTATAGATGAATGTTGTAAACTGGCTAATAAAATATAATTTATTTTGCATATTAACATATTATGAATGAGCATTATATATAAATATAAACTATCTTCTATATAACCTAAAATATTTTTAAATATTAAAAAATTAAAAAAAAAACCTAGTGGTTCGGTCGTGCCCAGCTCTTACAAGTCCATCATAAGTCATTGAACTAAATGAACCAAAGCTAAAAAATTTCCTTTCTTTAAAATGGATTAAAATTCTTTCGGCTCAATCTTTACTATTCTAAAAACCAATCTCATGGGCCAAATTTATTTTGACAACCCTATTATTTTAATACATAAAATTGGACATTACTGGAAATTTATTTTGACAATAACCCTATTATTTTAATACATAAAATTGGACATTACTGGAAATAATACTTAAAATTCTAATTAATCAAATATTCGTTCATGTTTTAGAATATGGTTATCTATGGTAGGAGATCATAAGCAAAGTTGGTAAACTATAAGAGAGATTAAAAAAAAAACAAGACTTATATAGTTACAAGTAATATATATTTTTTATTCTTAAACTATAAATGGCCAAAAAAAACTATAATTGTTTTTTATCATTATCATCAATAAACTATAAAGATGAAATTTTGACACAGTAAATAAATATTAGGAGCAAAAATGACAATAAACATGTACATTTGAATAGTCATCATCGACTGTCACATACACTACCACGTATGCACATATCGTAAGGTAAAGGGCAATCTTATTCGAAAATTGAAAATTTGAGGGCACAATATCAATAGTAAACGAAGTTTAAGGATAAAATTAACATAGATCAAACCAATAGTTTTGCCGAGTTTAAGAAAAAATGAATTATATAAATCTCTTTTTTTTTTAGAGAATACATTCTCTCACATTTCTTCTCCAAAACTTATCAATATGAAATTGTGAAGAAGAAGTGCATAGGATTGAAAAATTGATCTCCCAAGTGTCCAAAAAGGGCCAGCAGCAGAAATAACAAGGAAATAGTTGTTTATATAAATATGAAATATGAAACGTCTAAAAGAATTCGAGGTATCATAATCAAAGTCAAATTGGCTGTGCTAGTGTCATCTTCCTATCAAATAAATAAATTATTATTTTTTGGTGTAAAAAATGAATGATTTTGTAATAAATAATAAATAATAATAATAATAATAATAATAATATTTTCCATAGCATTTTGAAATTTGTTGCATAAACTTTGGTAGCTGCCACCAGCTTTCTAATTATCTACCCTTTCAGACGGCTATAGATATTACAACAATAATGTACTAACGGTGTTAATTAACATTTTCCCACCTTCTCTTTCAAAACAACTAATTCTATTATTATTAACAAAATTAAACTTAGTTATCTTTTTATATATCTTAAACCACTAAATCTTTATAAATAGGGTAAAGTAGCTTTGCTGCATCTAAATTTTGCTGTAATGTTTATTCCTGTCCACAAACTTTTAATTTTATTCATGCCTGCCCCTTTTGCTAACACCGTTAACTTGTTTGACATGATTTGTTGACGTGAACGATGAATGTGTATGTCTTTTGCCACCTCATTTTCCACATCACATTTAGCTTTTTACTTTTATTGAAAAAATTAACCTAATCCAAATAAAAAAAACAAACCAAACTTTTACTATAAAATATTTTTTTATTTGGACTAGGTTAATTTTTTTTAAAATAAAAGTAAAATATTAAATGTGAGGTGGACAATGACGTGGCAAAAGAAACACACATTCATCATCTGAGTCAGCAAATTCCGTCAAGCATATTAACGGTGTTAACAAAAATGGTAGGTATGAACAAAATTGAAAGTTTGAGGGCAAAAATGAATATTGCAATAAAGTTTGGGGCAGCAAAAGTACTTTACTCTTTATAAATATATTTTATATATATATATATATTATATGAAAATAAAAAATTTAAAAAGTGGGCACACTTACAAGTTACAATCCCTATGGTGCAATGGTGTATTCACTTCAAAATGAAGTTACCAAAAAAAAAAAATTATATTATATATATATTTTCCATTAGTAGACAAAACATGAGATTATCATGTATAGTGCTATACTTGTACTACCAAACTTAGGATATCATTTTCAATTGCTTAATGTAATTGGATCTAGAAGGAGATTTAAGAAAAATATCTCAAAATTCCAATATCATTAAAACGGAAAGTTTGAAAAAAAAAAAAATCAATTTTCTTATACAACAATTGACTTCACATGTCACATATTTAATACTAATAGAGAATTTATTATAAAAAAAATTAAAAAAAAAACACTAACACCGTTTAAACTTTAAACCACTCCTTAAACACATTGACTTCTATAATGCTGGGCAGCAGCCAAGCCATATTTTATCCTTTATTTATTATTAGCCAAACATCCATCAAATTAGTTGATATATTTTTGTTTTTCTCAAAACTATGGGTATTCAGAAGTCCATTAAACTCTGACTAATTTGACTCGAGCTAAGAGCTAACAAATATCATATAATGAAGGTGGAGCTCTTCCTCTTGAAAATTTTTATACTCAAGACTTAAATTCGAAACCTCGCTTAAAAAAAATGAGTTACTTGCTACTCTAATAAACCAATATTTATATATATTAAGTAATTAACCAATATATCATGCAATATATATATATAAAGGAACTGATAGTGGTTGATTAGAGTGGTAAGGTTTTCGATTCGAGTCTTATGTATGAAAAATTCTCTTGTTCCCGTTATGAAATCTTAGTTAGCTCGAGTCAGATCAATTAGAGCGAAAAGATTTTCACATATTTGTGGTTTCAGGCTTTCTGCCTATATATATATATATATATATATATATATATATAAAGGAATTAATGACATCAGCAAGTGGTAGGCTTCTCTATCAAAAGTCTCCACAACATTGAAATCCATATTTGCCCCTCACCTATAAAAGCAATAGCTTCTCCAATTTCATTATGCAGATACTGATAAAGCCATCAAACTCACACATTCACATTACAATATACAATACAATACAATCCAATAGGCAATAGTATGCCCTCCACAAGGCTCCAATTGAAAACCCTTCTGCTTGGCTGCTTCATCAAGGCCAAGAATACCAAATCCTTGCATCCAAACAACACAGTTTCCAAACACACACCTTCTTCAAGGAGGCTATCCCTCTCTGACTTGAGCAATGCTTCTTCTTCAGTCTCCATCATGAGTGATCTGTCCAACTCTCTTCTGGGATCAAATCTCCATATCTTCACCTTCAAGGAGCTCAAAGAGATCACTCACAATTTCAGCAGAAGTAGTGTTCTTGGAGAAGGAGGGTTTGGGAAGGTGTATAAAGGCTTCATTGATGATAAGCTTAGGCTTGGCTTGAAACCTCAAGTTGTAGCAGTTAAGGTGTTAGACTTGGATGGGAAACAAGGCCATAGAGAGTGGTTGGTAAGTATCAATATTTCGGATTCGATTTCCTGATAGGTCGAGCTCTTCGTAGAAAGCATGTCTTTTTTTCTAATTAAGTAAACAAAGGCGGCCTAGTGCACAAGACACCCACCAGATAGGGTTTAGGGTCCGGGCACTGGCATGGTATGATGTACGCAGCCTTACCTCTACATTTTTTTTGTTTTTTGAATAATAGGCTGAAGTAATATTTCTGGGGCAGTTGAAGCATCCCCATCTGGTGAACCTAATTGGGTATTGTTGTGAAGATGAGCACAGGCTTCTGGTGTACCAATACATGGAAAGGGGAAATCTAGAAGACAAGCTTTTCAAAGGTATAAACTTTTTTTAGAAAAAATAAATGAAAATTTCACATAGTTTTTCAATATGAAAAATATGAAGCAAAAACATAACAATCTTTCTTTCTCTCTGATAAATGCAGGCTATGTTGCAACTTTGCCATGGCTAATAAGAATCAAAATAGCAATTGGTGCTGCAAAGGGTCTTGCTTTTCTTCATGAAGAAGAAAAACCAGTCATATACAGAGATGTTAAAGCCTCAAACATACTGTTAGATGCTGTAAGTTATTCTCCAACTCAAATATATATCAGCATATATACTATTGATCAATTCATCAAACTCAAATTCAGATTATAAATTCATATTACCAGGATTACAATGCCAAACTCTCTGATTTTGGACTTGCAATAGATGGTCCAGAAGAACATCAAACACACATCACAACTAGAGTTATGGGCACCCATGGCTATGCTGCTCCTGAATACATCATGACAGGTATGGTATAGTATTCATCTCCATTAGACCAAAACTCTATTTTGGTGGGTGAATTTTGAATGAAAAGAAGATGAAATGATAACTTAATAAGGGATCTGTATTCTCTTGATCATCGTCGGTCCAATGGCCCACAATATCCGAAGGATTAGTAATCCTACTGTTGTAGGCAAATATAAAATTGAAGGTTCACCTATACTCTAATCCAACCAAAAGGCTATTCTAAAAATTCAAACTTTTAGACTAGTGAGCTAACTTGAACCATATTAGTCACTAACCAGGACTTGTGGACACTTATGGTTTAGGATTTTGGGTTCACCTATACTTTAATCCAACCAAAAGGGTATTCTAAAAATTCAAACTTTGTTCTGTTTCAGTCCATTTAGCCAAAAGGGTATTCTAAAAACCCAAACTTTGTGTTGTTTCAGGGCATTTAACAACCATGAGCGATGTATACAGCTTTGGGGTAGTTCTATTGGAGCTACTTACAGGGAAGAGATCAGTGGACAAGAATCGACCTTCTAGAGAGCAAGATTTGGTAGAGTGGGCTAGACCTCTTCTGAAAGACACCCACAAGCTCGAAAGACTCATAATGGATCCAAGACTCGAGGGTCAGTACTCCATTGAAGGGGCTCGAAAGGTGGCTGCTTTGGTTCACCAATGTCTTAGCCATCAGGCCAAGGCTCGACCCTCAATGCGCACCGTGGTCAAGTCCCTCGAGCCCATCATGAACCTCACTCATGATATCCCGATTGGCCATTTCGTCTATTTGGCTCCTAATGAGGGAGAAATTGAAGGTTTAGTACAGAGTAGTGATGGAAAAGGAGGAGAAAATATTGGGGATGAAGATGAGAAGAAGGAGAAGGAGAAGGAGAAGGGGAAACAGAGGAAACGAAGAAGTCGTAGACGTAAACGACAGGTTAAACCAATGAGGTCTCGTGCCGTTTACTCTGATACGACACTGTATAAAACACTAGGTACTAGTTTGTACACTTTCAAGCAAGTACTAGTAGAAGAAACAAATGAAGATAGACTTGTATTAGTGTAATAAAAATGAATTTTTAATTAACAACAGGTGGTTGGTTGCAGTGGTACAATATTTCATTTTTCTTAAGCAAAGTTTCGAGATCGAGACTTGCGTATGAGAAAAATATCTGCGGAGAGTTATGAAATTTTAGTTAGCTCGAACAAGATTGCCTCCATAATATAATATTTATAAGAAAATGATTTTTTTTTTAATTTTTCTTGGTAATGTAGTATTAGCAAAAGATAGGAGTATAAGATAGAAATCATAGAATAGAAAAGAGATAGAGGGAAAGGGAATTGTACATATACCTTTCTTTTTTTCAATTTAAATTTAATGTTGAGTTTATGAAGAATATATAGGTAAGATTAAGATGTAATAAAATTATTTTAAATGTGTCTATTTAAGTTGTATATATTTTTTTAATGATTACATTAGTTTATTTATTTATTTTTGAATAAATTGTACTTTTGTCTTACAAAATCTTTAATTTCATCATCTAAATCTGTATCTTTTAATTTTGGTTTTAATTTTTTTCTTCCAATTAATTTAGTTCATTGCCTAAAAGAATGGCTTGTGTATATGGGAAAGGATACACTGCGAAATTTAAAATTTTAGTAAGAATAGTTTTGTCTTAAAAAATTTAAATTTAAATTTTTACTTTTGGCTAGAAGTATAAGTTTTAATTTATAACTTCTACTGAAAATTAAAAAATTGTTTCTAGTATAATTTAAAAGCACTTTTAAAAATTTGTTAAATACATCAAAATAAAAAAAATAAATGTTTTTAAAGAAAATAAATACTTGTAAAGTTTTCAGAAGCTTGACCAAACATACTCTTAATATAATTTTTTTTTTTAAATACAGCTTAACCCTACAAAGCTCAGCTCCCACTTGCCATCCCCATTAACTTTGTGACTATCTATAGTGCTTAGTTTTAGATTGTTTGGACATTAAATAAATACTCTATTCTCCTTACAAAATATTTGGTTCAAATTTTATGTAATAGAAACATCATCATTGAAATAGTTCTACTCTCATTATAAAATTTCAATTAATTTGAATCAAATTTACTAAAATTAATTAGGGATGAAAAATTGAAATTTACCCTTTAATTTGAAGAATCAAATCAAAAGTTTTAAATTTTTTTTCAAAGAAATTAAAAAAAGTTCAACATACTCTTTATTATTATAAAATCAAAATTTACCCACAATTCTTTTGGTTTCAAACTTTCATTATGTTTTATTATTTAGGAGGAAGAATTAAGATATGTGCATATTTAATGTGACCACATTGGAGGGCATTCCCATTAAGCCTTAAGAAGAAGGAAGCAAATAGATAACATTATTTAATTTATACAATTTTCAATTATTTGTGCATAATTTTCCTTCCTTCTTAGCTCACAAAAGTTGTTTTGAAAAATGGTTGATTTTAAAGTGAAATAAAGCCAAATCATTCATTGACCGAACCGTTGACTTCTGCCGTGTGATGACAAATGGCCTTTGTGAACAACATTATTGTCCTCAGAACTAGATATTCCAAATTTGTAGTACCTTCTTCTTTTCTTTTTGTTTAATTTTTTATTATTATTATTATTATTATTATTATTATTATTATTATTATTATTATTATTATTATTATTATTATTTTCTGGTTTTGAATTTGCTAGAATTTTATTAAATACCCTCCTTTTGCGTGTGGGGATTAAAGTAAGAAAAAATGGCCTAAAGTTGTTCGGATTCAGACTCATATCTATAAGAGTTTAATTGATCTTTTTCATTTTATTTGACCCATTTTATTCCTGATTTCTTTCACTATATATGTAAAAGAGGTATGATACACTTAGATCTGGTAATAAAGTTATTTAAAAATATTTATCTAATTTTTTAAACTTTTATCAAATATATATATTTTTTGTTAAGGATATGTAATTTAAGCTTTTGAAATTACAATCACAAACTATAGAACGAAGTATTATAATGTTTAATATAAATTTTAAATATCAATATTAGAAATTTTAAATTATATAGATTGAATGCAATTCAATAAATGTGAAATCTCTAGGATATATATATTAAGCAAATAGTGGAGGTACACCTCAATATTACTACACTTGCAAATTTCAATTAGCTTTAGAGAGATTCAAACACGTAAATACAATGAGAGCTTTTTTTTAATCCTTAATCATTTTTTCCAATCTACAGTCCATTGTGTTAATTATATTTATATTAGCATTCTTAAATTTTAACTAAGTGGTAGAAATTTGAATATCTTTTTTGGACATAAAAAACAATCTATGGCTAGTCATTTATTAAAACACCTGCGACGAGAGAATTAATCATTGTTGTTGGCAATGATCAATACCCTAATTTAGGGAAAAAAATGTTACTTAAGTATTGGGGTTTTCTTATTAAACCTTGATGCACAAGGTACATTTTTCAAGTGTAGATGTTTGAGTCTTTGTTCCCCATGAAGAACTAACACCCAAAAGAATAAATAAATAAATGAAGAGGAAAATAAAAACGATTTTTATATTTTAAAATAATTAAAAAGTATTAGAAAAATGATCTAACTTCTCATCCACTTCATGATCTCCTCACATACTTTTCATTTTCTAAAATTAACATTATATATATGAATATTTAATTTAGGAAATGAATAAAACAATAAAATTATGTATTATTATATTACATATTAAAAAAAAACAAAAGACCAATAATTTTTATTTGATACAAGGTATGATCATAATTAGTCAAATATTGATGAATAACAATTAGAGAGCTAATTAATTCAAACTTGTAAAATTGGAAGAAAAGTTAAAGCAAGCATATAGTAGTTACAATTCAATATGATTTGTATAAAGTAATTAACCTAGGTAGACTTATAAATTACTCATAAAATTAAATTAAATATTGGAGGTAGCTAGCTAGGTAGAGAGTATATATATAGAAGATTAGTCACACACACACATATATATATATATATCATAATATCTTACTATTCTCAATTTGTTTCACCAACCCCAACCCAAAAGGCATTAGTGGGGTTTATGAAAATCACTTGTGCTAATGCTTATATCACTAATTCAGAATCTACAGCTGTCTTCTGGTGAGATGTCAATAATCATCAAACCCTAACACTAATACTAATCAATTCCTCCATTCCCTATGTTCACTCTTATTGGCTCACTTTCTCACATTTCAACTTCAATTATCACATTTATGAATTTACCCTATACATGCATGTGTGTCAGTATAATTCTAACATTTATATGCACTTCAATATAGATATGAAACCTCTAGTATTTTATATAATATTAAATTCTTAGCTATTAACATGATGTGGCACACTGATTCTCGGTAAGGTATTTGTTTTTTTAATTATTATCTTTTGTATTTGTTTGATTTCTAAAGGAATGAAAAATATAGCGTCATATGTTAAGACGATCATTCTCAGTAATGTACCCCATAATATTCGAGAAATTAATATTTATATTAATATTACGCAAAGAGTGGAGGCACTCCAATATCTATATTAATATGATTGTTTTTTTTTAGTTTTACACTTATTTTTGGTATCATAAAAACCTATTTTATAATTTAAAAACAAAATAAAATATAGATGAAATGGAGAGAGAAAGTAAGGAAAATGAGTAAGATAGTTAATTATGAGAAGAATAAAATAAATAAATAACTTCATAATATAGTAATAAGAATTTTATATTACATTTTAGAAATTAAAAATAAATAACATGTATGAATGTGCACGTGTGAAGCCTCTGGTTAGTAAACATGGCACTACCTAAAGATTAAAAAATGACAATATAATGCCTCTAGTTACTGAACATGGCACTAGCTATTATATATAGTACAAGAAATTTTACAATGAGAAACTAAAAAAATGGATCAAAATAATAAAAGGTAAAATATTATTTAGTCCTTGAATTGTTGGTCAAACTATTATTTAGTCCCTGAATTTATCAAAAATACTATTTAGTCTCCGAAATGTTTAACTATGTCAACTATTTAGTCCCCAAATTTATCAAAAATACTATTTAGTCCCCGAATTTGTAACTATGTCAATTATTTAGTTCCCAAAACTTGACAAAAATACTATTTAATCATCGAATTTGCAACTCTGTCAACTATTTAGTTTCCTGACTGTTACCCGTTATAGTTGACAGAGTTACAAATTCGGTGATTAAATAGTATTTTTGTCAAGTTTGGGGATTAAATAGTTGATAAAGTTAAAAATTCGGGGACTAAATAGTATTTTTGTCAAATTCAAGGACTAAATAGTTGACATAATTAAACATTTCGGGGACTAATAGTAGTTTGACCAATAATTCAGGAACTAAATAGTATTTTGCCTAAAAAAACTAAAAAATGGAGGGATATGGCGCTATTAGCATCTAAAATTTGCAATTAATCTTTATTATTAATAAGGCTCCAATTTTGACAACTCTGCAAATAATATTGACTATGACATTAGTTATTAACAAATAATATTAATTAATTCATGTTAGTTATAATAATGATTTAATTTTTCAATCTTACATAATTTTTTTTTAACTTTTAATTTTCTCTGTTTTAATCTGTATGGTTTGTGAAGCATAACTTATTAAACTTAGCAATTCTTTATATATGATGGAGTGGACTTGATGCTGGAATCCGATCCTCTGCCTTTATTTGCCAGATCCTACATCACACAAACATCCTCTTTAATGTCCACTATTAATTGTCACCATACTTACACATGCACTAGAAGGGCTTCAAAATATGAACTTTTAACGAGAAGTTGATCTAAGTGATAATAAGTTTAATATCGTTTAAATAATGTTTTGAATTTGAGACCTTGTGAATACAATTATTTCTCTTGAGAGACTTTCTCACTATAACTAAGTGCGTGATAAAAGTCGAATCTGAATTAATCGAAATAAAATCTCGGAGACGAGGTGGATAAAAGAATCCTCAAAGTAGTATTATAAATTTATAATATAGAGAAAGCTAAGTTATTCTAGTGGGTAAAGTACCCTTGCCGCCCTCAAGCTTTGCTGTAATGTTCGTTCCTGCCTCCAAACTTTTTTTTGGTTCATGTCTACGCCCAAACTTTCAATTTTGTTCATGCCTGCCCTTTTTGCTAACACCGTTAACTTGCTTAACAGAATTTGCTGACGTGGACTACGAATGTGTATCTCTTTTGCCATCTGATCATTGTCCACCTCATTTTACATCTCATATTTAACTTTTTACTTTTATTTAAAAAAATTAAACTAATCCAAATTAAAAAAAAATCAAACTTTTATCCTAAAATATTTTTTTTATTTAGATTAGGTTATTTTTTTTAATAAAAGTAAAAAAGTTAAAGGTGAGGTGGACAATGACGTGGCAAAAAAATACACATTCATCATTCACGTCAGCAAATTCCGTCAAGCAAGTTAACAGTGTTAGCAAAAAGGACAAGTATGAACAAAACTGAAAGTTTGGGGGCAGGAATAAACATTGCAGTAAAGTTTGGGGATAACAAGGGTACTTTACCCTATTCTAATTTTTTTTTTTTTGGCCAAAACCCTATTCTAATTATATCTTGAAAGATTTGATATAAAATTACACTTTTATATATATATATATATATATATATATATATATATATATATATATATATATATTATGCAACCTCTAATTTTGAATTAAAGTTACACTCAATATTTTTGAAATTGATATATACAATGCTAAACTGATGAATTTAGTATTTTACATAGTCTATACTCATCATTTCTAAATTAAACAATAAAACTACATAGTCTATACTATATTTACTATTATATTAGGAGATATTAGTGTAATTAATTATCTCTATTTCATTTTATGTTTGGCAAGGTAGCATTTTACTCTCAAAATAGGATTATTTCAATTTGTGTACACTTTTTAAAATATATTTAATTTAAATTTTGAATATTTATTTTTAAAGGAGAAAGATATCATATCACATTTATAATATAAAATTTTAATTTATTGTTTGTTAAAAAAACTCAAAAAATATTTAAAATCATGTTAAATATTTCTTTTTATTTTAAAAACATTTAATACACCTCATAACCAATACCGATTAGTAAAATCCTAATAAGAACTTATATTGGTTAAGAAGTGGTTGGTGATAAAAGCACATATGGTATGTGTGTATATATATATATATATATATATATGATTAATCCTTCGAATATTACAGGATTTATTATTGGGAACAATTCTTCTAATGAATAACGCTCCATCTCTATTTCTTAGAGATCGAACTAAAGAAACAATAATTAAGAGAACACAGATTCTTTATCGTCTGTGTCAGGCTGGTACATATGGTATATATATAAAACAAGTGTTGAAGGTTCGAATCTCATCTTGTGTATGCAGCAACCAATTGGCCAACGACAAACCCTTAAATGGAGCTCAAATCCGTGGAGGATTAATCCTTGACCTGTCGGGCTGGGGGATACCTTGAGAAAAAAAAACTATATATAATCAAATTTGTTTTTTTTTTGAGCAAAATGTATAGTCAAATTTGTTGGAAGCAACATATTGCAGAGTAAGCACGGAATGAGGGTGGTGGTTGATGGTGGTCCAGGAACGACGACGTATTTGCTCTTCAGTCTTGACGGTTGAAAATAACACAACCTATAGCTACCAAAAGCATTCATCTTCATCCCTCTCTCTCGTCAATATATGGTCATTTTCATAAATTTCCTTTAAATTTAATATTGGCCGCACAAAATATATAAAAAATTAAATCATTGTAGAAATAATTCAGGGACTAATTTTTTTGGTGTTAATAGATAAGGGACTTGACCTAATAGTAGAGAGGTTCAATAGGGTGGGTTAGCTTATTTAATTCACTTATATTAAATTATTTAAGTTGATGGAGTTTAGGTTCATTTATAAATGAGCAAAAAGTAACTCGATTTACTTATTTTACAGGTTCAACGGATTATGTTGACTCGTTTATTATTATTTTTTTTTAAATTTCTAATCACTTAATTATTTTGAACAATCCCAACTTTTAATTTCTTGTTCTAACTATCAACACTTCTAAACCTAGCATAATGCCATAAAGTAAAATTTAGTTGAATTTGGAAAAAAGTGCAATTTCACTTGTTATTTAAACATGTATTATTGTTTAGTTGTTTTGATGGTTAGTTTTGTTTTCGATGCATTGTTATGTATTTCTATATAGTGTAATATTAATGTATATATGTAATGTGTCATGTGTGTGAGCATTAATTATTAATAATTTTTTTTAAAAGTACACTTTAAAATTTTGAAAAAAAAAATTAGGTGGGTTAGGTGAGTCAACTCGGCTCATTACATTGGTGAGTCAAATTAGCATTTTCCGACTCAGTTGAAATTCCAACCGGCATGAGCTGAGTTTGTTTACTTCGACAACTCTACCTAAAACAAATGTCTAGAGCTTATGGATATGTTTGGATTGGGGATGAAGGAGAAAAAGAAAAGGGAATGAGAGAGAATCAAGATATCTTCACCTTGTTTGGAAAGATGAAAATTGGAGGGAAAGATAATGGAAGATCAATACTTAATCCTACATTATTCTTTCCCTTTACAAATTCAAGATACTCCAAATTGGAGTATTTTGGAGGAACTATCAGCACCCAAACAAGGAGAAGACGTATGAAAGGTTAACATTCACTTCCTCTCTAATCACTTTCCTTTCCTTCTCTTATTAATCTCCAAACAAATCCTATGTACTTTGAAGAGAAATTAAAGTTTGTATAGCTAGCTCAAGAGGAAGGCATTCAATAAAGTTGTGAAAGAGAGAGAGAGATTACGGCGGATTACAACGGAGGATATTAGAGGCTATGTGGGGGCACAATGAGAGAGAGAGAGAGCCAAGAATTTATAAGATTTAATAGCGGCTATGTGTCACGTGGATCTAGATCAGGTGAAATTTTTTTATTTGATCGATCCAGACCATTGATCCATTGCAAAAATTTTTTATTGTAATTGATCAATAATCAAGATTGATTAGGTGAAATAATTGTGTACAAGTTACTTTGCCCACTTATTGTCACCATACATAATATTTTCAATATATATATATATATACTTATTAATGATTACACACATTGACAAAGAACCAATGTTGTAAGAACCGGATCGGACCGGACGGTCCGACCGGTTCAACCGTCAACCGAATACAAAGACGAGTCGGTTGGACCAAAAAACCGTTTTTGCAGTTGGACCGGTCAATCGGTGGTCCAAACGGTCCAATTTTATTTTTTAAAAAAAAATTAAAAAATTAAAAAATAAAAAGGAAAAATAACATAAAAAAAGAAATTAGAGAAATCTTAAAAATTAAAATTAGAAAAGTCTTAAAAATTAAAATTTAAAAGTTATGATTATCAATAATTTAATATTTGGTTTAATTAAGTTCTTTCAAAGCTTGACAAGTCTTAAAAATTAAAACTTTGAGAAGTTATGTAATTTAAAACTTCAAAATTATGTATATTGAAACCTAAAATTTGAGTGATGTCATTTTATATATTAAGAATATTTATTATTTATTATTTATTGCGTCATCCGGTTCGACCGGTTAAACCGATCAAACCATGAACCGAACACTTGTCCGAGTCTTTGTCCGATTCGGTTCTTACAACATTGCAAAGAACGTTAGTTAACGTTGATATCTATCATATATGCATGCCTTTACTTTTAATTAAATCTATAATCTTGTGAAATAAGGATTACCAAACATAACCAACTGCCATATATATATATGTTGATTTTTTTAACTATTTACTTTTGGTCTAGTTAGATCTTAGTTAGTAATAATGGATACTCTAGTCTAAGATATATGATACAAGAAAAAAAAAAAGATTACGTTAAAAATCAAATAAAGAAAATTATGGTGTACTATGACCATGGTTATTAAAATCGAACCGGTCGGTTCAACTGGTTGACCGGGAACCGGTCGATACACCGGTCTGGAATAACCATAAAATCACTCTTTGAATAAATCGGTAGTGAACCGGTGAAAATCGGCGGTTTGCTCGGTTCACCCGGTTTTGACTTTTTTTTAAAAAAATGTTTCTTTGACTTAAAACGACGCCGTTTCATGTATTTTTTTATGGATATATATTTTTGTTTAGAATATATATATATATATATATATAAAGTTTAAAATTCAAAAAAAAAAATCCCTCGCCCTATAATCGCACAAGCATAAGCAACCGCACAAGAGCAAATTGTAATCGTACACGAGCAGCTGCACGCGAGAGAAGAGCAAATGGGAAGTGGATTATGAACCTGGATCTCAGAATGACACTATTGGCGATTATCCTTCTTTGGATCATAACTTGGTGTCATTTGATGGAATTAACATCAACGAATATTATGATTGAATCACTACAAGAAAACATGCTATTTGTGACGGAATTTTTGTGACGGCCATTTTCCTGTCACAAGATCGTCACTAATCTGTCCCAAGACCGTCGCAAGAGGACAAAAGAAAAGGCGGGGATCGACATATGCATTTGTGACGGGCTTTTGTGACAGTGTACGTGTTCGTCACAAGAATTCTGTGACGGGCTTTTGTGACATTGTACGTGTATGTGTACGTGATCATCTAAGAAGTCCAATGATCAACATACCTACTACCTATAATACTTAACAATCAACACACGTAAAACTAGAATCAATAAAATTAATTTTATTGTCAATTTGTCTTTTAGTATGTGGACATATTGATTCTAGTTTTACGTGTGTTGATTGTTAAGTATTATAGGTAGTAGGTATGTTGATCATTGGACTTCTTAGATGAGTTTGATACGATATTATGGCTTGAGTTTGATATGATATTGTGGTTAAGTGTGCACCTTGTTCTAATTCTAGTATATTGCTTATGGTATAATGTTGTGGTTAATTATATTTCGATGGAGATGGACACATATAAAGTATGTAACTAATATTTAATATGATATATTTTAGTATATTAAATTAAAATATATATATTTAATTACTACCGATTCGACCACGGTCCACGGTTGAACCAGTGAACCAGTGCCTCGACTGGTTCGATGCCCAATCCGATTTTAAAGACTATGACACACTCACGATACATACATACATACACACATTCCAGCACCAATAATAAATATAAAATACTCATGTTTATAATATAACTAGAAGAAATCTATAATATACGAGTATATTAACACACACAAGTTATTCTTTTTATTATTAAATGTGTAGACTTAGCTTGGTAGAGAAGTTAGGCATGATATCACCTTGTAATTAATATTCAAACATGATTAAATATAATTATGTTTTAGTCTCTATCGATCCTAGTGTATTAATTCTACTTTCAACCTAATACGCAAGAGAATTGAAGAGTTGAGTTAGATTAGAACCACATAATATATTCCACAATTACATGGACGTACGTACGATGACAAACAACGTATAAATACGTAGATATGGTAAAGTATCTTTAGTAGCTTCAGCGTTTGAGCTTTCGATTAAATATGTTCTTAATGTTTGATTGCGGTCAATTATGTTTTCAACGTTTTATATATTTTTCGAACAATTTTGCTCTTTTCACTAATATTATTAAAATAAATAATGATTATGGTATACGTGGTGCAACACCATTAGAGCTAAACATTTCCCGTTGTTGAAGATACATCGATTCGCCAAGTTTCAGAGCAAAATGATGACAAAAATAGTGCGCTTAAAGTGATTCTTTACAAAATTTAAGAGATGAATGGTTAGGATAAACGATAGCGTTTTGTGATGACATGCATGGAGAATTCAAGAAAATATCATATGGCCTAAATGAACCCAATCACTTTTCCCTGCCACATATCACGTCACTTAAATCACAATCGTTATCTATTGTAACAGTGTTAGTAAAAATAATAAAGATTGCTTGAAAAATAAAATGTTGAAGGCATAACTGACTGGCATCAAACGTTACCAGTCCATCATTCACAAGATAGAGCTACTTTTAAATAAAATTTTTTCTAATAAAAAATATATAAAGGTATAAATTTCATGTTGTATGTTAATTAGTACAAAGCAATAATTGTTTTCAACAATTAATTTGGTCCCAAAAGCTGAAAAAACCAAAGCCAACTTGCTTCAATAAGTTCAAATTTTCATATACATATATATATTGGCCAGACATGTAATATATATTGGTTTACTTTTGTAGAATTTTCTTCTATTTTTGAAACCGACAGCTAAATATCTATGTAATCAAAGACCATATTGACAAATAATATAATCCTAGTTTAATTAGAGCCACCACTCTCCCAATAACTCTTGAATATTATGCTTATTGCATCATTATCGATCAATTCATCATATCTTGCGAGAAAAACGCACACTTAATTTAAATTTCTTAGTGAAAATTTCTCACCACTCTAGCTAATTAATTTTTTCAAAGAATCTAGTCATTTTTAATTAATGTTGAAAAACTCAAGTTCTTCACACCTGAAAATGTAATTTGTATTCTAAGTACATAGTATTTTGATTATTTAGTTATAATATTTGAATTTAGTGTGTCATTGTGTGTATATATGGCTACCAATATATATCTAACGGGTCAAAAGATAAAAGTCGTATTTTTCACATCGGGTTAGATAAGTTATTATATACAAATACAAGGACACTCTTCAATATATCTTTTTTATTTTTTTTTTAAACGTATCAAACCAAATCATATTATAGAAAAATCAAACAGTACTTACAATTGTTCAAATAACTCTAACATAATAATACAGATCGAAAAAGAATAATTTGTAAATGGTGTTGAACTAAAAAAACAAAATAAAAGTATAACTGATTCTATAAGAAAGATAGCTTTAGGATAAAAATCCTCACCGATTTTGGTGTTGTCAACAAAATGTTTACCGTTACACTTCATCCGTATCAGAGAAGTTGTGTTCTGAACTAATGTAAATGTCATATGCTTCTCCATTATTTTGATAAAAGGTCAAAAAAAATTTCGACATAAATACTAAGATTTGAATCGATATAATAATTGAAACAAAATCTTTCACAAAGAAAAATTGAAACCAAAAATGGATCTGAGCAAAATTACCATCAAAGTGAAGGAATTAAAGATCTGATTTATTGATTTGATAATACAAAGAAAAAAATTAAAATTAGGAACGATCCTGCATGAAATAAATAAATGAGACGAGAATTGGCCTCTTTAGTGAGAGAGACCTACGGTAGTCGGTAGGTAACCACTTAATTAATAATCTTAAGATATGAAAGTAATTAAAGTATCTTCTATATTAGTGGAATTTGAAGTTAATTAATTATTATGAAGATTAGCTAAGAGTCATAGTCTAATTACAATATTTGTATACCAACAGACAATTTAATTAGGATTATGTTAAACTAATTTGTTAGTGTGTCATGTCATTTACTTTGCTTGTGATCATGCATGAACATGACGAATAATATTGACGAGACTCTGCATCCTCATGATGTCACGTGCAGCCACCAAGTGACTTGGAGAAAAAGGTATTATTTTTTGCTGATTTAATTTCTGAAAATGCAAATTTCACTGCATATCAAATCAATGTGGTTGCAAATAATTGACAGGTAATTTTTAGTTCTCGAATAGTTAGTTAAATTATTACAAATTATTATTTGATTTTTAAATTTTGAAAAAAAATACTATTTAGTCCATGAATTTGAAACTATGTTAACTATTTAATTCTTCGGACGCTACTCGTTACGTTACATAACTGAATGACATAACCGTTAATTGCTGACATGATTGGACTATTCTCCTCCCTTCTCCTCCCACGTTGAGAACTGGGCCGATGACCCGTTTTCCCTATTCTCGAATCCAAGCTTTGTTTAATGTGTAACTATGGTGACCACATTATACCTCGTTCTCACGACAAAATCCTCTAATATGTCGACAGCGACACCTGCATTATTGTTATTAACGACACCGCGTCAGCAGTTAACGACCACGTCACTTGATTATCTAATAGGTAACGTCCATGGGACTAAATAATTGACATAGTTGCAAATTTGAAGACTACATAATATTTTTTCAAAATTCTACGACTAAATAGTATGTTAACCAACAATTCAGACACTCAAAAATATTTTACCTCAATAATTAATTACCATAATTTTTGGATGGGCGAAATCACGTTTTGTCCTTTAATTTAACACTATTTTTTTTCTCAATTTTTTTACGGTTAATTAATTTTATCTTAAAAATTTGAATTATAACCGATTTTGTCTTGGTTACTTTTAACAAAATCGAAATTATTAACCATATGACAAAATATTATACATATAATATTAATATTGACTCATAACTTAAAATGATATAATTTTTTCATATATTAATGTGAGAAGAATCAATTAAGGAGGAGAAATGACTTTGTTTTAAAGTGTTTTAGAAATGTTAATGTTAATGACAAACTATTAACTTTATATGTCTAATATAATGTCACATTAATATTTCTCTTGACTAATTTGGATAATATTAGAGTTTGAGAATAAATCTATTGTCATTCTTATTTTTTTGAACAAAATTGATCATGATAAAAAGTTTATTGTTAAAAAGTTACATATTAATTTTAAGTTTAGAAATAGAAAAAGTGTAAAGACTTTGTTGAACAATTTTTGGGCCTAAAGGGACTTGAAGAAGGCTTCTAGCATTATCACCCAATTAATTATGGATGGGCCTTGATTATGCAAATTTCACTGCATATCAAATCAATGTGGTTGCAAATAATTCAGAGGTAAAGTATTTTTTTTAGTCCTTGAATAGTTAGTCAAACTATTATAAATTATTATTTGGTTCTCAAATTTTGAAAAAATTACTATTTAGTCCTCTGGACACTACTCGTTACGTTACATAACTGAGTGACATAACCGTTAACTGCTGACGTGACTGGACTCCTCTCCTCGCTCCTCCTCCCACGTTGAAAACTGGGCCGATGACCCTTTTTCCCAATTTCCGAATCCAAGCTTTGCTTGATGTGCAGCTACGGTGAGCACATTATGTCTCGTCTTCACGACAAAATCCTCTCATACGTCGACAACGACATCCACATTGTCGTTATTAACTGCACCGCGTCAGCAGTTAACGGCCACTTTACTTGATTATCTAATAGGTAACGTTCAGAGGATTAAATAGTTCACATAGTTGTAAATTTGAAGACTAAATAGTATTTTTCTAAAATTCTACAACTAAATAGTAGTTTCAATTCATACACTAAAAATATTTTACCTCAATAATTAATTACCATAATTTTTGGATGGGCGAAATCACGTTTTGTCCTTAAATTTAACACTATTTTTTTATGGTTAATTTTATTTTAAAAATTTGAATTATAACCGATTTTGTCTTGGTTACTTCTAACAAAGTCAAAATTATTAACCATATGAAAAAATATTATACATGTAATATTAATATTGACTCATAACTTAAAATGATATAATTTTTTCATATATTAATGTGAGAAGAATTAATTAAGAAGGAGAAATGACTTTGTTTTAAAGTGTTTTAGGAATTATAATGTTAATGACAAACTATTAATTTTATATGTCTAATATAATGTCACATTAATATTTCTCTTGACTAATTTTGATAATATTAGAGTTTGAGAATAAATCTATTGCCATTCATATTTTTTGGAACAAAATTAATCATGATAAAAAGTTTATTGTTAAAAAGTTACAAATTAATTTTAAGTTTAGAAATAGAAAAAGTGTAAAGACTCGGTTGAACAATTTTTGGGCCTAAAGGGAAAGGCTTCTAACATTATGACCCAATTAATTATGGATGGGCCTTGATTATGCAATCTCAACATTTTCGTTCTTTGTGTAGAACTATATGGAAAGTGCACATTCCAACTAAACAACCCTAATTATTAAGTAATACTCTAATAAATCTGGATCTTTTGTTGTTGTCCGGTCATATTGTTTAATTAACTACAGTTATAACTGTGGCTACCCGATTAAAAAATTGTACCTAAAATTTTTGCTACGATTATTGATCGATTTATAATCATGGCTAACCTGTCAACATAACCGAACAACCAGAGAATCCGGTCTCTAATCTAATAGCTTGTTCTATGTTTAATAAAATTAGTATAAATAGTTGGGATAATAATAAGATGGTCAATCTTTCTTTTGCTACTATAATTTATCACCTTATATATATATATAATTAATGGTAGAGAAATTACTTATTTGCCAAGCTGAAATGGAATTAAAATGTGATGTGGAAGCTGATGTGGCATTGAGTGTTAAAAATTGGATGAAAAAGTTAACAGAATCCTTTATGTGTAAAAGTTAAAAAGTTTAGGGAGGTGCTATGCAACTTTTTGAAGTTCAGGGAAGTTATGTGCAAACACCCTATAGTTCAGGGGAGTTCTATGCATTTTAGCCTAATTATTTTTGAATTTCTTGATTGACATTGTTTTACTTTTAATGCCAAATCTATATATCTATATAAAGCAGAACCTCTTAATTGTGAAACTGATATATGGATATCCTAGATGAGCTCCATTCTTTTTTTTTTGTTCACTTAAAATCTTCATTTAATTGCATCTTCTTATTGGTTCTCAGGTTTGACTATGTATAATTTCATTGGTTAAAAGTTTGAATTTTATAATATATAGTATGGAATTAGTAGGCTCTCACTTTAAAACTACCAATACCAAGCCTTAAATTACTCTATTTTTGGTATTTACTAACATCAATTTTGGTGAAATATAATTGCCTCTAAGGACAGATGATCACATACAAAATGAATCTACAATGAGTCAATTTAACTAATAAATTATGATTACTCATGACATTTGATCAATTTATTGTGCATTTAAGTGAAATATTATCTCTTAACCTTATTTGTTCTCTTGGAAAACATACACACACATTATCACTAACTTTCATTTGAAGGATATATATAATTATATACATGGATCATATATATATCTCAAACGCTTGTATATGTTTAAAGAAGAAACATGCAATTCTTATGTTGATTTCCACTTCTTTTCAGCATATTTTCAGGAAGATAGGACAAATAATTTATGTAAGAAACGGACAATTCTGTTTCCCCACTTCTAAGCCATGGGTATATAGTGTGGGAAGCATGATTAAAAAAACATTATAAATTTGGGGTTTTTTTTTTATTTCACCTATTATTGAAGTTCCGTTTTGTCACATTTTCCATCAAATTTCTATTATCAAACACGCCTCTTGTTGAGCCCTTTTGTTACATATTAATTTTATATTATTATTATTATATGTGAACCAGAGGCTTCTACAATGCGCCTGTAAAATTTCATTGGGCCAGGCCTAGCCATCAACAACCTAAAGGGTAAAAAAAAATGGGACAAGTGGCAAACTGTAGGATATGTTTGGTATAAATGCACAGATGAGAAGGGAAGTGATGTAAAATACTATAGAGTAAAGTAAAGTACTATAGAGAAAAGTGAAGAGAGAGATAGAGAAAAAAAGTACGATGAAAAATGTGTTTAGTATGTAAAAAATATAATGTAAAATTTTTTGAAAAAACATGAGAATACATTGATTCTATTGTTTAATAATCTTACCAAACGTAGCCTTTGTCTTGACACAGTCTCCATCATACATGCACTACTCCGAAATCGGTGGTTTTTTTTTAAAAAAACCTAATTTATAAAAACTACAAATAAGATTAAAAATAGACTGCCAAATTTGTAGCTTGTTTTGGTATATATACAATGTAGTCATAAATTGAAAGAGAATTGGAGAGCTTTGGCAAATATTTTTTAATTGATTTTCATTTCTTTCTGCAATTTTGTAGAAAACTAACGAGAATTGTGTGGATATCATGAAGGAAAATAAAAAGCATTAGCTAATTGTGTGAGGGAATAACCTTTTTTTTACATTTTTTTTTTCACTATCAAACAAACTCTTCCATAAGTAAGAGCGGCTCCACCTAACAAATTTTATTTTATTAAATGAAAAATAGTGACACACCTAACGAATTTTTTCACTTTTCAATGCTTAGTTAATTATATAATTTTTATATATTTAAGTGCCAATTTTACTATCCTTTTTAGACATCGTGTTACAAAATCTCCAATTTATAATTGATAATAAAATTCAAAAAACAAGTATTTAGAAAACTTATATATTTAATTTGAAGCAAATAACATAAGAAATTGATTCAAATTGATGTAAAGTGAGAACTAAACTAATCATATGAAATCTATTTACAAAAATCATCACTTCCTTAATTTACTATGTGCCATGATAAAATCCAAACACCTATACATATGGCTGTCATCCTCCTCAATTCTCAAAACATTACCGTGAAGGACAATAACAATAACCCAATTGTGGAAAACAAGACTAAGGGAAGGCAAAATTAAAGGTCACCGTTACGAAAATAATCAACGAAATGGTCTCTTCAAAATGCTAGTGCCCTTGCCACGCTCTGCCACACTGAATTAGCACTCATTGTACATTAGACTCACTAGCTCGGTTGAGTTGATCATACGTGAGATGCTTTTTAATGTTTAGAATGTGAGTAAAACAATTGACAACACCCATCAATTAACTTCTCTTCAACGATTGTTTAATCTGTCATAATGATGTATTAGAGAGACAAGTCGCATCAATAATTTGAGAATAAATAAAAAAGATCATTGGAAAAATAAAAAAAACGTTAAATAAACAATTGTGTTTATAGTAGTTTACAGCTACAAAACTAATAATTAAGTTATTAACACATAACTTTATGTTGAGCGGATTCTAATAAAAATATCCTAAAAAATATACAATAATTCAAGTGAAAAAAAATATATATGCGAGGGATTTTAGCATGGAATGAAAGAAATAAATGAATTTTTTTTTTGTTACAAGTTTTCTACAATAGAGAATTGGAATTATAATAGGCTCTCAAATTTGTTCTTTAGAAAGAATTTTATTTAATTGCGACAAAATTTTCTATCGTCTCGGTCTCGTTCTCAATCATATGCGTAGGATATATATGTTAAATTATTTTGAAAAGAACAAAAACTATTAAACTAGAATAAAAGTATTATAAGATTATATAAAATCGTGTAAGATAATATTCTTAGCAAGCAAAATTAGCATTAGAAAAATTAATGAGCAAATAGTTATTTTGGTACCTTGAGTACAATGAGAAGAACGTTGAGAAGAAATTGAAGCAGATTAATTTTCATCGTTGTTACAAAATCGGATGGGATTGTGACAGGCAAGAACATGTACACAACAATGGAAAGAGCTTTGTTAATGCTTTGACGACCCGTTAGCTAGTAGAGATAAGAAGAAATGCAAACATGAAAAGAAAGTAAAGGGGTAGCAAGAATGAGTATTTCAAGAAAGAGAAAGTTGTCCCTTTTTATAGATCTTATGCCGAAGGGTATTTTAGTAATTATGTTTCAAGATGTCACGATAATAACCTGTCCATTTGGTCTGAAAACCCTTACAATAAGGAGCATCCATCACTGAATGCATGTGATGAACGCCAGCTAATGAACAGCTAATGAACGTTATAACTTAGCTTTCACACTGTCAAACAAACTTCTCCTTCAGTTGATCAGTGGTCCCAGATAAATATTTTATTTTATTAAATGAAGGAGTGGCCCCATCTAACAATTTTTTTTAAGTTTTAATGCTTAGTGAGTTATATGATCCATACATAAGGATAGTGTTGAACGATTTTTGGCTTAAATAGAAAGAAAAAGGATATTTACGGTAAATAATATATTTTGGTTAGGGTATTTAAAAAAAATAGAGCTGCGTTTACTTTGTCCATTTTTTATTTTTATTTTGTATAAAAAGAGAAAATACATTAAAAAATATGTTTGTTTACAGGTTTAGAAAATATTTTCATCAATTCCTATTAACTATTTTAAAAACTGAAAAAGGGTTTATGTTAACAAGCGTCCTTAGTGAAATTGGATCCAGTGCAATTCCCTTCCGTGCAATTCCTTCAAAATATATTATTTTACTTCATTTTTGAAGTGCTAATACGAACTTATTATAACAATAACCCACTATGAATGGATTAGAGAGGAAAATATTATCAATTTTGACAAATATTATCACTAAAATAGCCTTGTGAGACTATTTTTAATATCAATAACAATTTGGTCCCTAATTCATTTAAGGTGATGATATTTGCCAATATTGATAATAATTTGGACTCTAATCTATTCATAGTGGATTATTGTTAGTATGAGCCCATATTAGTACTTCAAAAATGAAGTAAAAATGTGTATTTTAAAGGAATTGCACCGAAATTGCACAGAAGGGAATTGCACCGGATCCAATCTCGTCCTTAGGACATTGTTTAAAAATTTATTTTAACCAATAAGAAAGTTTAAAAAATTATTTTATTAATTTTTCACCAAGTTCAAAAGAATACATTCTTTCTCAACCAATAAAAGAGAATGATTATAGTAAAGGTGCGTTTTTCTAAAGAAAAAACTTAGCCACTTTTTATGCTTGTTCTTTTTTTTTTTTTAATCTTGATGAGTGGTCACACTAGAATGGATAGGATTAGGAATGATTATATTAGAGAGAAAGTGGGGGTAGCACCTATTGTCGAAAAATTAGTCGAAACACGCCTTAGGTGGTTTGGTCATGTACAAAGGCGGCCGGAAGAGGCTCCGGTACGTAGAGTTGACCAAATGGAAGATAACCTAATAACTAGAGGTAGGGGAAGACCAAAGAAAACAATAGGAGAAACGATTAAGAGGGATGTAGCTATAAATAACTTAACTATAGAAATGTGCAAAGACAGAACATGTTGGCGCCGCTTGATCCATATAGCCGACCCTATCTAGTGGGATAAGGCTTTAATTGTTGTTGTTGTTGTTGTTGTTTGATTAAATTATAAAACAACAAGAAAAAACTAACATCAAAATTTCCACATTTGACACCCAACTTTACTAGTTTTATTGGTCAACCTCGTGTGTTACAAAATCGGTAATTTGTAGTCCGATAATATTTTTCACATTAAAAAAAGACATTAACCAAAAAGCTTACATAAATCTATTTCAATTCCTTGAATTTTATTTTGGTTAGCATCTGACTCACATATTCAGTTTCAGTTCTGTAATAAATAATTATACATCATTTAGAAATGCTGCTGATATTTGAGTGAAGTAAGGGATGCAACAAGGAGGAAAATGTTAACAACAACAACGTAAGTGCGAGGGGAGACAAGTCTAAATGAAAAATATAAAAAAAAATGCTTTCTATTGGCTTTCCTTTTGCACCATGAAAGGAGCAAATGTATGATGAAGCCAAATATGAATATGAATATAACAAAATCCAACAAGGTCTCTAAGAGAGTTACTGATTTGGAGAGCGCTGAAATTTTCATATTCATGATGCAAAAGGCACAAAATTCTAAAATTAAACTTAAAAAAAAAAACTTAATTTCCTGACAAAATGGCCTTCTTCAAGTCAAGATGCAAAAAGGCACAAAATTTAACAAATCCATCATCAGACAAATTGATATGAGAAGAAATTAATCAAACCTGTGTGGCACAAAATCTGTCCTCAACGAAGTTAAGGATGGAAATGGAGTTGATGATGCTTTGATGGATTCAAATCACTATCACGGTGGTCTTCAACGGTCATGGCAAATTAAAGAGGCGATGAAGCTTCAACTGAGTGCGAGGATGGAAATGGAGTTCGACGGTGGTGCTCACGGTGGTCTTCAATGGTGGTTCACGGCATCGACGGTAGCTCACGAAGTTTAGGAGTTTTTGGACGGTGCTTCTCTTTGCTTTTGATTTAGGGATTCTCATATTGGTATGGGTTGATTCTTTGGGTATATGAAACAGGTATGGATAATTGAATATGGGTGAGTGTTTAGATTTAGGAAGAAAATGACCATAATACCCTTGAAAAAATGTTGATGTGGCATTTAACAGCAGAAAATGGATGGATAATTGACGGAAGGGTATTTTCTACCCATAAATGAAAACTCATGGGGTCTATGTGCAAGGTTTTAAAACTTAGGGGATCTATGCGCCCCTGACCCAAAACTCAGGGGTCTCAATGCATTTTAGCCTAAAAAGTTACAAATTAATTTTAAGTTTAGAACTAGAAAAAGTGTAAAGACTCGGTTGAACAATTTTTGGGCCTAAAGGGACTTGAAGAAGGCTTCTAACGTTATGACCCAATTAATTATGGATGGGTCTTGATTATGCAATCTCAACATTTTCGTTCTTGGTGTGGAACTATATGGAAAGTGCACATTCCAACTAAACAACCCTAATCATTAAGTAATAATCTAATAAATATGGATTCTCTGTTGTTGTTCGATGATACTGTTCAGTTAGCTACAATTATAATTGTGGCTACCCAATTAAAAAAATTGTAGCTAAAATTTTAGCTACAATTATTGATCGATTTATAATCATGCCTAACCTGTCAACATGACCGAACAACCAAAGAATCCGATCTCTAACCTAATAGCTTGTTATATGTTTAATAAAATTAGTATAGATAGTTGGGATAATAATAAGATGGTCAATCTTTCTTTTGCTACTACAATTTATCACCTTCTTTAACTATATATATATACTCTGTTTACATCTCATCATTCTATTATTAATTATTTTTGAATTTCTTCATGACATTGTTTTACTTTTATCGTCAAATTTATATATCTATATAAAGTAGAACCTCTTAATTCTTTAAGGGTAATATTGAAAATTTTTATATCACCACTCTTTTTATTTTTTTAAAACTCCTAATCAGTGGAATGGTTTGTCTAATCCATTCCATCTCAGTCCACCCCACTCCATTACTAACCACTCGACTCCACTCACTTCAAAACTACCAACCAAGCCCTAAATTACTCTATTTTTAGTATTTACTAACATTAATTTTGGTAAAATATAATTGCCATAATATTCTCTAAGGACGGATTATCCCATACAAAATGAATCTACAATGAGTCAATTTAACTAATAAATTATAATTACTCATGACATTTGATCAATTTATTTTGCATTTAAGTGAAATATTATCTCTTAACCTTTTGTTCTCTTGGAAAACATACACACACATTATCACTAACTTTCATTTGAAAGATATATATAATTATATACATGGATCATATTCCTCCATCCATTGTTGTTCAAGATATATATATCATATATCTCAAACGCTTATATATGTTTAAAGAAGAAACATGCAATTCTTATGTTGATTTCAGGAAGATAGGACAAATAATTTAAACAAGAAACATGCAATTCTGTTTCACCACTTCTTTGATGTAAGCCATGGTATATAGTGTGGGAAGCATGACTAAAAAACATATTATAAAATTGGGGGTTTTTATTTCACCTGTCATTGAAGTTCCGTTTTATGTCACATTTCCCATCAAATTTCTACTATCAAACATGCCTCTTATTGAGCCTTTTTATTACATATTAATTTTATATTATTATTATTATTATTCACTACAACAAAACATAAATTTACCCACGAAATATATTTCGTAGGTAATTCGTGGGAAAACGAGAAAAAAATAAAATTTTTTCTTCAAAATTACCCACGGATGGGATTCCGTGGGTAATTTGTCAATTAGCTACGGATTAATTTTTGTGGGCAATTTCTTGGAATTAACTACGGATTTACAATCTGTGGGTAATATCCGTGGCTAATCTGTGGGTAAATGTTTATTATTTAAATTTAAGATGTATATATGTAAAATATTTTATATTAATAAATCAACAAGTGATAAATGACCAAGTGGTAATTCTAAATATTACCATGCATGATATCCTCTTTTTGAATCCTCTACGGGCCATTTTTCAAAAATATAATGTGGTTTATGGGGGTTGCCGGCGGCAAGTGGCTGGCAGTGGCCGGTGACGGGAGGGGTTGCCGGCGACTGATGAAGTTCGTCGGCGGCTGATCGAACCTATGAAATTACCCACGGGATAATCCATGGCTAAAATTAAAATTTCGTGGCTATTTCCCCACGGATTGTCCACGGACCCATCCGTGGGGGAAAATAGCCACAGATGGGTCCGTGAGAATTCCCCACCGACTCAAAATTCTGTGGGTAATTTTTTACCCACGAAATAACACAGATTTACTCACGGATTTGTCAGTGGGTAAATCTGTGTTTTGTTGTGGTGATTATTATATGTGAACCAGAGGCTTCTACAATGCGCTTGTAAAATTTCATTGGCCAAGCCTAGCCCATCAACAACCTAAAGGGTCAAAAGAAAAAAAAAGGACAAGTGGCAAACTGTAGGCTACGTTTGGTATAAATACAGATGAGAAGGAAAGGGATGTAAAATACTGTAGAGTAAAGTAAAGTACTATAGAGAAAAGTGAAAAAAGAGATAGAGTGAAAATTAAGAGAGAGAAAAAGTATGATGAAAAGTGTATTTAGTATGTAAAAAATATGATATAAAATTTTTTGAAAAAACGTGACAATACATGAATTCTATTGTTTAATAATCTTACCAAATGTAGCCTTTGTCTTGACACAGTCTCCATCATACATGCACTACTATGAAATCGGTGGTTTTATTGATGTTTTAAAAAATCTAATTTATAAAAAGTACAAATAAGATTAAAAATAGACTGCCAAATTTGTAGCTTGTTTTGGTATATATACAACGCAGTCATAAATAGATAGAGAATTGGAGAGCTTTAGCAAACAAATTTTTAATTGATTTTCATTTCTTTCTGCAATTTTGTAGAAAACTAACGAGAATTGTGTGGATATCATGAAGGAAAATAAAAAGTATTAGCTAATTGTGTGAGGGAATAAATTTTTTTTCACTATCAAACAAACTCTTCCATCAATTGAGCGGCTCCACCTAACAAATTTTATTTTATTAAATGATGAGTAATGACACACCTAACGAATCTTTTCACTTTTCAATGCTCAGTGAATTATATAATTTTTTATATTTAAGTGCCAATTTTACTATCATTTTTAGACATCGTGTTACAAAATCTCTAATTTATAATTGATAATACGTTTCAAATTCAAAAAACAAGTAATTAGAAAACTTATATATTTAATTTGAAGCAAATAACATAAGAAATTTATTCAAATTGATGTAAAGTGAAAACGAAACTAATCATATGGAATCTATTCACAAAAATCATCACTGGCTTAATTTACTATGTGACATGATCAAATCCAAACACCTATACATATGGCTCTCATCCTCCTCAATTCTCAAAACACTACCATGAAGACAATAACAATAACCCAATTGTGGAGAAGAAGACCACGGGATGGCAAAATTAAAGGTCACCGTTATGAAAATAATCAACGAATGGTCTCTTCAAGAACGCTAGTGCCCTTGCCACACTCTGCCACACTGAATTAGTACTCATTGTACATTAGACTCACTAGCTTGGTTGAGTTGATCATAGTGAGATGCTTTTCTAATGTTTAGAATGTGAGTAAAACAATTGATAACACCCATCAATTGACTTTTCTTCAACGATTGTCTAATCTGTCATAATGATGTATTTGAGAGACAAATCGTATTAATAATTTGAGAATAAATATAAAAGATCATTAGAAAAATAAAAAACGTTAAATAAACAATTTTGTTCATATAGTAGTTTACAGCTACAAAACAAATAATCAAGTTATTAACACATAACTTTATGTTGAGCGGATTCTAATAAAAATATCCTAAAAAATATACAATAATTCAAAAGTGAAAAAAAAAATTATATGCGAGGGATTTTAGCATGGAATGAAAGAAATAAATGAAAATTTTTTTGTTACAAGTTTTCTACAATAGAGAATTGGAATTAATAGGCTCTCAAATTTGTTCTTTAGAAAGAATTTTATTTAATTGCGACAAAATTTTCTATCGTCTCGGTCTCGTTCTCAATCATATGCGTAGGATATATATGCTAAATTATTTTGAAAAGAACAACAAAAACTATTAAACTAGAATAAAAGTATTATTATAAGATTATATAAAATCGTGTAAGATAATATTCTTAGCAAGCAAAATTAGCATTAGAAAAATTAATGAGCAAATAGTTATTTTGGTACCTTGAGTACAATGAGAAGAACGTTGAGAAGAAATTGAAGCAGATTAATTTTCATCGTTGTTACAAATTAAAATCTGATGGGATTGTGACAGGCAAGAACATGTACACAACAATGGAAAGAGCTTTGTTAATGCTTTGACGACCCGTTAGCTACTAGAGATAAGAAGAAATGCAAACATGAAAAGAAAGTAAAGGGGTAGCAAGAATGAGTATTTCAAGAAAGAGAAAGTTGTCCCTTTTTATAGATCTTATGCCGAAGGGTATTTTAGTAATTATGTTTCAAGATGTCACGATAATAACCTGTCCATTTGGTCTAAAAACCCTTACAATAAGGAGCATCCATCACTGAATGCATGTGATGAGCGCCAGCTAATGAACAGCTAATGAACGTTATAACTTTCACACTGTCAAACAAACTTCTCCTTCAGTTGATCAGTGGTCCCAGATAAATATTTTATTTTATTAAATGAAGGAGTGGCCCCATCTAACAATTTTTTTTAAGTTTTAATGCTTAGTGAGTTATATGATCCATACATAAGGATAGTGTTGAGCGATTTTTAGCTTAAATAGAAAGAAAAAAGATATTTAATAGGGTATTTAAAAAAAAATAGAGCTGCCTTTACTTTGTCCATTTTCTGTTTTTATTTTTTATAAAAAGAGAAAATAAATTAAAAAATATGTTTGTTTACAGGTTTAGAAAATATTTTCATCAATTCCTATTAACTATTTTAAAAATTGAAAAAGGGTTTATGTTAACAAGTGTCCTTAGGACATTGTTTAAAAATTTATTTAATTTTAACCAATAAGAAAGTTTAAAAAATTATTTTTATTAATTTTTCACCAAGTTCAAAATAATACATTCTTTCTCAACCAATAAAAGAGAATGATTATAGTTAGGGGTGTTCAGAACCGAACAAAACCACCGTACTTGAACCAAACCAAACCGAATTACCACAAACCGAACAAAATCGATCAATGTTTGGTTTGGTTCGGTTTGGTATGTTGAAAAATCGAACCAAACCGCATATACATACATGTACATATATGTACATATATATTATGTTAAAATTTTTAAATATTAAAGTTTAAAATTTGTTTTTAGAATATTATATTAAATTTAGTCAATCTAAAAATTTAATTTTAGAACTAAGTTGATTGTATATTGTAAGTAAATGAAATATTACTATACTTTTTTATTATTTATATTGAATAAAATTATATTTTTTATTAATAACTTAAAGATGTAAATTTGATGACATAAAAGTCCTAAACCACCAAATCGAACCGCTCAAAACCGCTCGTTTATGGTTTGGTTTGATGCTATCAACTAAAACCGATAGTTACACTAAAATTTCACTAAAAACCGTCCAAATCGCCCGCCGAAGACCCTTAATTATAGTAAAGGTGTGTTTTTTTAAAGAAAAAACTTAGCCACTTTTTATGCTTGTTCTTTTTTTTAATCTTGATTAAATTATAAAACAGCAAGAAAAAACTAACACCAAATTTTCCACATTTGACACCCAACTTTACCAGTTTTATTGGTCAACCTCGTGTGTTACAAAATCGGTAATTTGTAGTCCGATAATATTTTTCACATTAAAAAAAGACATTAAACAAAAAGCTTACATAAATCTATTTCAATTCCTTGAAATATATATAAATAAAAGTCTATATATATGCATAAGGCATGCATTATATATTTAATTTGAAGCAATATATATATATATATATATATATATATATATATATATATATATATAAAAGAAAATTGATTCAAATCGAAACTAAAGACATTTGAAACAGATAGATCATAACGATTATATTGCTGGTGTGATCAAGTTTAATCCTCCATACTCAAGACCAGACATCATAATTGTATCTTTGTACACACATGCTCTAACAAATTGGAAAATGTGTAAATAACACAAAGAAGAAGAATCAAGACATGAGGAATAAAGAATTTGGAAGGCTAATTAATTTGAAAAGAGAATGTGATTTTGCTGTATATATATATATTAACATATATCATTCTCAAACACAATGAAGAGTTTTCATGCCTTGTGTCTTCGATCAACTCTATATATACATATACAGATCTCATGCATTTCATGTGACTTTCGTTCTATCACATGTTCTCTGATGAGCCCTTCTGTTACATACCAAATTTACTTTATTATTAAGTGAATTTGAGGCCCCACCTAACAAATTATATATATATATATATATATATATATAAAGTCAATGATATTATTTTTGACAATATATTTGTTAATGACGACTGTCGAAAAAAATACCATTAAGTAAAAAAGTATTGTCAAAAATACTATAATTGTCTTTTTTCAACAACTTATTTCGATAGTCAAATTTTTTTATTGAAAAAAAATTCTTTTTTTAACAATTAAGTAACCGTTGAAATATAAGTTATTGAAAATGCTCGTTATTCTTATAATAATGTGTGTATATATATAATGTATGCATGTGCATTGGACTTTTTATGTTTATATACTCACCAGCTCTGTTGATGATATTCCTCCATTGGTTTTTCTTTAAAAGATCGTCTAATCTGTCATAACAATATATTAGAGAGAGAAATTATATGCATATCGATAACTTATAAAGAAGAACAAATATATATATATATATATAAAATTAGGTTTTAAAATAGTGATGAACAAATAGTTATTTTGGTACCTTAACATTAACGGGAAGAACATCCAGAAGAAATTGAAGCATATTCATTTTCATCATGGTTACAAACCTTATAGGCCTGTGACAAGCAAGAACATGTACACAACAAGAGGAAGAGCTTTGTTAATGCTAGCTTTGACAATCAATTAGTAATGGAGATGAAATTTAAACATGAAAGGAATGTAAGGATAGCATAAGAGTAAATACTTTAAGTAGAGAAAGTTATAGCTTTTTATAGAGTTAACCCCGCGCGAGAGGGTATTTCAGTAATTATGTTTCATGATGTCACGATAATTATAACTTGTCCATTTGAGTCAGAAACCCTTATAAAGAAACGTGGTTCGATCACTGGATGCACGTGATTGACGTAAGTTAATATAAGTAACTTTTGGCATTGTTTTGTGAAATGAGATTAATATTGTTTCAAGATGCATGATACACTAATAACTAGTCCATTAGGTAAAAAAACTTTTATAAAAAGCGTGTCGTCATTGGATGCATGTGCTCGATGCCAGCTAATACAAGTAACTTTCGGCATTGTTACGTTAAATAAGGGTCGTGTCAGATTAAGTTAGATCATTTGAAGATGTTACATTAATAACTCGTTCATTTGGGCCGGAAACTCTTGTATTGAGAATGGCTTGAAGTAGTCGCTAGATAGTATAAAGTAAATAAAAATATAAAAATACTTTAGATCTTACCGTAGACGGACATTTATAATAATGGCCAAGATTTAATTTCTCGAAAGCCCAATATATATTTGGCATGTATATGGTTTGCGAACATTAATTATATATATATATATATATATAAATCATAAATAGATCATAAATATATAGAATGTTTAGTTAGGAAATAAAGCTTTAGCCATTTTAAAAATTGATTCCCACTTTTCTTGTAGATTTTTGGAGAGAATTAACAAAAATGGGATAGATGGGGTGAATGATAATGACAATATTAAAAAAAATTACCAGTCGAGGGGGATAATTATCCCTAATTCTTAGACTTACATTTTAACATTTTCTTTCAATTGAATGCATTTCTTCCTTTGTTGAGCTTTTTTATTTCATATAAAATTTTATTTTATTAAATGAAGAAGCTTCCTTACCAAAAATATTGTTGGAGGCCATGTTTGATAGTTAAAATAAGAGGGAGGGATATAAAATAGGGGTAGGTAGACTCCTTCGTTTGGTAACTTAAATGAAGCTGGTTTACATATCTAGGTAATCTCAATACTTCTTTTGAAGAGAGTCCCCATTCTTTGTTGTCCGCAGTTGTGTTGTTCGAATTAGCCACGATTATAATTGTAACTAAAAATTTTGCCACGATTTTTTTTATCGGTTAGCTAAATTATAACAATGACTAATCAGACAACATGATTGACAACAACAAAGGATCCAAACTCCCCTTGAGGGAAGTATTGGAAAAATTATCATGAAAATTTTTAGTATGCTAATTAATTGATGGTCCAAGTAATTTGCATATAGTTAGAGTCTTGATTAAAATTAGAGTAAATTGACAATTTGGTACTTGAAAAAGATATAATAGTTAAATTTTATGTAGTAGTGTCAAAACGGGCCGGCCCGTTTACTTGGCAGGCTTGGGAAGTGATGCCCAAGCCCGCCCGTATTGGCCCGCGGGCCACTTTTTATATTTTTTTAAAATATATATTTTTAAAAAATAATTATAAAATTATATATTTATTTAAAAATTAGTATTTTTATTATTTTAAATTAATATTTTATTAATTTTAATTATTATTTAAATTATTTATACACATTATTAGAATAAAATTATTATTTAACACATAAAATTACATAAAACATATATATTTATACATATTTTAAACAAATAACTATTATTTTTCATTTTCTTTTTTTTTTTAATTTTTTAACGGGCCAGCCCGCAGGGCCGCGGGCTTATACAGGCCAACCCGTATAAGCCCGTTTTTAAACGAGCCTATTTTTCAAAGTCCAAGCCCACCCATTTAGCGGGCGGGCCGGGCTAGCCCGCGGGCTCGGGCCCGTTTTGACCGTGCTAATTTTATGGATATAGTGATTTAATATCTTTGGTAAAGTCTCAGCAAATAGAATTTTTTTTATAACCTTAACAAATAGAATTGGAATTTCTTAAATTACTGTATTTAATTAGTATTCAATGTAAAAATGCAATGGGGAATGATCAATTCGAAGACCTTTATGAAATTAGAATTTCAACGATGGAACTAAGGAATTGTTGGTTGAAATTGGAATTGAGGTAGAAAAATGTTTTTTTTATCCCTACCAGTTAATTAACGTAATAAGACTACATTTAGTACGGATATATTTTATTAAAAATATATTATAAAGGATAATTTGGTCTCTTTAATTCACAAAAATTTTCATTCTAAATTTACATACCAAATATATTTTTTATCTTAAAAATTCAATTTCATTCTATTCCCGACACCAATTCTAGTCCCATTTTCTTCTCAATTCAATTCCATTCTATCACTCAAAATATACCAAACACCACCCCGATGATAAGAGGCAGGTGAACACGCCATTTTGATTTTCCTTTGAACCAAATAAAGTCACTATTACATATACAAATCGGAACCACATCCTCTACGGTGGTAAGGATTAAGGAATAGAATTTGGACTCTATGCAAAAGCTTAGTCCACCATGTGCAGCAAAAGCTTATTACAAAATTCTTAATAGAATAACTTTCTGTACCAAAAAAATCACTAGTAATTTTTAGAAAGTTTAAATTGGTTCTTTATGTTGCAGAGAAGTTTTAAATTGGTTATTCCGTCCAATTTTGTCTAGTTTTCCCATTAAGTGATGATGTGTCATGCTGAGGTGTCACACACTCGCACACTCTCTTGCGTGTGAATGCTTTGACAATCAATTAGCTAGCAGAGATAAGAAAAAATGCACACATGAAAAGAATGTAAAGGGGTAGCAAGAATGAATACTTCAAGAAAGAGAAAGTTGTCCCTTATTATAGATCTTATCCTGAAGGGTATTTTAGTAAATATGTTTCAAAATGTCACGTTAATAACTTGTTCATTTGGTCCGAAAATTCTTATAATAAGGAGCATCAATCACTGAATGCATGAGATGAACGTTAGCTAATGAACGTTATAACTTTCACACTATCAAACAAACTTCTCATTCAGTGAGCGATCCCAGATAAATATTTTATTTTATTAAATGAAGGAATGACCCCATCTAACAATTTTTTTTCAATTTTCGATGCTTTAGGGAGTTATATGATCCATACATAACATGAGGAGAGTGTTGTGCGATTTTTGGCTTGGATGAAAAGACAAAAGATATTTATGATAAATAATAAATTTTGGTTAAGGTATTTTTTTAAAAAATAAAGCTACGTTTATTTTGTCCATTTATTGTTTTTATTTTAATTAAAATAGAAAATAAATTAAAAAAATATGTTTAAAAATTTTTTTCTAAAAATGGACCCATATATTTAGAAAATAGAGCTGTTTTTTTTTTTTGTAATCAAAAGTTTAGGCGGGGTAAGCATAGGTATTCCACCAGGGTCAGAGAAAGACCTCCCAACCTCTTTGAGAATTTATTGGAGGATTTACAAAAGTATTAAAGTTACAGGACAATACAATACAGCCCAGTCAATCAACAACCTCAAGGACCCAAAGAAAAGGGATTCGAATCTGCTAAATTATTGTAGATATAACTAGTAAAGTACTTAAAGATCATAATTTCAGTCGTTGGATGAGAGTGTTATAATATAATGTATACATTTTGATTTTCATTTGACGGTATGAATTGTGTATTTTATACACTTTATACTTGATCACATCCAAATTTCAAAGACAAACCTTTCGTTGCATGTGCGGTCGAACTGGGGAAAAAATTTTCAATTCGCTGATCACAATGAGGAATTTGAGTTGATTTCGTTGACAATTAATTTGTCATTACTGATGGCGAATTGGTACAAAATTTTTCACCAATTCACCATCTCTGATGGGGAACTGGTACTTGCACAATAAAAGTGGTATAGTTCGATATCAACAAAAATAAAAAAGTGTTAAAAATATGAATAAGAATAAAAAATAAGATATAATGCTACAAAAACCGATTTTCTTGATGCTTTTAAAAAGCGTATTTAAAAGGTACCAATAAGATTAGAAATAGATTGCCAAATGTGTAGCTTGTTTTGGTATAGAATGTTGTCATAAATAGATGGAGAATTGGAAAGCTTTAGCAAATATTTCTTTTAATTGATTTTCACTTTTTTCTGCAAATTTGTAGAAAGAACTCAGAAAAGTTGCATATATAATGTAAAGGAGGATGAAAGCATTAGTACATTGAAAATGTGTATGGGAATCACTTTTTCCAAAAAAAAAAATTCAACTTTCATACTATCAAATAAACTCTTCTTTGTTGTGGGTGGCCCCAGCTAACAAATTTTATTTTATTAAATGAAGAGCGGCCCACCTAACAAATCTTTTCCGTTTTCAATGCCGATGATAAATAATAAATTTTGGTTGAAGCATTAAAATAGGAGCACAAAAATACTTTGATTTTTATCTCAAAACTATAAACTTTTTTGGGTAATGCTATAAAGCTTTTGATAGCTTAAGCTAATCACTCCAAAATTGTTGTATTTGTCTTAAAATTTGTGCCAATATAATTTTTTTAAAAAAATTTAAGACGAAACAGATCTCAAAACAAATCCAACGGTTCTGAACTGATGAACTTTTTTATGCTTGTTATTTTTTTAATAAAAAGTCGTGATTAAATTATAAATTAGCAGAAAAAACTAAGTCCATATTTTCCATATTTAAGTCCCAATTTTACTATCTTCTTTTGCCATCCTCGTAGTGTTACAAAATATGTAATTTGTAGTTGATAATACTTTTAAAATTTAAAATCAAATTAAATAGAAACTTACATATATATATATATATATTTAATTTGAAGCAAAGAACATAAAAATGGAATCAAATTAATGCAGAAGGTAGCTGAACTGATCATCACGATTATTTTGTTGTGATCATATAAAAACAATTTGTGTGTTTCATATATTTATTTGTGGCTGAGCTATCTTATGGAATCTATTCACAAAACCATCACTCCCTTAATTTACTATGTGCCATCATCAAATCCAAATTCGTACATATATATAGCTTTCATCCTCCTCAATTCTCAAAACACTACCATGGCGGAAAATAACAATAACCCAATTGTGGAGGTGAAGGCAAAAGGTGACCCTCGCAAAATTAACAAACAAGAAGAAGCTTGCAGTCACATTTTTGAAAAGACAAAATGGTCTCTTCAAGAAAGGACAGCACTCTCGCCACACTACGTTGCGTTGAGCTAGCGATCTTCATGCAGTAGTCATGAGAGGCTTTTCTAATGTTTAGAATGTGAGTAAAACAATTGATGACAGCCAGCAATTGATTTTTCTTCATCGATCGTTTAATCTGTCACAATGATGTATTAGAGAGACAAATTAGATCAATAATTGCAGAGCAAAATAAGTATATTGGGTTCAAGGCTATATATATAAAGTGACACAAGATCGTTTTAATATTAGGAAATTATTGATTCTTTGTACCTATTTTAAGTGCAGAGAATATACGTGTTAATGTTTTACAAATTAAAGAAAATGGTTTGAGAAAAAAGAAGAAAAAAATTCATTAATTCGTTTGCATCAAATTTATTTTATTTACAAAACTATGTGTGTCATGTGTAGGGCTGCTCACGGTTCGGTTCGGGTTTGGGGCGGGTTGGTTCGGGTTGGAGAAAAAAGGCATCGGGTTGGGTTGGTTCGGGTTTAGTGAAAAAGCATCACCCAACCCAAACCATTCATTGGCGGTTCGGGTTGGCGGGCCAACCCACTTTTTTTTTTTTAACTGAAAATGATAAAATAATATTTAACACAAAAAATTACAAAATTTCAAGACAAGATCTAGTATTACTTGACATAAATTCAACAAATGACTTATATCTTCACCTAATAAACTACATATTATATATTTATACTCCATAAACTCCAAATTACATAACACATTTACACTACACAAACCCAAACCTAAATGGCAAAAAAAAAACTATTCAACGGGATCGCGGTTTGGTTCGGGTTTAACGGGCTTTTGTTTTTGAAGCCCGTTAACCGAACCGTAGTGGTTCGGGCTGGGATTTTTCAGCCCGAACCAAACCAACCCAACCTAGCGGGTTGGGTTAGATTTGGCGGGCCAACCCGAACCAATGATCAGCCCTCGTCATGTGCAACATTAATTCTATTTTGAAAAAAAAATGATCATCGGAAAGAATAAAAAAACATTAAAGAAAGAATCGTGTTCATATAAGTTATTAACACATGCACATATTTATGTTCAGGGAATTCTAGTAGAAAAAGTTGAAAAAAAATCCATCTACGAAGGATTTTAGCTTGGAACAAAAGTTGAATATTTTTGTTGTTCTAAAATATTGAATTGGAATTAATAGGCTCTCGGTTTTGTTCTTCACAAAAGATTTTTTTTAAAATTCCCAGGAAATTTTTAATCCTAGCATACTCAATCATATGTGTATAAAATTATATTGAAAAGAACAACGAAAACTATTGAACAAAGGATAAAAGTATAATAAGATTATATAAAATCATGTAAGATAATATTCTTACCAAAGAAAATTAGCATTAGAAAAATTGATGAGCAAAGAGTTGTTTTGGTACCTTGACGATGGGAAGAACGTTCAGAAGAAATTGTTGCAGATTCATTTTCAAATTGTTTTGGCAGGCAAGAGTGAATGCTTCAAGTAAGAGAAATATCCCTTTTTATAGATCTAATCCCGAAGGTTATTCTAGTAATTATGTTTCAAGATCTCACGATAATAACTTGCCTGGTCCGAACACCCTTATAAGGAGTGCGGTGCGTTCACTGGATGCATGTGATGAACGTCGGTTAAAGCAGCCCCAACTAAGAATGATGAAAGCACTAGAAAATTGTGTCAGTTGTTACCTTTTTTCACATTTTTTATCTTTCAACTTTGACACTATCAAACAAACATTTCCTTAAGTTGAGCGGACCCAACTAAGGAGTGTGGTGCGTTCACTAGATGCATGTGATGAACGTCGATTAAAGCAGCCCCAACTAAGAATGACGAAAGCACTAGAAAATTGTGTTAGTTGTTACCTTTTTTCACATTTTTTATCTTTCAACTTTGACATTATCAAACAAACATTTCCCTTAAGTTGAGCGGCCCCACCTAACAAATTTTTTCAATCTTTGATGCTTAGTGAATTATATGATTCATACATAAAGAGAGTCTCGAGCGATTTCAAGCTTAGATAAAAAGACAAATGGTATTAATGGTAAATAATAAATTTTGGTTAGGGTATTTAAAAATATGAAATTTTTACCTTTCACCTTTGTTTAGAATAAAAAACTATAATTTCTAACTATTGCTCTACAATTGAAAAAATTAATTTTACTACTACTCAAAACACTGACAAACATTTGGTCATTATTTACTTTCAAGAAGTGTTGGGCTCCAAAGAAGGGATAAGTGTATAAATCCAAAGAAATATTATAGTTTGATGGCTTGTAATATTTAATTGGGTCATATCTACTCACAAATTGTTTACATAAATAAAATAATGTTCAGTAATATGCTACCTAGCCTAGCCCATCAACAACCTCAAGGGCAAAAAAAAAGGACATGTGGCAAATTGTAGGCAACGTGTCATCTATTTGTCTTGAGATTGGATCCGGTGTAATTCTCTTCCGTGCAATTTCGGTGCAATTCCTTTAAAATGCACATTTTTACTTCATTTTTGAAGTAGTAATATGGGCCCATACTAACAATAATCCACCATGAATAGATTAGAAACCAAATTATTATCAATATTGGCAAATATCATCACCTTAAATGAATTAGGGACCAAATTGTTATTGATATTGAAAAATAGTCTCACAAGGCTATTTAGTGATGATATTTGTCAAAATTGATAATACTTTCGTCTCTAATCCATTCATAGTGGGTTATTGTTATAGTAAGTCCGTATTAGCGCTTTAAAAATGAAGTAAAAATATATATTTTGAAGGAATTGCACCGGAATTGCACGGAAGGGAATTGCACTGGATCCAATTTCATTTGTCTTGACACTATCTCCCTCAAATTGGATCCAATGCAATTTGTTTTCGTGCAATTACGATGCAATTCTTTTAAAATATACATTTTTGCTTCATTTGTGAAGTACTAATAGGGAATCACACTAATAAGGATATACCATAAATGAATTATGAACTAAATTATTATCAATATCGACAAATATCATCACTAAATAGCCTTGTAAAACTATTTATCAACATTAATAAAATTTGGCCCCTAATCCATTTTAGGTGATATTTTTATATCTTTATTAACTTTTACACTATCAAAAAAAAACTCTTCCTCAATTAAGTGGCATCAGTTAACAAATTTTATTTTATTAAATAAAGATACTGAAAATAGTTGAACATTACTTTTATAGACAAACTTAATAATGACATAAAAAATATCACCTAAATTTAATTCATTAAAAAAATTCATTTGCCTATTTATGCAATAGCTAACACTTAATTTTTGTACTACCTTATTCGTTTTCTATCATGTAACCTAAATTTTAAACATGAAATGAAAATGAAAAAAAAATTCATTACTAAAATGTATCAAATATTTTGATATCAATTATATTCATAAATAAATTACTTGATAGTTCTATATATCTAAGTCACGTCTTACCGTTGTTTAATCTTAATCATGACCTCTGTTTGAAAAAGGTGATCCTCTGTTTCTTTACAAGAACCACCATAAATATATATATATATATATATATATATATATATATATATATATATATATATATTTTGCAACCACAAATGACTAATACAAAAAAATTAAAATCACCAATTTTTATTATGATTTTACAAATAGTTATAAACATTCCCAACAGACCCATGAGCTCTATCCCATATACAACTTATACAACCCTATGTTACCAAAATGTACTAACTATAATCTTCCTAAACTTAGGTACCCACATAATACCTTCATTTATCATGCTATTTATAGTAGTAACCAATGAGCCACTCATCATTATGTAAAGTCTCCCAAAAATGTAATATGTGACTCTTATTTTTGTTTCAACATTTTTATGTAGACACACTATTTGGAACCCCTCTACATGTGACACCCGGTTCTGAGCTAGGAGCAAGCAACTCGTAGGGCAACACTCCGGCCCCACACCGGTTCCTCAGCCTCCGATCATTGTTCCTGTTCTCGATCTCCTTCTCAATTTGCCTGATCTCCGCTGAGAATCCGAAGAATGCGTCGACGATCTCGGCGTCGCCGGTCCAAATTGAGGGTTGTTGCCGCTCGCCGATGTACTCCTCGTCCGGGGAGTGGGTCGAGAGCGTGTCGACGACGGCCATGAATTTTGTGGCTTGCAACAAGCTAGGCAATGCATTGAGGAAGTACTTTTGTGGGTCCGCTAGGAAATTGGTATATTCTGGGTCAGTCTCTTCTGGGATTAGTCTTCTCATCAAGGGAGGACGATTGGGGACATACCCTCCGTAAGGGTACTGACCGAAGTTAAGGGCCGCATGTTGGGCCGATGCGATCCAAATCAAAGTTGTGAGGACAGAGACTAGGTTGTCACTAGTGTTCAATGTGGGCCACCAAGATTCATTTTTAAGGTCAGCATGGCCCACATTGATGGACTCATAATACCAAGCTTGAAGCTCTTTGTCTTCAGAGATTAGGTTTGGGTTTGGGTAGTAATGATCCACATAGGTTCGAACCCAATTTTGTATGGCGGACCATATGAGGAGTCCATCAGTGGCATAAGGGTAGTCTTCTATTAGGAGCCTTAAACCATGAGGTTGGGTTGGGTCCGGTACTGCCACTCCCCTACAATGTCAAAATAGATCTTATTATTGAGACATATATAAAACATAAAGATTTGAATCCATGACTTTTAGGTCACATGGTCGTATTAATCTTACAATAAAATGTATTCTATTATGAAAATTGATTTACCTGCGGATGAGATCGGTCGGGAGGTTCTCCATGTCGAAGCGCCAGAAGTTCTTGTAAGCGGCGGAACTTATTTCCATGCAATAGCGACCGGGAGTGAAACAAGACTCGATGATTCCATCGGCGTTGATCAAGCTTTGGCGAGCCAAGGTATTGATCTCCAATGTGTACCTCATGTGAGGATCCAATAGTTTGAAAATAGGATGCATTGCACTCAATTGCCTATGTGCAGCCAATATAAATGGTTCCATACAAGCATGTGTGCGTAGCCTACACAAAATTACCGAAATGAGAAACATTTCGAGTAAGTTCATTAACTATTTGCTATCAAGTTCTTCAATAAAAATATGGAATAATAAGGTTTTACTTACCAGTGGTTCACAAGTTGATGCACGCCAGCATCGTTGGAACAAACATGAGCCTTGGCAAGTTGCCACATCCAATTGGTAGTAGCATCGACCGGGGGAGTGACCACACGCTTTGATCGGGAACTCGGTCCGGCCAGCGGGAGGCTGAGCTCTATAGCAATAGGCTTGAGAGTGCCGAGGGGTGTCAAGAAAAAGACGGTACGAGTAGCATATGACTTTCTACCATCAAGGGCATTGATCCCTTCAAGAAAAGGGAGGTAGATGTCATGGTAGTCTATGATAAACAGCTTATCTTCCTCTATAGCCTGCAAAATCAGAAAAATTTTCTTCCCATTTTAGCCCCTAATGTTCCAAAATTCTTTCAATCTAGTCCTTGATGTCAAAAGGGTACGTACCTGTTGAACAGTCATGCCATTAAGTTGACCTAAAATGTGCTCTTCTTTAAGGGCAGACTCTTGAGGGCCATACACTTTAGGGTCAAGCTTGCTCACAGGTGGGAAAGCCTTAAGCTTCTCAATATTCACAGGGTTAATTCCGGCAATTGCTTGACGGGCAAATTCGTCATCTCGCAGCCAAGCAAATTTGTCCTCTACACACACATTTTTTTCACCACGTGCAAAAATCAATAATTTAATCACAAGAGGAGGAAGAAGAAGTAGTGGATCACTTTTTTTTTTAATTCATTTAATTAATATAATAATGCTGAATTAATTAAGATTTAAGCATCACATGTGAAACATTTTAAATTATATTATTCATATAAAAAAATAATAATAATTAACAATTTGATGATGATAATGAGGTCTCGTGAAGCTTCAAAGCAAGCAAGCAAGAAAGCAAATATGAAAAAGTTGAAGTCCCAGAGAAATGAAGTTGCCGATCTAATCATATGACACAATGCCAGATCACTAACACTAAAGTTACAATCTTGTTGACCCCACTAGATTTGGGCATATCTATAAGAATAATAGAATATGCTCTTCAAGAAAGTTAGTGAAATGACATTTTTGTCCTCAACTCTCAATTAAATCTCTCAAAGATTTCCAAAATCTATCTCAGAAGTCCTAATGTTTTGATGGCCACATAAAAATTTAAAAGCTAAAATTAACTTTTTGTCCCTTAATTTTGTGCAAAGTTTCAATTTTGTCCTTTATCTCTCCATCGTTGATTCAATTTCTTCCTCTGACCAAATGTCTCTGACAACATCATACATGAAACTTGTGTGAAATTCAAATTTGACTAACAATAATTCATAAAAACAAGGAATAAAATTGCAAAAAGAAGACGAGGGACAAAATTGAAAACTCCATAAAAAATTACAGGACAAAAAGTGAATTTTAGCCCATATCGAAAACACAAACAAAAAACAACATAATAGAGATTTTTATGTACTCACTTGAAATAACCTTTGGAGTGTCATACTTGAGAAGGCCTTGGCTAGACTCATGGATTTTTCTGACAAGAGGGATCTTCTTGAGAACTTCATCTTGCAAGCCCAACTTGATGAGGAGGCCTTCACTATAGAGACCATCAACGTCTTTGAATTCATTGAAGTCATGGTTATTTGCAGAGAGGCTAGCCTTCAAGCCAGGGATCAAGTTATGAAGCACTGCCTTCAACCTCTTGATTGTGAATGTGTTCTGCTTTGACTCCTCAAATCTTTCATCTCTTGGAACATACATTGGGAATGGCTTCTCCACTCGGCTCTCAGCATTCATATCTACACCATCCATAGTCAAAAAAACAAAAGTTCCTTAGGCTTTGTACAAAATTTACCTTTTTTTTTAGTGATAAAAGAATATCGAGTAAATTACTCTTTTGATCCCTGAAAGATTTCACTTTTCTCATCAATTTATTTAGTTTTTAAATCATGAAAATATTAAATTTAATCCTTGAAAGATACCTTTTGTCACTGCGTTTTATATTAGGGATGAAATTGTGATACAAGATATCTTTAAAGGACCAAATTTGATATTTTTGTGATTTAGGGATTAAATTGAGACAAGTGAAATCTTTAAGGGGCTAACATGAGATAAATATGATCTTTCAGGTACCAAAAAAGTAATTTACTCAAAAATATTCTATCTTGAATTAATATGCACTTAATTTGATATCGAAGTCCAAGGGCATTCAAATTAGACTTAAATTTTAGACTAAATTATTGTTTTGATCCCTCAATCTATCTCAATTTAATCTTTAAATAATAAAAATATCAAATTTAGTCTATGAAAAATTTTGTTTGTCTCAACTTAATCTCTTGATCATAAAAATATCAAATTTATTCCCTTACACCTTGCATTAAAATTTCATCCCTACTAAAAAAAACAAAACTATAAAATGTAAGGACGAAATTGCAAAACAAGGTATCTTTCATGGACTAAATTTGGTATTTTCTTGATTCAGGGACAAAATTAAAATAAATGAAATTTTTAAAGGACTAAAATGAGACAAATATAATCTTTTAGTGACCGAAACAATAATTTAATCTAAATTTTAAGCACGGGTCAAATTTTGGGTTGGGACGACCGTACCGTCCGACCCATGATCAGGTCTAGTTTAGTATAATTACCTGTCTCGCTAGGAACACGGCCGGTACGACACCGTCGTGGATACGGATACTTTTCGGAGCCTCCGAGTACTGGTCTAGTTAGATCAACCCCTTTGTCTGGATTTCCCAGATCATTGTAAGTGGCATAGTCATAAATTCTGTCTGATAATTTCCTAACTCCTGTGCCATCACCTCTTAGGTTTCTCAGCTCCTTCTCCCTCAAAAATCTAAGACCAGCAGGTGTCTCATGGGGCAAATATGGCTGCTCAAATGAAACAATTTAAGTTCATTAAGACTTTATTTTTGAGTAAATTACTAATATTAATGGTGTCTTTAAATGGAGAAAATTTTCAATAATACGGCAGTACGGAACTCTAGTATATCTTCTCATTCAGTTGGTCCATAATTCATTCAAAGTGGATCATTATAAATATAATTTTTTATTAATATTAACAAATATCAGTACATAATTATAAGAATATACTGAAATTTAATAATATAGTAATACTGAACTTTTATCTGTAATTTCTATTCTCTCAGTAGGTGATAAGGTCACCCACCCCTTGAATAAAGCATAATAAGAATTGTCAAAGAACAAATTAGGTAAAATTTTGAAGTTTTTTTTTCATTTTTTTAGTAAAAGAATGATATATATATATATATATATATATATATATATATATATATATATAAGAATATATGCTATGTTTTAAGTTTTAATTAAAGAATAAACATGTGGGAAACTGTATGAAAATTTTCCTATTTTCAAAGAAAATGAAAAGGAATTTTATATAACCATTTATGGATGATTTTTTATGACTTCAATCCCAAGAATTTTTTAATAATAAATTTGAAGTAAAGATCACCCTAAAAATTAAAAAATTCAACAAAATGTCATGTTCAATTCAACTGGTTGGCATCATGGCATGCCTACCAACGCACCAAATAATTGACAAAACAAATTTATAAATCTTTTTAATTTTCAAATTACTTGTCCTCTCCAAATTTTTCAAAGAGAAAAAAGAATAAAAATATAAACCACTTTGAAGTTTGACCTTCCCAACCGGAATAAAGAATTAAAACAGGAAGAAAAAAAACATAATTGGCTGCATTCTTTTTCTGGGTCCCCGTACAGATTCAAGCCTTTAAGGTTTGAAAAGGAAAACACCATGAGATAAAAGTAACCCAACAAAAAAAATTTAAACAAGACATCACTAGAGAAATTGAGATCATGAATTAGATTCTGATAGAAATGTATACTAATAAAAATACATCATGAATGAATTAGAGATCAAATTATTATTAATATTGACAATGACTCACTATGAATGAATTAGGCACCAAATTATTATTAATATTAAAAAATAGGATGTAAGTTATTTACAAAGTTATTCTTTAATATTAATAATAATTTAATCTCTAATTCATTTATAGTAGGTCTCTGTTAGTGTGAACCTCTGTTAAAATATTATTATTACTTCGCAATAAAAATAGCAAAAAAACAAATTACATCCAATCCAATTTAGTATAAAACAAGTCTAGTTCAACAGTAGACAAAATTTGCACAAGAATCATTGTCCATAGATTTAAGATTACCTTGTTGGCAAAAAAGATTCTTTTTGCAGGATGATCCTTTCTGGCTTGAACCCATGAATTGCAGGGGAAATGAACAGGACCACAAGCAAATCCTTCAATGGTGATGCTTTCAATGAAGAACTCTTTCTGGTGTTTGTTTGTGATTGTGATAGCTCCTGGGATTCCAAATTCAGAGTCCACTGTGAACTCTGCTGTGTAATTCACTCTCTCTGCTTTCACATTTGATTTCTTTGACCAATCTTGTAGCACAGCTTCATTGCTCTTCTTTGGCCCTTTTGTTTCTGCACATCCAAACAAGTTCATAAATCAACCCAGAAATTTCTCACATACCCAGATGAAGAAAATCAAGCAGAACAATAAGTTCTTTCAAAAGTTTCCATCTTTTACAGAAAAAAGATCATTTTTTTAAGGTGATCAATAACATTTCTGAGAACCCCAGAAACCAAAGAGAAAAAAAAGGTCATTTTTTCAAGGATTCAATAGCAATTCTGAAAACCCCAGAAACCAGAAAAGAAGAAAAGATCATCAAAATTTCTGAAAACCCCAGAAACCACAAAGAAGGAAAGGTCGTTTTTTAAGGTAATCACTAACATTTCTGAAGACCCCAGAAACCAAAAAGGAAAAGAGGTCATTTTTTTAAGGTATTCAATAACATTTCTGAAAACCCCAGAAACCAAAAAGATGAAAAGATCAATTTTTTTTTAAGGTGATCACTATAATTTCAAAGACCCCAGAAACCAAAAAGATGAAAAGATCATTTTTTTTTAAGGTAATCACTAACATTTCTGAAAACCCAGAAACCAAAAAGAGGGGGAAAAAAACTTACTTGGGTCAATCTCAGTGCTGACAAGTTCCAAAACAACATTTCTCCCAATTCTGTCAGTGATGGCATCCAAATGCTTCACAATGGTCTCTTTGAAATCCTCTTTGATCTTGTTCTTAACAGTCACTACAGCTCTAACCTTGAACCTCACTGCTTTCTCTGCAGCCACAGAAGAAGATGATGATGATGATGATGAAGAAGAAGATTTCACCAAATCCTCACTGATTGCTGCTACAGTATTCTTCTTCTTCAAAGACTTCCTCAACCTAACTTCCAATGGCACCACAAAAGGGCTTACCACTAGATGATTCTGCTTCTGATGACCAAGAAGCAACCTTCTTGATGATGATGGTGATGAAACAAAAGATGATCTTTCAATCAGAGAAGAAGAACCCATGATTTCTCTTGCAAGGGCCATCTTCTTCTTCTTCACTCTATTTCTCTGTCAAAGTCTCTCTCTTCCTTGTGGGCTCTGAAAATGGAGGTTAGAGAGAGAATGGATATGGAACTATTATTATGATTTATGGGATGGTGGGAAATTGAGGGAGAAAAGGCTTTTGATTGCCTTTATATACAGAGAATGAAAGAGGAAGGAGGATGAGTGAGTGAGGGAATGAATGAAGGAATGAATTTACCATGAAAGAAAGAAGAATCAATGAATGAATCTAATCACCGTCCACACGTTTTTCAAATATTTTTAAAATTTTTCTTTCCCTTGTGAATCATCAATCACTATGTTTTTTTTCCTTTCTTAGTGGTTTTTTCTTAAATAGAATTTAGGTGAAAAGATGATGACTCAGTGCTGAATCAAAAGTTGACATACAAGTTATAAAAGAGTATTTATAGAAATATTTATAGGTAATATTAAATAAAAGATAATTTAGATTTAAATGTAAACCATGTAATTGTTAGAGATCGAAAGTAATCAAATCAATTTACAAGATTTAAAACGGTTGGTATTTAATTGGATTATTTAAATTTTAGTAAGGGATTTGATTCTTGATAATTTGAATGGAGAGAGTTTTGTGACCAACCATAAAACTTCCTCTCAAAATCTCAACTATGAAAAAGAATTAATCACTATTACATGAGGGTGGAAAAATGAGCTAAATCAGTAACTAAATGAACCAACATAAATAATTTGTTTGAAAAATTACCGTTAAAATACTCTTTAAGTCCTTAACGTTTATACGAAATTTAATATTGGATCTCAACGTTTCAAAAAGTTATTTTAGGTCCTCAACGATTTTTTAGGTCAAAATTGATCCTCTAACGTAACATCCGTTTGATTTTGCCATTAAATGCTGACGTGAAAGGCTTATGTGGCATATCATCTCCCTTACGTGTCATATTTAAATGACATGACACCCTCCTTCACAAAATAACATCGTTTTGATTCATTTAAATGAACCAATATAAATAATTTGTTTGAGAAAATACTAAAATAGAAAACAATGGAATTTTTGTTTTTGGCCATTTAGAAAACAGTGGACAAAATTCTTGGTTTTCACTTGTTTGTGACTTCAAAACTAATGGGCTGCTGAGTCAAAACTCAAAAACGAGTTTCTCAGAACGACTAAATAGCAATAGACGCGGTTTTTGTGAGGGAAACACAAGCGAAAGTGCGTCACTTGTGGCTGAAAGCCTCAAAGTACATTTCTCTTCCTTGGCTTCTTTGTGAAATGACAAGTTTATCCCCATTCTTCATGTACTTAGGGTGTATTGGTAGCTCTTCAAGAGGAGAAGGAAAAAAAAAATAGGTAGATCTCACGTGTTATTTATTTATTTTTATTTTGAAAAGTGTGTATAATTAAAAATAAAATATAAATGTTTATTATATTCTTTAATTTGACATAATCATAATTTTTTTTATTTTAATATAAGGGGTAAAATGGTAATTTTAATACATTCTCATTCCATTTCCATTCTAAACTAACAAATACAATAAATGCATTTCATTTTCCTTTCCATTTCTGCGTTAAGAACGTGCCCTTAAATACTCGAATATTTCCTTAAGCAAAAATATTATTATGTTTCTAAATTGTATACTAATTTCTACTTTTGTCCTAAAATATTTTTTGAGTCAACTTTATTTTAAAAATTTTGAATTATGATTGTTTTTTTTAATATTTAATATTTTTCAAATTACTAATAACAAATAATGATACATAACACATAATATTAATATTAATTTATTACTAAAATAATATCATTTCTTAATATGAAGAAACGAAATAAAGTTGTTCTGAATTATAAGTTAATATTAATATTACATATGTAATGTCATATCATCATTTGTCATTAATAATTTAAATATTATTAAATATTAGAATAAATTTAAAACTTTGGGAACGAAATTTAATTTGTTATAACTCAAATTTTTTTGGATAAAATTAAGATAAAAATGTTTAGAGATAAATTTAAAAATTAGTACACATTTTGAGGAGTCGAAAGACATTCTTACATATTTAAGTTTGACTAGTCTTTAAATGAAGCTTCATTGATGGTAGAGTTTAAATACTTGATAATTTGACTACCATCAATCAACATGCATAGCCCCAATTAAACTTGAATTTTAATTGTAATTTTTATATAATCGATCATAAGGATTATATTTCATATTTGCATTATAGAGAATAGGGATTAAATTATTATTAATATTGATAATAAACATTTAATTAATGGAGGGAGTGCTAAAATTAGTACTCTTGTAATACTGAACATTCGTTTATAATATCGTTTTGAATAATGAATTTACGTTGATATTATATATGTGATGTCATGTTATTATTTTTCGTTAATAATTTAGGCGATGTTAGCAGTTAGATATGTGAGGGCAAAATTTGAAATACTGGAGACAAAATTAATTTTAACTTAAAATTTTTGTGACAAAATTTATTAAAAAAAATGTTAAGAAAGAAAATAAAAGTTATTGTAAAATTTAATGAAAATTTGTACATTTTGAATTTTAAGTATGACTTTATTCAAAAAAAAAAATGTTGGACTAGTCTCAAATGAAGCTGCGTTGATGGTAATAACTATATGACTATTATATATAAGATATTTTACAAAAATCATATTAATAAAATTAGAGGCTTCGCATGCACATATGTGCATGTAATTTATTCTTAAACTTTTTAAAATAAAATATAAAATAATTATTATATTTAAAAAAAATTTAGTCTTTAAATAATATTATTATCATAATTTAAAATAATAAATTAAATTATGGAAAGTTGTTCACTTCTCCATTTTTATAGTAATTATCCATGTTTTCTCTCTCCCACATCCTCAAATAATATTTTCTTTGTAATTTTTTAATTATTAAATATGTATTTTGTGACGTTAATGACCAAAATGGTCCAAAGCCATATATATACGTGTATGTCAAATATTTTTTAATTTACAAAATATAAAATAAATTATTATTATTATGAATTGTAAAATAATAAATTAAAGATTAAAAAGTTATTTTCTTTAATAACTACCACAATCATATTTTTTAAAAACAAAATCATCACTACCACTATTCTCCTATTTTCTCTCTATCATGATCTTCTTACATCATATTTTTATTTTCTTTTTTAATTAATTAAATGACTATTTTGGGAGACCATTGACAGAAAGGATCTACATATATGACTAGAGACTTCACATGCACATATGTGTATGTAAAAATTTTTTAAATTTACAAAATATAAAATAAATTATTATTAATTGTAAAATATTAAATTAAAAGATTAAAAAATTATTTTCTTTGATAACTAGCACAATCATGTTTTTTTAAAAACAAAATTATCACGGCCACTAATCTCCTATTTTCTCTCTCCCTTCATTTTTTTCACATGATCTTTTTATTTTCTTTTTAAATTAATTAAATGACTATTTTAGGAGATCATTAATGAGAAGGGTCCACAACCATATAAATATAGATAAGGATTATATAAGAAAGACAGAAAGAGTTTAATTACTTAATAATTTTATTACCATCCCTCAATATAGGTGGACCCAAATTAAACCTGTATTTTAATTGCAGATTTTATATAATTATAATTCCTATCCATATTGTATTACATCAAATTATTATTAATATTCATAAATATAATCTAAGTAATAGAGTGACTATTGAATTATTCAATAATCTCTTTTTTTTTAATTTAAAAATGAAAGTTGACCTCTCTATATTCTCTCTATATTTTTTTATAAAATTATTACGTGAATCTTGAGTTTTCAGTTGTCCTATATGTTGATTTGTCTTTTTCTCATTATAAAATATAAGAAAACATCAAGATATCAATAGCTTAACATTAAAATATGATAATACAATTTTTTTTTTTTTTGTCATTTCGTTTAATAAAAGAAGAGGATCGAACTTCAAAGTTCAAACTTAGCCTTAGAGCAACCATTGGAATCAATATTTCAGATCCTTTAAAATGTAAATTATATGAAGAACCAAACATGTGTTTTTTCTTATACTAATCAACTAGCTAACTAATATGTAAAACAAATATATATACTTCAATATTGTTCTAAAAATTTATATATATATATATATATACACTTCAATATTTAACAAAAAATGCACTTTAAATGATCCGCAGTAATTATCTTTAATTGATATAAATAATTGAGTGGCCTCCTTATGTATCCACTAATGCTAAACGTTTGTTTATTATTTGCGTAACAAGATATATATATATATATAAACCACAAATATTTAAAATCTTATTAATTTTTATATAAATATTTGGGTGAGAGTAGTATTAAGACAAATAACTTTTAAAATATTTTCATATTACACCTTTTTAATTTTTTATATATAGTTTATCCCACCTAATAGAAACATGTTCTTTTTATTGTTGTATTTGTTGAGTTTTGGAGCCTAAATATCTGTTCAGGGGGAGTTCCATCGTTGAAAAGATCATGGAAAAACGAACAAAATGATACCAAGATGATTTTTATCGGAGGTCACACGCGCTCGCACGCGTGGCCCCAAATGAGATAGATGAGTGTGTTATTTTGTTTATGTTCCACATCAGATAGTTCGATGTTTGAAGCTCTCTCATTCTCCTATAAATAGGAGTGTTTTCCCATCATCTGAATTTGCTCATCTCATTCATCTAAGGTAGGTTCTTAATCCATTTCAGGTGAATCTTAATTAATGTAAATTTTTATTATTATTAACAAATGTTACTAGGGATATATTTTATGTACCTTGCCACATCCAACTATTTTTTTTAATTAAAAAAATCATTACTATCTTATATATTTCTAATATTACATCTACTTTTGTAAATTTTACATTTATGATACTATTATTTTTGTCTTTGTTTAGCTTTATATCTATAACCATTTAATTGAAGAAAGAGATATCTCATTTTTGTAAGACATGATTTATGTGTCTGTCCCAATATTGTGATTAAATGCAGGTGGCCAAAGGGATGGTGACACTCACTATTTCAGAGATTGGGGCAGTGGAGAACATGTCATTCATTCCCATCATTTTTGACATTTAATAAATGAATTTTAAAAAAAATATATTTTTATTTTAATTTTTAAATATAAAATTTATTTTAAAATAATAATACAAAATTATTTAACTTTCTTCACTCTTTTAATATGTTTAATTTTTGTTATTCTCTCTATTGTTTTCACATATTTTCTAGATTTATATCTTGTTTTATATGAATTAATATATACTTTATAACCAATATAATTATTAAAAAGTGTCAAAGTAAGTAATTATATATATGCTTTTTAAATGCAGAAAGGTCAAACTAAACTACACTTGGTTCTAGTGGCCACACGTTTAGCCTCTTTCAGCTTTTCTGGCATTTGATGACAACATCAACATCTTCCAGAAAGACCATTATAATTTGGGTCAAAGTGAGCCAATTCAGTAACTTAGCTATCTATTTTTTGTATATTTTTGAATTATTAATTTTAAATTGTATATAAGTTTTAAAATTTTGATATTTAATGCTTGCTCCCTCATGCTTCATTGTATTAATATTATATTAGCAGTACATATATAAACAATGCATAGAAAAACAAAACAAACAATAAAAAATAAATAATAATAATAATAATATAGGTCTCAAATTAAATAAAATAATGAGTGAAATTGTATTTCTTTAAATTTAAGTGAAGGTTACATGCGTTGTAAGTCTAGAAATACTAAAATTTAAAAGACATTTGAAGAAAGTATAAAATTTTTCAAAATGATTAAGTGATTAAAATATTAAAAAAAATTAAATTAACTAATTCACCTAACTCGCGAATTAGCTTACCTAAGTCATAGGTTTAATTCGTGAACCACTGAGTTATTTTAATTGCGTATTCGTTCACTAATTCATTTTCTGCACCAAAATCTAATGCTGCACTAAATCATTTTGTTGCATATTTAGATCATTATTATTTTTAGTTATATTAAACTATGTGATTATTTAAAATATTTTTTGATGGTTTTTTTAATTTAAAGTTATTTTTATTTTTTGTTTCTCATAGGTATCTTCCTATTAAAAACAAATTATATTTAAACTAGCTGAGGTTCTATAATGAAAATAGAACTCTCCCAACAAAAAAATTTCTTTACGACAAGACTCGAACCCGAGAATATCACATAGTTTAATTACCCTAATTTGTTTGGTTTAAATTTTATGTACCCCACCTTGTTTGGCAAGTGGGAGAGATGATATATGGAATGTGAAATTGGAGATGCAAACAGGTATTAATGCATATTAAAGTAAAGAGAATAATTTAGTGGGAGTGCTTCATTTTATAATCAAAATCTGCATCATTTTAGCAAATTTAAGCCGTGAGGGAATCTTTTGTTTGTTTAATTTCCCTTTAAAAAATTTACAATATATATTTCATCAATTTTATAAAATAGACTATAATAAGTAAAATTTTGTCTCTGTGCATTGATCATCACCATGCATGCATATTAAACAAAAAAAGCCCATGAGCCGCCAGTTTGGCAGCCAAACATATATATATATATATATATATATATATATATATATACTAGAGGCTTCGCATGTACCTACTGTGCATGTAATTTATTTTTTTAATTTTTTAAAAATATATTACAAAATTATGATTATTATATTTTAAATTAATAAAAAATTAAATATTAAATTATTTTAAAATATAAAATAAAATATTTATTATATTTAAAATAATAAATGGAATCCTAGGAAGTTATCACTATTCTTATTTTCTCTCATGATCTTCTCACATCATATTTTTACTTTATTTTTTAATTAACTAATTGACTATTTTATGAGACTGTTGACGGAAAGACCCCACAGCCATATTAATATAGATATATATAATCCTTCCTTCTTCATGAAACTTTTAGATTCCTTTTATCACACAAGTAGAATAATAGTATCTTCTAGATAGATCCAAGTAATAAATGATTTAGTATTATTTAAGCAGAATTTTGAATTTAAGATCTTTCGAATATAATTATTTTTGTTGGGAGACTCTTTCACTGTAGTCATGTGTGCAACACCAGTCGAATCTAGATTAATCGGAGCAAAGCATCAAAAAATGGACGGCAACAAGAAAAGAATAATAGTATCCGATCCTCTGATACAACACACATTAAATCTGTCAAAAGGCCTAGCTCGATTTGATCCCATCTTTGATCACTTTGAGTTTCTTTTATTAAAGTTGAGTTGGGCTAATTTAATTTAAACAAGAGCTATAATTTCTTCAATTCAGACCTATTAAGATTAGAGGTGGTTTGCATATATTTTTTAAAAATTAATATTTTAAATTATTAAATAATTGTATTATTTTTTCCAAAATTTTTATAATATTTATTTTTATTTAAAATTTAATGAAATTAAATATATTGATAAATTGTGGCTTAAATTTATTAAATAAATAAAACAAAAAAACTAAAATATTTTTTCTTGGCCTTAAAAAACTAAAATAATTTAAATAAGGTAAAAATCATGTAATTAACTAATTATATAAATATTAAAAATAAAAAAACTTTGAAAAGGAAAAACTAGCATGACCCGACTCTAATTCGTTTTAACCATATCTCTTTTAGGACTATATTAGATTAAGTTAATTCGATTTTAATTGCCAAAAAATCATTAGCACAAGGCAATAATGGAGGATCAAGCCTTAATCCTTCATTATCCTTCTCCTTCACAAATTCAAGATACCCCAAATTGGGGTATTTTGGAGGAGGTGTCAACACCCAAACAAGGGGAGGACATATGGAAGGTTAACCTTCTCTTCCCTTCCCCTCCCTTCTCCTATAATCTCTCCCCTTCCCTTCCCCTCTTAATTTCCAAACAAACCCTTAGTGACAAAGTCATCTCCGAGTAACAGGTCTTATAATAGAATACGGATTCTTTGTTGTCTTAGTTATGCTGTCTGGATTTAGCTACTATCATCGTAGCTAATCTGAAATCTAAACTCACCATCATAATTAGATGTGTTAAAGTGGATCAATTCGGCCCATACGCGGTTGGCCTACTCGGATTAGAAGAGTTAAACGAGTTGAAAATTTCAATCTAACTCACTAAGGTGGTGGGTCGGACTAACTCACATAACCCACTTTTTTTTTTAAAAAAAATTTAATTTAATTTTTTTTTAACTCTTGAACTATGAAATTTAATATAATAAAATAAAAAAAATTATCATTCATCATGTTATTCACAAATAGTTAAATACAAAACAATGAAAGTATGAAATATATTAAATATAGGAATAAAAATAATATATTAATATATTAAATAAAATTTTTTAATAGTTAGGTGAGTTACGAGTTACGACAACCCACCTAACTGTGAGTTTAGGTGGGTCGAGTTTCTCTAACTTGTTTATTAAATAGGTTAAAATTTTATAACACAATCCATCAATTTAATGGGTTAAACGGACCAACCAATAAGTTGAGTCTATTTTAACAGCTCTTATCATAATATCCTTAGTCATTAAGTCACATTGATGGATAAGAGGAAAATCAAATAATAATAGTTATATATATATATATTTATATATATGTAGTCTTCTATCAAATATATATATATATATATATATATATATATATATATATATATATATATATATAGTCTCTTCCATGCATATTGAACGAAGAAAATTAATTGTGTGTAAGTTGGAACTTTTGATAACAAATTAGACCGGATGAGAGTCAAATGCAGCCTTTTGCATCACGCTTAAGACTAATAATTATATTTATTTCCAATATATTTATTTAAAGAGGCAACTAATTATTATTTTGCTTTTGGGGATAAAGTTAGGCATGATGAGGTCTTTTGATTTTAAAGAGTAAAGTATTTTTTATAAGTCGAGCCTTTGATAAAGTTTCGAGGATCAATTATGTTTTTAATGTTTTATTTTTAAATAATTTTATATTTTTTATTAATATTATTAAAACAGATAAAGATTGTAATTTACGTGTGTTCGTAATATTACTAGAGATCAATTTATTCTATTGTAAAAAATGCATCGATTTATTAAATTTTAAAATAAAATAATAATAAAATTAACTTTAAATATTAAAAATAGATATTAAATAATTAAACTAATTTATTAAAATTTAATAATTCGATAATACTGAATTTTTATCAATAATTATTTTGGACAAATGCGGAAATGTAACGTACTTTGAGGTTTTCAAATTAAATAAGCTATTGACATGTAATTATTTATGCAAATTATTAAAGGCAAAGAAGATCATCTATTAATTAAGCATCCAAATGTGGAATAATAAGAACACAAACTTTGAGAATAAGAAAAAAAAGGGACATAATATATAAAAGAAGAATCAATGTTTTTAAAACCGGACCGGACATTGAACCGATCGAGGCACTGGTTCACGGTTCAATGGTCGAACCGTGGTCGAACCGGTGACATTTAAAATATATATATTTAATTAAATATACTAAAGTATATCATAAAAAAATTATATGTTTCCATCTCGATCTAAGCATGATAAGAAATAGAACAAGTTGCAAATTACTATAATATCATATTAAACTCTTCAAATAAGTTCAAGGATCAACATATTTAAGTCTCAAATCTTATCACAAACCAAACAATAAATACTGAAATAGAACAATCCTTACAACTACAAGTCACAACAAATTTTCAATAAATATTAAATCATAAACAACACAAATTTTTTTTTTTAAAAAAGAACAACCGGTCGAACCGTCTAAACCACCGATTTGACCGGTTTTATACCTGACCGATTCATTGGTTATTCCGGACCGGACTGACAGCCGGTTTTCCGGTCCAACCGGCCGGTCCGATCCAGTTTTCAAAACAATGAGAAGAATGTTACAAATTGAAGCTGCATTAATAATTTTTTATTACGGCGACCATAGTATTGTTATCAAGAAATGAAACATGTTATATAATGAAATCTAGAAACATCTAATTTTTATTTATTTATTTATTGTGATAATGGAAAAGGCAGTTATCTATATATAGAGCATATATTTTAGCACTCCTCTTAGGATATGAGAAAAATTACTTTTTTTTTTCTATGGAAGAGAAGAATTATTTTAATTGTTTATATTAAATTAAACCTTTGAGATCAAATCTTATTTTAAACAAAATAGTTTATAGTTATGTGAGAGTTATATAGGTTTAAATAAAGTTTTAATTTTACTAATTTAATTTAATTTAAACAGTTAAAATTAAAAGATTTGTTTTCATCTCTCATGTAAAATGGATGCACTCACTTAAATTATGCAGTATTTAAGAAATTAGTCACGAATTATATATAAAAAAAAGAAATTAGTCACCAAATTTATATTGATATATAGATGTCTTCTTGTTAAATATTTGGCTAAAATGCATGGAGATCCCTGAGTTTTGAGCTAGGAGCACATACATCACATGAGTTACAAAACATTGTAGACAGACCCCTTGATCTTTCAATTTGAGGCACTGAACACCCTTCCATCAGTCTTCCGTCCACATTCAGCTATTATATATATATACCACGAAGCACATATTTCGAGGATATTTTAGCTGTCATCTGCCACCTAAACACATTTTGTGAGGGTATTTTACGTGATATTTTCTATGTAAGCACCTTTTGTGATAATATTTTAATCATTATAATATTATTTTAGTCATTTTAAAGATTCAATTTGGAGCTATTAAAATGTGAAATGACTTAAACATCCCCACAAAATATAATTACATAGCAGCAACGGTTGAATGTGGACGAAAAGGTGCTAGATACCTCAAAGGCTAGGTCTGTTTGTAAGATTTTAAAACTCAGAGAATTAATGTATATGTCTCTAACCAAAAATTCAAAGGACGTCGATGCATTTTAACCTAAATATTTCATTAAAAAAAATCTCTTATTTCATTAAAAAAAAAATCTCTTTGGACCCTTTTAACAATTTATATATAACAAACATTTAATTATTTTTTTTTTGGGGCATGTTTATAACACTTTCAAATCTGAACGCATGAAAAATGGTTGGTCACGTCTATCTTTGCCTTTGGTAGGTATAATGCACACATTTTCAATTCAAATTTCAATAATATTCTAAATCATCCCAATTAGTCATAGTTTCAGAAAGTCAAGAAAAAAGAATAGAAAAACCTACACAATATATTACCAACTTTTCTTTTAAAAAAATCTGATTAATTAAAAGTATAATTATATATATATATTGGTTGGTTGTCCGTTCGATGTCCGAGGTTTTTGCCCAATCTAATTCGATTTGACCTGTATCATGCATCATAACTGTAGGATAGAGTCTTGAAATAAAAATAACTATATTCATAAGATCTTTAACTCAAAAACTTTGTTTAAACAATACTAAATTGCTTATTAATTGGATCAACAATCATTGGGGTATATATATAGCGAAAATAATATAATTAAAGTAAAGAGAGAGAGAGATTCAGAGAGATTCATTCTTGAAAATAATCCTTTCTACTTTTCATTCTCATTCTTTCAGGAATCGAATTCTTGGCATCCGAGCTATATAGTAGTTTAGTATAACAATATATATAATTTCTTCATTTATATATTTATATAAATAATTTTTTTGAGAACTACATAATTTAATTCTTACATTAATATATATATATATATATATATATATATATATATATATATTTCATTGTAATTTTAAATTTTGTTTTCTATATGTTTTATATTTTAGATATTTTTAAAAAATTTAAAAATTTCTCAAACTTAAATAAAAAAATAAAAAAAAGACCTAACATAATAAAATACAAAAGAATTAAACACGGAATCCACTCTGATATACATTGTAAAGATGGTTGGTGCATTTGTGAAGGCAAAGATTAATCAAATAGTATTGAATACATGAAGCTGACTTCAAATCCCAGTGATCAATAAATGACACCTAGACAGTCGTTTTAGTACAGTAACATCAAACATCTATAACGTAACGTATGTAATTATTATTATTTTATATATATATATATATTGCGTTGGTAATAATTAAGTGTGTGTGTGAATATAAATATATAAAAGAAATTCATGAAATGGTCCAAATGAAAATTTTGACTAGAAAAGAATTTTAGAGCTTCAAGTTTCTTGTTTGTGAGGATCAAAGTCAAAACTCAAAAGTATACCACCAAATTTTTTTATTTAAATATTCATTTTGGTCTTCTTCTATGTTTCACTTAAATTTTAAATTTACTCTTTTATGTTTCAAAAGTTTTAAATTTGTCATTTATGTTTCTCAGAAGTTTCAAATTGGTCCTTTAATTCCATCCAAGTCTGTCCATTTCTTCCGTTAAGTGCATGAAGTGGACATATATATCATCTCTCTTACGTGTCCATTTAAGCTGACATGTCATTGTCACGTCATCTTTTATTCATCATATGTGATGACGTGACATGACAGTCAGCACACCACGTTAGCAATTAACTTAAGAAATTGACAGAAGTGGACGGAAGGACCAACTGTGCAACATAAATGACCAATTTAAAACTTTTGAAGCATAAATGACTAATTTGAAACTTTGGTAAAACATAGAGGACCAAAATGAACATTTGACCAAATTGGTTTTGTCTGTCGTCAGATATTTATTAGAATGAACTTAATGACTAACTCTTCAAATATTACAAGATTTATTATTGGAAGTAACCCTCTCAACGAATGACGTTTTATTTCTATCTCTCCAAAGATTGAGTCTCGAAAAGCGATAGTTAAAGAAATACAAATCTTTCATTATTTGTACCTGACGAGGACGTTGGTGTTGCTTGCACCAAATATTAGAAGCACCGTCCAGCATCAAGCTAGCTAATTACAAGGACATAGACCCAAAGAAATGAAGACCTTTAATTTAATTTGAATAAAACGACAATAAGGGAATGTAGACGACATCTGATAATTAATAAACGTGTGGGTGGGAAAGGGAATGAATTAGGGAAGAAAGGGAAGAAGACCAACAAGTATAGAACTAGTGGACTATACTTCTCTATTATCACCACCGTCCTTAGCAACCACAAAGGATATAATTGTGGAAGAAATTTGTATTTTATAATATGACAAAATCGCCACTCAAATGATTAAAAAGTGGAAATAGGGAGGAGTATGTAAGGCTACATTTTGTATCAAATTCAAATAGTGGAATCTATATATGTATTCATACGGTTTTCAGAAAAATTTTATATCATATTTTTTACATATTAAATACATTTTTTTTACGGTACTTTCCTCTACTTTACAATACTTTACATTCATATCTTTCTCATATGTACATTTCTACTATACGTAACCTAAGGTTGTTAAGATGAGCTTAACCCATAGGGCTCAGCCTGATTTTTAGAATAAAAAAATTGGCGAGAAATGTGGTGTATTTTAAGAAAGGGTTACCTATTTAGGCTCACAGTTCACGGTAGAGCTCTTAAGATTGAGTTGAGCGGACCCACATAGTTGGTTAGCTTTGAAACACATCTAATAATTAATTATATATAAGCTCACCATTTCTCTACAAGGGTCGAGCTTAGCTTCCATTATAAGAGCCATTTTAAAATTTTTATTGGACGGTTATGAATATTAGTGTGGATTACCTTATATATGTTTAAAATAAATGAGCGAATAAAGTACCTAGCATTTGATATCCAAATATATAGTATATAAATATAAAATTATATATATATTTATATTATAATTGCCATTTTTTGTTTAAATAATTCGTAGTTGCAAATAAAGACCACAAGGGGTCGTAACTTTGGGGGACTTGTCCTTAGGTGATGATCTAGATACCTACGTACTCTTATTAAGTGATCAAAGTTCACGTAGTTCGAAGAGAAAACGTCCATATGAGCCGTTGGGCGCAGGAATGTTACCTGTGATTCCTGTGTGCGGTTAGGACGTGCATTTGTTGCTCTGGGCGGGCGAGCCACCTGATGGAGGTATATCGTATGTAGAGGATGTGAGAACAGGGGTCTCAAAGTAGTAATTCGGGTAATGACAAGTGAGCTCTGTTATTTGTCGATTGTGCTTGGAGTTGTTTTCCTCCTACTTCTCTTTTAGTTGAGTCCCCCAATTAAGTGAGAGGTATTTATACTTGATAAGTTGGTTTGCGGGGAGAGCTTTACCCCGTTATAAATATAATCTCCGTTAGCTCAAACAAGATTATCTCCAATAGAGAGCATACCCGTGGAAACCCAAAGAAAAAAATGATTACTTGCTCATTATCATTCTTAATTAACAGTTAAAATGATGGTTTAATTATTTATTTTGTATATAATTAATTTAACACCTTATAATTAACCGATTAAGATACATAAATAATAATACATTCCATAATGGAGGATCTAAGAACATGATGATTAATGATTGAGTTATAAGCTAGCTCTCATAAGCCTTAAATAAATTAATATGATGGGAATTATATTATTATATATATGTGTGTCAGTGTTTGTGTGTGAGATTTTAGACTTTAAAGGCATATATCTATATCATTTTCATTTACTTTCTTTGGGTGCACATCATTGATGGGTCACTTTGGTGCAACCCCAAAACCATAACCCTTTCCATTATTTCCATGTGCTCAATTTCTAAAGTAAATACATTATATATATAAATATATATGATTGGCTTTACATTATACATATTTGGGTCAGGTGAGGCATATTTGCTTCCATATATTTACATATTGGGGAACAAATTAAATGTCCAATCTTCAATTTGAAGCCACTTGCTCAACAATATATATATATATATATATATCTACTCCTCACATTATATTATATATCTTTTGTGTCTACCATATATCCGCCATAGAAAAAAAAAAAAAAGGTAATAATAGAGACTGCTATTTTACACATTAATCAGACGTATGATATATAGATAAAATTAAAATTATCATTACAAGTCTGGTTAATGTATAAAATTATATTAACATATCAATATTTCACCAGATATATGCTTTAATAGATTCGAATTCAAATAGGAGTAGATAATTGGGAATTGAAAGATTGTCACATGATATGCTCACATGCTTCACATTCCAAAAATCAACGTCTTCTCTAGTGTATTGCCTAGTTAGTAGTGGTGAATCATGCATGATGCAACCTCTCTCTCTCTCTCTCTCTATATATATATATATATATATATGATACATACAACGTTATTAAATCAGAATCAACATTATATTTTGTAATGTCTCATCACTTGCAAGTTACAGTTACAACTTTCATACCTATAAAATATATATATAGCAATCAAGCAGACACAAAAGGTACAAATTATATCTCCATAGATCGTTTATATATATATATATATATATTGATAGGGTTTATATATTTATACATGGATGAATATAAACTAAATAAAATATGTTTTAAGAGAGAAGCTAAGAGAATATAAATGAAATAGAAAATTTGAGAAATTTAAGACCAACATTTCAAACTTATAATTATTTTTTTGGGTGAATAATTACAATTAATTTTGGGAAGTTACCATTTTACCAAAGTGAGAATATAATAAAAGTGGGTAAAAAAATAATGACAAAACATAATTTCATCACATTGCAAAAAGTAAAGTTTGTTTGGTAAAAAAAATATATGTGAAAAATGGTGAATTCCATCCCTTTTTCCTTTCTTATTTCGTTTTACCAAATACAACCTTAATTTATAGTGATTTAACACCATTTCACTTAACTATCAGTAGTTCAAAAATTTTTGAAATGAAATATTTTTCACCTAATTTAATATTTTGACATAATATATCAAGTAATTTAATTGTCTTATGATGATGATGAACATTTTTTTCAGCGAGATTCATTATTAGAAGTAATTCTTTTATTGAATGACATTATGTTTTATTTTTTTAAAATTAAACTTAAGAGATAATAATTGAAGAGAAAATAGATCTCTTACCATATATGTGACATAAAGCTTATAAAGAATTGTTCCTGTTAAAATGTGCATGATTCACGGCCTATCATGAAACATGTAATCCCTTACCTGCTATTAGAAAAAATGCACAAAAAATAAGGTTTAATTTGGATGGATGAAAAAGCTATTTTAATTTTCTAATGCCTAAATTAATAAATAATTTGTGTCATGAAAAATGTGGACAATGCAAGTTCTATACAAGAAAAATAAGTATTTTTAGTAAAATATATTTTGATAGCCACTAAATTGTTGAAAAAAGGTACTTAAATTTTTTCAACAGTCAAACTTAAACCGTCCACATAAAAAAATTTTGATCATCGAAATAAATTATTAAAAAAAAGACAATAATAGGATTTTCAATGATGAATAATTGTCGATGATACTTTTTTTTATAATATTTTTCTCAATGACATATTTTTTTAATTTGACAGTCGTCGTCTACAAATATGTTGTCAAAAATACTATTATTGATTTTTTAACAACTTATTTTAAAAATCAAAATTTAATTATTAATAAAATATATTTATTTCTATGGTCAAAATACTTTTTTTTTGTGTAAATTTGCAAATTTTGTAGGCATAATTCAAAAAGCTGAACAAGATGGTGCTTACTTTCTTAATTAAATAACACCTGCCGACCAACACTACAACAACTTTTTTGACATACTAGAGCAAGCTAGCATCAATGAATTTCAAAATTAAGACCTCAAATAATCATTTCTTTGACTATATAATTATAGTATAATTTAAACACAAAGAATAATAAACCTAGCTAATAAAAATAATTGAGACAAATTTAAATCTTCTCATTAATAAATAGAGGAAACTTATTTTTTGGGTTTCTTAATAATGAAAATAGATTATTTAATTTGGTTCCTAAATTTTTGTTTTTGTCAACTATTTAGTCTATGGTACGTTAACCGTTATTTAATTCGATGACGCAGACGTTAAATGTTGATGTATCACAGTTAACTTATCACATGTACTGTCATGTCACATTAAACCGACGATAATGACACATCAATGCTTTTATTAAGAATGACACAGATAATGATTAAATCGATGATAACAACGCGATGATGCTTTCATTCAAGATGTAAATATCGATTAATCTGACGACATAACTACGCAACGATTAAACCGAATAACTCACCTTGACATATTCCAGTCGACTTTGTCCCCATTGGTCATGTCTACTTCTTCCCCAGTACTAATCGATCAATTGCCGTTGAAGGTGCAAGATTGTTACGCTAGAGACACTTTAAGCTACCGTAATCTCATATACGTTTAACAGTGATATATATATCAGTATTTAACAACTACATCACCCGATTAGAGAACGACTAACATACTAAGGATTAAATAATTGACAGAAGTAAAATTTTAGGGATTAAATAATTTATTTTCATTATTCAAGAATTAAATAGTAGGTTGACCAATAATTCAGAGAGTAAAAAGTAGGTTTCTTCTAAAAAATTATGTATACACTACAAACGTGTGTATGATTAATTAGAGTGGCAAGTATATAATAATAAGTACCATAGGGCCCTTTTTTAATTAATCATCATGTGCTCTTTGCTGGTTAGAGTGGTAGGTATATAATAAGCACCATATCATGATATTGTAATTGTTAGATATATATATATATATATATAGCTTTTATCATAATAATCTCATATCTCTTTAATTTCAATTTTAAAAATTGAAATAAAAAACTAACATAATTTGAATTTTAACTTCTAAAATTTAGAATAATTTGATTTTAGATTTAATTTATAAGTCCTACATAATTACTTTTATTTTTCTTTATTTTCTTTTTTATTTTTTAATACAAATCTTTTTTTTAATCTTTTCTCTCCATCTTTTTATAAAAAAATTTGCCAGTTATTTTAGAATTATTTTTTTTTTAAGAAAGTAAAGCAATTATATGTAGGGATTAAGTATTAACTCTTGACTTTACTTTTTTTTTTTGTATATAGTATATATAGATATAATATAATATAACTATGTATGTATGTATGGTGAGTAATTAATTAATTTTTACATAATGACATTGTTGATAAAGTAATTAAATATCAACCCAATCCAAGGGTTGTGATTGAATAGAAGGGAGGACTTATTCATCTTTAATCAAATGTTAAAGATTCGATTTCTGGCCTTGTTATGAAACATTTTTAAATATTTGGGTCAATTGTCCTATTCTTTAATGTGCCTGTAAAATCACTATGCTCGACAATAAATATTCTGATTTAAACAAAACCCTTTAATTGTTCATGCACCCAAAGTTCACCTCTTAAGCTTTTATATATATATATATATATATATATATATATATATATATATGAGCAATTAATTAATTAATAACCTTTTTTTTATAACAAGAGATCGAGATCTTGAATATAATCTTTATATGGTTTAGTGATAGAGGGAAGAGAATGGGTATCTATATTTAAACTGATCCACCCTAATAATTTAGTATTTTATAGCTACTTTGATGTGATACTTATTATGGCATCTTATGATTTACAAGTTTGTATCACAATAATCTAAAGTTTTAATTTATACCCTTAATAAACATGTTGGTAACATGTGGTTTAAATCTTTTAATAATAATTAGATGAAAAATAGCATCTGGGAATCATGTGAACCTTTAATTTTTTTTTTTCTATTAGGGTACTTATCTGAGAGAGTGAACCTAGTCACTAATATTTCGATAATATGAAGCCATTTTTAGATATGATCTTCACACTAAAAACGCTCAATTCTCATCCTTTTATAAATTGAATCTATCAGACATTGTTTAAGATAATAAAACGTAACCCTTATGAGTTATGATTATCTGTGCCAATATCATGGGTCATGTGAGCTCATTTTAATTAAGAGACACTACAACAAAATATCCGTGGGTAAATTAAGAAAATTCCGTGGGGAGAAACCAATTTCCCCACGGAACAAGTCTGTGGGTAAAATTTTTTTTCATGGATTTCTCACGGACTCTTCTATGAGGAATAATAGCCACGGAAGTATCTCGTGGGAGATTCGTAAGAAAATAGCCACGGATCATTTCCGTGAGAAATTTCCCACGGACCACGGATTATAAACCACTTACCCACGGATTAGCCACAGATTGTAAGTCCGTGGTTAATTTTCAAGAAATTAGCCACGAACTTACAATCCGTAGCTAACTGACCACTTACCCACGGATTGTAAATCCATGGGTAATGTTTTGAAATTAGCTACGAATTGATTTTGTGGCTAACTTTCAAGAAAAAAATTTAGTTTTTTTTTTTCATTTTTCCACGGGTTTTTCACGGAATAAATCTGTGCTTTGTTGTAGTAAGAATTTTCCAACTTTTATATCTAATTGGAGATTTAATTTGAATTGATTATATAGGTAAGATTTTTTTTGGGGACAGAGATTAAGGTAAGATTTTAGACTATATTAAATATAAAATTAGAGGTTTTATTGGATAGTAGGAAAAAAAGGAATTTTATTAAGGGACAAAATTCGAAAAATATTTTATTTTATGTGTGTCTAATTTAAAATTTTGATAGACAAATGAAGAAATCTTATCCTTCATAAAAGTTATAATTTGGTCATTCTAATATAGAAATAGATTATGTAATTGGTTGGAGTGGTACATTCTCTTTTAAGTATTGCTTTGGTAGTCGGATATAAATTTTATGTATAAAAATACTCGTTATGATAATTCTACCCGTTAACAACCTTTGTTAGCTCGAATCAAATTAAGTAGAATCTAATTATTGAGCTTCTCATACTAGTAGATTAAAAAAAAATAGATAATTTGGTTTTCTTATTTTATGAAATGGTCAAATCTTTTCCCTCCCTCTATACATTTCTATCCAAAATATAACGTCAAATTCAACATTATACTAAATAAAATGCTAAACATAAGTGTAAATTAATGATTTTTTTTTTTGTGAATAAATAGGATATGATTAGAACATTTCACAAAATGAGAAGACCAAATTAAATATACTTCTAAATAAATTTTTTATAAAACTAAATGGACCAATAATGCATTTAAGTCCAAAATCATATTTTACTTAAAAGTTAATACATAATTGGAAGTGGATGCACTAAAACAAAGTGTCACCAATGAATGGCTAACATTACCAAAAATAGACCACATATATATTAAAGAATGCTTGCAAATAAAGAAAGAAATTTTGAGAGTATGGTGGAATTCAATTCAATTGAGAAATGATTTATCATTTATGAAATGTTTAGTTGGTGGGACTCCCACTTCATAGGAAAGTAGGCACGTGTATGGCATGGCTTTTGGAGAAGACAATGACCAAAAAGAAGGTACAACACAAAGTAGGCCATTTTTTGGATATTTGTGATTGAATTCTTCAACCCTTAGCCCTTTGGACGGTATATATATATATACATCATGTGGGCCTATAAATAAAGGGACGGTACCTTAGGTCCTTTTTCCATGGCCCATTCTTGATATTGCTCCCAACTTTATTTGAATAATGTATGAACCTCTTGGATTGTAGTGCACGTTTGGTTACGTAAATATTGGATGTAATAGGAATGATAATGAGAGTGGGAATGCACGAGGGAATAAAAATAGTAATATGAAAGTGATGTGAATGATTGAATGGAATAAACGTGGGTAAAATGACCATTTTACCCTTATGTTAAGGAATAAAAGTGGGTGAAAAAATAAAGACAAAATATAATTTCATTACATTATAAAAAATAAGGTATGTTTGGTATGAAGAATGTTTGAAATTACAATCTATATTACATAGACAAAACAACGAGCTTGCCGTTAGTGTATTTGTTTCAGGAATAAAATTAATTTTTAATGAAAAAAAAGGAGTTTTAAGACTTGATCGAGTTTATATAAAATTTTATATGGACTCGTAATTGTAGTCATGATTGATAATCATAAAATATAAATGGTCAAAACCTCAAATTGGTCCTTTATGTTTGCACCAAGTTTTATATTAGTCCTTTATGTTTCAAAAAGTTTAAATTGGTCCTTTATGTTTGCAAGAAGTTTCAAATTGGTCCTTCCGTCCAATTCTGTCTAGTTATACCGTTAAGTGATGACGTGTCATGCTGAGGTGTCACACTCTCTCTCTTACATGTACTGTTTAGCTGATGTGGCTTTAGTTAACAAAAAATCAGGGACTAAAATAAAATAAAATAATTTTTTACAAAACAAAAATATAATTTTTCCTCTACTTCTTCTTCTTCTAGCCACCACCACCGCTCCAATCCTCTTCCTCTTCACCATCCTCCGACTCCACCTCTTTCTCTGTTTCTCACATATACAAATAGTAAGATAAATTTGGGAGGTGGAGTCAGAGGATGATGAAAAGAAAAATTTTAAGGATGAAAGAGGTAGAGTCGGAGAATGGTGAAAAGAAAAATTTTAAAATTTTAATATTTTTAACACTGTTGAACTAGAAAAGAAAAATAAAAGTTCCAATGATCCCATTTATAAGATAAATTTGGGATGATAATTTTCATCGTTCTTAGCACCACCAACAAAGTTGTTATTTTTATACCTTCTGCATATTAGATTTGGGTCTTCACAGTTCAAAGTGCCATAGTTTCTTCTAATAATTGATGAAAGAGTGAACCTTTTTTTATAGAAGATTCGCAAATTGTAACTCTAGATATCACAGATCTTGGATTTAGAGGCACATGTTTATCAAGAAAATTCCACCAAGAAACGAACACATAAACACAATAAACAAACTCTAATTATTATATTTGGAGCGATATAGTAATTAAATGTTAAATTTTCACAAAGAAAGACAAGAACTAGAATAAAACCTGAAAGATAGCCATCACCAAATTTGGGGAACGAAATATATCTAAAAATATAACAAAACTACTTATTTTCTTATTTGCATAATTAGTAGTAAATGAATTTATATGATTTTTATGATTCTTATTGAAACAATTGGGCCCAAACCTCTAGATCCAATTTGAGGCCTTTTGGGGGGTTGGATCCAAAGTCATAGCCCGCAAGATAGGCTTTTGAATAATATAGTGAAAACAAATCATTTCCACCAAAAGGGAAAAAAAAAAACAAATCATGAATATTGAAAAATAAAGGATGAATTACCCTTCTCTCTTTCTTAAAAGATGTTAAAATTAGGATAAATAAGATACAAAATCCACCTTAAAGCGATAAAATATCAAATGATGATTAAATATAATAATATTTTTTTATTAAGAATATAACATATTAAAAAACACATATATATCCCATCAAGAAAAAAAATACACACATATATATTAAAATGGTTGTGTTTGTTGGATCTTCTGATAATTGGTGTTATAAAATAATTATTTTTAATTAAAACATACAAAAAAAATGATATGAACAATGTTTAAAAATTTGGACTAGTCATTAACTCGGCCAAGGATACGAGTCACCAATTCAACTGCTGGGTCACTAAAAAATCGGTTAGTCTGGCCTGTGTCAAATTAATATATATATATGTGATTACCAATTTAATCTCTAACATTTGTTTAGTTTCATTTTAATCATTCATGTTTGTAATTAGTATCAGTTTGGCCCTCCATTAATCAAATATTATCTTGACAAAAAAAATAAATTATTAAAATTACTTAACAAAATTGCGGGGCAATGAAAGAAATGTGAGGGACCAAATTGATGCTAATCATAAACATAACACGTGAGGAATTAGGGATTAAATTGGTATCAAACACAAGTAAAAAGGACCAAATTGAAACTAAACAAACATTAAGGATCCAATTCAAAAAAGCGCTAACTGTTTGGGATCGAAATAATTTTTTTGTCTTTTCAGTAGAAAACTGTCTCTATTTAGGTGGCGTTTAGTAGGATGTGATGTTTTGATGGGAAAAGGAAGTGAAAGTAAAAGTAAATGATAAAATGTGTGTTTAATAAGGAGGAAAATGGAAGTAGAAATAAAAAGTAAAGTTATTTGCCCTTGAAAATTTTTAGAATTAACTAAAGGTAAAATAGTAATTTCATAACTACTTCTCTCTTATTTCCTATCTAAAAGGAAACCATCATTCCCTTTCCTTCTTCAAAATAACATACCAAACATAATAAGATTTGATTTTTTTTTCTTTTTCTCTCCCTCTCTCTCCTTATATCATACCAAGCATGTCTTAGGGTGTGTTCTTTTGCAAGAAAAGATGAAGAAATGGGAATGAAAATGTCATATCAATATGATGTGACGTGAATAGAATAAAAGTGAGTAAAAAAATAAGAACAATAACATAATTTTATCATATTATAAAAAATAATTTATTTGATAAAAAAAAGCTTCTTCCTCTCTTTTTTTTCCTTCTCTTTTCTTGTAAAAAAAGACACCCTTTTTATGTTTATAGAAATTATGTTATCGTGGCCATCAAGAAAGCCATTATAAAATAATGGCCAAAACCTCAAATTAGTCCTTTATGTTTGCACGAAGTTTCATATTATTGGTCCTTTATGTTTAAAAAGTCCAAATTACTCCTTTATGTTTCAGTAGTACCCACCCAGTACCCACCTGTCTCCTGTGGTCAACGAGCAACACTACATACAAACAGCTTTTTAAAAAATTATATTAATTAATAGTTATTTGATTCATAAAATATACGTACATTGTCTTAATTTATTCTTTTAAAAAGATATTTTAGTTTAATCCATAAAATATTAATTAAATGACATTCATAGTCATTAAATTATAAGTTAGATTTTATTCTACAATAAAAAATATACACGTAATAAAAACGCATTATTTTTAATATATAATTTGTAAAATATGATAAATTTAATTTTATTCTTTATTAACGTTCATTATTTAACTGCAAAATCAACATCAATTAATGTCACATTAACATGCCAGTTTATTTTTATTAATCATATATATTAAAGATATATTTGGTATGGTGTTATTTGAGATAATATGGTATTGTATATATTAGATGATCTCATATATCACATTATCTTTGATACTTTTTTTTTCGTATAGAGTGTTTAATATCATTATGATATAAGATGTACGTGTTTAGTATAGAATAATGTGATCTAAGATACTATGTTAAATTTTTTGTATCTTATCTAAAGTTATCTTTATAAATTTAAATAAATTAATTATTATATTGATTCCATGATTATTTTTAAAATTTCATAAGAACTTTAAATTAAAAAATATATAATCAACAACAAAATATTTTAAATAATCACATAATTTTAATATATTTAAAAATAACAATTATCTAAATACGCAACAAAATAATAAATAAACGGGAAAAATTGTGATTTATTAATAATTTTTGTTAAAAAATATAAGATATAATAGGGATCGGATAAACCTTTTTTTAAAAATCTTTCAAATTAAACAAATTATATCTTTGAAACACCAAATTCATAATTCTCTCACAATTATATGAATAGATATTATATTCCCTTGTTTTTAGGCTAATAGCTGTATACCTACAATTAATTATTAATATTATTATTTTCAAATTTAGCATATTGTGTATGCGAAAACAAGCGCAATAATTATATTGCACTTAATATTGTATATTAGGAACAGAATTTAATTAGTAATTATCTTATTGTTGTATTTTGAGTACAGTTGTTCACAACTATATATATAAGTAGTAATTAATTTGGGCAAAAAAGAGTGATTCATATAAATATAATTAATGCTCTATCCATAGCGAACCTTGTTAGTTCATTAATCATTTTCAACACTCTCTTAAAAAGATTAGATAGTGAATTAGTGATGCACAGGATGACGTTTATAGAGTTATTAATTTCCTTGTATAATTTTTTTTTCGACCCACTTTATTTTATAATATATGTACAACTATCACGTATGTAATGAGTTTCAATACCCACTTTATCCATGTATAGGGTTTGATATCCTCACCGTGAAGTCATTCAAAATCTCTTTTGAAGGATATTTTTTTTTTGTGATTTAGGTTTGTACAGTAATTCTTGTTAGAATAGTTAGTGATCAAGTCTCACATTGAATAAATCAAGGATGGAAGCAGTATATATAAATAGTTAATGAATCATTTATAACAAAATAAATAAAAGGATATTGGATAGAAAAATCCAAGATATTGGTGTGATCCAGATAATTAATTTTTATTAATTATTAAATAAATTCAAATTAATTAATTAATAATTAATTTGAATGTGCACAACATTCAAATGCCTGCCAACGTTCATATTTGAAAGGTCATATGTGAAGGTTCATATTTGTTCGGATTTTCTCTATAAATTCGCATCTTCTATCAAACAGAATCACAACAGAAAATCGAAAATCATATTTTCTCTTTTCTGATTCCCAGAAAATCGTGTTCTGAGATATTATAAGCTTGCTGACTATAATATCAGGCTTTGTATAATCATGGAGGAAATCTGCCATAACAAACTCAGCAGCAATAAATAGTGGGGGCTTAATTTCCTTAAGGACAATGACTACATTATCAAAGCCATCAAATCTTCTCTAACAATTCTTTAATTTGAGCCTATATTGATCCCCTCAACGTTCATCAGCTCTGACACGTTTTTGGTGGGCATCTCTCTCCAGCTAAAAAAATCTCTTGACACTAAAAAATTAGTTGAATAGTTACGATTAAAAAAAATTATTTATTTACAGTTTAAATATGTACAATAATTCTTTGGATTGAACATTTATTAATCTCTTCAACATATTGTTAAAGTCCTATTCGATAACATATACTTGATAGTTGCCCTCCATTATTGTTAATTCTTTAGTTTTTAATATGAAATTTCGGTATAGAGATAATATTATTATTATTATTAGGTTTAAGAGTCATGAGGAGTAATTAGGAAGTAATAATATGCGTGAAGGGACAAAAGGAAAGATCGAGAGCATATACATAAAGACAAATTCAAGATTATACATGTATTTTATGTGGCCTACCTTGTAAAGTAATAATATTTAATACATTTCCCTCAATTTGTCTTTGTTTTTGGGCATAAAACGGTTGTCACTTTATGTTTATATATATATATATATATATATCATGTTTTTGTTGCTTTCATTTACTAATAATTAATCAATTAGTTGCAGAAAAAAAAATTTTAAGTATAACTTATATATTATTATTATATCTTCAAATGATTTATACAACACATGGGAGTATCGAAATTTGATTCGGTGCAATTTGTTTTCCTGTAATTTTTATGCATTTTTTTCAAAATGAACATTTTTTGTTTTATTTGTGAAGTAACAATAGGGACTCACATTAATAAGAACTCACTATGAATAAATTAAGGATCAAATTATTATTAATATTGACAAATAATATCACCTTGAATGGATTACTGGATTAGGGACCCAATTGTTATTACTATTGATAATAATTTGCTCTTTAATTATTGAAATCTCACATTACTTAGTTAAATGGCGGACAAGCTATATATATATATATATAGGCTAAGGTAATCATCTTCCTTTGAGCCTTACTGTGGGCTGTCCTGGAAATAACCCGTTGGCTTCACGCTCCTATGTTGGACAAGCTATATATATATATAAACTAAGGTAATCTTCTTCCTTTGAGAGCTCTTTTGGGTGAGTTAGGCCTATTAAGACTAATCTATTCATGTGAATCCTTATTAGTGTGAGTTCCTATTATTACTTCACATATGAAACAAAAGTATACATTTTAAAAGGAAAGGTTTGGCTAACTAATCTCTAATTCAACGGATGACGCTCGATTTTCATTCTTTAAAGATTCAAATTCGAAAAACGATAATTAAGAGAGCACAGATTTTTTACCACCTGTGTGAAACCAATTTGTAAACCATAGGATTTCACAAAATGAAAAATGATTAAGATAGAGGACAATAGGATATGTTTTGAAATTAAAGAATTAGTTTGCCGGAAGTGCATTAATTTTGTATATTAATCAAACGTCTGGATAATAAATAAAAAATAAAATGGGCACTTCAGATAATCGAAATTGAATTTAGTGCAATTCGCTTTCGTGCAATTCTTTTAAAATATACATTTTTACTTTATTTTTGAAGTATTAATATGGACTTACTCTAATAATAACCCACTATAAATGGATTAGGGACGAAGTTATTATCAATTTTGACCAATATCATCACTAAATAGCCTTATGAGACTATTTTTCAATATCAATAACAATTTGGTCCCTAATTCATTTAAGGTGATAATATTTGCCAATATTGATAATAATTTAGTCTCTAATCTATTTATGGTGGGTTATTTATTAGTATGAGTCCCTATTAATGCTTCAAAAATAAAGTAAAAATGTACATATCGGTTTCCACTCTCAATATATCTCGGGTGTAATTGAATTCCTCCGTTTCAATTTTCATACACATAAAAAAGAGATCACACCACAATTACAAAGCCTGCGTGTAGGCAGACCTTGAATTTCATCCATTTTCAATTTTTCATACACAATATTTCCACTGACAGAGAAATAAAATTGAAAGGGCAGGGTTGGGGGGAATTGAGGAAGAATATTACTATATCAACCAAGAAATCTTGCAAGTGGTAAACATTTTAGTATATAACTTAAAAGTTTTGGGTTCGAGATCTTATGAATATAATTATTTTTATTAGAAGGCTATCTTACTATAACTCGATAAACAACACACATCGAGTTTGAATTAATTGAAAGATAGTCTCAGAGACCGTTCGGATAAGAAGAATATTTAGAAATCCAAGAAGAAAAGAAGAAAATTACTCAACACCTGCTTGGACTTATAGAACTAAGCAAGAAGATTCTCCTCTTTCTTTCTTTCTTGTGCATTTCAATAAAACACTAGTGATACTGATAAGATTTGAGTCCAACATAACAACTTTACAACAAAATAAGAAATCAAAGTTCCAATTATACATATCCTTACATTTAGTGCCCACATACACTTGCCATCCACAATGCAAAGGATTCTTCTTCTTCTTCATAATAAATATAAATTAATAATAGAGGAAAAAAAAGTAAATTACTATTTGATCCGAAAATTTTCAATTATCTCAATTTATTTTAATTTAGTTCATAAATCATACAAATATTAAATTTAATTTCTGTATCTCAATTTAATCCATAAAGTGTAAGCCTTTAATACCAAAGGCACAAATAAATTTGTAACGCAACATAATCATTCCAGTAAACAGAGACAAATTAAATCTTTAATTGATTAAATTTAATATTTATCATCAGAAATTAAATTGAGACAATCAGATTCTTCAGAAGTGAAGTACATACTCGTAATTCATTATTTTACACGTTTTACACAATAACCCGTGTTCGGGTTAACATGTAAAATAACAAATTACACATATACCCCTATCAAAATAATATTTTACTACCACCAAAAGAGAGGGATGATTGAGGTTGAGGGGTCTTTCTACGAATACAAGGTGCATTTGTATTGATCCAGTTTTTAAAGTAATTTTTTTGAAAAACTTATATTTTTACAATTAACCAATACAAACGCGCCACGTAGACATTTGTACGGGTTTGCACGATTGCCCCTTAAAAAACTCCAAGGTTGCGGCTGATAATTCAGACTATGAAAAGGGTAGGAGGAGGGCGAAGGTACCCAGGATAGGAAGCAGCAGGAAAACCAAGGCTGGTTTCAACGAAGAGCTTGTGGTGGAAGCTCTGGATGGTGGGACCCGCTTCTATCAGCTCCTTCACGACCTTTCTGTAGTATTCTCTCAGCTTCATCACCAGAAACTTGAGCCTTATCTTCCTAAGCATTCTCACCACCACCACCATTCGCCCTTTCTTCCTCTTCCCCCCCAGCCGCACCGTCGCCGCCTTCCTCCGCCGCAGGAAGGAGGGGACCTTGCGGCGGGGCTGCCACCGCCACGTGGAGGTCGTCACCTGATGATCAGGAGCCATAGGAGAGAGAGGCAGAGAAGTTTGAGAAAGAGGATTTTAATTGAAGTAAGTGTGTGTGTGAGAGAGAGAAAAAGTTGACTTAATAGGTAACAGCTAGGAAGAGAAGAAGAGGACATCTATGGAGGATGAAGGGACACTTGACCCCTCTCTCACCTTTAAGTCTAAATTAAAATTTCACTATATTTTTATAATAAACAATAAATATATAATTTTTTTTATGAACAGAATAAATATATAATTGAAATTGGATCATTATAATTTTGAGGGCAAAATACTATTTAGTCTCTGAATTATTGATCAAATTATTATTTAATCTCCGAATTTATTAAAATACTTATTTAGTCCCCGAAATTTGTAACTGTCAACTATTTAATTAGTCCTCGAATTTGACAAAAATACTATTTAGTCCCCGAATTTGTAACTATGTCAACTATTTAGTCCCCAAACTTGGCAAAAATACTATTTAATCGCCAAATTTGTAACTCTGCCAACTATTTAGTGTCCTGACTGTTACCCGTTAGAGTTGACAAAGTTGCAAATTCGGGTATTAAATAGTATTTTTGCCAAGTTTAGGGACTAAATAATTGACATAGTTACAAATTCGGGGACTAAATAGTACTTTTGTCAAATTCGGGGACTAAATAGTATTTTTGATAAATTCAGGGACTAAATAGTAGTTTGACCAATAATTCAGAGACTAAATAATATTTTGCCTCTATAATTTTTGTGTACTTTTTTAAAATGTATATTTTTCTTGTATTTGTAAAATATTAAGAGAGACTCAGCTTAATAAGAATTCATTCAAATGTATTAAGGAGCAAAATATTATTAATATTGACAAATAGAATCACCAATTAGTCTTGTGAGACTATTTGTTAATATTAATAATAATTTAATCCTTAATCCATCCAAACTAATGATAATTGTCAATATTATTAATATTAATTGGTTCCTAATTTATTTAGGATGGTCGTTGTTATTTTGAGTCTTTAATTTATTATTATTGTATAAATAAAATAAAATTTTGTATACTTATCTAGAACTTCTGTCATGATTTAGACTAATATATTAAATTATCTACGGTAAGCATTATAATAAATTTTATTTGTCAATTAATTTATTTTTGTCAATAGAGATAATTTTTTTACCGAATAATTAAGACTATGATTAGTTATAAAAAAATAGTTAAATTATTCTGTTGGTTCTCAACGTTTGCACGAAGTTTAATATTGGTCCTCAACGTTTTAAAAAGTTATTTTAGGTCCTCAACGTTTTTTTTTGTCAAAATTGGTCTTCTAGCGTAACATTCGTCTGGTTTGCCATTAAATGCTGACGTGGAAGGCTTATGTGATATATCCTCTCTTCTACGTGTCATATTTAAATGACACGGCACTTTTCCTCACTCCAACTCAACAAAATAACGTCGTTTTAATTCAAATAAATTCATTATTTTATTATTTGACAATAAACATATATTTTATAGTGTTAAGATTTTTTATTGATCAATAAACTATTTAAAAATTTACTTTAAAGAATAATTGTTAATGTTCAAGAATTTAATTAAACAATTATGTAAAATCTTAATATGTGTGGTTAGACATGTCTTATAAGGACATTTAATTATTAATAAGCAATGTTTTTAAAATCGGACCGGTCATTGAACCGGTCGAGGCACTGGTTCACGGTTCAATGGTCCAATCGTGGTCGAACCGGTGACATTTAAAATATATATTTTTAATTAAATATACTAAAATATATCATAAAAATTTATATACTTCATAATTATATGTTTCCATCTCGATCTAAACATGATAAGAAATAGAACAAGTTTCAAATTACCACAATATCATATTAAACTCTTCAAATAAGTTGAAGGATCAACATATTTAAGTCTCAAGTCTTATCACAAACCAAACAATAAATATTGAAATAGAACAATCCTTACAACTACAAGTCACAACAAATTCTCAATAAATACTAAATTATAAACAACAATAAATTTTTTTTTTAAAAAAGGAAAAACCGGTCAAACCGTCTAAACCACCGGTTCTGACCGGTTTTTCCAGTTATTGACCGGTTTTATATCTGACCGGTTCTTTGGTTATTTCGGACCGGACTGGCAGCCGGTTTTCCGATCCGGTTTTGAGAACAATGTTAATAAGTGGTTGGTTGGAGTAGTAGGTACTCCATTTCACTTAAGCAATATCTCGTGTTCGAATCTTGTGTATGAAAAAAAAATTTGTTAAAAGAACTCTACCTCGTTGTGAGACCTCAATTAGTTCGAATAAAATTGCCTTAAAAAAAAGGGACATTTACCTTTATAGAGAACAACAAAATGTTTTATATCTGACCGGTTCTTTGGTTATTTCGGACCGGACTGGCAGCCGGTTTTCCGATCCGGTTTTGAGAACAATGTTAATAAGTGGTTGGTTGGAGTAGTAGGTACTCCATTTCACTTAAGCAATATCTCGTGTTCGAATCTTGTGTATGAAAAAAAAATTTATTAAAAGAACTCTACCTCGTTGTGAGACCTCAATTAGTTCGAATAAAATTGCCTTAAAAAAAAGGGACATTTACCTTTATAGAGAACAACAAAATGTTGCGTATAAAAGCACCTATTCTATTTACTAGAATCTCACGTAATGTGAACTTTATTGGAGGAAGCAGTGGATGGGACCAAACATTGTATAGGATAGGGTAGGGTGGGACGCAAAGGAGGAGAGTGGATCCTCTATATTGTAAGGTGAAGTATTTATTAAAGTTATCATTCTCCTTACTTTAAAAAGCACTTCAACTTATAATGTAGAGGATCCATTCTCCGCAAAGCAGTAAGCAAAACTGCAAAAGGTAAAGGGGTTTATGAAATTATGATAAGGAATGAAGCAAAGGTTGGTTTGGTTCTGTCCTCACATGAATAAGTAAATTGGTGGTCTGGCTATTAGATCTCTCCAAAACATGAATAAAGCTTTCTTGTTGAAGTAGTTAGCCTGAAATTTGATAAGTAAGTAAGTAACCATTAACCAAAACCTTTTGTGGGTAGAGGTCATCAAAGCCTAATACAGTTTTGACATGAATTCTAGGATGTGGAGGGACATATCCATGATTGGGCCGGAACTCATGCAGAGTATGTTTAGTAGACCATTGGCATGACCAATGGATCCATGGCCTTAAGATGATCAATTTTGTTAACAAAAGGCCTGTGTGACTTTTTGTTCACGAAGAGGCTATTATTTTTTTAAAGGTCAAGCTGTACGAAGTTTTATATTGATCTTTTATGTTTTAAAAAGTTTTAATTGGTCCTTTATGTTTGCAAGAAGTTTTAAATTGGTCCTTCCGTCCAAATCCGTTTATTTCCTCCCTTAAGTGATGATGTGGCGTGCTAAGGCGCACATATTATCTCTGCTACGTATCCATTTAAGCTAACGTGTCATGCCACGTCATAATCTATTATCATATGTGATGACATGGCGCTGATTTGGCAATGACGTGTTAGCTTAGATGGACACGTCACCACTTAACTTAAAAAATTGACGGAGGTGGACAGAAAGATCAATTTAGAACTTCTTACAAACATAAAGGATCAATTTAAACTTTTTGAAACATAAAAGGATCAATATAAAACTTCGTGTAAACATAAAGGACCATTTTAGAGTTTTGACTTTTTTTAAAAAAATGAAGGTTCTAATTCCTCTCTTATCATGATGTAGCATAAACTTAAGTTTCAAAATTCAAACTTGTTTACTAATCAGGCTGGACTCAAGTAATATAATAATAATAATTTACAACTCTTGATCACAAAATAAATAATTATACAATGAGGAAATTTGGACTAAAAAATATGTTTGACTGTAATTTCTTCCTCACTGAAACATTTCAAGTGAATATATATATACCACATAACAATAGAAAAAGGAAAAAAAGGTGGTATATATATATATTATTTATGCAAAGTTTTGAATTTTATCTTACAACACTTCATATCATTTAAATTACTAACGAAAAATGTTGTCATGACATGACATATGTAATATTAATGTTAATTTATAATTTATATCGATGTCATCTCTTCATATTAATACAAAGTCATCAATTAAAATTAGTCACTTTTTCATACCAAGTCATCATTATTTAACATTAGTAATTTGGACGATTTTAAGTGTTAGGGTAAAATTCAAAACTTTAGAGACGAAATCGATTGTAATTCAAAACTTTTGAGAGAAAATTGGCCACACAAAAAAGTTTAAGGACAAAATTGAGAATCAGTGTAAAGTTTAGGAACATAAAATAAAATATCTGTTTGCCTGTTAATTATTGGTGACTGATGCATGTATGGCATTTGCAATTACAAGAGTTGTGTACACAATTACAGGAGAAACAAACAAGACAGTAAGAACAAGGCATGGTGAAGAATTTCACAACTTTGTTACAACAACGTGGGACACTTTTCTTAGTATGCTTCGAGCTAATTCCACAAGATTTTGGGGTTGAGCAGCACATACAGCAACACCAATTTCTTACTATTTTCTTGGGAACCAAACAACAACATTTGGTGAAGCAAACCCATGGAACACTCACAAGGAATAGCAACTTCAACCTGTGGATCATTGATTAGTATATAATGAATGTGATTGTAATTTGCAAACAACATTAATTTTCTTCAACCATAGCAATACAGAGGGTAAGCTCTAGAGCAACGGAGCCTGTATGCAGGTCACGATTTCAAATCTTGAAGACAGTCTCTTCCCTTGTAGGGATATATAAGACTGCGTATATCTGACCCTCTTGATACTCCACTTGATGAGAGTCTAGCTAGGCATAAGTAAAAGACTTGATTTTATGTTTTCTAAACAAATTAGGGAAAACTATACATTTTAGTCCAGAGTTCAAGGGGGGTACTAACATTTTAAAATGTTAAGAGTGAATTAATGATTTGGTCGTTAAAATATTATTCTTCTTTCAATTTGGTCCTCCACATAAAGCCTCTCAATTTAGTTTCCAAAGAATTTTCCCCAATCAAAATGGTTTTTGCTTTAGGCAAAATTTCCCAATTAATAAATGAAAAAGTCCACATGGTTATTGATTAATGACCTAGCTAAACTAACTTAAATAATATTTTCAACCAAAAATAACATTATTTGAGTTCAAGGAAAAAATACCACTTAGATAAGTTTCATGAGTCAAAAGCTATATAGACTCCTGTAATCCTGTTTACTAAATAAAAGAAACAAAGCCCATTTTGATTGGGGGAAAACATTTTAATAACTAAATTAAGAGGCTTTATTTTTGAAGGACCAAATTGAGAGAAGAATAATCTTTCCAGGACTAAATTCTTAATTTAAAGTTTAAATCTGCTATAATATTTGGACTTCAAGAACAAAAGCTATTGGACCATGCATACTTACATAAACATATAATTTCTCATTTAAACAGCAAAATTACAAACTAAAACCACCAAATTAATAATAAATTTAAAAAAAAAAAAAAGAGAGACAGAGAAGTGAAGAACTATAGGTACCTGATCCGCTTCCAAAAGCAATGAGATTTAGAGATTTTTCGACTCCTGCTTGAGATCGATGCAATTATTGAAATAATTATCATCAAGTTTAGTAAAAACATCAAATTCAGTACAAATTAAGCAATTATACAACAATTAGAAGATTCATTCATACTTTGGTGTGAAAGGATCTGAACTACACCCCACAAAGGTATCAAGCCTGTGTCAACAAACATAACATCTCTCAAATTTTAGCATTCAACAATATAATTTACGACAACATTATTATGTAAAACCTGTACCCGATCGATATGCTTACATAAGACATAGAACCGATCTTATGCTGCCCAGCATAGAAAAGCAAGGAGAGAGTGAGATCCACTTATGTGTCACTCTCTCTCATTGCTTTTCTATGCTGGGCAACATATATAGGATCCAATCTCACATAAGACAAGACTTATATACACGGTTCTTCAATCAAAATAAAACACGTAGAATGTGCTTTTGAAAGGAACTAATGCATGGTTTTTTTGCTGTGAGAGAGATGAGATGTATAAACCATACACGTGTCGATTTCTGATCTATTTATAGACTTACTCTTTGCAGCATCTAGAAGCAGGGTGAAGGCCTTCAAGTGATTTTAACTCCTCCTGCAAGTAATAAACATGGAAGTGGGAAGATGATGAGCTCCATTTGTCAGAACATAATCCGGATCAGGTGAAGTTACTTCACCTGATCGATCCAGACCGTTGATGGACTGCAACACAAATTTGTTGCAGTCGATCAACGGTCAAGATTGATCCGGTGGAATAACTTCACTTTACCGGATCCTCTTCCCATAATAAACTCTGTAACTACAGATTCATCCAAACCAAGGAAATTATGTCAACAAACTATATATTCTTGTCAAGTGAAAAAGTAAAAGATTAGTTTTACCATGTTTAAATTAGATAATAAGAGATGGTACAATAGTGTTAAATGGTGTGCCACATTATTATCATCATCTTTTTGCTTCAGTATATTTATCTATGTCACCCGTCCAATCTAGTGGGAAAATGTTTTGTTTTTTGTTGTTGTTATCGTAACCAATATATCTGTGTATTCAAGTCAAAAGGGCATACCACCTTCCAATCTATATCAATACAATGGTAGAGTGATACGAGCACAATCACACGTTAAAAATTAGCTGTTGGAGTTAGAGAACCCAAGTTCTTATAAGATCCTCAGATGGAATCTTCATTGAAAGCCAACCTCCCTGGGACTTATATCATAAACAATGGTCTAGTGACTCTCATTAAGAGCACGCTTGGTATAAATGCACAGATATAAAGTGTACTGCAGAATAAAAGAAAGTACTGTGATGAGCGAAAAAATTAGGAAAGAGAATCAGTATGTATAATATTATGTAAATTTTTTTTGAAAATCATGAAATTACACAAACGTGAAGAGGGTTTGACTTTGACCCTTGCAAGAAGAGTTGTTTCCAAAATTTTATCCAATGATCTCCATTTCACATCACAACAACCTTTCCCTCTTTTGTAAAGACTATGGTATTCACAACAAAATTTCTAGTAACCTAGTCCTAATTAAAATTTGAACTAATTGTCACAATGCTTTGTATAGCTGATGGATAAAAAGACACATAAAACCTTGTCGAATCTTTAATTATCTAACTCATCCCACCTAGTGGTAGAAGAATACAAATGGTGAATTAAAAGGCAGAAAAGTTAAGTGTTTTGGTATATCCATCCCTAAATCAAATCAAATCAAAAAAAGCATATAAAAGGGTTTGTTGTCTAGTATCACAAATGAAAGCAGAGGAAATTAGTGACCTGAAGCAAAGCAATCTCTCTGTCCAAAACTTGGATCTTGAGCATCTGCCTCCTCTTGCCATAGAAATCCAGCTGAAGGGCCAGTGGGGGTGGCGACCTAGGACTCAACGAACAAGACATTGAAGAAGGAACAAGCTTTAAGTCAAGATTCAATCAAGAACAAGACATTATTGTCTGTGTTTTTGTAATGAGATCGATGTAGACAGAGACAGAAGGGGGGAACACACGTGGGTGTGTGTGTGATGTGAGGGAAGGGAAGGGAAGGGAGTGAAAGCTGGAAACTGAAAAAAAAAAAAAAAGGTTAAAGAAAATGAAGAAGGAACAAATGCACGTGAGGGAGAGGTGGAGATGGAATCGAGGTTGTTCAATGCTCAATCATCTAATCTTTTATCTAAGTCAAAATACTCAGTGTTGACTGTTCTGTGTCAGTGTGCGTGTGAGGGTGTGCCCACTCACACCACTAACAACAAAAGCTGTCTAACATATATTAAAGTGCAAATTCGGAATCGTACATTTACACTTGCCTTTCATTGGATTCAAATCCATCCATTCTCAAGATTTATAGCCCCGATATTACTCATCGGTTGAGAATGTGACTTTGTTATGAGGTTAAACACGTTTGGTAAAGTTTACTAGTTGGTGAGATAGATTTTTCCTGTCAAGATATGATAGGGACTAGAGAGAAAAGTGGAGGGAAGTTGAAGTGAGGTTTAAAGACCAAAATGTCTTTAAAAAATTTGTGGCTTTTAAAAAAGTAAGAGCAAAAAAGGTTTTTCATACTTTTATCTCTTATTTCCCTGTCTTCTTCCCATCATACCAAACAACATTACTTTTACATTCCACCTCCATTTCCCTACATATTAAACATACTTTTTACCACTTACTTCCACTTCCATCTAAAACACTCAGCGGCTACCAAACGTCACCTTAAATCTCCTAAAGTAAAAGCACATAAAGTATTGAATTCATATTGTCAAATAAAATCTTGCGGCCTAGATTGTGTATTTTATATGGACTTTTCTATGATACAAACGTATACAAACGCCTATGTGGCGCGTCTGTATGAGTTTGCACGCTAAGCTGTTTGCATCATAGAAGGACCTATTTTATATACTTTAATTTATTCACAAGACACTTTAACGAATCTAGTATGTGGTCCTCTTTCTGACTCTACATGTTACAATAATTTATGAAAGAGAATCAATCTATCTTCTATTAATTTTGTTTCTAAGTTTAGTCATTGTTAATTGTGTTTTTAAAATTTTAATTTATAAATAATTTTGTTATTCATCTAAATTTTATTTCAATAATTAACGATAGATGAAAATGTTGCGGTTTTCGTGACCTCTATATATTGTTGTGCCCCAGTGCCAAATCATATATAATTTTTGAAGTGATGAAAAAGGAGATACAATGTAGTGTAGGGACCAAAATAATACTTTTGAAATTAAAGAAGGGGTAAAAGTATAATTTTGAAAAAAATTTCAACATACTATGTCAATATTTAACGAAAAAATTGGACGATGTTAGACTCGAGGACAAAAAATAAAACAAGTTGCACATATAGAGGATCTATATGAAACTCTTAAAACATCGATGACCAATATGAAACAGCTGATAAACATAGAAGAACAAAATGAGGTTTTGGTTTAAAATATAACTTCATGAGAAAGTTAATAATGTCATCATTCATCAAGAGTATTTTGGTAAAAAATAAATAAAATTTTAATTTCTTTAATTTTTCAAGAAAAATCAGTATAAATTTTTAAAATAGAAAGGATGGAAGTATAATTTTCGAATAGGAAGAAACTGTAATTTTCTAAAAAAATTTAAGAAGATTTAAGAAGAAAAAGAACTTAAACCTGTAAGATCATATTTGGGCCAAACAGTAGGATCACATTAGAACATCATTTTACAAAACTATCATGGGTTTGGATTTCAGGAAATACCATACCAGTTGTGTGTTTTTTTCTCCTTCACCAAAATCAAAAAGTTTTGGTCGGGTTCGATCCCTGCCTCGGGTATGGAGCAAGTAACCAAAAAAAAACCAAAAAGTTAGATTCTTTTTCTTCTTATTTTTATTTAAAAATTAGAGGTTTTGTGCTGTTGGCCCTGAATTTGGGCCTAGCCCAAAATGAAAAATCTCAAAATCGCTCCATCTTTTAATACTTACATGTGGATGACCAAAAAAAAAAAACTTATATTCATGTTTGGAAAAATATATATTTCTTTTTGAACTATAATTTAATTAAAGTAGTATTGATAGTAAAAGACTATATTTTTTTTATAAAGAAGATGGTAGTAAGGGAAAGCACTCCCAAGTACTACCGGGCAGGGCGCCAATGACATGTTGGGGAGACCAACAGAGGCCCAATCCAAAGAATTACTGCACAGACCTAAACCGCAAACAGTTTTACCCAGTCGCAGCTACTCAACTAGCCCTTGGATGCCAGTAATTATTAAAAGACTATATTTTACATATTAAAAGTAATTATTTAATTTTTTGTAATAGTTTACAAGAGTAAAGTTAAGGAGTAATGTCATAATTTATAAATTATAGTTTTTTTAGAACAATAAATTATAGTTTAGTGGATATATTTAAGATTTTATTATTACTATAAGAAATATGAGTATTTTCAATAACTTCTATTTCGACGGCCAACCATTGTCAATATTTGTTAATAGAAAATTATTTTCGACAATATATTTGTCGATAACAGCCGCTGAGAAAAATATCATTAAAAAAAGTATCATTGATAATTGTTGGCCGTCAAAATATTATTATTATCTTTTTTTATCAACAACCTATTTCGACGATCAAAATTTAATTGTTGAAAAAAGTACCTGTATTAATAAATTGGTGAAAGTATATTTTTGGTCTATAAATTATAGAGTCTATGTTAATTTTGACCTGAAATTTTGTTTGCCGTAAATTACATCATAAACTTAATTTTAATTCTATTTATATAATTAATAACATATACAAACTAGTTATCTATATGGCCACCAAATGGCCAATGATATAATTATGATGCCAAGTCATAACCTTCCAACTCATGCAACTGCATTGAGTTAATTATTAAAAAAATTCCTTTTAAAAACTTTTATTAATAAAAAATAAATAAAAATTGACATCAAATTTGATGACTTTGGAATCATATTTGACATTTAAAATTGCACGGACAATTACATTTGCTTGCATATTCTGTTAATTATTTAGATAAAATTAGAATAAGACAAAATTACTTACAAATTCAAAGTTAAAAATGCACTTAATGAGAATATATATGGTTAGTTCATGTTGAGATTTTTCAGAAGACGCACACTAAAGTTTGCCCCCAATAATTGTCCACTTGGAATAATATATATACAAGACAACAAAATGATGAATGGCTCAAAGAACATTTTGAATTTTTAATCTTCTTTATTTATTAAGTTAACTAATCAAACCATTAATTCATTGGTCTATATATATAGAATAATAAATCATTGGAAGATTTTAGGTAAAACTACTTTCCATGTATGGAAGGGTGGGAAAACAAAGTCTAGGATTGGTGGAAGAGTGTGTAAATGCCTTGTTTTGGATGGACTTGATTAATCTCTAAAAGGGAAATACTAAAGTGATGGAATATGCATAGAAAAATAAAACAAATAAAAAATAGATAGGTTATAATCAATACTTCGGTCTAGTAAAACAGACTAATTTCTCAACATGTGATGATTTTAATTTTATCTATTTTTTATTATTTTTTGTCACATCAGTATTTTTATTTAGATTTTTTTTTTTGAGAATCAGGGCGGTACTTGGGATCTTTATTGATCAACAAAATAAACTTTCGAAAGGAATAAAGGGACCGAATCGGTCCATACAAAATTTCTTTGAACTACTTTAGCAGTTCTACAAATGAAATCCGCAACTGAATTACAAGTTATAGGAACCCAATTAAAAGACACATGTTCAAAATTACTACAAAACCGAAGGATATCTCTGCACAACGTGTTAAGGGAAGATGTCTGATTACAAGGTGTATGCAGCAACTCCATCACAAGCTTAGCATCCCCTTCCACAATCACGTTCTTGCTTCCAATTTTAAGTGCCAGCTCCAACCCCCTTTTCACTGCCATTGCCTCCAACTTAATAGAGTCATTAGGATAATGAACCAAGTTCATAAACACTCCCAGGCAGCACCCAGTATCATCCCGCACCAGGCCTCCCAGCACACCCCCACCGTCCTTCATTGCTGCAGCGTCTATGTTTACTTTCACAAACGAACGAACGGGCTTCTCCCATACTAGGCTCGCTGGGCACTCTCGTTGTCGATCAACGCCACTCAATGCCGCTTGCGTCTCATCCATCACCCTTTCCACCCGATTCCACAGCTCCTCTACACGAACAATTTCATTGCTGAATTTTTTCTTGTTCCTCCTCTCCCATGCGAAGTAGGTAGCAATTGCCAATGCAGCAATTTGTTCCTCTTTCCATTCCCCTGTTTCCACCACTAACCATTCCAACACATTTGCGTGAAAAACTATGCTGCTGTAGTCATAGTTTGCTTCTACCCACATGTATTGTAACTCAGGACAATCAATCACCGCATGGAAAACGTCCTCCGGGGCATTGTTACACATAATGCAGTTTTCATTAATTCTCAATCCCCTGCTTTCTAGAGTTTCAAAGGTCGGAATGATTCCATGACAAACTCTCCACAGGAAGACCTTATATTTCGAGCTTATAGGCAATTTCCACAATCGTTTCCAGAATTTTGCCGTTGCTTCTTCGTCGATGTCCAACCGTAGATCGAGCTGACTCCATTCTTCGATCATGGCATTCCTATACCCTGTCTTAACAGAGTATACTCCTCCCTTATCATGCTCCCAAACCCATCTATCCCCTCCTTGTTCTTTGTCGGGCGGGATACTTAATATTCGGCATCATACATCTTCATCGAACATCACTCGCAGCTTCTCTGTGTCCCATCCGTCTCCTCCTGCGTTAAGTAACTCACATACCTTTACAACATTTGGCGTCGAATAACTAGGTGGTGCAAGAATTATTGGCGCCTCCGAGGGTACCCAAGGGTCTTTCCAAACCCATGTTGTTTGGCCATCACCAATCGATCGTCGGAGCCCTTTTGCAAGCAATGGTTTCCCCGCCATCAAGCTCCGCCATGTCATTGAAGGTCTATACCCACATCCAGCACTCATAAAGTCCCCTCTCGGAAAATATCGTGCCTTCAAGACATTAAAGAGCAAAGAATCTTCATTCTGTAAAAGTCTCCAGCATTGCTTTGCTAATAAAGCCTTATTAAAAATCTCAAGATCTTTAAATCCCAAACCTCCTTTGCTTTTTGGCATAGATAATTTCTTCCAGTTTAACCAGTGAATACTCCTATTATCTTGGTTATTCCCCCACCAAAACCTTGCCATCATTTGGGTCAAATCATAGCATAATCCTTTTGGTAGAAGGAAGCAACTCATAGAATATGTAGGAATTGAAAGAGCCACCGCCTTGATTAGGACCTCCTTGCCTGCTTTAGAAAGAAGTTTCTCTTTCCAGCCTTGTAGTCTTTTCCACACTCTCTCCTTGATTGACTTGAAGGCATTACCCTTATTTTTCCCAACCATGGTAGGAAGCCCCAGATACTTCTCATTATACGCAACTCTTGAGACCTGCAAACAATTTTGGATGTTCGTTCTCGCATCCTCACTACAATTTGGGCTAAAGAAAATTGCCGATTTGTCATAGTTGACTTTTTGCCCTGACGCCCTTTCATATACGTTGAGTAGGGTTTTAAAATTTCTGCATTCTTCTTCATTTGCCCTTAAGAATATTAAGCTATCGTCTGCAAAGAATAAGTGAGATGCTTGGGGCTTGTCTCGCCACCTGCACCCCATGTATTTTGCCATCGCATTCGCTTGCTGATAGTAATGAGCTTAATCCTTCGGCACACAACAGAAAAAGATATGGCGATAGAGGATCGCCCTGCCTAAGGCCTCTTTGGGGTCTAAAAATAGAGGAATCAACACCATTCATATTTACACAGAAGTTGACCGTGGTGACGCACGTCATTATTTTCCTTACCCATTCAACATGAAAACTCAATTTATACATCATCTGCTCCAGAAAGCACCATTCAACTCTATCATACGCCTTACTCATATCCAATTTAACAGACATAGAACACCTTCGCCCCGATCTATTGCCTTTTAAAGCATGAAGAAGCTCGTATGCGAGGAAGACATTGTCCGTAATTTGTCGGTTGGGTACAAACGCACTCTGATATACAGAGATAATATCCGGCAGAAATTGCTTCATTCTGTTAGCCAGAGTTTTGGCGATGATTTTGTAGATGACATTACATAAGCTGATCGGTCTGAACTGGGTCATATCACTCGGGTCCTTCGTCTTCGGAATTAGTACGATTTTAGTTGTATTAATGTTTGGATCAAAAACGCCGTTATTCAGGAAATCTAGTACTGCATCGGTCACTTTACCACCTACTACCTCCCAATAGCGTTGGTAGAACAACGCCGGAAAACCATCCAATCCCGGGGCTTTTGTCGGACCCATCTGAAAAAGAGCTTCTTTCACTTCTTCCCTTGTGAACCTGGCTAACAACGTATTATTCATCTCTTCTGACACCTTTTTAGGTACAGCTTCAATTATTTCGGTAATATTGTCTGGTTCAGATGAAGTAAATAATTCTTCAAAATAATCCGTGGCAATGTCTTGTATTTCCTTCTGATCCTCCGCCCAGCTACCATCTCCTCTCTTCAGTCTACTAATTCTATTCTTCTTCGCCCTATTGGATGCTTGCGTGTGAAAGAATTTCGTATTCCTATCTCCTTCCCTCAACCATTGCACCCTTGATCTTTGTTTCCAATACATCTCTTCTTCTATCAGAACTTTGCTCAGTTCCTGCTCCAACGCTCTCACCTTCTGCATATTCGTTCTGTCTTTTGTAATTTCCATGTGAATATCCTTTTGGAGCAATTTGACTTTCTTGCCAAAATTCCCGAACCTCTGCTTACTCCACTGGGTTAATTTCTCCTGTATCGCACCTAGGCCTCCACACACACTTCCCATTCCTGTGATGGACCCGTAATGATCCCAATTAGACTTTATTATCTCCCCGCACTCCTCATATCCACACCACAGTTGCTCGAAACGGAATCTTCTTTCCATATTGACGCTGCTATCATTATTATTATCGTGCCAAACTAAGTTGCACAAAATTGGGAGATGATCCGATTCAAACTTTGTCAGATTAAATAATTGAGCATATTTGAATTTAGAAGTCCATTCCACATTTGCCAAACCCCGGTCAAGTCTTACTTTCACTTGTTTTCTTTCACCTCTGTTGTTGCACCATGTAAAGGGATAACCGATGTATCCAATATCTGTTAGATTGCAATCATCTATTACTTCTCTGAATAACTGCATCTGTCTTTCTGACCGGTCATTCTCTCCCTCTTGCTCATCACTACCTGTAATCTCGTTGAAATCACCCATTGCCAGCCACGGAAGATCATTATTCCCTTTCAAACGTCGTAACATGTTCCACCCTTGATGTCTAAGATGAGTTATCGGCTCTCCATAAAAGCCCGTTAGCCTCCATTTACTTCCATCGTCCTCTTCTATCATAGCGTCGATGTGGTATTTTGACATCGAGCTTAGAGTAATTTTTTTGTCATTTTTCCATAAAAGCATCAAACCACCACTTCGCCCCACACACGGTTGCCATACACCATTATCGAATCCCAACCTCCGCTTCTTCTCCTCCGCCTCTCCGGCCGTCAATCTTGTCTCACTTAAAAACATCACATCCGGTTTTGTCTGTCGAATGAGGAGTTTTGTGGATGTAACTGCCCGCTGACTCCCCAAGCCACGGCAGTTCCACGCTACAATACAAATGATACTTCGATAATTTAACTTAAAACACTAAATACAAATGCTGACATAGCTAAAAAATATCAAAAAAATTTACAAAACACTTTTCACTAATATAAATACAAATATTGATGTGATTGAAAAGTATTAATAAATTAAATAGACAAAAACATGACAGAAGAGAATAGAGTACCCAAAATTAAAAAGTCACGAGAGTTGAGTGTAAGATTTTGGAATCACAAATAATATGTGTCATAGACCTATAAAACTCATGGACCTTTAGAGTATTTTAGCCTTTAAAAAAATAAAAACAATAATCTCTAATATATTTGTAATTACCAAATATTCTCCTTTTCGACACGTAGAACCACGTCATCACTTCTGACAAGGCATTAACCCACCACGACTCCCCCGAATGCTCCTGCGAGGAGGACGTGGAGCATGTCCTCTCCCATTATGAGGGTGTGGAGCGCCCACGTCCTCTGTCCACAAAGGCTATAGATAATCCCTCTCAATGCATGAGGGCATCGATCAACATCTCGAATGCATTCACTTGACTCACACACAAACATTCTTAAGCTCTCTGCTATCTCAGCACGTAATTTCGCCATTAACCCACAATAGTTCCTCATCACCCATATCTATCATTCACAGGCAATCCAGCTCGCTCGCCTTCCAACACGTCCTAGTCGCACACGGCGTTTACAGGTAAACCCCTTGCTTAACGGCTCTTATGAGTGTCTCTCTAACGAACTACGTGGACTTTGATCCCTATCAAATGTACGTAGGCACCTAAGTCTCCACTAAAGATAAGTCTCCCAAGACAAAAACCCCTTACGATCCTTTATTTACCAAAAAATTTCACTATGCCAAAAACAAATCTTATATATATATATATATATATATATATATATATATATATATATATATATATATATATATATATATCCTTTATTTACACACATGTATGTATGTATTTTCAAAGAAAAAGACAGTCAATTTTTTGAAATTTTATTAACTATCATCCTAGCTGGCACAATATCCACTTACATCTTGATCCTCACTTGGATCAATTAATCTTGACAAAATAGGCAAACATCTATACATTGTTTTCAAGAAGCTTCTCAACTTGGAACCACCAAGTTGGGTAAATATTTACACACTTGTTTTTAGAGCAGTAAAACAAACTTATGTTGTCTTCTTCTAAAATAAAATTATGTATTATACTGATGAGCTCATCATTATGTGCAACACACAGAAGATAATTCAACATAATAATTTTTCTATTTCTTTTAACTAAAATATTGTTACATTTATTATCTATATAAAAAATATTAAATATGTATTTAAATAATACAAAAAAGATTTTAAAATTAAATTAAATTTATGATTTTAGCACAAAATAAATAATATTTTTTTATAATAATATAAATAATATTAAAATCATAAAAGTTTTAAATCTACCTTTTCCAATAGGTTATCATATTTTTAATAAAAAATATTACTTTTTAAGATAATTTGGTATTTTTTAGCTTTAAGGGCTTTTGTACAGTTAGTCATAAATTATTTTGGCGTGGTATCGATTATGACTGATATTTAAGAGATTAGTATCAAGTAGGGGTTTTCGGCTGGTGGTTTGGGCGGTTTTTGGTGAAAATTTAGTACACTTATCGGTTTAAGTTGATAGAGTCAAACCAAACCAAATCAAACCATAAATGAGCGATTTTGGGCGATTCGTTTGGCGGTTTAGGACTTTTATATCATCAAACTTACATATTTAAGTTCATTAATAAAAAATATAATTTTATTCAATATAAATAATAAAAAGTATAGCAATATTTCATTTACTTATAATATACAATTAACTTAGTTCTAAAATTAAAATTTTAAGTTGACTAAATTTAATCTAATCTTCTTGAAACAAATTTTAAACTTTATTATTTAAAAATTTTAACATAATATGTACATATATATACATGTATGTGTATGTGTATGTGGTTTGGTTCGGTTTGGTTTTTCGACATACCAAATCGAACCAAACCAAATATTGATCGGTTTGTGCTAATTCGGTTTGGTTTGGTTCAAGTGCGACGATTTTGTTCGGTTCTGAACACTCCTAGTATCAAGTTTACAATTAACGTTAAAGATTATATCAAAAAAGTTTTAACAAAAATAAGTTATATATAACAATAAAATTAACAAATAATTAATATTATTATTAAATGGTAATATTATTATTGACTACTATAATGTTAGTTATTAACAAAATACATTAATTAATGTTAAAATTGACACCGTGAAACATCCCCTGCTTCCGAAGCACAAGTACACCACGCTTCTACTTGGTTGCTTCTCCGGCCACCACAAACACTCATAGTTTCCTTTTCTTTCTTCTTCTTCATTCCCAGTTCGATTTCTGGACTCCGCAATTAGAGGCCCGAAGTAGAAAACTTTTTAGCGTTTCGTTCAAACTTTTTTTTTTTTCTAATCTCTCAACTATATCCAAGAGTATTGTTATACTCCTAGTCTAAGGATACTTTTCTAAGAAAATTATTGTTTAATGTTAGAGTTCCGAAGCTCAATAATGTTAACATTCAATCCATATATGTATGTTTTGAACTTGAATAATAAAAAAACTTAAATTTAGTTATATATTTGTATTATATTATTCTTTTACAATTTTATTTTGATTAATTTAATAATTCTAAAACATTAAAGATAAAAAATAACAATAAAATGAATAAATAACTAAATATAAATAATCAATGGAGTAAACAATGAATATTAAATTATTTTATTGATTTTTTAAAACTATAATTTTATTTTTATATTAATTATAACTTTTTTTGGAATCATTTTATAATTTTAGAGTGTTGAATGACAAATTTTAAACATTAAAAGTATTAAATGACAATTAATTTGACTAAAATTTAGATAGAAGATAGGTGAAGGTAGTTAAGTGATAACATAACAAACCACAGGGGTGTCAAGTATCACACTCCAAACCACAGGGTAGCACATTAATTTTAAGCCAAACTACAGAGTGGCTAAGTGTCAAATTTTAAACCATAGGGGGGCAAACTATAATTTACCTTATTTTTATTGTTATCACACATAGAAGGTCCATGACTAAGAGAGGAAAAAAATAGGAAAAAGTATGGAAAGGAGGGATCAAATTCAAAACATTAAAAATTGAGACTAATACTATGTGAATTATCTAATGATCATGGACTTGGAAACATTCCTTAGTTGTCACACATTCCTTGAGAGAGATCTCAAGAAAGCTTCCATAAAAATCTCATATATAGGATGATACTAACATTGGTTTAACTTTTAAATCCAAAACATCAAATTCATTTAAAAATTGTATACTATTTATATTTTGAAATTTAATTAGGGTTAAAAATGTTCATATTTTTTCCATTGATATTTCTTTTGGGGTTTCTCATATATATATATATATCTTTCAGGCAATTTTAATCAAGATACATTACAATAAAACATTAATTTATCCACAGAAATTTAACCACATAATAAATTCTGTGAGTATTTCGTGATTTTTTTTTTGGATTTCTCATAGGTATATCTTTCTATTGTCGAGTACTTAACATAGACATTTCTTCTAATAGAAATTCAAAGTTTAAACCTTTAATTCGTCACGTTGTGAATTAATTTTTTTTGTCTCTAAAAGATGTAGTTTATCTCAATTATTTAGTCACTAAAATATGATAATGTCAAATTTAGTTCCGAAAATATACAATTTGTGTCAAATTAATTCGTAAAAGATACAAATTAATTATCTCAATTTAATCCCTAAAAATCTATGTTAACAAAATTACCAAAAAAAAAATTCTCACAACTAGAGAAAACTGATTTAGTGATGAAAAATCTATCACTAGTAATCCAATTTCTTCAATGTTGTGTAATTGTTTTTACAAGACCGTGACCAAATCTGATTATTATTACTGAAAGATTTTCTGTGAGTAAATCAATTTTTTTAATAATATTTTAAAGATTAATTAAATTGAGATATATTGACAGAGTTTAAATTTAATAATTTTATTTTTTAAAAATTAAATTAATATAAAATTATATTTTTTTAAAAATTAAATTTATTATTTTTATGTTGACTAACTTGACATTGTATTTTCTACTCATTAATTATAAGGACTTTAGCAAATGAGACATACATGAGTTGTCATCCCACTCGTGTGAGGTGTCAGAGAGATATGGGATTTGGATCAATAGAAGTGCAAGTGCATAAAGTTTAAGATTTAAATCGTCATATAAAAAAATTTATATTCGCACGGTAATAATTTCATCCAACAATTCAAACTATATAATTAACCTACTTCATCAAATCTGCACTTTAATATATCTGGATCCGGTTGTATCCTAATAGAAACCAAAGAGCATGGAAGGAGAGAGACTGTCCAACCACTTATTACCATTTGTGAGAGCATAATCATGCTTTATGGTCCCTCCTTGTACCATTTTTAGTCACAATATAATTTTTGTTTCTAAGTCATGTCTCTGTCTACAGCTAGCTACGTACCTTACAACAATCTCTAGATGGGAATTAATGCAAAGAATATGCCCTTATTTTTATTATTTAATTGTTTAATTATTTATTACCATAATTCCACATGAACAAATTAATGCAAGAACGTCGATATGGATCTACCTAAAAATAATTATATTGTGTGGCTTCATTATTAATTTGTCATACATATGGAAGGACCCGTGATATGCTCCTCCTGTGTTTGAAGAACATCATTCTATGAGTGACCTATTTCAGGTGTCTCAAACATTACTCAAATTCCCATGTTTCTTCCTTTGTCTTTTTCTTGGTTTTTTCAGATATATTTTCATTGGAGGTAATCTTGCTCGTGAGTTGGGACATCATCATCAAGTAATAAATTTGAGTACTTCTTTCAGCGAGATTAGAATCTTTACCGATTCGTTATATTGTGATTGACTAGACTCAATCCCAATTGGTAAATATATATATACTAGAACTGATCTGATGACTTGTTAATTCTCCATGTGATGTGGGATTCATTACTGAGAGCGACGTTTTTAACAAATAATGCTTCATTCACATCTGTCTAAGGATCGAACTTAAAAGGTAAGCATTAATGGTACATATGTATGTCCCTTTCCATATCAATAATGGTATGTTAGTTTCTTATTTGAAAATTTAATTAATTAAACACAAGATTAGATTTATGTATTTTGCAATCCACTTGTTCACTACTCAAATTGTAAAATTTATTTACTTTATTGAATCTGTACTTTAACAAATCTGAATCTTTCATTGTAGATCATTCAAAATTTGAGAGAAGTAAATGGAATACATGAAGAGTAATATTATGGAGCTATGATGAGCTTTGCCTCATTATTGCTCAACTATTGTTGGAGATTTATACTAAAAAAATTTTTTATTCTAAAATTTAAGATAATACAAATATCAAAATAAATTTAATAACTAAAAATAATAAATCATAAATCTAAAAGATTACCTAGATTGAATCAAAGGAAGTGGTGTCAGAGAGAGTAAGGGAAGTAGAAATTTTCTGAGCAAATAACTTGTTTTTCACAACTGACTGAAAAGTTCTGTACTAGAGAAAGCTACACAATTGAACATCTACTTTAATAATAAACCTTAGCTTTTTTAAGGTCTTTTTATTCCTCTTTAACCCCTTCCATTTTTAGTCAATCAAATACAACTTCAACTTCAATTTCCCCTTCCATTTTCATCATATCTTTTCTCCATTTGCATATGTAGTTATATACCAATCTTCACTCCTAATTTCTTAAGAAATAGACAATATCAATTTAAAGAAAGATATAAGACACAGGGTGTACTCCACATATTTGGATTGGCTAATGTGATATCGTATGAAGTGTACTTCAACCGACGATTCAAACCGTTGATCGATAAAGATGTAATTTTATTGCAGTCGATCAACAGTACACTTCACACGAAGTTACTGTAGACACAGAAGTCCCCACTTACTATTGTCTTTGTCTCATTCTGAAATTGACACGACCAATTTCTTAAAAAAAACGAAAAAGAGAGATAGAAATATATACTGCTCTCTGTTTATTACTTGTTATTTGTTAATATCGACGAGAATCGCTATAATTAGATTAAAGATCAGATTTTTATTAATATAGACAAATGACAAGTAACAAACAAAGGGGTAATTAACTTCTTCTTCTGTAATACCGAACATCCTCTGTTTGTTCTTGGTGATCATCAAGAGAGACTAGGGAAGCAACTTTCAGACCTGGTAAGGCCAGGGTGATGAATTTGTGTGTCAGCCATAATCTTAGAAGTAGGACTACTTGGTGTGGATCCCAACCTTAATCCTCCTCTTCTGGGAGAATCCAAACTCCTCCTAAGAATCTGTCTCATGGCTGAAATCAAATGCACTGTTGGATTGATTGGAGGCCCGGAAGACTTGAACTTGTTCAAGAAACTCATGTGCTTTGCCATGGCTTCTTCTGTACTAATTATAATCAGCCTTTCAGACCTCAAGATCTCATCTTTCACAGCTTCTGCACATAACCCACAAACCCATTTCCCATAATATCTCTCTCTGATTCTTTCTATGTAAGCTGGCGTGCATTCCTCTGTGAACCCACAGCATTCACAGATTGCAAATTCAACATCAGAATTTTGTGCGGAAACTAGTATGGTGGATGAAGAAGAAGAAGATGATGAAGAAACTGCTTGTGTGGTTTCTGGATTTGGTGTTATAACCATTGGATTTGGATCGCTGATCATAGTTGCTGCTGCAGACATTGCAAAACCACCCTGTTTGGTTCCCGAGAAAAAAAAAAGAGGAAGATAATTGATTAACCCCAGTGAGAATTTCAAGAAAAAGTTTGCATCTTTGTGTTTGGTTGCCGAGAAAATTGAGAGAAATTAAGAAAAGGAAGGGACTTTCGGGATCTATATGAAAAGGGGTGTTTCTGAAAGCAAGAAAACAAGAGAAAAGTTTGAAACTTTGATAAGAAAAGAGATCAGAAAAACGAAGTTTTGATGAGAATTAATTAATTACCAGAAAAAATTTAACAAATCGAATCACTTTCTTTCTTTCTTTCTCTTCTGGTGCTTGCTTTCTGGGAATTCTGGTCTTTCTTTATCTCTCTTTCTCCCACTCTCCTTCTTCGATATTTTCTTCCTCCCCAAACAGATTCTCAGACATGAAAACCATTGCAGAGAGAAGAAAACTTCAAAACCCAAATTAAAGAAATGAAAATTTTATATGTTTTTGTAAAAAAGGAGAAAACTTTGAAGGAACCCAAATCTTATGAGCAAACAAAGAGATTGCTTTTTGGTTCTCCTCCACAGAATCCTATACTCAACTATATATGAATAGTGGGGAACCACTTCTAGAGAGAGAAAGAAAAAAAATTGTAGTGAGAGAAAGTAGCCCAATCATTGTTGCTTTAAGGAGGTGGAAATTGGTATAATCCACGTCAGCATTTTTTTTTGGCCGTTGATTATTGGATTGCCAGCTAAGCATTATCAAATTGTGAAAACCATTTGTGCAAGCTTTAATTTCCTTTTTCTTCCTATAAATAATTGGAAAAAAATACACTACAAAAATATATAATTTTAATGTTAATTATAAATTATTTTTAGTATTGGTTATAACGGATGCCAGAAGGATTAGGGTCAATTCTACAATTATTAACAACGAAAATTGTATAAAAAATATTTTAGCATCAGTTATAACAATCAAATTCATCGAGAATGTTTATTAATGAATAACGTTAATTAACTAATTACCTTAAAATTGATTGTTTGGTGTAGTGTTGAAATTTATAATTTTGGTACACAATTTTAAAATTTGATATTTAATTTCTTAGATTATTATAAAAAATATTGAAATAAATATTGTGTTTTAAAGTATTTTGTATCAAAATTATAATTGAGAGACGCGTTCTCATAGGTAAGTTGATATAATTTCTCAATAATATTTCTTAAAGGTTCCATATTTGTAAATAGAAAATGATGTGAGGTAGGAAGAAAGAAATTGCAAGATTTGCTCATAAAAGCAGCTTCCTTGTTTGAATTTACCATTTTGTACCATCAATACCATAAATGGATGATTAGTACTAATTAATTGGGCCCCAATGTAAACTTAAAATGATTAATTTTTTGTCAAAAAAATGAGAGTCCATATTGTCCTTATATGAACAATTAGAAATTTTGACATGGTAGGTATTTGTAGACAACCTAGACAAGGAAGGCATTTACATTGAACATCCTTAAATAAATAAATGTTCATGGACTCCATAAAGAAAGTTTTTGTTTTTGTTTTTGACTTTTATAATTTATACTAAATAAATAATAACAATTTAATGCTGCTATATATTTATTTTTATAATTAAATAGCAATAATAATGATGATTTCCTTTCCTCCATCAACTAGGGTGTACAAAATCGATCCAAACCGAACCAACCGATTCGATCTAAATCAAATTGACCAAAATCGATTAGAGACATAATCGGATGGATTGATTTATTTTTTTGACAACCGATTTGGTTCGGTTTGGTTGATGAATGAGGTCCAATCCCAACCGAACCGAACCAAACCAGCTGATTATGATTTTTTAAAATATTAAAAATATTTTATGATGTTGATTTTTATGGTTTGATGTTGGATTGTAATTTTAAGTTTGTAATGTTAGAATATTGTACTAATAACTTTAGTTTGTTGGTTTTCATGGTTAGGAATAACTATTTTTATCTTTTAGGGTTTAAATTGAAGAGAAAAAATAATAAAATTTTTTTAATTATGTCCAAAAATCGATCAAACCGAACCGAACCAAACCGACTACAATCGGATTGGTTCGGCTTGGTTGATATCCAAAAAGTGGATTGGATGACTTTTTTAATTGTCTAATTAGATTGATTCGGTTGTCTAAATCATCCAAACTGAATCAATCCACGGGTTTGTTCACCCTTACCATCAACTTTTTTTATATTGATTAAAATAATTTTTTTATTTTATATATAGGAGGGCACTTTATTGTGAGCATAAGTTTCAAATATAACTTATCCATAAATATGTGTACATTATTTTAGGTTTGGTTGCATAGACCTTATAATTCATTACTAGAAAAAATTTAGTGACAAATTTTATATTACTAATAATCAAATTGTGTTACTACTTTATAAAAAAAAATTCATTTTATCTTCTACGATCTATTAGAAAATTTCCATAAACATTTATTCTTTATTATAAAATTTTATTAAACAACACAAAACAGAATATAAATACATCATACAATTGCTTTTCTTTAGCATTAAAAATTTTGTCACTGCTTTAAGAAAAAATCATAATAGTATATAACAAAATGTGGTTATTAATAATAAAATTTTCATCACTAATAGGTCAGTTTTTTGTAATGTTAATTTACTATTAAATTATATATATATATATATATATATATGTTTATAAATATAATTTAAAAATAATAATAGGCATATATGATAGAGACCAGGTCTACACCCGGAAACAAATACTGTAGAAAATAAGAAAATAGCGTTACTTTTACTTCTAGGGTGTTCCAAAACAAATATATCAAGTAAGTTAGATAAAAAGATAATAATAATAATAATTGAAGGTGATATATTTAGTAGTTTATTATTAAGTGTATAAAAAGAACCAGTTTGGTCAAGTTGTTGAAAATTTTTTTTTAATAGAGAAAAATGGTAATAAGAGAAGACACTAAAGTACTATCGGATATGATGCTAGTGGCATGTTGGGGAGACCAACAGAAGCTCAACCCAAAGGATTACTGCACAGGCTTAAATCGCAAGCAGTTTTACCTAGTCACAGCTACTCAACTAGCCCTTGGGTGCCAGGAGATCTCCCTGGAGAGGACCGGGATGCCCACAAAAGTAGAATTTTGGATAGTTTTAAGAGATTCGAACACTCACTCATAAATAAGACGAGAACTTTTCTCCGGATCTCTACCATACCAACCCACTTTGGTCGTTGTTGAAATTTCTTTAATTCTATCTAGCTTGCTGCCGTGAAATTTACTTTAAAAACAATTATTCACTTAATTTTTTAAAAAAAACATTTCACACAACTTTACGAAACTTGAAAAAGATGGATATTTTTCTTGATATTTGTGGTGATGGTGATTTAAATAATATAAAAAATATTGTAAATAAAATCATGTGTAGTTGGCTTTCACATTACATATATATATATTACTTCATAATTAAGATGATGGACCTCTCGTATACACTACAAAGGAAAAAAAAAAATATTTTTAACCATACATATTTTGGCCACTTAATTAAGAAAAAATATTTTTTAATAATTAAATTTTGAGTGTCGAGATAAGTTATTGAAAAAATATTATCAACAATTACTGACTATCGAAAATATTATTATTGTATTTTTTTAACAATTTATTTTGATTGTCATATTTTAATTATTAAAAAATATAAACTTATTTTGACGGTCATTTTAATTATTACAAAAATATTTATTTTTAACAATTATTAATTTATTAATAATCATTAAAAATACTCATTTTTCTTTGTAACGATAGTGTTGTCAAAACACATCGTTTGGACATGCAAAATGTGATTTGTTGACTGGCAGGCTCATGAGTCATGATAGTTAAATATAATAGATCATATTTAAGATGGATTTTTTTAACTATTAAATAAAATTAAAATATTGCTTTAAATATATCACATGATTAATATACGACAGAAGTTACATTTTTTATTTTTGTCGAAATTATGTTATTCAAGTATAATAATTAATTAATTTATTAGATTATAAGCACTTCAGTGAGCAAGACATCTAACACCAAAATTTAACATTATTTTATATTTAAAGTTAGAAATTGAATTCTTAATTTGTAATTAAAATTTAAAAGTGTATGAGTTTTTTCATTTAAGCAAGAAACCCTCATCAACTGTAAGTTGTGTTTAAAGTAATATTTTAATTTTAACAATTCAATTCAATTCAATAATAATTAAAAAGTACTCTACATCTCTCTTAGCTTGTAGTAGTACAAATGTGGCTAGCTAATATATATATAATGATAAACTTAAATCTATATCTAAGTAAACTCAGCTTATTACTAATAAAGTTAACAGCAGCTTGAACACCACCGAGATTGGATCGGACATATGCTAAAATACTGCAGACTTCCTTAATTCTATAGTTCCCATCTCACAATTGAATTCAATTTGTATTCCCAATAACAAAGACTTGGATGATATCAATCAACTCAGTACAAAGATTAAAACAACTGACACTCCAAGAGACCAAAATATGTTATATGAAATCTCTAACTGTCTGAGACAGATCATACCGACCTCAAAACATCTGTCACCTTAAAAGATAATTTGTTTCGATGGATTTAGCATTCCCTCCTCGTTGTGGATTGTGTTGAATCTGGTTCGTGATTCTCCAATCACAATACGAAAACTTGCAGAGATAGAATTGACAGTATTGTAATCCCACTTCTCACGAGAAAAATAATATATAAATAAAAGAAATGAATATATTGTAGCACTTGGCTTCTTTTAAAAGAGAAAGAAAAATAAAAAAGTGAGAGTGAATTATTCATGTGGCTACCTAAATTATATTCTATAATATATATAATATGTTCTATATGTTTTGCGTATCTAGCTATCTATTATATTCTTATTCCAGATGTGACCATTTCTATAAACTCCAACCACATACATACCATCTATCACCATATTTTATTTATTAATATTAATAATAATTTGATCTTTATCAATATTAATAATAATTTGATCTTTAATTTATTTACAGTGAGTTTGTATCAGTATAAGATTTTATTATTATTTCATAAATAAAATAAAAATATATATTTTACAAAAAATACATAAAAATTGTAGAAAAAAATTACACCAAATCCAATTTCGATATCAGTAAAATTATCAATTAAGGATAAACTTGCAACGAAAAAGTTAGAGACCTTCTGGGGTAAGACTCCAGTGGGAATATGAAAATGGAAATGAGAATGAAATTGTTTAGACTACGTTTGGTAGTAAGAAATGGAAATATAATGAAATAAAATTAGAGTGGATAAAATGATCATTTTACTTTTATATTAAAATAATTTTTTTAAAAAATAAAGGTAAGAGGTAAGACATATTTGGTACAAAGAATTTACAAAAGAATGTTGAATAAATCTAACTACCAAACATGCCCTAAGGTAATAAGGATTCACTATTTCATGCTTGGAGATCTTGGAGTCTGATCAAAATAATTTTTTTAGAACTAAAACAAACTTAAATAGAACTTTATGAACTAAAAATAGAATTTTAACTTGTCAAAAGTACTATACCAACCTATTAAAAAAAAGCATTATACTACTAATTACATTTTACACTTTAATTTAAAGCATTGAAAAGTAGTATCTGATTAGAAATTGTGAAACTCAACTGAATAAAGCCAAAAGGTCAAAAACTCCAAATTCATTTAGATTGGACCATTCTATCTGATCCTAACCAATTATTAATTAGAATGTGAAACACACACACTATATAAATTTTTTTTTTCTTTTCACTAGGTATTTACCAAAGCGGATTTAATAATTATTCTATTGAGTATTGTTAGTAGCACTATTAAAACGGCTCGGTTATGCGGACTTGGAAGTGAAGCTCAAACTCGCGGGCTAGCCCGTTTAGTCTGCGGGCCATTTTTGTAAATTTTTTATTTAAAAAATTAATTATAAAATTATATATTTACTTAAAAATTATTATTATTTGTTTTAAATTAATATTTTATTAATTTTAATTATTATTTAAATTATTTATACACATTATTAAAAAAATTATTATTTAACGCATAAAATTATCTAAAATATATGTATTTATATATATTTTAAACAAATATATATTATTATTTTTTTAATTTTTTACGAACCGGCCCGTCGAGGCCTGCGAACTTAAACAGGCCAACCCGTTTATACTCTTTTTTTAAACGAATCCATTTTTAAATATCCAAACTCGTCTATTTATAGCAGGCGGACTAACCCGCATACCCATTTCTATTTTGACACTACTAATTGTTAGGCATGTTGTTGAAAGCAATCCTAGCTCCCAACAGGCAACCGATGATATTTTATTTTTATTTTTTAAGAAATTAAACTAAAAAAATAATAATTAAGAAAACACATTATTTTTTATCATCTGGACCACTTTGTACGTATGTGTACACGTTATTTTTCTTGACACGTAACACTTTGGGATAGCACGCCGTTAAAACTCTTTCAAAATTCAAAGTAAGGATTCACAAACCTCTTAATTTGCCTCATTATATCTTTTCATTACTATTAATTTGAATAATTAATTAATTACAATATATATATATAATCTAATTTTGTTGTGCTTTTTGACCTAAAACTGTGATACAATCAATCAACAATTTTAAGCTAAGATTTTGGTTTTAAATTTTGTGTATACATAGTAATGTCAAAATGGATCGGAGTTTATGAATTGGTCTGTTTAACTTGTTAAATTAGAAGATAAAAATTGACTCATTTAGCTTGCAGATTAAACGAATTAAACACGGGATGCCAGCTATCAAAAGAAAAAGAGAATTTTTAAAAATAATATAAATTAATTTATAAAATAAATATAATTTTATAATTTTATGTCTACTTTGTGTTAAGTTCCTATTTATTCTTACAATGTGTTTACATATTTAATGTGAAAATAATACTAATTTCTAAAGTAAATAAATATATTATTTTTATCAAAATAAATTTAACTATATAGATTTTATTTGGTAAATAAACCAGATTTTTATTTTACTAGAATTAATTTTGAAATATTTTTTTTAAAAAAATAAATAAATGACTTGTAGGCAACTAATTCATTTAGCCTGCTGGCCAAAATAGGCATAGTACAAATCCTTCTAATACACAAATTGACTTACCTCAACTTGCTTTTTGATCGGCTCGTTATAAGACACTACTATGTGAATGAAAAAACTTTGTTGAAAAAGTTCTAAACACGTTATAAAATCTCAATTACAATAAATTAAAATAACAACAATTAAAGTATTTTCTTATTAGGTGAAGTAGGCTATATGGATCAAGCGACGTATGTTCATGTTGTTGATCCATATTCATAAAGATTCGACAAAATTTTACGCTAACTATCGACTACTTAACACAATCCTCATCTTTTATTCAAATTTCGAATAGACTATGTACAAGCATAGAGAGTTATCATAAAAAATGATTAGTCAAAGTCTTGTGGGTTTTTGGATGAAATGCTTTCAACCAAACAAATTATGATCAATTGAGCTATAAAAACCAAGGTCATGAATTTGACTTCCAATAGGATATATAATTGTTGAAAAGGAGATTCTTGGTGAAGGTATAATAACAATTTTTCTATGGCAGAGATGAACAATTGAGCTATAAAAATTAAATAATTGTGATAATTTGTTTAAATGAAATAATTAAGTAAAAAGAGTTGCACTATACTCTCTTAAATAATTATATATATACCTTTTAATTTAAATATGAGAAGTTCGATAATTATCATACATAAAAGGCTAAAGTACTATTTTGGTGTATGAAGTTTAACGTTGGTCTTCAATGTTTCAAAAGTTTAATGTTGGTCCTCAAAGTTTTTTATTTTGTCGATTTTGATCCTCGAGCGTAGCACCGTTAACTTTTGCCGTTAAATGATGATGTGGCATGCTTATGTGGCACACCCTCTTTCCTACATGTCATATTTTAATGACGTGGTATGACACATCATTGCTACGTCACCCCACATTGTCACATCATCACTCCCTCTTCCCCATAATGATGATGATGGAGAGAAGATGATGATGTGGCAATGTGGGGTGACGTGGCAGTGATGTGTTATACTACGTCATTAAAATATGACACGTATGGGAGAGAGTGTGTCACATAAGCATGCCACGTTATTATTTAACGGCAAAAGTTAACGGTGCTACGCTCGAGGACCAAAATAGACAAAAAAAAAACTTTGAGGACCAGCATTAAATTTCATACAAACATTGAGGACCAAAATAATATTTTAGCCTACATAAAATTCTTAAGAAATTAAATAGAGAGATATATAATAAAAATTTAAACTCATACAAGATAACAATGAATCTATTTAAACTTTGTTTTTAAATTTTATTAGATGTAAAAATATTATAGGAAATGGAAATCCATGCATAAAGGTAATTAAATGTAAATGTGTCGAGGGAGGGCCTTTAATAATTGGGGTAGGAATAATGCAAAAGCAGTGGTTCCTACGCAACAAGTCAATATAGTCCCCACTTCCATATATCATAATTATGACTATATATATAATTAAAGACATAAAAGCTTCATGGACATGATTTCCTATATAATGAATATTGAAAATTAAATAAAATTTGAAACTTATTATAATATGAGAGGTTATATATATAAGTTCAAATGGTACTTTTAGATATTTTAGCAAAGTATCCTCCACGTTCAATTTCACACAAGGATTAACAAATTATCATATAAATTTAGATTGATTTGTCAAATTTCAACATGGTATTAGAATTTAATTAATGATCTAACAACTCTTGAATATCCAAGGTCTAAGATATTAAAAAAAAAAAAAGCCCAATAGAAACTATTAAAAATAACCATGTGACTTATGAGGATTAAATAAGTACAAATCCAAACAAAAAGAAAAGAACAAGATCTAAGCCCTTCAAGACTTTAAAAGCCACAAGCCCCTCATGATAGTTAAAAAAAAAAGGAAAATGCTGATTTAGCTAGGGAAAATTTCCCTAGTTAATTAGCTACGAATTAGTTAGGTAAAAAATTCCTAGCTAATTATCTAGGGAAAAAAGTCCCTAGCTAATTAGCTAGGGAAAAAAATCCCTAGCTAATTAGCTACGGATTAGTTAGGAAAAAAAATCCCTAGCTAATTAGCTACGGATTAGCTAGGAAAAAAAATCCCTAGCTAATTAGCTAGGGATTAGTTAGGGAAAAAATCCCTAGCTAATTTATTATATGTATATATATAAAATGTTTTACATTAATAAATCAAAATGTGATAAATGGCCTAGTGGTTGGTCTAAATATTATCATTCATGATGTTCCGTCTTTGAGTCCTCCTAGGACCACTTTTCAAAAATATAAAGTGGTCGTCGGCGACAATTTTCGGAGGGGGCGATTTAGCTACGGATTAGCTAGGGAATTTAGTTAGGGATTAGCTACAAAAAAAAATCCGTAGCAATTAGCGTCCATATATTAGCTACGAATTTTTCCCTAACTAATCCTGTTTTTTCTTGTAGTAAAAGTTATAATGGATTCAATAACTTATATATCAAACTTGAAGAAAAGTGTTGAAGATAAAAGACTAAATTATAAAAAGAATCACCCACCATCACACACACATATATATATATATATATATACTAGAGTGTGAATTCTCTGTTGTCCATAATTATACTATTCGATCATCGTAACTAATACAGATAATCACGGTTATGTCTTGGTTAGTAGATAATAAAATTAAAGATTCAGACTCAAATATCAATAGATGTCTCAATCAAATTATAGAAACATATATACATTTTGTGTGCATGCTCAAAATCAAATAAATGAATGGACCAAACACTACCATGCCAATAAACATTATTGCTATTGCACTTGGTGGTTATGAAAGTGACTTCCACATTTTCTATACACACACACACTCATATATATATATATTGTTTAAAATTTTAAATAATATCATATTATTTAATTAGTTGAACATTCTTTTAATTCATAAACCCCAACCTATAAATAAAATGTTTAGAATAATTAATTAATGTATATATATTTGGTAGTATATATAAATTAATAATTCTGAGGAACAGTTTATTACCACTGCATGTGAAGCAATTTTAGATTCATTCTTCCATGTTTAAAATGTGCAAATTAAGCTAATATATATATATATATATATATATGTATATATATATATATCTCTCTCTCTCTCTCTCTCTCTCTCTATATATATATATATATATATATATACACACACACTATTAATTTATAATTAATTATATTTTTTAAAATAACTTAGACATAATTTTCATGAATTTTTTAATTACAAAAATGATAAATTAATATATAATTTTTGCAATTCGGTATCTCATAATTTTTTTTTAAAGTCCATGTGTTTTATTTTCAAAGGAGAATCTGACCATAGAAAAAAAAAACGAAATATTATACTTACTAATCTGATCTATTATTTTATATAGATCAAAATTAATTAAGTATTTGTCCTAACTACTGATGAAGAAACTTGTGATGTTTCTTTACATATTTTTTTATTGTAAAATTAAAGTAGTAGATATATATAGTTTCTTTAAAAAATAATTGACCTGAATTTTGTTGGATTAGTTAGTTCGTTTTGTGATAGCATAATATTAATATACACAAATACTATAAAAAAAAATACATTAATTAAAAAATGGTCAAACTTATAAAACAGTAGTGTATAAGGAGAGTAAAGTTATTATAATAATAAATAAATAAATTAGAAAAGAAAAATTTATTTGTTTTCCCTTATATCATTATCATATTCATATATGCTTGCTTAAGGTCAACTGTTCAAACCAACTGAATTATTTATTTCCAACATGTTATATATATAGATGTAGTTGAATATTAATTAATTTAATAGCTGTATTATCATTACTTACGTGTTACACTACACTTATCATGTTAATGATTAATTAATTAATTGATTACATCAAAGAACTACAACTAATTAAAGTGATTCTATTAAATTGGTAATATACTTCCACATTTGTAGGTATATTCCTTTAGTGTCAACAATAATTTCTCCCTTTTTTTCAAAAAAAAAAAACTCTCTTTACTATATCCCTTATTAACATTTGTTAATATTAATTATAAAAACTCACATTAAGATGCACCCTGAATAAATTAAAGACTAACTGATTGGAAGAATATATTGAAGTTCAGTACTATTGTATTAATAAGCATCTTCTATTCTCTTTCTTTCAATATATATATGAACGAGTCTTGCACCAAAAAAATATGAAAGAGTCTAAGATCATACTAAGATCATATGGTTTTTTTTTAAAAAAGTTTTTCTTATTTATAATATACCCTTCTCTATGGTGCGTGTGTAACTATCAAAATATTGAGCATATCAGACACACCACGTATGTTGTGAATTAAACGGATTCACTCACACAAATTGAAATTTCAAGTAAACCCTAGAAATTAAGCTTTCAAATTGGTGGCCTCGCAGTACTCGAAAGATTAGTCATTAGGTTCGTTCTAGTGGATACCTCGATTATAGACAAAAAAAATTAATAAATGAGATTTTATTGACAAAAATATTAACAAAGAAGAAATATTAAGGAAGATTAACATAAACTCTTTTAATATTTTTTGCTTCAAAATTTTAAAAATCAAACAAGAGAGGGGCCACTAAATACTATTATCTTCCCTTCCTTAATACTCAATCTAAACATATCTTATCATTGGTTGAAAAAAATTAAACAAAATAAAAAAAACAAAAATAATTTTTTAAATATAAAATTCAACAAGAATGCATGTTTAGTAAAGACAAATATAATATTTATATATTGCAAAAGTATATTTTTATTAGGGCTAAAATGTAAGCTAAATTTTATCCTAAATGTACAAATATAATAATATTTCCATTCAAGGTCTTTCTCTTCAAAATGCTATAGAATATGTAAAATAAGGAAAAGGAACTTGGATGCCAAACCACGTCGATTTTCGCTAGATAGCAAGGACAACAAAATGAGCGGACAGCAGGGGATTCTATCTCAGGGAAGAGATCGAAGGAGAAGAGAGAGAGAGAGAGAGGGAGGGGATGTTAATATTATCGTTCTCTCTCTTTTGTTTGAATGTTGGTAGTTCTTCTAAAATACCTTAATTTAGGGTATTTTGAATTTGTGAAGAGGAGAATAATGCATTTACATTTAAACTTTAAGATTTATGATTTAGAGTTTAGAATTAATGAACTAATTTGAGGCAAATGAAATTTTTCAAAAACTAATTTTCATATTTTCATGTTCAATGATTAAATTGAGAACAGCAATATCTTTTTAGAAATTAAATTCGATGTTTTTATGATTCAAGGACTAAATTGAAACAAATAAATTTTTTTCGAAACTAAAAATAACTATTTGCTCTAATTAAATAAACTTTAATATGTCATTTCCTCCAGAATTTTGGTGGATAAGTTTGAACTCACTTTCTGTTGACTTATGGTCTAGATTTCCATGACCCACAATTATAGTGCACCTATCAAAGCAAAATATCATCCTTATCAAACTCCTGAATGCTAATATGCTATACACTTGTTTTTTCTTTAGCATATTTGCTTTGTACATTAAATTTTAAGGAAATAAGAATGTGACTCAGAATAAAAATAAAATAGAATATAATTATATATAAATATATTTGTTATAATATAAAAAATAAAATTAATTAGAACTGAAAACAAAATTAAGAGAAGAATATAATTACCAATTTATTTCTATAATTAAATTCCACGATTGTGGAAGATAAGGACAAACTCTTGGGGGCAATAGTGTAAAAGTACACAACACATTCGCACTCAAATCCTCAGTTTCCTTCCATACAATGATGGTAGTCTTACACTCTTATTGTTCATATCCAACCAAACATGAGAATGATAATCTGACCTACTTACATTCCCATTCCTACTAGCCAAACGTGCTCTTAGCCCCGTTTGTTTCAGTTTTCCTAAAATATTACATTCACTTGTCACATAATTTAACTGAATAAATATTATGGACTAAGAATATTTTTGCATGAATCTGATGACAAATTTACACCATATGATGATTGAATATAACCCACATCCAACATGTCTGTATATATATATATACATGTATTCCACCGTGAGCCTGAAGCTCTTTCACAGTAAGACATTATAATTCAAGTTTTACAAAAGTCCTCTGTATATACAAACTTTTATGATAACACTTACAAGGGTTCATCTGGATCCATCTTCTATCTCTAACATGAAAGTTCTGAACCTGTAAAAAGGGTTCAATCATTCACATCCACCAAACTCATGATGGAAAAACCAGTGAAGTTCACAAGTCCATGTATGGAGTACAATACATGGGAGGAAACCAAAAGACTCGGTTACATTTAAAGGAGACATTCATTCACATGAGAATGAGTTGGACCTTTTCTTTTTCTCCAGTCAGTTTACCACGTCCTATTTACAGATTGGGGAATCATTTACATTCTCTTCCCCGAGAAACCAACATCGGTTTCAAAAGCAGCCGGTGACTAATTGTTTATATCGAGTGACCAGTGGTCTATTAGGCGGCTCTACTCACGGTGGTTCGGAATGGAAAACCGACGCACAAAAATGGCTCCTCCTTTGGGATTTAGTTCCCTATGGGACAAAAAATCAGCCAATGCCATGCAGTACAGTTCAAACATGTAAATATAATCTCGATGCCTTCGCCGATTTCACTACCTCTCAAGTTCTGTGATCCTCCTCCTCGAGTTCTTTAATTAGCCTTTCAATCTGCCTTCTGTAAACTGGCATGAAGTGATCACTTATCATAGTCTGTGAGAGTCTCAGTTTACTGTATAAAGATCTTGAAGTTAGGAAAATCCCAATCTTGGTCTCATCCGTTTGGCTATTTTCTGAATTCACAGAGGTTGGGCTGCCATTGTTTTCACTCTCCGCATGATCAGAGTGGAGGGTGACAATATGCATTATCTTTCCTGCTGGGAAGAATCTGTGAATTTCTTTCCTTTCTAGTGTGGAGCTCTGGTCTTCACCATTGGTTGCATCGGCCATGGCTTCTTCTTCTTCCCTTATCTCCTTTATCACATCAGCCTCCTCATCGTCTTCATTTCTGTCATACAGCTCGTGTTCCAGTTGTTGCCACAGCTCGACTTCGGTCATCTTATCTTCATGCCTTTCATGGTCCATCATGTCATCACTGTCATTGAGATCAACATTCCCCTCAGCTTCCGGACTCATTTCAGCAGAACAAGAGCATTCGATTTCAGAAGACCACCCTCCTGCACCAGAAGAGATAGGAAGGTCCATGTTCTGAACGGCACTCACATTCATGACCTTCTTAGGAGATGAAATAAGTGGTTCGGAACTTTCTACATTGACAGAAGCTGAAGATGTAGGAGAACTTCTCTCTTCTAAAGAGTTTACATGAGAACCAGAGGTTCGTCGACGGGGTCCTATGCAAGACCAAGAGGATAGGTTAATAGCAGGACGTGTCCACGCGGCATGAGCCATACTCTGGGCCCTCTTCATCACAACCTGGAGTTATTTAAAATTCAGTTGATGTAGAAGCATAAAAATTAGATGTAGTTACCAAATAATGATAATGAGTCAGATTACATTAACAGATTGAAAAAAAAAATCAGCTTCCAACAATAGAAGAGTATTAGAAGATAATAACTTAATTCTGCCAAGTTATGCTTATGAGTAATGACTATATGAATAGCAGGTGATACTTCCCATTCAAGAAGTGATCTCAGAACAAAAAATAAAAAAGACAATTTAACAAGAAACCAATTTTGTTTTAACGACAGGAAGTTAATCATATCCAGCTTTCGGAGACAACAGAATGTTGAAAAACAGTGTGTATCAATATTCAATAACAGTACCTGGGTACCATTTGAAACTGGTCGCAAAATCGCCCCAGCCCCAGCAACTTTTAGTTTAGCAGCAGCAATGGATGGGAGGCGAGAGCCCAGTGCTGAAGCGGAACGATAGACAGTACTGAGTATTCTTGTTTGCTCAATTTGATTTCTCAAGTCATTTATCCATGCTGAAGCTGTCACCTGTAAATCGGAAAAATAAATTCAAAACACAATGAAGGAGACTATTTAAAAATATAACATATTATCACAAATACCATAGCCACGAGCAACACATTACACTAATTTGTTACCGTCCACACTACTGTAGCAGCATATATTATATATCATATATAATTAATATCTGCTTTTAGTTCTTTTTGCTCAGCAGCTCAAGTAACAGTAGACAAATAGGGTTAGACTTAATCTAAAGATTAGGATTTGTTATTAATTAGAGTAATTAATCATAAACAAAGGAGTTTAAACAGTGTCGTTGCCTCTTCAGCATATGCATCTTTTAAAACAAGTCTGTTCCAATTTTCTTCGTTGCTAACCAGATGACCAGCCTAATGTGCTGACCGGACAACACCCATCCCCCCCCTCCCCCTCCTACAAGGAAGAAAAGAAGCAACCTAAATTATCACTTCCTCAATCACTGTAAATTAACTCTAATCGAGAGTCCTGCCCAAGGAATATGGCATCTCACTATTAATAACCAGCAATGCCACAAATCACAACAACACAGAGACCAATAACTTCAAGAGAAAGACTACAAAAGCATTTAAAAATCTCATAAAAACACTGCACCAAAAAAAAAATTTACGGATCAAAACCTCCGCACGCAAGTCATCTACAGAAGCAGCAGAGAATGTTGGCACCAAATCAGCTCCATTTATAACAGAAGTGATAAAACCATTTCCTGATTCTGCCAACTCCCATGTCATACAAGCAGCTGCATGAGTAACAAGCAGACAGTTACAAGCTGCACCTTTTTATAATATCCTTGAAAGTTGATAATCAAGAAAACACAGAATCATATTGAAAACAAACAAACCTGGGGCAAATGTAACACATGTAGTCACAGACAGTTCATTTCGCTCTCTTAATATATATGTGAGAAGTGCAGCTGTGCCTCCACCCAAGGAGTGCCCTACAATCTACATAGAAGAACTTTTAAATTTGTAACCCAAAGAAACATCATAATAAACCATTTGAAGCTTAAGGCCCAAACAGAGTTAAAGGTATGAGGGAGAAAATATTGTTAAAAAAAAAATTACCTTAACTCTATAGCCAGGATATTTGGCAAGTGCTTTAGTAAGACAGGGAATTGCAAGCTTTGCAATCCAACGAGCAGCTGCAACCATTCCACAATGTGCATAACCTAAAACCACATCACCAACACCTCCCTCATGCACTACAGTATGATGAAATGGTACCACAGCTCCTGTAGCAGCTGTTAAAGTATCCTTAATACTATGTGTGCCACGAATCAACAAAAGAAAACATCTTGTCTCGTGATCAGCAATTATAGTAAAAGCCGGCTTCAAAATCTGCACTTCAAATGAACAGAATTGTTTACATATACATATTGATATTAAACAACATACCGTTAATCACGTGATAATAAAGTAGATTATCTATTCATTTAAACATTGCCCCCCTTCAGTAATGAGGCAACTAGCTCATTATGCATTTCCATCCCCCTGCCCTTTCTCGCTAAAAGAAAGAAAGATAAAACCCCTCATAGCACCAAACACCACCCTATGATCCCATTTTTCTCCCTCTAAAACAACACTCCCTGTCACTTCATCTACCATCCTTCCACAAAAGAAAAGTCTGAATAGTATGAATATTAAAATACAGGCATTAACTTATTACCAATTTTCACTGAAAACATATACAAGACTTACTCCTGCTTTTGGTTCCTGAAGGAGAACATTCTCTTCACTGTAGCCAGTTTCTTCTAGAAACAAAGGAAAAGGCTTCTTTGAAAAATGCCAACAGAGTGTCAGCAAGTTCAAGAGATATTTAAGTTCAGCAGTAATATCAGGTCCTTTTAGCTGTAAACTATCCTTACCACCAAACACACTCTCGACATGAAAGTTTCCCTGCAAAGTATAACTCAGAAACTTTAACATTTAAAATTAAATTTAAATTTTGGGAGGGGGGGGGGGGGAGAAGGGGAATCCAAAGCCATTCCTTAGTTAATGTACTGTGAACTATAAACTAAAAATTTTCCAGTAACTAAGTTTCAGAACAGAAGTCTTTAATTGAAAAGAAACAAGAACTGCACAGTAAAGATCAACTTATTTTTTTAGTAAGATAAACCGACATGGAGAAATTAAAAATGCAACAGTCATAGCTGATACATCAGCATCACAATTCCTAAGGAAGACATGGAATTGATCTTATCTCCAATGAACAATATATTATTAAATCAAGAGAAAATATAGAATACAACATGAAGAATATAGGCAATAGGAAATATATTGCAATTCAATAAGGGTTCGTTTTCTAGAAATTACTCCGTTCTCCAAGCTTCCTTGTCTATATCATTATGGTATCCAGAAAATACAACATATAATTACAAAATTAATCTAATTTGACCATTTGAACAATAGAATGCAAAACAGATATGAAGCTCAAATCTTCCAAGACAAAATCTAATTAATGTAGTAGGAAGAGAAATAATAGAAAGTAACAAAAATACTCAATTTCAATATATCAAACCATTTATCAATAATAACTAGTCATAACTATTGTATTTGACTTAGAATAGAAACCTTTTTATAAGCAATTTAAATCAGAACTTTTAACACTTAAATGAGTACTACAAGCGGATAACAAAAACATATCCCTAGACTCAAATACATTAATTGATAACTCCAATTAAATCCCCAATAACCCTAATAATCTAGTTACAAATCCATAAATTCCACAAGTTATTTACATCATTAAACAACAACAAAGAAAGCCTTCTCCTACTAGGTGGAGTCGGCTAATGGATCAAACAACGCTCATTTCTATAGTTAGATTATTAATACTTAAATTCATCTTAATTTCTCCTATTGTTTTCTTTAGTCTTCCCTTACCTCTAGTTATTGGATTATCTTCCATTTGGTCAACTTGTACAAGAGCCTCTAAAACAATAATTCTATCTTCTTGTCTTGCATCACTAAATCCCTTATAGTGTGAGTATCTAAGATTACCCATTATATGTAAGAGTAATTTCCAGATATAAAGTAACACTGCTCCCTACAGGTCAGATTATTACTTAGACCCTACTCTTTTCTTTATTGAAATTGCAAGACTTTCTCTGGCCCTCCAACTATTGAGCTCTAATTCTTTCCCTCAAGCTATATACACCTGCCCAGTGTTTAGCATTTTCACATTCTAATAACACTTTTCTTCCGTACTTAGTAGATGTAAGCAAATATTCCACAATTTTTCTTATTCATTTCAAACAATAGGCAACAGCGACCAATAAAGAAGCATGCTTCCCTTACCTGCCTCTTCAGAAGAAAGCTTATACCAAATGCCAAATCCCCAATGGGCCACTTCCCAAGAGTCTCTGAATAGGTGAACCTGAGAGTCTCTGACAACGTTGATATAGTCTCCAACCACGTAGCAGGGGCTTGAATTAATCTATTTGAAACACGGTCTATTCCCACAGGCATCATAGTGGGTGAATAACTACCATTTTCTTCATCATCATCACCATTTGCCGTGTCTGACTGTAATTTCCTATTCAATGTATAGTATAAAAGAGCAGCTGCACCGGCTGCAGTAGCCATGGTAGCAGTTGCCATGATTATACGATCCCTATAGCAAAGGGCCCCAAAAATAAATCAGTGAATAAATAAGTAAAGACTCATTATAGAGAACATATAAATAATGCTTCCAATTAATTCCAACTCAGAATTTTCCATCCAACTCCATCAAAGGTTAAGAGAACAAAAATAGTTTTTCATCAAGTGGTGCTCATTACTAAATAGAACCCCAAAAACATTTTGAATCTTCCTGCTCAACGTTTTAAACTTCAATAATCTATTCAGCTCTTAGTTGCGTTCGGAGCACAAAAACTATGTCAGACAATCGTTGTAAGATAAAACAAATTGATTAATCAACAAAAGTGAGAGAAAAACAAAAAAAAGGACAAAGACAGAATTTTCGAATAGGATCAACAGAGAGAGAATAGTGAAATCAAGTAGTGATAAATGGAGTAACCTAAAACCCTAAACATCCCAAATCAGAAATCGTGGGAAAGAGAGAGAGAGAGAGAATCGGGCGAACCTGAAAAAACTGATTTTGGCGGAAACAGAAACAGGAATAGCTAATTTGATCGGAAAGGCGGAAACCCAACTCAGCCTAATACGATCAAAACCCTTCTGGAATGTTCTTTCTCTTTTTGGTTTCAGTTTCTGTGATAAGAGAAGACGAACCTTTCCGCAACTTGGTTGATTCTGGATGAAGCAAGACACATGAACACTTTCTTTTAGTTTTTTTTTCGAGAGAATTACAATTTTGTCTCTAAAGATACTGATTATTCTAATTTATTCTCTAGTAAAAATGTTTCATCTAGACCTTGAAAGATGTATTTGTCCCATTTTGGTCCTTTTAGTTTTTATTGTCACTTGTCAGGGTACATGGGGTTTCTTTGGAGAAGCAAATTACTTTTTAGTTTTTAAATTGTTGGTCAAATTACTATTTAGTCCTTAAATTTTGAAAAAAATTTATTTAGTCTCTAAATTTGCCACTATCAATTATTTAGTCCCCTAAACATTATCTATTAGATAACCGAGTAACGTAGTCGTTAATGCTGACATGGCGCAGTTAATGGCGAAGTAGGATAGGATTTTGTCATGAGGACGAGGCATAATATGACTACCGTAGTTGTACATCAAGAAAAGTTTGGCTTTGGGAACAGGAAGAAGGAAATCATTGACCCAGTTTTCGACAACGCGGGAGGAGGAGTGAGGAGAGGAGTCTAGCCATGTCAACAGTTAACGGTTATGTCACTTGATTATCTAATGAGTAACGTCTAGGGAACTAAATAGTTGGCAGAGTTACAAATTTAGGAACTAAATAGTAGTTTGACCAACTATTTCAAGACTAAAAAGTAATTTTCCTCAGATAAAAATGATCAAATTGGAACTAAAAAATATCTTATAGGACTAAATTAAGCAATTTTTATCTTTCAGAGACTAAATTAAAATAATTCGTATATTTTAGGGATTAAATTAATAATTTTTTAATTTCATTGTGGGTTTAAGGACACGTATTGCGTGGCGGATGGAGAAAGCTCGATGAGCTTCAATTCAAATGTGAAAATTGAGAATCAAGCTCACTCACAACTTTTGGTTATTAGATTCAAAAATTATGTATGGTAAAATCTATATTGATTTTGCTCTAGACTTTCACAAAATAACATATTTTGTAATATATATATATATATATATATGATGGGAAAATGTGAGAGAGAAAAGGGTAATGTTATATAGTTATTAAGAGCTCAAGTTCACCATTTGTCGACCGTTGAATCTGTCTAAAGATCTGTATCAAAATACTTTTTTTTAAAAAAAATTAAGATGATACAAATCTCAAAACAGATCCAACGACTTATAACTGGTGAGTTTGAGCTCTTGATAGCTCCAAATTTAATATATTATTGTCTCGTGCATGTGAGATGTTGAGATATTTAAAATAATGTTTTTATCTCAACTGTTTAGTTTAATCTAAACTGTTAAAAGAGAATCCATATTAATTAATAAAAGGTTAGTCCAAATGGTAAGCGACTTGGTATAGTTTAAGCAAGATTTCGGGTTCGAGACCTTGTGAATGTAGCTATCCTTGTTGGAAGACTCTCCCACCATAACTAGGTGCGCGACGCGGGTCGAGTCTGTAGTGTATTGGAAACTTATGTGTGTCTAGAGCAAAAGAGACCAAAGTGTATATATGGGAGGTAAATGGGTCAAGTGGAAGGTGACTCTTGCACACACAACTGACCACGAGAAGGGAAACGCTTCTGAACTTGTTTTAGTGGACGCTTGGATTGATGAGATATCACAAAGACACAAACGTAAGTCACATTTATTTAAGGGGTTGATGAGATATCACAAAGACACAACTTCATATTCTCTCCTGCTTTCTTCTTCTCCAAGTTCCTTATTCTCTTTTGTTGTTCTGTTTTCTCTTATCGTGTGATGGTAAGAAATGACTCGTTTAATCCTGTGAAAGTGCCGCCTTTTAATCCTGTGGGATTGCGGAATATCTCTTAAGGACAAAGTCCTTATAACGCAACAGCCATTGACAAATTGAATTTTTCCCCAACAAAGTCTAAATTAGTTGAGGCAATGTTTCAGAAATCGAACGGCAAAAAAAAAACTCATGTTGTCTCTTATATTAAGTGAGATGAGAGTGCTCTCATTTAATATGTTCCCTGTATCCAATATAACCAAAGATTAGCTCAACTAATCACAATTCTATCATGATAATTATATAATTTGAATTCAAATCCATATAATTTTTCATGGGTCAAAACCCCAAATTGGTCTTTTATATTTGCACGAAATTTTATATTGGTCTTTTATGTTTCAAAAAGTTTAAATTGGTCCTTTATGTTTGCAAGAAGTTCCAAATTGGTTCTTCCGTCCACTTCCGTTAATTTCTTAAGTTAAATGCTGACGTGGCGTGCTGACGTGTCCATCTAGGCTGACATGTCATGTCACGTCATTGCCACATCAGCGCCACGTCATTGCCACGTCATCACATATGATATTAGATGATGACGTGACATGACACATCAGCTTAAATTGACACATAGGAGAGCTGATATGTCCACTTCAGCATGCCACATCAGCAATTAACGGAAGAAATAAACGGACTTGGATGGAAGGATCAATTTTAGAACTTCTTGCAAACATAAAGAACCAATTTAAACTTTTTGAAATATAAAAAACCACTATAAAACTTTGTGCAAACAGTGTTTGACCTTTTTCATGACTACAATGATTGGTCAACATATGTCAATATTTTTTAATACAAAATTTATATATATATATATATTAATTGCTTTGTACGTTTGGGTTAATTTTTCTTATATTCAATGATGTCACATTACCATTGCTTACAGTTCATTGAATCAAATATTTTAGGGAGAAGAACCGGTTTATTTTTTAAAAAAAAAAAGAAAAAAACAATCTTTTTGGAAGTATTAGCCCTAATTTTTTTCCAATAAAATAAGTTGTTTCTACTAATAAAAAATTGTAATTATTTTAAAAAATTAATAATACTATTATGTATTAAAGGTACATCAAAAAAAGATAAAATTGAAGGTTTCTATTTTTTTTCAGGGGAATGAGGTGTAATTTAAAGAAATCTCAAGGGCCTCTTTTGAGTTGTTTCCAAAATCCAAAAATGTGCTTATTTTCTAATGCAACCATAAAAAAGTTCATTGTTTTTTTCACTGCATTTAGTAAGTATAATGGCATCATCAGATTTCGCTAACATCTCACAATTCACACATTTGATAATTAAAAGTTAATAGTAACATAAAAAAAAATGAAGCAATTATATATGCTCATCTTCTTACTGAATTCTAATAATTCCTTTTCAGAAATTAACAAAAGGCTTAGAAATCAGTCACGCTCGCTTATAGCAGTCAAGTGTTCATCAATCTCTTCCGTCGATAAGACTCTGAATTCTAGATTTTCCTTTTGCACCACTCCAACCTACAAAGGTACGCTTGGTATAAATGTACATATATAAAGTACTGTAAAGAAAGTACTGTAGAATAAAAGAAAGTACTGTAGAGAAAAGTGAGGAGAAAAATAGAGAGAAAAATCAAGAGAGAAAAAATATGATAAAAAGTATGTTTGGTATGTATAAAATATGATATAAAATTTTTTTGGGAATCGTGAAACACAATGATTTTACTGTTTGCATTCTTACCAAACGAACCCAAAATGTATAATACAAATTACTCACATGACAATGGGAAAAACAAGTATTTGTTCATTTGTTGCATCTTTCATCCCAAATTTATCTGCACATAGTGTTCTTTCTACATGCTTTTTGTTCAATATTTTTTCTTTTTCTTTTTCTAAACTTTGAACCGATCAAAAGCTGGTATTGGATAAACCTCAAGAATTTTAGGAAATCCTAACTTTAGGAGATTCAATCTCGGATTAGGGCCCTTGCATTTTTTACGGTCTTTCTCTCTCATAAATTGATACTGCCAATTTCTTAACTGAGAGAATCCAAACCCGTGGAACAGAAATCAAGATACATCCAAAACATGCAAGATCAGGGAAAACTACAATAATCTGGCTGAAAATAGAAAAACAAGCTTCACTATCCAGATAAGAATTAGGAATGCATTCTCTTCAGTTGAAGAGAAAGAAGTAACTCATACTTTTAATTATCATGTTGACACATACTAAAATGCAATAACAGTGTCTTTTCCCAGGGTCGACATACTATAATGCTATATAGAAAAGAATATTAGGTACCTCAATCTCAGTGGCCTTAAAATCCTCCTGGAGAACTGATTGCAATGCAGATATAGCAGTCTGTTAAAGCAACAAAGTGATCTTTAAAAACGAGTTATAATAGAGATAATATCATTATCACTTATCAGTACTGTTTACATCAAAATCTAGTTGCCCAAAAGAAAAATGATCTATTCGATGTATTTTGGGTGTATAGTAGTGATGGATTTCTGAACTCTTAAGATTGTTTCTTCAGAATACTAGATCAAATCCATTATCCATGCTGTTGAGGTTAGTGTGTATTATTCATGAATGATACCAAATGATTACTGTAACTACGGAATATTCCACCTAGGGACACGTGGCACTGACGTTCTAGAAGCACGGCCCTAACACCCACTGGAGACACGTGGCACCACTCATCCATCTGTTACGTGGCCCTTGCCCATGTCACCACACAGAGCTTCCCCTCAACCAGACGTGGGATCTCCACAAGCCTCGTGGGACGACCCACGTCCCACAAGGTCGTGGGTCGAGCACGATCTCCCCACACGCAAGTATAAATAGACCATCACTTGGGGGACTAAGCAAGCAATCCAACCTAGGAATTATCGTACATCATCTCTGATATTCCATACTCTCTCTCAGTACTTTGAGCCCCCACACAGGTCCTTTCCGCACCTCGTGCTCCGTCACCGGCCCCCATTCCGGCCAACCTCCGACCAGCTCATCTCCCACTCGGAACACATCATTCACAAGGCTTCCAGCAGCCCTCAGAGACCATAGCTCTCTCCCACTAAGGCAACCTCCTAAGAGCGGCTAGCCCGCCCGGAGTACCTTAGGCACGTCTTAGCCACACACGGCCCAATACAGGTAACAGCCTTGCCTAACGGCTCTGATAGACGTCACCATGACGAACTACGTGGACTTTGATCCCTCCCGAAGGGTACGTAGGCACCTAGGTGCATCACCTAAGGACAAGTCCCCCAAGGTTAAGACCCCTTGCGGTCCTAATTTCAAACTACAATTGTCTGAGCCAAAAACGGCAGTTACAATTACTATTCTTTTATGGTAAAGAAATGTATTTTCACAGGAAACATATATGAGAATCTAAAAGTTTATACTTAATTGTCCAGTGATGTGGTTAGAACTTAGAAGCAACCCATAATTTGCCTCTGCATATCATCATTTGCTATCATTCTTTTGATTTCTTGCTACCATAATCTACAATTCTACCAACATTCATATATCGGTGTGATATGGTATTTTGTAAGATTAATCTTCAACATGTCTAAACTATTCCACCAATATATGAATGTTAATAGAATTGTAGATTCCGGTAGCAAAAAATCAACAGAATGATAGCAGAACAGAAGTAGAAGAAAATAGGTGAGAGCAATGATTAAGTAAAACAAGCAATATCTTCTAACCGTAATCATACAGGAGATCATAGAACTCAAAACATCAATTAAGCATAGTTTGGCTCACAAAAATAGGAGTTACAAAGAATTTGAAGGACGAATTATCTAATAGTTCCCCATGCCTATTCCAAAACTGAAGACCTAAATCATCAACAAAAGCAGTAATATACCTGCACTGTCTCTTCATAGGTAAATGAAGGGTCATTCTTCATTTTCTTTTCCAAGAAATTAATTGCCTCTTGCTCCTTCAATCCAGCACTTGTAGCCTGAATATGCCATAAATTCCAAAAACATATATTTAAATTAAGCAGTCTCCAAGCATGTGCAACAACCAAAGAACAAAATCCAAGCCAAAGCATCTAGTAAGAAGGTAATATCACATAGGAACAATGAAAAACACCTTTCATCGTTTGGGGATTGAAACCACTGGGTTCATTTGCAAGCCACAAATACCATAGGGGAAAAAAGAAATTGATAGAGAAAACACCAACAAACAATTTGTTATAATTACAATATAAAACTCCATAGCATTTAATAGAGATGCATCGATATTTTAATGTTCTTAGTTTGCAACAGGAATATTACGAGTTTTAGAATACATGACCATAATAACATCAACTCCAACATTTATTATGAGTTTGAGAATGTCAAAACAAATTCATAATACCTAAAACTTTTGCCACTATCTCTATCATCTCAACTGTATTTCCCAGTTTAGAAATTCTCTTTTTCCTTCATATAAAACAAAATTAAAATTATTTTATCTTCCGTTTACTAGCCGACCCCACCTAGTGGGAAAAGCCTTTGTTTGTTGTTTGTTGTTGTTCCGTTTACTACTCCCTTATCAGCATTAGAATTCCTAATTTCTGTCATTGGACATATGCAAAATTAACAGACAAGTTTTGACAAAGTGAAAGCAGAAAATGTCAACAGATTAATGTCATTTCTGCCTCATCTAGCTGTATCCATCCAATATTCTTTTTTATTAACTTAGTTCAGTAAATATTATAATAGACAGATAAAGTATCACGCCACAGAATCCTTATGGTATTAACTATATCCTTAGAATAATTTTTGTCTTCTTGTATCACTTAACGTATTTAACATCAGTCAAACGTAAGATGGGCTCAAATGTTACCTTGTGACCAAAGTAATGACCAGCTGGGTCACATTTATAAAGTCGAGGTCCCAACTCTTCATCAATACCCAAGACCATAGCAACTTCAGAAGGTAGCAGAACAAAAATAACAAAGAAACCAACATCAATAATGATTGAGAAGTTGAAATTATATATATATATATATATATATGAATGTGTGTGTGTGAAATAATATAACACCATACATGATAGGATGATGTTATCTTTCACGATAAGAAGGACCGAAAACATACCTACTCCAAGTGGTCTCATGTAAGCATGTTGAGTATAGACTTGTGACTTGTCAGCAATCCTGTGCAACAAAGGTTGCAACAAATGTCACATACATAAGATATACTGGTAATATGTGAAAAATCTAACTTCAATATTACAATTTGAACAAATTGTCCATTTAGAAAAAGTTTAATCACAATCAGATTTAACAGATGCGTTACACTTAACATTCTTAAGATCTATGAGCATCATTATAAAACAAAAGTCTTTTCCCACTAGGTGGATTCGGCTACAAGGATCAAGCTACCCTAACAGGTTCTATGAGCATATCATTAGATCATTGACATTCATCCTAATAATTTCTCCAATTGTTTTCTTTAGTGATCCTCTATTTGGGCTATCTTTCATCTAGTCCACTATCCATACCGAAGCCTCTATCAGTCTCTTCTAGACATGGCCAAACCAAACCACTTAAGGCACGTTTCTACAAACTTTACCATGATAAACACTACCCTTACTTTCTCCCTAATAAATTCCTTCCTAATCCTATCCTTTCTACTAGATACACTCATCCAACACAACATTAAAGTGTTCCTAATCCTATGAGCATATCATTATGATGCATAAAGATTGGAATTAAAAATAAAAGGAAGTGGCCATATTATCTTTTAGTATGTAGCTGCTGCTGCTTCGAAGTCTAGAGGAAGTGACCCTAACATGTTTTGATAATAAAGAAATATTACACAAAATCACGTTCCAAAGAAAAGAAAATCACAAGAAATTAGAGAATTAATGCAACTTGCAACTAGCCATGTTCTCTCAAGCTTCAAAGAAATCAACCTGGCAACAATTTATAACTACTGAAGTTTGTTTTCAAGAACTTCTCAGAGCACATTAAACAAAAAGATAACTGTGACAAGACTGGAAACAATGATCAGTTGGATATTCTGCTCAGTAGAAGTGAATCCTAATCACCAGAGCTTTCTTGGTAACAAATAACATATGGACACAAGAAGCAAACACATTTTCTTTCCTGAAGGTTCTTATGCAAAGCAAAGCAACCCCAGAAAGCTCAAATGTTACAAGGGTTTAATAAATGATGTTACTTTTCTGTTTCCATATACACTGACTATACAAAAACACAATAACTAGCCACGGGTACATAACTATCATTCACTAACTTATAAGCTCCAAGAATTCCAAATTTTATTGGCATATGGCACCTACATTGGGGCTTGTCACACTGTCTAGTATGAAGGAGAAGCAACAAATGCTTATGTAATATTCTAGCACAAATATGCCTATTATTGCATCAAAAGTCATGCAAATAACATTTTGTGTATTGTTGAAGCTACAAAATTGTAGATTGAATCTTCAAGGAATCTTTTAATCGAATGGGCATATGGTGCCCAATTATGTGGCTTCTTAGACACTACTTATTTGAAGGGTATACTGGTATAGGAAAATTGCTAATGTATGTTCCGTTCTACAATATGAGAATACCACATTATCAGGGAGCATGAAACATTTTTTCACTGAAAAAAAAGGGCTATAAGTGACAGAAAATAAACAATTTAGTTAGTGCCAATAACTGATTATCTTATTTAAAAATAAACAATTTACCATTTGGCCAATACATCGACAGGCATCTCATATCCATATGTAAACCGAAACTCAGCTGCTTCATTCCTGGCTTGTTGAACCAATGTCCTAGCATCAGCTGGGAAGCAGTATTATGAAGCAAATATGAGCTTTGAAAGTAAAAACTTCCATTTGTTCAAAATACATCTTTAGCAAAACGTAATTGCTATTTCCAATATCAAAGTTCTTAAGTTCAATTTCATTTTTGCAACAAGCAATCATCAACATCCCTAAAGCAACCATATTGCCAGTGACATTTCTTAGAATGTGTACAACAAAGACAACCTGTGGAGACTACGAATTTGATTAACTTTGACAAAAATCAAGCTGACCTGTTATCCCAGTTGCCAATAAACCAAGGTACTTCGTGATGGGAAATAGATGTGTAACACTTGTCTGATCCAAGAGCTTGTCCTGCAGTAAATTATTGATTCTAATAAACTCGCGACTCACAAACTTTCACAAATCCCCAAAGCAAGCAAAACTTACGTAATGCACTCACCGGAACCTTCTTCTGTGTCACAACACACACTGAATCCTTCCCTCGGACGGCAATTGAGGTAATCCCAGCAGACTTAACAGCCTTAAAAGCATACTCTATATTCACATTTAGAAAGAAACCCATAGTTTAGAATTAAATGCCCTCTAAATCGTAAAAGACTTTTCCTCTGTCATTGAAATCCATAGCTACAAACAATAATTAGTAAAAAAGGGTCTGTACTTGAATGAAAAAATGGGAACCCCAAATGAGAATAAAATTGAAATATGCGAGTTGGGGGTAAAAGAAGAAGTTGCATACATACCCACTTGAAAGAGACGGCCTTCAGGGGAGAAAATAGTTATATGACGGTCGTATCCGCCTCCGCTTCCTCGACTCATGCTTTAGGGTTACTCTTTTGTGTTTCAGAAGGAAGACGATGAGGAGCTCGAATTCAGTAGAGAAAAGTGCAGTGACTGGATCGCACAATCGCAGTGCAAGACAAGGCAAGGAGAAACGACGTCGTATGACAGAGCGATTTTCTTTGGTCAAATATAGAAGGTAAACACTAGACTAGACTACACACAGAATTTTAATCCTAATGTTAGTATTTTTTTTTAAATTATATCCTGATATGTGTTTAGTTTTAATTTAATCTTTTATATTTATAATTGATAATAATTTAATCCCTAATGTTTATTTAATTTTAATTTAATTTTTTATATTTACGATTAGTATCAATTTAATCTCTCTATTCTTATTTAGTATTAAAATTACTTAACGATATACATTCCATTCTACTGTTTGTTTCATTTAAGTTTGTAACTCATATACTTATATTAATATTAATATGTTAGGTGATAATTAGAAACAATATTATCTACATTTAATTAATTTTAATTTTTTTAAAAAATATTAATGAACATTTCTTTTTAGTCTTACTTTTAAAAAATTTGGAGGTGGAGAGATACAAATTTGTCACATAAATGTATATATAAGCATGTATACTAACTAATAATGGAGGACCAAATTAATATTAATTACAAATGTGAGAAACTAAATTGAAATTAAACAAACATTAAGAATCAAATTTAAAAAAATGGTAAATATTAGGAACCAAATAGGATTTTTGTCTATGGTATACTATAGTTGTTGGACCCAAAAAAAAATTTGTTCACCTTGATTAGACTCAAAGGAGTGTGTAGCAAAATCATTTTCATGGCTGGACCCTTTGAATTATGGTCAAAACTCCAAATTGGTCCTTTATGTTTGCACGAAGTTTCATATTGGTCCTCTATGTTTCAAAAAGTCTAAATTGATCCTTTATGTTTGCAAGAAATTCCAAATTGGTCCTTCCGTCCACTTCCGTCAATTTTTTAAGTTAAGTGTTGATGTGGCATGCCGACGTGTCCATCTAAGCTGACGTGTCATGCCACGTCAGCACCATGTCACTACCACGTCATCACATATGATATTGGATGATGACGTGGCATGCCACGTCAGCTTCAATTGACACGTATGAGAGATAGTGTGTCCACGTCAGCATGTCACGTCAGCACTTAACTTAAAAAATTAACGAACTTGGACGGAATGACCAATTTGGAACTTCTTGCAAACATAAAGGACCAATTTGGACTTTTTGAAATATAAAGGACCAATATAAAACTTCGTGCAAACATAAAGGACCAATTTGGAGTTTTAACCTTGAATTATTGAATCTCTCGTTACAAACTCATATACCCCGAAAAATTTTGAAAACCATATAACTCAGTGAAATAAAGTTATTTAAATCATTTTCATGCTTAAATAATATTGAGTATATTTGTTAAGTAATGTTTAATTGTTGGTGATTTTAATGTGTTTGTTTTAATTTAGTTTTGTTTAGATATGTTTTAGGATTTCTTCAAAGTTCCTTAGGATAGTACTGGATTTCAATACACTCTTCTGATGAGTTGATTCCTAATAGATTCAAGGTAGATTCTTATTAATATAATGTGAGTTTTTATTAATATTAACAAATAACACTGCATAATTAGAAGGATATATCCAAGTTAATAATATCGTACTATTGAACTTTTATTCATTCAGGTTATAAGTTGCTTATAATGGTTAAATCTTTTTCAAACCTTCAAAATGCAAGGGATTTTATAGATGTAAATTCTGAATATGATTGCAACAATTTCTAGAGCCAAGACGCCCATTCACTGCATATAAAATTCCAGCAACTTGAAGTCGTAACGCACCAATTTATTGTTAGCTCACTGTTTCTTACCGACTTACCCTTCGACGGTTTGACCGAAGGAGTATTTTGGACCCGTTTAGTTGGTAAATTATTCTGAGTGACTGGGAGTAAGAATGAAAATGAGATAGACATAATTATATCATATAATGATTAATTTATCCTTATAATTAAATTTAGTTGCGGTGGCGATAAAGCATGGTGGGGTAAAAATTACATTTTGCCCGAATTATAATGCAAGTAATTCCAATAATTCCCCTGATAGAGAGATATATATTGTGCTTCCATCAATTTAAAGTAGTGAGATTATCACATCTTATGAGACAACTAAAGGATAATAAATCCGATCTAGCTAACGGGGGTTTGATTCTTGCCTTGGGTATGGAGCAGTTTTAAATTCTTGGGTCAGCTGTCTCACCTTTTGAAGTGCCTACAATTCAGCAAAGGGATTAATTATTGTGTTCGACGGTAGATACCAAAGAAATAATTAATAAATATAAAAAAAAAAATTCACAGCCAGTTGACCCACGTACATCACTCACTTTTAAACTCACATGTTTGAAGCTAAAAAATCAATTCACCAAGTAAAATATATTGTTTACAATTTAGTCTCAAATAAAATATATTTTATACTTTCTATCTTTATATATATATAAGAAAAAAAGTAGAACATACACGATTGAATGCTAGTATATATACTCACTAATTATTCTAGAAAACTTATTATTTGATTGATAATTCTCGAGTAAATTATTATTTGATCATTGAAATATTCAACTTGTCTTAATTTAGTCTTTGAATTACATGAAAATTTCTACGCTCAATTTAGTTCCTCAAAGTTTTTAGAGTCTTAATTTAGTCTCTAAAATCATTAAAATATCAAATTTAGTCCTTAAAAAATACCTTGTGCTGCAATTTCTTCCTTGCGTGCGCTATTGATCATCATCCCATTGTACTATATGTGCAGACGAGACAATGATCAAAGTATTCTTAAATGTCATGTCATCATCTGATGAATCAATTCAATATATAATAGGTTAGAAAAGGCAAAAATACGAAACACATAGAAACAAAATTAAAGCTACGATTTTTAACTTCTACTTAAAATTAAAAAATTACATTTATTACAACTCGAAGATACAAAGGTACCTTTGGAGTGTTTGATCACACCATATTTTGCAGCTTCTACTTGGTCTCTCACTGCATGAATTTCCTGATGAGAGGAAAATTATAAATCAAAATAAAATCAAACTGAAGATTTGAAAATCCAAACACCTTTAAAAAAAAAAAAACAACGTACCCTATCAAATTTTTTGTTTAAATTGGTGATTTTAGCATTTTGATTAGCAAGCTCATCACGTGTGCGTCTGCACTTACATTTTGAGAAACTAACTAAATACATTAAGCAAACCAAAGATCACTCAATCAATAAGGCTATATATATATATATATGAATCCATAATTTCAATTACCCTCTTTCAAGATTGAAATCTACTCGTTGCTCAGCCTTGACTTTGTCAATTTCATACCTGTGACAAAATAATAAAGACATCACAATATTGAAAAGATGTTCAGCAGTACGGTAGTTAGTACTGAACTTTAACACATTCTTCTAATCAGCTGGTTAGGTTATTTGAGTTTCTATTAATATTAACAAATGACACTATATGATTGGACAGATGTACTGAAGTTCAATAATATTGTCAAGAGGTTAAAATCTCGTTAAGATGTTGAATAGTATACTCCATGGAGAATGAATCCTATGCTGGACAGCATAACAAATGACCCATTATGTGTCACTCTCTCTCCTTACTTTTCTATGCTGTCCAGCATAAGATCCACTCTCATACTCCATGATGCATACCTCATTTCACTTCGCATCTTCTCTATGTCGCTACCGAATTTTTTTGTCTCGCGTTGCAACAAAGAAAAATTATGCTTCTGATTATTTAAAGGATTAACATGAATATAATAAATTTGCACAAACAATAACTTTTGAATTTTGATAATGAAAACCTTCACAAGAAAATAGATATCTTAAGCATCATCGCATGCAAACAAGAAGGAAAAAACCTGAGAGCTTTGCACTTGAGATTTGAAGTTTGACAAATTTGATTCTTGGATCATCTCCGACTGCAAAAAACCAAAGGAAAATTATATTAACAATGAAGCAATTCTAACTATAATATTAATTTACTAATTCAAAGATGTGAAAAATTCTTGCCTTCTGTATTTCGTCTTTCGAAACAAAAGACTGAGATACAATTTCCAAGCTATCGTTTATAACGTCGGTAAACGTAGATGTTATGGCCTCAACTTGTTTGGATGGAAACCCGTGTGCTTCTAAACTCCTTTGCTAAGGTGATCATTATATTTTTTTTCCATCATCCAAACAAACTCAGGATTGTTGAATAATAATAATAATAATAAGACAAGAGATTACACAAGAATTGAACCAAGGCCCAAATAAAAGAAGTTTGAGGAAAAAATCTAAATTGCCGAACAGAAACTCGACATCAAGGTTTTAAATTGCGGTCGTGATTGCGTTGTAATTACTGCAGTTGCAGATATTGCAGCCGTGAATTTTTTAAAAGAATTGATATATATTATAACATTAAATACATCAAATTTATATTATTCTCTAATATATTTTTTCTCTTTTTCTTCCATGGACACACACGCATTCTACATTTACATTTCAACTTCTTATACAGTCACAAACTCATACAATTAGTCTGTTTCTATATAAAACCGCATTACACCGCACGGCAAGCGCCGCAACGGCAATATTGCGGCCGCAATATGCATTGCAGAACGACCGCAATTTAAAACCATGCTCGACATCAAGGTAGATAATTTACCAAAGTTAGTGTATCGACTCAAAATGTTCGGTTTCCATTGAAATTCATGCCCTGTGGTGCCTGCTTACTATATTTTCTATTAGAAGGCAAGGATGAAACGAGTTCATTATATTTGTATAAGCAAATCCGAGAATTTAAGCCCACACAAAGTGCCCGTTTATACAAAGCCATTGAATCCTGCACACAAATATGAGGCAAAAACAAATTTATTAATACTATGAGAAGTCAAGAAACAACATTTTTTTTTTCAAGTATAGTGAACTTGGAACGTAAAATATTGACAAACTAAACATAAAGCAAATATTGAATCTCAAATATATTATAGAACTAAAAAAGTAACGCAATGCTTCAATCCAACTTCTCAATTGTTATCAAAGGAAATAGACAAAAATAATAAATCATATATACCTCTTGGCAGATTGTATAAGCGAGAGATCTTTACCTTTTAATTTTTGGTCCTTTTATTATTATTATTATTATTATTATTATTATTTTGTCCTTGTATTTGTGGAGGACTAAAATAATCAAATTGGGACCAAAAAGCATTTTTTAAAGACTAAGCCTATGTTTGGATTGAAGGTTTATGATGGAAGGGGAGGGTTAAAATAGGTTGAAAGTATGTTTGGATATTTTTTTAAGTACGGAGGGGATGGAAGGAAAAGGGTCTCTCAAAACCTCCTTAACCCTCCTACAGTTCTATTTTGCAGCCTATGGGCATGCTTGGTATAAATATACAAATGTAAAATACTATAAAGAAAATACTATAGAGTAAAATATTGTGGAATGAAAGAAAGTACCGTAGAGAAAAGTGAGGAGAGAGATAGAGAGAAAAATTAAGAGAGAGAAAAAGTATGTTTGGTATATAAAACTTATTATGTAAATTTTTTTGGAAATCGTGAGAATACATGGAATGTACTGTATACATTTCATACCAAACAAGCATTATGTTTGGATGGATGGTTTATAATGGAAGGGGAGGGAATGGGGGTAAAAAAGTATTAAAATTATGTTTGGATGATTTTTGTAGTAACCCTCCCAACCCTCCAACAACATTTCTATTCATACCATTCCTTTCCATCTAATTCTTAGTCCCCAACAACATTTCTATCCATACCATTCCATTCCACTCCTCACCACTCCACCCCTTTTCACCTCCCTTCCACCCTCCATAAAACTCCCAAAACATAACCTAAATTAGCTAGGCATCTACATATTTCAGAGATTAAATTAAAATTCTCTGTATTTTTCGATGATCAAATTGATAATTCTATCTAATCTAAAAGATTAGTCGGCTGTACGTCTAGCAACAAATATTATGAAGAAGGCAAAAAGAACACACTCTTTACAAACAATTATAAATCAAACGAAAACTAAACTAGCCTCCAGCAACAACCATTTAATTATCGATCTATTTGTACATCAAAGTGAGCCAACGAGAGAGAAGGGTTTAGTTTACCTTTCAGATGGCAACGACGCCGTTTTCTTCCTCCGAGGAAGAATAGGAACAGCTGAAACCGAAGAAGAAGGAGAAGACGACGATGGGTTTGATAGAGAGGCACTCCTCTCATTCAATTAGGGTTGTAAACGGGTTTGAGCCGAGCCCTAATTGAAACAAACTATTTTTAATCTTTTAATTATTAGTTAAATTATAATTTAGTTATCAAAATATTTAAAAAAATATTATTTAATCTTCGAATTTACAATTATGTCAATTATTTAGTTCCTTATACATTATCTGTTAAATAATTGAGTAATGTGGCAGTTAACTACTGACGTGCACCGATAATGATGACGATTTGGGTGTCACCGCCAAGGCGCCAACGTAAAAAAAGATTTTATCGTGAAGACGAGGCATGACGTGGCCCGCCATAGCTACACTACATAATACAAAATCGGTTTTAACTTTAAAAAGGAAACTATAAAGAGGAATTTGGATCTTCTAAAGTTAAAATTTCATAAAGTTCTTAAAATTGATTCAATATTCATTTTTATTAGTTCAAAGTTAAAAAAAAAAATTAAAAAAAACATACGAAAGATAACTTCAAAAAATTTTAACTTTAAAGATTCAATCTACTATATAGAGAGTAGTACACACAAAAATAACAGTTTTTTACTATAAAAATTAAAAAGTAATCATATTATATAACTAGGCATGGTAGCAAAAGCATTATTTCAAGCATTCTAACAAAATAGACTAATGATAATGCATTAAGCAAAAAATTCGTTCAAAATTACTGTAATCTTTATACAATAAATTGAAAACATTGTGCGTCAAAACTTAAAAAGGCAAACTCACACTTAAAAATGAACACGTACAGTACATGTCTTTTTTCTATTCAAAAGTGGGACATTTTAGTCCAGACAAAGTTGAACTGTGAAATCTCTTATACAAATTGTATAAAAAAAGTATTTTAAAATGTTAAATAATCTTTTGCACAAATTACTTTATTATTATATAATTTTGTTATTATACGTATTTGTAATGCATAAATTATAGTGATTTTCATTTATCCACAAATTTTTATCATTTTATCCATTTTGCCATATTGGTCACTTGTAATGATTATATGGATATTAGCATTGATGATTGTAACTTTTGTCATGTACTTATTGCATAATAGGATTAATTATTATGTACATATATCCATAAACAAAATCTGTAAAATGCATAGGTTCAAACACTAATTTGGTTTATTTTTGGTTGAGTGGAAGGGACTCATCTATCCTTAACCAAGTGTCAGGGGTTTAATTTCTACATTGGGTATGAAGCAGCTTTAAATTCTTAGGCCAGTTGTCCCACTCTTCAAGGTACCTACAATTCAGCGAAGGGATTAGTCAATGTGCTCGACGGTGGATACCCTACTCTAGAAAAAAAACACTAATTTGGTTTACATTAGATATGTTGGGTTCTTCGAAACTAAATATCTGCCCATGGAAAAGTTTGATTGGGTCGTGTGATGACCCGTTGAAAAGTTTACTGAGAACGAACAAAACGACACCAAGATGACACTTATCAGAGGTCATACGAGCCCGCACTCATTCTATGTGTTGGAAAATGGGGGTCCTGTTTGGAAAACCCCATAATATGATTTTTCTCTCTCTTTTGAGTCATTCTTCTGCATATCGATGTGGACTCGTGGCTGTAGGTAAAGTCTTTCGTTTGGTATGGCCCTTTTTGGAGTTCGTCGTTTGGAGCAGAGGCATTGGCAAGATCTGATGTTTTAGCGATGACGTCTAGATTAGTAGCTTTTTCAACATTTTTTTTTACCTGGATTCATTTTCGATTTTTTTCAATCCCTGAGTCAGATCGGATCATGTGGATCCGGGCTTTTTCTACTGTCTAAATTAAACAAGTACATCTCTTATAAAAAAGGAAACATTTCTCAATCAATTAATATTATAATTATAAGGCCTTGCTTATATATAAGGTAAAGTGCATATAATAACTTTCCCAATATAGTAATTGTAATTGGTTTCCTACTTTATGCATTCTAGGAGATTCATCGCAACTGAATTCACATGGCCTTTCTATTTCTTTGTGTTGAGAATTAAAAAGTTGAATGAATGAATGAATCTTGGTGAAAGTGATCATATATATTAATTTCTAGCATCACTCCATACATATCTCGAGGAGACCTTAATTTCCTTTTTTTTTTTTGGTCACAAGTATATCAATCATGATTAATTCTTTTGTTAACTTGTAAATATGTAAAGATCGTCACAGTTATCTCGAAAATTATAAGTTGTTCCATATATAAAGTTATGAATCAAACTCTTAATTAATATTTAATTAAAGATTAACGAGTTATTTCTACTTAATTATAATTTAAAGTTAATTTTTGTAATTTTTTATTAAGCGAAACTTGTGGGAATAGATCTTCAGTAGTACGATAATATTGAACTTCAGTACACCCCTCCAACCGGTTTGTCCCTAATCCATTCAAGGTGGGTCCTAATTAATGTGAATTGTTATTAATATTAATAAATGGCACTACATAATTGGAATGATGCACTGAAGTTCAGTAGTACAATACTACTGAACTTTTATCCAACTTGTGACGAACTCGGTGACGTAATTTACCAAAAAAATATATTTAAAAATAGAAAAAGTACACATTTTTGGATGTATAAATGGTCTAGAAGAGAGACGTGTTCAGCAATCAGATTTGTTAAGATTAATTAGTGTTATTGTTTATATTTACTAGATTAGCCATATTTAATTTATATGTTTTTTTCTTTCTACGTGTGAAGTTGACAACCAAGAACATTTAACCATGAAAATCGAGCTTAATTATGTGGATTACTTATTTTAATTGTCATTATTAAGATATGTCCTATGATAAGTAACAACAATTATCATAGTCATGATGCTCTGTCTTCCTCTATGAAATTAAATATCCGTAATAGTTTTGGTCTGAGTAAAAAAAAAAAAAATTAATATTCCATTTCTTTTTCAATAAATTACACTCTTTTCTCTTTTGACATCAAACAATTAATTAACTGTCATAATTTGTTTCAAATATGTTCTATCATAGGTAACAATAATATTATAATAGGCAAAATCACTATTTTGATCCTCTGTTTTATTGAAGTTCAGTTTTGATCATTTATATTTCAAAATGTTATTATAAATTATGTATGTTTCGAATTTTGTCAAAATTAGTCATTAAGACTAATACCATTAACTTCCTCCGTTAAACTCTGACGTAGACTGCGCTGACGTAGCTCGAATAATCTCTCTTCTGCGTGTCCATTTAAATTGACGTGTCACTCCATATTACTACTACGTCATCTTCTTCTCTATTTCCTGTTGACATCAAGAAAAATGTTTTTCAAAATGGCTAATTAATTGTTTGAAAAAGTATATTTTTCAACAATTAAATTTTGACCATCAAATTAAATTATTAAAAAAATAATAATAATATTTTTAATGGTCAATAATTATCGATAATATTTTTTTGATAATAATATTTTTATTATCAATAGTATTTTTTTTACAGTCTCATCAAAAAATATATTATAAAAAAATATTATCCACAATTATTAATAATTAAAAATATTATTAATTTAGTATTGACTTTTTAAACAATTTAGTCTACAAATACGCAAGTGTACACGTCTCAACTTTGGGAATTGGGAGTCGGTTATTTATCAGTTGGTTTGTTAGGAATCTAATTACCTTTTTACCCTTATAGTTAGTTTTTAGTCAGATAGATATACAATATTACTTCTTTTGAGTTTTGACTAAGATAGATAGATAGATTATAGATACAATATTACTTCTTTTCTCAATATTCTGAATACTCTAGTTATTTAAAAAAATACTTTTTTAATAATTAATAGTAATTGTTAAAATATAAATTATTAAAAACATTTATTTTTCTTATGATTATATATATTTTTAAATTTTATCTTTTGACCATGGTCATAATTTTTTTTTTTTGGATTTAAAATTTTACGTTAATTCTTGTGTGGTCCTGTATGATGATTAATGTGTTTTCTATTTCATAGTGTTTCTTTAATTAGTTTATTCTAAAAAAAAGGGTAAGAAATATAATATTGTATCTATTATTATATATTTTCCCCAAAAGTGGTCCAAAAGCTAATTAAGTGAGATACGTGTTCATAAATATAATCTGATGATCAATGGTTTAACAGCGATAAAAGTTAATGGTACCGTACCACTGAACTTCGGTGCATCCTTTCAATTATGTAATGCTATTTGTTAATATTAATAAAAACTCACATTAATTATGGCCCACCTTGAATAGTTTAGGGACCAACTGATTGGAGGGATGTACTGAAGTTTAGTACTACCGTACCACTGAACATCTACTCGTTTAACAGATCGATTAACAATATTAATTCTTATCATGTTTATATTTCCCAGGTAATTATTATCCATTTTTATATGTTTTCCCTTCAACGTGTGAGATTGACAGCCAACAACATTTAACCAAGAAAATCGAGCTTAATTATGTTCATAATTACTTATTTAATTTTAACTATAATATACTTTGCTTCAGGTATGGTCTATATGATATGTAACAATAATTATCATGGTCATGATATGCTCTTAATTACTCCCTCTCTCTCACATATTCCATCCTAATAATATGATGATGAGAGTAATTAACCAATATTCCATTTCTTCTCTTCAAATTAATTGAGAAAATATTGAGTAATACGGTAATAATACTGAACGTTAGTAATACGCATTCCTTTAATCAGTTGGTCTCTAATTCATTTAATTAAAGTGAGTTTCTATTATTAATATTAACAAATGACACTACATGATTGAAGGGATTACCGAAATTCAATAATATTGTAGTACTGAACTTTTATCCAAATTGAAGATATCATTCAACCAAGAAAATCGTGCTTAATTATGTTTATAACTTATTTTAATTATCATTAATTGTTGGTTTTAATTAGAGACAAAATTCTAGCCTATGCATTTGGTACACGAATTAAGAAAATAGTATCGAAAATATAAATTTCGACATATTGTATTCTCGTATTTGATAGACATATTAAAAAAAGAATGCCGTTCTGAAATCTTACATCTCGAGAATACAAAATAATAGAATATTCAGATTATGGTTCTTCCCATTTTTAATTCTCTCACCTAAAGAGATGAGAATCTTTTGGTTGTATTCTCATGGGAATGAATTATTTTAGGCTAAGTAAATGGACTAAAATATCCTTAAAAAAACATAATTATCTCTATTTAATACCTTTTCTTCTCTTTACAATAAATATAAGGTTAAAATTTTATTTTAGTCCCCTGTCTTTTTCACTTAATTTCTATTGATTCTCTATCTTTTAAAATTTTTTAATTTAAATCTGTTCTTTATCTTAATTATCTCTAACTTCTTGTGTCAAATTAGGCCTTTTATGTAACACAGTTAATTTAGCCCATTAAAATCTTTTTAAAAATTATACATTCATTTCGTCTTTAATTTTAAAACTTTCATTTCAATCCCTACACAATATTTCTTTGTTTTTTTTTCTTTTTCTACACCAACTCAATCTCTTTCTATTCTTCTTGCTTTGTTATACCATTTTGACCAAAATACTAGTATATGTATTATTGTTCATATAATCAAGTGAATATTCAATATTTTCTTTTAATAATTAAGTAATTATATTTACGACATATAATAACATTTCACAGCCTAAAAAGTAGAAGTCAATCCAAAATTAAAGTATTTGTGTATTTTAAAAAAGTTGAATCTTGGTGAAAGTGAATCTTTCTAGCACCTCCGATCCATGCATCTCGAGGAGACTTAAATTTGACCTTTTTGTAATTTCTTAGGCAAACCTTTTGTGACGAACTCGGTGACGTTTGTCCACTACTTTTACTCACACCTCTTGTTATTTCTCATACTTAATTAATTACTTATTTTATTTGATAGATTTTTCTTTTAAATAACCAAGATTTTACATTATATATAATTGTAGTTATTCATGCATGATTACATGCATTTGTTTTTAATATATATTAATATTCTTGAAATTGATGACAAGCGGTCAAGAAGAACGACTTCAGATAGAAGTCTGAAGAGGAAGGATTCGAGTTAGACTTTTGACTTAATATCTATGTATTCAGAAATGTGAAATTAGAATCCACATAATTCGTCTCTGACTATATTTTTGGAAAGTAAACTACTTTTTGATTATTAAATTAATGGTCAAACCATATATATTATATTATCATGTCATTTAAATATTTAAAAATAATATTAAATATTCTCTTATTAGTTAAAAGAAATATTAAATACTTTTTGTATTAGTTAAAATTAAAGTGGCAACAATATTTAGATGATGTGACAAGGGGAGCTAGGGATACTGTGGCAACAAATTAACGATATTACATTAGCACATAACACAGTCACGTCACATGATGACTTAACGGATAACGTCTTAAAGACTAAATAGTTTACGAGAGTGTAAATTCAGATACCAAATTAAATAATCTATTTCTAAAATTCAGGTTAATTTCGAAATCAAAAAGTAATTTACCTTATTTTGGGTGTTGTCGGGTTCATATTGTTGGAAGTGATCCCAACCAATGATGTTCTATTCTCATTTATTTAGAGATCAAATCTAAGAAACGATAATAAAAAAAAATATAAATTATTTATGGTCTGTATCATACTGCGTTGGTTATTCTAAGCCTCTCCTAAGCTTTCATTTCATACAGTCGGAGCTGAGGAGAACATCAGTTATATACATTATGTGCCCAAAATACTAATTTTAATGTCAATTAATTAAAATTATTCGATATATATATAGTCAATAACATACGTCGGTTGTTCAAAAAAAAATTAACATATACATCATTTATTAACAACGATATTTATTAATTTTGTTATTTTAATTAATTGATATTAATCAAAATGCATATATTATTTTAAAATAAAATTGACTCATTATTTTAGAAATCATGATAAGGAAAAGGAAAACACTAAAAAAATATAATTTTAATATTAATTAAAAATTATTTTTAATATAAGATATAACCGATGTTAAAAGATTAACGTAGTTCCATGTACAACTAAAGGTACAATTATGTAAAAACCATCTTAACAATTAACATTACTTATTAATTAACGACTTTATTTATTGAATATAACATCACTCATTAATAAATGATTAAAAATAAATAATGTTAAAATTGAGTAAAAAAATATTTTTATATTAAAAAATTCCTATAGGTATAGCAATAGTAAGAAAGGACCATACACTAGCTAGCTAGGGAACATAATATGAACTATGAAGGACTTAAGAATATTATATACAAATGCATGTAAAACATGTCAAATATAGTACGTAGTGGTTAGTACAATTGTACAAAATATCTCCATCCAGGCATATTTCCCATTTTACAACCACATATCATAATTTTGAATTTGTTTTTCTTCCAACTTAAACAACAAATTAATTTATACTAAAATATCATTTTAGCCCCTCATAGATAATATTTTAATTTTCTTAATTTGTGGATGCATGTCCTCTAGGCTCTAAGTAAATAATCGTAAAAATAATTTATATATTTTGCATTAAAATAATACCGTCTAAGTTCCAATTTTTCTCTTTTTGTTTTCCAGTGATCAAATTAAACATAGCATTTTGACCCATTGAAGATAATTAATGGAGAAATTTTGAAACTTACAGTAAACACTTAAGTCATAAAAAATGTTACTTAAGAAAATTAAATCAAATTATGACGAGGGACCAAATTGAGAAATTAGAGAATCTATGAACGAGGGGCCTAATTAAATTGAAAAAACCATCAGGGGCCAAAACGATATTTTGATAACCTTTTAGAGTCCGTTTGGATAGACTTTTTTTTTTTTTCTAAAATGTTTTTTAAAAAAAATTAAAAAAGACCTTTTATAAACAAAAAATCTTGTCTGCGTAAATTTTTCAGAAAAAGTAGAAGTTAAAATATGCCTTTTTTAAGAAGTTGAAGAATGAAATTTCAACTTAAAGTACTTGTAAAAGCTATTTACTTTAAATAGAAGTCCTTTCATATTATAATATCCAGACACAAAATAGAAATCATTTAGCTAAAAGATCTTTTCTAAAAAATTTGATAAATAAAATCTTTTTTTTCACAAACTTATCCAATCAGACTCTAATTAAGCTCTTAGGCAAATTGCAAGTGCTTTTTCAGTTTCCATGGAAATTGTTCCTAATCATGTGTGTGTGTGTGTATATATATATATATATGAACCAATTAGCACGATCCAGAACTATCATGAATAAGTTTTCTGTCTACCACTTTTAATTTGACCTTTTTGGATTTCAGCCAACAGATATTAGACATAAAAATCTTATCAATATAATGTGTTATTGTGTTTCTTTCGTCTTCAAGGCTTGCTTATGAATAATTACTTCTTGTAGTTTTGTTTCTAAATCTTTTTGTGCCAATTTGATTTCAAAGCTTTGTTTTTTTTAATTAATGTTATTTTATTTATTAATTGCATCTAAATTACTAATAAAATTAGCATATACATAATTGTCGCCCGAATGACTAGATGGAGTAGATATTCAGCAATACGGTAGTACTGAACTTCAGTACATTTCTCCAATAAGTTGGTCCCTAATCTATTCAAATGTGAGTTTTTATTAATATTAAAAAATGGCACTACATGATTAGAGGGATGCACTGGTAGTACTGAACTTTTATCTGATCATTTCAATTAATTTTGATGGCATTAATTAGCAATCATGACAAAACTAAATTAATTAAAAAAATTAACAAAATTACCCTTGTGATGATTTGGATTTGGAAGTGTTGATGGTAGGTAGGTGATTGCTACTCCTCAAGTGAGCAGCGGTGATACTGTTTTGAAATTAAAGTAGAAATTGAAAATGATGATATGATGAGTTCAAATAGACAAAAAGATCACCACTTGTTTTAATTTGTGTATTGGGAGAATATGACATGCATGTGATATTGTAAATGGATACTTTTTAGTTATTCTCTGTAGTTAGTGGTGGAGTTAGAAGAGAGACCCAGAGAGAAGAAAATTTTTTTTTTAAAAAAAATTTTCCCCTAATTTTCAAGAGTTGATCTTTTAGAGTAATCCTTTGTATTTGTTGATGGAATTATGAGAGAGATTAAGAAAAAAAAAATTTCTTTTTTAATTACAGAAATAGGATTTATGGAGAATCAAAAGATGGGATTTCAATTGCAGAAATAAGATTTATGAAGAATCAAAAGATTCGTATAATAAGGAGCTAAGACTAACATTGAAGTATTGAATTAGGTAGTTAAAAGTGACAATTCCATAATCGAAGTGTTAATTAGGATAAACTACTATCCTATGAACTTTACTTCCATTCATACTTATCGTTAGCTTTGCCTTTTGAATTTAAATTTGTTTGTTTGTTACATTGAACTAAACACTAATTGATGATTAGCTTGAATTAGATGCCTACAATTGCCCTTGTACTTGGTTAACTTCTTAATTAGTTGAAATTTCTTAAGGACGATACTTTTTCTCATCACTTAGTACGGAGATAATGGGTTTTTGAAGCTCAAATTAATAAGCTGAAAAAATAGTGAAAGACACTAATTAATGTTCAATTAAAATAATCAATGGGAAGAATAATGGAAGACTATTATTGGTTATTAAAGAGGTTGGGAGATAGTGCTAACACTTTTACTAGGTAAGGGAAGCTAAGGAAGTTGACCTCACTAGAATGTTATTTCATTTATTTACTTAAAGTAATAGGATTGATCCCGGGGGAAGGAGGAATGAGCCTCCCTCCTTCACGGCATTCTCAACTTTGTCTAAATTATGATACCACGTATGGAACTTGGCCTATGCCAAGCTTACTTGAATTTGAGAGTGTTTATTTTTCGTGAAGTCAGAATAATCGTGACGTGATTTTCCTTAAATCAACATAGGGGAGGGGATGACTCCATCACACATTTTCTTATGCAGGAGAAAGTGAGGCATTATTAGGACAGATTCACTAGGAACCTAAAGTTCTTTGTCCAACAAAAGCATATTTTAGTTTATTGTCTAAGGGATGATTCTAAAAAAATTGCATTTTATGACAGACAAATCGGTCACTAAAGTAAGCTTTAGTGACCGATTTATGACCAACATTGGCGATTTTTATTTTATTAGTCACTAATAAATTTGTAACCGATGAGAGAAAAGTCACAAATTTTATGACTCACACATGATTAGAATTCGATCAAAGATTAGGTGGCTACTCTCAGTCACAATTCGGTCACAAACACTCTGTCACAATTCGGTCAATTATCTTGTGACATAATTGCAACAGCTTCTCTGTCACTATATGGCCACTAATATTGTCACTATATTTTGGAAGAAACCTACATATTTGGTGATAAATCAGTGGATGTTGATTCTTAGTCATGTACCTTCCACTTCTCAAATGGAGTTAGGGTACGCTTGGTATAAATGCACGAATGTAAATTACTGTAAAGAAAGTACTGTAGAATAAAAGAAAGTACTATAGAGAAAAGTGAGGAGAGAGATAGAGAGAAAAATTAAGAAAGAGAAAAAGTATGATAAAAAGTGTGTTTGGTATGTATAAAATATGATGTAAAGTTTTTTTGAGAATTATGAAACACTGGGATTTTACTATTTGAATTTTACACCAAACATACCCTTAGTATTTCTCAATCTTAGACGTCTTCCACTACTCTTCTAAAGTGAAAGTGGTCTTTTAATTTTCTTAAACACCCCCTATTTTTCAAGTAGATAGACTACCTTCTTCTTATAAGCACCTTTCACTTTTAAAGAAGACAAGTTTGAGAAGTTAAAGAGGCGACCTTTCTCTTAAGCACCCTCCTCAAATGGAAGGAGTCTTCCTCTAATTGGACATCCTTTCACTCACATTATAACTATTTTTAGTGATTTATATTTTGATGGTCACTTAATTATTAAAAAAAAATACTTTTTTAATAATTAAATTTTAAGTGGTGAAATAAGTTATTAAAAAAAGAAAAGAATAATAATAATATTTTTTATGATCATCAACAATTGTCGGTAATAATTTTTTCGAAAATACTTTTCTCAAATGGTATGTGCATATCATTTTTTTTTTCTTGAATTGTTCAAAATTCAAATATGATATAAAATTATTTTTTTAAAGCAATAAATTAAACATTAATAAGTTATTTTATTTTCTATTTTTTATAACTACCATTATTCCCTTTCAAAATACAAATAAAAAAACTTCCATACATTATTCTTATTTTACTTTTTCTCATTATCTTTTCACAACATATATTTTTATTTTTTAAAAATTATTTAAATGGCTAAGAAACTATTGACAAGACCCAACATCTATATTAATTGCCTTTTAAAACATTTCTTACGGTGGATAAAAATTCAATACTACCGTACAACTAAACTTTCAATGCATCCTTCTAATAATCTAATGCCATTTGTTAATATTAATAAAAACTTACATTAATTAGAACCCACTTTGAATGAATTAAGGACCAACTGATTGAAACTGTATTACTGAACATCTACTTACGGTGCTTCTCAAAATCAATTACAACTTTTAAAAAAACACTAATGGCCATAAAAAAAAAGAAGCTTTGGGCACTAGACACAACTTCTCTTAATAAAAAACTTTTTTAATTATCAATGCCAAAAAAAAACTTCTTTAATTATTAGTAGTAACATTTTTATTGATATTTTCCTTTTAAGGTGTTGGTAATGATCGACCTCTTTACATGACAGGTGGAAGAAGGTGGCTTACATGTTACCAATTATACACCAAAGAAGCTGCCAAAAGGTTAACCAAATACAACTAGCTTTGTAATCTTTGCTAGCTTGAAAAAGTCACTAAAGTGAAGAAAATGATAATGATGATCATCTACCTTTTTAAAATACGAAGTATTTTAATTTTGCATTGATTTTTTTTATAGGAATTTTGCATGGATTAATATGTACAAAACAATAATTTATTTATTTATTTTTATTAACTAAACCAACCGAGTAATACAAGTACATAAATATTTCAATCTGCATTTAATTTTACAAGATGCATATTTTAATTATTAAAATAAATTCCAAATATATATATAGACACACACACATATATATATATATATATATATATATATCCATGCATGCATGTAGCTAGAAAATCAAGATCTAATTTGTTAGGTCAATGAAAAGACTTGAGAGATTAGACCTCTAACCTAGCAAGCACGTAGCTAGCTAGCTAGCAAACCCAGCACATCAAACTCAATGAATTACGAGGAATCTCCATAGATGCATGTAGGTGATGGAACACAAATGGATGGTGGTGTATGTCATTCAACGGATCTGAATCTGTTAAAGTGTAAATTCGGTAAAATGCATAAAGTGCACAGTTTTAATTATTGGATCAAGGTGTAACAGTACAGACACGAATCTCGATTTCATCTGACGGTCTGAATTATGCACTTTATACACGTGCACTTCACCGGATCCAAATCCCCGTTTGAACACCTTTAAGTTGTTAGATCAGTCTTTTTAATTTTAAGATATATGTTAAATTTTTTTAAAGAAAATTTAAAATAAATCGATCTTAAAACAGATCCAACAATTAAAATTCAAGCACACTATGTGCTACCTTAGGTAATTATTTACCATTTTAGAATAATCCTTCATAATTATATATATATATATATATATATATGTATATATATATATATATATATATATATATATATATATATATATATATATATATATACATGTGGTTGCAATTGCATGCATTTCCATATATATCTTACAACATAAGTACAAGTTACAACCTATATTTAGCTAGCTAAATATATATTTCATGGCTGTATAGTTATGGCAACCCATGCCCTTTCTTTATAAACTAGCTAGCTAGAAGTATTAGGTGGCGTTTGATATGGTCAAATATGTTTTAGTATCTAGAAAATGGAATGAGAAATAAAATATGAATTAAGTGAGAGAAAAATAAAATAGGAAATTAAATATATATAATAAAAGTTAGTTTAGTATATAAAAAATTAATTAACTAAAATCTTGTTTGGTTAAGATGAAATCATGAAGATAGGAAAATAGAAGATAAAAAATTTAAAAAATCAATTTTGTCCCTTCTATATAATTAAATGGTCTATCTAAAAAGTGCCATAAGGCACTTTATTTTTTGGGTAAAGTACTTTTGGTACCCCCAACGTTTATGCGTTCGATCAAATATACCCCAAACGTTTGATTGCTGTCAAATATACCCCCAACGTTTCAATTTTTGGGCAATCTTATCCTTTTCACTAACACCGTTAAAATAGTTAACGGTTTTTGCTGACTAGGCATAACATGTGGTATTAATATCTGACTGGGATCAATTTTTTTCAATTTCATATTTTATTTAAAAGAAAAAGAAAAAAAAGAAATAGTTTAGGTTTAGGTTTTGAAGAAGCACGGTTTCTTTTTTTCTTTTTTTTAAATAAAATATGAAATGGAAAAAATTGATCCAGTCAGATATTAATGCCACATGTTATGCCTAGTCAGCAAAAACTGTTAAAATGGTTAACGGTGTTAGTGAAAAGGGTAAGGTTGCCCAAAAATTAAAACGTTGGGGGCATATTTGATCGTAATAAAACGTTTGAGGCATATTTGACCAAATGCGCAAACGTTGAGGGTACCAAAGATACTTTACCCTTATTTTGTTCTGATTGATATAAAAAGAATTTATTATCTTGGAATTGGTAAAAAGTTAATAAGGATAATTTTTTTAACCTCACTCATTGGTTGAAATGAATCTTTAACCAATACTGTATAATTTTTTTAGGATAAAATTGTTATAAAACCCTAACTTCTACTACAACAAAATAGCAGATTAGCCACGAAAAAAATCTGTGACTAAATTAATTAGCCACGGAAAAGTCCATAATTAATATTTCTGTGACTAATACGCTATTTTGTTGTAGTGTTCATTGAAATCATAAACCGATTTCCTTCCACCGATGGCGAAATCCAATTTTCCTTAATGGAGGGAACCTATCTCTTCCCTCTCCGATCCACTCATATTTCTTTGTACGGAACACGTATAAATCAAGGCAACCTTTTGAGTTCAAAAAACACTTACAAAGATTATTACAAATTATAACTTATTAAATAAGAGATAATTTAAAATCAAACCGAAACTACTCAATTATCACAAACAGAATGCAACTAAACAAGCCAACTCTCATTAGCCCAGAAAAGCTTTTTAAAACTAGTTTAAAAGACCAACCAACAAGAGGAGTTGGTCTAAACAGTGCAAGCAGTTTGGTATCACTTAATTAGCAAAAACTCTTTTATCACAACCAGATGTACAACATAAATCAAGTGATTTGAATTAATCGAGATAATGCTTAAAACACCGGGCGAAAAAAAAAAAAGAAAAAAAAAGAGTTGAAAAGAGGAGTTAGATGGAACAAGTTGGAGCAGGTGAAATAGAGAAGAGTGGTGGGGGAAGTGAGCGACATTCCCATATGCGACTCTTCATAGTTAAGATTGTCGCACATTCACGTACTCTTCTGTAACCAAACGACACATCAACCCCGTCCTTTCAATATTCACGCGCATTCTATATATATATATATATATATATTCTATCACTTTATTTTAATTTAATTTCCTCCTTATCCTTTCAATTCACGCGCATTATTCCTATATATAAAATACACTACTACAACTTTATTTTGCACCTTTTCACACCTGTCCTTTTAATCAAATTTGATACCGTAAAGATTTTATTGAGTAGATGTTCGGTGGTACGGTAGTATTGAACTTGAACTTGAACTTGAGTATATTCAATTCCTCCAATCAGTTGATCCCCAATTCATTTAAGGTGAGTCCTAATTAATGTGGGTTTTTATTAATATTAACAAATGGCACTACATGATTGGAGGGATGCACTGAAGTTCAGTGTGGTACGGTAGTACTGAACTTTTATCCAAGATTTACATCATCAATTTGATCCAAATTTGGGTTCTCAATTTGGGATAAAAATTTAGTACTATCGTACTACTAGAGCTAATTGTTAATATTAATAGAAATTTCTATTAAGAAGGACATACTTTGAATGGTTTAGGAACTAACTGATTGGAGACAAGTTCAGTACTACCATACAACTAAATATCATTTTCTCCTCAATTTGGTCATTTACAACCCAAAAAAATTAAAGTCGTGTCATTAATTTGGTTCCTATATATGTTAACGAATTTAATGAGATAGATTATTTAGTGTTGACCAGGTAATATTTAAAGTTTACCAAAATAAGTCAAATAGCCTAGTGTTGACAAAAATTTTATTTTAGTCCCTTAACATTTAGCATATTTTTTATTTTGGTCTTTAATTTTTACTCAATTTCAATTTGGTCCGTCATATTTGCGATGGGTACCAATTTGGTCATTTACATTTACAAGTACCAATTTGATCCCTACATTATCTAAGTATTAAAATTACTTAATAAAATTGAGGGGTAAAGAAGAAAATGTGAGGGACCAAACTATATAATACCAATCGCAAACGTTGAGAACCTAATTGAAACTGAGAAAACACTAGGGATCAAATTACCAATTGTAAACGCGAGGAATCAAATTAAGACTGAATAAATTGAGACCAAATTAAGAAAAATACTAAATGTTAGATACCAAAATAAAATTTTTATCATTTATAATGATTTACTTGAGACTAAATTAAGAATACCAATGTGCAAGGTATCAAATTGAAAAAATGAACATCTGTGAAAAATTAAATTGAGAATATATAAATTTGAAACAAAAAAAGATATATGTGAGGAATGGAAATATAGTTTTAACCAATATAAATATAAATGTTGCTTGGTGACTTTAATTATTTAAATTTCATTTTCAATATAATTATGAGATAAGATCACGTACGTGTCTGCCACAGATTAATATTTCTACATCAACATATGTAATTTTCATGTAATCTCTAACAAACTACAGTACTTAATTAATCTTTGTTCTTTTGGCTTCCTACCAAATGCAATAGTCAAATTAGTTATAAATTAAAAGCAAAAATTAAAGAGCTGCCAATACGTGGTTGGTCGAAGTGGTATGTATTCTATTTCTTTTAAATAAGGTCTCAAGTTCGAGACTTGTGTATGAAAAAACTTTACTGAAAGAGATCTATCCCAGTAATAAAACATCAGCTAGTTCGAACAAAATTACCTCCGATAAAAATATATATGTAAGAAGAAAAAAAAGCCCAAAAAGGGCTTCCTTCCCCTTCTACATCAATATCTAAAAGTGTATATATGCCTTCCAAGTTTCAAGGCACATGCCACACCTCTTCGTCTCATTAGTAAATTTAAGAGGAAACATACATTTTAATTATTTCTTGAATTGTTTATCAATTTATTTAATGTCCAAATTTGAGAAATAAACTATTTAATCATTAAAATTTTTAATTATTTTTATCAATTATTTAGCCTCTCGACATTAGCTGTTATCTAATTCAGTGACATGACCGTTAAAGGTTGACATGTCACTGTTTATTTATCACTTGTATTGTCATATTACGGTACCACTTCATATTAAATAAAAAAATTTTAAACAAAAAACAATTTAAAATAGAAAAGAAAAAAATTGGGTCTTATGAGAGAGGCTTACCTAGGGCTTCAGATTTCAACTCGGGTGCGTACGCTACACTAAAGTGAGGGCAAGAAAAATCATCTTCGTCTTCTTTAAATTTTAATTTCAGTAGCTATTATTATTCCTTTCACTTTCAAATCGAAGCTTGATCTTCTTCAACTCAATCGAAACATTTTAATGAGTTGCAATTGTAGAAGAAATGACAACTCTAAAAAATCTCAATGTTCTGATTAGTGGTAGCACTTCAATTCAACCAAGTATGGGTGGCAAATAAAGCAATTCAGTAATATAACATGTTCGCCACTTGGTAATTAGGTAATAGCTAATGTCCTAAGGATTAAATTAAATAATTGATAAAAATGAATATTTAAATTAAAGACCAAATAGTCTATCTTCAAAATTCAGCCAATAACTTAAGGACAAAAAATTATGTTTCATCGTGTATATATATATGTCTGTGTGATGTGAAAAGATTTTGGTTAATTAGGGCACGTTTGGTTGCTTTAAAAAATGGCTAAAATGCACATAGACCCCCTGAGTTTTAAAACATTGCACATAGACCCCCTGAGTTTTCACTTTGGGGCAGAGACACCCCTTCTGTTAGGGTTCCTTGAAAATTAACCGTTAAGTGCCACGTCAGCAAGTATGTGTGAGGGGTGTCTCTGCCCCAAAGTGAAAACTCAGGGGGTGTATGTGCCCCTAAAGTAAAAACTCAGGGGGTGTATGTGCCCATAAAGTGAAAACTCAGGGGGTGTATGTGCCTATAAAGTGAAAACTCAGGGGGTGTGATACTAAATTGCCCTCACACATGTTTGCTGACGTGGCACTTAACGGCTAATTTTCACGGAACCCTAACAGAAGGGGTGTCTCTGCCCCAAAGTGAAAACTCAGGGGGTCTATGTGCCCCTAACCCAAAACTCAGGGGGTGTATGTGCATTTTAGCCTTAAAAAATTGATGCAATTCATCTTGTAATCCAACATTCAATTTCCTCCAACATTCTTTCTACCAAATATACCTTACTTTTTGTAATGTAATGAAATTATGTTTTTGCCCTCATTTTTTTACCCACTTTTATTCCATTATAATTTTTAATATATAAAGATAAAATTATCATTTTATCTATTTCCATTTTCATTACATCCAACATTTATGTAACCAAACGTGTCCTTAGTTCTTAAGTGAAAGCTATAGGACATCTTTAAAAATTATACTTGTTACATGATGTGAAAAGTTTCAAACTCTAGTTCTCTATTATGAGATAGTAGTCTCTTTCATTACATTTAATTTTGTTTAATGATAAAATTATATTCCATCAAAAGATAAAATTATATTTTCTTTTTTTTTTAATGCTTTTGATGTAGAGAAAAAAATCCTCTGCTAGGCCTCATGGTGTGCTGTTCATATTGTCCTACAAACAGAGATTAGATTCTATGTTGTCCAGTATAGAAAAGTAAAGAGAGAGAGTGACACATAAATGTAAAATGGATCCCACATATAGTGGGTCCACATGTGAAACCCATTTTACATTTATGTGTCACTCTCTCTCCTTATTTTTTTATGCTGAACAACATAAAATCTACACTTAGACAAATTAAAGGCCACAGCTTGTTAATGGCATTGTGCTGTTCAGTGGTCCACCTAATTCCATATCACTATTTTTTTTGCTGCCATCTTATTAATTATGTTAGAATAAATTATATATATAGAGAGAGAGAGAGAGAGAGAGTTTGTTAAATTTTTTTATTTTAAAAATTAATAGTTGCTTTTTTAAAAAAATTTTATACTCTATGGGCATAATTGTTTTCACAAAATAAAACAGTGACTTTACTTTTAATATAAAAATAAATAAAGTTACATTTGATTAAGTTTTAATATGAAATTATTAATATACACACTACATATTTTAAAATATTTCAATGGTCATTTAACTTTATTATACAGTATTTAACTTTACATGCATCCATTCCCATCCATATATTTGTACCAAACACAGATGTATGTATATGTGGAATTTGGATCCAGTGCTGAAGTGTACGAAATAAACTGTTAAATAAAAATTGAGATTCATCTTTGTTTTATAATAGTCTTACCCAACCATTCAAATTATATAATTTATGTACTTTACCGGTAATCTTGATTCGTGTCACGTGTATGGTATATATGATATGAGAATGCAAAACACTATTAATTATTTTGGAAGATATATAGCATGAACAGCACACCATGAAGCTAATAGAAGATATATGCTTTCTCTTTCCGATTCACTATTTGTATAGGAGTAATTAACTATATATTGACATTCCAACGAAGATATATAATAACATTAACAATGTCATTTGAAGTATTATAGAATACTGAGATACGCTTCGCATAAATGTACGAATATAAAATATTGTAAAAAAATTACTGTAGAATAAAGAAAAGTGCCGTAGAAAAAAGTGAGGAGGGAAATTGAGAGAAAAAAAGTAGAGGGAAAATACTATTTAGTCTCTGAATTGTTGGTCAAACTACTATTTAGTCCTCGAATTTATAAAAAATACTATTTAGTCCCCGAAATGTTTAACTATGTCAACTATTTAATTAGTCCCCGAATTTGTAACTATGTCAACTATTTAGTCCCCAAACTTGGCAAAAATACTATTTAATTATCGAATTTGTAACTCTGTCAACTATTTAGTCTCCTGACTGTTACACGTTATGGTTGACAGAGTTGCAAATTCATTGATTAAATAGTATTTTTGCCAAGTTTAGGGACTAAATAGTTGACATAGTTACAAATTCGGAACTAAATAGTATTTTTGTCAAATTCGAGGATTAAATAGTTGACATAGTTAAATATTTCGGGGACTAAATAGTAGTTTGACCAACAATTCATGGACTAAATAGTATTTTACCTCAAAAACGTATGATAAAAAGTATGTTTAGTATGTATAAAATATGATGTAAATATGTAATATATTATTTACAAATGTTACCAAAGGTACCTAAATGTGAAATTTCAAACCTTACAATTTCACTACATGGTAGAAAACTTACTATCTTTTCCTAATAATTAGAACCAATTTCGTTTATATTCCACTTGTCTATTAACTTAGATATATTAGAGCACTTTCTAGGACTTTCATGGCGTTACAAATATCATTATACACATTACTACTGCGTCCAATAATGCAACCTTATAATGTAACTACTTAATTAGTCAGAGAGATTAATTAGATATATTCAATAAACAAAATCTTAATTTCTTGTACATCTTCTAAAATAGATCACTATAATTAACTTTTTCGTCTCTCTCACATGTCGAATATATGTATATATATCTTAATATATATATATATATAATTATATATATATTAAAACTCAAGTTGACTTAATTTAAAACCTTCTTTCAAAAGTTAGTGCTTAAAGGTGAATAATCAAGCTATCCATTAAACATCTCATCCTAATAAATATAAGACGTACGTTTGGTATCTCCAATAATATATACTTTTTGTGATATTCTTTTACCTCTAATTATTAGATTATCTTTCTTCTAACAATCTCTTTGATTAGTCACCGCCCCAATTGTATCAAATATAGACCACATATCATTTTAAGAGTATGTCTCAATTGGGGATTAAGGAAGAGAACATGAGGAAATGAGAGATAAGTAACATATCTCCCCCTTGTTTAGAAAGTAAAGAATTATTGGATAGAAAGATAATAGAATATATTAATTTTTAATCCTCCATTACCCTTCTCCTTCACAAATTCAAGATACCTCAAATTAAGATATTTTATAGGACGGTCAAATGTCTATTTTGGTCCTCTATGTTTCACCTAAGTTTTAAATTGGTCCTTTATCTTTCAAAAGTTTTATATTGGTCCTTTATGTTTCTCAAAAGTTTTATATTTGTCCTTCAGGTTTCATTAAAGTTCTATGTTTGTCCTTTATGTTTCATTCAAGTTTTATATTGGTCCTTTATGTTTCATTATTGGTCCTTTATGTTTCATTGAAGTTTTATATTAGTCCTTTATGTTTTATTAGAGTTTCATATTGGTCCTCTTAGCATGGTTTTATTTTTGGCTTAAATGATGCTGTTTGAGTATTTTTGGTGTCTAAGGCCACATCAGTTATCTGATACACGTAAGAGAGATTATGTGTTCACCTTGGCACGCCACGTCAGCATTTACTTAAGAAATTGACGGATTTGGACGGAAGGACCAATTTAGAACTTCTAGGAAATATAAAGGACTAATTTAAAACTTTTGAAACATAAAGGACTAATTTGAAACTTGAGTGAAACATAAAGGACCAAAATGAACCTTTGACCTTTATAGGACTTACCAACATCCAAACAAAGAAAAAAGTAAGAGAAGATTAAACTCCCCTGACCTCCCTTTCAATAATCTCTTCCCTTCTCGATATATCTCCGTATGTTAATTACCAAACAAACCCTAAAAGTTTCCTTGCTAATATTTGTGTCTCCCATGCCAATGTGAATATATATATATATATATACACACACACACACAAGAGTAGTAGTGTAGGTGGTTTTCTTAGATTTTGGTACAAAATTTGATGCACAGTGCGAGGAATTTTACATTTTGTGATATGCAATAAAACCGACAGAAGCAAGAGTATATGTGCACAATTTGAACCTTCGAGCTTTGCATGCCACCAAAAACTAATACAAATTATATATAAATTCTAGTGCCTTCTGCAACTTGAAACAAACCTTCACACACTTCTGGATATATATATATATACACACAAATAAATTTTAGTCCAAAAAATTCAAACCTAAAATTTTACTTAAAAGGAATAAATAAAGTATCTAATATATAGTACTGTATACACAATACTAATTAGGAGCTAGCAGCCAAAGAATTATTGAAAAGTCCATATTGTCAGGAACAGGAAAAGTCTAGTCTTCTTTTATATGTACTTATTTTAGGATTGAAGCTACCTCTCAAATTGTATACGTACCTACATACAAAAGCAAACAAGCTAGCAAATTCTGGACATGACACTTTTTACTTTTGAATGAAAACTCTAGAAACATTTAAAGATATATATTCATTTTTTTTATATGTTTTGGATTATTTCCAATAATATTGTATATACTGGTCCAATTAACCACCCGATATTATAATTTAAGAAATTTGATAACTAATGTAGCAAATTAAAGTACACAATTTTGGAAAATTCTTAATTAATTAGCTAAACCTTTTATATATATATATAACCTAGTAGTAGCTAGTCATCTTCATGAACAATATTCAATTATTAGAATGACTATGAATTATGCTTCAAATCAGAAAACTTTGTGCTTAATTTTAGTTAGTATATTTGAGTGACAAATCAACAAAGGGTTAATTCAAACGATAAACAGTATTTTAATATCGCTTAAGCAATATCTCAAATTTGAGATATTATGAATGAATTATTTTTATCGGGAGACTCTTCCACCATAATTAAGTATATGACAAAAATCTGAATTAATCGAAACAAAACTTTTTTTGACAGACAAGAAAATATATATGAATGATGATAAGTGTATAGAGATTAGTTCCATATTTTGATTAATTTAGAAGTCCAATTTTATGAGGATCGGCATTATTGTGATCTAATGGTTCAAAGGATGACAGAATATGCTCCTGTTTAGAGTCACCCCGCAAAAATATTCCCACCCACGTGTTGAACCTACAGTAATATAAAGAAAATGAACCAAGCACAAGAGTACAAAACAATATGTCTTATCTAATTAATTATTCTGAAAAGTGACTAAATTAATTAACTTTTTAAATGTCAAAATGTAACTATTTTTTATATATATTGAGTATTGTTAGGGTTAACTTTAACATAAATTGCACTATATTAAAGAATAAAGTAATTTTAAAATTTTTGGAAAAAATAAACAATATAAATTGTTTAAATAAAAATCAGTATTATCTTAGTTTAAAATTATTTTATTAATCCTTTTAACTTTAACCAAATTAAAGTTTGTAAGTCTTTTTTTTAAAAAAAAAAATAAATTAATTTTATAATTTTCGAAAACAATAAACAATATAAAGTTTTAAAATAACAATCAGATTAATTAACTTTAACCAAATTAATTAAAGTTTGTAATTAGTAATTTTTTTAAAAAGAAAAAAGAAATTAAATGTACAAATAAAGTGGGGACATGGGTGTAAAAATATAGGTATAAATATAATAATGCTATACAGAAGGGAATGAAGTAAAGTGATTGGTCAGATACAGAGACACAGATTGGGAAAAGATAATTAAAAAAGTTGACAAAAGTAAGAGAAGAAGAAAGAAGAAGAAGAAGGGCGTGTTTGGGGACTGAAATTCATCAAAATTAATTAATTTCTCTCCCATATTCCCATATATATATATATATATATATATATATATATATATATATATATATATTTCTTAATTAATTACTAATTTTGTAATCCCAAAGCAAAATCCCTCTCAACCCTCAAATTAAAATCCTCATTTCTCATTGGCCTTTCTTTCAACATCTTCCTTCTTCTCTATTCATCTATCTCTCATCATCACCATCATCATCATCATCATATATATATATATATATATATAGCTTCCTAGCTAGTACTCTCACCAAGTCAATATATATATATAATATATACCCTCCAAGAATTAACTCCATTATTCCTTCCTTCTTCCTTTCCTCACAAACACAATGAAGGTAAGTGAGAAAGAGATCAAAGAGAGAGAGAGAGAGAGAAGTTCATTTCTTTTTCTTCTTCTTCTTCTTATTATTATGATTTGTTTGGATAACTATTTTAATTAAGTATGTGTCTAAAATGGCCTCATTTTTTAATTTGCAGTTTCTTGGGTGGATGCAAAATAAATTTGGAGGAAAGCAAGACATTCACAGAAATCCCACCAATTCATCAACTACTTGTAAGTCACCATCTCTCTCTCTCTCTCTCTATATATATATTATGATTTATTTATTTACCAAATTTGTATACATCAATGGTGAGAGAAATGAGAATAATGTATTTGATGGATGCGTGTGAGAGAGAACTTGGGTTTCATTTCACTTTTAGTTTATTCTAATTCTAGTTTCTAAGCACTGAAAATTTGAAAAGAAGAGATTAGAGGGAAGCTGAGATGTAGAGTGTGTTTGGTATGATTCTGGAAGTGGTGAGGTGAGTTGAAGGTTCTTAGTTAAGTGGGAAGGTTACTGCCATGAAGAAGTGGAGGGAATGTGAGGTGAGGTTTGGTTTAAAGATCAAAATGCCTTTAAAAAATTTGTGGCTTTTAAAAAAGTAATGGCAAAAAGGGGCATTTCATACTTTTATTTTTTATTTCTCTATCTTCTTTCCACCTTACCAAATAATATTACTTTTACATTCCATTTTGATTTCCCTGCATACCAAACATTTTTTTTATCACTTACTTTCACTTCCCACTAAAATACTCACATACCAAACCAAACGCCACCTTAATTTGAGGTTTTTAAGTTTGAATTTTGATTGAAAGAGTTTTTCCTCTTTTATTTATTTATTTTTTCAAAAATTTCGAACTTATGGTTAGCTATAGAAAATTAGAATGCTCGAACTCTCCTAATCAAAATCCAACAAAAAGAAAATTAATTTAAGAATTAAACAACATTTTTTTTTGTCATTTAACATAGTCTTATTTGGTATTCTAATTTTTTTTTTAAAAAATGTGCTATTGAGAGCTCGAGCTTTTTAAGCTCACACTCTCATTTTGGTGTACAACTCATCTTTTATTGGTGGAGAGATCCTCTCCCAATACAAAATTTCTTATTGGAACAAATCCAATTTCTAAATATACATATATTGGGTTAATTATTACTTATCTAATAAGTTATAGTGAGTTTTAAGAATTTTTCTTTTTCAATGTGTACATATAATTATTACTTATCTAATATAGTACTATTAAACTTCGATAAATTTCTCCAATCATGTAGTGTAATTTATTAAGATTAATATAAACTCACATTAATAATGATTCACCTTAAATGAATTAAAAATTAATTAATTTATTAAATCGAAAAAATATATGGAAGTTCAATACTACTATACGTACTACTAAATACAATCTCATATATTTGATAACCGGGGTATATCTAGATCCAATGAGAAAGAGATGAATGAATTGTATATATCTCAACTTGAAACTTGGGATTTCATTCATGTTTGTTTTCATCTTTTTGAAGTTTGAAGCTCAACCTATATGATTTTGGTTGTTAATTCTAGAACAAATATTTTGTTTAAAAAAATTAGTGAAATTATATTTAGTGAAAATAAATATAATTAATTTTTTTTCTATACTTTTTTATAGTCAAATCTGACATGCGATTTTTGGTCAATTTCTCCTATACCAAGACTTTTTAATCTTTGATTAGTGTACTACTTTCCCATTATATAGGAGTTAATTTGGATATATACTTTTCTTAGAAAAAAAAAGAAGATAGTACATAATATAATTAGCTTTTAAATTTATTTATTTTTCACAAAGTATTTAAAGGAGCTGAACATAAGGAGCAATGTATTGTCTAGTGTCTACTGTCTAGTTGACACATTGTACTATTTCCTTCATTTTTTTTATAGAGATTTCCTTCATTTTTTATTTCTGATTGGAAACTAGAAAGTGGAAAGTACTCCATTCATTTTTTTTAAAGAAAAAATCTTGGTTGTTCCTATGTGATAAAAGAAATACGATAGTTTGACAAAAAAAAAACAATATAATTAAAATAAAAGAATCAATTTTGATAAAAAAAAATACATAAAAAGTTTCACAAGTTTTTATATGAACTAGAATCATGTAAAATTTCTTCCATGTTTGTTATGAAAATTTTTAATATAAATAAGATATGAGGCTAAAATCTTTTATATAATTAATCATGAAAAAAAAATATAGAAGATAATAATTTACACGACTAATCATAGAAGAATGAGAGTATAAATTAAATCTATGATGAGAAAACTTCGTAACAAATACCTAACAAATTTTACTCTAGTTTTTTCATTTCCTATTCTATTTCTCTATCTTTATAACATGACATATCAAACAAGATTAGTATTATAATCTAATTATATTTTTGAATCTATCAAGCATACTTTTTTTTATCTATGATTGAAATATCCAGTTCGAGCAGCATTATAACTAATCTTTTCAAGTATTGTTGGGTCATTATTGGGGGCAACCTCTCAACGATGACGTTCCAATCTCATCCCTTCTCTAGGAATATAACGTGAAGATGATAGTTAAGAGAATATAAACCTTATTTATATTATGTTAAATCCTATTATATTGCTTTAGCCTCGACTTTCATTTTCATTTACTACCGAGTTTGGATTCAGTCCAAAGTTATGTTGTCTGATTTAGACGATCAATAACCGTGATTAAATTGTTAACCACGATTTTTTTACCGGTTAACACGATTATAACCGTAGCTAAATCGTGCATAACAAGGCAACGATGTGCACACCTACCAAAACATTACAATTTACAAGCCATTCAAACGCCAACTAAGAATTCTTCTGCGTTTGTGTGAATGAACAGATCATCATGCTAAACAAGAGGCACGAGAAGAATTCAGCGATTGGCCCCATGGTTTGCTAGCAATCGGAACATTCGGGAACAAGAACGAAATCAAGCATCAAAACCCTCCGCTAGACATCATCAAAACCAGTACTACCACCACCGTAGATCAGGGCGACGACGGCGGCGACGACGACGATCCACCCTCATCATCATCTTCTCAGGAAAACATCGCGGATTTCACTCCCGAAGAGATCGGGAAGCTACAGAAAGAACTAACCAAATTGTTGAGACGGAAGCCCGATGTGGAGAAGGAGATCGCCGAACTCCCCCTGGATCGATTCCTCAATTGTCCCTCTAGCTTGGAGGTGGATCGGAGGATCAGTAGTGCCGTACTGTGCAGTAGTACTACGGACCATTCGGATGATCGTGATGATGATAGGGAAGAAGATATCGAGAAGACGCTCAGTGTCATACTTGGGAAGTGTAAAGACATTTGTGCTGATAAGACGAAGAAGAAGAAGGCGATTGGGAAGAAATCGATCTCTTTCCTTTTGAAGAAGATGTTCGTCTGTGGAAGTGGGTTTGCGATTCCACCCAATCCTAGAGATACCCTTCAAGAATCAAGAATGGAGAAGGTACGCACTCTACCTGTTTGATTATATTACTCTGAGTTATTTTTCTTAGGTTTGACTAAATTGAGGATACTCTAATAACTAAAGTTAAATGAAGACAAAGAAAATAATTGAAGAAATTATTAGTAGATTTAAATATTAATTGAAGAAAAAAATGTTTTATTTGTTGTTTGTTTTGTTTTTCTTTATGTTTATGATTGATTTTCAAGATGAGAAAAGCAATTTATGATTAGTTTGTGGACTGATGAGATGTCTATGTCAACCTTGAGCTCTTCAATACCTAGCTTTGAACTTATACAGTTTTTTATATTTTCGTTATTAGGTTTTCGGTTTGAATAATAGCTGTGAAAAAACTTTTATAAAGAATTCATAAGAAAGATTAGTTTTATAAACCATACACATATCAATTTTTTGTTAAAAAATCTTATAGGAAAGATATAAAAATTTAGCCCAAGTTTTTTCCCCCTCTTTGGTCTTACAAGCCTGCATGGCCCTTGAGCTGCAAAGCGTGGTGAAATGTCATGATCCAATATATGAACTTTAAATTCTTCAATCTCATGTGTCTTTTCCTAAATTTCATATTATTAATTTGGGTTAAACAGCAGATTGTAGTGGAATGTTATGATCCAATATATGAAATTTGGGTTATCAAACTTAGGAGTATGGCTTTTCCAAACCAAAGCACAAGCTCATTGATTTTTTGCCTTTTCATTCTTCCCTCTTCTTCTGTGTATATCATGCTATAAGTATTGCATAGAGCTTTATTATATGTTCTTAAAATCTTTCTCGCTGTGATGAATGCAGCTTTTAAGGGTAATGCTTCACAAAAAAATATACTCTCAAAATACTTCTCGAGTATCATCAATGAAGAGGTGCCTAGAGGACAAGAAGATGCTTAAGAAGAAGAATGAGGAAGAAGAAGAAGACGACGAGGAGAGAACCGATGATGGGTGTAGATGGGTTAAGACTGATTCTGAATGTAAGTTCACACATTGTTTGTAATGGTAAAAGTTGAAACTAGTGGACATGTATGTGTGACACTGACTATTGAATTCCTCTTTCTTATTGCAGATATTGTTCTGGAGATATAAAATACGCCTCCATTAATTACAAGCCTTTTTTTTTTATTTCACTTCAGGTGAGCCAGAATCTTCCTATTTCCATAAACTACATATAAATGAAGATAGACTTAGTTAGGGTCTCTTCTTCCAAATAGTATCAAAACTTGTTTGCAAATTTATCTTCACTTTTTACGTGAATTATGACTAGGCTTCTATGTAATTCCTTACATCTGTGCTACCAAGTTCTATAATCAAAATAAAACATACGAAAAGAATCAATCACGCGAGAGATGTATGTCAAACTTTGATTAGAGAACCTAATAACAAAGATCTATCATCTGGACTCAAGTTTCTTTTCCATAATCTTAATGTTCTCTATCTATCTAAGCATTGGATCAGGATCCTTTCATGTGAGAATTTGACAGTGTCATGTGAGAAGAGAGATAGATACAAAATGGAACCCACACTGTCGTGCTGTTATTTTCTCACACGAGAGGATCCAAATCCTTAAGCATTTGCTTCTATATTAGCATTATATCCATTTCTAACTTGATACATAATAATTCGCAGATTAAAAACCCTTGCTGTGTAGTGCCTATGATTCAAGCAAGAAGTGAGAAGATATATATACAATGGTTCATGATGGAGTAGTGAAGGTCACATTTTTATAACAGAGTTTGTCTATGAAATTGCACCAAATATTGATTGAGTGGTGCAGCAAAGCAGAGTCTCTGTTTTATTACTCTTTTTCTTTTTTCATGGTTGTATGCAAAACAACTCATGTTTGAAACTTGAAAAGGTTTTCTGTAGTGATCTTCACTCACAAACAAAGAAGTTTGATAATTCTGTGTACACTTGATACTATTTTTATTCTATTCTACTTTGTTAGATAATTTGGGAATGTACATTAATACTTACCAATTATACAGATTCATCATTTTGTTTTATTGACAAGTCAACTGCATAATGTTTTTTAGACAGAATTTTGTTAAATTATATTTATTATTCTCTATTTTAAAATTTATATTTATTCTCATTGTTTTAAGCAACAAAAAAGATAGCTCAATGAAAAGATACACTCTTATAATGTTTTTTTTAAACAAATGAAAAAAACATAAAGCAAAGAGAAAAGTTGAGGGTTGGATAAATGAGAGTTCGAGCTCTGAGTAGTATCATCCAGTACTTTATCAGACTTTTTTTTTTTTTCAAAATCAATACAATATCAAACTTAAAAAAAATATTAAATGTAATTTTTAATATAAGAGGTACCAAGTATAAAAGAAGGTTTGTATAATATTATATAGTTTAAAAACATTTTTGTTCATATTTAACAAATTAAAAAATATTGACCTGCAAAGCATGTTCCTAAATGACAACTAGTTAAGCGATTGAGTGGAATAAATTTATTTATTTTAATTAAGTATTAGGGGGTTTGATCTTTAGTTTTGGGTATGGGTTTTAAATTTTTGAATCAGTTGTCTCACCCTTCGAATTAAACTAAGAAAAGTTTTGTTGCTGAGAGAGGGAATGTGAGTGAGGTGTAGAGAAGTGAAGAAGAAATATCTCTTTTACCCTTGATAAATTATCAAAAATAATATTTTTGAAGTGACAATTTTAAAATTGAGAACAAAAATGACATTTTCAAATTTATTTTCTATATAATCTAAAAGAATGATTGTGGGGACCGGGAAGGATGAGCTTTTTGAGATCACGTCCCCATTGGTTCCCTTAATTTTTTTTAATTTTAAAAGTTATGATAATTTTTTCTCTCTTTTTTGTACTCTTCTTATTTTACGTATCAAACATATTTTTCTAAAATCTTATTTCATTTTTTTCTCATTTACTTTCACTATCTTTTTTACTAAAACAATTTCGAGTAGATGTTCAGTGGTACGATAGTATTGAACTTCAGTACATCCCTCCAATCAGTTGATTTCTAAACCATTCAAGGTGAGTCCTTATTAATGTGAATTTCTATTAATATTAATAAATAACTTTACATGATTAAAGAAATATACTGAACTTCAATAGTACCATACAACTAAACTTTTATCTAACAATTTCTTTGCAACCAAGTAGGTTATTGCAACCTAAGCCTTTTGCAATAAAAAATAAAAGCAACACTAAATTTATTATTGCAACGTTGATGTTACCATTAATTATGTTCTAAAATTTGTTTATTGTGAAGAGCACTTTAATTTTTTAAATTTTAATTCTACTATCAATATTGTCCATGATGGATACTTATGTGACAACACACGTGACAAAAGAAGTTAACTGAATTTAATTTATGCCAACTGTCATCATAAAAATAAATATAATTTTTAAGTATTTTTTTTATAAACATATTTTTTTTAAAATAAATTATATCCAAATTTAGCGGTATAAAATAAAAATAAATAGTATATTTGTATATATTTTAATTTTAAAAATTGTATATACCATAAAAATAAAGTATAATTTTAACTTTTATACCTCAAAACAAAAAGAGTGTTATTAACTTACCATAAACAAAATAAACAGCTGTTTATTTACAAAGATAGGGACTTAGGCAGCAAGAAATGGCAGTGCCCACTCTCTTGATCTCCTAAATTACAAATTCGATAAAGTGTATAACAGGTTAGATGAAATTATTATAATATGAATACAAATTTTAATTTTTATTAAATTATTAGATTATACACTTCATACATTTTTCACTATTTCACTTCATTTGATCTTCTCTTGAACACATTCACACCAAACCAAAACCAATGGAGGAATCAGCAGCTGCTGAACCATAGATTCACCTTCAATCTCCAAACCCTAGAAATTAAACCCAACCCCCCCTTTTTTTTTTCTTTACCAAAATTTCCCGCATTTTTTCCATCACTCTTCTCTCATAAGTCATAAAGTCTCTTCCTTTCCACCAAAATTCACCCCTCAAACTCTTCTGGCGCGATTGGATCTGAAACTCTTCGGATGCTATTTTTTGTTTTCTTCTTTTTCTAATGGCCTAGTTCCGGAAGAGACGACTTCTTTGTGGTCTCGATCTGAAACTCTCTGTTCGGGGAAATTGGGGGTTTTCGTTTTCTTGTGGTTGGTAAGGGTTTCTGGAGGTTTTGGTGAGGCACCGGAGTTCAGTTGGTGCTGCCAATGCCATTATTGGTGGGGTTTCTGGTGAATTTTTCGGTGGGTTTTGAGATACAATGTCTTGGGCAGGTCCGGAGGATATCTACCTTTCTACATCACTCGCCAGTTATCTTGATAGTGAGAACTCGTTCTTTATGTATTCTTTTATATTGAATTATTTGTTTCATATGTCTGTGGAAGCTATGTTACAAATTTTATCAATAATTCTAGTTTCAATTTATATGCATGCAGTTGAATGTATGAGAATTAAAAATTAATGAGATAGGTATTACTAGCATCAAAGGGCTTCCAGTTCATATAAGATTATAATTATAGACATAAGGTGTATATCATTATCACTTGAGGAGTGTTGGATGGAGCGCTTACCATTAGGCCAAAAGCTATAACTGTGTGTAACTCTTTCTGCTTAACTTGGCCTAGCATAGTCCACCCAAGCGACGTGCAGTTCGACTATGACTTGGCCTCTACCCAAGGCTCCGCCGTGGGACAATTGCTGCCACACCTTGGCCAACAATTTCCCCCTCAGCAGTTGTCCCATTGGGAATCAAACCCTGACCTTGGCTCTGATACCAATTGTTGGATTGAGCGCTTACCACTAGGCCAAAAGCCCTAATGGTAAGCCCTTGATCCAACAAGGGGTAACGACATAACTTTGGGCAAAAGCCCTATACTTGGCCTTCTTTATTTCCTTCTTTATATATAAGATTATAATTATAGACATGCGGGGATCTTTGTTATTCAGCTCCATCAATTGCTGTTCTTTCTACCTTATTTTTCACTGCCATTGTAAAAGTAGGATAAACATGAGCCCCTTATAATTTTCCCGTTTAGTTGTATAATCTCATAATGGCTGAGTTTTGTAGTATCTCCTGGAGAAGTGAATGCTTAAGAATGCACTGCTTATCTTATTTTGTGATGAGGAAAAGGTGTTAAATTGGTTTAAATTTAATCTGAAAGCATTAAAATGTACTAATCTATAATTGCAAATTTGAATTGGGGTCTTATCTTATTTTGTGAAGCTGTATTTCTATGTTGTGCTTGTTTATGATGGTTTGACACTGTTTTGTTGTTATAGAGAAACTTCTTGTATTGCTGAGAGATGGTAGAAAGCTACTGGGGATACTACGGTCTTTTGATCAATTTGGTAACTTTCTTTCCTCGTATCACATAATGTACATAAGGTTTTTAATCTAAATATTCATAATTTCATATCAATGATATGCAGCTAATGCCGTTCTTGAAAGTGCCTGTGAGAGGGTTATTGTCGGTGATCTGTATTGCGACATCCCTTTGGGACTATATATAATCCGTGGGGAGAATGTTGTTTTAATTGGTGAGCTGGTATGATTTCTGATTGGTTTCATTTGCATTCTATAAATATTTTATAATCCTCAACCTCAATCTCACAAATAATTTTCTTCCCACTTTTAGGACTTGGAAAGAGAGGAACTTCCCCCAAGTATGACACGTGTTTCAGAAGCAGAAATTAGAAGGGTAAATGTTCCTAGATTACTGACACTCCTTTCTTTTACAGGCCTTCTTTGACTATTCTCTTCCATTTTATTTTTTCGTCATTAGTAAAAATAGTACTGAGTCTATGACATGAACTGTGACATACATTATCTTATCTTGGCACCCATCATTGCCAGTGGGCTGTCCTTTTTTTCCTTAGTACAGTAGAGTCAAAATCGCGATCCATTAACTTTAAATGGTTCATCCTGTCTATTACGTTACGAGCATATTAAGAATTCTAGAGTTTGGAGTAAATCAGGTTGTGGCATATTAATTATTACTCAAATGGGCCTTCCATGGCCAACTCTTTAGCAGTTTTTTTTTGGTGGGGAAAGAGTATATTTTTGGTCTCCAAACTATAGGGTCTTTGTAAATTTGGTCCTTAAGCTTTGTTTGCTGTCAATTACGTCTCAGAACTTTCAATTTGCAAGCAATTTTACCTTTCACTTTAACGCAACCTAAATAATTAGTGGTAGATGCAAATATGACTATCCATGTGGTTTCCATTACCGAATGTGATGCCAAGTCATATATTTAGCTATAGTGTTTCGTCAATTTAGCCCCAGTAACACCCTTTATTTCATATAACGCCACAGTGATAGCTAAACAAATTGACAAAACAACATAGCTAAATACATGATTTGACATCACAATCAACCTTAAAGGCCACGTGGACAACCACATATGCATCTACAAATCTACCGTTAAATATTTTGACAGTTAGAGATTTATGTGCAGTTGAGTTTTGCAGCCTTATGATAAGATTTTCATTGTTTTTTGAGTATAATTGTGATGATGATGCAGGCACAGAAAGCAGAAAGGGAGGCTACAGATCTGAAAGGAACCATGAGGAAAAGAATGGAGTTCCTGGACTTGGACTAATGAAACCCTACACTCTAACCCACACATGCTTCACTTGTTTATCCGCAAATATTATAGCGGCCGTTTTTTCACTCATTATTTTTTGGCTGTGTTGGTTGGTCAGTGTTGGATGTAATTGTAGGAATTAGGAGGGATTGAATTGAACATTGCAGGAATTTGTTCTGTGTAATATTAGTCCGAATGAAGAATACAAGGTTTATTCCTTTGCTTTATGGAAGTGCTTATGTTGGCATGATTTCAGTCCTCAATGTTCTTCTGATTTGAAAAAAAGAAGGAAGAGAAAAACTTGATTGATTCTATGAAAAGCTTTCCCACTCTAGAGAGTGGTTTTTTTTTTTCCTTCAGTAGATGAATTTTGAGATTCTCTCCCCATTTTGTGCAGAATGTTAAGCTTTTTACAGAATTATACTAATAATCATTGTTTTGAAAACCGGACCGGCCGGTTGAACCGGAAAACCGGCTGTCAGTTCGGTCCGGAATAACCAATGAACCGGTCAGGTATAAAACCGGTCAAGAACCGGTCAAACCGGTCAGAACCGGTGGTTTAGACGGTTCGATCGGTTGTTCTTTTTTTTTTTTTTTAAATTTGTGTTGTTTATGATTTAATATTTATTGAAAATTTGTTATGACTTGTAGTTGTAAGGATTGTTCTATTTCAGTATTTATTGTTTGGTTTGTGATAAGATTTGAAACTTAAATATGTTGATCCTTGAACTTATTTGAAGAGTTTAATATGATATTGTAGTAATTTGCAACTTGTTCTATTTCTTATCATGCTTAGATCGAGATGGAAACATATAATTATGAAGTATATAATTTTTTTATGATATATTTTAGTATATTTAATTAAAAATATATATTTTTTAAATGCCACCGGTTCGACCACGGTTCAACCACGGTTTGACCATTGAACCGTGAACCAGTGCCTCGATCGGTTCAATGACCGGTCCTGTTTTAAAAACATTGCTAATAATAGAACTAGCTCTTGTAGCCTGAAATTGTTTGCATGTTGAATATGATTTTCCTTTCCTTAAACCTGTCATCATCACAACAAACTGTAACTTTAAAGTTGGTGTAGTTTCCAAATTTTTTTTAAAAGCATAAGGCTAAAGTAAATTTATAGAAAAGCTAAACGGCATTTATAAATAGTCAGAGAACTACAATTCAATAACACAGAAGAAGGATAATTGGCAAACACTGTTAAAACTAAAAAGCAAAAAAAAAACACAATTAATCCTATAAATAAGATAATCTTAGGATGAAAATAAATACTGATCTTAGTGTTACTAATAAATTGCTTACCCTTACACTTCCTGCATACCAAATAAGTAGTATTCTGCACATATGTATATGACATAGACTTCTCCATCAATTTGATCAGAGACTTAAAGCTTTCCGTCATAGATGCTCAGATATGAGTCGATCTAGTAATCGGAACAGAATTTTTCATAAAAAAAGATTGAAACCAGAAATAGATCTGGACAAAATCACCACCAACCTTGGAAGACTAAAAGATCTGACGTATTTAATTAAAACAAAACAAAATATTTAACAAGTTAACCTGTATACGGTTTTAATGTTTAAAAGGCTAAAGTACTATTTTGGTCTTCAATGTTTGCATGAAGTTTAATGTTGGTCCTCAATGTTTCAAAAGTTTAATGTTGGTCCTCAAAGTTTTTTTTTTGTCGATCTTGGTCCTCAAGCGTAACTCCGTTAACTTTTTGCCGTTAAATGATGACATGACATGCTTATGTGGTACATACTCTCTTCTACATGTCATATTTTAATGATGTAGCATGACACATCACTGCCACGTCACCCCACATTGCCACATTGTCATCTTCTCTCCTTCGCCATCATCATTATCATCATCATCTGGGGTGATGCGGCAGTGATGTGTCAAGCCACGTCATTAAAATATGACATGTAGGAGAGAGGGTGTGCCACATAAACATGCCACGTCATCATTTAACGGCAAAGTTAACGGTGTTATCCTCAAGGGCCAAAATCGACAAAAAATAAACTTTGAGGACCAACATTAAACTTTTGAAACATTGAGGACCAACATTAAACTTCATGCAAACATTGAGGACCAAAATAATACTTTAGCATAAAAAATTTAACATTGCAAAATTGAGAATATTGTATTAGATTAATGGTCACACCATATTTTTCATCATATACAAAGAAAATAATAATTAAAGGTAGAAGAAAACTAAAAAATATTTGGCTAATAATATTTATCCAATTTTTTCATACTAAGACATTCTTTTTTTTTTATAGGTAATAAAGCATTTTAATAATCTGATAAAAAACATGAGTATCTTCCCTTACTATCATTTTTGTGTCCAACTTAAAAGATAATAAAAATTGAGAATGGAATGAGAATGTATTAAAATTACTATTTTATTCTTTATATTAAAATAATAATAAAAAATTATAATTATGTTAAATCAAAAAATATAATAGATATTTTATATTTTTTAAAAGAAATAATAAAAATAAAAAAAGTAAAACCTTCCTCGTTTTTGTCATTTCCACGTAAGTCTCAACAAATTCCTACACTTTTCAAATGTTCTCTCTCTTACTTCATTCTTGATGCTTCATGGACTTTAGAGTGAGACACATAAGCACCTCTTCATTCTTTCTTTCTTACAGATCCACAACACAACTATCTCTTCTCTCTCTCTCTCTCTCTCTCTCTCTCTCTCTCTCTCTCAATGGTGCGCCTCTCACTTCTTCTTCTTCTTCTTCTTGCTCTTCTATCGCTTTTGTTTCTGTGCATTGAAGCCTCCCTTCACAACTACGGAGCCCAGAAATTTGTGGGTAAGGGCAATGCCTTCGTTGTACATGGAGGCAGCGAAGGAATTTACTCCTCTGTCTCTGATGGAAAGCAGAGAGTCGTAGCTGCAAATGGCGATTCCTATATTCGGTAACTAATTTCACTTCTCTTCTCTGGTTTTGTGCCCTTGAATTTTTGAAGTCGTTGCCTTTCAGGTGTTTGTTGGTTGTTCTGTGAATGTTTTTTTTTTTTGGATGGAATTGGATTTTGCTGGGCAATGTTTCTCGATTCATTCTTTATGCATTGTGTAATTGACTCTTTAATTTAAAACATGATGCTGTTTTCTTGATTTATTTCTCAATTGCTGTTTATTTACCCTTATACCAAGTTTTTGTGTTGTAATTGCAATACATAAACCAGGTTTGAAAGGATTACATTCAGGAGAACCAAGGAATCTGCAAACTTCAGCTCGTGGCCAATTCAAGCCGTTGTTTTCGAAGTTGAAGATAGGGAGACAATTGGTGGTTCAGCCTATGGGGGTCAAAGGGCTGTGTGTTGCACTAGTGATCTTGCAAAACTCGGCGTATGTGCCGAAGGACAGGTCATTCGCCGCCCTTCGGCCGAGAATTCCGAATGGCCTCAAGTTTTCAGTGTCTCATTTAACATGGATGATGAAGTAGCATTGTTGCCATCAAAATCTATACAAATCACCAAAACTGGGATGTATAACTTATATTTCATCCACTGCGATCCACGGCTTAAAGAAGTGATCATAGAAGGAAAAACTGTTTGGAAAAACCCTGCTGGTTATCTTCCTGGTAGAATGGCACCATTGAAGAATTTCTATGGGTTCATGTCACTAGCATTTGTTTTACTTGGGATCTATTGGTTCTCTCAATATGCTAGATTTTGGAAGGAAGTATTCCCACTACAGAATTGCATCACACTAGTGATAACACTAGGAATGTTTGAGATGGCTCTATGGTACTTTGACTATGCCGAATTCAATGAGACAGGAATTAGGCCGACTGGGATCACCATTTGGGCGGTCACGTTTGGGACGGTTAAGCGCACGGTGGCACGTTTGATCATTTTGATGGTTTCGATGGGCTATGGTGTTATGAGACCTACCCTTGGAGGGCTTACTTCAAAGGTGGTTATGCTAGGAGCAACCTTCTTTCTTGCTTCTGAAGTTCTTGAATTGGTAGAAAATGTTGGTGCCATCAGTGATCATCCTGGAAAAGCAATTCTGTTTTTGGTTCTACCTGTTGCAGTACTGGATGCTTTCTTCACTCTTTGGATTTTCACTTCACTCTCTGCAACTTTAAATAAGCTTCAGGTAAATTCATCAAATAAGAATTATATGGCCTCTTGTTCCTTATTCTTTTGTGAAGTTTCTCCTCTGGAAAATTTTCTGCAGGAATGTAGCTGATTATAACTACTAAATAGTGTTCATTATTAATTTATTATAACATTTTTAATAGCAGGATAAAGAAACTAGCAAGTGGATGTGACTTTCTTGTGTGAATATATTTTTCATTCAAACCTAGATAGTCTTAAATAGTCCTTTGTCTTTGTGGCTTATATGCTGGAAGTAGATTTATTATTTTATGAGTAAATCTACTTTTTAGTCCTTGAAATATCATATTCATAATATACTTTTTTTCCCCTAAAAGACTATGACGATCAACTTGTTAGTCCCTTATCTATTAGCCAATAACGACCTAGGTGATGTGGTGCCATTAAATGTGAGGTGGTGCCATTAAATGCTTTGTTGGATGCCAAATAAACTTGACTAAGTGGAAAAGACATCATTTCAGCACCTAGTCATGTTTTAATAATGAATAAAAAAGAAATTAGAAATGGATAAAACATGATTAGGTGCCATGTCACCTAGACCGTTAAAGGCTAACGACTTTGTTTCCACATAGACAAGCTTATTTGGCATCCAACAAAGTACTTAATGGCGCCATGTCACCTAGACTGTTAAAGGCTAACGGCTTTGTGTTGACCGTCATGATCTTTCAGGGACCAAAAAGTAGATTTACTCTTTTTTTCTTTTTTTTGGCCTGATGATTTACTCTTATTTTACATTTTCAATGTGATGCTGCATTATGTATGGACATTTCGCTTTGCACGAAATATTTGACATAGCAATTTAAACAATGACTCTTACATACTTACCCAATGCGTGACAGTCTCGAAGGATGACGGTAAAACTTGACATATACAGGAAGTTCACTAATGCCTTGGCAGTAGCTGTAATTGTATCTGTGGGCTGGATATGCTATGAGGTAATCTACTGATATACTGAAACACTTTTTTTAATGTAAATCAAGTATGATTGGTCTGCTTATCGGCTAGGGCATGTTTCTAAGATTAATCCTATTATATGCAATTAAAAAATTAGGGGGGAAAAAGAGCGAAATGCTTCTACTACAGAGATGAATTCTTTGAGTAAACTAATATTTTGGTCCCTGAAATATGAAAATGTTAAGTTTAGTTTGTGAAATATGAAAATGCCAAGTTTACTCTCTGAAAGATGAAATTTATCTTAATTTAGTCTTTTGAGAATTTCTATTAACACAACTGAATTGATAGAATATTTCACAGAGATTAAAATGAGACAAATTTTATCTTTTAGGACTAAATTGAGACAAATTGTATTTTTCACAAATGTTAATTTACTCTTCTTTCTAATGTATTATGTATGAATCCTGTGTTGTATGGAGAACAGAAAATTGACACACTTAGTACTGAGAGTCCTACCCTGTGTTGTATGTTAACCAAGGATAGCTGAGTTGAGGATACCATTGTTTGTTATTGGTATATGCAGTTAGTGGATTAAGATGCCATAAACGTATCCAATAAGCTTTAAATACTAGTTACTATGTGCACTACATGTCTATCATTAGTATATGCAATTTAGTGGCAATTTGCTTTATTTACCCTTTTTTTATTTTTAAACACTAATAATATTTGCACTTGACATGCTTATTCTTCAACTTGATTTCATTCAGATCCATTTTAAATCAACTGATGTATACAATGAGGGGTGGCAGAATGCATGGATCATTCCTGCCTTTTGGCAAGTTCTGTCTTTCTCTCTTCTCTGTGTTATCTGTGCTCTTTGGGCGCCATCGCAAAACTCAATGCGGTAAAATTCTTGCCTCTATCATTGATTTATCTCATTTTAATTTGATTAACACTTCATTAATACATGGTATTGATTTCCTGGAAAGGAGGGGTTTGTTTTTTAATTTTTGCTTTTCTGCCCATACATTATTATCTCACTTCCCAATCGTGGATAAAAGAGAGTAAATTGACAATTTGATTCTGAAATATGCAATCTGTCTGTTTCAGTTTAGTCCCTAGGAGTCTCTGTTAACATACCTGACTAAAATTTTTTCAGGTATTAAATTGAGACAAATTGCATCTTTCAGGGATTAAATATGATATTTTTCATCTTTCAAGGACTAAATTCAGATAGATTGCATCTTTGAGGGACCAACTTGTTAATTTATGAGTACATTATTATCTCACTTCCTAAGCATGGATAAAATAAAGAGTAAATTAACAATTTGATTTTGAAATATGCATGCAATCTGCTTCAATTTAGTCACGGGAAGATGTAATGTATCTCAATTTAGAGTCCCTAAAAGATACAGTTTATCTTAATTTAGTGTCTAGGAATCTCCGCTGACATAATTGACTAAAAAATTCTGTATCTTTCAGGAACTAACTTGTTAATTTGCTCTACCATAAAAGGGTTACTTGTGAGTACATTATTACATCACTCTCACTTCATTATTGCCTCTTTTCACCCCCATCTCTGTTGTTATTCACAGATATGCTTACTCTGATGATGGAAGCGAAGAGTCAGAGAAGAATGATACTAATTTGGCATTCATAAAAGCATTACCAATATCTTCAAAGGATGTTCCAAGTGATGTTGCATATACTAAACCAGTACAAAGCACCAACCAAGTTCCAATTCCAAATCATGATTTGGAAGAAGACAAAACAGAATAGAATAGAATAGGTTTTTGTACCATGTAATTTTGATCCAGTACAGTGCTTGTACCAATTTTTAAAATTAGCTCTATATATATTAAATTTATAGTTGTGAACACAAAATAAATAATACTAAAATATAAGTTATAAAAATATATTTATGTAATAAATGAAAAATTAATAGTATCTTAAAATATTTTTTTTACCATTTTTAAAATTTGAATGAATTATTATATATTTTAAAATAAAAGATAAGATAACTTGAACAATTTATGGAATTACTAATGAGAATAATTTACCCAAAATTTTAATATTCACTCCGATTTACAATATCTATTTCGTTGAGTAGGTATCCACAGACCAAAAAAATTATTAGTTCACTTTAAACTTAAAAAAATATGAGATTAAAAGATTAAATTATCCTTATTAATTAATTACTTTTACTTATTCTTTCTCTATTAATCTTATCTTGAGAATATGCATTAGTAAAAGTAAAATTGCAAAAAAAAAAAATTAATGTTCTCTTAATTTTATAAAATAACAAATATTTTAAGAGTAAAGTACCCTTGCTGCCCCTAAACTTTTTTTTGATTGATGCCTACTCCCAAACTTTCAGTTTTGTTTATGCCTACCCCCGAAGTTTCAGTTTTGTTCATGCCTGCCCTTTTTGTTAACACCGTTAACTTACTTGACGGAATTTGCTGACATGGATGATGAATGTGTATTCTTTTGCCACGTCATTGTCATTTGTCAACCTCACCTTTAACTTTTTACTTTTTAATAAAAAAATTAGCCTAATCTAAATAAAAAAAATATTTTACAATAAAAGTTTGATTTTTTTAAAAATTTGGATTAGATTAATATTTTGTAAATAAAAGTAAAAAGTTAAATATGATATGTAAAATGAGGTGGACAATGATGTGGCAAAAGAGATACACATTCATGGTCCACGTCAGTAGATTCCATTAAGCAAGTCAACGGTGTTAACAAAAAGGACAGACATGAACAAAATTGAAAGTTTGGGAGTAAGCATGAACCAAAAAAAAAATTAAAGATAGAAATGAACATTACAGCAAAATTTAAGGGCAGCAAGAGTCCTTTACCCATATTTTAAAATATAAAAGTTCAACAACAAAACATATTGTGAAGCGAATGAGTATTAAATTGAAAGTAACGACCGACGAACAATCGTGCATGCAGTGCCTGCAAACATCTGAGAGGCGCATTGTGAGCATGTGTTCATCATCTACTCTCGATAGGATCTTTTAAAGTAATTCTCTATATTTATTGGTAGAGTTATGAGAGAGATAGAGATAAGAAAAATATTTTCTTTCTTGATTTTTTTCTCTCCCAATTTTTCTTTTATCTATCTCTCTCATAACTCTACCAAAAACTATAGAAAATTAGATCCACTCTCTATCGTGTCGTCGCAATAGGCAGTAACATGTACTTTCACATTATGAGTTGTTGTCATAAGTATTTTTTGGTTTATTTATCCTCTCTGAACTTTGTTATTAATTATGTTTTAAAATTTTTAATTTATAAATAAATTTGTCATTTTCCTTTAATTTTATTGACTATATTAATGCCATTTTATTTTTGTAGTGTCACAATAATAATTGTGACTATATTAACTAGACATAGCTAAATATATTACTTGCATGTTGCATCACAATCATTATTAGAAGTTCCGTCGGCAATTACATTTATTATTAATTATTTAGATAAAATTAAAAGTGAATGATTTGTAAATTGAAGATTTTTTTTTTGGCCCGGTGTAAATTGAAGATTTAAAGAGACAATTACCAAATCAAGCTTGGTTGGTCTAGTGGTTAGCTCACTAGGTCGCTTAAACAAGTGTTGGGGGTTCGAATCCCACCTTGTGTATGCAGCAACCAATTGGCCAGCGGCAAACCCTTAAATGGAGCTCAGATCCGCGGAGGATTAGTCCTTAGCCTGTCGGGCTGGGGGATACCTTGGGAAACCAAAAAAAAAAAAGAGACAATTACCAGCAAACAAAATTAAGGATGAAATAAATAGAAATCCTATAATTTGAAAATTAAAAGGTATTTTTGCCTTTAAATTTTGAACCCTATAAAACATAATAAATATTGAACTAGTTTGAATCTACGGGAAAAAGTCCAGACTAACAAATAGTGATTTCAAAAATGAGTTTATCAAATAAATGCCCAAACACATTTTCTAAGGTTATCTCTAATTGGTTAAAAAAATTTATTAATTTGAATTTAGTAAAAAATCAACAAAAATAATTTATAAACTCTCTTATTAATTAAAAAGAATCTTAATTAGTACCTTTAGAGCATTGGAGTAAAAAAAATTTAATTTGGTTTTTTTAATAAACAATAAAATTATCATTTTACTCTAATCTCATTATTTTTTCACTCTTCATTTTATTTTATATTAAATATAACCATATTATTCTCATTTTTAATCATTCAAAATAGATCCACCAACAAAACCGAAACTTGGGAAGGAATTTAAATTGTAATAATTTAGCATTTTTCTTATAGATATATTATGAATAGATACGTCATAAGCATATTTTTTTTTTAGCAAGACTTAAACAAGGTTTTCTTCTATAGATTGAAACCGCCTAAAGAGTAAGTTCAGATTGGGTATTAGTATTTAGTATATAGGGAGAGAAGGGAAGAGTATTTAATAACCTTTATTTTTTTTGCTTGGTTTTTAAAATTTTGAAAAGAAAATATTGAAGAATTTTATGTTAATTCTCTTTAATATTACAAATTAAGATATTTTAAAAGATCTAAATAAAGAGACTAGGAGACTTTGTCTCAGATGTTTCATTTTTAGGGCTCGTTTGGTAAGACTAGCATACAGTACATTACCATGTAATCTCACGATTCTCAAAAGAACTTTACATCATATATTATAAATACCAAACATACTTTTTATCTCTCTTAACTTTTCTCTCTATCTCTCTCTTCACTTTTCTCTACAGTACTTTCTTTTATTCTACAGTACTTTACATCCTTGCATTTATACCAAGCGTGCTGTTTCTCATCATCCACAAACTAATCTCACTAATTCAAGCCGAGTTATGCCAATTTCAAGAACAGATAGAGCCATAGAGACCAGACAGGGAAAATAATAACAACAAAAAAAATAAAGGAAAAGGTTGTGATATAATTTGTAAGTTCTAAAGCTTGAAGGTGGATACAGCTAAGATAATAGCATAAATAAATCTCACACAAGACAAGACTAGATTTGGTATTGCCATTTACTTTACGTTTACACTATCTGATTCAATAGGGCAATTCCACGAGTGAGAAAGAAAATATAGATGCTCGACAACTATTAAAAATGTGCATAATAACAGAAAAGGCTTCATCTAAAAATAAAATAATGGTCAAATTACTCTTTTGGTCCTCAATGTTTGCACGAAGTTTAATATTGGTCCTCAACGTTTCAAAAAGTTATTTTAGGTCCTCAACTTTTTTTTTGTCAAAATTGGTCCTCTAGCGTAACATCCGTCTGGTTTTGCCATTAAACGCTGACGTGGAAGGCTTATATGATACACTCTCTCTCCTACGTGTCATATTTAAATGACATGGCACTCTCTCTCACTCCAACTCAGCAAAACGACGCCGTTTTGATTCAAAACAGAACATTTAAATGAATCAAAACGGCGTCATTTTGCTGAATTTGAATGAGAGAGAGTGCCATATCATTTAAATATGACACGTAGGAGACAGGGTGTATCACATAAGCCTTCCACGTCAGTGTTTAATGACAAAACCAAACAGATGTTACACTAGAGGACTAATTTTGACAAAAAAAAACGTTAAGGACCTAAAATAACTTTTTGAAACGCTAAGGACTAATATTAAACTTCGTGCAAACGTTGAGGACCAAAAGAATAATTTGGCCTAAAATCATTTAAAAAGAAAAACTTAGCAGTGGATCCATGATTAAGATTAGGAAAGATTGTCTTTTACCAGAACTAGTCCATCCAAATACACGCAACAGAGTCATCTTAGTCTATTTTCTAGGGAAAATGGCTGAAAGATAGAGAAAATTAATTGGGAGAAAAAAAGTTCATTTGTTTTAATTTGGGTGGATCTAATGGATATTCATTACGTATTCATCCAGGTGGGTCCAATTTGACCCTATCCATTAGATTCATAATCTTAAAGGATTAGATTGGATTGCATACAGTGATAGATGGATTGGTTGGATTATGTATCATGGATTATCAAACAAAGTAGAAGGATGACAACGGATGCTCCTAACAAACACCAACAACAATGATCGAAGTCTTTTTCCACTAGGTGGGATTGACTATAAAAGGTGGTCTAGTGCACCAGTCTCCCACCGGATAAAGTCTGGGGAGGGTCAAGTATACACAGCCTTACCCGTACAAGCAGAGAGGCTGTTTGCCAAGATTTGAACCCGTGATCATTAGGTCACATGGCAACAACCTTACCATTACTCTTAAGAAACACCAACGAACAAAAAGAAAAATTACAGTCCATTTACTAGCCCCTAAATTTTGTGGGCTGAAATTCAGAGGCCAAGAAACTAACCCCTATTCCAGAAGAGAAATAAAGGCAGGAATTTATGATCTTCATGATCCTCTATTACAAGAACAATTAGATAACACAAAAACAATCTGCTAATAGGTACTGAAAGATATGGAGTTTTACAAATGGACGAAGCAACTATAGAGAATTATATAAATAGCAATGCGCCATACTTCTTTAATGAGGTCAGATATTTCATCAAAGCAAAAACTTGCCAGGAATTCCCATTTTGGTTTGCTCAAGCATTCCATTTATGTCTCAATATTTCATTATTTCATATATGCATGCCACTGAAGTTCAAAAAAATAAGAAAAACAAACAAAGGATGAAGATATCTTAAGCTGATCTCTAAGTCTTCATTTTTCAAATATGCATCTTATTAGTGCCAGAACTATCACATTATATTGAAGTCATCAAAAGCTACAAAAAAACTGCATTTCAACATTAGAGCAATACAACCACACTTACAACAAATTCCAATATAAACAAATGAAACAAATCTAGAATGTGGTAATAAGGAATCAAATAACATGCTTACAGGGTAGAAGCATTCAGGCTGAGCAACTTCGATGCTATATGATGATAAATATTGGGATGTCGGTAGGCCCGCGTGAGATGGAAAGCTCGGATTGAGAAGCACCCAATCAATCACCAGAACGCTCCATGAAAAAATTTAAAGAATTTGTCCTAGTTTTCTAAGTTGCAAAACTCACTTTTTTCACTCAGTATCATTGAGATCTCTTTCTTAAGTGCTGGGAAACTGGGTGTCCTTCAAAAAAATCCAGAACAGCAGCTTCCAAGTCCTCAACTGAATACTTAATGTAATTCTCTGGATGCCTTCCACTCTCTATATGACTTCTGAACCGCCCAAGAAACGACCTATATGCTGGGATCAACTTCTCTGATATCGATATCCGAAGCTCTTCCCGGAGTTGAGAATCTGGAATCAACCAAGTTGCTTGAGTCCTATGTACCTCCTCAAACATTGCATTGAAGGACTTGAACCTTTCTCTTAAAGCACTCTTTGAGACCCCAGAAGAAAATCCCCCACTCACATGTAACCCTTCATCCCTTAAACAAGACAGCACTTTCACCCATGTCGCTCTCTGGTAGCTAGTAGCTGCCTGCTGTAGTTTCCCAGCCATCTTCTTCAAATAATCATCTCCAATCATCGCCCTCAACTCAGGTGACCCTTTTACCTTCTGAACAATGTAGTGAATATTGTTCATGATAAACAAATGAGACAATGATGCATCCTTGTAATGCTTAGACTTACCTTCCAAGTTAAATTGCAATATCACAATTATCCAGATCAAGTGAATAGCCAGTGGGTTTTTCCCCTCTAGTTCAGTAAAATCCAAATCTGGGGTAGAAGGATCGCCCGAGTATCGCGACCCGGTCGATGGTTTAGACACTATAAGCTCATTCATTGTCTGTCTGTAATCAGAGATCAAGCTAATATAATTCATCACATACCTAGTCAAAGGATGTATTGTCCCACCCGGAACAGGAACCTTGGATGGCTCACGAAGCACAGCATTCTCAAACTCAGACAATATACCTCTTGCTGCTTCAGCCAAACGAGACAGTATCTCAGCAGCCTGAATGCGAATCGACTCAGAAGACTTTGAATCAAACACAATATCAATATCAGGTATCAAATCCATTAAAGCATCATGAAGGTCTAGTATCTTAAACAACTTCTCAGGGGACCTTCGGCTAATACTAATAGCTTCAGCAAAATTGAAAAGCTGAATTGCGGGGCCTTTTACTGTTTCCATAAAGCAAGCATCATCAATTGCAGTGCCAATTCCATGAAAGATTTGCTCACATAGCTTCTTCTCGCTTGAGAACAACGTTCTAATACAGACCTTAGCAGCCCTTATCCACCGTCGGATCTTAGCTTCCAGCTGGTCCCACTCCAACCGTTGGACGTCGCCGATGCTCAATTTCTCAATCCCAAGTCTCCGGAAACTCGCATCAACGGCGGATTTTCTCACACTACCGTAAACCTGGATGCACTCGCGCAAATATCCAGACGAGATCATCCGCTCCGCTATGCTCCGGAGGTCGTAAACGGCGTCAGAAGGTATCAGATCGATCTCGCGGATACTGCTGGTCGATCGGTAGCTAGAGGAAGAATTACTAACGGAAATGGACTCGCCACTGTGATAGCGAAGAAGTTTGTTACCTTTGCTCACGGAAGAAGCATCACCATCACCCTCAGCATCAGCAGCAGCAGCATCGTCGTCCTCTTCTTCTTCTTCGTCGGCAATAGTACCTTCGTCGTCTACCTCAGTATTTGAAGAAATCGAGCGAGACGACGAACTAGGATCCGTCGTCATCAACGAATCGGCCTCGATAGGGTTAGTGTGCGAAATAAGGATGTTACGGAATTCGTCTTCCAAGCGAGCCATGGCGATCTGAAGGGCGGAGTTGAGCTTGTTATGGTCGTCGGAGATGGAAGTGGAGGACATAGAGCGTTGGATTTCATCGACGGCGAGCAAGTAGCGATCGACCTCTTGGCGGTCACTCTGGAAGATCATCTTCTCGCGAGCCTCCTCGGAAGCTGTAGAGTCCCACCGGAGTATAATCTTCTCCGCTGTCTCAAACGGTAAGGCGGCAGCATTATTGTTCTCCGGCGGCGGCGGCTCCATGGTATGATTCAGAGAGTGAGAAGCAGAGTATAAAAACCCCTCCCAAAGGGATAAAAAAAACAAAGATAGTTAGAGATAGATAGAATCTGGGAATTTGATAAAGCTTTAGGGTACTTTTTGTGTATTTGCCTATTTGGTGATGAGTATGTGTGTGTGAGAGAGAGTGAGAATACAGAGAGTTTTAGCCAAAAGAGAGAGAGTATATAATTTAGAGAGAGAAAGTTAGAGGGAGAGGATGAATTGAATTGAATTGAATAGAATAGAATAATACTGAAATGATAAGAAATGACTATGAATAGTGTTTTTCTTTTTGTCATTATTTAGACTTTTCTATTTTGAGATATATATTATTTTAAATTTTTTTAAAAAAATATTTTGGCACAGATCTCTAGATAAATCTAACGACTGACAAATAGTGAATTTGAACTCTTGATAACTCTATAGCATTACCTTTTTTTGCACGCTTTGTCTCTGGGGCTTGATTGATAGTTTCGAAAAGAGTGAGGTAGGGTGGTCATTAATAGAGTGATGTAAAATAGGGTGTGATGGAATAGTTTAAACAAATCATTCCATGCATTTTAAAAAATTAAGGAGGATGGTAAACAATATTATTATGAAGAAAAGTAAAAAAAAAAGTGGTTAATAATAAAATTAATGCTAAAATGCACGTAGAGCCCATGAGTTTTAAAACGTTGTACATAGACCCCTTGAGTTTTCACTTGGGGGCAGAGACACCCATTCTGTTAGGCTTCTGTAAAAATCAGGCGTTCAGTGTCACGTCAGCAAACATGTGTGAGGGCAATTTAGTATTTCTAAACCCCCTGAATTTTCACTTTAGGGGCACATACACCCCTGAGTTTTCACTTTTGGGGCACATACACCCCTCACACTTGCTTGTTGACGTTGCACTTAACATCTAGTTTTCACGAAATCCTAACATAAGGGGTGTCTCTTCCCCAAAGTAAAATCTCATGGAGTCTATGTGCAATGTTTTAAAACTCCAAGGGTGTATTTACTCCTAGCTCAAAACTCAGGGGTGTATGCGCATTTTAGCCTAAAATTAAATATTATAAACTATGCAAATTATCCTAAACTCCCAATTTGGACGAGTTTGAAAATTGAGGTGTTGTATGGTTTGGAAGGATTTTTAAATCATCCTAATTCATCTCACTCCACTACTCACTTAAACATCCAAAAACTTATAACCCCGTCATTCTTTCAACCAAGCCCTTAGACTCAATTAATATTATATACTGACTATAGGAAGGTTTCCCAACAAAATTAGCTATATTTACAAGATCTTAAATTTAAAATTTTACTTAAACAATATTAAATAATTTATTATTTGAACTAAGCACTCGTTGATGAATAGTGATTTTATCCTAATGTAAAAGGGAGAGAGTTTAATGACGTTTGCTTATGTAACGAAAGAAATGGAAGAGACTAGGAAGAAGGCTATATTCTGAGTTTTATTTAGATTTTAAAAAAAAATACTTAATATTTCTTATATTTTGTTATAAAATTTTTTAATTATAGACTTTATTTATTTTTTTAATGATTGGTCATTTAAAAGATAATCTTCTATATTTTTTTCTACCATGATTGATAATACTTAAAATTTGTGTCAAGTGTCATCTTTATATTTAAAAAATTTATAATAAAAATATAAAAATTTTTTTAATGAATTACGATGTTTAAACTATTTTTGTAATTTAGTATCGTTATAAATTTATAATAAATTTTTTAAAAATTACATGTTGGGTGTACTTAAAAATTCAATAATTATAAGTTATAAAAAATAAATCAATAATTATATGTAGGGTGAGCATATCTTCGCTAACCCATGAACTCGATAAAAAAATTATGTTTTTGGTTGAGTTCAAATGGATTGATCGAGCCTTATTTTTAAGAAAATGTCAGTCTCATTCAGTTAATCGAATGACTCAACCCAATTGACCCTGACTTGATCGATAATTGTTAATTTTTAAATTTTTTTAAACTATAAAAAATACATATTTAATGATTTTATACATCTCTATATAATATTTATTCTTTCTTCATGTCTTTTTTAACCAAGCCACTCTTTCATTCTTATTTTCTAAAATTTTAATAAAAATGCTAGCAGAAATTATTGTTATATACTATTTTATGATGTTTAAACTAAATTATTATAAGTAAACAAATTTAATTATCATGTTTTAATTTTTAAGTCTTTTATTTAAAAAATAATAGTTTTGGAAATAATTTGATTGGTTGGTATGTGTATTATACTTGTTTGTATTCTTTTTATCATTTTAAAAAGTGAAACCATAACCCAATTAAACCCCGACCAAACCCATTCGAACCCAACATAACCCGATACATCGGTTAGGTGGGTTAAACGATCGAGTTTGATTTTAAAAAATTCAATCTAATTCTAATAACTCAACCTGACCATCCCACTCCAACCGAGTAATGCTCACCCTTAAATATATGGGCAAAGAAGGTTTTTCGTCCTTTAACTTTGACTCAATTTTAACTTTTAACTAGAAATTGACCCGTGCAATGCACGGGATATGTCTACAGATATTTTTTTTAGTAAAAATTAAAATGAAACAAATAGTTATTATTTAATTTATTAAATATTATGATTTCTTTTTAAAAATATTGCTTATTATAACTATAAATATGTAAATATTTAATGATAACGACTAACAAAAAACACAATTGCTTTTTTTTGTATAAGAACAAATTACTTAAATATAGATACATGTAATATAAAATCATGTAAATAAATTATATAATTTTATATTAGTTAATACTAATTATCGCCTCTTTACACTTCAAAATAGTTTTCATCTTTATCGACAAAAGGATTATTTTTTTTATGGGTTTTTTGAAAATATAAAGCAATGTTACTTTAATAATCTTCAATCGACATGGAAATCATATATAAAAGAAATTGTTACACAAGTGTTCAAAATTAAATAATCATTACTAAAATCACTAAAGAGCTACAAACTAAAAATAATCTAATTTTTTTTAATATCACCAAAAAAATACTAATTACATTTTTCATTCGATGTGTATTTTTTTTTATAAGAAAGCTAAGTTTTGCAATAACTTCACTCACAAAAGGAGGAACATACTATAATTTAGCTATAACTTGACTCACTTGCTTCTCCCTATATCGTGTAAGCAAAAAAAAAAAAAAAAAAAGGTAAAGTACCCTTCCCGCTCCCAAACTTTGTTGCAATGTTCATTCCTGCTTCTAAACTTTTTTTTTGTTCATGCATACCCCTAAACTTTCAATTTTGTTCATGCCTACCCTTTTTGCTAACACCGTTAACTTTTTTGACAAAATTTGCTGACGTAGACGATGAATGTGTATTTCTTTTGCCACGTCATTGTCCACCTCACATTTTACTTTTTACTTTTATTAAAAAAATTAACCTAATCCAAATAAAAGAATATTTTAAGGTAAAAGTTTGATTATTTTTTTGGATTATGTTACTTTTTTTTAATAAAAGTAAAAAAATTAAATCTGAGGTGGACAATGACGTGGCAAAAGAGATGCACATTCATCGTACACGTCAGCAAATTCCGTCAAGCAAGTTAACGGTGTTAGCAAAAAGGGCAGATATGAACAAAATTGAAAGTTTGGGGGTAGGCATGAACAAAATTGAAAGTTTGGGGGTAGGCATGAACCAAAAAAAAGTTCGGGGACAGGAATGAACATTGCAGCAAAGTTTGGGGGCAGCAAGGGTACTTTACCCGCAAAAAAAAAACTCTGGATGCAAACTTTGCATTAAAGGAGGAACACACGCTACAATAAAGATATAGAGCCTCGTTTGTCTACATAAATGTGATTGTAATAGAAATAAGAATGTATTTATTATGATTGGTAGTAGAAAATAGGAATGGAATGGGAATGAGAAAAAAATATTTATTTTACCCTTATATTAAAATATTAAAAAAAAGTAAGGATAAAAATATAATTTAATCACACTAAAAAAATATGATATATTTGGTAAGAAAAATCTTGGAGAAAATATTAGATTACAGCCAATATTACACTCTAAATTCATGTTACCATAGAGTTTGGTTTTATAGGTGAAGTACTACTTTGAAAAGAGTATATTCAACGCCTATGAAGAATTCACTCCACATAACAGTCAATTAGCCTCTAATTCCTTTAGACATTATAGGCGCGTTTGGTAATTGGAATTGGCAAAGGAATAGAAAAAAAAAAAAAAAAGTAGGTGGGTCCACTGGCCCCACCTACTTTTACTTTTTCCTTTCAGTCAAATTTTTTAGAAAAAAAAAATACAAAATATCTATTATACCATTTGATTTGATACTATTATAACCTTCTTTCCCTTTCTGCGTAAAGAACGTGCTCTATGTTAACACATGAAAGCCTTTAACAATAATATAATTTGTTGTGCTACTTATCTTCTATTGATTCAAGACAGTAGAAAATATCAGTGTTGTTTGGACTGGACGGTCCAATCGGTCCAACCGGTAATCGGATACAAAGACGAGTCGGTTGGAAAAAACACTTGTCCGAAGGTAGAGGCGCTAACCAGTTAAACCGATTAGATCATGGACCAAACACTTGTCTGAATCTTTTCCGGGTCGATTCTTACAACATTGGAAAATATGAAATTGGATCCGGTGCAATTAGCTTTCGTGCAATTACTTCCAAATGTACATTTTTACTTCATTTGTGAAGTAATTTTAGGGACTTACACTCATAAGGATCTACCATGAATGGATTAGGGACCAAATTTTTATCAATATTGGCAAATATCATCACTAAATAGCCTTGTGAGACTATTTATCAATATTAATAACAATTTAGTCCCTAATCTATTTAAGACGATGTATTTGCCAATATTGATAAAATTTGATCTATAATCCATTCATGGTAGGTCGTTATTAGTGTGAGTCCCTATTAGTACTTCACAAATGAAGTAAAAATATGTGTTCTGAAGTAATTGCACCGTAATTGCACGAAAACTAATTGCACCGGATCCAATTTCGGAAAATATACACCATGTGCATATAACAGGGATAAAAGTTCAATGGTACCGTACCATTGAACTTCAGTGCATCCTTCCAATCATGTAGTGCCATTTGTTAATATTAATAAAAACTCACATTAATTAGAACTCACCTTGAATGGTTTAGGGACCAACTAATTGAAGGGATGTGCTGAAGTTCAGTACTACCGTACCACTGAACATCTACTCATATAACAGAGATATGATTCCACTTCAATGCTAATGAAAAATAAATTTCAATTACGGAAACAGCTGAATTAAAAACAAAAAGACCAAAGTAACTAATGTTATGTTGTCTATATGTATCCAATTAGGCAACCTAAAAATGTAATAAGAAAGGCTTAAAAAAATCTCCATTAAATTGTGGTTTTTCCTCTTCCTTCATGACTCATGAGCATGATCTACTTTAAGGACCTAATCAAATTTAAACAACCAAATCAGCACAGATGTTGGATAAGATTTCAATGAATACTATTTCTATTATTGTGGCATATCCACAACAATAGAAATAAGAAGTGAATTTGTTAGTAGCTATACATACCATAGGAGACCACCTTAATTCAATAAACACGGTGAAACTCTAATTAAAAAAACATCGTTTTTCAATGATATTTCACACTCTAACGTGCAAAGAAATTATGAAATCTAAAATTATTATAGTATTTTTTAAGAGAGTGAAAAAAATTATTAGTTGTTATAAATCTCAACAGAGTGATAATGTTGTGGGAATGAATACTGCTAGAACTGGAAAGTGAAAATTGCAAGGGATCATTCTTCTTAAAATCCACAAAGAAAGAACAGTGAGCCACGGTGAGCAAGTACAAAAAGAGGAAACAAATTCAATAATTGCTGAAAAAGATGGATTGTACACAAAATTGTTACCAGTCACTAATCTCAAGTTTCCTACTCATTTCAACTTGTGTTTTTGTTTGCCAAAATGCAGTAAAATGGAAAAATATTATTGAACACAAAAGTATATAATTTTTCGCTGCTATTAGCATGTGTCATTTTTTATGATATTTTTCCTTTCTTTTTTTAGATATACAAAAGTATATAATTAAAAAATATCAAAGAAAAAATTTAATATATTCCTAATTTAAAAAAAAAACTGTTTATATTCAAATATGAAATATATAGAAAAAAAAATGTGATTCAAACGTATTGTTATATAAGGTCAATTATACAAAGGAAAATGATAATAAATTGATAAAATTAAACTTAAAATATAAATTTCTAAAAATTCTTTCTTAAGAGCATTTAAGCTTCTCAAGAAAATGACATCTAAATTTTTGGTGCATGACTGGTAAATGATGGATGAGGATTCAATATGAGATTAATTACTAAGCTAATTTTAAGAATAATATTATAAAGATATTATTATACTAAGAAGTATAAGTCACAATGCATGTTTAAGTTCTTACTCATGGTCCTCAACATCGATTGTAATACGCTTGGACGTGGAATCTCTCGCGGCATATTGATGCAGCTCAGAAATGTTGCAAAGGCGTCCTATTACATCTACGTAAGCCAAAAGATCATCAGTAACACGAAAGTCAGGAAAATTTTTTTAAGCAGTAATTAAATATAAAAACATACCGACTAAGCATCTTAATATTATTATTTAATTTTTTATAAAAGAATAGTGTTATTAAATTTTATTATTATATTATATGCAATTAAAAAAATATTTTAAACCTTAAAGATTAATACCTCAGAGTCACATAGCACCATCTATATTCCATGGTTGGATGATGTGGATGAATATGCTGGCATTAGCCAGATCCTCACAACGCGAACCTTGATAATCTAATCTATTTTTGTTGGATTGATAGCACTGATGGGATCAACTTTATCGGCAACCATTGATTGCAGCTTGTGAGGACTCTTCCTTGAATTCTATTATAAGCTAATTTTGATTATACTGGTGTAATCAGCATTGCTGCGTCTTAGTATATATAGGACTGAGAGAGATTGACAAAATAACAAATAACAACAATTTAAATTTTAAGTTGGAATATGATTCTGATAAGTATGAATCAGAAATCACTATTCAAATAATTCACATTTAAATAACTTATCTACTGAATCAAAATTCGAATTTAAATATATGATTTTAAATATTCGAATTTAAAGAATCATAATATATAGCTATGTAAGGAAGCAATAAAAGTTTACGTGAGAGGCCTCCATTATTTTATTTTGATATTTTCAGTTTATAAAATATTTTAGTTAAGATACATTATTAATAGATAATAGATAATAGAATTTTGAATACGGTAACTCTGCAAGTGTTATTCGCTGCTATTAGTTGTTGTCATTTTTTAGATATTTTTCCTTTCTTTTTTTAGATATACAAAAGTATATAATTAGAAAATATCAAAGAAAAATTTAATATATTCCTAATTTAAAAAAACTGTTTATATTCAAATATGAAATATATAGAAAAAAAATATGATTCAAACGTATTGTTATATAAGGTAAATTATACAAAAAAATAATGATAATAAATTGATAAAATTAAACTTAAAATATAAATTTCTAAAAATCTTTCTTACGAGCATTTTAACTTCTAAAAAAAATGGCATCTAAATTTTTGGTGCATGACTTGTAAATGATGGATGAGGATTCAATATGAGATTAATTACTAAATATTGGAACTAAATTTAATTTTATTTTTTATTTTGATATTTTCAGTTTACAAAATATTTTATTTTGATATTTTCAGTTTACAATATATTTCAGTTAAGATACATTATTAATATATTATCAAATCTCTAAGTTAAATTTAATTTTGCATTTAGAATATTCTTTTATATACAATCCAAAGAATAAAATATATTATATAAAGCTGATTACATCATAAAATTTATAGCACACGTCAGCAATATATGTCAGAAGATTAAAGATGTTTACACGCTGATTTGGCAGTAATTACATTAGCGCATCTACCTTTAAGTAGATATAATAGATAGATTTTAATTTTTCTTTCTTATGTTTGATTAGTTATATTTTAGTCTTTTAATTTTAATACTTAACTAAAAATGTTGAATTAAATCTAATCTTAATAATAATTTTATACCAAATTATCGTCAATATTATCAATTTCTTAATCTTAAATAATGTAAAAAAACAAAGCAAATCACAAATTTAAATTCCCAGTTTTAAATTATGTACTCATCAAACTGAAACATAAACGTAAGGCTATCTCCAGATTTGTTGCTTTTTACATGTAAGATTAAATAGACTAATAATATAATGGTAAAAAAAAAAGACTAATAATAATATAGCATTGAGATATAAAATTAGTTCGAACATAACATTTTTCATTAACTAAATTAGAGTTTTTAAATATTGGAAAAAAAAAATTAATATATTCTTTTCAAGTTAAATGACTAAAGCGCGACCAATTAAATAGGATGTAGTTCGCGGGCCGACCTAGTTCGCCCATTAAATGAGCGGGTTTATGGTAGTTAAAATAGACTCGTTTAACCAAGTGTCAGGGGTCTGATCTCTAATCTTGAGTATAGATCAACTTTAAATCTTTGTGTGACCAACTATCTCACTCTTCGATGTGCCTTCAATTCAGCGAGGAGAGTAATTATTGTGCCCGTAGGTTGATATTATGGTCTAAACAAAACAAACAAAGGGTATGTTTGGTATGAAGAATGCTGGAAGGAATAAGAATAGGAACGAAAATGTGGATGTGATGTGATGTGAATGGAATAAAAGTAAGTAAAATGATCATTTTATCCTTATATTAAAACAAGAATGCAATAAAAGTGAATAAAAAAGTGATGACAAGACATAATTTCATCAGATTTCAAAAAATAAAATATTTTTTATATTAAGAATATCAGAGAAAAAATGTTAAATTACCTCCACTATTCCAACAAGAATTGGCAGGTGAACCTTTCTTTTACTGTATATATATATATATATATTATTGCAGACAAGAAATATACATATGTTACTATTTGAATTTTAATAAAAATTAAAATGAACAATTAATAATATCTAAAAGACTAAAATATTTGTAGAGATTTTTTTTGGTGAACGAATTAATTATCCTATAATTTAAATTAATTTTTAGGAAAAAAAATTGTAAAATTTCTTTTAAATTTGAAGTCACTTCCAAATAGTCTTAGAAGTTAGAACTTTTAATACTAACATTTACGTTGTTAATTTTTTTTAGATTCTCACAATCTAATAACACTTTGCTTGAAACGAACTATATGAATTTTAATCTCGTATCTAAGTCGATCAAGTGTTTTCTTTTCAAACCTTCATTCGAAGTCGTCTTCTCCTTATTCCGACCGGCCCTGGTTCTCAGAATATCAACTTGCAAAAATTTTGAAAAATTTTGTTATTATAAAAAGTCATTAAACTGAAATCATCATCATATATAAATGATTTATCTTTAGTTGAATCAAAAAAAGTATAATCAAATTAATATGATCAAATAATCGTATCATGTGTATTCTTTTGTCAGGAATAAATAATGACCATGTGAATCCTTATATATATATATATATATATCATATGCAATTTAGAAACATGATCTCTAATAATATCTTACTGCCACCCAGATTAGATGGGATTAGGGTAAAGTCTTAAATTTGATTCCCATATTAAATAAAAACAACATAATCTTAGTCCGATGCATATATATATAGAATTACAAGCTATAATATTTTTTTTTTCAAATTTTTTAACGCCAAATCTAATATTGTCTTTTAATTAACTTAATTTCTAAAAAGTTTAAATTTTGTCTCTTATCTTTAGTAAAAATACATGAAATTGTTTCTATTTTTTTTTAAATTATACGTACTATTACTATATATGAATTAATAGAAAGAAAAGACTAGTGTTTAAATAAAAGTACAACAATTCTTGAAATGTTGTGTTTTACCTTTTAAAATATATAGCATGTGTTGGATTAGAAGTGTCAAAGTGAGCCAACCCGGTCCACTCGGGTTAACCCACTACGGGTTGGACCCGTGACGGGTTGGCCATGTTAAACGGGTTGAGAATCCCAACCCCGACCCACCTATTTTTTTTTTTTAAATTTTTTTTTTTTAATTTTAACTTTTTTAAAAAAGAAATCTATACTTCTTTTATACATTTTTTTCATGAACTAAGAAATTTAATGTGATAAAATGAAAGAAAAGCTTTATTATTCATCATGTTACTCACAAATAGTTAAAAATAAAACAATGAAAGTATGAAACGTAGTCAAAATATCACAACATTACTCATTTCTTGTCCTCCTGGCTCCTGCAAATATAGTGAAAAATGAAAATATCACAAAAAGAAAGAAACATGATTATGATTTTTTTTTAAAAGTTAGGTGGGTTACGGGCCAACCCACCTAACTCGCGAGCCAACCCACCTAACCCGGTGGGTCGGGTTCCTCCAACCCGTTTAATAAATGGGTTGGGATTTTGTAACCCAATCCACCAAATTGGTGGGTTAAACGGGCCAACCCACCGAGTTGGACCCGTTTTGACAGCTCTATGTTAGATGTGGATAAGCCTCACCAATTTCTCATTTTGATGGAAAATAATTAGCAATACTTTGACACATAATTAACCAATAATATTAGGAGTCATCCCCATCGACACGATCGAGCCATTCCCAGCTCGGTCGGTCCTTTGTAGTTGTCAACATCAATTATCGTTATGCAAGTGGTCTAACCTCACCTCAAATGACAATACTATCCCTGAATGAAGCCTATAAATACCCGATCAGACCCCTCAGGTAAACTAATGAATCTACATTGAATTTTTCTTATCCTCCATATGATCCATACTGACTTGAGCGTCGGAGTCCAAATCAGTGAGCCTTTCCCCTCCGTGAATTCTCGATTTACAGGTCACCGGAGCAGTCTAAAGAGATCCAGAGATTCATGAACACTAAAATTAAATTTATGAATCGTGTTGGTGGAGCATGCTCGTCTTGGTTACATAATACTATAAGCTAGATCTTTTATTTTAGTATATAATCTTAAAAGGAAAATTGATGTATGTGTTTGAATTATGTGACTTGTTTTAATTTATTCTTGACCACATTCGATTTGTTCACATTGACAGTTTGACATTTACATGATTTTATTTAGGAAAAAAATTTATATGTTGTTGCTTATATATTTTTCTTAAGGTTAACCAATTAAAAAAAGACATGTGTCAATTTTTTTATGTCATCTTCTCAAAATTCACACATATATTTTTTTAATTGGTTAACATTAAGAAAAAGCATGCATGTAAGCAACAACGTATAAGTTTTGTCCTTTTATTTATTCAATTCCAGGTAGGCATAGTGTAGTTATCATTCATCTCCGTCTTTTTTTTTTCAGAATGGGTGTTTCCTAGTTCCTACCTCCACGTATGACGTTATTATTGTTAATTATATCCCTAATATTTTTTGCTGTTAATTGTATTCCTAATATTTTAATTTTTTTACTAATCTTACCCTTTTCACTAACGCCGTTAAATAATTAACGATTTTTGTTGATGTAGCATCACACGTGGCAAAATGAGCTGACTGGGCAAAAGTATTTTCACATGTGGCAAAAGGAATTGACTAGGAAAAGTGAGAGTAAAATGGCGTGGTGCTTCAACTTGTTTGAGAAGAAAAGGTTTAGGATTCAAAACGACACAATATGATGATACAGGTTAGGATAGAGAAAAATCTGAGTTGATGGTACAATTGACAGCAAAGAAAATATTGGAGGCAAAATTGACAGTGACACCAAACATTGAGGGTAGGAAATACATTTTTACCTTTTTTTTAATCCGTCCGGTCACCAAGGCACTTCTGAAGTCAACTCATATCACAGGCTATAATAAGATAATCTCCCAACAAAAATAAATATATTCATAAAATTTCAAACCTAAAATTTTCTTTAAGTAATACTAAATCAATTATCACTTTGAGCAAGTCATTGTAGTACGTATTTCTGTTTCAAATCCTTCATTCACAGTTTATTCCAAATTATAAAGTTGACAAGAAAGAAGCTAAGCTTTTAACTAATGAATTTATTATTATTTTCCATAAATAATGAGAAAAACTTTAATTTGGTTAGTAACGTTTAACATTATTTTTTTTTATTTGGTCTCTAATATTTATTTAGTTTTAATTTAATTTTTCAAAATATTTATGATAAGTACCAATTTGATCTTTAATATTTTTTTTAATTTCAATTTAATCCCTCTCACGTCTACAATTGGTATCAATTTAATTCTTTTATTATCTAATTATTAAATTACTTAACAAAATATTTTCATAGACATTTTTTGCTTAGTATACATGCTTTATTATCTAATTATTAAAGACAATTGATACTATTATACTAACGCAAATACGAGGGATAAAATTGAAACTGAGCAAATATTAAAAACCAAATTAGTATCAAACTATCAATCACAAATATAAATAACTAAATTGATACCGAACAAACATTCGATACCGAATTTAAAAAAAAAATAAATATAATGGACCAAATTAAAATCAGGTTTTTGTCACTATTTAAGGAAAGGAATAATAAATTCATTAGTTAGAGACTTGCAGAATTGAATAATATATATATAGGATATGCATGAAGATCATTTTCAAGAAAACTTAAGAACTGTAACAGTGAGTATAATAATAGCATCTTATAAATATTTTTTTATTTGAAGTAATTTTATTCAAAATATTATTGGGCGTTAATTTATATAAGTACCTTTCAACAAAAATTTGAACCCAAATTTATAACAAGAACTAATTCTTTTTAGTACTAAACCCACCCTCGTTAGTTAAAAGGAGGTGATTTAAGAAGAGTTAATTTTATATATGTTTAATAATCAGATTATATTTTTTCAGTAAATAATTAATATATATATGGATAGGTTTTCTTTAAAATCAAATTAAAAAAATCATTTATAACTCTTAAGTTTAAAAACAATTAGAGTAAATTACATTCCCATTTTTTTAAAGATGTCAAAATTACACTCTCTTCTATTCAAATATATAAGAAATATATATAATTTCTTTCATTTTGACCATATTAATTACACTTAAAAGATAATATTTTTTTAAGGATAGATAATTTTTTTTATAAAATTACAGTTATTATAAAAATATTTTTTTAGAAAATTTTTCTTTATGTTTTGTTTTTTGTTAAAAATGAAAAATGTTAATCTACTTTAAATTTTAAAAACAGTAGTATTTAATTTTATATATATATATATAATATAAGGATATTTTGGTCAAAATCAATAAAATGGCTATTTTATACATATATAATTTTAAAATAAATAAAATCTTAAAATATAATACAAAAAATTTAATTTTTCAACATACAACATTTATAAAAAAAAAGTTTTTTATTATTTTTTAAGGCCTTCAGCATCTAAGATGGCGAAGGCCCTGCCATTTTGGCAGAATTGCAGGACCTTCGCCATCAAAGTGGACGAAGGTCCTGTTATTAAAAAAAAAGTTTCAAATATCATATATACCATATGTATATGATATGTGATAAATATATATATATATATATATATATATATATATATATATATATATATATATAATTATATATTTATATATATTTTAAATATAATTTTTAATTATAAATTTAGGATTTTAATTATATATTTATAAGGTAAAGTATTTTTATTGTCCTCAAACTTTGTTGTAATGTTCATTTTTGCCTTACAACTTTTTTTGGTTCATGCCTACTCTCAAACTTTCAATTTTGTTCATACCTGCCCTTTTTGTTAACACCGTTAACTTGCTTGAAGAAATTTACTGACGTGGATAATGAATGTGTATTTCTTTTGCCACGTCATTGCCCACCTCACATTTAAGATTTGAGTAAGCATGAACAAAAAAAAAATTTGAGGTCAGGAATGAACATTACAACAAAGTTTAGGGGCAGCAAGGATACTTTACCTTGTAAGTTTTTTATTAGAGATGATTATGAGTAAGATTTGAGTAGAGTGTTATATTTAATATTTTTCTTTATTATTATATATTTTTTCAATATAAAATTTTTTAAATATAATCCAAACTCATACCCAAATCTACTAAGTAAAATATTAGGATACTCAATAGGTATGAGTATTTTGATCTTTCCTACTACTTAAAGGTAAAACCCTGGCTACAAAGTGCAACCATTTGGTTAAGGATAAATAGTTGGAAAAAACTAAGGTAAAGTTCATTAGGTGCTTACTATAAAATTCATCAATAATAAATTGTATTTTTACTCTCTCTTCTTTGATTGGTTGTATAATTTATTGTCTTTTATATTCTTTCTATAATGATTAGTTATACAAAATTTTGTTGCCACATGTGTAATTTTTATTGGAGAATTTAGTAGCAAGCACCTAATAAACTTTACCTTAATATAGTCCTAAATAGTTAGCCATATAATATTAATTTTTTGTTGGTGCCACACTTTTTTTTATGTCACAAAATACATGTCTTATAATTTTAAAATAAAACAAAATATATAATGTGATGAGATGAGATGGGAGAGAGATTGAAATAATGGATAGAGAAGTTATGAGATAAAAAAAAGTATACAACTTTTCATTAATTAATTATCATTTAAAATATAATAATAAAAATTTTATTTTATATTTTAAAAATTAAATAACATGCATAAATTTACATAGAGATGATCAAAATACCTATGTCTATTGGGTAATATTCTAAACATTTTATTCCATGATTTTGGATATGAGTCTAGGTACAAAGTTAATAGACATTTTCAAATACCAAAAAAAATATTTCAAATTATTTACTAATAAAATTCTTATATCTTAAAATGTTAATTAAAAAAATACAATTTTAAAAAAATAAATAAAATATTATTATATTTATTATTATATAATATAAATAATATATATATATATATATAATATAATATATAATTATATAATATTATATTATATAAATCATATATATATATATATATATATATATATATATGATGGATCGATCCATCATATATATGTATATTTATATAAGGGGGCCTTCGTCCCTTGCACTTGTCAGGTCTTCACCCCAATGTGGGCGAAGGTCCAATAAAAAAATAATATATTTTTTTGTGTTTTTGAAAATGTAGTAAATTGAAAAATAAGAATTTTAATATTTTATTTTGATATATAATTCATTTTAAAATTATATATGAGTTAAATAGTCCAATAAAATTGTATATACATCCTTATATATATATCTATATATATGTATGGCTTTGGAGTTTTTGGTGTTACACAAAAGTCAAGTGTGACACTAAAAAAATAACTTTTCCCTCAACTTCCCAATAAATAATCAAGTATGATAGGTGGTTACTAAAAAAAATGGAGAAGTGCATAACTTTTCATTTTTTTATTTTTTTTTATTTTAAATTATGATAAAAAATCTATTTAAAAATTTAAAAATATTTAATTTTTAATGATTTTAAAATATAATAACTATTTTATATTATATTTTTAAAAAATTTAAAAATAAATTATATGTATGCACGTAGGTGCATGCGAAGCCTATAGTATATATAATGCATGAGAAGAACAAGGATTAAAAATCTAAAAATGAATATTGAATGAAACTGAAACTAATGAAATGTGAGCTATGAATAAAATTAATCTTAATTAGATAAATGCTTCAATTAAGATAAATATACATGGTAAAAAAGAATTAATATATATATATATATAGCAAAAGGAAAAGCTCATTAACTAGCTAATTGAAAAAAGTAGTGTGTAATAAGGTAATTAATTAGGTCAAAACTTCAAATTGGTCCTCTATGTTTCACCCAAGTTTTATATTGGTCCTTTATGTTTCAAAAAGTTTAAATTGGTCCTTTATGTTTGTAAGAAGTTCCAAATTGATCATTCCGTCCAATTCCATCTATTTTTTCTGTTAAGTGATGACATGGCCTGTGAGGTGTCACTCTCTCTCTCCTACGTGTACTGCTTGGCTGATGTGGTTTAAGTTATCCTAAAATCAGGGACTAAAATGAAACAAAGTAATTTTTTACAAATGAAAAATATAATTTTCCCTTTCCCATCTTCTTCTTCCTCATAGCTCCCCTCCGATTTCAGCCATGAACATCCTCCACATCAAGCCAACGATTACGCCGACGCTTCCCTAAAAGACCTTCTTGTGGGGCTATTTGATGTAATCCCTAAAATCACTCGTCGATTTTGGAGGGTTTCCGTGTTGGAACCCAAAAATGTACTGGAAATATTACTGGGTTTTCAATCTCTATCTGTTAAAGATGGACTTAGGGTTGAGAAGGTCAAGTGTGTGTGGGAAATTTTCAAACGGGCTAATGAGCAACAAAATAAAACTTTCAAGCATATTTCTCAATCGTATGAAGTCATGGCTTCCATGCTTGTTCAGGTCAGGTTTCTTAGAGAAGCTGGGCACTTGCTCTCTACATTGGAGGGGCCTGGAATTTCATTGGATGTTCATGGCGAAGGGGGAGCTATGAGGAAGAAGAAGATGAAAAAGAGGAAATTACAGGTTTCATTTGTAAAAAATTACTTTGTTTCATTTTAGTCCCTGGTTTTAGGATAACTTAAGCCACGTCAGCCAAGCAGTACACGTAGGAGAGAGAGAGTGACACCTCAGCAAGCCACGCCAACACTTAACGGAAAAAATAAACGGAATTGGACGGAAGGACCAATTTGGAACTTCTTGCAAACATAAAGGACCAATTTAAACTTTTTGAAACATAAAGGACCAATATGAAACTTGGGTGAAACATAAAGGACCAATTTGATGTTTTGACCTAATTAATTAATAGGGTTTATACCTTAGGATACTTGTTAAGGTTTTCTCTTGTTGGTTGATAGATATTATTATCCTGGAATTAGTAAAAAGTCACAAAAAACTTTTTTAAAAGAAAAAATTTATGTCAAGTTGCTTATGTCAAGTCTTTGCCATAAGGTTTCTCCAATTATATACTTTATTTACTCATTATCTCTTCTATAATTGGTTACGTAAAAGGTAGTCATCTGTTTTTTCTTTATACTGTGATTGGTTATTTAAACATTTTTTATCACGTGTCTTATTCATATTAAAGAATCTTATAACAAATATATAAACCTTACTTATAAATTTAATATTTTTTAAACTCTCTCCTTAATTAAAGAGAATCCTTAACCAATACATAAAATCCAATCATATTGCAAGCGCAGCTAGCAATAATTAATGAAACCCATTAATGTAATGTTATTTAGGCCGACATTCACGTGCATGCATGCTTGCACGTACATTATTCACATGCAAAGAATATTCATATATAAATTTATATCTATAGATTAATTAATTAACTATAGATTAACGAATTTGTTATATATAGTTATTAGAAATATATATACGAAGAATACATGTGTGTGGTGAGCAAAAATATTAAATAGATTTTCTTACTAATATTTAGAAATATCTATATTTATATAGCTCTGGACGTTTTCCGTCAACGGTCTTCTAAAATAAATATTTAATAATTTATTAAATACAAAAAAATAATGGGAGGATATGGAAGTGGGAGAGAGAAAGTAAACATAGTGAATAGTTAGTGGTGAAATAAATAACTTCTCATAATTAAATTTTTATTTTAAAATATAATAATTATTATTTTACTTTTATTTTAGAAATTTAAAAATTATCAAATATTTAATATTTTATTATTTTAAAATATAATAATAATATTTTTATAATATTTTTTAAAAACAAATTACATGCATGGTACGTGCATGCAAAACCTCTAGTATATATATATTAGGGTTGGACGTTTTTGCTACCCTAAAAATTAAAATGGATAATTATTTATTTATTTAACTAGCAAAAAAGACAAAAACAAAAGGTTTGAGAATGTAGAGTTGCACGAGTGGTGCAAACCAAAGACATTTTAAGATATTGCAATTAAATTTGGGGTGAAATTTATAGAAACTTCTAGAATATATGGACTTTGTGATCTAGTTTTTGAAAAACTAATTAAAACGTATAGAAATATAATATTATAGTAAAATAATATTTTTTTTAGAACTTATAGTAAAATAATATTTAGTTACCTTGGAAAAAAAATGTGTATAGTGCCTAATTATCTGATGTTGAAATGTAAAATATATTAACTTATAATTTCTCGATTAAAAGAAATAATTCTATATAAATGCTTAAATATTGTAGTTAAATTCTGTTATTAAATTAACTTATAGATATTAATCATGACTTCCAAAAAAGAACATTTCCATTAGAAAAACTTACATTAACTTTTATGATTTAAAATTTAAGTTTAAAATTTCCATGAAAAGAAAATTTATGTATAAAATTTAGAAATATAGAGGTTCAATTTCCAATGACAATTATATTGGAATCAAAGATCAACAAATCAATAAAGTTGCCTTTTAGGGAGGGAAAACAAATTTTGCAAATCAAGAAAATTTCTTATGATTAAAAGTGGGATGGATCATGGATACAGATTTGAATATTAATTATGTGTGTGTGTGTGTGTGTAGAGCCAGATCAGCATTAGGTTCAATCATGAATTTGTTATTAAGAGTGTGGAAATTAAAAATCTAGACCAGAGATTTGAAGTACAGATAATAATCAAAAGAATAAATTATATTAAAAAGTATATTATTTTATCTTAATTAAGTCCTTAAAAAATCAATTTCATCCTCCACATAACATATCCCAAACAATTTTGTTCTTACACTACTAGAGTTATATGACTATAATAGTGAGGTTAAATTAGTTAGAAAGTATATATATATATAATAACAAACAATAATTTACTTTAAACCTATAAGTTTGAACCATTTTCAATTAAGATATACATTTCAAATAAATGTCCAGCTGTAGAATGCTGTGAAGAACATCTTAGGGTTGACTTGAGAAACATTATTATATAAATCTTGTCCTTTTTGGAACTATAATTCTGTCCTTTTATGCCTTTAATTAAATTAATTAAGCCCAATGCTCAATGTAATTTAATTTGTGAATCTCACAAAAAATTATGTAATTATTCCATTAATGTATTGCTATTATATCAACTCTTTTTAAACAAGAAAGATCACGAGTGAGCCTATGATGCAACTATGCAATGTATTTTCAGCTAATAAGATTGTGATACTTATTATTTTATTATATTATGCAATGCAATTGGATCACATCAATAGTTATAATTAAGATAATTGTGAACAAGATGCAAAACATGATGGGCAACTTTGGCCATATTTGGTATGTAGGAATTTGTTTGAGGGAATTGAAATTAGGGTACGCTTGGTATAGATGTACAGATGTAAAGTACTGTAAAGAAAGTACTGTAGAATAAAAGAAAGTACTGTAGAGAAAAGTAGGGAGAGAGATAGAGAGAAAAATTAGGAAAGAGAAAAAGTATGATAAAAAAGTGTGTTTGGTATGTATAAAATATGATGTAAAGTTTTTTTGGGAATCGTGAGATACCACGATTTTACTGTTTGGTGTTTGTACCAAACATACTCTTAGAGACAGATTCCATTGGATGGATTGGATGGATTGTCTGTATACCAATGAAATTGTAAAATATGATTCTTTTGGTCTAGACTAAGGTATTTACCATCGAGCATAGTGACTAATTTCCTCGCTGAATTATAGGCACCTCGAAGGGTGAAACAGCTGACCCAAAGATTTAAAGTTGCTCCATACCCAAAACAGGAATCGAACCCCTGATAGAAAAGGAAATTACATGAAAATCTATTTTCATTAGGAGGGCTAAGAAATTGGTTCTTTTACTAGGAATCAATATTTTTAGGACAAATATGCCTCCTCATTGGGAATCTTTTCATGGGTTTTATTTTTTATTTATTAGTATTATTTGTGTTATTAACGGTATTTTACACATTTATCCCACCTTACTTTCCAGACTCTTGCATACCAATTACCAAACTTAAAAAAAAAAAATATATTTATGACACATTCTATTCTTTTGTATACCACACTAGTGTTTTTTCCTTTAAGATTTCATTTAATTCCATTCCATAATTCTTTTTTCATTCCCATAAAAATCTGAACTTGGACTTAAGCTTACAGTGCATTTAGGTTAATTTCGGATAAATTCATCAATATATTTTTCTTTTTGTTATTGAACGGATCAAGCCCCACAAGGGGCAAGCAAAACAAACTCCTTAGTTGCTAGTAATAAAAAATAAACTTTTTTCATAAGGGAATGGAAAAGTTAAAATAGGTGGCTTTAACCTTTTCTTTTTCCCTGATATGTTTTTTTAAAAAAATACAAAATGTCTATTATACTTTTTAATTTGACACAATCCTAATATTTTTTTTATTATTTTAATATAAGGGACAAAGTGGTCTATTTTCATTCCAAATTTTTACTACCAAACATATCAAACCCATTTTCTTTCCTCCCTATCTTTTCCTTTTTCTTTCTAACTGCCAAACATGCCCTAAACAGAGAGGGATCTTCTCACAGGGCAATCTTTAATGGCCTTAAACACCCATTTTAACTAGAGTGTTGGTATAGAAGTTGACTTCTCATACCTTTTAATGGGCCTTTTTTATAATCAATTTTTTTAACTAGTTACAAAAAATAGATTATGGGCTTTAACGTTTAAAAGTTTAGGAGCTATTTGGTAAAAGAGTTAAAAAAAATTTTGAGATTATTTTTTGGACATCTTATAATCCTATATTTAGTATAAGGGTTAAAAAATTAAGTTTAAAAATCTTACATTCTCATGTTTCTTCACATTTTTAATCTCACCTAAGATAGTGAGATTATGATAAGCCCAAAAGATAAAATTATTTTTGCTCATTCTCTTTATGCCAACACTTTTAGAAAATGGATAGAGTATTTATAAAAAAAGAAAAAGAAAATGGATAGAGTACGATGTCTTTCTAAGAGGTCACATGTTACCAAACTTATGGCATGTTTGGTATAGGTCGAGGAGGGAAGGTGAGTAGGAAAGTGAGTGTGTTATATGTTTGGTATGGAGAGAGAAGGTTGGGAGGAAAGGTTGAGGGAAAGTTGAGTGAAGGTGAGAGGGAAGCAACCTTCCCTCTCAATTTAGAGGGAAGGTGAGGTTGAGGGAAGGAAGTAGACTTGAAATTACTATTTTGTCCTTCCCTTCTCATGTGAGGGTATAATCTTAGATGGTAAAATAGTCTTTTACATTTTTTAACTTCCACTTTCCTATTTCATTCCTATCATACCAAACAATTTTATTCTTATTTCCATTTTACTTTCCTTACATACGAAACACACATAAATCTTCCACTTCCACTTCCACATCCACATCCACATCCACTTCCCACTAAACACTCACCGGATACCAAACGCCACCTTATTTTTTGTCACACTTTGTATTTTTAATAAAAATAAAATAGTATTAATGTTATTTTCTATATATATATATTTTAAATAAAGTAAATCATTTTATCACATAATTTAATTATAGTCAAACTCAAAAGTTCATAAAAAATTAGGGTACAATTTGGTAGGTTCTGTTTTTTATTTTCACTAAAAATGAAATTAACCTAAAAAATGTGTTCGGTAAAAATTTTAAAAAATATTTTTCAGAAATAGAATACATATCACTCTAATTTTAGAAATGAGTAGATTCAATTCGAATTGGTTAAAGTGACTTCATATAAAGTGTACTTCAATCGATAATCCGAACTGTATATCGACTAAAATGTAATTTTATTAGAATTAATTAACGGTCTAGATCATAAGTTGAAATGCACTTTACTTAATCCAAATTGCACCAAACATCTACCATCAGTCTATCGCTCACCCTCTCCACCGCTACGCCTTCTGCCCTTCCCTGCTGAACTGTTGGACGCTTGTTTTCTCAGCCAAACAACCACCATCATCACATTTCGTCGCCCACCATTGTCGCCTTCTCAGTTCGTTTACTCGGTGAGTTCGTTCATCTCTCACAATGTTTGATGCGTTAGTGATTATATATTAATTAGTTTTAGATTTTTATCTAAGTGATGTTTAATGTTTATCTCTCAATCCTTCAGGTGACATTTGGGATCAGATAAGTATTTTAGTGTGGAAAGTGAAAGTGAAAAGGAAAGTGAAAGTAATGGCTCATTTGGTATGCCTTCCGAATAAGGAAGATGAAGTGAGTGGCAACAGTTACACATTTGGTATGGAAGCTACACCTAAGAAGATGAGGTTATAACTTATAACTTTGTATGAAATTTTAGTCTTTTTAATATTTTAATGGCTGGTGGTGCCTTTTTTCTTTATTAATTAACACACTTTTTAGTTGATTAAAGATAAAATTGACTAACAGACCTCCAAAATTAACTAGATGAATTTGATAGCTTTTTCAATCATTTGATATAAACGTTGGTCAAATGTCTAAAACGAATCGACTAATTGTTCACCCTTAAGTTACATTAACAAGGATATCAATACAAATAAAAATACAAATAGGGTATGAAATAAAACAATTTTAAACCGCAATATAATTTTTGATGTTATTAAAATTAATAATTTATTTTATTATTTATAATCAACCCACATATAAATTAAAATTTAAAAATAACTAAAAGAATTAAAAATAAATGCTTTTTTCTAAAACCTAAAGTGCCCTTTCCAGTTCACGTTCTGCATCTGAATCCCCAATCCCAAGTGCCAAATTCTGAAATCCCTAGCCACCTCCGTGATCCACTTCGCCGCCGGCATCCATCCTTCCGACGAATCTTTCACCTCATCTGTCACTGTGGAGTCGTGAACCAGTCACCTTTCGACCTCCATAGCACTTCAATTTTTTGGGCTTTAGACTTACGGTCTAGCGCCAACCGGTAAGTTTCTCTGCTTCCTTCGTTTTGATGAACTCCATTGCTGCGTTGAATGTATAGTTTTTCATCTGAATTCCATTTTAAGATAGATTCTAGTATTGGTGGAGCTTGAAGTAGTTTATATTAGCAGTTGAATCTCGACCAACTCGCCAACCATCGCACGTCAGCCGCCGCCACCCACCACCCACTGTTCACCTTGGTTTTGACAACTGTTTACTGATATAACATACAATGCTTGGACCATTAATATTTCCTTCTGCTATTCTGAATCCCTTTCCTCTTCTAGACCTTCTCTGTTTACTGCTATTTCCTGTAATATCTTCTAGAGATCCTTTTTTATGATATTTGCATTCAATAATACTGCTCTTGTACTGATTCTGAGAATTCCATATCATTGGCCAAGAGACTTAATTACATTGTACTAGTTTTACCTTCTTTTATATTGTTTTCATAACAAAATCTTGATTTGGTTTTTTGGTTGAAGCCTTGAAGGTGAAATCCAAGCTGCCCCAGGCTCGCAGCTTGCATTGCATGTAAAATCCAATGGAAGAAGATCAAATAACGAAAGAAACACCAAAACAGCTAGATGAAGAAGAACAACAGCTGCAGCAGCGAGGACTGCCACTTCATCCTGGGGCGGAAGAGAAACTAGCGTTGCAATTTCTGGATTCTATGCACAGCTACTTGACCCTTTTTGATGCTCTGTCTTCCACACTTCGTCAGGTAGAGAAACCCATTCTCATTTACTTCTGCTTTTCTCGTGGTTCTTGAATGTTTATGAATTTATTTTTTTGGCTACTTATACTAGGTTTTTTATAAGCAACGGTTTACTCATTTTAATCCCATCAGAGGCAGCATCAACTGTTCATCAGGTTTCCTCATCCTGATAGTCAATTAGTTTTAACTGTTCGAACTAGATAATTATCTGTAGAGGTGTCTGAATTTGATATCCACGTTCAAGATGTACGATTTGTTGTGTTGCTGGATTACGCTGGACAAAACGGAAATAAGAAAGCCTCAAATCATTTAGTTAAAGCGGTCTAATTGAAATTAATCTTGTTAGTTTTATTTGAAAGTTGAAACTATTAGTCCAAGAGCGCATCAATTCATCCATGTGTTTATTTCATGATCACAAATGATCATTTTTCAAATCCTATGAAAATCTGATGCATTTATCTTTCATCAAATTGATACCCCATAGTACAACCATTGTTGTAAATGCATCTCTGAATTTTCTTGAGCTGATGAACTTTGTTATGATTTAGTTCCAAGTCAGCTGATAGAAGTTCAGCGAACTCGATACCTATACATTTGTACAGCTGACTTTGAACATTTGTACAGCTGACTTTATTGAATAATGGTTGTTTTACTGTATAGATTCTTCACTGCTTGTTCCTGGAGAGGTTATTGAGACTTAAATACTATTGTCATGTCCATAATTGACCCTTTAAGGTGGCAACTAAGAAATTTTGTACTATGTTTGTTTGTTTGTCTGATATATCATGTTCTCTCTTTTGTAAAAATTGATAGGGATGGCTGGATTTAGCTAGTGCTCGACATTCCATGGGCGGCTCACGCATCAATAGCTCTTTATTGGACCTGAAATTCCATTCAGCTGCTACGTCAGTGAAGATAACCCAATCAGATGGTAAAATAATCTCCTTGACAATCAAGTCTTTGATAATCTCCATGATTTTGTTATCCTCATTGCGCCGGAAAGTGTTTATATGTATCTTCATGATGTTAAAGATTCCATTTTGCCAAATACTACTAATATAGAAGATACATCTTTTTGGATATATGAACTATTCCAGATGATTCCATTGGGAAACAACCATGCTTTGTGTTGCGCAAATGGGTATCCTCTGAACATGGAGATAGTCAATTAGAAGATGATAATGGGCAGCTAAAAGAGAATAGTAGTGTACATCAGTCTTCCGGTATGGAGATCTTTTCTCTATACATCAATTGAATGGTATGCTTATCTCCGACGACCCTCAATAATGTAAGAGGGAGAGTCTGAATACTGAGCATAATACAAATGTTTTTCATAAAGATGAAGCATATTGTAATGCTGCTGCTATATATTATAAGTAGTATGTCAGCTGAATCTCATTTCCTTATGCATATAGCTGAAGAAGCTGCTGAGGTGTCAGTTGCAAAGAATTTGTCAGGATCTCCAGACAATGATCAAGTAACTATTTTCCAAATGTTACCACTTCCTCTTATTACTATATATTTGTTTTCTGTAACAAGACTTTCTTATTTTAGCACATGCCTTAGAAGTATTATTTTTCGCATTGACTTGCTCATATTATTGCTATTGTGAGTTCACATGGTTAATAAATAATAGCAATTCCATTGATCCTTTTTGTGTTCTTTAGGTTCAAAAGGAGCGATCCAAGTCCCTGTCAGTATTTGGAGTTTTAATTCCCCCGAAGCTCCGAGCCTCCCAATTGTCATTTGAGAGAGGTGGATATTAGAACTCGTGATCTTATTCCCCCCACTTAATCAGCATAGATGGTTTTAGTCATCTGTTTATCCTTTACAGCCATGAAATTTGATACCATTCTGTCAATCAAATTTCTTTGCAGCACTGGAGACGCTTGTAGAAATAGCGAACATGCAGTCATCGTTGCTATCTTCTTTTCATCAACTTCATCAAGAGGTGGAAGATAATTGAAGATGAAAAGTATGAACTCTTTCTGGTATATGTATTCTTGACTTCCTGGAGAATAGATGCTATGCTGCTCAATGTAAGTGGGTTCTATATATAAGTCGGTCCCATATATAAGTGGGACCCACTATGTGTTATTCTCTCCTTATTTTTTTATGCTGTACTGTACAGCACAGGATCCATTCTCATCCAGCAATGTGTTAGCATAAACCAAAGACATCAAAGTGGGAGATTGGTTACATACACATACCTCCATGGGTGGTATGAGTCTCCTGGAAAGAATGGTCATGGATAATTATGTGTGGTTCATGCCCATCCACACTCCCTTACTTTCTCATTCCAATAAGATAATTTGTTGCTATACATATATGATGTATGCGTCGGATCGTATTTTTGTTGATTTTGATGGTCTCATATTGAAAAGAGATGTTTGTAATGTTACATCAAATATTTTTAGGGACTTTGGAATAGTTTTTAAAGTATTAAGATTAATTTTTTATCTCATAACTTTGTATGAAATTTTAGTTTTTTTTAATATTTTAATGGTGCCTATTTTCTTTATTAATTAACACACTTTTTAGTTGATCATAGACAAACGCAAACTTTCTATATAGCTTTCAAAAGTTATACTATACAGGAACTGAAAGTTAGAAGAAAGAAATTATACGAGTTAATAAATATAATTAATGAAATATAATAACAAGAAAAACAAAATCAAGGATTGTTTCTTTTGACTTGTTGATCAAAATATCTTTATTTTTATTAGTTTTTTTAGATAACTCTTTTCAATTGTTATCAATTTACTCCTATGCGAATAAAGGGTAAAGTACCTTTAGTACCCTTAACGTTTGCACGTTCGGTCAAATATATCTCAAACGTTTGATTGCTGTCAAATATATTCCCAACGTTTTAATTTTTGAACAATCATACCCTTTTCATTAACACCGTTAAAATAGTCAACGATTTTTGCTGACTAGGTATAACACGTGGCATTAATATCTGGTTTGAATCAATTTTTTCCATTTCATATTTTATTTAAAAGAAAAAAGAAATCATTTAGGATTAGGTTTTGAAGAAGTACGTTTTCTTTTTTTTAAATAAAATATGAATGGAAAAAAGTGATCCCAGTCAGATATTAATGTCACATGTTACGTCTAGTCAGCAAAAATCATTAACCATTTTAACGGTGTTAGTGAAAAGGATAAGATTGCCCAAAAATTGAAACGTTGAGGACATATTTAATCGCAATAAAACGTTTGGGGCATATTTGACTGAAGACGTAAACGTTGGGGGTACCAAAGGTTGCGAATAAATGTTGATTGGGTAATATAAACTCCACCTCCTTGCTCCGAGATTGAATGCATCATCTTTTATCTCCTCATTGGACACATTTCTAGTCGTGGTTTTAAGTTTTTAGCTAAGTGATGTTATTTTGATGTTAAATACAATTAGGCATCATGTATGCTTTAGTGATCTTTAGCCAAGTGATGTTCATCTCTGGAAGATCACCATCAATCCATTGCTCACCCTGGCTGATGTTTGATCGATCTAATCAAAACATTTTATTGATTGGGAGTTTTAAAAAAATAAAGAGGATTGTGGACGTGAAAATTTTAATATTATCTTTATAATAAATAAATAAAAGTAGAAAAAAGAGAGGGTTACAAATGAAATTAAATAATATATAATATGTAAACTATCCAAATCATCCCAAATCACCTTACACCATTGATTTATTAAACTCTCAACTAAGGATTAAAAACGCCAAACTACTTCTCAGCAATTTTAAACCATCCTCCCAACCAAGTAGCTAAACTGATCAAGAGATCTTCAAAATTAACTAGATGGATTAGATAATTTTTTAGCTATCTAAAATAAACAATTCGGTTGATCGGATGTTTTAAAGGAACCAATTGATTGTTCACCCTTAAGTGGTATGGGTACAAATACAAATACAAATAAGGATATGAAATAAAACAATTTTTAAATATATAGAGCAGCAATATAATTTTTCACATTATTAAAATCAAGTAATAATTTTTTTTATTATTCATAATCAATGTTTGCATGAAGTTTAATGTTGGTTCTCAATGTTTCAAAAGTTTAATGTTGGTCGTCAAAGTTTTTTTTTGGTTGATTTTGGTCCTCGAGGCTGATACCGTTTAAGTTTGTCGTCAAGTGATGACGTGGCAGACTGATATGGCACACCCTCTCTCCTACGTGTCATATTTTAATGACGTGGCATGCCACATCATGCCACGTCATCCGATCTTAGCCACATCATCATCTTCTTCATCTTCATCTTCTTCAATTCTCTTCCTTCATCAATCATCTTCATCCTCATTTCTTACCAAAACCCTAAACCCAAAAATTTTTCCATGGCCACATCATTAAAATATGACACGTAGGAGAGAGAGTGTGTCACATCAGCCTGCCACGTCATCACTTAACGGCAAACTTAAACGGTGTCAGCCTCGATGACCAAAATCAACAAAAAAAAAAACATTGAGGACCAACATTAAACTTTTGAAACATTGAGGACCAATATTGAACTTCATGCAAACATTGAGGACCAAAACAATACTTTAGCCAACCTAAAACTCAAGGAAGTACCTTCCTGCCCCCAACGTTTGGGTCCCGTCACTTTCGTTCTTAACGTACTTTTGCTGTCAATACTCCTAAAGTTTTGTGTTTCTCCCAATGTCAGCCTTTTGGCTAACACCATCAATTTTTGAACGATTTTTTATGACGTGACATCTTATGTGGTCAACAATTCTGACTGGACTTAATTTTTTCACATTAACAGTCAATAGTAATGAGTATTTGGGTCAATTTTACTGATGTAATGAGTATTTTGGTGTATTGAATTTACTGATGTACTGAGCGTCATAAAAAATCGTCCAAAAACTGAAGGTTTAGCCACACAAAACATTAGGAGTACAATTGACAGCAAAAAAACATTAAGGGCGAAAGTGATAACACCTCAAACATTGAGAGCAGAAAAGATAATTTTTTTTTGCCAAAACTTAAATTTCCTCTTATTAAAAAGAAATTTAAATTTCCTAAAAAAAAAAAAACCTAAAACTTAAACGACGTTCCCTTCCTAGTTGACGTTCTGCATTTGAATCCCCAAGCCAAGTGCCAAATTCTGAAATCCCTAGCCACCTCCGTGATCCACTTCGCCGCCGGCATCCCTCCATCGGACGAATCTTCGACCTCATCTGTGACTGTGGAGTCGTGAACCAGTCACCATTCGACCTCCATAGCAGTTGAATCTTTTGAGCTTTAGACTTACGGTCTAGCGCCAACCGGTAAGTTTCTCTGCTTCCTTCGTTTTGATGAACTCCAATGCTGCGTTGAATGTATAATTTTTCATCTGAATTCCATTTTAAGATAGATTCTAGTATTGGTGGAGGTTGAAGTAGTTTATATTAGCAGTTGAATCTCCCTAAGTAGTATATTCACAAATTAGTCTCGGACGGTGAATTCTTTGATGATATTAACATGGTCGTAGATTGCATTTCATAATCATTTTGTGTTTCCAATTCCGATAAAAGTTCAACCAGAAGGCCTTATTCGGATTCTTGATAAAGTAGTAGGTGTATAAGGAAACATCTCCCACTGCCCATGTCCCATCTAGGTGATGCTTACCATTTTGTTTGATTTTTTAGCATACCAAATTAAAATTAACTATTGATTTCTGTTGAGCTGAGCTAGAAATGTTAGTTTTTAGTTCTCTCATTACATTTCTTTTTCTAAATATTAATCCTCTCGCGCTGACTTGTAGACACTTCGAAAGATAAGATAGCTGGCCCAAAACTTAAAGCTACTCCATATTCAAAGCTAAATATCGAATTTTTGACATTTAATTAAGAATAAATGAATCTGTTATGAATTGTATTTAAAATAGTGTAAAGTATGAATTTGAATGCTTCTGTATATATTGTGCGTAGTTCTGTCATCCACTTCTACGTGTTCAATCCAAGTAAACTGAGAGGGATATATAAGAAAAGAGAACAATGAAACCGTATATATATATGTAGGAACAAACTTGAGTTTGAAATTGAAATTAATTAATGTGATGTGCACTTTAGAGTAGCCATTTGGCAATTCTTGGATGATACAACTAGAAGGCCTTCTTCGGCTTCTTGATAAAGTAGTAGGTTGTATAAGGAAACATCTACCACTACCCATGTCCCATCTAGGTGATTCACAGTACCTTACGAAATATTTCTGTCTTGTGGGAACAAGTGGTGAAGGCACTTGGAACACTGATGACATATGTAATATATATATATCAAGAAGTTAATTGTTTGATATATATAAAATTGCTTCTTGAATTATTAATATTATGTAAAACATGCATGTTAGACAGTTAGATAGCACATTCAACTTCTCAAAAGTGTAATTCAACAACCAGTCAAATAAAAAAATAGCTTAACTTGATGACAAATCACAAATTACCAAGTATTGGTAAATGTGTTCAGCCAAGTAGTTGATATTATATCTGAAAAAGGAAAAGAGAATGGATAAAAACATAGGCCAGCCATATCATTTATAATAAAAATATGTAAATGCAAGAACTATAATGGTTGTTATTTCACAATGCTATATTATGCAATATTGCAATATACAAAGCAAAGTTTTCTGAAAAAATGAAGAAAAAAAATAATTATAAACTGTTACAATAGGAAGCCTCCGTAGAAGTCCTTTCAAACCATCACATCACGAGCAACTTCAATCAAAGCCTAAACATATTATGCAAGTCGCCATCAAAAATAGAAAAGAAAATTGAAACAAAAAGAATAAGATCTGGAGAAGAGTAAAGAGCACCTCCATAACTTACATCCAAGTGAAATTGATCAATGATTTTGAGCATGCCAATAGCTAACTTTTACATTACTAATTACCCATTAGAAACATTAGAGAAATGAGAGTAATGCAAATGAAACCTCTCAAAACACTATATATATATATATATATATATATATATATATATTTGAGCAGAAAATGAGATAAAGTTGTGAATGTGATATCATAGATTAAAGTGACCTACCTACATAGATGGCTAGTTGTAGCTATTTATAATTTTATATAGATGGCTAACATGTTCTTTGAGTTTTGTTTGCTTACTTGTTATTTATTAACATGACTTGATCCTCTGAAAAGTAAATTAATGTTGACTTCAAGGTCACTCGACACTATTGGAACTCCAATGTATCGTGTTGGATGAGTAAAATTTCACTAAGTCCATTTAGTATTGTTTGTATTAAGTGCATGTTTATGTTAGTTCTAAGTGTTAGTGCATGAAGAGTCCATTAAGTTTACTTGGTATATTTTATTAGATATGCACAAAGAGAAGAGTAAATGGAATGCTTAAAGCTTAAGCTGACAGATGCTGCAAAATGTACAGAGTAAATAAGGCAAGATAATTAACAAAGTGAAAATGGCGGAGATATTAAGAGTTACTCTATTAAGTGTAGGGATGATCATGGGTAGGGTTTGGGTAGGGTACTATAATCCCCAGACTCGAACCCGAACTTGAGCGGGTATCAAAATCAATTCCCATCCCCGGACCCTATGGGTAGTTAAATCCCCATACCCGGACCCAGACCCGTAAAAAATTGAAATAAATTATTATTTTATTAATATAAAATTAATTTTTATCAATTTTTCATCTATAATCACAAAAAAGAAAAAAATTAAATCATAAATATAAATGTACAATTAAATTACTTTAATATCTATAAGATATTTAACATTTTTTCTTAGATTATATATTTTCTCAACATAAAAAAGTTTAAAAATAATACTTTATATATATAAAAATAAATAATTACTATTGCGGGTAGGGTACGGGTAGGGTACCTTCTTACCCGGACCCGTTGACTCTGTACCCGGACCCATACCCAGACCCACAGGGTAAAATTTCAGGGTACCCAATGGGTATGGGTATTTTGATCATCCCTAATTAAGTGTAATTTAATCAAACGTATAATGGGCATAAAATTGATGGAATTTGCTTACAGCTCCATTGTGTTTATTCATGGAGGACTAAGTACCTTCAAAGACACAAAACAGAAAAAGCCACGGGAGCATTTTGTCAAATAGAAGCCATGCATTCTCAAACAAGGAAATTATAATGTCATTGTCATGTACTTAATTTTGCTCGAGTGAAGTACCAGCTTTTTCTGGTACTCTGACCATATAGAAACTAATTTATTTACAAAAAAAAAAAATGAAGAACATATCTTATAATTGATTATAGAACACATAAGTACCACAACGTAACAGAGATAGTGACAAGAATGTCATAGGGTATTTCAGAATATGCATCCAGAACTCATTCTCTATTCAAACTCTGCTTTTACAGCATGTATTGCTTACAGTATGATTGGTGTGATCTTATAATGGTTCAGATGTTCAGGCGCTTTTGAATGCTATGTTGAAATCCAATATACTAACCTAGTGCATTATTAAACAGTTGTAATGTGTTCCTATCCATATTCCATATTATACCTTGAATGTAATATCCTCGTAGGAAATTTGAAAGAGGAGCTCGAAAAGTCAAGTGTCTAACTAATTTTGCATCACATAACCATCTGGGCGAATGTAAAAATGGTGAGAAGTTTACTTTTAGCTCATAAATGAATTTATATCAGAAAAGGAAGTTATGCTTAGTAGATACATTAAAAAGCTTCGCTTCTTGTTAGATGTGTTGTTCTGCACTGTGTCAGAGGGAGATCGAGTGCAAAATCTTTAGACTGTTGATATTTTTCCTGTTTTTTTATTTTTTTTATAGATTAGTCTTCAGCTTAGTAGTTACATTAAAATGCTTGGCTCATAAATGAATTTATATCAGAAAAGGAAGTTATGCTTAGTATTTTTATATTTGCATTATATATGCCATGTCTATAAAGAATAAAAAATATGAAACATCTTGGGTTTATACTTGTTTAATATTTTGCAAAACAGATATGGTTATCCCACCTCCAGTCAGGCCTCCAAGGATAATAGATTTTCTCAAACCTTATGTGCTGAAGATGCATTTTACCAATAAGTATGTGAGTGCCCAGGTGATCCATACACCAACTGCTACTGTAGCCTCTTCTGCAAGCTCTCAGGAGAAAGCCTTAAGATCCAGCTTGGGAACTACCCGCGACGTGGCTGCGGCGGCAAAGATCGGGAAGATACTAGGTGAACGCCTTTTGCTCAAGGACATTCCTGCTGTCTCTGTTCACTTGAAGAGAGAACAGAAATATCATGGTAAGGTTAAAGCGGTTGTTGATTCTCTCAGGGATGCTGGTATTAAGCTGCTATGAGTCATTCTCATGGATATTTAGTTGTAGCTGAGCAAGGCCATCGTTTTGGACCTTTTCTTGGGAAGAAAGAGAGTGGAAAGGGTTTGTTTTGTTTTGGTGGGAAATCAGAACAATAATGAAACCAAGGTTCATTATTTTGTTCCTTTTTGTTTGGCTTTTGAATTATTATAAGCAGAAAGTTGAACTTGAACATGCAAAATTCTGGTAATTGGAAATTAGATGACACTTGATGGTTGAATTCTCACATTAGATTCGATGAGAGATCATAAGCTAACTTTCATGAAGTGATAAGAATTAGAATGATTTCACTTCATTACTTGTCATCTAACAAGTGTTTTGTGACTCAAATTACGTGCATGTATGAGAATTTATTGAATTCATTCTTTGTCATCACACGGAGAGAGCAAAAATGAAATGATGTAGTTGCGACATTTTTAAAAATTGGAGAACGTAGTGTCGGTTAAAATAATAGAGACCATATGAAAATTTTCACAATGCTAGTATTGAAGGTGAAGGATCCCAACTGTCATACTTTTTTTTTTTCCCGTAAAGAAGGGTATCCACCGTTGATAGCAGTAAGAGGTTTTGTGAATTCATACTTTGTTTGCATTTGAAATTAAAAAATCATACATTAATTAACTTCTTTTGCAACAAATATTCTGTTGAAGGGTTTTGTGAATTCATACTTTGTTTTGGGCACATGAAATTAAAAAATATATACATTAATTAACTTCTTTTGCAACAAATATTTTGTATAAAATAGTCATTTCACTCAACTATTTATAATTGTTGATGATTAAAAGGAATAATTTTTATTATATTTAGCTTATTTTAAAAATTTAAATAAGATTAAAAGAAATATTATATATATATATATATATATATATATATGTATATATATCAAAATCTTCCATATAAATTAATTAAGACCAATGCTCGATTTTAATTTAAAAATGTCATAAAAATTTATGTTATGTAATTGATTAATGTATTGCTATTACCAACTCTTTTTTAACAAAGAAAGACCATATATATATATGCATATATATGTATATATATGTTATTTAAGTTTTTTAAGGCCAAAATATGTTTTTCAAGCTTTAATTCACAATATATGTAACCTATTAAATCTTTCTCCTATCTTTTTTGTTTGGCTGGAAAATACATCACCTTCCAAATTTGTATGTTTGGTAAAAAAAAAATTTACATAATTACCTTCAACACTATTTGTTATTAGTAAAAGTATGGAGGAAAAAAAGTTTGGACAAAATACTTTTGCAATTAATTATAGCTATGCCTTTTTTTGAAAAGAAAAAAAAAAGAAATTAAGGGTTTGTTTGATAATAATTTATAAAAATTGTTTTGTATTTTTAGATAATAAATATATTTAGTAATTAATTTTTAATAATTGTTCTTAAAAACAAAAAAAAGATTATTATTTTTAAGAATACAAAATCAAGAACAATAAAATTAGTTTGGCCAAATTATTCTTTTGGTCCTCAATGTTTGCACGAAGTTTCCTCAATATTTCAAAAAGTTATTTTAGGTCCTTAACGTTTTTTTTGTCAAAATTGGTCCTTTAGCGTAACATTTGTCTGATTTTGTTATTAAATGCTGACGTGGAAGGCTTATGTGACAAACTCTCTCTTCTACGTGTCATATTTAAATGACATGACACCCTCTATCACTCCAACTCGGCAAAACGACACCGTTTTGTCATATGTGAGGGAATGGAAGATGAATCAAAACAACGTCATTTTGCTAAGTTGGAGTGAGAGAGGGTGCCATGTCATTTAAATATGACACGTTTGAGACAAGATGTACCACATAAGCCTTCCACATTAGCATTTAATGGCAAAACCAGACAGATGTTACGCTAGAGGACCAATTTTGACCCAAAAAAAAGTTGAGTGCCTAAAATAACTTTTTAAAAAGTTGAGGACCAAAAAAATAAGGCAAAAGTACCTTTCTGCCCCCAACATTTGGGGGTCTTGGCAGTTTCGCCCCTAACGTTTTTCACTGTCAATTGTACCCTTAACGTTTTGTGTTTCTGTCAATGTCACCCTTTTCACTGACATTGTCAAATTTTGGACAGTTTTGGCTGACGTGGCAGCTTATGTGGGACATATTTTTTGCCACATCAGCTTTCCTCCTTCTTCTTCCCCTGTCTTCTTCTTCTTCTTCTTCTTCCCCTGTATAGAACCTATACATGCCAAAACCATGCCTCAAACCCTGCCTATATTGTCCCTTGTAGCAACTACCTCTTGCCCAACTCTCAATTCCATATCCATCATACCTTCTATCCACCCAGTCAGCCTCATATCTCCCGTTAACAAAGTAATTGTAAACCCCACTCCCATTACTCCTTCCCTTGTGAAACTCACCCTCATAGAAGTCGCCATTGCTGTAAAACGCCACCCCTTCCTTTATAATTTTCTTCTCTTTTCGCGCTTTGGTGGCAGGGAATCCCCAATGAACCAGTGAACAGGCTTGGAATTAGGTTTCGAGAAACCAAGCCTTCTCACATTCTCATCCCACGCATGCTTCGGAACTGAAAGGCTCTGGTTAAAACGCCACCCCTTCCTTTATAATTTTCTTCTTTTTTCGCGCTTTGGTGGCAAGGAATCCCCGATGAACCAGTGAACATGCTTGGAATTAGGTTTTGAGAAACCAAGCCTTCTCACATTCTCATCCCACGCATGCTTCGGAACTGAAAGGCTCTGGTTAATCAGGCCCTTGTTCTTGGACACAAAGTAAAGAGCGACGACAATAAAAATCAACGCCAACAACAAATTCTCCGAAGTGGGTACCTCTTCACACCCGAGATAGAAAAAATAGAAAAGGTAAAAGAACAATCACAACAAGTTAAAGAAACCCAGCGAGGCTAAGGCAATAACAGGGGTAGCGAGTCAAGTTGAGGCGGTTCGCGGCGTGGAACCAGACTTATGAGGCTTCTTGACCTTGTTCTCGTCTTCGTCTAGAGGAGTGATGATAACGTCCTCTTTGTTGACCGAAGAGAGGCTGTGGATGGAGGATCGGATTGTGGGTGAGGAGCGAAGAAGCGAAGAGTTGGTTCTGGTAAGCTTGGCCTGACCTTCCATCGTCAGAAATTGGATCCCACAAAGGCGTCAGATCTTCTCTATTGACCCTTCCAATACTGCGATATTCTTATCAATACGGTTGTTTCTGGTGTCGCCGCCAGCAACATCTCAAGCAGGGCTCTATATTATAAGCAGTGACAGTCACAAGTATAAATGCCATACAAGGGAAGAAGAAGAAGAAGAAGAAGACAGGGGAAGAAGAAGGAGGAAAGCTGATGTGGTAAAAAATATGTCCAGTCATATTTTTTGGCCACATAAACAGCCACGTCAGTAAAAATCGTCCAAAATTTGACGGTGTTAGTGAAAAGGGTGATATTGACTAAAACACAAAACGTTAAGGGTACAATTGACAGCGAAAAAATGTTAGGGGCGAAACTGACAGGACCTCCAAACGTTGGGGGCAGGAAAAGTACTTTTGCCAAAAAAAAATAATTTGGCCGATTAGTTTTGGACTCAGATTTTTAAGTGTTTAATGGCAATGTTAGTAATTTTTGCATCTTCCTTCATTTACCCTCCTTCTTAACCTATTGCCTCTACTTCTGAGTTCTGACTTCTCGCACGCTGTCTTCTCTTCTCCTCCCCCTTTTGTCATCTCTCCATCCCATCGCATCTCCTCGTCCTCGCCTGCGTTCATCATCATCTCTCCGTCGCATCTCTGAGGTACAGGAAAATAATCTCTTAGGTTTTATTTTGTTCTTGTATTAAATATACGAAAGTATTTTTCATGATGGATTCAGTTTATTTATCTAAATAAATTGTCGAAACCTGCTGGCTAACGTTTTGAGAATTTATCTCTAATTGAGTGACCTAAAATATAAAATGCTGCATCGTACACGAAATCCTGATTGTGGAATGCTTCTCTCCTCAATGCAGCAAACTATCAAGCTATTCGATTCTTGCTTGCATTCACCTTACTAAACCCTGAAAGCAGCTCAGTTGTTTTCACAAAATTTAGCTCTTTGTTCTGCTTGTTATTCTTGTTTGGTGTTGCGAATTCGGAAACGAACTCGGAGTTTTAGAGCCTGTGGCAATGTTTTCGTTGGCGTTGGTTGGTATGATCGTTATGCCCACCAAGTGTTTGATAAAATTCCTAACAGTTTATATAATGTATCCCTTATTGGTGAACTTTGAAATTAGTCGTATCAAGTATTTTTTTTTTTAAATTTATTTTAGTCTGTTATTCTTTAATATGCTTTCAATTTTGTCTTTCTGTTATGTTTGATTCATGAATGAATGTAGAAGCTATGATATTAGCATTTCTAATTGAAGCTTCTTATCAAATGTGAACTGACTACCGAGTTTGAGTTTATATCAGTGAGCTAATTCCACTTTCTATTAAGTTTTTTGTTAATATATGGATGAAGATGAGTTTGGATCCTCTATAATAAGAGAGGTGAAGTTGGTTAAGATAGAGATAGAAAGAAAAAAATTTGGTCCCTCATCCATTCAAATTGTGCCCCTTGTTTTTTTTTCTTCTTATTTCTCTCCACGAAGATAGATTGAAAAGGTGACATTTAAAGCATTTTAATGATTGAAAGATAAAATTGACTACTTGTCTGTTAAGGAGAAAAAATAGGGAACTTTCTTGCCTGTAATAGTGTTCTTGCGTGCTTGTGCAGATTGATAGAAGATGAAGAAGGGAGTGCACCCACAGATGCAATGGATATCTTATGTGACACAAACTGGAAGATTGATGCATGTGATGATGACAAAGATACATCCTGTTGGTAAGGTCTACCACTTCCGAGCAAAGCGTCAAATGGCCGAGAGCTTAGGCCAGATTGCCAAGTTCAGACGTCGTTTTGGCCAATCGAACGAAGAAAGCGAGCAGAAATGATTTGTTTCACAACAGGAAAAAAAAGGGTTTGGTTTTCCATTTACTACTTGCAGGTGGCGAAATGACTTGTTGAAGTATGACTTGATTTACTCTCCAATCTTCTCCTTTCAGTTTAATACATAGCAGACTCTAGTCTTCTTCACGCTTTCTTTTTTGTTGTTTTGCATTGTTGGGATTCCATCCTTGAAAGTTTCAAGGAAATAGAGGAAAACGTTTCAAGCCAGTGCCATGTGGTTGAAAATTATTTCAAATTCTCTGGTTGTAAGGTAGATAGATGCCATTGCTTCCAAATTTGGCCTCATAATAATAGGCCGCTTTGTTTGCTTCCAATTTAGCTATGAACTTGAACATGTTCCAAAGTAGCAAGAGACTTGGCACAAACTTCTTGGGAGTAGGGGATGATTAAAACTCCCATATGGTAATAGTAAAAATTACCCGTTGGGTTCGTGTACTAAATGAGCGAGTATGGGCGGGTCTGGATATGGGGATGAGAATAGTGATACCTACCTCAGACCCAGGCTTTGTTCTATATAAATTATTTAAATAATATCTTTATATTATAAATACATATATTTAATTTATTCTATTGAAACAAATATATAGGTAATAATTATACTTGGGATACCTGTTTACTAATATATTTTTTTTAATAATTATTATCACGCAAATGTGTCTCAAAATAATGTGCACTTGGGCTTTGGTAATAAAATGAAATTAATTGATTTATGAAGCCTTTGTTATTTTGTCATATTTTACATACTATGGCATGTAACAATCCGTCGTGTGCAATTTTATATATGTAGATTGAACTCTTGTCATTGAATATATTGCAATTTTATAGATGCACTCCATGTGAATATAATGAATAAATTGATGGGGCCTAATGAAATGGATTAATCCTTGGGAAGTAAGATTTGAATTCTCAGAAGTATTTAGTGAGTGTTCAAAAGTAATTTGAATAAGTTTGCCATCAATAAAAATACCGGTAGGAAATGAAAACATATTTCCAAAAATTAAGATGAAATGGTTCAAGAATTTCTACAAAGTATTAACCAAATAACTATTTATTGCACAATTTGCGAAGGAACTGAATTCTTAAAACTACATTTTTTAAAAAAATATTATTAATTACATCTTCCATCTTTTTTAAATCAAGTCATAGGGTTTTAATTAAACTTCCAAACTAAGTACGCATGCAACTCTTCAGGGAAACCAGTAAACCACCAATTAATTTCACTGCATTTTCTGAACTTCAAATGGGTTTACATCTTTTAAGTTAGGGAGGGATTCAGATCTGCTAAAGTGCATATTCGATAAAGTGTATAAACTACAAATTGGATGGAATGGTGAAGTGTATGGTAATATAATTTCGGTGGATTTGCTCCATTATCTCAGTTGATGGTTGAGATAAACATCTTCCTCGTCACTCTCAAAAGGAATCAACTTCAAGATGGAAGCTTACTTGGAGCCATCACCATGTTCGGCGTACTTGATGTGGTGGTTGTTGTGCCTGGAGGAGAGGAAGAAGATGAAGGGGAAGAAGGAATTAAAGAAAAAATTGGGAATGGAAGAAAAAAAAAAGAGTATCATATGCCAGCAAACTTTGCTATATAGAAAAGAGAATACCTCCATCTCAGTATGCCATGTCATCGGTTAATAGAAAAATTAATGTCGTTAGACAAAATGACTTATTTGGAACAAATTGCAAAGATAGATGACTGACTTATAATTTTAAAAGATAAATGATCAATATAGAACTAGTGAAAAAGATTAAAGATTAAAATGAATATTTAACCTTTTAATTTTTGAGAAAATTAACAGTGTTAATTAAAAGAAAAAATATATATATATGTAAGTCCTAGTCAATTTTATTATTATTCTTATATAATTACTAATATATTTATTCCAGTCAACTAATATATTCAGTATATAATTATATATAACTAATGACATGTAGAATCAACACATAGGGTTCATGATTCAATTTCCACACGTAATTTATCTTGTTCTTTATTATGTCAATTTCTTAAAAATTTTGATGATACAAATTTTGCAATATCTATATTCTAATTCTAATTTTTGTTTATCAAGCAATTGTATGTCATAACAAGATATATATAAATACTTTTTTAAGAAATTGGTGGGGTGAATTTAGTTTAGGCCATTCATACAAAAAATTATCTATAAAATGAAATTAATTCATTTGTTAGGGGATCTTGAAATATTATTATGATTTCAAATAAAAAAATTTATTTGAAAGTATAAGGGAATTTCAGAGTACCCTACATATTAAAAATATACAAATAAGTAATTAAAAAAAAAAGATGAGGGACTTGATTGAAATGTAGTAGGAACCTTATTGAAAGTAATTTTTCATCAAGGGAGGAAAAAGAGAATTTTTTCCATACATAAAAGGGCCCCTCTGAACTTTCTTTTCTCTCTCGTTCTTTCTCCGTCTCCCTACACTACACGTTCCTCCCTCTTTCGACTCACTTCGAAGTTCTTAAAGAGCCGTCACCTCATCTAGCCGCCGCCGGTTCCTTCACCGGACGGCCACGTGGATGAGGGAGAGCAAGGTACCTTTTCTTCATCTTGAGAAAAAATTGGGAGTTTAGGTTGTAGTGGTGTTTGATAGTTTCTTGCTTCCTCATTTCTTCCATTTTGAAGCTCTCTATGTCAGGAATGAAAGCTTAGAAATTTCTTGCTTTGGGTCCTTACTATATTGAGCACTTGATATCCTAAAAGTGAATTTGGGATTTGGAGTATATTGCAAAATGATGCAATAAAAAACATTATTTTCAATATGCTCAACCCAAAAACAGAATTCTAGCTTTCAAAATGATTAATAAGCTCAAATTTGAAATTTGGTGATTTTTGGGTATGATTTAGGAAAATTATTTGTATTTAAAAAGTACTGAATAAAATAAATATAATTTTGAATAGGAACATTTGAAATAGAAAATTTAAGAATATATATATTGTCATAGAATGCTGAGTGGGTTATAATAGGGTTAATGTCTTAATGATTATTTAATTAAAGTTAGTATTGGAGATTAATGTCAGTGAATATTTGAATTTGATCTTGTTAAGAAAGTATTTAAATGTATGTTATAGGAACCCTTGAGGACCTTCCTAAATACATCAACGTCCTAGAGGCTATAGAGCAATTCTCTTTTAATTTCCTAGAAAAGTCTATTATATTTATGATAATGTTATAGAATTCAAAAGTTTTAAAATTTTAATACAATGTCTACATGTAATAGTTATTGCTAGGCTTCCAGAGGATTAGAAAAAGCAAAACCTTACTTCATCACTTTTTGACTCTCAAGTCATAAAGTTAGTCTTTTGGTGAAGTGCTCATTAGTTTCCTCTTAGGGGAATTTCATAGATATTACAGTGGGGTCCTTCTTCCACTATAATATGCAGTTCCTGTTTGTTATACTCACAAACACCTAAATTAACTTGGAAACACACTGATCTTCTTGTTCACTAGGATTCAAATCCAATAGCTAACAAACAAGGACATGGCCTCTGCTACATTTTCTCCCAAGAAGTACGATGTTTTCATTAGCTTTAGGGGTGAGGACACGCGCAACAACTTCACTAGCCATCTTTATGATGAGTTTTGCAGAAAGCAGATACATACTTACATAGATTACAGACTCCACAAAGGGGATGAGATCTCATCAGCACTTATGCAAGCAATTGAGGAGTCACATGTATCTGTTGTTGTATTCTCCGAAAATTATGCTTCTTCAAGATGGTGCTTAGATGAACTCTCCAAAATACTAGAGTGCAAAAGGGATCAAGGACAACTTGTTATTCCTGTGTTCTACAAAGTTGAGCCATCCCATGTACGCCATCAGACTGGGTCCTACAAGCAAGCTATGGAGAAACATGAGAGAGATCTTATACACAACCAACATAAGGTTTGCAAGTGGAGAGCTGCTCTCATTGAAGCTGCAAGCTTAGCTGGTTGGGACTCTCATGTGTTCAGGTAACAAATTCATCATCATCTATGATAATTAAACTCTGAACCTCTTTCCAATTTCTTCTAATTCAACAGAGGAGTTAAAACAGTTCATAGCAGCTAATTAGAGCCCGTTTGGCAACCCTTTTGAAAAGTACTTATCTTCGAATGGCTTCTTCTCAAATGGACGCTGTGAGAGAGAAACCGTCTGTGTTTGGTAAATTAAGTTGAAAAGTACTTTTATCAATAGCTCATAAATAGTTAGTGTTTGGTAAACTTAAAAATTGCTTTTGATTACAAAATTACCAAGAAGGGCATGTATAGATTTAGCCAAACACCTTAAAATTGCTTTTGATCCTTTCTTTTTTGCTTTGTTTTCTAATCTTCTTTCATATGATAGGGATGAATCTGAACTAATTCAAAACATTGTCAAAGACGTTTTGCAAAAGCTAGATCATAAGTATTTGCCAACCGAACTAAGAGGTCTTGTTGGTATTGATCAAAACTTCTCACAGATGGAATTATTATTAAGATCAGTTCAAACTGTTGGAATTTGGGGCATGGGAGGCATTGGGAAAACGACCATTGCCAAATCTATATTTATCAAATACTCATCTCGGTATGAAGGTTGTTGCTTCTTGGCAAATGTAAGGGAAAATTCTGGAAAGCATGAAAATGGGTTGTATGATTTACGCAATAAGCTTGTCTCTAATCTGTTAGAGGAGGAAAATCTCTACATTGGAACTTCTGCAGTAGAATCTGCTTTTGTGGAGTGTAGACTTAAGCGCAAAAGAGTTTTCATTGTGCTTGATGATGTGAGTACTTTGAAGCAAGTGGAATATCTTATAGGAGAACTTTATTGCTTTGGTCCAGGAAGTAAAATTATCATCACTACAAGGGACAAGCACGTGCTAAGCAAAGGACTTGATGTAATATACAGTGTTAAGGAATTGGAATTCCAAGAATCCCTTAAGCTTTTCAGCTTAAACGCCTTTAATCAAAGCCTTCCTATAATGGGATATGAAGAGCTATCAAAAAGGGTAGTCGCTTATGCCAAAGGGGTTCCATTAGCTTTGAAAGTTCTGGGTTCTTTTCTTTATGACAAAAGTGGGAAGGAATGGACAAGTGCATTGGAGAAACTTGGGAAGATTCCCAATGATGAAATTCAAAATGTGTTGAGGTTGAGTTATGATGGATTGAATCATGAGGAGAGGGAAATATTTCTAGATATTGCATGCTTTTTGAAAGGAGAGAAAAAAGAGAATGTGATAAGCTTGCTAGACAGTTATGGCTTCTATGCAGCTATTGGCATAAGAAGACTTCAAGATAAGGCTCTTGTTGTGGTTAATTTCAGGGGTGTGTGGATGCATGATTTAATACAAGAAATGGGTTGGGAAATCGTTCGTGAAGAATCAATCAAAGAACCTGGAGAGCGTAGCCGATTATGGGATTCCAAAGAAGTATATGATGTATTGACCAATAACAAGGTAAGAGAAATAAACTTGCTTTATAGGAAATATTGTACCTATATGAAATACATAGATAGGAGTAGGATGATAATCTTTACTTCCTAATAGAGTTTCAAAGCGGGTTAGGCCCTACAGGCCGGCCCGTTTATATAAGACTGGGTTAGAGAATTTCTTGCCCTAATTAAAGAGGTCAGCCCAGTCCAATTCAAAATAGAATAGGTCCGAACCGGGTTAGGGTCGGATTGGGCTGAGTTAGCCCATTTTTATTTTATTTTTTTAATTTTTATACATTGAATTAATTTCGTGATTTCTATCTTAATTCAAATTAAAATTATTTTGGATTTTTGTTTAATTTATCTAATCACTCCAATTCATATTTTATCAATATATCTTATTGAGAGCAAATGAGAGATAATACTAAGTTGTATTTCATAAGAGTGAAGGAACCAATTTATACATAAAGAATGACCTATCTAAGGAAAGAAATAATGAAGAAAATAATTGATTGTAATCCTAATCTAACCCTAGCCTTAATGGTCAAGGATATACACAATATTCTAATTAATTACAGAATATTCTAACACTCCCCCTCAAGCTGATGAATGGATATCTTTCATGCCAAGCTTGTTGACTAAAGTCTGAAAGTTATTAGTACACAGGCCTTTGGTAAGCACATTTGCAAGTTGATCATTAGAAGAAACATATGGAGTGCATATGAGACCGCTATCCAGCTTTTCCTTAATGAAATGTCGATCAATCTCAACATGTTTAGTGCGATCATGTTGAACTGGATTATGAGCAATGTTAATTGTTGACTTGTTGTCACAATAAAGCCTCATTGGTCCTTCCCAGGTGATGCCCAAGTCATCAAGGACAATCTTGAGCCATAGTAGTTCGCATATACCAAGTGCCATTGCTCTAAACTCCGCTTCTGCACTTGACCTTGCAACCACATTCTGTTTTTTACTTCTCCAAGTTACAAGGTTGCCTCCAAGGAAAGTACAATACCCTGTAGTTGACCGTCTATCAGTAAGTGATCCAGCATAATCTGCATCTGTGTAGGCTTCCAAAGTCAAGCTCTCCCCTTTCTTAAATAGAATACCCTTCCCTGGTGTACTCTTCAAATATCGAAGGATTCTTTGAACTGCCTCTAGATGAGATTCTTTGGGATTATGCATGAACTGACTGACGATACTTACGGCATAAGCTATATCTGGTCTAGTATGTGATAGATAGATTAGCTTACCCACAAGCCTTTGATATGAGCCTTTGTCAACCAATGCTTCTTCAGGTGCATCATATAAGCGATGATTAGGCTCCATCGGAGTTGGGGCTGGTTTACAACCCAATTTACCTGTCTTTGTCAATAAGTCAACGGCATACTTTTGTTGGGAAATAAAAATCCCATTTTGTGAATGAGCCACCTCAATACCAAGAAAGTATTTGAGTCTCCCAAGCTCTTTAATCTCAAACTCCTGCACCAATTGAGTCTTCAACAGGGCAATATTCTCAATGTCATCTCCAGTGATTATAATGTCATCAACATACACTAAGAGAATATATACTCCCCCTGAAGAGGAATGCCGTATAAACAAAGTATGATCACCCTGACTTTGCTTATAGCCCATATTCACCATAGCTTTGGTAAATCTCCCGAACCATGCTCTTGGTGATTGCTTGAGTCCATACAAGGCCTTTTTTAAACGACAAACCATGCCTTGCTTAGAACTTGTATTGAATCCTGGGGGAACCTCCATGTAAATCTCCTCCTCCAATTCTCCATGCAAGAAAGCATTTTTGACATCAAACTGTTGCAAGCGCCATCCAAAATTAGCAGCAAGAGATAATAGGACTCTGACGGTATTCATCTTGGCCACAGGACGAATGTCTCCATATAGTCTACACCATAGGTCTGAGTGTATCCTTTGGCTACAAGGCGAGCTTTGTATCTTTCTAGAGTACCATCGGAATTGTACTTAGTGGCAAAAACCCATCGACAACCAACTGGTTTTTTCCTTTTGGCAAGAGAACTAGGTCCCACGTTTGGTTTTTCTCAAGTGCCTCCATCTCAACTTTCATAGCCTGCACCCAATTTTCATTCTGCAATGCTTCGGACAAAGTATTGGGAATAGGAATGGTATGAAGATTTGTCAAGAAAGCTTTGTGGTTAGTGGACAACTTTTCAAAATTAAGGAAAGAAGATATGGGATGATTAGTGCAAATTCTTTTACCCTTTCTCAAAGCAATAGGAACATCATAATCATGTACATGAGGACTAGATGAATCAATTACCTCAACATCTTGGGGCTCCGAAGGCGATGATTGGACAGGCTCACTTGTAGGAGGTGGAGCTTTTCTTCGAGAATAAATTTGTAATGGGCGAGCAGAGTCCAAAGTCTGGTTGGTCTGCAAATTAAGGTCTGGGTCAGGACTTATTTGAGGAGGATCAGGAGGTTGTTGAGACTGTAAGGCAGGATCTATTATTTGAGGACATAGGATAGGTAACTCAGGAAATGGACTATATTCAAGGATGACTTGGTCCTTTTGGGAAGAAGTCTGAGTAAAGTAAGGGGTAAGTTCAGCAAATGTGACATCAGCAAATACATAATATTTTCCAGTTGGAGGATGATAGCACTTATAACCTTTTTGAGTGGATGAGTAACCAAGAAAGACACACTTGAGAGCTCGAGGATCAAGCTTACCTCTATGTGGAAGGTGAATGTGAACAAAGGCAACACAACCAAAGATTTTAGCTATAAGTTTATTTGAGACATTGAAGTTTGGAAAAAATTCCGTGAGAACTTGCATAGGGCTTTTGAAATCAAGCACTTGGGTTGGAAGTCTATTAATCAAGTGAGTTGATATTAAAATGGCTTCCCCCCAATACTTTTGTGGAACATGATTTTGAAGTAAAAGGGCTCGTGTGCTTGAAAGAAGATGTGACTATTTTTTCGTTCAGCAACCCCATTTTGTTGCGGTGTATGGACACAAGAAGATTCATGGATGATGCCCTGTTTTTGAAAAAAGGACGAAAGAGATTGATTGAAAAAATCTTTCGCATTATCAGAACGAAATCTTTGTATCCTTACCCCGAATTGAGTTTAAATCATATTATAAAAAACAGGGAATATAGAACTAACATCGGATTTTTGTTTGAGCAAATAAATCCAAGTCACACGAGTATAATCATCAATAAAAGATACAAACCAACGAGCTCCAGAAATGTTAGAAACAGTAGATGGTCCCCATATATCACTATGAATCAAAGAAAAGGGAACAGATGTTCTACTATTACTAACAGGAAAGGAAACTCGTTTATGTTTAGCAAGTTCACAAACTTCACAATGAAAACCCTCAATAGTTAATCCTCCAAACAAATCAGGAAACATAATTTTTAAAGTATGAAATGATGGATGTCCAAAATGTAAATGATAAAGCCAAATTTTTTCTTTATTGGTTTTAAGGGAAAGGCTATGAAATGAATGGGATGACAAACTTTGAACACTACGTCCTTTATTACAAGTATCAAGATAATATAGACCATTGCGCTCTTTAGCATGTCCAATCATCCTCTTCGTGCCCTGTTCCTGGAAAACACAATGAGTAGGATGAAAAATTGCACTACATTGAGAGTCATTAGTAAGCTTATGAACAGAAATAAGGTTAGTGAAAAGTTTAGGAACATGAAGGACATCTTTAAGAGTGATGTGATCATTTAAACAAACATTTCCTAGGCCAGCTACAGTAGTAACTGATCCATCAGCTATTGTAATTTTGCGATTGCTAGGACATGATGTATAGGAGATGAATTTTTGAAAGGAATTGGTCATATGATCAGAAGCCCCTGAATCGATGATCCAGGTATCGCAAGGAGCTTTATCCGAAACATTAAAAACAGAAGAAACATGAGGTGAAGATTGAGAAGATGTACCTGAGAATACCAAAGAGCAAGTACCTGAAGTAGAAGGTGTTGCTTGAGTGGCAGTAGAGGATACTGCTAGATTGCCCAACAAACTCTTCAGCTTCTCAATTTCCTCAGGATTCAAGTTGAGAACATTAGCTGTTGGTACAATTGGAGAATCCGAAATAGCCACATGAGCCTGACCTTGTCCTCTCTTTGTGTTCTGAGGTTTTCCATGAAGTTTCCAACACTTTTCCTTTTTGTGGCGAGGCTTTTTGCAATAAGTACACCACAAAGAACTTTTGGTTGGATCAGTTACCTCAGAATTTTGCACATTTTTTTCGTCATAAGAGCAGAACTTTCTACAGGCGGAGCTTTGATCATTACACCCCTCCGTCCTTCTTCAGCTAAGACAATCGAAATTGCCTCATTCACTGGTGGTATTTCATCCTTGCCAAGGATCTGAACTCTCACAGCATCATATTCAATGTTCAGACTTGCAAGAAAGTCAGACTCTTTTCTTCTCCAAGAAAGCCTTAAAAGTAGCTGCATCTTCGCTTCCCTTGATCGGGACGCATTGATAGTGATCCAACTCCTGCCATAAACTCTTCAAATAGTTAGAGTACTCAGTAATGGACATATTACCTTGCTTGGCTCGGTGGATTTTGGTCTTCAGCTCATAAATTCGAGTGCCATCACGAACTTTGGAGTAGGTTTGCCGAATAGAATCCCATATAGCTTTAGCAGATGTGAGGAAAATGCACGTATCACCTATCTCCGGAGTCATGGAATTCACCAGCCAAGACATAATGAGAGAATCAGCGTTATCCCAAGCTTCAAATGTCGGATCGCTTTCTGCCGGTCCCGTACCGAGTAAGTGGCTCAATTTGCCCCGACCTTTGAGGTACATCCGAACTAATTGAGACCACTTCAAGTAGTTCTTCCCATCTAACCGGTAGGCAGAATTAATGGGAGGTAAATCATACGATCCGGGCAAAAACGTCGCTGGAACAGCCGGAACAGTAACTCCAATACTGTCACCGGTAGTGGATGATGTCGACATGGCAGGGGTTGGCCGGAAATATGCCGAAAGGAGGAACAGCAGCAACGGCGACGGAAGACGGCGTCTCACGCGCTGGCGCGTGGGAAACAAAGCTCTCTGCTGTGGTGGCGCGTGACGGCGCGTGGGAGGGCTTCTCGGGCACCGGTGAACGGGGATAGGCCGACGGGAAGCTTCTGAGTAAGATGGAAGGGGCTGTGAGTCAAGCCGAGACAGAATAATGGTGGGCTTAGTGAGATTCACTCACTGCCTTATGGAAAAAGAGCGTCTCGGAAAGAAAACAATGAACACAGTAGCAACGAAAGTTTATTTATCTCTGTGGCTCTGATACCATGAGAGCAAATGAGAGATAATACTAAGTTGTATTTCATAAGAGTGAGGGAACCAATTTATACATAAAGAATGACCTATCTAAGGAAAGAAATAATGAAGAAAATAATTGATTGTAATCCTAATCTAATCCTAGCCTAGGTCAAGGATATACACAATATTCTAATTAATTACAGAATATTCTAACACTTATTATTTTGAATTATAAATGAAGCTGAATATTATACTATAAAATATTTTGCAATTATTTAATAAATCAAGATGTTATTTTTGAAAAAAAAATAAAAAAATGAACCATCCCAACCTAGTCCTAATCCTAGGGTCGGTTGGAGAAATTATAACCCATATTAAAAACGGTTCAGCCCTAATAAAATAAGGCCCAAGTGAGTTAGGACTCGTCCATACTTGCCCCTTTCCCCTTTCGACAGCTTACTTACTAATGCTCTAATATTGTTTGTCAGGGAACTCATAAAATTGAAGGCATAATAGCAAATGTATATGAAATTAAGAAAGTACAACTGAGTGTTGACACCTTTAAAAAGATGCCTAATTTAAGATTTCTCAAATTCCATGGGACAAATTACCAAAGTTCAAGTAATGTGCACATTCCAAAAGGTCTTGAATCATTTCCACAGAAAATAAGATATCTAGAGTGGTATAAATACCCATTGAAGTCCCTGCCATCCACTTTTCAGCCAGAGATGCTTATTGAACTTCGCATGATCAAAAGTCGTGTTACAAAACTTTGGGACGGAATGCAGGTAGTGTAATATTTTACTTCTTATTCATTGTTTGAAAATTTGTTATGTGATATGTATCTTGTTATGCTTACAGGATCTTTTGAATTTAAAGGTGATAGACCTTTCATACTCTAATAAGTTGATAGAGCTCCCAGATTTCTCAAAGGCCTCAAATCTTGAAAGCATAAATCTCAGCTGTTGTGAGAATCTGCATACCATTCATCCATCTATTTTGTCTCTCCAGTCACTCAATACTTTGCTTCTAGCAAGCTGCATCAAACTTGAGAGTCTTAAAAGTGAGATTCATTTAAGATCTCTGTCACGTCTTGATGTGAGTTTCTGCTCAAATCTGAAGGAATTTTCAGTGTTGTCTGAGAAATTGGGATCTTTACATTTACGTTCCGCAAAAGAAATTGAAAACTTGCACCTATCCATAGTGGGTTCAAGCCAACTTAGAGTGCTCACTCTCAATGGCTCAAGACTTCAGAAGCTTCCGGAGTTATCTTTCTTGCGATCTCTGGTGTGCCTTGAACTGTGGAATTGTGAATTAATTCATAACTCAAAGCTGCATTTCTTATTTGATGGTCTTAGCCATTTAGAAACGTTGCATTTGGATTTTTGCTGTAACATAACTGAACTCCCCAGCAATATAAAGCATCTTTCAAGGCTTCAAGTTCTAACATTACGAAACTGCAAGAGGCTTTGTTATATACCAAAGCTTCCACCATCCATTGTAGAACTAGATGCCAGAAACTGCACATCCCTGGAGACTGTCTTCATGTTAGTGACTAGCAGACGAGTGACAGAAGTTAGGAAGGACGTCTCGTTTCAAAATTGTGTGAAATTGGATCGGCAATCACTTCAAAGCATCATGGAAGATGCTCATTCCTCAATGATGCATGTTGCTTATGGGATTGAACTAAAGACAAGAGCTTCAGGTTCAAAGGTGGGTTTCTGGAGACAAAATAGTTGTAAAGTTTGTGTGCCAGGAAGCAAGGTACCTGAATGGTTTAGTTTTTGGACAAGAGAAACTTCCATAAGTATTGAACTTCCTCCATGTTCCCACTTACTGGGTTTCATTTTCTGTGCTGTTATTGATCGCCCCACTTCAAAGAAAGCATATATGTGTATAGATACTATATTCCATATATGCTCCTCAAGAGATTATACAGATGGTAGATATGATGGGTTTTCAGCTTTGGCATATGATTATGATTCCCAGATGAGTTCGGATTATGTTCTGCTATGGTATAAACCAACTGGTTATAATTACACATCACAGAAAATTAAAGAAAAAACAACGGGAAATGATCGGTTTGACACTAACGAACAGGTTTCCTTTGATTTCTCTTTTCAGAGATTTCTTCTCAGAAGCAGTGGATCTAAGGAGTACAGTATTGGCATAAAGGAATGTGGGGTGCACCCAATATTTGTGTCAGGATATCAGGATTTCATTCAAAGAATGGAATATAAGTCAAAGTTGGAGTGTGGTTCCAAGAGGCCTAGAGATGTTGATTTGTTGGAGTTACAACAACTACTGCTTCCTGATCAATTCAAGAAACTCAAGGTGGATTTGGCCACTCAAAGCAACAAATGTTTGGATGTTGATGAATTGGAGGCTCTCCTTATGAGAATGAAAATCACCTAGAATATATCCCCTTTTTTATGGCCAAAATTTTTATGGAGTTTCTCTTCCATCTTAGATCTTTGCACAGAGTGAGAGAAATAACTATCAGCGGGTGGTTGATTAAAGTGGTAGGCACTCCATTCTCTTTGAAAATGATATCAGGCTTGAGTCTTGCATATGAGAACACCTTTGTTGAGAGAGCTCAAAAGTCCATTGGTTTCTGGATATTAATGGTTTCGACCGAAAAGTAATGAAGAACTTGAGGGAAATAAACTTCCTTTCATTGCTTCATAGGTATCAATCTTTTTTTTCTTCTGTTTTGTACCTTTTTTGTACCTTGGGTTTCTGTTTCTGCATTTTTCTCTGAGTAGGAGCAATTATGATCAACCTGAACTTTTTAGGTAGGCATGAAAGAGTATGGGGAAAAAATCATCAAACAAAAGATAAGATAATATAACTCATAGTAGAAGTGAGGTTATTCATTTCTGCATCAAGCATATATTGCTTAATAACTTTCTATGTCTAGTTTCCTCCTTAAGTTTTTCATGTAAAGAATGGCAGCATTTTTATCTGTATTTTTATTTTTCTTTGTTTGTCTCCACATTCACTTTCTTGTTTTCTCTACATGGCTGGCTAAACTGAAAGAAATTGGCGTGATTTTTGTTTTTTTTACTGTTTTTGCCTTTAGGGTGAATGAAACTCCACCAGGCTAGTAGTAAATAATTGTTATTGTACAAACCAATGGTTGGTTGGAGTAATAGGTACTCCATTCTCTTCCCTTTAAGCAAGGTTTCGGGTTTGAGTCTTGTGTATGAAAAAATTTCTGCTAGGAGAGCTCTATTCCCGTTATGAGACCTCAGCTAGCTCGAACAAGATTGCCTCAAATAAGAGGATACCTGTGAGAAACCAAATATATATATATATATATATTTATATATATAACTGTCATTGTGACTTGAAAATTCTGTCTCCTTTGAGGAAGTCAGAGAGCATATAACGTGAAGTGCCATGTAATTTAAAAATATTTGTCATTAATTACTTCCAAAATCCAAATTAATTTTCGTACCTACCATGAATCTCTGAAGAAAAAACCTGTTTAATTCAAATTTAACGTAGTAGCTCTATTTTAATTTATTTGTGCTAGCATCTTTTTAAGGGTTCTCTTCAAAGTTTAATGTCTGTAGCATATGGTGACTTAAGATTGTGGAGAAATTCTTATGGCCAATATTATATTTGTAGATATATAGCTCAATTTAAGAAGAAAAATATGAGTGATCTAATATTTTTTCTTCGCCTAATATTTATTACTTGACATATTTGTCTTTTAATTATTTTACAATTATAATTCTCTATTTAATGTTGCCATTTAGGACACTAAATACCTTTACTATTTGTGTATTTGGTATAACTTAATTTAAACCAAATGTAAAGTTTTACATGTATTTTTATTGGCCAAAATCCCATCTTTTTCACTTGTTCCATATTTGTCCTTTATTTTTGCAAGTTGGTCTAAATTGATCTTTTTGTGTAAGACCGTTAATTTGGTCCATCAATTGAAGATGTGGCATGATGGAAAATTTTCAAAAATTATACTTTCACCCATTCTTCAACCTCAGAATTTTTCATTTCATACTTTATCTCTTTTTTTCCTCCTCCTCCTCCTCCTCCCTGCCATGTTGAATTTATGCTCATGTTGGCTTTTTTATCGCCCAATATTCACTTTTATCACCCAACATTCAGTACCATACAATAAAGCAGGTCTTATAGCTGTGTGATAAAATTTCTCCTTAAGCTTAAATGGTACTTTTCTATCACAAATTACTCGAAGCCTTCCTCCATTTCATCCATCTTGTTTGGATCCTATGGTTTACGTCATCTATTTCTCCATTATTTTGTATTATGGTGTTCCCAAATACCCAAAACTTGTGACTTCTTGTATGGAATGATCTTCAAGTTTCACCTCATTCCTAGAATCAACTTTCCTTCCACTAAATTCACATTCCATATACTTTTTTTTGCTTTGATTTATACGAAATCCATATGTCTTTAAAGCTTGTTTCCATGTCTCTAAATTTGTATATTTCTTTGGAATCTTCAACGAGGTCTATATCATTAGCAAAAAGTATAAATCTTGGTGCTGCCTCTTGTATATGTGTTTAGTGAACACATCCAATACCAAATTAAAGAGGCAAGGGCTCAAAGCTGAACCTTGATGTAGTCTTCCTATGGTTATAAAGAAATCCTTCGTGGCTCCACCATACTTGTCTTTAATTGCTCGCATATGTGCCACACGTACTCTCTTTTTTTTTTTTCAAAGTCTTCCATAATATATCTCTTGGTAGTCTATCATAGGCCTTTTCCAAATCAATGAAAATCATATATAGATCCTTAGAAATCTCTTATATCTCCATAAATTTTCTTAATATATATATGGCCTCTATGATTAATCTCATATAGATTTAATAAATATTGATAGCAAAATAAATATATATGTACATGCCTTTTCTAATAACCAAGAGTCAAAAACACCCTTATATACAAATTAACTAGATAAAACTACTTTTCAAATATGTACCGACAAAAATAATTTTTAATTGAATTGGCTACATACAAACTATTCCCTAATCAAAACACTTTTTCTGAAGAAACTCAGAAGCAATCTCAAGTGGACTCTAATAATATAATAAAAGCAAAACCTCATTAATCACTTTACTCCGGAATCATATTATAAAATATAAAGTGACACTCTTTATAATATATTGTTGATTCCTGACTCATGAGCATATTATAATATTAATATTATTTGGAGCCTTCTTCCACTATAATATGCAGCTTTAATTATCTTCCCATACACTCAGAAAATGAACCTAAATTATAATTTGTTCTTTATATTGTAAGTAATAATTTAATAAAAGTTAACAATATATAATAAATATCGATGATCATGTATCTAATTTAATATTATCAATAGCAAAGTAAATCTATACATACATACAGAAAAAAAAAATTACTTTTTAACTGAATTAGTTAAATTCAAACGACTTCTCTGTCAAAGAATTTTTCTTAAAATTCTATTTTAAAAAAAAAGTTATTTTAAAAACAAATGCAAGTGGACTCTAGTAAAAGCAAAACCTCATTAATCACTTTTTAACCCCCAAATCACATTATAAAGTGACACTCTTCATAATATATTGTTGATTCTTGACTCATGAGCATATATTATAATATTAGCATTATTGGGGTCTTTCTTCCACTATGATATGCAGCTTATCTTCTCCCTATAATAATAATAATAATAATAATAATAATAATAATAATATATCTATTTAAATAACTTTAATAACAAAGTAAATCTACATACCTTTTCTGGTAATTTAAGATTAGAAATAACTTTTTTATATAGATTAGCCAAACAAAAATTACTTTTCAAATACATACCAACCGACAATAGTACATTTTAATTGAATTGGCCAAACGTAAATTACTTTTCTGTCACAAAACTTAATTTTCTTGAAACTTCGTATTAGAAGAAGTCATTTAATTAGAAGCAATCTCAATTATGAACTCTCTATACTAATCACTTTTTGACCCCCGAATCATGTAAATAATGTGACACTCTTTAATATATTGCTTATTCGATCATGAGCATATTATACTGATATTGGGGTCCTTTAAACTCAGAACTTATCAGAAGCAACCTGAATTATTGACTCAGAAACACACACAGCTCTCTTCTTCTTCTTCTTCCAATATCCAAATTATAAGCAAGAATATAGGTATATATATCTATACACATGGCCTCTAAGAAGTATGATGTTTTCATTAGCTTTAGGGGTGAGGACACACGCACCAACTTCATTAGCCATCTTTATGAAGCTTTTTGCAGAAACCAGATTGAAACCTACATAGATTACAGACTTAATAGAGGAGATGAGATCTCATCAGCACTTATGCAGGCAATTGAAGATTCATATGTATCTGTGGTGGTCTTCTCTGAAAACTATGCTTCTTCTAAATGGTGTTTAGATGAACTCATCAAAATACTTCAATGCAAGAGAGATCAAGCACAAGTTGTTATTCCTGTGTTCTATAAAATTGATCCATCCCACGTTCGCCATCACACGGGACCTTACAAGCAAGCTTTTGAAAAACATGAGAGAGATCTCATTATACATAACAACAAACACATCAAGAATAAGATTCACAAGTGGAAACATGCTCTCACTCAAGCTGCAAGCTTAGCTGGTTGGGACCCTAGCTCCTTTAGGTAATTAATTAAGATCTTACAATTTTACGATCTTATATATTCATAGAAATCGATAGAGGGTGAGCCTTGGAGTAACGATAAGGTTGCTGCCATGTGACCTAGAGGTCACGGATTCAAATCCTAGAAGCAATCTCTCTGCTTGTAGGGGTAAGGCTGCCTACATATGACCCTCCCCAGACCTCACCTGGTAGTAACCTTGTGCACTGCCGCCTTTTTATTCATAGAAATCGAAAGCCGATCCCACCTAGTGGGAAAAGGCTTTGATTGTTGTTGTTTTATTCATAGAAATCAATCCTAATTTTAGGTTAAATAATCAAAATCTGCTTGATAACAATAAGATCTCGATCTTGTGTGTCTGATGCTAGAATTTACTGTGTTACATATATATCTTACGATCTTACAATTTTTGGTTTGTTTTCTTTTTCTTTTATATACATGGTAGGGATGAATCTAAACTCATTCAAAAGATTGTCAAAGATGTTTTGCAAAAATTAGACTGCAAATACCCTACTACTGAATTGAGAGGCCTTGTTGGTATTGATGACAACTGCTCACAGATTGCTTTACTGTTAAGAAAAGTTAAAACAATTGGAATTTGGGGCATGGGTGGCATAGGGAAAACAACCATTGCCCAATCTCTTTTTGTCAAATACTCTTCTCAGTATGAAGGTTGTTGCTTCTTGGAAAATGTTAGGGAAAATTCTGCAAAGCATGAAAATGGACTTGTTGGTTTACGTTCTAAACTTCTCCAGGAGCTACTAAAAGAAAAAGATCTCAAATCCAATTTTGTTGAGCATAGGCTCAATCGCATAAGAGTTTTTGTTGTTCTTGATGATGTAAGCACTTCGAAGGAATTGAAGTATCTGACCGGAGATCTTCGTTGCTTCGGTCCGGGAAGTAGAATTATTATCACAACGAGAGATAAGCATGTCCTAAGCAAAGGAGTTGATGTAATATACAAGGTTAAGGAATTGAACTTCCAAGAATCATTTAGGCTTTTCAACTTGAATGCCTTCAATCAAAGCCTTCCTGATCATCATGAGAACATTGGATATGAAGAGTTATCAAAAAAGGTAGTTGTTTATGCCAAAGGGGTTCCATTAGCTTTGAAAGTTTTAGGGGCTTTCCTTCGTGGAAAAACCGAAACCGAATGGGATAGTACACTGCGAAAACTCGAGAAAATTCCTGATGAAGAAATTTATGGTGTGTTAAAAATAAGCTATGATGGTTTAAATCATGAGGAGCAGGAAATATTTTTAGATATTGCCTGCTTTTTGAAGGGAAAGAAGAAAGAGCATGTCATAAGCTTGTTAGATAGCTTTGGCTTCTTTGGAACTATAGGAATCAGAACTCTTCAGGATAAAGCTCTCATAACAATAGATGATCGCATGTTAGTATGCATGCATGACTTAATACAAGAAATGGGTTGGGAAATAGTTCGTCGAGAATGTATTAAAGAACCCGGAAAACGCAGTCGTTTATGGGATTCTGAGGAAGTCTATGATGTATTGGCTAATAACAAGGTAAGAGGCAAATTTAATTAATTGCTTCTTTAGCAAATACTTATCAGAAAAATCACTGCATATGCAATCTTACTCATATTTTTATTCTAATGTTTCTTTTATAGGGAAGTGATGCAATTGAAGGGATAATGGCAGATGTATCTAAAATTAGAAATGTACACTTGAGTGCTGACACCTTTAAGAAGATGTCTAACTTGAGATTTCTCAATTTCCATTCAACATTTGGCAATAACACATGCAATGTGCACCTTCCAAAAGGTCTTGAATCATTTCCAAATAAAATAAGGTATCTTGAGTGGTATGGATACCCATTAAAGTCTCTACCATCCATGTTTCAACCTGAGATGCTTATTGAGCTTCACTTGACTAGAAGTCATGTTAAAAAACTTTGGAATGGAGTACAGGTACCTATAAATTATGTTTTTTGTTTTTATTTAATGAGTCAACCTATTTTTTGGTTCTTCAAAGATTAGCAATTTAACGATTTAGTTCCTGAAAGATCATAATACACTTTTTGGTCATTGAAAGATCAAGATAGTCAACTAGATGTTAATCCCTGAGCCATTGGCTGTTAACGGAGCAAGTGATGTGGCTTATAAATGATGATGTGGTGTGGTTAAGTGTTTTATTGGACATAAATAACCTTGCTTTTGTGGAAAAAATGCCATCTCAATGCATTATCTCATAAATCCATTTCAGATTTGGCGTCCAATAAAGCAGGTTTATGAGGTGGTGGCATGCTGAGATGGAATTTTTTCCACACAAGCAAGCTTATTTAGCATCCAACATAAGCACTTCACGACACCACATCATTATTTAACGAGCCACATCACCTTCTCTGTCAACTGCTAATGACTCAGGGACTAGAGAGTTGACTATCGTGATCTTCTGGGGAGTAAGTCGTTAGATTGCTAATTTTTCATGGACCAAAATGTAGATTTACTCTATTTTTTAATTGTTTGAAACTTTTTTATGTGACATATATGTATCTGTTATGGTTACAGGATCTTATCAACTTAAAGTTGATAGACCTTTCCCACTCTAAACAATTGATGGAGCTCCCAGATTTCTCAAAGGCCTCAAATCTTGAAAGGGTATATCTCAATTTTTGCATTAATTTGCGCAATATCCATCCATCAATTTTATCTCTTCAATCCCTCAGTACCTTATATCTACAAAGGTGCAAGAAACTTGAGAGGCTAAAGAGTGAGACTGATCATTTAAGATCTTTGACATTCCTTAATGTGGATGACTGCTCAAATCTCAAGGAACTTTCAGTGTCATCAACAAAAATAAGATATTTGGGTTTAAGATTCACAAGAATTGAAATTTTGCACTTCTCCACCACAAGAGGGCCTTCAAGCCAACTTAAATGGCTTGATCTCAATGGCTCAAGACTCGAGAAGTTTCCAGAACAGTTATCTCGCTTTCAATCTCTTACACGCCTTGGTCTTTTTAACTGTGAAATAATTGATAATCAGAGGCTACAAGTGTTGTTTGATGGTCTATGGTGTTTAAAAGAGGTAACTTTGGATGATTGTTGCAACATAACTGAACTTCCCAACAATATAAAGCATGTTTCAGGGCTTCAAGTTCTAAATTTAATCAACTGCAAGAGTCTTTGGTATATACCAAAGCTTCCTGAATCCATTGTAGAGCTAAATGCTAGCAACTGCACATCTCTAAAGACCATCTTCAAGTTAGAGACTTGTACAGAAGCAACAGAGAACAGGAAATTCATGTCATTTCAGAATTGCTTCAAGTTGGATGAACAATCACTTCACAGTATTATGGAAGATGCATACTCCTCAATGATGCAAGCTGCTTATGGAAATGTACTAATGAGAAGAAGAGCTCCCAATCAAGTGAATACATGGAAAAGTAGGAGTGAAGTTTGTGTGCCAGGAAGTGAAGTACCTGAGTGGTTCAGTTATAGAACAAAACAAGCTTCCATAAGTTTTGAACTTCCTCTACCTTCCCATTTATTGGGTTTCATTTTCTGTGTGGTTATTGATCACTTAGCTATAAACAAAGCATATGGGCATAGCAATACAATCTTATGTCGCTCCTCTTCCTTGAGAGGTCATTTTCATGATATAGCATCAACTTTAATGTATTTTCCAAGTACCTTAGAGATGGATTCAGATCATGTTCATCTGTGGTATAATGCATGGGATTGTCACGAGATATTAAGGACTAAGAACACAACAATGGCCAGTAACAACCTAAAGGTTTCCTTTAAATTCATTTATGATAAGAAGATTATCAATAACTTGTGTGTTGATGATTGGCAGTATGGGTTTACTGGTATAAAAGAATGTGGGGTGTGCCCAATATATGTGTCAGCATATGAGGATTTTATTTCAGAGTTGAAGTGTGGTAGAAAAAGGCCTAGGGATGTTGATGAGTTGGAGTCAGAACAAGAACTAGTTCTTCAACAACTCAAGAAATTGAAGCTGGATTTGGGATGTGATGAGGATCTTGATGAACTGGAGGCTCTGCTTATGAGAATGCAGATATAAAGTAAAAGGAAGAACATGAGGGATATAAACTTGCCAAGCCATCACTGTTTCATGGGTATCAAACTCTCTTGCTCTCACATATTTTGTACTTTATCATAGGGATAAAAGTTTAGTACTAGGGAGTAAGTATACTCCCTCCCTCTATTCATTATCTAACCTGAACGGATTAGAGTTTAAATTTTTATTGAATACTGACAAATGGCAAGTAACGAATGAAGGAAGTTTTCGGTATTTCTGCATTAATATTTTTTTTATTTGTCATTATATTATATTTAATTTAAAGAGTGTGTGTGTATTAATTTACTTAAATTAAAAATAACCAATTTAATCAATTTATAATTACCTAGTTGATGCATGAATTGTTCAGTCTAATTTCAGTATTTCTGTGATCAAGAGATTTGGTGTTGACATAGTGTTACTGCCTCATTATATACTGCATTGGCTCCCCTTATTGCTGGCAAATGAATGAATCTCTAAAGACAATGCAGCCATAGGAGACTTTGTTTACTAATTCTAATTTTTGTTTATCAGGAAAATAATTGGTGTACTCGAGTTTCCATGCATATGATTCTCGAATTCTGGAGTTTTTTACGCCAATTTTTCCGGTAGCACTCTGTTGAGGTACTTTTTTTTTGTCGAAATCAGAGTATTCACCGTTAAGCACAGTGACTAATTCCTTCGCTAGCTTGTAGGCACTTCAATGGGTGAGACAGCTGGCCTGAGGATTTAAAGCTTCTCCATATCCCCAAATCCAAGGATCGAACCCCTGACATTTGATTAAGGATAAATGAATCCCTTCTATTCAACCACGCCCCGAGTTATCCAAGTACTATATTGGATACCCTTCTCAATAGTTACTCTAGAGTGTGTGGCAATCTATGTTTCCTTGTGCTGATTTGGCTTTCATTATAGCTTGTACCCACAGATGCAATGGATATCTTGTGTGACACAAACTGGAAGATTGATGCATGTGATGAAGACAAGGCTTCAAATTAAATGGCTAAGAGTTTAGGACAGATTGCCAAGTGCATCCATATTTTTTGTACAAGTTTGATTTTTTGCATCAACACTATTGGAAAGTATATCTGATTTGTTCCTTTTTTTTCTGTTTGTCTCTAGCACCTAACGTCATTGTATAGACCATTGTTTCTCCACCTTATCCGAATACATTTATTGATCCCCTTTTGTTTATGATAAATAGAAAATAGATGTTTTGGTTCAGTTAACTTTTTCTGTCTGTTTTAATAAGTAGTTCTTTATCTTACATCACATTGTATCCGAGATTTGATAAATTATTGTGAGAATCATTTATTCATAGATGAAGGACTTGACCTAGAACAAACGTCTATGGTCTATGTAGGGATCAAAGTCTGCGTAGTTCAAGAGAAAGCCATGAAAGGAGCAATGTTATGCTTGAGTATGTTGTTACAGCGGAGGACGTTTGGAGGCTGTGGAAGCACAAAGAGAGAGTTGAGATAGCTCGAGAGCAAAAGAATGCTAGAGTTTTTCATAATACAGAATGCGCGTAGTTGGGTACCAAATAATGGAGACGTATTTATAAGATTTAAGAGCGGTTATGTGCCACGTGTGATGTCCAAGTTCGTGTCCCGGGACAACGTGTGCGAGTGTTAAGGGGTGGACAAGCTAGGCCTTTGCCAAGCAATCGTCCACTTGTCGTAATCAAGGATGGTATTATCATTATCTATGATGTGTAGTCTAAAGAGATGTTGAGTAGTTTGTAATATATGGATGAAAAGATTCCACATCGAGCAAACAAGAGAGTGCTTCATTGTATATATTGAAGGATATGAATTATACAATTAAAAAGATAATATATATGTATATGTTAATGTGTAACACATATTAATATATATATATATATATACCTAGACTTAGACTTGGGCCTTGGGCTTCAGGTCAGGCATGAATATCAGTCAGATTAATATTTATTTTTGAAATAAAAGAAGTTTTTTTAAAAAAAAAAAATTAAATGAAGTAACTGTTTAAAAATAGACAAATATGTCTGTTGAAAGTATTTGTTCAAATAGACATGTATGTTTGTTTTAAGTTCCCATTCATTCACTATAAAGTAGAAGGTTTCAGGGGTTTTGTTATATCCTGAAAGAGATATCTTGTTTAATCTCTTATAGCAGAGGCATAATCTCTTAAAAGAAAATGATCAATTCACGCCTCAAAACTCATACTCTTATATCTTCCTTCATACTCTGTTTCAAACAAGAGAGACTTCCTAAGCTGCTTGAAGATGCTTTTATATGTAGCTCTTGTATATAGGACATATATTCTATGTTAGTAACTAAAAGGCTATAAGAAAAATAAATGAACATGATCAATATACTAAACTTTCTGAATTCTTCTCATTCCCTGTACCTGGAGAAACACTATATCCTATAACTAAGGTATCAATAGACTTTAACATACGAGTTTTACAAAAGTCATACCATGGTCCCTTGTATGAAGTACCTAAGAACTATCTTTTATGATTACCTTCTTCCCAAGGAAAGGCAACTGCGAATGTTTTTCCTGTCTAATCAAAGTTATGTACACATTATGTCTCGAGAAGAGAATTAAGAAATGTCAAAACTATCACTATCTCGATGCTCCGATCGGCTTCCAATGCTGTTAGATCCGAAGCTCGTCCGAGACCGCCACTCATTCTGGCCTTGTGCACTCGATCCTTGGACACCTTCTATTTGTATCTCCTCTATCCTTCTAAATGCTTCTGTCATGTCTAATCGCTCCTCGGGGTTACTTGCAGTGCAAGCAACACCAACAAGGAGGAGTCTCTCCATCTCAGCAAGTGAATCTTTGGAGTTTTCAAGCTGGGGATCGAGCATCTCTAATACCCTCCCTTCAGAAATGGCAGAGGCAGCCCATTCCACTACATCAGTTCCACCATTATTGCCATTGTGGTGATATTGAGAAGGGAATTTCCCAGAGAGGATCTCGAGAATGACGACTCCAAGACAAAAAACATCAGATTTGGGAGAAACTTGGCCTTCTTGTGATGCTTCAGGAGTCTTATAAGCAAATAAAGCTTGTGTTAGATTGGGAGGGTTGATCAAGGGGAAAAAGCCAAAATCTACTAGCATTGGCTCATAGTTAGGACCAAGAAGAATATTGCTGGACTTGAGATTGCCATGGGGTAAAACACAGGAAGCAAGCTGTGTATGTAGATAAAGCATCCCTTCAACAATCCCTTGTACAATCTTTAAACGAGTAGGCCAATCTAGTTCTTCATGAGATGGTCCACGATCACCTGCAAGTAGTAAAGTTTCCACATCCAAATAAATACTTTCCAAAGAGAAAAATCTCTTATTCAAGTAAAAATTTTAAATATTATCTCAAACTTTAATAGCATGACAAAAGCACATCATACGTCTCCAAACTTTAAAACGATTTTCAATTTCATACCTAAACTTTTTTTGTGGTCAATTATATCCCCAAAGTTTCAATTGCAATCGATTTCATCCCAATATCTAACATTGTCCAAATTATTAACAGCAACTGATGACGTGACATCATACATGTAATGTTAATGGTAAATCATCACTAAGACTTTTTCTTATTAATGCTGGCGCATCACTTAGAAGGACATTGCTTCTTCGTATGAAGAAAAAAAAGAAGAAGAAATGACGTCATTTTGGTATGTCCTAGAGATTATGATTCATTATGTTACACATGTAGTGTCACGTCATCATTTGTCATTAGTAATTTGGACAGTGTTAAGGATTGGGACAAGATTGACCATAAAAAAAATAGAAACGAAATTGAAAATTGGTATAAGATATGTGAACATAAAAGTAACTTTTCACATAATAGTATTGATAAAAGTTTTTTCTTTCCGTATTGATAAAAGTTGTTTGTCCAAAAACTAGACCAAACATTCAAGGGAAAAAAAATTAACCAAACATAATGGTAGTTCTATGTTAGTATTAGTCATCTTTTCAAGAAAATTTTCCTTTGGTTTTCATTTCATTAATTAGAGCTCACTAAGAATTCTTCAAACTTCAAAAACAATTAAGAACAAGTCTTACCATGCAGCAAAAAGAGCAGACTGCCTTTAGGAACAAACTCAAACACCACCAACTTCTCATCTTTTCTGAAATGATAAGCCAAAGGAGTCAATAAATTCCTATGTCTCACACTCCCAAGCTTCCTCATCTCTGCATCAAACCCATCTTTCCCCAACAAATTCATGTCCCTTGTCCTCTTCACCACCACGGTCATCCCATTACCCATCACTGCTTTGTAAGAAGATCCAAACCCTCCATTCCCCAGAACTTGAGCAGCTGCTTTCATCAAATCCAGCATCCCAAACACACCCTTTTCATCATTCACCATCACGAGCTCTCCCACGCCTCCGCCACCCCTATTCGATCCCCTTCTGCTAGAACTACAATGACTTGATTTTCTGGATAGATTTCCCTCTTCTTTCTTTACTTGTGGTAAAACCTGAACTTCCACTGCTTCTTCTTGTCTAGCTGTATTGAGTATTCCCTCCTTCTTCTTCTTTCTCCTTGATCTCAGAAAGAGTAAGGCAATAAGTGTGAGAAGCACTATGCTTGATGCTACAACAATGGCAGCAATCTTCAGTGAATGACTACTCTTATTGCTCTTTTTGTCATTTTGTTCTGTATTTTCTATGGGTTTTGGAGATTCAACCAATTTGTCACATGATGTTCCTAAATTTCCACCACAGAGACCAGAATTCCCTAAAAATGAACTCTCATTGAATCTTGATAAGCCCTGTGGGATTTCACCCTCCAATTTATTGTTGGACACGTTGAATTGCAACAACGACGTCGTTTTGCTCAGATTCGGGATAACCCCACTGAACTGGTTGTTCTCGAGATGTAGCTCCACGACATTAGGGATCTGAGAAGGAATCTGACCGGTGAATTTGTTATCGGAAAGCCATAGTTTCTTCAGAGACCTCATTTTCTGGAAGAAATCCGGCGGAATCTCGCCGGAGAATTGATTCTCCGATAAGTACAGATTCCTCAAGAACCCTATTCGATTCATTTCGGGAATCGAACCTGAGAGGGAATTGTTCTTCACGCTGAAACTTCGGAGACCCTTGAGTTCTACCAATGGATTCACATCGATCTTACCGGATAGTCCCATTCCTTCTAATCGAAGCCCATTGACGAAGCCGCCATTGTTGCATACAACTCCTTCCCATCTTTTCCCTTTCTCGCAAGGAACGGAATTAGGAACCCAATTTTTTAGGGCTTGCGAATCGGAGAATGAGTTTTTGAAATTAATCAAAGCTTCGGCTTCTGACATTGAATGCACCGATCGGAGTACAAGAAAGAAGACGAAGAAGAAGAACAGAGTTGGCCGGAGATTCGCCGGAGCTACGGCCATTGCTTATCGGAAAATTGAGTGATGATGGTAGGGTTGGATGCGATTTTTCTGATCATTCGTTACGCGCTGGTTTTTCGAATTTTGATTAATATTATTATTTTTTATTTTTTATTTTTTTGGTTTTTGTGATATGAGATTGAAATGAAACCCTCAGAAAGAGGAAGTTTAGTATTTGTTTGTTGAACAAGTCATGGGAAAAAGGCGAAAGAAAATCCGTTAAAACCGTTTGTGTTCATTGACCATAATGCCCTTCATGGTTTCTTGCACTCCCCTCAATTATTTGGTAATTTTTATTTGAATAAAGAAGTAAAATACTATTTAGTCTCTGAATTGTTGGTTAAACTATTATTTAGTCCCTGAATTTATCAAAAATACTATTTAGTCACCGAAATGTTTAACTATGTCAACTATTTAGTCCCTGAATTTGACAAAATACTATTTAGTCCCCGAAATGTTTAATTATGTCAACTATTTAGTCCCCAAACTTGGCAAAAATACTATTTAATCACTGAATTTACAACTCTATCAATTATAACGAGTAACAGTTAGGAGACTAAATAATTGACAGAGTTGCAAATTCGATGATTAAATAATATTTTTGTCAAGTTTGGGGACTAAATAGTTGACATAGTTAAACATTTCGGGAACTAAATAGTATTTTGTCAAATTCGGGGACTAAATAGTTGACATAGTTAAACATTTCAGGGACTAAATAGTATTTTTGATAAATTCAAGAACTAAATATTAGTTTGACCAACAATTGATGGACTAAATAATATTTTGCCTCTTGAATAAATTATACTCAACTACAATTTTTTTAAAAAAATTATAATTTCATTCATTTTATGTAAAATATTCTTATGTCTATTATTTATATAATTAAATTTGTATTTGACTAATATCAAAAAAGTTCTTTTTTTAAAATTTAAAATGAAATAAAATAATTATTTTAACTCTAAATTAATATTAAATTATAATTAGTTTTAAAAGTCAATAATGTCATCAAGGATACTTTAGTCAAAATGAGTTAACTGGTAACTTTTTAAAATTTTCAAGTGAAGAAAGTATAAATTTTTAAAATAGGGATTAATAGATTATAGTTTTGATATCTCATTGGGAGGGGGATGAAATTTATTTATTTTTTTGCTAAGGGTATTTGGGTCTTTTTATTTATTGGTGTATGAAAATAGGATAGGATAGTGGAAGCTTGAATCCAATGGCTATTGTTGTTTGGATGGAGAGAAAGTTAGAATTTGAAACTGAGCCATAATTTGAACTCAAAACCAAAACATTTATATATTAATAAATGAAAGTCATTAGGTTAAGCATTAAGTTTTGTTGTTTCTAGAGTAAATTTGATAGAATATGTTTATATAGTTTATTTTTCTTCTGTCAACAGAAAAAAAGAAAAAAGAAACACAGGTTAATAAAACATTTAATATTGAGTATATATGACTCTGGGTTGGTTATGTCTTCTTCTTTATAAACTCACACACTTGTTCACTTTTTATGGATGTGGAACTTAAGGATTAAGTAGTCACACAAGGACCTACCCCCATGTATGCCACTTTTGTGGTCCAACACTGAATTCTTTTTTTTCACTTTTTTTTTTGTCAAGTTTTTCACTTGCATATATGCATTTTAAAAAAAAAAAGAATGCAAATGGACAAAATGCTGAAAACATGTGTTATGCCTCGCTCTTGTATTCCTTTTAACTAGTGAGTAGAAGTTCAGTACTCGTCCAGTAGTACTGAACTTCAATACATCCCTCTAATCAGTTAGTCTCTCTGTCCCTTATTCATCCAAGGTATGCCCTAATTAATGAGTTTTTATTAATATTAACAAATAACACTACATAATTGGAGAGATGCACTAAAGTTCAATGATACGATAATATTTAACTTTACGTTGTGTCCACGCAAGCCTTTTAATAATTTTTGAATTTAACTTTCTTTACCTTAATTAGATGCATTAAATTAATGTTAATAATTTAGATAAAGGCTATTTGAAGCTTCAAATTGATGCAAATTGATTAGAAACGATTAGACTAATCCAAGATGGTGACATTGAAACTCATAAGCTCGGGACATTAGTTCAAGACATAAGAAGCATGATGAAGAAGTTTAGTGACATTTATATTAGGCACATCTTCCGGGAGGCCAATCAATGCGCTGATGGCTTAGCCAAGCTTGGATCTCACAATCAGATCTTGTTTAGGTTATGGGAGTGCCCTCCCCCTGAGATTTCCCTTGCTTTGCTCGCCGACCTGGCAGGCACTAGCTTCAGTAGGGTGTAGTTTCTTTTTTTTGGGTGCTGGTTTGTGCCCGGTGTTTGTTTTTGTTTTGTTTGGTTTGTTTCCTTTACTTTCTTACCAAAAAAAAAACAATAAAATGATACAAGAGCATCACGGCTTTCCAAATATTCTTATATATTATCTTATAATGCATCTTCATTTATTCCTTCCTTATTAACTTTTTATTTTTTGTGTTGCATATTCAGTCTCTAAGACTTTGTTCTGACTTATCCGAACTCGATTTGTGTTGTAGTACTATGGAATTGCTATAGATATCTTTGCTAGTTGGCTTGTAGATAAGAATTGCCTATTGTGGTGTGGATTAAAATGAAGTATTATAATGAACTTGTGGTTTTAATTTGTTGCAATATAAGTATATTTTTTTATGTTAGAATAAACATTAACTTGTTACCAATATGTGAATGTCGATAATGTACCTCTCAACTTTTGGCCTTCCTTATGAATATATTTGTTATATTTAGCTTAATTCTTTCATGAAATGTAATTATACTCGTGATCTCTAATGCTGAGAATGCTGAGAGTGTGATGTCAATATATCATATATTTGGCTTTTTTATCAATTTAGCTCATGTGCATTTAGATATTTAATCTTGTCACAATAAATTTAATGAGCTTTTATTTGTTAGACAAATTAAAATTAAAATTAAAAAATTATTTTTATTAAAAAAATTATTTCATTTACCCCGCAGACTATGGCGGGGGAGGATCCGGATCTACTAAAGTGAAGATCCGGTAAAGTGCATGAAGTACGTGATATGAGCCGTTGGATGAGACTGTTATAGTACGGACACGAATTTTAATTTTTATTTAATGATCTGGATATGTATTTTATACACTTTGCACTTTACTGTATCTAAATCCGGCAAGGAGGGGGCGGCTTGAACATCGATTATGTAACCATGCTGAGAGGACCAATATGAAACTTTAATGAAACACAAAGGACCAATATAGAACTTCAATGAAACATAAATGACCAATATAGAACTTGAATGAAACCTGAAGAACATATATAAAACTTTTGAGAAACATAAAAGATTAATATAGCATAAAAGACCTAATGGACATTTGGCCTAAAAAATATCAAAGTGTCAAACTTTGGTTGTGATGCCATCATCACCCCTAGATTGTATTGTAGAAAAGCCCCATTATATGGCTTTTTTTGTTTAAGATGAAGCCTTGCCAATTTACTTTTGAACTGGGCCTAGTCCTTTTGGGCCTTGTGAACTATTGAAAAAGTCATTAATAGTCTTTGTTGTGGGCCTTTTTTGTTTCTCTAAAACGGCTTTGAATATAGTTCATAATCCAATAAAGCTTAGGACAACTTTGGTATAAATGCACAGATGTAAAGTATTGTAAAGAAAGTACTGTAGAGTAAAGTACTATAGAATAAAGAAAAGTACTGTAAAAAAAAGTGAGGAGAGAGATAGAGAGAAAAATTAGGAGAAAGAAAAAGTATGATAAAAATGTGTTTGGTATGTATAAAATATGATGTAAAGTTTTTTTTGAGAATCGTGAGATTACATGTAATGCACTGTTTGGTAAGTATACCAAACGCGCCTTACATTTAATCAAAACTCCTCACTTACTAAAAGTTGTCAAAATAGGTCAACTCAACTTATCACGGGTTGCTCTTAAAAGAGTTGGGCAGACTTTTTCCGTTTTTTAGATGGACCAAGAAAATACTACTCGTTTAAGGTGGGTTGAGGGCATCAGTCCACTTTTTTTTCCAAGTTTAACTATCAATTTCTTTCACTATTTTTTTTATTATTTTATGGGTATAATTTTTTTATAGTAAAATTTTCTTTATAAATTTGATAATAAAAATTTAAAAAGTCTATATGTATAATAAGTAATAAATTTGAGATGCACTAAATTCACACTATGATTACTCTATTCATGTTAAAGAGGATTAAACATAATCTATTAAGATGCAAAATCATAAATTCCCTCTTTATGTTCTAAACTTTGCAAAGTCTAATGTATCTTTCTTTTTTTAAAGGAATATATATATATATATATATATATATCGTCAAATTATAGAAAAATCTCAAATCCTTATGTATCTTTGTTTGGTCTTGATTAATGAAAATTATTTCTTTCGGTTTGCTTTCAAAGAAAAAAAAATCCTTAATTACCCAAATCATAACACACTTCCTCTTCAATGTATGCATATTATTGTTGCAATATTTAATTATCAAATTTATCGTCCATTCAATTTCTCATCTACATTTTAAATACTATTAATCAAAATTATTTATAACAATTTACTTAAATTTTGAACACCCTCCCTTACTTTTTTTTTTTTGATAATCACCCTCCCTTGCTAATTTGGAAAAGAATTACGTAATGCATTTTTTCATGTATGAATGCATGCAATTAATAACATTTTTTTAATAAATAATAAGGTCTATGCATGCATGAAATTGTGCAAGAACTTGTCATGTTTTTAGGAAAAATATGGTACTTTCTCTGGTTCACAATATCTGGTTAAGTGAGAGATTTTTTATGTTTCAAAATATTTGCTATTTTAGAAAATGAAGAAAGCATTAATTATTTCTTTACAATTTTATCCCTATCTAATACCTATTCCCAATATAATAAGATTAATGGAAAAAGAGTAAGTACGAGTAATTAATTAATAAGGGTAATTTAGTCTTTTTATCTCATATTTTTTTTAAGTTTAAGGTGAACTAATGATTTCCTTGGTGTCTGCGTACCTACCCAACAAAACAGATATTGGGAATCGGAGAGAATATATTTTATGAAGTTTTTGGGGAAAAAAGATTAGCCAAGTGTAAAGAAGGTAAATAATTAACCAACATGAACTCGAATATAAGAGAGAGAAAATGAACAAAAAAAGAAATAATCTCATACTTCCCTTGAGAAGCATTAATATTGACTTAGTTGGTGAAATGAAACAAGTCAAATGCTAATTTTAAAATGTCATGTCGGCAGTCCACATGTGTGCTCTTTGATCAATAAATTGACAATTGATGAAATTTTTTGAAAGCTAAGGACCAAATTGAAAAACTTTATATCTTTTAGGGATTAATTAGACATCTTCATCTATTATTATTAGAGATTAAATTGAGACAGGAACTTTTTTCAGGAACCAAAATCGTAATTCTCTCCATTTTTCTTTTCATTCTCAATACACATACATACTCTATTTTCTTCATTTTCAAAATTATATTGTTTTTCTAATCATAAATTGCTAAATTAATTTTTTTAAAAAAACTTTTTTACTACTCAACACTACATATTTCTTTTGAATGAAGTTTCCACCTTAATTAGACTTTTCAAAACAAGAAGAGCCCCTCCTCTTTAATTTGAGAGTCCAATGAAATGAAATTAATACATATTGTTGGCTTAGATTATGTTCGAGATTATAATAATACTAAAAATTTTTACTAGTTAATTATTTATATTTTTAATAGTAATAAAAATCCAATTTTTAATTTATTCATGATAAGTTTTATTTAACATTGATAAATAATATTAAATAAACAAAAATATATCGAAAATTTAATACTCATGTAATACTCTACTTTTCTATCTAAAATTATGCCACCAAACTTATAAATAGATATTTTGTGTAGTATGCAAAGACAATATTGTTTAAAATAAGTATTTAATTATAATAGTCAACCCAAAACAAATAAATAAAGTTGATTGAAAGGTACATTACATTTTTTACAAGAAGAATTATGTGTATGTGCAATTAATGTGACAATTTTTTTGGTTGACCATGGTCCTACTGCTCCTAATTAAATTAAATAAGTTAGGAAGAGTTCAATAATGGCCACTACCCACTAGTGCCTACACACTTCGCAGCCTGCTTTATAATTAACATTTTGACATGATTCGTGAACCATGTGATGCAGCTAAATTAATATTTAATTTATTGTGAAGTATTCAATAATGTTATGTTTTAATAATTGAGTACTTTTTAAAAATTGTATTTTTTTAAAGAAAAAACTTAGGTCTATTTCCTTACATCCATTTCATCAAGTTTCACCAATTATATATTGTATTTACACTCTCTTTCTTCTATGATTGGTCATATAAAAGGTTGTCTTTTATATTCTCTCTCTACTGTGATTGGTCATTTAAACACTTTTTGTCATGTGCCATATTTATATTGGAGAACTTGATGAAATGGACATAAGAAAATTGACCTAAGTTTTTTCCTTTTTTTTTAAATAATTCGTGAAGCATGTTATTTTTAGAACAAAAAATTATATATTACACTATAGTTGTATACATTAGTAAATTTTTTTTATAATCAATTGTTTTAACGCGAAAGTACATTTCCTGCCCCCAATGTTTGGGGTCTTGTCACTTTTGCCCCTAATGTATTTTCACTGTCAATTGTACCCCTAACGTTTTGTGTTTCTCCCAATGTCAAGCTTTTGGCCAACATCGTCAGTTTTTGAATGATTTTTTATGACGTGACATCCTATGTGGCCAACAATTCTGAATGGACTTAATTTTTTTCCACATCAGCAATCAATAATACTGAGTTTTTGGGGTCCATTTTATTGATGTAATAAGTATTTTGGTGTACTGGATTTACTCATGTACTGAGTTTTTGAGGTCCATTGTACCCCTAAAATATATTACTGATGTGAACAAATGAAGTCCAGTTAGAACTGTTGGCCATATAGGATGCCACATCATAAAAAACCGTCCAAAAATTGACGGATGTTAGCCAAAAGCCTGACATTGGGAGAAACACAAAACATTAGGGGTACAATTGACAGCAAAAAAATATGAAGGGCAAAAGTGACAAGACCCTCAAACGTTGGGACAGAAAATGTACTTTTGCCTTGTTTTAATGTAAAATGTTCGATATATACTGACTTAACTTATGAAAGTACTGTAATAAGTTTTAGATGATTCGATCTTGCAATCTGATCTATCTTATGCCTCTTTCATTTTTATGTAAGATCTTCTCCATCTTAACAATATTAGGATAGGCACGATGGTTAAGAATCTCAAAGAAAACTCTCGCTTTATTAATAAGCGAATGTTCGAATTTTCTTAATTAAGGTCATTTAAAATCTTGCTTGAGTGGCATTCATTTCTAATAAGATCCTCCAACACTCAAAAGTTTTGTGCACAACACACATATTTTAAAAATATTGAAAAGCTAAAAATGAAAATTGATTTTAAGAAACAAAAATAGAAAATAAAAACTAAAAATACTTTCATAAAAATCAAACACACCCTTAATTTCTTTTGTAAAATTTTGCAGGTTTAAATTATATTTTAGTCTCTCCATTTTGACCATGCTTAAATTCATTATCTAAATTAACACATTGTGAAAGTTAATTAAAATCTTGTGTGAATTGAGGATATGACATTGACAAATTGGCAATAAATTGAAGTGTCTTAAAAAAAGCAGACAAGATTTATACATTTTAAATGGATTAATTAACCAAATTAAAAAGAAATCAAATTAAAGTACATCTAAACCAATTTTAAAAGATCCAAGTGAAATAAGGAGAAATTTTGGGTTTATATGTTTGTCATCAATTTTTTTTTTTATAAATAGTTTATACAATTCATTCCTCTCATTATTAGTTATTTAAAAAATACATATTTTATTTTAATTCAAAAATCTAAAAAAATATAATGAACTCGATGCAAATCTAATCCTTCAAATAATTGACATCCAATAATTTTTATATATTGAACATGCAGATTCAAAATTCAAATCATAAGATATATACAAGAAAAGATCCTTGTAGTGAGGCATATTAATTAACTTAAAAAATTGAATTTCAAAAAATATGATTTGACTGACAAACAATAAATTAATTCAAAGTTGTGAGTTGTTAGATGAACGTTCTTTAATTATATTTGATGGACTATCTTTATGTATTTCCTACTCTATTTACGCAAAATCAGAAATAGAATGGAAAAGGGAAGAAAATATATTTATTGTATTTGTTAGTAAAAGTTGAGAATGAGAATATATTATTATCACTTTATTTCTTATATTAAAAAAAATTATGATTGTGTCAAATCAAAGGGTATAATAGACATTATATATATATATATATATATATATATATATATATATATATATATATATAATTATACACACTTTTCAATATAAAAATAAAAAAGTAAATCAGGGATCCACATAATTTGTTTTTTCTTCCTTTTTTTCCTTGCCTTTTCTTCGCTAGAGAACACAACCTTAACTTTGTCTCCTCAAGTTGGTATTCATCTCCAAGCTTCTCACACTGCAATTTGTATCCGCTGATGTGCACTGTAATTGAAGTGCAAATCACAGTATACATTTCAACCATTAAATTTATGTTATTTTTTTAAAAAAATTTAATATAAAAATTATTAGTTGAGATGTGCACGATTGCGCAGATCTAATCCCCCACAATGCCAAAAATACACAACAAAATAGTAAACAGGCAAAATGGTACTTTTGGTCCCTTAATTTTGCCTCCAGTTTCACTTTGATGATTTAGCATAAAATAATTATAAATAATTCCAAGTCAATATTTTTCGTTAAGCAAACTAATTATGGTGTTAATGGTTAAGAAGTTTTTTTATTGGTTTTATAAAGTTAAGGGATCAAAATAATCCTATTCAAACCTAAGGGACTAAAGTGAAACCTAAGACAAAGTTAAAGATTAAAAGTGCCATTTTGCCTAGTAAATATTATAAGTTCTCTTTGAAGGTTTTTTTTTTTGTTGGGTTCTTTTGAATTGTTTTTTAAAATCAGTTCTCAAAATTTATGTTAATATTATTTTCATCTATATATATATATATGTATAAAAATTATTTGGTCGTCATTTTTTTAATTTAAAAAATTAGAGTTCAAAACATTTTTTTTTGGTTATTCTGCATAAATTTTCTACACCCAAAAATATATTTTAAATTTGTTTTCGGTCCAAAACAAAAAATTAAACATATTCTTTAATTTTTTTCTGTTTCTTAAAATCAAAAGTAATTTTAAAAAAATGTTTACAAACAGGGTCCATAATTTTTTTTAATTAAAAAAAACAGGACATAAAAATGGGATAATCTATATTTATATGGCTGTGGACCTTCCCACGGTCTCCCAAAATAGTCATTTAATTAATTAAAAAATAAAATAAAAAGATGATATGAGAAGATTATGGGAAAGAAAAAATAGGAAAATAGTGGTAGTGAAAATTTTGTTTTTTAAAAAATAATAATTATGGTAGTTATCAAAGAAAATAATTTTTTAATCTTTAATTCATTATTTTATAAATAATAATAATAATTTATTTTATATTTTTTAAATTAAAAAAAATTGACATGCACATACGTCCATATGAAACCTCTAATAATATATAGGCAAAAGTACCTTTCCTAACCCCAACGTTTGGGGGTCCTGTCAGTTTCGCCCCTAACGTTTTTTCGCTGTCAATTGTACCCTAACGTTTTACGTTTCTGCCAATGTCACCCTTTTCACTAACACCGTCAAATATTTAACATTTTTTGCTGACGTGGCATCCTATGTGGCAAAACGTTTCTTTTTCTGTCAATTGTAACCCTAACGTTTTACATTTCTGCCAATGTCACCCTTTTTACAAACACCATCAAATATTTAATAATTTTTGCTTACGTGGCATCCTATGTGACAAAAATATCTGACTTGGTATATTTTTTTTCCACATCAGATTTTCTACTCATCTTTTCCCCATCAAAGTTGTGTCGTTTTGACCTCGGCCTATTCCTTCTAAAATATAACTCAAACGCACGCGCTATTTTGCTCATAAAAACATCGGAGACGTTATCCATTCTCTACTTTGTTGGAGACGTTACCCATTCTCTACTTTGTGTCGGAGACGTTACCCTAAAATAGAGAATGGATAACGTCTCCGATGTTTTTATGAGCAAAATAGCGTGTGCGTTTGAGTTATATTTTAGAAGGAATAGGCCGAGGTCAAAACGACACAATTTTGATGGGGAAAAGATGAGTAGGAAATCTGATGTGGAAAAAAAATATACCAAGTCAGATATTTTTGCCACATAGGATGCCACGTAAGCAAAAATTATTAAATATTTGATGGTGTTAGTGAAAAGGGTGACATTGGCAGAAATGTAAAACGTTAGGGTTACAATTGACAGAAAAAATAAACGTTTTGCTACATAGGATGCCACGTCAGCAAAAAATGTTAAATATTTGACGGTGTTAGTGAAAAGGGTAACATTGGCAGAAACGTAAAACGTTAGGGGTACAATTGACAGTGAAAAAACGTTAGGTCGAAACTAACAGGACCCCCAAACGTTGGGGTTAGGAAAGGTACTTTTGCCTAATATATATGTATTTGAAAAACTTAATAAAAATAGAAAAGAAAAAGAGTGGAGGGAAATAACTGTCTTCTGTGTACGCTACCTTCAATTGATTTGATGCTTCTTAACAAATATCCACGTTTCTTGTATGACTATTTGTGTATTCATTAATAGATTACTAAGGGCCCGTTTGGTGGTTGATTTATTTTAAAAGAACGAGAATGAATAAAAAGAATAAAAATGTGAAGGGAATGACAATAAAAAAAAACGTTAAAGTATTATTTTGGTGCTCAATATTTGCATGAAGTTTAAAATTGGCCCTCAATGTTTCAAAAGTTTAATGTTGGTCCTCAAAATTTTTTTTTGGTCGATTTTGGTTCTCGAGCGTAACACCGTTAACTTTTTGCCGTTAAATGATGACGGGGCATGCCTATGTGGCACATCATCTCTCCTACGTGTCATATTTTAATGATCTGACATGACACATTACTGTCATATCACCTCAAATTGCCACATCATCGTCTTCTCTCCTTCTTCATCATCATTATCATCATCATATTTTAATGACGTGGCAGTTATGTGTCATGTCAGATCATTAAAATATGACACGTATGAGACAGGGTGTACCACATAAGCCTGTCACATCATCATTTAACGGCAAAAAGTTAACGGTGTTACGCTCGATAACCAAAATCGACCCAAAAAAAACTTTGAGGACCAACATTAAACTTTTGAAACATTGAGGACCAACATTAAACTTCATGTAAACATTGAGGACCAAAATAGTACTTTAACCTAAAAAATATGATAAGATTATATTTAATATGATATAAAAAAATAGATTAAAATTATCATAAAATGTGAGAGTGAGATTCCAATGGAAATAGGACCAATAGCCAACCAAATACAAGTAGGTCTCCACCTATCCCTATTCTCACTCCTTCACCTTCAATAATTAATTCTCCAAACCAAACATGTCCTAAATACGTAATATATACAATATTAGCTAAATAAGTATATATCACCCGTGTGTGTATAAATGCAAAATTTTTACATGTCTGTTATTAAATTCTTAAAAAAAAAAACAAACATATAAGATGATAAGTTAACTCTTGAAATACTCTAACCTAGCTAACAAATCTTATATTTGTGTGTATATATATATATATATATATATATATATATATATATTAACATCCAATATGTATTCCATAATTTCATTATTAGAATTCTAATTTTATAAAGTCTTAGAAATGGACAATTCCAAAAATTCTTATTCTTTAATATGTGTACCAAACATAACAAAATTTTAAAATCTGTGTCATTCCAATGTTTGGCCTGATTCTATAATCTACCAAACATAGCTTAAAGTGTTAGCGAATACATTTTTCAAGTACTATAATAATACTTTACTTTTATATTTAACTAGATTAGTATCCACTGTGCACAATTTAATTTTTAATAATTTAATAATTATTTCTTATTTAAAATTAAAAACCAGACTGAGAGAGGGTGTCATATCATTCAAATATGACACGTAAGAGAGAGGGTGTGCCACATAAACCTTTCACGTTAGCATTTAATAAAAAAAATCAGATGGAGTTACGCTGGAGGACAAATTTTGACAAAAAAAAACGTTGAGGACCTAAAATAATTATTTGAAACGTTGAAGACCAATATTAAACTTGGTGCAGAGGACCAAAAGAATAATTTGACCTAAATAAATTACATTGTTATGAATTTTAAACAAGGCCTATGTAACATGTAGAATAGGCGAGCGAAATGACATATTTACCCAAAGACCGAAACATTATTTATCACGTGTTGAGTTGTCACAATTGGCGTGGGCTCCACACATGACTTGGTACCCATACTTGTCATGTCATTTGTCAGCACGACTTTGGCCTGATTTGTCTTGTCAGGATTGAGGCTGTAATTAGACGTGTTCATAACCAAACAAAATCGATGCAATTGAATCAAACCAAATTGGATTAGCATAAATCGAACAAAATCGATCAATGTTTGGTTTAGTTTTGTATGTTGAAAAATTAAACGATGTAAGGTTGATGACATAAAAATCTTAAACCGCCAAACCAAACCGCTCAAAACCGCTCGTTTATGGTTTGGTTTGATTTGATGCTATTAACTTAAACCGATAGGTACACTTTCATTAAAAATCGCCCAAACCGACCGCCGAACACCCCTAGCTGTAATCAGTCTTGTAATCTCAGATATTTTGTCTATCAAACATATCTTACTTTGTCTATCACTTGTCATTTGATCATTTTATTCGATTTTATTGTATTCACATCACATCACTTCATTTTCACATTCATATTTTTATTTCTTTCAACATTTCTATTATTACTCTCATTCTAAAATTTGTTTTTAGAAAGTTAATTATATTAAATTTAGTCAATCTAAAATTTTAATTTTAGAATTAAGTTGATTGTATATTGTAAGTAAATGAAATATTATATTTTTTCATTATTTATATTGAATAAAATTATAATTTTTATTAATAAATTTAAATATGTAAGGTTGATGACCTAAAAATCTTAAACCATCAAACCAAACCGCTCAAAACCGCTCGTTTATGGTTTGGTTTGGTTTGACGCTATCAACTTAAATCGATAGGTACACTTTCATTAAAAACCGCCCAAACCGTCCGCCGAACACCCCTAGCTGTAATCAGTCTTGTAATCTCAGATATTTTGTCTATCAAACATATCTTACTTTATCTATCACTTGTCATTTGATCATTTTATTCGATTTTATTGCATTCACATCACATCATTTTCACATTCATATTTTTATTTCTTTTAACATTTCTATTATTATTCTCATTCTTATTCTCTTTTAGATAGATTCAATTTGAATAAAATTTTAATTTATTAATAAATTTGTTAAATTATAATAATAATAAATTTCATCTTAAGAATAAGTTAAAAGAGTACATTATCATTTTTGGCCCAGTCCCTTTAAATTTATTCTTTAAAATATGAAAATATTAAATTTAGTTAGTGAAATATATAATTTGTCTCAATTTAATTCTTAAAAAAATTCTATCAATTATGTGAATAAAAATTTGTAAAGACTAAATTTAAACAATTTACATCTTTCATATATTGAATTTGGCATTTTCATCTTTCCTTGATTAATAATTAATTAGAATAAATTATATCTTTTATAAATTAAATTCAATATTTTTTTTCAGAAATTAAAGTGAGTCTGCATTTTTTATGGATAAGGTGGTTACACGCTCTTTTTTTTGTGACTATGACCGGAATATTTATCAGAGCGGACTTAATAACTAATTTTTTGAATATTGTGAGACCCATTACTAATAGTGACGTATTTAGGGTGTGTTTGGTTAGTAGGGTGGAAGATGTAATGAGAATGGAAATAAGAATAGAAATGTTGGAGGGAATGAAAATATCATGTCAATATGATGTAATGTGATGTGAACGGAATAAAAGTGAATTAAATAATTATTTTATCCTTAAAAAATATTAGATTATATCCAGCATTACATCCTCAAAACTAACCACCAAACAAAGTCTAAAGTCTTACCCATATATAAATCGTGTTACATAACCCCAGACAGGGAAGAAAAAAACAACAAATCAAACTTTACGATAGATACTTTGATAGCATCATTTGGTTGATTTGTTAAACAATATTATCTATTTCATTTTTGTGTTCATTTTTTCTGTAAATTGGAAAATACTATAAGTTAGTTAGCACACCAAGTCTTATTTCAATTTTTTATTAGAATAGTCAACATAAATTGAAAATTTTAAAATTGTAAAAATTGGCATCATAAAATCAACGAGACTAGTCCAAGTCAAAAACATATAGATCAAGACGAAATATTCAAGACGCACCAAAAAAAAAAGACGAAATATTCAATTTGTTTGGTTAAAGAGAAGCAAGAATTAGTCAAGTGCTATGAATTATGGCACAAAATAATAAATTAATGAAATTAAAGAGAGAGAGAGAGAGAGAGAGTGAGGGGAAAGAAAGAAATGACACACTCTTGTGTTGAAAATTTTATTATTTGTTTATAATTATATGTAGATATAATAATTTGTTATTAGGTTATAAAGAAAAAATTAGAAAGAAAGTAAAAAGAATTCATTAAACCATACACATGTTTTTTTTAATTATAGTAAAAATATAAATATATTGTACGTGTAACTGTCGTTTTTTGTTCACATAATTATAATTTGCAATTAAGAACCACAATGGGTCTTAACCTTAGGGGACTTATCCTTAGGTGAGGAACCTAGGTGCCTATGTACCCTTAGGAAGGGATCAAAGTCCATGTAGTTTGTCATGGTGACGTCTATAGGAACCGTTAGGCTAGGTGATTACCTGTATCGAGCCGTGTGCGGCTAAGACATGCGTAAGGTACTCTGGGCGAGCGAGCTGCTCGTGGGAGGTTGCCTTAGAGTATGATAGAGCTCGAGTCTCTAAGAGCTGTTAGGAGCTTAGTGGATAGAATACTCCGGGACGGAGATGTGTCTGCTGATGGTGGGACCTGGCGGTGCTATAGGCAGAGCTTGAGATGTGTGATGTGGATTGGGCAAGAGAATGTCTGAGTGTGCTCAGAATGTTTGCCTAAATGGTTGTATGTTGAGTTCTTCCAGTGTTCGGATTCTGATCCTTAAGTCCCCCGGGTGAGGGTCCTTTTATACTAAGTGCGGGGAGGACGTGTTTTGCCCACGTTCTTGCGGGATGTGGTTCGTGCACGACGCTCAGGGGGTCTCCCACGTCTCTTGGACGGGTGCCCTTATGGAGAGACGTGGGCAATAACCACGCAAGAGGCAGGTAAGTGGTGTCACGTGTCGTTAGCGTATGCTGTCACTAGGCTTTTGAAAGCTCAGTGCCACGTGTCCCTAGATAGAATATTCCGTAGTTACAGTACGTAAATACTTTTTAGTCTTTGAATTGTTGATCAAACTATTATTTACTCTCTGTATTTTAGAATAATAGTACTTAGTCCCCGAATTTGCAATTACGTCAACTATCTAGTCACATGGACGTTATCTGTTAGATAATTGAGTGACATGAGTGGCCGTTAACTGCCAACGTGGTGCTGTTAATTACGATAATGCGGGTGTCACTGTCGACGTAGGAGAAAATTTTGTCGCAAGGATGAAGCATAATGTGGCCGCCATAGCTGCACATCAAACAAAGCTCGGTTCTGGGAACAGTGAAAATGGGTCATCGGCCTAGTTTTCGGCAATGTGGGAGGAGGAGCGAGGAGAGGAGTCCAGCCACGTCAGCAGTTAACAGCCATGTCACTCAATTATCTAACAAGTAACATTCAGGGGACTAAATAATTGACATAATTACAAATTCGAGAACTAAATAGTATTTTTTTTTCAAAATTTGGGGACCAAATAATAATTTGGCCAACTATTCAGGAATTAAAAAGTATTTTGTCACTAAAAGTTTCCATTTTCTTTAATTATGCGCACAATTGTAATTGTTTAAAAAACACATAGAATTAAGAGAAATAAATAAAGAGATCGAGTTTCTTTTAGTATATTTTATATATTTCATATTATATGATTGACCGAGTGGTTGAGTGAAAGGGATTCATTTATTTTTATCTAAGTATAAGGGGTTTGATCCCTGCCTTGAGTTTGAAGCAGCTTTAAATTCTTGGGCCAGCTGTCTCACCCTTCGAAATGCCTACAATTTAGTGAGGGGATTAATCATTGTACTCGATGGTAGATATCTTGATCTACACAAATACGCTGTATGTTTGACCTTTATACTCTCTTTGATTTGAAGATTTAAAAGTGTGAAAAGTAAAAATTGTTTCTTTTTGATTATTTTTAAACTAGAGTGATTAAACATGACAATAACTACTGTACTAAATGCATTTGAAACTTTAATTAAAGAATGAGATGTTCAATAATTTCACTATTATTTTTAATAATTTTTAAAATACAATAATAAAAAAACGTGTTGCTGCATTTCTTTAATTCTCATAGGCAACTTCTACAAATGGATCTCTCTAGATGTTTTGTTTTTGGTTAAATTATTTTGTCCAAGAAAAATATATTTTTTTAATAAATGCCTTAAACTATGCGATCCTTTTTTTTATTTAAAAATATAATCTAGAATGAAATGGCACCGAACTTTATGGCATGTTCTTTTGAAAGGAAGCATGATGAAAAGGGAGAGGAAGAAGTCATATCTCTTTTTTTTTTCTTAACAAACAAATTCTATTTTTTTTAATGTGATAAAATTATGTTTTTGTACTTAATTTTTTACCTACTTAATTTTTTACCTACTTTTATTCTATTATCACTTTTAATGTAAGGACAAAATGGCCATTTTACCCACTTATATTCCATTACATCACATCACATCTTATTGACATGACATTTCCATTCCCCTCATCTTTTCCCATTCCCTCATTTTTTCTACCAAAAGAACATACCCTTAGGCAGCGTTCGGTTTGGAGAAACAATAAGGGAAAGGAAAAGTTAAAGTATGTGAGGCCCGGTACTTTTTCTTTTCCACTAACAGGTTTTTTAAAAAAATTAAAAAAAATATAAATTATCTATTATACTCTTTAATTTGACACAACCCTAATCTTTTGTTTTTTTTAATATAAGGGGTAAAGTGGTAATTTTAATACATTCCATTTTCATCCCAAATTTTTACTACCAAACACATCAAACCCATTCTATTTCCCTTTCCCTCTCCCTCTCCATTTCTGCAAAGCAAACGTTAATTTTATGCTCACACGTGGTGGCATAGGATTTTTTTGAGTTTTGAATATTTACAATCAAGTTCTTATGTTTTCTTTATAATTATATTTGAGGTAAAATACTATTTAGTCCTTGAATTATTGGTCAAATTATTATTTAGTCCCCAAATATATCAAAAATACTATTTAGTCCCCGAAATTTGTAACTATGTGAACTATTTAGTCCCTAAACTTCACAAAAATACTATTTAATCATCAAATTTGCAACTCTGTCATAGTATGTTTGTGAAGTTTGGGGACTAAATAGTTGACATAGTTACAAATTCGGGAACTAAATAGTTAATATAGTTAAACATTTCTGGGACTAAATAGTAATTTGACCAACAATTCATGAACTAAATAGTATTTTGCCTCATTATATTTTTAGCATGTCTAACCATTTTAGAATTTGACTCCAAATTTTATAATAGTATACTTTTAACATTTGTAAAATTTTTATATTTTTTTCTCTTAAACTTATGATAATTATACTTTTAGTATTTGATTTTTATTAAAAAATATTGATATTTTTAACGATATTTTGTTTATTAAAATATAATAATTTTTCTAAAAAAAATCCTAAAAATATAATTCTCATAAATTTAGGGACAAAAATAAAAATTTTACAAATGTTTACTATTATCATAATTTTTTGGGATTAAATTATAGAATAATGGTTAGACATCATAAAAATACAATTATTGAAAAAACATAGAGATTTGATTGCAAATACTCAGAAGACATTTCTCGCTATTTGTCAGTGATTGGCCAAAACTTGGTAGCATCCCATGCCACCAAAGACGTGATTACATCGGAATTTTGAAACTATCCCTTAAAATATCATATTCTTGTGCTCTAAAATTAAAGAGTATTATATCATTTAAAGTTAGTAAAAATCTCAAATTGTTCTCTTATATTTGCACGAAGTTTTATATTAAACTTTTATGTTTGTAAGAAGTTTTAAACTGGTCCTTCGGTCCAAGTCCCTTTATTTTTTCTGTTAAGTGCTGACGTGGTGTGCTGAGGTGGACATATCATCTCTCCTACGTGTCAATTTAAACTGACGTGTCATGCCACGTCATTGTCACATCAGTACCACGTCATCACATATGATATTAATTATATAATGACGTGTCAATGAATATTTTTAATACATAATATAATTTAGTATGTATTAAAAGAAGTTGTTATAACAACTAAATAAAATCAGGTTAGCAAAAAAAGTTATGTACTAATATGTAGTATTGAATATTTAGTACTATATTTTTTTTTTTATAAAAAAGTATTAAAGCTTTATTATATTGTAAAAAAATTAAACGGCACTTAACAATAATTTAGAAAACTCCAATCTAATAATACTGAAGAATAAATCCTAATAATTATTGAACTAAGTAAACAAAGTGTAAGCTCAACTGATCCTATTTCTTCAGGATGAAAAATCTCACCGTTCTTGGTGTTGCCAACAAAGTTGTTACTCTTATACCTCCTGCATATTAGATCTGAAGTAATCTTCAAAGTTGAAATTGCGTAGGCTCTTCCAATATCATGATGAACGAGTGAAAATTTTTTAACATAGATGATTCGTAGATTTAGATATGGTTATAACAAATCTTGAATCTAGAATCACCTGATTGTCAAAAAAATTTACAAAAGAAAATAAATACACACAAAAATAAAACAAGCTCCACTTACTAGATCTGAATCGATCTAACAATGGGAGACTACACTCTCACAAGAGAGGACTACAAAACTCAGAAGTAAATCTGGAAGAAAATCACCACCAAAATTGGGGGAATGAATATCTACCTTATTTATGAAACGTAACAACGGTAACAAAAGAAGAAGAAAAATAGGACTCCGGTTAGATCTGCAGAAAGAAACTGGTTGAAGAACGAACGCAGAAAAAAGAGAGAAAGCGGCTGCTAGGATTTTAATACATAATATAATTTATTTAGTTTTTCCTAAAAAAACTTAGTGTTACAATAAATATTTTTTTTTGATTAAGATAATAACGTGAAAAAAATTTAGTTATGCATGTATAATTAATTTTTCTCTATTAATATTATTATTTTATATTCTTTTTTGGTTTAGACCAGGGTATTCACCGTTGAACACAGTGACCAATCCCCTCGCTGAATTATAGGCATCTTGAAGGGTGGGTTTCTATTCTTATATAATATAATTTAATTTTTAACTAGATTAAATTATGAATTTTATTTAAAAGCTTGTATTTATCAAAAGGTAAATAGTAATAATATTTATATTTTTTACTTCAGAAATACAAGAAATAAATTTGAACAAAAGTAAGAATTTGGTGGAGGGTTTTATTAGTAAATAAAGTTTTGGACCAAAGTGTAATGACTTTTTATCTCTTAAGACGAGGGGTGTAATTTTTTAAACTAAAGAAGAAGGCAGTGCAATTTTAACATTGTAGTGACTTATCTCTCATGAGAGGAAAATCTGATTTTTCAAATTAGATGAGAGATGAATGTAATTTTAACATTGATAGGAGACAAGAGTGTAATTTACTCTATTTTTAATGTCCAATAATACTTTAAATAACTTTTCAAAAAATAAAAAATACTGTAAACAAGATTAATTTTTAAAGAATGATTTGTAAATCACTCCAAATTTATCTATATATGATGAACATATATATATATATATATATAATATAACAATAACAAATTAAATCACATAAAACTAAATCAACATTGAATCGATCATAAACAATATAAACATATCAATTTACATAACCAAACACATTATTAATGAGAATCCATAGAAAATTAAAAACAAAAAAGTTGTAATCGATCTTGTCCATTTCTAGATGCCTTATGTTTTAATTTAAAAACATGTTAAGAATTTTACAGAAAAGAAAAAGATAAGAATAATCTAATAAGGAAAGACGACAAAAAATTGAAAAATCAGCGAGAAAAGCGTGCATTACGTGGCCAAAGAGCGTGCGTGTATATTATGACTAAATATAATTCCGGCGATAATATCAATAATTATGTTAAAAACGAGAAAATGTTAATCAAGTTTGGTTGGTCGAGTGGTTAGTTTATTAGGTTGTTTAAGTAAGTGTGGGGGATTAGAATCCCACCTTGTGTAGCCAATAACCAATTGGCCAATGATAAACCTTAAATGGAGCTCAGATCCGCGGAAGAATAATCCTTGGCCTGTCGGGCTGGGATACTTTGAAAAACAAAAAAAAAAATGAGAAAATGTTCAGTAATACGGTAATATTATATTTTATTAAATCTTTTCGAATTTTTATTAATATTAACAAATGACATTACATAATTAAAAGATGCACTAAAATTTAATAGTACCGGTAGTAATTAACTTTTATCCGTTCACAACACATCCAAAAGATTTTGGCTGCCTCGATATTATTATTTAAGATATTATAAACATGGTGGTAGATTTGACATGTATTTTATTCTTATCTTTGTTAAAAGAATAAAAAAAATTAATATAAAGAATGAGAAGCTATTAGATTTTATTCTTTGTATGTATGTTATATCGATCATATGACTTTGAAATCGGATATATTATATAAATTTAAAAGTAATGTATAATAATTTAATAATATAATTATATATTTATCCAAAAAAAATTATTTATTAAAATATACATTATGCGTTATAGCGTGGTTTTTCAAAATTTTATATTTACTGAAAAATAATGACTTTAAAAAAATTGTGTATTTAGCCCTTTTAGTTTTATAAAAAAATTAATTTGTTTTAATTAATTTAAAAATCTCTAATTTACTTCTTCTCTTTTGTAAAAGAAATCCAATCATATCATGTATATTGTAATTTTAATTTTTTTTAGGGTAAACTACAGTTTTCCTCCTTGTGGTTTGGCCTAAATCCAGTTTGTCCCCCTGTGGTTTAAAATGCAACACTTAACTATCATGTGGTTTGGTTTAAAATTAATGTGCCCCCTGTGATTTAGAGTGTGACACTTGACCCCATGTGGTTTGTTATGTTATCACTTAACTACCCTATAGAATTTTTTTCCTCAAAATTTAATATTTAATATAACTTATAAAAGAAATTACCTAAAAATAATTGAATTAATTAATTATTTTATTAAATATTTATTTTATCTCTAAAATAATAATAAACTCTAATCTTCAACTTTCAACTCTTTTTAGCGTTTCCTTCAAACTCTTTCTTTCCTCTAATCTTTCCACTATATCCAAGAGTATTGTTATGCTCCTAGTCTAAGGATACTTTTCTAAAAAAAATTATTGTTTAATGTTAGAGTTTCTAAGCTTAATAATGTTAACATTCAATCCAAGTATGTTTATTATGAACTTGAACAATAAAAAAAACTTAAATTTAGTTATATATTTCTATTATATTATTCTTTTACAATTTTATTTTGATTTTGATTTAATAATTCTAAGACATTAAAGATAAAAAATGACAATAAAATGAATAAATAACTAAATATAAATAATCAATTGAGTAAACACTAAATATTAAATTCTGATTTTTTAAAATTATAATTTTATTTTTATATTAATTATAAATTTTTTTGAGTCATTTTATAATTCTAGAGTGTTGAATGATAAATTTTAAACATTAGAAGTATTAAATAATGATTAATTTGACTAAAATTTGGATAGAAGATAGATGAAGGTAGTTAAGTGATAACATAACAAACTACAGGGGGTCAAGTGTCACACTCTAAACCACAGGGGGCATATTAATTTTAAGCCAAACCACAGGGTAGTTAAGTGTCGCATTTTAAACCACAGGGAGACAAACCGAATTTAAGCCAAACCACATGGGCAAACTGTAATTTACTTTTTTTTTTTTTATCTAAAACTTGATGTCAAATTTATTAATGTGAGCTAATAGTTCTACGTAGATAAATAATAGTTTAAAATTTTCTATTCCTAAATAAGGGATATAATCAAAATTTTATATATAATTAAAAAAAGAATAGATTATTTTTCCCTATATGAAATAATTTCAATTATATATTGGAAGTTTTGCATATATATAAAAAGTGCATGCTTTTTTTTTAAACAATTTTAACTTTAAAGTATAACATTAAATAATTATTATTTTATTTTAAAATAATAAATTAAATATGAAATATTATTTGATTCTTACTCATATGCAGTAATTTTACAAATTTCATTATATTTAATTTTATTTCACTCTTTACGTCATATATTTTATTATATATATATTTTTTTTTGAAAGATTACGGACTATAAAGATCCAACGCCATTATTATATATTAGAGGTTTCGCATGTACATACCGTGCATGTAATTTATTTTTTGAAAAATATAATATAAAAGTATTATTATTATTATATTTTAAAATAATAAAATATTAAATATTTGATAATTTTTAAATTTTTAAAATGAAGTAATTATTATTATATTTTAAAATAATAAGTTGAATTATGAGAAGTTATTTGTTACAGCACTAACTATTCACCATGCTTACTTTCTCTCTCCCACTCCCAGTCCTACTCCCACATCCTCCCATCATTTGTTTTGTATTTAATAAATTAGTAAATATCTATTTTGGGAGACGGGAAGACCCCACAGCCATATTAATATAGATATTATTTATATTACATTTGCACGATTTTTCTTTAAAGATAACTAAACTTTTTTTAAGATAATATTATTATTAAAAATAACTTTTATTTTTTTTATAAGAAAAAATAACTTTTATTGAAATTGTTGGTTATATATATATATATATATATTATGAATTTGGTTATATTTTATTATAGAAGATGTTTGTGTAATACAATTTAATTTTAGTGGAAGGAAGTACAAAATTCTAAAATAGAGAAATCAAATGATTGTGTAATATAAATATTTCTCAAAAAGAAACCATGATAACTTGCCAAAAACACGATTAAAATGATTCTAATGTGAAATTCCATCTAGCCTACATATCCTATATAGAATGAGGTGTTCATACTATGAATTGAAGATAAAAAAAGTATCCAATGACATTGACTCATCACGAAATATGATAGCATTATTTTGTCTTTTGGACAACAACATAATAATATATGAAATGCAAAAGTAGTTTTGTTTCCTCAATTTTTGAGGCTATTATATTTATGTGGGGTTATATATGAAAAAAAAATTGATTGAGTTTAATTTATATATCTTGTCAAAACTTTTAAATTAATTATCTTTATAAAATTTTTAAAATCAAAATCATTTAGCTCTCTTAGTTCACATTTGGTAGTAAAAAAAGTTGTTTTAGAAGGAAAAAGAAGTGGAATGAAATTTAAAGAAAGTTTGTTCCCTACGTAGGGAAATGGAATTAAGATAAAATTAAAAATGATAATTTTGGTTTTTATCTAATACATAAAAGGTAAAAAGTAACTTCCATAAATTTGGTAATAGTGACAAATGGTCATTTTCATTTTTTGTTAAGAGTGAAATTGACATTGTATAAATATTTTTTTATCCAATATACAACTTCTCTCTTCTTTCACAAGTAATTAATCTTCATCCTAGATAGGCAACCAAAGTTCCTAGTGAAATTTTTTTCCTCCAACCAAACATGCTTATAATAGAGAACCAAACTTCCTTGTTTAATTTTCCTTTAACCAGACATGTTAAGACGAGTAACACAACTTTTCTCCCACTAATTCTTTCAAACTAAACGTGCACTTAGGTCACGTTTGGTATGGGGTGAGTGTTTTAGTAGGAAGTGGAAGTAGAAATGGAAAAGGAAGTGAAAGTGGAAATAAGTAATAAAAAGTGTGTTTGGTATGTAGGAAAATAGAAGTGGAAGTAAAAAGATAAATTTGTTTGGTATGATGGAAAATAGATAAGGAAATGGAAGTTTAAAATAGAAATGACTTTTTTGCCCTTCAACCCTAAACCCACACCTAATAAGAAAATGTTATTAAGCGTATTATGGTATTTGTGTGTTCACTTCCATGGAAGTTTTTGAACTTCCTTAGGTTTGGTGCAGGCGTGCAGCAACTTTAGTTCCCTTATACCATGGAACTTTACTCACCATGCAACTTAACTCACCTCCTTGCAAACACAATTGAAGAAGGCAACAAACTCACTTTCCCTTCATTTCCATGGTACCAAACGAGCTGTTAGAGTTCTCTCCCTCTCTCTCATTTTGAGAACACCGTCGAATGCCTCATTCCTAGGCTTGATTTGTATTATTCCTGCTATTCCTTCGTCTCTAAAATTTGGAAATACCACCATTCAAGTGAATTACGTGGACTCTAATTTTACTCATGAGTACATAGGTTCTGAATACTGCATCCAGTTCGAGTTCGTCTTCTAAAAACCTCCCTTTAGGATCGTCTTTCCCGTATTTCCAACAATCTACCAATTCCAAAATATCACTAGTAAAATAGCATTAAACAAACTTGTTGAATTATAATTAATTTATTTTGAACAAACATATGTTTTCTTTAATTAATTAGAGCAAACATATTTTTCATGTCAACCTTCGTAGGAACGCCTTCTCACAACACACACTGCCACCCTACCCATCGACTTCAAGGACACGTTGTATATTAAAGTTGTCCATCAAACTACTGATGGTGTGGAAGTGTAAGGTAGATTATTATTATTGTATTAAAAAATTTTCTAGTTACGTTACACATGTTATTATTTTAAGGATTGAATTGTAATGTAGTTAGAGATCTTTAAATGACTAATTTGTATGATAATATATTTTTCAAGGATTAATTTGTATGACAATATAATTTTTATTTAAGAAAAAAATTGTATATATAATAACCAACAGTGTCATATAGGCAATTAATGATGCCACATAGGTAGTCTGATGGAGGGACTAGCTAATTTGTACAATATACTCATTTTTCATAGACTAAATTATATAATTAAAATCTTTCATAGATCAATCTGTCAATAAACTTATATCGGAAAAAATATGTTTAGTACTCCCAAAGTTTGAGGTCACTATCAATTATGTCCCCAACATTTTTTTACTGTTAATTGTACCCCCAATATTTTATTTTTTACCAATGTTACAATTTTTACTACCGTTAAATAATTAACAATTTTTGTTAATGTGGCATCATAAGTGTCAAAATGTAGTTGGCTAGGCCTAGTATTTTACCAAGTCATATTTCTCTTTATCTTCTTCAAAAATTAATTATTTAATGCCGTCAAGTTATATTTCTCTCTATCCTCTTCAAAAATCAAATATTTTCCGTTCATTTTTTTACTAAGAAAATACTAAGTCCAATTAGCTCATTTTGCCACATTTGCTACTACATCAGCAAAAATCGTTAATCTTTTAACGGCGTTAGTGAAAATGATTAGATTGGTAGAAAAATAAAACGTTAAAAGTACAATTGACAACAAAAAATATTGAAAAACATAATTGACAATAACCTCAAACGTTAAAAGTATCAAACATACTTTTGCCAACCTATATTGGAGGGAATAAGGAATAAATTCTACATATACGACCTGTTAGGTTAGTGGATTTATTTTGAAATTTAAAAAATCAAAAGTGTGGACATAACCCTCAAATAATGCTGTTAAAACGGGCCGACAATTAAGGTGGTGTTTGGTATCTGGTGAGTATTTTAGTGGGAAGTGAAAGTGGAAGTGGAAATGGAAGTAATAAAAAGTATGTTGGGTATGCAGGGAAATGTAAGTGGAATGTAGAAGTAATATTGTTTGGTATGGTGGGAAGAAGATAAGGAAATAAAAGATAAAAGTATAAAAAACCTTTTTTTACCATTTCTTTTTTAAAAGCCACAAATTTTGTAAGGGAATTTTAGTCTTTAAACCTCACCTCACCTCACATTTCCTCTACTTCCCTCCCCATCATGAGGGAAGGAAGCTTCCCTCTAAAGGGCAGCTCACACTCACCTTCCCTCCTCCTAAACCATACCAAACATGCTCATACCTCACCTTCCCTCTCCCAATCATACCAAACGGGACCTAAACGAGTCAGATTGGGTTGGCTTGTTTATTAGGTGGGGTTGAAAAGTGATACCCAAGCCCGCCCGTATTGACTCGCATGACACTTTTTTTTTTTGAAAAAAAAAGTAATTATAAAAGTATATATTTATTTATAAATTAGTAGTTTTTATTTTAAATTAATATTGGTTAAAGTACTATTTTGGTCCTCAATGTTTGCATGAAGTTTAATGTTGGTCCTCAATATTTCAAAAGCTTAATGTTGATCCTCAAAGTTTTTTTTGGGTCGATTTTGGTCCTCGAGCGTAATACCGTCAACTTTTTGCCGTTAAATAATGACGTGACATGCTTATGTGGTACACCCCATCTTCTTTCCAAACCTTAGTAAACTAAACCCTCTGCCGACTACCATACATAGTTTATAAAACCCAAACCCATTCCCACGTTTCCAAACACCCAACCAAACAAGGAAACAATCCATAATTTTTAATGGAGGCAAACTACTATTTAGTCCCTGAATTGTTGGTCAAACTATTATTTAGTCCCCGAATTGTTCAAAAACACTATTTAGTCCCCGAATTTGACAAAAATACTATTTAGTCCCCGAATTTGTAACTATGTCAACTATTTAATCCCCAAACTTGACAAAAATACTATTTAATTACCGAATTTACAACTCTGTCAACTATAACGGGTAACAGTCAGTAAACTAAATAGTTGACAGAGTTGCAAATTCGATGATTAAATAGTATTTTTGCCAAGTTTGGGGACTAAATAGTTGACACAGTTACAAATTCGGGGACTAAATAGTATTTTTGTCAAATTCAGGGACTAAATAGTTGACAGAGTGAACAATTCAGGGACTAAATAATGTTTTTGAACAATTCAGAGATTAAATAGTAATTTAACCAACAATTTAAAGACTAAATAGTATTTTGACTCATTTTTAATATAAGACTTATTATATAGTCTACCAATAACCATTAAAAAAACATCACCACGAGATTCACGCTTTGAGAGAGTCTTGTGACAAATGACAGGCAAGAAGCAATTCGAAAGTCACAAGAGTCGGAATGGCAATATGGTAAATACGTGCATACGAGAGGGGTATTAACGTACTTTCCCCCTCCCCCTTTCTCCGCTCTAATGTCTCTCCCATTTCTTTCTCTGTCCTTCTTAGTTGGACTTTGCTCACCACCCGCCCACTGTCTCACAATTTGAAACTTTTAAATAAAAACACAAAAAACACGTGTTTTTATTATTATAATTTACATTAAATAAATTAAACCCTCCAAAATTTAAAAATTATTTTAATTTCAAAGATAAAGACCACATGGTCTGTTCCTTAGACTAATCCCAGGTTCAAAGAACGTGCTTAAGGAAGAAAACCCCTCTCTCCTACCCTCACCCCATATATATCATTCTTCATCATCGTCTTCTTCTTCATCATCACAATCAAAATCACACCTTTCAGCTATATAAAACCAAAAGGGGTCCTTCGGATTATCATTGTCATCATCAAAGTCAATCAAAGTTTCGATCTTGTGGCGAGATTCCTTGTGGGTTTTTGATAATTATTAAAGATGTCGACTTTCTCCGATACGGCGGCGAGTGGTGGCCGGAGGGCGGCCGGCAAGGCGGCGGAGAGGTGTAATCTCATAAGCCAGTTCTTGAAGGAGAAGAGAAGCTCTGGAGGAGCTTTGAGCCTTGTAATGGGTCCTAAAATTGAACCAAGAGGTAGATTTCTTTCTTTCTTTCTTGGCCTTTTTCTCTCCTATTTGGTATTTGATTTGAAAAATATTTGGTAATTTCTCACTTTTAATAACAGTGATTTAGAAGAATTTTGAATGTAGGGAGGTTAAGCTTGAATGCCTAATACCAAAAGAAAAAAAAAAAAAACTAAATTAACATTTTGTCTTGAAATATATGCTTGTCTCCCATAAAGTTAAAATGTTAAACTTAATCCTGAGAGACACATTTTATCTCAGTCTAGTCCCTCTAAATCTCTGTTAACATCTGATAGAAAATTTGGCAGGGACTAAATTGAGATAAAATTTATCTTTTAGGGATTAAATTTGTTATTTTCATTTTTAAAAGATTAAAATGAGACAAATTAGAGGGATTAAATTTGACATTTTCATGTTTTAGGGACTAAATTGAGACTAATTGTATATTTCAAGACCAAAATGTAAATTTACTAAAAAAAGCTAAATTTCTAGTGGATCTATTGTTGATTGTTTTGGTTATGTGAAATCCAGCAGCTACGATGAATTTGTTAACAAATCTGGAAAAGTCTGAAGATGATGCTTCAAAACAAAATGCTTCTCTTTCTCAGATGGTGGAAAACCTTTCTGATTTCAGGTGTGTATATAGTAGCATTAAATTGTGCAAATATTTTTGTATCTGATTGCAAATATTCATCATATCAATAGTGACACAAACAGCTTAAATAATGTCATAAATAAAATTTGAAGTATCATGTATTTTTAATACAGGAATCCGGCGAAAACGGAGTCCAAAACTCCCCAGATGGCGATATTCTACGCCGGGAAAGTGTTGGTGTTCGATGCTTTTCCGCCAGAGAAGGCGACGGAGATCATGGAGCTAGCCACCAAGTTAAGCTCTAATAAGAATAATCCTGTGGCTTCTGAAAATTTGAACAAGGTGGTGTCTCAAACTACTACTTCCCAAGAAGCATCTAGACCAAGATCTCAAACTTTTGGTTCAGGTAATTAATTAAATTTGTGCTTTTGAGAGTGAAAATTTGATATAATCATTTAATTTTGATTGAAGATTGTTATTAATTCTGGGTTTTTTTTTTAATGATGAATAGATATGAGGTACCCAAGGAGAGCTTCACTTGTAAAATTTCTGGAGAAAAGAAAAGAAAGGTAAGAATTTGATCATATTTTGATGTTTAGGGATTGTTTGGTAGACCATATATGTATCTTGAATGGGATATAATAAGACTTGGTAAAATTTTTTAGGTGTTTGTTGGATAATCAATTAACACATAATTTCTATATTTTTTTTTAAAAGACTAATCAAATTATGCTTAGCTTAGGGGAAAAAAAAAAGTAAATTGTTATGTTTTTATTGAAAAATCTACTTACAAATATCTAAAAACTTTGGTGATTTTATAGAAATTTCATAGCTTGAATTCCCATTAGTACGGAACTAGATCATCGAGTGGAAAAAGACTTTGTTAAGGTTGTTTTTATAGAAATTTGCTTTGAATTTTTCTCTTTTCAAAATAGTTATAACTTTATAGATAAAAATGAGAACAGATCCTCTGAAGTGCTGGTTAACAGCAAAAATAGCGCACTTCATGCACTTTGCCAAATACGCAATTCAGAGGATCTGAATCGAATAACAATGTACCAGATGAATGAATCCGTTGTTTAATCTTTCTTAGTACGTAATTAACGGAAGATTAATCGGAATTTTCATCGGTTTTGTAGGGTTATAGCAAGAGGACCTTACCACCAGATGAACCCTAAGCAAGAGGGAGGAAGCAACTCTTCTGGAGATCAAATTGAAGATGAATCTTGCAAACCCTTTGACCTAAACTTATAATAAATAGTCTCATTTTTAGGTCATGAATTTAGGTATACACTAGTTACTACATACACACCCACAAAACCCTCTCCTTCCTAACTACATCATTATAGGCCTTTTTTCAGATTCCTTTGCAAATTACATTAATATTTGTTTGTTGTAATATTTGGTTAAGTCATTATTATATATATATATATATATGTATGTATACATACAAGGTCCATTTGCTTTATTGGATCAGATCAGACCAAAGAAAGATAATGCTGATTAATGAGATGATTGTTTCCAGCAAATTCCAATTCTTTGTCTGCTTTTTTTTTGTTTTTAAATTTTAGTGAATGAAAATTAGTTTTTTATTTTTTTTGTCATAGAAATGAACCAAAATAATATGATTGCATCACTTGATTCATTTAATCGATACTATTTAGTGAAAAAAGACATTGTTTATTGTTATTGTTGTATTTTTATCTGGGATTTCTTATAGTCTTTTTTATTATGGGAAGAGAATTAAAATAGATATATATTAGAGAATAATTTGTTTGGAGTAAATTTAAGTAAGATTTTTTTTTTATATCTTTGTTATAAGATTACCCTATACAAAGAAGACATATGGCAGAAAGTTTATGTATGGCTAATTACGAATTTTATGATAGAGAGAGAATATAAAAGATAATTTTTTGACCAATCATAGAAGAGAAAGTGTAAATAAAGTATGAAAAAAACGAAGGTAAAAATTCTTTAGGCGCTTGCTATGAATTTTTACAATCATAAATTATATTTTTACTTTATCTCTTCTTTGATCGGTTATGTAATTTATTATCTTTTAAATTATTTGTCACATGCCTTATTTTTATTAGAGAATTTCATAGCAAGCACCTAAGGAACTTCACTTTTGTTTAGTACATAAAATATATAATTGTAGAACCTTATTACAAAAATATAAGGAACTACATAAAATTTTTCCTTACTTTTATTTATGTTATAATGAAAAATAATTTTTTGTCTACAATATAAATTGAATGAGAAATTTAGTTTCATCAATTTTTATTTGTTTTTTATATAGAATAATTTGTTTTTTTATTATTGATTGGGCCGGAGGAGGCGGCCAATTAATAAAATGTTAATGTGGGTCAAACTATACTTATTTGATTGTTGAATAGCTAAACGAAGCTACAGTGTTCCACACAGGAGTCTTATTTTGGTTCAAAATTTTATTACAATTTTTAAATTGGTGATTTATATTTTAAGAATTTTAAATCGGTTCTTTATGTTTTTTATAAGTCTTATTTTGGTTATTTCGTTCAAGTTCGTTGCTTGTCGTGCTGAGGTAGACGTATTATCTCTCTGACGAGTGACGTGACGTGACGAAGTGGACTTCATCTTCTTCTTTTAAGTGCTTTAAATTTACCATTTCTCAAAAGTATGAGAGATATATAAATAAAAAAATTGAATAACATACATTAATCAGGACCAACGAATTAGGAACTACTCTTTTATTTGTATATATCTTATATTTTAGAAAAATTTAGCCGTGTTTGGTATAAATGAAAATAAGGGGATGGGATGTAAAATTTTCAAATCCCAAAAATTTTCTATAGTATATTTTACATGTAAAGTACTGTTCACCTTTTGACTTTGTCTTTGACTCTGGCTTTAAGAAAAAATGTCAAAAATGCCCTTCCTATTATTTGCCAAACCTCGGCTACTATTTATAATATAATATTAGTAAGGGCATTTTAGTCTTTAACAATACTCTACTTTACATCACATTTTTTTATACCAAATACATTTTTTATTTTTACATTCTCTTACTCTATATTACTCAACTTTACATCTCTTCCCTTCACATTCGTCCTTGCCTACCAAATATAGCCTAATTTCTCAAATTTAAACAACTTGAACTCCAAAATGTGTTCATCTCAAATATATTTTGAAGCACCTAAATATTTTTATGGTAAGAAAATATTAAAAAGTATTATTTTAAACTAATAACAGAGAATGATAGCAATGACAGAGGATCTACTCCCTATAATTTCTCCCTTAATTTGGTGAGTCTATGGCCAAGTTTTATTTGGGCTATTTGGTCCATTTATTATAATTTTTTTCAATGAAACCCATTTCCATCTCACAAGGCCAACGCCCAAAAATAATCTCAAAGGCTCAAGTTGGGCTTAGGCTTTTTGTATCTTGTCTGTATTGTTGTTGCTACTTATGCTTGGGCCTTTTGTGCCTTCTTTTATATCATTAAGGCACGTTTGATATACTTACCAAACAGTGCATTACATGTAATCACATGATTTCCAAAAAATTTTACATTATATTTTATACATACCAAAAACACTTTTTATCATAATTTTTTCTCTCTTTTAATTTTTTTCTCTATCTCTCTCATCACTTTTATCTACAATACTTTCCTCTATTCTACAGTACTTTACTCTATAATATTTTATATCTGTGCATTTATACAAGCATGCCCTAAATTTGAAAAAAAAAAGTTGGGATTGTTAAAAGAAATTCGATTCTTGGTGTGTTCTATCACATTATAATGCCTTTTATGTCAAACTATCATTTCATGTTCAAAGTGAGTTAAAAACAATAAAGTAAATTTATTTTAAAATTTTAAGATAATTTTTATACTGAATAAAATATATAAGCATATAAATAAATGATATAAGTATATTTTAGTCAAATTAGATAAAATTATAAGTTTTTCTTGTTGACTAAAATATCATTTGGGTACCAAGTAGATGATGATTTGCTTTTACTTTGATTCTTCATAAATTCTCTTTTTAAATTTGGTCCCTTCATGTGGTTGTTGATAATTTGAACATTTAGGGCACGTTTGGTAGGTAAAAAGGAAAAGGAAAAGGGAGAGGGAAAGGGAATGGATTTGATGTGTTTTGTAGTAAAAATTTGGAATAGAAATGGAATGGAAATGTATTAAAATTATCACTTTACCCATTATATTAAAATAATAAAAAAAAGAAGGTTACGATTGTGTCAAATCAAAGGGTATAATAGATATTTTATATTTTTATTATTTTTTTTAATTTTTTTTATAAAGGAAGAGGGAAAGCAAAAAGTAAATTTTGGTGGGGCCCCACCCACTTTATACTTTCCATTCCCATGCTATTTCTTTGAAGCGAACGGGCCCTTAGTGCTGATTGAACAACTTTAAAGGCAAGTTAATTTCTATTTTTTATCTCTTTTTTTTTGGTTGGGCATAATATTGCATATATAGTGACCAATATTAAATGCTATAGGGTCAATACTAAGGGCACGTTCTTCACGCAAAAATGGAAAAGGAAATGGAAAGGGAATGAGAATGCATTTGCTATGTTTGATAGTAAAAATTGAAAATGAAAATGGAATGAGAATTTATTAAAATTACCACTTTGCCCTTTATATTAAAATAATAAATAAAAAAAAAGTTATGATTGTGTCAAATCAAAGGGTATAATAGATATTTTGTATTTTGTTTTCTTTTTAAAAAGTTGATGAAAAAAAAAGTAGGATTCAATGGATCCCACCCATTCCTTCTTCTTCTCCTTCTCTATTTCTTGCAAAAAAACACCACCTAAAAGTTACCTAACTCAAAAAAGGAAAAGAAAAATTTAAATTATCAAAATTATTATTTATTTATACATCGTCCAAATAAAGTAATCAAATTGATAGCGTATTAATTATTAAATAACGAAGGACCAAGAAAAAAATATAAGAGAGCAAAATAATATGTTATTTTTTCTATTACTCTAACAATTAGATAATTATTGTCTTTTTTTTTGTTTTAAAGAATAATATAATTTTAACATATAATTCATTTAAAAAAAACATGTAATTTAATTTTTTGGAAACCAAAATATCTAAAAGTAAATAATTTTTAGTACAAAGATTACTTTATCCCTTCTCATGTAAGGGGTAATAAAAAGAGAGACAAAAAGCTCGTTCAAGAAAAGCGAAAAGAAAAAGAAAACAACATATTGCAAATAAATAAAAGAAGAAAAAAAAGAGGAAACCTACTTTTTTTTTCTTTAAATTGTTAAGGTGTGTTTGTTAACAAGAATATTGAAGGTAATATGTCAATAATGGTTAACTCATTTGTTCACTTTCTGTCCGTAACAATTCCATGTTTTCGGTTCGATTCTTTGTGGTATCTCATTTGGTGGGTCATCTGTAATAATCTTTGTAAGTGCTCTTTGAGCCCGGAGGTAATGTTAGGGGTAATTCAACATTTTCTTGCAAATTCTTCCTACCAAATATGCATTACATTTTGCAATATGATAAAATTATATTTTTGCACTTACTTTTTTTTAAAAATATTTTAATATAAAGGTAAAATGGTCATTTTATCCACTTTTATTACATTCCCATTTTCTATTACTAAACGTAGTAAACTTATTTCCATTCTCATCACATTCCGTCTACCAAACATGTCCTTAGACTTTAGTTCATCTACTATACAAGATATTGAGAAAAAAAAGGAGAGGAAACCTATTTTTTTTGTATTTAAATTGTTAGTTAATCTACTATTTAATCAATGAATAATGAAATAGAGTATTCTAATCTCTGACGTCATTTTTAAATGCTAATGTGTCACCATTAATTTGTTATATGAGTTATCATATCACATTGTCACATCATTTTGAGAAAAAAAAATACAAATTAAACAAAAACTTGGTTTCCAAATTGAGGTTAAATATAAACTTTCATCCCAAAATGACTTGATAACGTGGCTATATAGTTCTTATCTCTGAACTTTTATATCTATTAACTATTTAATTCTTAGAACATTAGGCCTATTTTAATCGGGTGACGTGATTTTTAAATGCTAATGTGTCACCATTAATTTGTTATATGTGTTGTCGTATCACATTGTCACATCATTTTGAGAAGAAAAATTTGAGAAAAAAAAATTGAACAAAAACGTCATTTTCAAATTGAGGTTAAATATAAACTTTCATTCCCAAAATGACGTGATAATGTGACTATTTAATTCTTATTTGTTAACTACTTAATTCTTAGGACATTAACTGTAGTCTAATCTGGTAACAATGTGTCTTTTAAATATTAATGTGTCACTATTAATTTATAATATGTATTATCATATCACATTGTCACATCATTTAAAAATTTGAAAAAATATAAAAATTGAACAAAACATCATTTTCAAATTAAAGTTAAATATAAATTTTTCTTTTCAAAATAACATGATAATGTAATTTGGTATAAGTACGAAATTAACCATGACTCGTCATTTAACAACAACATCATTTAATTAAATAATAACTAATAACTAAACTAAATAATTAATAAATATAAAAATTTAAGAATCATGAAATCTATTTTTATTATGAGGTTCCTCCAAAAAACAATATTAGTTTTAAATTTACCATTGGACATTAAAAACGCGTCCACTCCTGTCAGAAATTTAATCTGCGTTATAAATATTTCTGAAACCCCTCATTGATGATTCCTTTGGTTTCTGAAGGAAGGTTTTTCTCCGTTCCTTCACCTCTCTCATCATCTGCCTCGAGGACCACACTTCGGGACCCCCTAAACCTAATCGGGCAATCGATTTTCCCGGAAAACCACCCAGAAAATGCAGAATCCCAGGCTGAAGCAGCAGCAGCAGCAAGCTCTGATGCAACAAGCTCTTATGCAACAACAGTCTCTCTACCACCCTGGCCTCTTAGCTCCTCCTCAGGTTTGAGACCCACTTACCTCTTGTTTCTTCTCCATTCCCGTAATTGGCTTGATCGTGTGTAGACTTTTTTGCTCTCGTCTTTTGATGCTTGTTGATCTTCGAGCTTTGCTTGTGGCTTTGCGGGATTGCCTGTCGCACTTAGGGTTTACTTGGGTCTGTTTTAATAGAGCTGGGAATATGATTAATTTTTGCTTGTTGGAATTTGGGTTTTGGAAGATCATCCCCCTTTTTGCTCCCTGTTTCTCTGTCTGCGAGTTCGTGCTTTTAACTGGATATGTAGTTATGTACCTGTTTTGGTTGTTGTTATTGTGGAAAATTCAACTGTGAAGTAAGGTTGTAACATTCTATGCTTCAGCCCGTCATAATTGTGTATGATTAAGCGCTGAGTAGGAAGCACAACACTTGTAAAAGTCCCCTTCTTAGCCATATCCGACAAAGATACACCTTGGATACTTACTTCAGGCATATTCAATTTTCTTTTTGATACGGATTGGATAGACTTGGATATGACCCTGAAACAATCAACACATTTAAATTTCATCTTCTCTTTGTAGCTAAGCAAATTTGTGTTTTCACTTTCTACAACAGCAATTTAACTTATTTGTTTTTAGCTTTCGCAATTGTATGTTATCTTTGTTATTAACTTTGATATTTTATTGTCAATTGCATTATATTAGTATTTTAAATATATATATTTATATAAATTCATTAAATTATTCAAGAAGTATCGTATCTTGATTATTTAAAAAATTGCAGTATCCTGGTATCTGTAACGTCTCGTACCTGTGTGGCACAGTTATGTCTCAGATACCGTTATACGTCACTTTTTATACTTATTTATTTGAAATCTTGGTGTACAATTTCATCCATGGAATATCACGTGTTTCGAAAGTCTAGTGTGCATATTAGGTGATTTCCGAATACTTGGTTTTCCATGTTTTTAGGCATTTGCTTGAATTTTATTCTGATTACCTACTACTTTGTGTTTGAGGTGGTCAACAGGTTTCTAATTAATAATTATCTTCTGGAATCTTTTGTTAGCTTGCTTTAAGTACTCTCTTTGTTAATTACTCTCCTCTCTCTTTCTTTTTCTCATTTATATGATGTGAATGTGGTACACAGACATGACATAGAGTTATTACTTATTAACAAGCATTAATGGATTTTGATTGGCATGGCCTATGCAGCATGATTTCTGAGTCTGGTAGTTTCAAGGAATAGCAGAGAACCAAACCTATAAGTCCGATGCCCTAACAGATTCTCCAAGCCTTTATGTTGAACTAAACTAATGTGAAAAATATTATAGACATTACTTCTTCTTTGGTGTGTGAATTGGGGAAGAGTTAGGGTGTGAGGGAGCTGTCAACAACAATGTCATAAGCCTGCCCTGCAGTCTGCTTTCTATATTTCTATACGGAAACTGACATTTCTATTTTCAACGCATAGATGTGAAAGCATCAAGTTTGATAGGATTAAGTCAATGAATATATATGTAACTGTGACTATTGGGCTTCTTTTTATTTGATTGGAGCTTTCTTATTTGTTCAACTAACTGGGTTGAAATTTGCATATCCCAACTATGAAATGATCTAGCAATTATTTTTGTTTTTTAGGTGGCGATGGTCCTGCTTAAGTCTTAGATGATATAGTCTTTTTCTTGTCCCTCTACTTTTGTTTGCATTTTCCTCTATTATCCGGAAGTGTTGGGTTGTTGATCTCATTTCTTTTTTAAGCCATTTGGTTATATGCTTTCTCCCTCCATATTCACCCAAGCAGATGGTTCCTCGCCCTTCTGTGTTAGTGAATACAACACAAACTTTTATCTTGATTTGTTCCTTTTTTTCTCTTTTCTTTTTCACTTTTTTATTTTTGCAGATTGAACCAATCCCAAGTGGAAATCTGCCTCCTGGTTTTGATCCAAGTACTTGCCGCAGTGTGTGAGTGTTGCCTAGACATTTTTTTAATCCTTTTCCCCTTTCTATTTTGTATCTTATTTAGTCTACTTTATTGATTGTGGTGCAACTGAGCTTAGGTAACTTCTGCTTGATTTGTATGTTTTGTTTACTCCATTTTTTAAATAAGGAATTTTGTAGAGTAGATATTTCTCTATGCTTCTACTTAAAACCAAATTTGTCATACCAAGGTGTTAGTTGCATGTTATTTGATTGCCTTTGTGACTAAACTTGACGACTTGTGCCCTAATTTCCTTTGTTTCTTCTCTTCTTTTTTTTTTTTTTTTTTTAAAATTCTAGCATCTTTATCTTTGAGAAAATGCAGGTATGTGGGGAACATCCATACACAGGTAACTGAGCCACTTTTGCAAGAAGTTTTTGCAAGTACTGGCCCAGTTGAAGGTTGTAAACTTGTTAGAAAGGAACAGGTAGTTTTTCAAATCCTGAAATGGTTGTTTTTTTATTGACTTGAACTTTATGTACTAGCTGAAATTGAAGCTTTTCATTTGATGTCTTTGTTCCTCTGTTTTGCAGTCATCCTATGGATTCATTCACTACTTTGATCGGAGATCTGCTGCTCTTGCTATTTTATCTCTCAACGGAAGGCATCTGTAAGTCTGGCTTTATACAATTCTTGGTTTGGTTTGAATTTACGCTTAATGTTTTGTTTTGCGGTATGAAACAACAACAACAATCAAAGCCTTTTCCCAGTAGGTGGGGTCGGCTATATGGATCAAGCAACGCCAACATGTTCTGTGTTTAATAACATGTTCACGTCGTTGATCCATATTCATAAAGATTCGACAAAGTGTTACGCCGGCTGTCGACTTCCTAACACAACCCTCCTCTTTTATGTTTAATTGTATTCAATTATATTCAATGTTTTGCAGATTTGGACAGCCTATCAAAGTTAACTGGGCATATGCTAGTGGTCAGAGAGAGGATACATCAGGTTGATTCTTATTCCCAACATATGACATATACAACAACTTGTTGGAGATCAAACTTTACACCTTTAGGAACTTTTGACTTGGTCATTTTATGATATACCACAACAACTTGGGGTCATTTTATGATCTGTGCATTTTAATTTGCAGGTCACTACAACATATTTGTTGGAGATCTCAGTCCTGAGGTTACTGATGCTACATTGTTTGCGTGCTTTTCTGTTTACCCCAGTTGTTCGTAAGCTTCATATCTCTTTTGCTCTTCTTTAGAAGAGGCCATCGATTCTCTGCTTAAGAAATTGGATCAGTCTTAGACTCTCAGTTCAGAATGTACCATTTATATAGCTTATGCAATAATTGGACAAGTCATGCATTGTAGTTCATAACGTGGCTGATGTCTTAGTATAGTTCACCTAAATTTTATCTTTCTCCTTGTTCCAGAGATGCAAGGGTTATGTGGGATCAGAAGACTGGACGATCAAGGGGGTTTGGATTTGTTTCATTCCGTAACCAACAGGTCCATATTTAATTTTATCTTTTTGAGCTATTTCTGTTGTGCAAGAGTGCTCCTTTCTGCATTTTTTACTTATTTTTTCTTTTTTCTTTAAAAGGATGCTCAAAGCGCCATAAATGATTTGACTGGTAAGAAGTTTTCCATTTACTTTTCATGTGTGTTTGTGTTAGCTACTTTGTATCCTTGAGCCATTTTAGTATTGGTCTATTGGATAATTCTTTTAAGTTTGTGTAATTTTTGTTGGCAGAAACAAAAACACGTCCTAACTAAAAAAATAGTGCATTTAGGATCTTTTTAATGATTTGAAGTTGGTTTTTGATGTATTCCTGTTTGCTAACAAATATAGCAATGCATGCTTTTTAAGATGGAAATTTGTTAGACTATTTTAGAAGTTTTTAATGTTGTTTTATCATTTGCTAAATGGGTAAATATTAATTCAAGTTTCTCAAGATGGAAAATTGTCTTCCAAGACTATTTTAGAAGTACCACAGCTTTTATATATATGTAATGTAATTTCTTCAGAGAGACGCATATTCTTTCTCATCTTAGCTGCACTTTTTTGTTTGGTTAAATAGTAAAAACGTCTTACCTTTGTTTATCAGGTAAGTGGCTTGGTAGTAGACAGATACGCTGTAACTGGGCTACCAAAGGTGCTGGTTCTAGTGAAGACAATCAAAACGCAGACACCAAAAGTGTTGTTGAGCTAGCAAATGGGTCATCTGGTGAGTAAATTTTACTGAATTTCCTGAAAGAATGAAGTAAATAAATCTATGTACTCTATTTAAATCAGCTTCTGCATTTTTTGATTTAATGATTGGTCTGGATGATTTTAAATGTTTCATGACAATCTCTTGCCTATGACCTAAAACTTTTTGTAGAGCTAGTTGGAGTTTTGAAAATTGCGATGCTTATTGATCTTGATATTTCACTTAGTGTTTTCTTCTTAGTTTACATATGGAGACTGACTAAAATGTTTTCTTCTGCTTGTGCAGAAGATGGAAAGGAGACAACTAACAATGATGCCCCGGAGAACAATCCTCAATATACTACCGTCTACGTGGGAAATCTTTCTCCCGAGGCAAGAATCTACTTTATCTTGACTTTTTATGAAGCACAAAAGTAGTTTACCATCCTCAACTCTGTTAAGTGGTTTACAAGCTTTTGATGGGTAACGCAAGTGATGTTTTAAAAGTTTACTATCAATAGTTGCATTGCTCAAATTTGCAGTTTACCTCTTACAGATTTATTGCTTTTCTCCCTGTTACTTTTCTTGGCCATTAATAGGTTGGAGATGTAGAATGTTTTAACATCCAGATTACTTTGTCTTTTTTCGTTAAATTCAACTTGTGGGTTATGCATACTTGTTAGTTGTAAATTTGATATTGTGGAGATTGTTGTCATTGTAATCATCATGCTCTTTGGTGATTCTGCAGGTTACCCAACTTGATCTCCACCGCCATTTCCATGCTCTTGGGGCTGGAGTGATAGAGGAGGTTAGAGTCCAGCGTGATAAAGGCTTTGGTTTTGTTAGGTATAGTACTCATGCTGAAGCAGCACTGGCTATTCAGATGGGGAATACCCATTCTATTCTCTGCGGCAAACAAATTAAGGTGTGCTTTCATATTTTGGGATCTTTCTAGTTGCTTTATAACATCACCTATGCTTATTCATGATTCATATTCCTGTTGTTATCATTCGCACAATTTGTTAACTATTTTGGTAATATAAAACATAATTTTCTTCTAATCGATAAACAATAGTTTAATGCCTATTGGCTGTTGTCTAGTATTATTAGCTATGGTACCTCTTTATTCTGATTTGCATCTTTCTTTTTGTCATTGTGGATGTATGGTTTGTGATATACTGACTATAGGATAAGGCATTTGGATTTGGAAGTGTCTTCAGATTGTGTTCTTGGTATTTAAAGTGAGACATGATTTCCTTGTTTATTGGCACCTTTTACGTCATTATGCTGGTGAACACATGTATGAGGTTCTGTTGCTAATTATAGATTAGATTCTTTCACATAGGTTTGTTAGTTATAGAGCTTGATTCCCACCAACATTGGGCTTGGCTTTTCATTATTTTGTTTTCTGGGGTTCCTGCTTTTATATTTAATTCTTAGGCAGGCTTGTTCTGTACTGTTTAATCAGGATTCTACGAAAGAGTCTCCTCTTGCTGAAGCATGTTTTTTAAATTTCTTCTTTCCAACCACGTTCATCTAGTGACTACATTATTGGTTCTTAGTTTTGGTTAGATCAGAAGTTGTGGTTATTGATTGTTATGCTATAATGCTGTTAAAGCGGTTATAATATCTATGTAGATACTTAATATAAAAGGTCATTTTTTTTTTGGGGGGGGGGGGGGGGGTGGGGTGGATTCTGTGTACTTGTATGGTCCCTGGAGGAGGCGCTGGCAGGTGTGTCTGCATTAAAAGGCCAGTGATGATTAAAATTAGTAGAGATAACAAATGTGGCACAGGATGTTTGAGAGAGGAAATGGTTACATAGTTGGTAAATGTAATCAATTGTAAAATTTGAATTATATCTAAAACTTCATAATCATAATTCATAACTTTGATTTCTCAGTTAAGCAAACACTTGTATTGGACAAGGTTTTCTATTGGAGTATTTAAGATGAAAAGTAGGTTAAAAACTCTGAATTCTCTCTATTTATAATGAAGATTTTTCCATCTATGCCTTTTTGACATGATGTCACAGGTGAGATTAAGGTATCAGTATGATTCAAAGCAAGAGTGAACAAAAAGAAGAGAGATGTTTGTTCTTGACATCTGTTTTCTTGACGTCCACTCCTAGTCATTTCTTCACGGATCATGATCCTCTCATGTGAGAATAACATGAAGATGTTATTTGAGAGAGAGACACAGTGGAATATATCATTTACCCTTGATCTCTATTATAATGTGGCTCACTAAATCAATTTTGTGCCTATCTCTCTTAGGTGACACCGTCATGTTATTGTCTCACATGAGAGGATCCAAATCCTTTCTTCACATCACAGAAGTAAAATTGAATTGCATTTTCCATTGGGCTGCTTGTCTCTTTCTGATGCCAATCATTGTTCTGTTTCATTACAGTGCTCCTGGGGAAACAAGCCTACTCCACCTGGAACTGCTTCAAATCCTCTTCCCCCACCAGCTGCTGCATCTCTGCCTGGCCTCTCTGCATCTAGTCTTTTGGCCTACGAGCGTCAGTTAGCAATGAGCAAGATGGTGGGTGTCCATAACCTAATGCATCAAGGACAGCATCCTCTTAAACAGGCAGCACTTGGAGGAAGCCAAGCAATATATGATGGTGGGTTCCAGAATGTTGCTGCAGCACAACAAATGATGTATTACCAGTGATATATATGGGGGATCTCGCGGTATGGTTTAACGCTATCATTATCACATATCCGGCCCTGTGCACAATTGATTCATGTTAATTTCTAGGAGGTTTTTCTTTTTCCTTTTACTTTCATTGTGATGTAGTTAACCCCCACCATATTTAGATATAATCATCTGTATGGGTCTGTATTATCATGTATCTGTTTTTCTTATTGTTAGTGATGACTGATGAGTGATTATGGTTTTAAGAGAGGATGGGTATTGAGGCATTTAAACGTTCTCTTCCTTGTCTACCCCATTTGGCTGTTGGTTCTTTAACCAAGGCAGTGTTCATGTACATTGTGTGACATTGTCTACTTCATGCCATCACCATCCTGTCAAGAGGCTGTTGCTTAATTAGTGAAGTTTTAAATTTCATGCATCAAGTCTGTTCTGAAGTGATGTATGTGCCTTTGTTTATTTATTATGGTTGGGTGAACTTACCTTCATGTTTTCTTTTCATGGTTGTAATTTACTATGATAGCAATAGTATCTCGATCTTGCGTAAGCGATCCCATAATATATAAGAAACCTATCATTTTGAGAATTTTTTTTTGAATATCATATCAGTAACATACATAAAAAGAAGAGTTGTTTTATGAAAACTAGTTTAATGTTAAACTGTTCAATAGTTAATGATCAATAGAAGTATGTAGGCTTTTAGATAATTTTTTACTCGTAAACGGTTAATAAATTGGTAACAATTGCAAACAATACATTATATGTGTTCTCGATTTTCAAAAAATTTTACATAATATTTTATAAATATCAAATATATTTTCTCTCTTAATTTCTCTTTATCTTTCTCTTCACTTTTTTTTACAGCACTTTTCTTTATTTTATAATACTTTATTTTACAGTATTTTCTTTATCAATTTATATGCTTGATGTAATTACTTAAATTTATATTTTATTGATATATCTAATTATTTTAAATTGCAACTAAAAAAATAATATTCTATAAAACATTTTGTAAGAGATAATATAATTATTTAAAATAGTACTTCTGGAAAAAAAAATTCTAAGCTTTAGTATGGTTGAATTGAACTAACGTTTGATTGTAGTCAGTTATACTCTTAACGTTTTATTTATTGAGCCATCTTATCTTTTTCATTAACACCATTAAAATAGATAACAACTATGACTACTTATGTGGCATGATACCATATAAGAAAAACTTTTTTCATGATTGGAGATGCGTCAATTCGTCAAGTTTCAGAACAAAACAATGGTAAAAATGGCGCACCTAACCCTTTAATCTTTCAAATTTTGCAGAGGATCACCTTAGGAACGCTATTTTTACCATTATTTTGCTCTGAAACTTGGCAAATCAACGCATTTTAACAACATAAGAAGTATATCTGTAACAATATCATGCCTCGTAAACCACAACCGTCTTCTATTTTAACGATGTCAGTGAAAAGAGTAAGAATATTTGAAAAATAAAACGTTGAAGATATAATTGACCAAAATCAAACGTTAAGGAGATATTTGACCAAAAACTCAAACGTTAGGTACCAAAAATACTTTACCCAACTAAAATTTTTTTAACTCATTAAAAATGAGTTAATCCAACCCTAATAAAATAACCTAAACTATCTTGAGAGCTCTATACACTTGTGACGTCTTCAATCCATCAATCCAAGCCTTGAAAGCCATCCGTTTCAACAAAAATAAAAATAGTCTATGTTCAAATGGATGACTCAGGAATTTCATTGAACCTGATTACTTCAAAGGGAGAAGAACTTCATAAACTTACATTACAATAAGAACTTCATACACAAACATTCCCAACTCAATGAACATAAATTTAGAAGAAAAACTAAATCTAAAATTCCGCAGCAAATAGATGGAGGCAGCAAGCCATTCATGATCCATCCCATCAGGAAACTCTACTAATTCTACAATCACAATTCAGAGCTCACTATTTTATAGATGAAGAAATGTTGAACATGAAAATGAGGAAGTATTAGTCCTTTTCCAGCCTAGCAATATACTTGTCATAGAACAGTCCTGCACGTTCAAGGTCTCCAAGCTCAGTGTAACAATCAGCAATTGCCCCATAAGCTTCTGTGTTGCCAGATTCCTCTCTTTCTCTTTTAGAGATGTCCAAAACCATGGAATGGTATTTTATGGCTTCTCGGTACTTGCCTTGCCTTTGCAGAGAGGCTCCTGTAGTATGCCATTATTTATGCAGTATTCAGTGAGTTGAGGGTTTACGAAAAAAATATAGATTATTTCAAGGATTAAACTTATATTCAGTTTCTTATATCTTTGTTATCGGGTTTTCTAATTAAATAAATCATGTGAAAAAAATTCTTGAAAAATAACCAATCATGAAAGAGATGAGTTGTATAAACCATACAACTCATTTTTTTATTTAAGAATATAATGACAAAAATATAAAAAGTGTACCTAAGTTTTTTCCTTAATTCAATCATGAAGATATATATGTATGTGAAAACAACGGTTAGCAAATGTGCTTGACTTGTTTAAAATTTTAAATATCTTTTTGGACAGAAGTTACTTTTTGTAGAGTAAATTATACTTACCCCATTGAAAGATTACTTACAGTTTCACTCATTTTGACCAAAATACTCCTATAATTATTAATTACATAATTAAATATGTATTCACCAATAGAAACAAAATAATTTTTTTTAAGTTCAAAGTTATTTTTAATTTTGTCTCCAAATTTTTTTGTCATCAATTTTGTTTTTGGTGGTTGAGTCATGAACTTAAGTTAAACATGAAGATAGTTTGGCCACATGATCCAAAAATTAGGTTTCTCCATCACTAATTTTTATGACTTCAGCAATTAGACTTTTGGGATATTATTGATACAAAAAAAAAACACTTTTGAGACAAGATTGAAAATGATCCTAAATTGTAGGTGCAAATAGGTACTTTTGCCTTTCTTTTTGCAATCTACTTGGTCTATCTTTCTATTTTAGAATAGTAGAAAATTTTCTTACACATATCCAGATTATAAAGAAACACCAGCAAATACGTATGAGTGGGAAAGGACAAAATATGGGTAGAACGTAAGATGTTTGCTATCAAATCCTCTAATAAAAATATAAAATGTGGATATATTTTTTTCCAGCATACCATAGCATTGCATGATTGATCCTGTATAAACTTGTTTACTTTTACAGTTTTCTTTTATTGAAGAACTTGATAGCAAACATTTAGGAATTGAACTTTAAGTTTTGTCCTCCAAGAAAAACACTCATAAAAGAGGAAACCATGAACGAACATACCCTAAAAGAAAAAGGAAGGATAACTAACCTAAGCCTCTAGCAGCTTTTTTCTCCTCAATTGGATCCTTCAAATTCTGAGCAAGCTCAAGTGCAGTCTTAAACTCTATAAATGCTTTATCTGGTTCTTGATTCCTCAGAAAGTTCTTGCCATTTTTCAATTTAGAAATTAGCTCCTGCTTCCTTGGATCAACTATAACTTCGCTCTCAGGTATCCTAGCACCAATGGGAGCATAACTCAAGCTAGGGGCATAGGACTCAACTTTGGCTTGCCTCCTTAAGGCTGCATTGATCTGGCGTAGTTGATCATTCAGCCGCTTTAGTTCTCCTCTCCTTTGCCGGGCAAGCAACCCTGGTATACAATCAATGAATTTAAAACAAGGATCGAATTTCGCATATATTTAAATGCAATCATCAAACACAGCTTAACCACACTTTAGAAGAAGCATAATTTGATATAACTTATTGGTATTGAAGGACACTATTGGCTTTTGTTTCCTTTACATCTTATTATTTCTCTTTAAATTAAAGATTCTGTTGTAGTAGGATTTCATTTTCCGCAGATATTTCAAGCACTGATGTTTCTTTCATCTCTTTTCTTCTTTGAAGAGGATTTCTGATCATCCTGTTTTTTATATATTCTCTCTCTCTCTCTCTCTCTCTTGATTAAGTCTTCTTTTCTTTTTTGTAAAAACTTTCTGCAAATATCTTCAGGCCCTCTTTGCTATAAAATGAAGAGCATGCTGTTTAAAAAGTAGACACAAAAGCTATTGGATACATCTTAAAAAGCAAACACATAGTCAAAATTCTTTATGCAGGCTTCCTGAATTCCCCTATTTCAAATTAGATAGTTATAGAAATATATACTATATCAAGTATAATTTACTTAAGATAAAATGAACTAAACCAACAGATAAAAACCATTTGCACAAATGTAGCAGCAACAGAAGAAGGTCTAAGCCAAGCCTTTATGGAAATGAACATCCATAAGATAGAAGAATGAAGCTCATACTACCTTATGGTGCTTACCTCCAACAGTCGCGCCAACAAGGGCTACTGCTAGCAGCAATGGCATATTGAAAACAGAGTTATCAGCTTCACATGTTTCAGCTAAAGCTTTACAAGGGTTAGAGAACATCAAAACATTGCTGGCGAGAAATAATAGTGATGGGAACCTTCGGTGCATATCTTCCTAACAAGGTAAACAATTTCAATCAGATGCCAAAATAGTGATTTGCAAAGAGGGATCTTGAACATCATAAGGGACAAAAACGTTTGCATATAAAACTAAAAATGGAGAAGAACATGCTTCTTTTCTTTAACAGTTTGCAATATCCACCAACTTTTGAGTTGCCATTGTAGCGATATCAAATACGCATTTTAATAACAATTGAGAATCTACAGAATACAATAATAAAAATGACTCACGAAGCAATTTGCCAACATTAAAAAGTGAGCAAAATTGGAAGTTGGATCTATTATCGTAAAGAAATGCATCCACAGATTTTATCTTCTTTTATTCTTTACTTTTTTCTTGCAGGATTTTGGATTTAAAATCGTAACATGACAAACTACACAGTACATATATATATATATAGAAAAACAGAAGTAACGCAATAGCGCATTTGTAGTAGAAAAACGAAGTTATGAAATAAAGTGGAAAGGCGTAGCAACAGGTATGCTGTAACTCACCATCATACCTGACAGTTTGAGTGGGGCAGCAGACTTTGAATTTCAGAAAGCCCATCAGACATATCTTTAAATGGTTGCACAAACTTTTTCACATTGAGTGAAAGACAAGGTAATTTCCCTAACACAATCAAGAAATATGGTTTCATGTTAGTACCTTGAAGTTTCTCACTTTAGATTCGTTCTTTAGACAAATTGTAAATCAGTGAAAAGTTCAGATTAGATCTTGGCAATAAAGAGATGATCTAATTAAAGGAGAAAACTTATGTGCAGTTTATAAGTGTTTGTTATATTATAGAAAGTTCTCTAATAAAAACATGACCCTTTTTAGTTTACAATTCAGCAACACAGACTCTTCCAAAAAAGTTACTTCACATGTTTTATCTATTGAAAAAATCAATAACAAACACCTAAGAAACTTAAAATCTTGAACATGCACGCATTATTTCAAAGCTTCTCTATGCCTATATCCTAATTATGTAGCTTAATGAACTTAAAATCTTGAGGATCAACTTTCCCCACTTGGAAACTAAACAGAAATCAACAATACATATCCCAAATCCAACTAGGAAAAACTCAATCATATCTTGAAGTTTAGCATAGTAAATCCTTCTTCGCTGTCCGGAGGACCTATAGAAACTAAAAAAAAAAAAATCAAATGTTGATCGATAATTAAAAAAAAAATTGAATTACACTGGAAGAATCAGTAAAAGAAGTAACAAGTAAACAACTAACAACAATCATTCCCATTCTTTTTTTTAAAAAAATTATTGTCTACTTAGAGTCTTAGACGAAACTCGAAAGGTAATGACAAATAAGCAACATCCGAAAAAGAATAGAGTAAAACTCTAATGCACATTAAAGAAATTTGAATTTATCATCGAAACACCAGTTTAAAAACACTGAAATATCACAGAGAAAGCGAAGCAGACGCATGAAGTTTAGTTCTACGAAGTTACTATTTAAGATGTAAATAGCCGATTTTCTAAGTTCGCGAATAATACTGACCGGGAAAATAGTACTTGTTGCCGGAAAATGGATCGAGCTGTGGAGGTTGCCGGAGGCGAGGGCGCGTGAGGAAGCACGCGCAATGGAGCATCACCGCCATTGCTGTGCTAAGGAATAAGATAGACGTTGGATAAGATTACAGGGGGCTGAGCCTAAATAATAATAGTATTTCAATTTTCAACCCAAATCAGATAAACATATTCTTTCTCATTTGGTCAGATGTTTAGTAGTTTTATCCAAGTTTTAAATGATTTTTTATTTTTTTATAAAAGGTCCTTTATCTTTAAAAATTTTTATATTGATCCTTTATGTTTTCCAAAATTTTTATATTTATTTTTCAGGTTTCATTAAAGTTCTATTTTGTTTCTTTATGTTTCATTCAAGTTCTATTATATTGATCCTTTATGTTTCATTGAAGTTATATATTGGTCATTTATGTTTCATTAGAGTTTCATATTGATTCTCTCAGCATGGTTTTATTTTTGGATTGAACGACGCCGTTTGGGTGTTTTTGGTGTGTTTAAAGCTACGGCAACTCTATGATACACGTATGAGAGATTATGTGTCCACCTCGGCACGCCACGTCAGCAGTTAACTTAAGAAATTGACGGATTTGGACGGAAGGACCAATTTAGAACTTCTCGAAAACATAAAGGACTAATTTAAAACTTTTAAAACATAAAGGACCAATTTAAAACTTAAGTAAAACATAGAGGACCAAAATGAACTTTTGCCCTCTTCTTTTTATAAAAAGCATATTTTAGAATTTTTAATATTGTTTAGTCTTGAAAGAATTGGTCAAAAGTTTAATTTTACCAAAGTAATACCGTAGTTACGTTGGGAGTTGGGACCCTTGTGGAGGTGATGACCTCCTTAAACTATTTTTCTACGACAAAACATACATATTATTTATTTTTTTGACTAAAATATCATTTTTGTTCCTTAAGATGACATATTTCTTAACTTAGTCCTTCATAAATTGACATGTTATTAATTTAGTTCTTATTGTCAAAATCATGATTATATTGACTTAAATTGCTAACTTAGCTTGAACTCTTTTATCATGTTGTTAAAGGAGTCTTTCACACTTATAACTTTGAAGATCCTAAATTTATCTTAGAAATAGGATTGTAAGAACTTTTATTATTTTCCATTAAACTTTATTTACAAATGGTTAAATCTACTAGGGGATTTACAAAAAAAGTAAAATAGGACTACCCTCTTAGTGGCCATGGAATTTGTCCTTAGTTAAAGGACCTTAAGGGCCTATATATTGTGAAGGAATCAAAGTTTATGGTGGCCGACTGGCCGTTAAGCTAGAGGGAGCTAAGGGTGATTCTAATGAGGTAACGAGGGTGCTTTGAATGGCGGGGAACATTCACGGTGGTAAAAGGTTGAGTTCATGGTGGTGAAGAGATTATGCAGGATTACATGAACGATGAAGAATATCTTGAGGTAGTTATGAGTAGAAAAATTTTGAAAGACAGTGTGTTTAGGGTTTCGTTTATAACACTATTTATAATGCTACAAATAGACTAATGGACGGTGTGCTTTTTCGAATGTAAATCCTCTATGTTGAGTGAGTGTGACACGTGTGTCTTTGAAAAAATGGATCAAATTTAATTAAGTCAAATTATTGTTAAGCATTAAAGTACGTATTTCTCCTCAAAATAACGTGATAATATCACAAGTGACAAGTTAATGTTGAAATGTCAGTATTTAATTATCATATTAAAGTTGGCAAAACGGGTCGACTCATCAAGTGAGCCTGTTTAATCCACTAAAAAAGTGAGCTAATTAAGTTCACAGATCCTGGCCCGTTTATAAATGAGACACAATAATCTGACCCATCTAACCCGTAGATTATATATATATTTTAAAAATAAAATCATTACTCAATTCTAACATCTTATCTTAGAATCAATCTTAGCGTTGTCACGCTTTCTGTTAGTCCCTAACTTCTTTTTCTATTTCTTAGTCTTTTTATTAATGCAATTTTATTTGTTTTATTTAACTTGAGAAATGAATAATGTTTTATTATTATGTATTTCAGTATTTGAATTTGAATGTATTTTTTTTTATATGTTTGGAATTAGATGGAATATTTTAGTATTTAAGTATTTGGTTTACTTTTTAATTTGGGACATATATTTGGCTCGCATTTTTTTAGATGTTTAGATACATTTTAGATGCTTCTAAAAATGAAGGTTTTGTATTTGACTTACTTTTTAATATTTCATTATTATCATGTATTTCAATTTATTAAATGTATAAAAAAAATCATCAATGTTTTTAAAAAAATTATAGGTGAGTTAAGTGAGTCAACCTTGGTGAGCTGGATTGATAAGTTTCGACTCAACAAAAAAATATAAGGGCTCGGTTGGAAGGATGGTTTGAGAGTGGTGCGGGGTGATTTGAGTTTATAAACACTTGGTTGGATATTTAAATGAGTAATAGAGTGTGATGGTTTAAGATAGTTTGAAAATCCTTCCAAACCATCCAATACCTCATTTCTCAAATTCTCCAAATTGAGGGATTTATGATAGTTTGCATTTTTTATAATATTTAATTTCATTATTAACCCTATTTTATTATACTTTTGTTCATTCTTTATAATGATAATATTGTTCACCACCCTCTTTATTTTTTAAAAAATCAATAGAATGGTTTGTTTGAACCATTCTACCCAATCCCACTCCGTACTATTCCATTAATAAACCATCCTCCCCACTCTCTTTAAAACGCCCAATCAAATCTATCTCGAGTTGACCTACTTTGATAAATTTAGATCGCATCACTTGATTAGATAATAATTAACATTTAAGAAATTAAACAATTAACAAAAATAAAAATTTAAAAATAAATAATAAATTGAGGTAAAAAAAGGTTAAATTATTTTTTTGGTCTTCAACGTTTGCACGAAGTTTAATATTGGTCTTCAACGTTTCAAAAAGTTATTTTAGTTCCTCAACCCTTTTTTTTTTATCAAAATTGGTCACTAGCGTAACATTCGTCTGATTTTGTCATTAAATGCTGACGTGGAAGGCTTATGTGGCACAGACTCTCTCCTACGTATCATATTTAAATGACATGACACCCTCTCTCACTCTAACTCAACAAAACGATGCCGTTTTGATTCATTTAAATGATCAAAACAGAACATTTAAACAAATCAAAACGACATCGTTTTGCTGCGTTTGAGTGAAAGAGGGTGCCATGTCATTTCAATATGACACGTAGGAAGAAGGGTGTGCCACATAAGCCTTTCAAGTTAGCATTTAATGGCAAAACCAGACAGATATTACGCTAGAGGACCAATTTAGACAAAAAAAAACGTTAAAGACCTAATATTAAATTTCGTACAAACGTCAATGACCAAAGAATAATTGGCCCTAAAAAAAAATTAGGTTGGTCCCAATTTTATTACATGATGAAAGGTAAGGCACCCGTAATACTAATTAGTGTGTCTGTAATAATGAATACGAAACGCCTTCTAAAAGTCAAAGTCATGTAATTTCAATTCAAGAGCAAACAAAATTTTAATCCACTCTTCTCCTTTTAGTTTCACGTCACATTATCTACTATCCTTCCTTCCTTCATCCTTCGTCCCAATCCCCTGCCTGCGTGTGCGCCTTCTATTGGGCCTTTGCTCTCTATGGCCAGCCATAGCATTTTCAGAATTTCAGGCAACGAATGAGAATGAAGTAATAATATCATCTCAAAATCTGGACTCTGAAGTCAACGAACGCATTTGACTTCCCTCCCATATTTAAGGGATTAGGGATCCAATCATCATCGGCTGGTAATTCCCGCGCATAAAACTCCGATTCAATGGACGTTGTGGAAATGGAGGAGGCTTCTTCGAGCTATGCCGACGTAGAAGACCTCACTGTCAGAGAGCAGTTTCGCAGATACAGGTAATGGAATGATCCGACTGCTTTGCGTTCCCGTTGATTTCTTTGTACTTGTGTTCTTCCTTTGATTCTCCCTCGAGTGAGCCTTTTTGGAATTGCAATCATCAATGTGATGACCAATGTGTCTCTGATTGGGAAGTGTTGGAGCGAAGTGCTGCTACGTTTGAGCAACGAAGGGTGAGTTTTGTTGGCTTGGGAACATTTGAAGCATGCTCATTATTACTATTATTATTGTTATTTCTAAATTTTCGCGGAGGGTACTGGTACTGGTACTGGTACTGGTACTGGGTGTTGTTTGCGGAGGGTTGATTGAGTGATGAGGGTAGCGCTTGGGTTTATTATGTTATGTAGATATAAGCATGCCTTGTTGTCCCATGAATTATTAACGAATAAAAGTCTAGGAGTAGTGAATTTTCAGTATATGCCTCCATGGGACCCACTCAAATGGATTAGGGCCTAATTTTTATTAATATTAACAAATGACAAGTAATGAATGGAAGGAGTACCAAACATTTTCTCCTATTAATGCCCCATTGATGCTTCATGGAGAATACCACCACGAAGGATGCGTTGAGTTGCTTTTCACGAAGCTGTGAGTTTCACTTTTGTGTATATTGGTTGCCTAACTTGAGTCTCCTGTCATGGTGGAGGGTTGATGTATTCTGTATTAGATGATATGTAAAAGATGAATTGTTCCATTTGAATTTGAATTAGAATTATGTAAGAGTGAGATAACTTATTTATCTTTTCACTTCCACGTTTCATTTTCTTGATTGTTAATCTCTTTCCTGCATGAATCTCGTTAGCATTTTGTGAATTTCTCTGTTAACTTTCTACAATGCAAGTTATGCAGGAGGAGACAGTCAACTTCAAGCAGTTCAATCCAACAAGAAAACATAACTTCTACAAAAGCAGGGCTCTTGTTGTACGATGGCCAAAGCATTCACAGCCCCACTAATGCCGCACTTCTTCTTGAAAACATTAAACAAGAGGTTGAGAGTCTTGATGCTGATTATTCAGAAGTTACACCTGAAAAGCCACAATATTCTTCAAGAAAGAGGTTACCTGTTGATACTCATGGAGTCCCTGATGTGGGTGCTGGCTTTGACTCTATACGCCACTCACTGAAGGCTTGTAAGCAAGAGGGTGACATATTGGGAGATGGTGCAGAAACAATCTTTACTCTTTTTGCATCTCTGCTTGATTCTTCTCTTCAAGGTGCTACAAGTATCTTTATTTATTTATTTATCACAATACTTGATTCATTCTTTCTTTGATCATTTTCTTGTTAGTTCCAATTAAAGGGTTTCTTCGATGCTCAAAATTTCCCATCCTCGGGTTTATTAATTTCAAAGTAGCTGGTATGTGCCTGTATCTGTCACTGTCTCTTGATTTATTGTTGGATTTGATTACAGGACTGATGTCTATTCCAGATCTGATACTAAGGTTTGAGACAGAATGCCGCAATGTTTCAGAATCCATCAGGTTTGCGTGCAATTCAGGCTTAGTTGACTCCTTTTATTTTTGTTAATGATATGGAAGTTACCATTTCATATGAAAATAAGTAACAATGTAAGTTTACAAATTGAGTTGAAGATGATTTTTTGATCTTTATAGAACTTCAAACTATATATTACAAAATTCCTTACAGAAATATTTCCATGGCCACAATAGAAAGCTCAGAGTTGGTTATCTATGGAAAAGTGTAGATTTTTCTTCTTTAATGATCTCATTTTCACGTTTGCACCTGTTGTGTTGTCTAAACTTTCTCATGGTAAAGGTCTAAATTATATTTTACTGCTGTTACCATTCAAGACAAGAGCAATTATCCTTGCAAAATTCTGGTAACAGTACTGTAGCTGGAAACTTGATCTCTAACATATGTCAATGTTATAATTGAGCATTTGAGCTTATTTGGTTTCTTGATATTATGACATGATTTAGATTAAAGGCATTGACGGAAGCAGAAATTTTGTTTTTGTTTTTTATGACTCATCATATCTCATGACTTGTTGATCTATAATTCTATATTCCAGCATAGTAAAATCAAGAAGCCTTTCAAAATATATGAACTGTTGTCTCTCTTTTCCCGTTGCTACTATTGCTGCTTCTTTGTTTTAGCATTGATTGAAACAACAGCTGATGATATGCAAAAGGGCTGCATGGTTTGTGTGTTCTATCTTAGACGTGAAATCATAGTTTAGTGAAATTAAAGCAGAAATATTACATCTAATGTTTGGTTTTAATGAATTATTTCATTCTTCTCAGTGGGTTTCTTTAGGAAGTTTCTCTGGTAAATTTGCATAGGGGTATAAGAGCTCCTTTGGGCTAATGTTTTCTTCTGTTGTTTCCTTAGTTTTGCTGTTTTTGTTTGTTGTAGGAAGATATTTCCTCCTTGTATTTATTTCTCTTCTTTTCCCTGATAAATTCTTCATTTTATTAAAGAAAAATAATAATCTATTTTGACAGTAATGTGACCGTGGTCTTTCTTTATAGGTATGGTTTAAGCGTTAGGCATCGAGTTGTGGAGGACAAATTGATGAGGCAGAAGGCTCAGCTCTTACTTGATGAGGCTGCTACCTGGTCTCTCCTGTGGTACCTTTATGGGAAAGGAAATATATCTCTAACCTTAGATATCTGTTCTCTTGAAAAGCAATTATATATCTGTCCTTCAGTACTCAAAGATGTAATTTCCTTTTCAGTGTCTTATTTCTAAATCTTTTGGGCTGGAAGTTAAGTTCCTAGCAGAATAGAATCTCAGGTTTTAAATCTTACTGTCTTGTCTTCAATCCTCCCCTTAATGGGTTTCACAAAGAAATATTAACTTCACATGTGAAGGAAGTATAATATATTAATGAACAAATACCTCATGCTCTGTTAAGTTGTAGCTCAGAAATTTGACCGAGGTGAGCTGAATAAGCTATCTACTCCAAAGCTTTAGGCTTTGAAATAATTGGTAAGCAAAATTAGTATTAAAGTACAGTTGTTAGGGTTACTGGTTTGAATGGGTAATAAATCTCCATACCCTTTTTATGTAATAGTTTTGGCAATTGTCATGGAAAAAGTCATTGTTGTGATATCTATCATTATTATGTTCATTCGGGTTTTTTATGCATGCTGTATAGTTCAATAATTATCTTTGGCTTCTCTTTCTGACAATTATGGTCATCTTGCAGGGACTGAAGAACTGCCTAATAAGATAATACTGGTAACTTATGTGATGCTATTTATTCTGACCCCAAAAACAATATTTTCCCGTGGCCCTGGAGAAACCATATTAAAATTTGTTGACCTATCACAGGTTCCAGGAACCTCTCATTTGGCAGCTTGTGAATTTGTTGCTGAGGACCATACGGCTCAATTATGCCTCCGGATAGTCCATTGGCTAGAAGGTTTAGCTTCTAAAGCACTTGACTTGGAAGGCAAGGTGATCTGTTATATTATCTGCATCTTGAACTGTGTACAAGTAGCACATCATTTTTTTCACAACAAATTTATCAAATTATCTGAACTTGACTTCTTGTTGTATGCTAAGGGGAACACATCATCAGTCAAGCATTAATCACCTTGAAGATAATAGTATAATATTATGTTAGCAGTGTAAAACCTTGTAAGTTTAAAAATTTCTTTTTATCAGCTCCATGGCTTGGTACAACTACAAGTACAATCAAGGAGGGAAGGCATTATGCCACTGTTGCTATTATTGCCAATCTTGTGTAAATGGGACAGGATTGTTTTCATGGTTTTTCTTTGGTGCTTGGCGCAGTCTCTTTCAAGATGTCTCTTTAACAGATATTCATATAACCATGGTAGTTGGGGACCCTTAGGGTATGTTTATCCTCCCTGTTTTCTCAAATGTGCGTTTCCTCAGTTTCTTCTTTGTCTTTTTGTTGTGGAGGATATTTTATCCTTTTCTTTGTTTTTGTAACCTGTCATCTCCCTCATAATTTTATTGTTATTTTAAAAAGGTGTAAAATGTTGTGTGAGCAATATTTAAGGTGGACATAAGCCATAAGCAATTAAAGTATGAGGAATCCTTATTGTCTGTCATAGAGTTTTCTACTTCAGAGATCTGATAGTGCGTTGGACATTGAGTAGATTACAATGCTTCAGCTTGTTTGTCAATATAATCCTGCATGCGTCTTTACTTGTTGACCCGTTTTGAATGGTAAGCTTTTAAGGTTGAGTACTTGCTTTATAGCATTTAAAATAGTTGACCGTGACAATCCATTAAAAATATTGAGACAAAAAAAAAGAGGTGTTTATGATTTCTCTAGGTGTGTTTTTATATCTGATATGTGGAGGGTTGGGCAGCTTTGGTACATTCTTTGGCCTCTTCGTTTCTCTTCTCGGATAATACCTTTTGACTCTTCAACTATTTGCAATTGTTCTCGCTTTTTAATGGATTTATTCTATTATTAAAATTTAAAAGTATTTATTCTATTATTAAAATTTAAAAGTAAAAAAAAGGTAACTTCTGGTTTGCTTTCATCTAACAAAGAAAAACTTTTGGTTTGTAGTTTGTACATTATCTTTTACTTGAACTATGAGTTCTGTGTCTGTTTGTCCATTAATCTGTTGCTGGTGATATTTGTAACTAGCATTTTAAGTTTTTAACACATGAGAACAGCAAGTCCTGTAGCCTGATTCTGTTTAGGGTTTTTGGGAAATATTAAAAAGAGAAGGAAAATCTTTATTTATTTTTTGCTTGATGTCAATACTCTGCTTGAAACCGTATCTTTCTGCAGGTGCGTGGATCACATGTTGGTACTTATCTCCCAAGTTCTGGAGTTTGGCATCATACTCAACGTTGCCTAAAGAAAGGAACTTCTGATATTAACATGGTTCATCACTTGGATTTTGATGCTCCAACTCGTGAAAATGCAAATCTTTTGCCTGTTGACAAAGTAATTTACACTTCTTTTATATCCTATGTATTATTTTCTGGTTGTGACTGTGATCTAAATACATATTCTAATATATTTTCTGTCTGTGTATTAAACTTTTCTGAAACCCCAAGTTAAACTATAAATACTTATATTGCGGAAGTTGTGCAGAATGTCATTAATTGGGCTATTAAAATTTGGTTGCACCTTATTTCTCTGAATAATATATGATTGTATTTTTATTGTAATCACTGTGTGTTTTATTATCAGGTTTACTGACTACTAAATGCTAAGTTATCGTAGGTTTGATTTACTAACTAGTGGTGTTGCAAAACAACATTCGCCCATATTCCTTGTATGATAACCAGGGCATGTGGTCTAATTTTTTATTTTCTTAAAAAGATGAGTGAGATGTGTATGTACATATTATTTATTCTAAAGTGTCAGTAACAATTGTTCTGTTCTAGAAACAAGATGAATCTCTTTTAGAAGATGTGTGGACTCTTTTGAGGGCTGGAAGACTGGAAGAGGCATGTGAACTTTGCCGATCTGCTGGACAGGTGAGCATTGCTTTGAAAAGGAAGTCTATGGACTTTAGGGGTTTGCTTGGGAATTAAGAGGAGAAGGGAAGGTTAACCTTCCATATGTCCTCCCCTTGTTTGGGTAATGATACCTCCTCCAAAATACCCTAATTCGGGGTATCTTAAATTTGTGAAGGGGAAGGATAATGAAGGATTAATGATTGATCTTCCATTATCATACCCTCCAATTTTCATCTTCCCAAATAAGGGGAAGATATCTTGATTCTCTCCCCTTCCCTTCTCCTCCTTAATCCCCAATCCAAATATACCCTAGAAGTCTATGCTAACTACAGTTTATTAAGTACATTTTATTGTTTTGTTAGCTATGGAGAGCTGCTACTTTATGCCCATTTGGAGGATTAAACCAATGCCCTTCTGTTGAAGCTCTGGTCAAGAATGGTAGAAATAGAACTCTTCAAGCTGTTGAATTTGAAAGTGGCATGAGTCATCAATGGCATCTTTGGAAATGGGCTTCATATTGTGCATCAGAGGTTGGCTGCATGCTTAAGACTGATTCAATTCAGTTCATATTGATATGTTGCTTTTCGTGTTATTACCTTACTCATAGGAAACACTCGCTCAGTTTCAAGGAGTAGAAGTTTTGTAAAGGGCACGTGCAAGTGTTGTGCCACTGATATTGCTCTGAATGGTTAATCTATTTCTATTGCTGGCTTCTTCCTCTCCACATTATTAACTAACCTTATTTTTCTGCTAAATGTTCCTTCCATGAAAGTCTTTTCGTTCTGTTTTTGGCACAGTGGCATGTATGAAAGTCTTTTTGTTGCTTCCAACATTTATCAGTTATTTTTTAACTACTGAATTTTATGAATTTTCTTATTAGTGGATGGGGTTTTTGAGTTTTATGCCCTTGCAGAGCCTGTTATATTATTTTATAAAATTGAAATACCTTATTTGCACCTTTATTTAATTATTTTACAGAAAATAGCAGAGCTAGGTGGAAAGTATGAAGCAGCTGTATATGCAGCCCAATGTAGCAACCTAAAGCGGATGCTTCCACTTTGCACAGACTGGGAGGTTTGATTTTTCTACATCAAAGCAAAACTTTTCATTTTTTAATATGCAATTTTTTGTAATTTCTTCTCGATGCTTCTTTGTGAAGACACTGTTATGAAGCTTTTGGTACTGAGCTTGGATTTAATTATGACTTTTTATATTCACTACGCACTGAATCTAGAATTAATTTTCTCCATCACTGGCTTTGTTGGAAGCTTTGATTTACAGTGTAGTGCCTAACACTTTTTCAGACAGCATGCTGGGCAATGGCAAAGTCTTGGCTAGATGTTCAGGTGGACTTGGAAGTCACTCGCTTGCTTCCAAGGGGAGCAGATCAGCTTAAAAACTTTGGAGATGTAGTTGAAGGAAGTCCTGGATGTGTAGATGGTTCCTTTGAACGTTTGGATGGACCTGATAATTGGCCATTTCAAGTTTTGAATCAGCAACCACGACATATTTCATCCCTTCTTCAGAAACTTCATTCAGGGTAGCTATACAAATCTGATGACTGATGACATTTATGGTATCTCTGATATGTTTATCATTTTTGTTAATCATTTGTTTAGGGAAATGGTCCAGGAAACTGTTACTCGACAATGCAAGGAGCAACAGCATCAAATTCAGGTATCTCTATAAAAATATTTTCTGTTTTGTCCAAAAAAAAAAATTTTTCCTTGCTTTTTTCTGTTATCGTAAAAGAAGGAAGGAGAAGGAAGAAGAGGCTGTCCTTTATTCCAAAATGTGATGTTAATCTCTAGCTGGCAATGAAAAGAAGATAAAATATTGGGCATAGAACCTTTTACTTGAAATACTGATGTTAAATTCCTATTTAGAAGGAAAAAAATATTGATGTCAATCTTCAGCTGTTTTAGCATTTAGATTAGACTACTCCAAATAAGATTTGCTGTACTGATGTGGAGGAGTGCTACCTTCTTCTTTTTTTTCTCTTTTTTTAATAAATTATAGTCTATAGAAATAAGTAGTTGCTTCCCCTAACTGAATTTCTTGAGGTGTTTTTAGGAGTTGTAATGAATGAGATTGTTGATCTAGTTATTCCAACAATATTTTTTGTGAGATCAAATCTATTAACTGATCTTTTGTGAAAGGAATGCAAGAGTGTTTAATCAGTAGTTTTTGCCTTGACATCTGATTTGGGAGTAAATTACCTTCTTGTCCTCCCTGTGGGTTTCAACAAATGTTCTTTCTAGGAGATTTCCCTTGTGGATTTACGAAGGGATTGGAAAGCTCTTTGAGCTAGCGAGTCTGTTATTTTTATTTATGTTTTTTTCTTGTATTACTCTTCTCTTCAATAAATTCTTTAACTATCAAAAGAAAAAAAAATTATAATTAAAGATTACATGTATAGCATCGTATCATGCAATAGAAATCAACTTAAAGTATACTGGGTTGGAAAGAGGGAAAGCAATTATTACCAACCCCAGACATTTAGTGGGTTATGATGAATGGTGTTCTGTTGGTAGTTAAACTGTCTTTCGGGTGTTTGGTACTGTTATGCTGTTCACATCTCTCTAGCAGTAGTATTTAATGTAGTTGATTGTGAGTGGACTAGATGTGTGATGGCCTAAATGAGTTGTCATTAGGGTTACCTACAGCTTATTATGTGGAATACAAGGAGCAAGTAACTTTTTCTCTTTTCTATCCAAAGTAAATAAAATAGGAGCAAATCTTGATATTGGAGAGAGAAAAATACTATTTTTCATTTTCATTTTTCTTTATGTTGTAGTTCTGTTCTCTTATGTGTAAAGCTATATGTTCCTTGACAGATGACTCTAATGGTAGGGGACATACCACACCTACTAGACCTTATATGGTCGTGGATAGCACCTTCAGAAGATGATCAAAATGTATTTGGGTACATTCTGTTAATTTCCTTTTCCCATGCTCATATTTTAATGTGTCTTCAGATGAACTAAGAATTCTTCTTATATTTGATAACAAAAGAATTCACTAAGAGACAAAAGAAGTACAAGGATGGAGGATCAGATCCTTAAAAAATAAAAGAAAATGTCCCGAGAGTGGAAATGCTCAAAGAGGTAAAGAAATGAAGCCTGACCCACAAGTGGAAAAGTATGACACTGCAGGGTTAAGAATTCTAGTGTTTTGCTCCATCCATAAGAGCTATAACTCCAGCCAAGAGAGCACAATCTGAAGGACTTACCCATAACTACTGATTTCTACATTCTTAACACTTACCTTAAAGCTGGAGCATATATATTGATCATGCTTGCCCCATTACATATGATATGAAATAAGCCTTAAAAGATTTTTATTTTGAAGAAATTAGCTGTTCTCCTGTTTGGACATGTGAAGTGGAAACAACTTGCTGATGCATTTTTCTCTCTAACAAAATGACAACGTATAACAAAATGACAACATACTTAAATGTGCTTTGTGCTCTCAAGAAACACAGGGTTAGATGAATTATGCATGGAAGCTTGATTATCATCCCCAAATCTCCATGTTGTCAAAATGACCATTGATGGATGTCAGTCACTCAGTTGACTAAAATCCTTTATGTTTTTTCACAGGTCTTGTGGAGATCCTCAAATGATTCGATTTGGTGCACATCTAGTGCTTGCTCTGAGATATCTAATTGCCGATGAAGCAAAGGATACCTTCAAAGACAAAATTCTGACTGTTGGTGACCTCATTCTGCATATGTAAGTTATTTTATGCATGTTATAGCCTTCTTTATAATAGCATAAGGGTGAATATGATGTGTGAATGTGGTTAATATAATGTTTTGTTAGAGTACATAACTAGTTCAAATTTGATCAGTACTTTATTTTTCTATTTTGTTGGTTATTAGTTAAGACCCTTTTAAATTAGGAATTATACAATCCTACATATTAAGTGCTTAGAACTTCCATCTACAATACAATGATTAACAGTCAAGATTGATATTAGTGCTTTTCAGTGATCCCCTGGAATGCTATCTCAATGGTTTATCCTTCCCTTTTCCTTTTTGTTGATATGTTAATGTGAAGTTGATAGTGGGACTCATGCTCATTATTGGAACATAGTCATGGTCCTTTGCCAATTATAATTTGGAAATTTAATTTTCTCCTTGAAGACAAGGTTAATTTTGTCCAGTGGTACTCAATAGTCAATGGGACTAACATGATTGTTTTGATGTGCGTATGGAGTGTGTTAAACCTCATTACTTGATTTTTTTTCTTATAGGCATGGACATATGTTATGCTTGCGGTGCTTTGATGTATTTGCATGGAAAGCAGTGATTGTAATTTATTGTGAAATTTATGACTGAAAATATTGCATAGAATAAGGTTGTCTATTAGGCATTGAGATTATGTTCTGCAAATTGAGGTTTCCAAGGGCAATTCCTTGGATATTCTGAGAGATTGGAAGTTAAGGCTAATTGTTGTGTTGATATTGTTTCATTTTCTTTTATCACTTTCCATTAGGATCTGCCTCCTCAGTACTTTCTCCTCTTTCTATATGTGGAATTCTTCTTTAATAAAAAAGTAATTTATTGGTAAAACCAAAAATGCTGGATGTTGTTGTGTCATGGGAATATTTGACTTGGACTGAAGGGCTGAAAATATTTTGTGTTGGAAAATGGCCCAGCCCACTAGATTTAATGGTTTACACTTTACAGTATATGATGGGAACTGATTTATTACTGTATATGTTGAATGACTCAATGACAATTTGCTTCACTAGTTTTTAATTGAATTAGAAAATTTTAGGTATGCAATGTTTCTCTTCTCAAAGCAACATGAGGAGTTGGTGGGCATATATGCTTCTCAGCTTGCACGTCACCGATGTATTGACCTCTTTGTGCACATGATGGAACTAAGGCTGAATAGCAGGTATCCTTGATTCTTCTTTTGTGATATCTTATTTCTTTATACTTATAGTTAAAAATAATTGTTTCACTGAGTGTGATATAGGATCTAGGTTGGTTTCAGTTAAGGGTTCATTTGGCTTAGTTGCATTCAATTTTCTGTGGGATTATCATCTGTTTTTGTTGTATGGTTGAACAATGGAGTAGTTTTTCTCTGGTGAAATACTTTGGTTGTTTGCTGGGAAGTGGTATTAAATCCTACCAGAGGATCACAATTAGCGTGTATTACTGTATTATGACAAGGAAGTTGATAAGCTATCAACTAAATGATTAAGTACTATTCCGTTTAAGTAAGTATCAAGCATATATCATATTAGTGTTATTATGTCTTCCGTTGCATTAGTATTCATTGCTTCATGTTTGAATCTAACTCCATTAATCCAATGTTTTTTATTAAGCAGCGTGCATGTCAAATACAAGATATTCCATTCTGCTATAGAGTATTTACCTTTTTCTCCTGCGGATGATTCCAAGGGTAGTTTTGTAGAAATTATTGACAGGTATTTACTTCATGCTTTTCACTTAATTTTTTGAAAAAAAAAATCATCTGAAAAATATTCATATTCAGTTTTAAATCAAATTTCCCTGTTTCATCATAATCTATTTAAAACAGAATTTTGCTGAGATCGCGAGAAATAAAGGTTGGCAAATATGACGAACTATCAGATGTTGCAGAACAGCACAGGCTACAGAGTCTTAAAAAAGCGAAGGTCATCCAGTGGCTTTGCTTTACACCACCATCCACTATTTCAAATGTTAAAGATGTTAGTAAAAACCTTCTTCTTCGAGCAATGGTACATAGGTAAGTGATAAGGTAAATATGTGCCCATCTTAGTTAGAGGTGTAAATGAGCTGAGCTATTTTGTGAACTATTCAGATTAGGCTTGTCAAAATTTCAAATTAGTCTGGTTCATTTATTAGTGGACAAACTTGATCAACATATTATGTTTAGTTAAAAGAGCTGAGCTTGAAAATTGATGCTCAACTCGTTAAGCTTGTGAACATTTCGGTTAATAATAAAATATTATTTTATAAAATATATATTATATTTTTAAAATTTTAAATAATATATATTGTAAATATATATATATATATTTTAAGAAAAATAGATAAACACATAAGTTCATGCATCACTAGAAAATGTAATATATAAATTTATATAATTTTTTCATGTGGATATATATTATGTGAAAAATTGTAACTTTTTCTTTAGTTTAATTTTTATATGTGCACATAAATATATGTTATATTTATAGCATAATTCGTGAACTATTTGGGTTCGACTTGTTTACTAAGCAAGTCAAGTTTGATCACGATTCTTTGTCTATTTTAAAAATTATTTTGAATGAACAAGCTTTGATCATTCTAAATTTCGGCTCAGCTGGGCTCTTTTACAGCCCTAATCTAGTTTCCTAGTGATGTGTAGTCTTAAATATTTCCTGTCCTCCTGATTGCTGATGGTGCCCATATTGTTCCTTCATCTTTCATGCTCTTGCAGTCTTGCTGTTTTATTTCTTGGGACTTCTCATTGAAATCTTTTCTTTTTGTAGCAATACACTCTTCAGGGAGTTTGCTCTAATTTTTATGTGGAGGATCCCAGCAATGCCCATAGGTGCCCATACAGTACTTAGTTTTCTTGCTGAACCCTTGAAACAGCTTTCAGAAACTCTTGATGCTTCAGTTGATTATAATGTTTCTGAGGATCTCAGAGAGTTCCAAGACTGGGTATGCTGAATTGCTTTTACCTACTTTGGTTTCTTCTGCTCAGTAGCATTTTTGGAGCTTGGCAACAGCACGTAATACTAATATACATTTTGAATTTAACTAGAGTGAGTATTACTCTTGTGATGCAACCTATCGCAATTGGCTGAAAATTGAATTAGAGAATGCTGAAGTTCCTGTCCCTGAAATCTCACTTGAGGAAAAAGAAAGGGCCATTTTAAAAGCCGAAGAAATGCTGAAAGCATCTATTTCACTTCTAGAAAGTGAGTTTACTTGATGACCTTATGGGAAATCCTTGTTTGGAGAAGCATGTTTTAAACCCCTGATGTTGTAGTAATGCTTTTGTCATGAAGTTTTTAATTTTGTGCTGTTGAAATTGAGTAAATACATTACATGTTATCTACTGACATAGTAGTTCTTCGCCTTCTATATGTAGGAAAAGAAACATCTTGGTTGACTTTTGTTGATGATCATATTAGTGAGTTAGCTGAACCTGTTTTTCTTGAACTTAATGCCACTGCGATGCTCTGCCTGCCATCTGGAGAGTGTCTGTGTCCTAACGCCACGATATGCACTACACTGATGAGTGCCCTCTACTCTACAGCAGATGATGAAGTTGTCTTGAGTCGACTGCTAACAGTATGTTCCCCCTTCACAGAATATTTAGTCTGGATATATGAAGTTAGTTTCTTCCACTATTCATTTATATTGTATGTTTATGGAGTTTAGTTAATTATCAATCATGGCAATATAAATTTTTTGCTTGTGTAATGTGATCTCGTAATTATATTTCTACTAGTGGTTGTAGAACCCAGTGTTTTTCACATTGAGTATATAATCTAGTGAAACTATGAACTTTAGGAATTTAGTCCAGTCCTATTTAGATTTTAGACTGTTGTTTATAGTTACATCTTATGAACTATTATATTCATCAATCTGACTTTTTATTGTAATAATTATCCTGTTTAACTTCACTATTAGATAACCAATAAGCATATTTTTTTTTTTAAAAAAAAGGGACAGCAAAGGGGGTTTCATGGATTAACGCTCAATTTCCAAAGAGTGTGTAGGGCTATATTATTTTGATGATTTTCTTCTACCTTCTTCGTTTTCCTTTGAGGATCTTATCCTTTATCTTGTAGCTTCTTTCTCCGAGATCTTTTTCATTAAATAATCACAGCAAAGTTGCATGAACTAAGGGACAGACTTTTCTGTTCTTAATGGAATACCAATGTTAGTTAAAGTGGGGAGACAACTTACTAACCAGCAAAGAAATTCAGATGATGAAGTCAAAGATTTTCTTGGGTCAGAAACTTAATTTGTCTAATATGTGGTTAGTAATTTGTCATAAATTGGCAATAACAAGTTTGTTATGTAGACTGGCTTTACCGAGCTTACTTTTGATGCATTAGTTCATTACTCTTACATATCTCATTTTTTATATGTACTACCTGCCATTTTATTTCGCAGGTAAATGTCTCTATATCGTCAAGAGATAACTATTGCATTGAGGTTGTTCTTCGTTGCTTAGCTGTAGCTGGGGATGGACTTGGGAGACATGAACTTAATGATGGTGGTATTCTTGGCAACATTATGGCTGCTGGTTTCAAAGGTAGTGAGACAGTTGATATAAGATATATCTATGCAATTCATTGATTGGAATTCTGTGCGTGCTGAAAGAATGTACCGAGGAAACAGTTTTGTCGTGCTAGTGGTTTTGCATCATTTACTTGCACATAAAAAAGAAACAGTCTTGCCTTATTTTGTCAAAATTTAAATATATAGAATCATATTCTCATCTCGTATAGAGTGAATGGTATGACTGTTTTTACTTTAAATTCTATCGTTTCATCCAACAAATTGTGTTAAATTTTAACATGTAAGAGACTATATAGATGTAGTATCTGAAATCTTTACATAGGGGTCCTTCAAAAAGTGAGCAGAAATATGCACTAAGATGTCATTATATTGGAGGTGGGAGAAGTGGTATAGTTCGAAGATTGATACTTTGTTGATTGCTGCTGTGTATTTATTTGGAAATAAGTGTATAAGGAAGAGGAATAATCTAGACAAAATCTGAAGCATGGTTTTTGAAGGAATTTTCTTTCTTCAGCTTCTTTGCGTCCTAAATCCTAATCATATGAGAACAGATCCTTCTATTCTATGAATTTTTAGTTGTGGATTTTGATGTTTAGCTGGTGTTATTTGGTTTCACAGTTTTATTTGTTAGGTTGCAATTGTTTATGACCTTCGAAAGGTCCTTGGTTGTTTGAATGGAATAGCCACTTCTGATGTACAGCAATTGGACTTCACAAAAATAAGAAGTCGAGCTATCAGATTGAGAGAAAGTGTTATTCAAAGTGGCATTGATGAAACTTCATTATTAAAAATTGTGGTGATCCTCAGAATCTAGCTTATTCAATTTCTGTTTCAGGTGAGCTTCCTCGGTTCCAAGCAGGAGTTACAATGGAGATATCCCGATTGGATGCTTGGTATTCCAAAAAAGATGGCTCTTTAGAGTGTCCAGCAACATACATTGTGAGGGGTCTTTGTCGTAGGTGCTGTCTCCCGGAGCTCATTCTTCGCTGCATGCAAGTAAGCTCACTCACAGTGATGACTAGTATTTCCATTTTTAACTTTTGGGGTAATATCCTCAACTTGAATATTGGCTTTGTCTTGTCTTCAGGTTTCAGTTTCTCTTGCCGAATCAGGTTTCCTGCCAGATTGCCATGATAGATTGATTGAGCTGATTGGAAGCTCAGAAACCCACTTTATTCACTTGTTTAGTCAACAACAATTGCAGGCAAGTTATTAATGGCTTGTTCACAACTAAACATATTAGGACTTCTTTGTATGAAATTATGAATTTAGTTCTTAGTATATTAGTTATTCATCTATAATTGGGCTTTTCTATAAAAAAAATCTATAATTGGGGTTACAGTTCAAGGGGTTTTTGACTCCTCTGCTGTATTCTTTTCATTCTTGGCTTCATTTTGTTGTTGAAAGCATGTTAAATCAGCATGCCCACTCCCACCGAATGGAGAGGCAGACAACCAATGAATTTATCTTCACTTTTTGCACGGAAATCCATTATTAGATATTTTTTTTGAATTTATCTATAGAAATGAACAAAGATAGAATTCTTTGGCATCATTTGATCTATATAGCCAAGCCCACCTAGTGAGAAAAGGCTTTGTTGTTGTATTGTTAATGATTGAATCTGAAATGAGCCATGATAGAATATGTTGGCATTGCTTGATCCATATAGCTTATCTCACCTAATGGAAAAAAGCTTTGTTTGTTATCCTTTTATGGTTAAGGATTGAATCTCATTCTCACGCAACCTGAAATACATACTCCCTCATGTAGACTTAGTACAATTAGGATATTACCCTTTGTTAAAACTTCAAATTTGCCTTGCTGTTGACTTCATTATCATATGCTACAAGTACAAATTATCATTATTCAGGAATAACTGAATCCATGAGCTACCTACAAGGCCACTAAACACATTTTTAAGAATGCTGTATGAACTAACTACACATAAAAAAACTGAGCTGATAATCTAACACATCACAAAACATCAAATTGCAGATAAATATTGTATATTTGATTGAGTCATAGTGTCAGTTGCATGTTGTTTTAGTATTTGTGCTTCTTAGTTGACTGTGAATCAATAATGATTTGGCTTACATACAAGGAAAAGATTGGAGGGAAAGCCATTGGTGTGCAATGGAACTTCAAGAATGCTTTATTTATTTTTTAAATCAATTTGGGGCCTGAATCACTGCCAATTGAAAGATTTGATTGCTTTCTCTTGTATAGGAGTTTCTGTTGTTGGAAAGGGAATACTCGATCTGCAAAATGGAGCTTGCCCAAACTTGATTACTATCCCTTGTGCAGACATTGATCTGGTGCTTCTTCTTGAGCTTTGGTTTTGGATGGAAGGAGGAAAAGGATTTGTAAATTTCTTTATTTTTCTATTATTTTATTTATTTCCTTATCCAATAAATATTATTAATTTGTACAAAGAAAAAGCTAATGCGAGTGACAGTTTGAATAAGTTGAAGCTTTTTAAACTGTAAAGTCTGTTCACTACTCACTAGGGATGAATATGTGAAATATCTAGCATGTCAGAGTAGCAATATTTCTAAATTATATTCAGTTGACAATATTTTCTACTAAATGCTAATGACTTGTGCTTTTCTACCCCATCAATATCTATGTTTGTTTATAAAGTTTACATAAAAAACAAAAGATTGTATATAAAGGAAGCTTACACATTTGTAAGACATTCATTCAATTATTTAACATGAAGATAAGCATGAGCCAGTAGCCATTAGGATTTACAAGGTTATGGACACGCAAGTTCTTGAGCTAATCTATAGACTAATTGTACAGCATTGAGCTTGATATTAGGGCATGTTCTTTAGGATGATATCATGAAGGAAATGAGGAAGGAATGGGTGGGATTCATCTGGTCCCACCTACTTTTTCACTTTTTCATTTCCATCAATTTAAAAAAAAAAATTTATTCTACCATTTGATTTGACACAATCATAACTTTCTTTTCTTTCTATTATTTTAATATAAGGGGCAAAGTAGTAATTTTAATACTTTTTCATTCCCAATTTTTACTGCCAAACATAACAAATGCATTCTCATTCCCTTTCCTTCTCTCTTTTCATTTCTGCGTAAAGAACGTGTCCTTACTCTTGTGAAATGCAACCTATAAATATTATTTTACACATTTTAACAAAAATAAATAATATTTTTTTTTAAAAAATGTTGGCCCAATAGTCTAACACGGGCGACTTGGACATTAAAATAGCAATCCATTTATAAATGGTCCGATCGGTCTTGAGTCCGTTTAAGGTGTTCGTAATGAGCTAGTGCAAGTCGATCCGTTTGATAGTGCTATATCTTTTAAAGATTAAAATAATAATTTAATTTATGTAATATAAGCATGAACATTAAGGATTCATCTAACTAACACTATAATGAGAAATATTATCTTTATTAGAAGAAAAAACATAGTTAACTATGAAAAATTTTGGCTTGAAAGTGGAGCTGCAAAATAAGTTTTGGGCTTAGAAACATTAATTTAGAGAGTTTGGACCAAGTACTATATATGTGGACACTCATTTGAGCTTAAATCATTATATTTTGGGCTTAAATTGTTGATTGTAATTTGGATTAATTTTTTGTGCAAAAATAATTATATTTAGGCTTTATTACTTAAAGTCGATTAGTGAATTAAGACACTTATTTTAGAATTATGCCTTTGTTTCGGTCTTTCGTTGATGGAATGTTAGTAGAGCCCATTTGTTATTTAGTGTTTTCTTTCTTTTTAAGTACTATCAGCACGTTCGCTATGAGGAATTGGGGAGGGAAATGAATGCAAAAAGTGAGCCCCACTCACTTTTACTTTTTTCTTTCCTCCACCTAAAATAAAAAAAATACAAAATGTCTATTATACCCCTTGATTTGACACAATCATAACTTTCTTTTCTTTTTATTATTTTAATATGAGGGGTAAAGTGGTAATTTTAATACATTTTTCCATTTCCATTCCAAATTTTTACTACCAAACACATCAAACCCATTCCATTCCCTTCCTACCTACCAAATGTGCCCTATATATACTCCATTTTCACTCTTGTAATTTAGATTAGACTAATTTGAATAAGAGAACTTTGAGTTGTTCTTCTTGGCTTAGCCAAAGGGAGATTCTATAGGGATTTATAGCTTATCCTCTTCTATTGCATCAAGAATCTATTCTTGATATTGTAGCAAATCCATTCTTGATTTTAAATCAACCGATTATTTGCGTTTCTATTTACATTGTCATTTGGGGGTTCAATAGATTGGGGATTTGTTTACTTCAGCTCGTTATGTCCATATTGTGTGTTTGGGTTTTGGGTTCTCTATAACCTTAGGTTCTACATCATCTGGTGTCAGAGTTGTGTATTGGGATAACCTTGGGGTTCTCCCCTACCTTGTTGTATCATGATTTAACTTAAGCAATTTGGATAAAGTTACCACACCTTTCGATAGAATACCAAAATTCTGAAACGATAACTGCAATAAGAAATACAATAGGTCGTCTTAGATCTTAGCCATTCAAGAACAAATAATGCAAGTTGTGCCCGAATTTGTGTTGAAATTTGTCTGTCAAAAATCATCCCCTCTAACTACATAATTAATGGGCTAAGCTTATTTTACAGATCATTTATGAAAACATATTTTATTATCCTAGGATGCAAAACCTTCAGCATAAATAGAAACACCCACCCCAAACCTACCAAAGCGCCGCCTTGAACCACCAGAGTAGGAAAGTAGCGGCAAAAATTTGAAATTCAAAATACAAAAAAGCAATCAAAAAAATTTGTGATTGACCAAAAAAGAAGAAGAAGAAGAAATAGATAGACATAGTAGGCCCTTCGAATACGAATAAATTAGATTCAATAGTCAGCACAAAATCAACACAACCCATAACTCCATTAAGCCCAACCCACGCTCAAAACAAAGCACAAACCTCATTGCAACCAGCCCATTTAAATGCTAAGACATTCACATAATCCACTAATGATTACGTTTCTGAACCAGAGACACAAACCTAAATCACGCCCTAAGTTCCACACTAGCCTTAAGAAACATCTACATTAACTCCCCACTATTAGAAAAAAAACAACTACCACACCATCTCCAAAATCCAACCTAAATCTGGAACTAAATGCTCCATGAAATAAAAAAAAATTAGATGTATGTGAAAATACCCCTAACTCCCATTAAGCCAGACGGCCGAACTTGCACAAAGGAACATCTTTCATCATTCCATCATTGAGACAAATAAGGAACAACCAAATGTAAAATTGGTTCCCCTTACCCACGAACCCAAAGTGTTTTTAACGACATGGTTACCTTCACCAACCCCATACAATTATGCTCACCGAGACTAGACTCAATGGAGAAAGGGCAAATATCGTTATCTTGCACTTAGACTACGAAAACCGTTTTAAAGTTGACGCAATGGACTTTGCGGGAGTGATGTAGATCCTCTAGAACCTTATCCACACTAACATGAAATCATAGGCTCCTTCTTTCAAAAAATACATTTTATTACTAAGGTGCATGGAAAAACCTTTTACGCAAGCCCTTCTACAAAAAAAAAAAAAGAAAAAAAAGAGAAGAAAAGAAAAGCTAGGATAAAATCCAAACTGCACTGCACTGCATGAGTTCAAAACTTCAATGATTTTTTTAAATTCATGCAATCTCTTAGACTTAGGTTTTGTTGGACCGTTATTCACATGGACAAACAGTCAAAGTAACGGTAGAACAATGAGGGCCCGTTTGGTATAAAAATAGTGTTGTAATGTAAAGTTGATGCAGTGGAAATTTTGGGAAGGAAAGCAAAAGGCTTTGCAATGTAAAGGAGGGAATATGTTTGGTATGAAAAAATAATTGGAAGGAGAGTAAAGTAAGTAAAATAAGATAAAATACTAAAATGCCCTCAAATGCTTCTTCTTCTTCATCGCCGTTGTCCTTCTTCACATCTATCGCCGGGATCTGCTTCTTCACCATCATCAGACCTCAGCGACGGTGACGACAGCGACAAAAGAAGGAGAAAGAGCGTTGGTTAGTGGCTGTCGGCGATCTGAGCATCACTACGACTGGTGGCCGTTGGTGATCTGAGCATCGATCTGACCTTTAAAAAAACGGGCGTTGATCTAAGCGTCACTACTTGCCTTTGAAGGTCAAATCGATGGCGATAAGTGAAGAGAGAAGAGAGAGGTAGAGGGCAATACACGACGGCGGTAGCTCCACGAAGTTCTGGGTGCATCTGCTGCTCCACCTTGTGTAAAGACAAATGGGAAAGAAAAGAGAGGCAAAGGGAAAAATGTCAGGGGTAAAAGTGTATTTTCATATTAGATTCCTTCAGTAAAGCTAAACTCCTTAGCTTTTGTGATGTAAAATTTTGGCCACTATTCATGTAAACTACATTGCAATGCAAAGTCAATTACCGAGGCATTTTCATGATACCAAACCATTTCAAATTTTTGGAAAATGTGCCCCTTTACATTGTAGATACCTTTTACACTTTATCAAACGGAGCCTAAGAACCATAATTGATCGAGCACATTTGAAATTTGATAACTGCAGGTCCTCTTCACATATGTTGGGGAAAAAATGAAGCAACCAATAAAAATAAAAAATACTTTTTTAATTCAATTATTTGACTAAAATGTATTAAGTAGCATGGTAATTTTTAAATTTATTTTAAAATTACAAAAACCATATATTATAATATAACATATAATATAAGTAATTTTTTTAATATAAAATAATGCTTTTAATCAATAAAATCAAATTTGTGATAATTTCCCATTAATTGACTAACCTACTATGTTAAAACTTCCTCCTATAGTCAATAGCTTCTCTTATAGAATTAGAAACCATTCCATTAGAGAAAAATATGAAAACACAAATAACGTGGGATTTGTACTCTTTGGATGCTTTTTAACTAAACACAATCTTCGTCGTTTCTCTTTCTCTCTCTCTCTCTCTCTCTCTCTCTCTCTGCAAATAGCTTCAGCTATCCCCGCGTGTCTCTTCTTCCTCTTCTTTTCGGTTAATTTCTGCAGATGCATGAATTGAACCTAACTAACATTCCTAGGGTTTTGTTTTTCCAAACGACTTCGTAATCATTTTCCCAATCCAGAAAATTCTTCTAGCTGATCCATTATTGTTTCAATTATTGTTATATTATGGGCGTTTCCTTTAAGGTCTCGAAGACTGGCTCTAGGTTTCGCCCAAAGCCCCTTCAATCCGAAGCTTCTGAGGATGGCGCGTCGGAGAATTCCAAGGCTGGCTCCCGAGTTGTTGCCTCTAAGAATGAATTCTCCACTCGACAGACTCAGGTAGATGCGAATTCTAGTGGGGTTACTTGGGAATGGGAGAAAATGGCAAAAGATTTTCCGGGTCTTGTGCACTGATTTTAAATGAATGTAATTGTGGGATTATTATTTGATATGGGTCTACATTTTTTCTTACTTAGAAGTTATTGGAGTTCCAGTAGTACTAAGAGATCATTTTCAGATTTGACGCATGGTAGCTCCTGAGCTCAATTCCCCTAGATAGTTTAGTGAAGGATGTGTCTCTGTTGGTTTCGAGTGCAAAAAGGAAAAGAAATTGTGGGAATTTTGTAAATATCGTCATTATATTTGTTGATCTAGTGTCTATTTCAAGATTACTGTTTGGTTTGTGTTTTTAACTTTTACGAAGTTAGGACAATCTATTGAGGAGCTTCAGTATTTGCTATATAGCTGATGCTTCGGTATATACTATTTTCTGTATCATTAAAATTTTGAAACGCCAAAGTATTGTACAGAGATCCTAGTTACTTTAGGGAACTTATGAGGAGGTAAAAATAAAATATTTTGAAGTTTTAAAATTTAAACACATCTGTTTTGGTAATTGGTATTTAATTTCTACCTTATTTTGAAGCCCAAGAATAAGTAGTCTGGGAACTTGTAAAAATCCCTTTGATTAATTGATTTCTTTGTGGTGTTATAGTTTAATACTGAAGAGGAAAAAAGATTGTGCTGTATCAGTGTTTTGGAAATCTGTGTGTTTCATTATTGGGGACTGTATAATGAGTCTGTACTTTTTATTTTTGTTTTGGAGGGACTTCTTGCCCTCGGTTTTTTGTTGCTCGTCTCTCCTCTGCAATATATATATATATATTCTATAAAAGGAAATGTTGAGGATTGTGACTATGAAGGGGACGAGGAATAGAATATATAAGACTCAAAATCTGTTAAGAGTTTCTCTTTGTTATCAGCATCTTAGATTGTTAACATGCTATTTTCTTGTTTACAAGGGACAAGCATCCTAGTAGGCATATATTTATGTTTTTACCAAGTGAGGTCGTCTATATAAATCAAGCGACGCCAACAAGTTCTATCTTTGTTCATTTCTATTGTTAGATTATAAATAGTTAAATTCATCCTAATAGTTTCTCCTATTGGTCTTCCCCTGCCTCTAGTTATTGGACTATCCTTTATCTGGTTAACTCTTTGTACAATAGCTTTTAATGGTCTCCTTTATACATGACCAAACCACCTAGACCTAGGGCATGCTTCTACCAACTTTTCTATGATAGGTGCTACCCCAACTTTCTCTCTAATGCAATAATTCCTAATCTTATCTTTTCTTGAGTTTGAGATCTTGTTCGCAAGATCGCGGTATCGTAGGATTGTGCAATCTATACCATATTTATTGATTGCACGCCATGGCGCGCGCCATTGCCCTGTTGCGCGCGCCATGGCCTTTTGGGCAACGCCACAACTGTTGCCCTTGTGTCTTAATGTTGCCCATGTGTTGCGCGCACAACGTGCGCCATGGGCCATTGCCCATGGCGCGCGCAATGTTCGCCACCTTCATGCAGCCATGTGTGCCACCTTCATGCAACTATAACTCATTAAAAAAAAGATTCTTAAAAGGACTTCTTTGTCTTATTGACAACCCTAAGTCCAAAGCCCATTAAAAAATAGGTTTTAAGATTATAAAATATATTCTTATTCAGTGTCTCTTTAGTTTCCTTCCTTCTCTACTCTTTTTCTACGTAACTTAGCTTCTTTCTTCTCAAGTCTCAACCGTCCATCTTTGCCCTACTCTTCATCTCAGGTTCTTTTTTTCTTTTGTAACGTTAACATTACCTTGATTGATGATTAGAGTTCTTTTTTTTTACATGGTTTATACTCTTATGAGTTTTTGCAATTTACAGAGTTTAGCATCATACTTGATGTATTTTGGAGAATTTATGATCATGCTTAATATATTTTTTGAATTTGAATGTATTAGAAGTTCTGTGTGGATGAGTTAGAATTAAAATTTTCATATATATATATATATATATATATATATATATATATATATATATGACTATATGTGTATGTGTGCATGTATGTGCGCCGCACTTTAATGTTGCCATGCGCAACGCAGTGCGCAATGCGCCATGGCTCCAGGAGCCCTTTTCGCAACAGTGCGCCGTGCGCCGTAAATAACTATGATCTATACGATCCTAGAAAAGTCATGAATTTTATTTTTAAAGAAGCCAGAGCACTGCGTTTCACTCCAGTGAAGATGCCAAAATGTTGCGTTTAATTGTAAGGCAGAAAAAGGTTTTTCATTCTGTTTTTAAATTCTGTGTGCCTCTTGTCTTTCGTTTCTGTTTTGTGTTGCTGGAGCTTGTGGGTTTGTAGCTGAGTGCGTCTTCAATTTCTGTTCACCATTGATGCATTTTTCAATTGTTTGTGCATCTTCTCCTCCAGGTGCTGAGCCTTCTCTTCCATTTCTGTCCTGCGTCTTCCAGTTCCGACTTATAAGTGTCGGTGGCCCACTCTGTTTTTATTGTTTTTGTGAGGGGGTGCTGCTGATGTAATGGTTTTTGTCATTATATGTTGGATATTTGATATATAATATAAAGTTTTATGATAAATAATATAAATTTAATTAATTATATAAATTATCCAATTACATTTATAACAATTCGAAAGCCATTATGAATTAAAATAAATAAATTAACCTGAAAATTAGTAATTATATAAGAATTCATTATTTATTATGTTGTTTTTATGCTTATAAAATTGAATTTTAAATTCTATCTATCTTATGCCTCTTCCAATTTTAAGATCTCGATTTTAATTACCTTGTTGAAAATATTCTTAATACAGAACAATCTTGTTGAGTCTGGTGACAACATTGCTTGGGCGCCTGATACATCTATTTCATCTGGCCGTCTTTCAATAGCTGGTAAGTCATTAAGTATATTATTGGTCACCTAACTTGTGTGCAAATACTAATTGCTGTATTGATTTGTTATTTTGACAGAGAGCGAAGCTTCTTTCACATTAAATTTGTTCCCAGATGGTTACTCTATTGGAAAACCCTTGGAGGTTTGTTTAAGTCAACAATTATTTTGTAGCTAATGTTGATGAAATCAACTGAAATAAAGAATATTCTTGCTCCACTTTATATGTCTTCTTTCTAAGTTTGAAATATGAATTTTCAGAATGAGATGACAAATCAATCTACCTGTCAAGATTTTCCAAAGGTGCATCCATATGATAGGATGTCAGAAAGTTTATTCTTGGTAAGTCTTTTGCTTAATTTTTCTTAATTTCCTTGTTCTTCTAGTTTAAAGTCTTCAAGCATCATTCACTTTCATAGATTACTTTTATATTGTGTACTATATTTGGATGAGACTTTCAATACTTTCTACTTGTATACTAAACATGGCTGTACGCTAAATTGTCTCATATTAAGCTTGCTAATGCAAATGCTTGGTTTGATTAATTCTAAAAAATGGCTATCACTGAGCTTCATAATCTGAGTTGAGTTCCACTGGCTTTGAGCCACTTAAGTATGGTTACTCCTGACTCCGTCCTTCCTTACACCTACATTCCTATTTCAATTTTATGTTGTATTTGTAGGCTATTGAGTCAGGCCACTTGCCTGGAGAAATTCTTGATGACATACCTTGCAAGTATGTTAATGGAGCACTTATATGTGAGGTGAGTGTACCTTTTTGGTAAGCTTTTGTTTCAAATGTTTTCTTATTTATATCTTACAATAAAATAATTGAAGGGTACAAAAATAGCCTTTGTGCTATATCCCCTTTACGTTTTATTCCATTCTTTCTCTTAGGTGCTCTTCTGTATTTGGGAATTTTAGTTTGCCAATTCCCTAGAAACCTATTTATAAGATGCTTTAATATAATAAATATGAAAACAATTGAAATTATATGTCTTTAATGGGGATGCTGATATATTTTTTAAAAAATATGTTTCAAGCTCATTTATTTTTAATATAAATAGGTTTTCAAGTACTTGGGAAATTAGGATGCCCATGCACAAAAGGCTACCATACTTTTTTTTTTTTAAAAAAAAGAACGTAGAAAAAAACTATGGAGCTAATATAAATCAAAACAATGGAGGTTATCTAATCATTATTCATGTCCTTTACAAGATGTTAAATGGATAATCGAAAAGTGGATTGCTTATTTCTTGTCATGGTGGTTTACTTGCTAAACCTTAATACGATTTTTGACCTAACTGAACAAAAGAATTTCTAATTACAAAAATAAGTAACTGACAATCTATGCTTGAAAGTTGATAGATTAGGATAGTGCTTTAAGTTTCAGTCTTTAGAAAATGGAAGCTTGGCAATTTGCATGACCTTCATAGGCAATATTTTGTGGCCCCAGAAGTTGAAATTTCTGATTTAAACCACGTAAATCCAAAAATGAGATGTAGAATTTGAAAATGAAACAGTTCATTGCTCTGCTAGCTTTCTAGTACTCTTTTTATAGTACCTATTTTAAAAAGAAAATCTAAAACTCCCATGCATAGAGTTAAATGACTATGAAAAGACATGGTTCGCCTTTGAGGTATCTGAGTTTGACAATTCTGTACACAAGGCACACAGAACAATTGCTACTAGAGAACTTTTTGCCAAGATAGAACATGTTGCCGCACTTGATCCATGTAGCTGATCCCATCTAGTAGGAAAAAACTTTGTTTGTTTGTTGCGATTGTTAGAGAAATTTTGCATAACTTTGGATAAAAATAGCATTTCCAAAATATTATGATAATCTAATATCTACTTTTCTCCATACATAATGTTTCAAAACATTGAGCCTTGCATGGATTCTGTAATTTTCCAGGTGCGTGATTATCGAAGATGCTCTTCTGAGAAGGGGTCTGGTGGTGCTGTTGGTTCCCCTACTGTTAGTAAAGTACGCCTGAGGATGTCTTTGGAGAATGTTGTGAAGGACATCCCTTTGATCTCAAATGATTCTTGGACTTATGGTGATTTAATGGTGAGTATGATATGATCTGCCACTGGTTCATGATAGTTTCCATGATCTTATCATTTATTGGGTATTAATGCCGCTTATCTGTATTCACATTTTGTATTGATGTTAGGAAGTTGAGTCCAGGATACTGAAAGCATTACAACCACAACTCCATCTAGATCCTACTCCCAAGTTAGATCGACTGTGTGACAGTGCAGTTCCCACAAAGGTATAAATGGCCTAAGTTCTTTCTCAATGCACTTACTGTATGGCTGTATGCATCTAAATTATGTTGAATTTTATTTTGCAGCTCAATCTAAGTCTTAGTAGCTTGTGGAGGAAGCGATTAAGGCAGATGACAGAATTTACTGTTACTTCTAGTAATAAAATCCATGGGAAAAAAGTTTGCATTGATAGAGTACCAGAAAGCTCAACCTGCAGGTTGGGTGAGTCTGGAATTATTGCATCTAATGCTGTTGTACAGCAGACCCATGAAAATCTGGGTGCTCAAGATCTTGGTCCGAGCAGTACCATGTCCTTAAGACCTAAGAGCTTTGTACCAGATTCCTCTTTATCAGGTTTGTCTATGATGTCCCATCCATCAAGGTATCAGATTGGAACTCCAAGAAGCTTGCAGGAGCATGGATCAGTTTCTGCTATTAATGCATCAGGGGCTTCCCCTGCTGCACAGGATATCATGATCTCATATGCTGATAATGCAAACTCAAGTGCATCTCTTCCGGGAAAACGGGAGAGTCAAGATGGACAAACATCACCTTTATCCTTCGCTAAAAGAATGAGGCCCACTTCTGCTGGTGATGGAATGCATGTTGATGCCCTTCAAGGATCTGATATAAATTGGCAAAATCCACTGTTACAACAGCAAGCAATGTCAAGAGGGATTCAGTATCCGCATACTGGCATTCAGAAGTTTTCCCAGCAGGCTTTTGAAGGACGATTGAATCAAGACAATGCGGCTGTTCAATATGCTGCTGGTCAGCAGGGAATGAGATTTGCTGCCAAGGAAGAGCAGTTTGAATTGGATAAATTAGATAGTTCAGAGATCAACCGAAATAAAAGTGAAGTGCAGATGGAAATGGATACAAACCCTTTTGATCCTCAACAGTCGCGACTTCAGCAAAGAATGTCACAGCATGCATTCCTGAGATCTAATATGCCTCAGACAACCTGGAATAATCTGGGGAATATGGAGAAAGAAGGAAGAAAAGAGGACCAGCTTCAGAGAAGGAAACCAGTACAAAGTCCTCGCCTATCCACTGGGGGATTAGCTCAGTCTCCTTTATCTTCAAAATCAGGAGAGTTTTCTAATGGTTCAATTGGACCTAACTTTGGACCAGCTTCAGCAGCTGCTGCACTTGCAGCGTCACAAAAGGAGAAAACAGCAATGGCCTCACTTCCTGCTGCTGTCGGGACTCCACCTCTGACATCTAGTGCTAATGATTCTACACAAAGGCAACATCAGGCCCAAGGAGCTGTAAAGAGGAGATCTAATTCCCTACCCAAGACCCCAGCAATGAATGGAGTTGGTTCTCCGGCTAGTGTTAGTAATGTCAGTGTGCCCTTAAATGCAAATAGTCCCTCGGTTGGGGGACCGGTTTTGGTTGATCAAACAATATTTGAGAGGTTCTCAAAAATTGAAATGGTGACAATGAGGTACATTGTTGAAGTCTTATAGCTGCATCACTAAATTGTTTTTGTTTTTCTTTTCTAATATCGTTATTTTTTGCATAATCCTTTATATCTGAACTTCCACTAACAATTTATCATTGAGATTAAGATGGACTAGTGTATAAGCCCCATGAATAGCATTTACTTCCCTACAGTATACAGCTCTTTGTTTACATGAGAAATAATGCTAAACAGGAGTTTTACAAATATACCCCTTTTCCCTTTATGTTTTAGAAATCTTCTTTTTTTTTCCTCTAGTTGAAACACACCTTAGGTGGTTTGGTCATGTACAAAGAAGGCTATTAAAGGCTCTTGTACGTAGAGTTGACCAGATGGAAGATAGCCCAATAACTAGAGGTAGGGGAAGACCAAAGAAAACAATAGGAGAAACTATTGGGAGGGACTTAGCTATAAATAACCTAACCATAGAAATGTGTAAAGACAGAACTTGTTGGCATCGCTTGATCTATATAGCCGATCCCACCTAGTGGGAAAAGGCTTTGATTGTTGTTGATGTTTTTGTAATTCTTTTTGTTGGAAGGGGCAGTTTGAAATCTTTGATTTACATTTTAATCAGGCTTTTTTCTTACCCTTAGCAAGATAGGAAATCAGAAAAGACTAAGGGCTTGTTTGACAATAGTTTTTAAAAAATGTTTTCTGAAAACGACTTTGAGAAAATTGTTTTCAATAATGGTAATTATTTTGTCTTATTTTCTCTCCCTTCATTAATGGTAATTTTGAAATTTTTTTTTTCAATACTGTTCTCAAAACAAATTTAATCAAACAAGTTTTTTTATTTGTGTTCTTCCAAAACTTGTTTTTAGAAACAGTTTTCAAAACTATTCTTATAAACACAAAATAAAAACAGTTGTCAAACATGCCCCAAGTCTCTGCATGTTATTATCTTTATATTTTCAATCTTATTTATTTTTACCTGCTAGACTCCTGCCCCCTCTTTTGATATGAAGTGAAAGTGTCTGGTTGTTTCATCTTCAAATTTTATCAAGTCTATTTTTCTGTTCTGACGTATAACATACTTCTGTTAGGCATCAACTTAACTGCAAGAAGAACAAGGTTGATGATTATCCCATAAAAAAGAAGAATTCTTATTCACCTCAGCATTTATCTCTCTGTCTCTCTAATGCATCCAATAATGAGGGATTGAAAGATGAGACAAAGTCTTTGTCAAAGTCACTCGTTGGTGGCAGTATGAATGTTAGCAAAGTAAGAGTCTTAACCTTCTTGTTGCCTGAGCGCGTAGTTCAAGGTATGCTAAAATATTCACTTAACCTTTTGCTCTTGGTAACATTAAGATGTAGTTCAGCCTCTTACTCTTTCTTCTACAGGAAATCAAGTTTCTGTAGTTCCCAAGTTGCGGACTAGGATGATCATGTCTGAGAAGCCCTCTGATGGTACAGTGGCAATGCATTATGGAGAAATTGATGATGGTGATTTCTTAGCCGCAGAGGATCATCTCCCCACATTACCCAATACTGTGAGTTGCATGATAGACTTGAAATTGTTTCTTTTACAATAAGGGTTTACATCTGAAGTTAATCAAATGCATTCTGCTTCATTTATTTTTGCTATGAACCATTAGCATTTTATCTTCAGGTAGATGCATCTCTTTTGTTTAAATACCTAGTTCCATTATCTATAGCATAGGCTCTCTAGTTTCTCCTAGCCCTTTCAGCTCGAGGTTTTGAGGTGCCTTTTGGGAATCCTTTCCATTTATCCCATTTCTACTAGCGTTGCAATATGAGAAGAGATATTTATTAGTTATTGTAGCAAAACTGAGTTCTGAATTCTCAGATTTTTTATTATTAATTCTGGAAGGGAAACATAAATAAATAGGGGACCATGGTTACAGCTTAACCACTAGAATCCCACAAGGATAGGAATTAAATCTGTTTTAAACAGATTTAAATTAATTACATAGCCAACAACTTAATTTAAATTCAAAACTAGGATAGGATAAGATAAGATAAATATCCTACCTATAAAATCGACTATCTCTAATAAAATAATAATACTAATATTAAAGTAATAATAATAATCATAAAACTAAAATAAAATAACGACAGTTATTTATCATGCAACAATATTATTATTAGTTGGGAAGGGTTTGTAATTTGGGATAATTGTGTAACATAAGAATTATCTGGGGTTTTAATTATTTAATTAGGGATTTAAAGAAAGCCTTTTGGGCTTAAGGTTTCTGTTAGCATATTCGGTATAGGGTTATTATATTAAGCACATTCTCTGCCTATATATAGGCCACTAGTCAGTTATGATCGCTACCTTTTTCCATTTGATAATATTTTTCATGTAACAACGTTTTTGTTTTCTTTTACGGTAAGGCCTGAGGGTTAATATTTTCTAATTTTCTGTTGCCATCAAGGAAGGAAAGGATATAGAAAATAAAATATTTTCTTATTTTTTGTTGCCATCTATAAGGCCTGAGGGTTTCCAGGTGGCAACATCCTTCCGTCATTCGATCTTTCTTCTGATCTCCCAAGGTTTCTTCTTTTTAAATCCTCATCTCTTGTATCTAACTTTCTCCATTTTGGCCATAGTAGCAAAGATTCCCTCTTCTCACATCTTCATCTCAGTCTTTTTCTTTTACTTACCCAAGCACAGCTCTTAATCACACAATTACTAACTAAATTCCTCACTTTAGGAAAGGGCTTTTCATGGCTTTTGAACTTGTCAGGAAAAATTTATCTCAGTGCTTTACTTTTTTTTCCCCCTCTATTCTGCCACGGGTTGAGTATTTTATATATATTTTCTTTTGAATTTGTTTAATTAGGGTGAAACCATGAAAGCTAGTTCAATATAAGAATTTTAGATAAGGACAATCGTAGTAACTTTTGACATTTACCTGAATAACCATAAAGTTTGATTATAAATTTATACCACATAATCGAAAATTTAACTTGAATAACCTTATTTTGTAGTTATTTGGTCCTAAAATGATTTTTAAATCTTTTATAGTTCTTCCTGTGAAATATATAATTGATCCTTGGTAGTTCAATGCTCTGACTTGTATGATCAATTTCTGAACCAGCATTTTGCGGATTTACTGGCAAAACAATTCAGTTTACAGGTATGCTTCTCTAACTAAGCTTGTTTCTCCTATTTTTCTTAAAAAAAAAAAATTGTAAGTAGTTTAATTGACCTAATACAGATGGAGCGTGAAGGATATATGAAGGAAGATGATCACATCCAACCAAAACCAAATCGGGTGAACCTTCCATCGGGCGGTCAACCTAGTGGATCTCCTGTAACTCATAATAATCCTGTGGTTGAAATGCAGCAATATGGAGAACAGATTCCGGGTCAGTCACCCAATGAAGTAGCTAAACCATCTACTAGTGGTAATGCATCACTAAACTCATCTCACAACCTTCTAGCAAATGCAAGGATGTTGCCACCTGGAAACCCTCAGGCCTTACAGATGTCCCAAGGACTTCTTTCTGGTGTTTCAATGGCTCCAAGGCCACAGCAACTGGACCCACAACAATCGATGCAGCAGCAACAACAACAGCAGCAGCAACTGCAACAAAATCCAAACTCTCTTATGCAACAACAAAATCCACAGTTTCAGAGATCTTCAATGATGCTCGGTGCAAATACACTTTCACACTTAGGCGCTATTGGGCAGAACTCCAACATGCAGATGGGTAATCACATGGTCAACAAGCCTTCATCTCTTCAAATTCAGCTGCTGCAGCAGCAGCAGCAACAACAACAGCCACAAATGCAGCGGAAAATGATGATGGGACTCGGAACAGCCGTGGGCATGGGTAACTTGAGAAATAACATAGTTGGACTTGGAGGCCTGGGGAGTCCTATGGGTATTGGAGCTGGGAGGGGAATAGGAGGAACTGGAATCTCAGCACCAATGGCATCTCTTTCTGGAATGGGAAATATGAATCAAAATCCAATGAATCTTAGTCAGGCTACAAGTATCAGCAATGCAATAAGCCAGCAATTTAGGTCTGGAACGTTGACTACATCGCAGGCCGAACTATTTGCATCAAAACTTAGAATGGCGCAGGCACAAAGAAGTGGATTAGGACCTCAGACTAACATAGCTAGTCTTTCGGGAGCCAGACAAATGCATCCCGGTGCTAATGTTTCAATGTTGGGTCAGACTATGAATAGAGCTAATATGAATACTCTGCAACGAGCAATCGGACCTATGGGCCCTCCAAAGTTGATGCCGGGGATGAATCCTTACATGACCCAGCAGCCGCAACATCAACAACAGCAACAGCAGTTGCAATTACAACACCAACAGCAGTTTCAGCAACAGCAACAGCAGCAACAGCAGCAGCAGCTACAACAGCAAATGCAGCAACAATTACAGCAACAGCAAGAAACAACTTCACCATTGCAGGCAGTTGTTTCGCCTCCGCCGGTGGGCTCGCCTTCTACCATGGGAGTTCCACCTCTGAACCAACAAACCCAACAGCAGCAAGCAAGTCCGCAGCAAATGAATCAACGAACTCCGATGAGTCCACAACAGATGAGCTCGGGGGCGATCCATGCCATGAGTGCTGGTAATCCTGAAGCATGTCCGGCAAGTCCACAGTTGAGCTCTCAGACCCTCGGTTCTGTCAATAGTATCACGAACTCCCCTATGGACATGCAAGGTGTAAACAAGAGCAATTCTAATGCATAGTGAAGTGGGAAGAAGCTAAAAGGTCTAGATAATGACACTGCCTCATTGGTGATTAAAAGCTATGTCAGAGTAAGAGAATAAGGGTGGATATTTAATTTGTTGCCAAAATAGGCAATAAGATTACTCAGTTGTAAGGGATAGTGTATTATTATTTTTTCCTTCTAAATAAGCATATATAGCATGTGTACTTTTACTAGTGGGGAACCAAGTATGTAACCTTAGCCTAGTTATTACTTTAGAATGAATGGCTTGTGCGGTGTAAATAGGTTATTGTATGCTTCTTCTGAACACTTGTGAAAATTGTCATATATTGCAACAACAAAGCCTTTTTAAGTTTTTTTTTTTTTTTTCATTAGGTTAGGTGAAGTGAATTACACGGATCAAGCAACATTGAAGTGTTTTATTTTTTGTTCATTTATATGATTAGATTGTTTATGTTAGACTCATCTTTTATATTATTATAGAAGGTTGATTTTTTTTTTTGGTTTATGGATTTAATTTTAATTTATTTTTTATTGTGTACACAATCGGTTGATTCATGGATTGAGTTCCTTGGGAATTTTGCAGGCCCGTTACAAATGTTGATATCAATAAAATTATCATATCTTTTGATTAAACAGGGATTGTATGTAATTTTCTTTTATTTTTAAATGTAAAATTAGTAAATAATTATTATAGTTTAAAATAATAAAATTATTTAATTTTTTATTCTTCAAATATTTATTCAGTTTTAATTTTTCACTTTTCTCATGTGTTCTTTCCAAGTTTCTATTGTATTGATTAAAATTAGGTCAAATTACTCTTTTGGTCCTCAACGTTTTAAAAAGTTTGAAGTTTTAAACGTTTTTTTTTTGTCAAAATTGGTCCTCTAACATAACATCTGTCTAGTTTTGCCATCAAATACTGACGTGGAAGGCTTATGTAGCACACTCTCTCTCTTACGTGCCATATTTAAATGACATGGCACCCTCTCTCATAAAACTTAGCAAAACGACGCCGTTTTAATTCATTTAAATGTTCTGTCTCTTATAAATCTATCAAGAATGGGTCCTCTGAAGTGCCCTTATTTTGCACAAATAAATTATCATTTTACACATTAATCAGTCGGCTGATTTGATTAATATACAAAACTAAGCGCACTTTAGCATTTTAGGACATTTGCAATTCGAAGGATCCATTCTCAAATATATTAAAGCATGGAGTGAATCCTGTCTCTCTCTGTCTTCACATGGCTGCGAGTAATATCCTTCAGACTTGGGCATCCAGATAGAGCCATAGTGAGCTCAAGCTCAGTCTTCAGTATTTCAATGACTTGTCTCACTCCAGCTTCCCCTTTTGCAGCTAGTCCATAGATTATTGGCCTTCCAACCTGCATCAACCACCAGTGGATAATACTTAATGAATTTGGTAGAACTCTCCAGAAGTCAAAGTATTCATTGAAAAGTGAAACTCCATACTTCACTAACCAATACAAAGCACCTCCCCGAGGGAGGTTTAGTCTCCACCATTCAGATATAATTAGTATTGTATAGATATGCATCAATAACAATAAAAATAAGGCCTTTTCTCGGGGTTGGTTATATGGATCAAGTGACACCGTATTCTATCTTTGCTCATTTTTATGATTAGATTATTTATAGTTAAATCTATAACAATTGTTTTTTTATGTTCTCTCCCTACCTCTAGTTATTGAATTATCTTTTATTTGGTCAAAAATTCGTACAGGAGTCTCTAACGGTCTCCTAACCAAACCACTTAAAATATGTTCCTACCGACTTTGCTCTAAAGATATGCATCATTCCACTAAAATACTTGAAGTTCTTAAATGAAGGCCCATGAATAGTTCCAACATAATTTCTAAAATGCAACAAACATGACACTTGTTTAGAGTTTAGACTTGCCGGAAGTGTGGACAATGTACTAAATGGCCACCAAACTTGATACTGAAACTTCATTTTCTTATGACGAATAGGAGCGGCAGGGATCAAAGCCCCAGCCACTTGGTTATAGAGCCTCTCATACCGTACTAAAGATATTTTCAACTCAAAACTTTAATTAAACTATTAAGTATGAATCAATCAAAAAGTAAATAAAGAATCATCACAAAGGTTATTTGTATCACAATATTTGAGAGCTTCAAGGGTCTGAGTTTTTACAAACACAACATAGAGTAGCATCTAGCATGAATCTTTCTGAGTTTCTTAGAAATAAATTAAGAGGCTGATTTAGTCAAATGGAAACATGTGCTTAGCTAAAATAATCGGAATGTTTCACAACCCTGAATATGTGTTATAAGACTCGTGGAATTTATCAGCCTGGGTTTAGAGCTTACAAGGACAGCTTGTGCACCAAGGGCTAAAGCTTTGAATACATCTGTTCCTCGCCGCACTCCACCGTCAAAGAGCACAGGAATTTTCCCTCTTGTAGCATGTACCACCTGCATTCATAGGGTGCCAAAAATTTTTTTTACTGGACACATGAAATTCTACTTCTACAGCAACTAATATTAACAGTTCAGACTCCAAAACACAATGAACAGTCATGTGCTTGATAAGGATGGGGATAGTATAGGATGTTCCGTATTAGTATGGAATACCAAAGTCCCAGATTGGGTAGTATGAAATGTTCGATAGGATACTGAAGTGGTCTGACTCTTTCCCCTTGAGATCTAGCTTTTGAGGGAAGGTTTCCCAAGTTACTTGGGTTCCATCAATAATAGCTGCAGTTCTCCAAATTTGCCCACAATTTAAAACCAAGAACTGACGCAAATCACGTATAGTTACCTCTTGAAGGACAGAAATGGTGGCCGGAGAATAATCAAGCTGGCGAGCTCCATGATTGGAGACGACTATGCCAGAAACACCAGCTTCCATGGCCTTAATTGCTGTCAACATGATTCCTTCATATGTTAACTAATATATCCAGCTAAAGTGTTCAAAGAATAGAATGAGAATTAAGAAATGATCATAAAGTATAAATTGATACATGGAAAAATGGAATATGAGCAGCAATTAGAAGATTAATTTTACTGGGAACCTACTGGTCATGAATATCGATGTATAATTAATGATTGATCAAGGATTTCTAAGCTTGCATTTGCAGAGGACAATCGAATCAGCTTTTTTCTCTTTGAAATATAAGTTTTCAAAACAAGCCTAAACAGAATAATAATTTTTAAATATAAAACAAAAAAATTTATATTTTTTTTACAAGTAAAAAAATAATTGTAGTTTAAAATAATAAAAAAGTAATGGAAAGTTATTTAACTTCACATTTTCTTGACATATTATAAGTTATAACTCTCTACTCTCCTCCACATGTCTTTTAAATTTATATTTTATTTTATATATCAATATATTGTTGTAGAGGCCAATGAGTAATGACCAAAAGGCCACAAAGCCATTATATTATCGATATATCCAAGAAATTTCCACTCATTAAAAGCATGAGTCCATTCCATACCTAAACGTTCAGATAATTTTTTATAGAAAAAGAAATATTATTAAGGAAGAAAAAAAATATAAAAGAAGAGGCTCTAACTTCTAAGAGAGAAAACTAAAACCAACAAAAAGAAACACCATAAAAGAAAATAAAAACGTTAATTTAAAAGAGCCTTCCAATCCCTTTGGAGGTCCGTAATGGAGACCCCTCTAAACACTCCATGTGCCGAAACCCACAAAGAAGCCAAAAAGGTTACTCTATCCCACTAAAGATGAGGTGGGAGGAATCTTTTATTGAAGATCCCAGCATTCCGTTCTAACCAAATACACCACAAAGCTGCAAAAACTGCACAATGCCAAAGGGCTTTATGTTCTTTGTTCCTCCCAAAGCCCACAAACTTTATAGCAAGAAAGGCTCCCAAATCCAAAGGGCAAACCCAACTCTCTTCAAAATAGCCAAATAATTTATTCCAAATAAACCTTGCCACATCACAATGCAGGAAAATGTATGTGGCTATGCGTTTCAAAACTTCCAAAGCACATCACACACACATTAGGTGACAACGCTATATTGGATCGACAAATCTAGAGTAGATCATTCGTATTAATTCTATTGAGCCCTACTGTCCAAACAAAAGCTTTTACCTTACAAGGAGCCTTAATCTTCCAAAAAGTTTTAGATATAAAAGTAGAGCTATGATTTGGTTTAGGAGTCAAATATTTAAAGAGAGAAGAACATGTATATGAGCCTGACGCATCTAAATTCTAACTCCTCCTATCTGGAACGGAAGAAGGACGAAAAGGAGTGAGAATATCGAGCAACAAAGAAATTTCATCCGCAACTCTGTCGTTCAGGTTCCTAGTGAAATGAAAGTCCCACGAGATTTGTTCATTGTTAACCACAACAAGTCAGAGATTGGGGCATTGTGTAAAGATGACAAATAATAGAGACGAGGAAATAGCTCCAGAAAAGAATTTTCACCAATCTAGTGATCCTCCCAAAAGCGAAAGCGAATACCATCACCAACACGAAGGAAAGAAAAGGGGAAAAAGAATGATAGACCTGAGAGATAAATTTCCAAGGGCTTGCATGAGTAACACGACTACCAAGATTAGCATCCCAACCATTTTTTTGAATACCAAATTTGCTTCTGATTACCCTGTGCCACAAGGCATTAGGCTCCAAAGGAAACCGCCAGTGCCATTTAGCCACTAGAGAGATGTTTTTAGCCACAATGTTACCTAAACCCAGCCCTCCATCCTCCTTTGCCCTACAAAACACTTCCCAACTTACCAAGTGGTCTTTCTTATGCTCCCCCTTTCCAAACCACAAAAAATCACTCATGATATTCTCAATCCTATTTGCCACCTTGACTGGGATCTTGAACAAGGAAAGATAATACAAAGGAATTCTAGATAGACATGCCTGAATCAAGGTAATCCTCCCACCAAGAGAGAAATAAGCTCCTTTCCAGCTCTCAAGTCTTTTAGAAATCCTATGAATCACAGGGTTCCGAAACGACTTAGCCCGAGGGTTACCCCCCAGTGGGACACTCAAGTAAGTTCCCAACCAGGTTGTCATCAACATTGATACCAGCTAACCCACACTTCGAGAGATTAATGCGAAGCCCTGAAACAACTTCAAAGATTTGAAGCAAGGATAACACATTCTGAAAATTCTCTTTATCTCCAGGAAGAAATAGAATAGTATCATCTGCAAACTGTAGGTGTGAAATCTCCAACTCCTCGCTACCAACCTTCAAACCTTTCACCATCCCTATCTCCATCCCCTTACCTAGCATACGGCTTAGCACATCGACAACTAGTGTGAAAAGAAAAGGGGAAAGGGAATCCCCTTGCCTGACACCTCGAAAACCTTTAAAACCACTCCTTAGGCTCCCTATTCACTATAACAACAAAGGTCAAAGAGGAAAGACAATCCTTAATCCAACTTCTCTATCTGTCCCCAAAACCCTTATGACATAAGACCTTGTCCAGGAAACCCTAGTTGACCCTCTCATAAGCTTTCTGAAAGTCCAATCTAAAGACCAAGCCCTTTTGTTTACATCTTCTCGCATCTTCCACTACTTCATTAGCCACTAGAGCTGCGCCAAAATTTTCCTTCCCCCCACAAAAACACTCTGATTCTCAGAAATGGTATCCCTAAGGACTTCTCCTAGCCTAAAGGAGAGAACCTTGTTGATGATTTTGTACACGCTAGAGACCAAACTAATAGGTCTAAAGTCTCAAGCAGAGGAGCTTATTTGTCCCTTTCCTCTCAAACTAATTTTGGCCTTCATCTCAAGCTTATAGAATTTGATCAAAAGCTCAATAGATAAATGCACAGTGCACTTTATTATTATTTTTTTGATAGAAAAACAGTGCACTTTATTATTAGTTCTATCTATAACTCTTCATTTGAAAGTTATAGCACAATTCTAAATTTGATAATGGTTTCAAAAAAATACTTTTAAAATGAATATTAAATTAAATTTTTTTATTAGACTAGTAAAATTCAAGTCCTTCAACAAGGTTAGCCAAACTTCCACGTACCATCTTCACCGGTAAGTATGCCCTTGACAAGAATTGGCAAATTTGTAATAGATTTCAACCATGCTATATCCTGCAGACGTTAGGATGCTCGTGTCAGTACTTAGTACACAATCAAATATTTTAGATTTTTCCATCAATAATTAAAATGAGATTGCAACATATAAGCTTTTTATAACAGCTTAACCATCAAGCCCTCAGAGAGAACCAATAAAGCCGTATAAATGCACTCAATAAACTAGAAGATTTGGGTACAATCATGAACTTAAAGATGCAGAAGCAGAAAATTAGTACCCACTAGTTTTAAAGGAGAGCTGGGTTTTCAGCTAATCTTGGGACTTTTCTCTCCATCAAATTTAGAGGATTTGGAAAAAATAAGGAGAATAAAGCCCTTTGGAAGTGTGAAGTTTTAGCAACCTTGTGGTGCATTTGGTTGGAGAGGAATGCAAGAATTTTTAACGATAAAGCGCTTCTCCCTTAGAAAAGGATCACCTATTTTGTCTTCATTGTGAGTTTCTTCCAATGGTTTTTTAGAGGAGTACCCAAATGGATCTCCAAAGGGATTGGAAGGCCTTGTTTGTTTATGATTCTAGTTTTTCATTTTCTTTTTATAATAAATTTCACTTTTCCACAAAAAGTCTAATAATAATTTTAATAATAACAACAGTTTGATTGTATCCTCAATAATGATATTGGTTAAACTAAAATCTATGAAGATAAATTTTTCAAGGGATTATCTATGAAAGAACATATTTTGTGGGCTTCTTTCCACGAAAATTTGCCTCACCATAGTTTTTGCCTTGGGCCATTTAATATAACAGTACTTATCTCCTGATTTCTGAAACATTTCCTAAAAATGTATAAAAGGGGGAATCTGAACTCTTAATTCTCAATTGTACCTTCCAACACAGCGATGCATCTAATGTCTGATTTGCAAAAGCTTCCAAATTAGAACCATTATCCTGCAAGTTTAAATCAAGTTTAACAACTTCAATCTATAAAACCAGTAAATGCAATTCTGGGACAGAATCCCAGAATTATTTACATATGCATGCATGCATATTTATGCATAAAGGCATACAAAGCATGTGATGTGTGTTTGTGAGCACGTTTTTATGCATAACCTTGATCTTCGACCATTAGAATAAAAAAGAAAAAGTTAATCACTGAAAAGTTAAAAGTTTTATTGCAAATCCCAGATTTATTTCTCCAAGACCTTCCTAACAAAAAAGTTAAGATGTGAAAAGTGGATATAGAATATTGCATACCAGTAACAATTGAGATGCATTGATGTTTGGGTCACATATATCTCATCTTATATTAGAGCATCAATCGTATCTCTATTTCAATTCAACAAAAAAAAAAAGAGTACTAGAAAAACAAATATGTTTATATTGTTTGTTATCCTGGAACAAAAGACACAAGAACAGTAGCTTAAGAAGAGGACGAGAGAGGGATTGATCATAAGGTGACCTCTATCCATGGCAACTCATATATGCCAATCAAAGATGATCGAGTAGAACTAGAGTTTCCTCAAAATAAAGGTAAATAAGAAAAGGGTCTCTTATTCTTTCAATTAAAAGATTTTTTTTTTATTTCCCCCAAGAATTAGTCTACTTCATCCTATAGGAGCCACACGTAAAAACATGGTATCCTGTTGCTGCTACTAAGTCCCATGTTTCTCAAACATGATCAAGGATATATCTTCTATGACCTATGGTCTAAGTACTTCTGCTGAAGAATTAGTTGGGCTGCTTAAAGAATCTTCATTTTTTGGAAGGATTTTTAGTGCATTACACTTTGCATGATGAAGCAGGAAATATTATAAATGATGCACTTGTGCATAAAAACATTTACAGAAGATGGAATTTGAGTGCAATTTATGAATTTGTTCTACTCACAGAATCAACTTCAGCTGAAAAAAGGCCATCAAAATTCTTCAAATAAGGTAAAACCATTCTGCAGTGAACATTCCAACAACGTTAGGAAATAGGATGCATCAATCTATGTATTTTGTCCATCCCAGCAAACAAATCTATTACCTGTTCCTTATGTCTGCCTCTCTTCGACCAAGTCTTGGAACGTCGACAGTTAGAACAAGGGCCTTATATCCATGTCTCTCAGCTCTTTTCACTAATGCAGCTGCCACATCTCGCCTTTTGTAAACCTGATGAGAAAATATCACAAAAATTACAGCTAAAACTTTAAAGTTCAACAATCGTTATTCCATGAGGAAAATAAAAGATAACATCTGGCATGAAGATGAAGCAAATATTGAAGTCAGAATATCAAGGATGAATTACATATAATTGGAAGAACCGAACGGCATTGCAGCTTGAAGCAACCTCTTCCACGGTGCAGGTAGACATGAAAGACAGAATCTAAACAGAAAAAACTATTCAGCAAGTCAATATTTTGCTGAGCAATTGAGGAGGCTTTCTTTTTTATAAATACCATTATAGTGTTACATGCAGCTGCTGCTTTGGCTGTGGCGACCTCTCCTGGAGCAATAAATGACAAACAATACAATACTTCAGGTGAAAAGCAATGAAAGATGAATGAATAAATAAGCATAATCTCATATCTTTTGGAGAATTCCTACCTTCTGGATGAGCTAACTTATGATAAGCAGTAGGAGCTATCATAATTGGCGACGAGATTCTGTATCCTAGTATAGTAGTAGACATATCAATTCTGCTGACATCAACTAGAACTCTAGGTCGTAAGCTGAGAAACCAACAAAGAAAATGAAACAAGTCGGCATATGATATATCTTTTGCCACAATCAAAAGAAAATCAAGTGAGGGATAGTACGTGATTCTACGAAATGCTTCCTCATTTTCCTTTAGTGAGAATTCATCCTCAGCTCCACCGGCATAGAAATCATAATACATTTTTGGGAGGCCATCTTTGGCCATTTGCTGGAACTCCCTAACATTAACGGGCTCAAGTGCCATTTTCCCTGAAAATTTGCACATCTATCAAAGTTTGCAGAGCTAGTAATTCGTCATACACAATGATTCAGAGAAGAACAGAATGGGTTAGAACACTATTTCAATAAGTATAATTTTCTATTTTCATTCATAAAACTCTTTTCATGCCCAAAAATAAATTTCAGACCTGTATATATCCACTTATAATCTAACTTATTTCCAGTAAAACAACTTTTTTCGTAAACCATGTCTAAGATAACTTCTTTTCACATACATAGCAAAAATGAATCATGTGTTATTGACTTACTGAACTACAAGGTGAATGATAACTTCTTTTCACATTCATAATGATAGTTTATGCCTTCTTCTGTAGATGCAACTACTAAAATGCAAAATCCAGTGGTTGCAATTACTAATCACAAACACATTTTTCACTTGAAAAACGCATACAGATAGACATATGCCTTTAACCCTGCTGACAAATACAACCTTCGCAAGCAGAGGTTCTAAAACTTCAGCACACGTAATTGAATAAATTACTGATTTGATCATTGACATACATCAACTTTCTCAATGTGGTTCCTCATTTTCCGTTATCCACATTGTAATGTTTAAATCATGCTTTCCTGACCTAATTATTGACCTAGTATCTTTCTCTAGCATAACAACTAATGGCATGTGTATCTTTTGGAAAAAAATCCCATTTTGGTCCTTCACCTTTAGCAATTTTCTCAATTTTTAGTACCTAACGTTTGCTTAGCCTCAATTTAGTCCCTCACGGGCCACCTCCAAAACTATTATTATTTTTAAAATTAAAAATATATTAAAACATTGCAATTAGCATAAATTAAAAATTAAATTATTATTAATAATTTTTTGGAGGGATGGACACTCATCATGTAGATGTGTCACTTAAATATACATACCAGCATTTAGTATTTAACTGCAACGGAGGGATCAAATCTTGATACTAATTGCAAACATGGGGACCAAATTGAGAAAAATGCTAAACTCAAGAGACGAAAATGTAGTTTTTGTCATATCTTTTGTTAGAAAGACGTAATATGATGGGTTGACAAAAGGACTAAATTGAGAGGAACGGAAAAGGATAGGTCCAATTGAGAAAGCTTGCATCTTTTAGGGACCATAGAAAAAAAAAATCAAGAGAGCCCCCACCATCTGATAGAGAGTAAGCCCCAGTCCCCAGATAAACGATGCAGTCACCATCAAGCACTCATTATGCACAATAAGGAACACAATAGTCACTGAAGAATCATTCACATTACCAATAAATAACCATATATAGTCATAGAAAGTTTAATTCTCAGTCCTCCCAAGAAAGTGATATAGCAGTGAAACAACCTCCATAATCCGATTGATCTAGAGTACGATCAAGTAAGGAATACACATACATACCTGTATCAGAGCTGAAAATCCCCAATAATTTTTCACAGAAACTTGAACAGCCAATTCAGCTCTCTCTCTCTCTCTCTCTCTCTATATATATATATATATACGAAGCTGCTTCTTTAAGTAAATATTAGTATGAATTTCCGCTTTACAGAAGAGAAGAGAGGGACGATGGAGGACGGAGTTTTCACGGAATATAAATGGGAAGAGAAGAAAGCAAAACCAAAGAAACGCTTCCGAGTTTAGTTTTTAACGCAATTTTGACGAGTGACGTGACGCTGCTTCATCTTTGTCTGCATTTACTATTATAGAAATTTGTCTATTTCGTGATCTTATCGTTTAAATAATTTAGAGAGCAATTTGCTTAGCTGCATATATTAATAATATTATCCGGCATGAGATTTGTGATATGATCATTGGCCAGAAGATGTTGTAAGTAAAAATAAGTCCTCCAATTTCTAACTAGACTTGGGAAGAAAGATAAAAAAAAAAAAAAAGATTTTTCATATTTGGAGGACAAAGTCACACAAAATTGTCCTAATAATTTTTTTTTCTATAATTTATTATAATTATCCTATTTATTTTACTTGACTTTCGATGTTTTTTTGTATATGAATTATTTTTTAGAAATAATTAATCAATCATTAGTGAATGATATATTTTGGTACTTTAAAATTGTCATATTAAAAATTATGTCAAATGTTTAATATCATCTTAAGACATGTGAATTAAAACTTAGAGTATTTATAATTAGTGTTTTAAACATTCTTCGTGTTTTAATCTTTTAAAACTAATCATAGACTCATAGTGAATATTTAAAACTATTTATCTATTTAAATGATATTGATTTACAAAGTATATCTATAATTCTATATTTTTTTGGGGGGCTTCCATCTCTTACTTTCTTGCAAGCACACTTTTCAAAAAAAATATATAAAAAACTTAATAAAAAAAATTGAAAGCAACCAATGGAGGCTCGAGCTAGTACTCTCTCTCTCTCTCTCTCTCTATATATATATACATATATATAATTTGGTAGTTAAAATCATAAAAATTAGCCAAATATAAACCATATTTTAAATACTTTAATAATTACTAAAGTACTTCTCAACTAATTTGGTCAAAGATATATTACTTAAACTCTTCTTCATTTCAAACTAAACAGAAATGAACAGTATAGTCCAACCGGCTATTAGAAATTTCTCAATAAACTAATCACAAAGAGAGGGGACCACCACTGGACAAAATGGACCACTGAAACAGTGATCGGCCAAAAATTATATCTCATCACCATAAAATATTCAACTCCTAATATGGCAATAAATGCATTCATCATCATACAAAATAATCAGCAATCTAAAATGCTGTAAAAGTTCGCAGTTGTCCCCCCCTTAATAAATCTCTTTCAAGTCAATGCCATTCATCTATGTTCTCTGAAATCATGCAAAAATTTGCAGTTGTCCCCATAATGACACCTCCCTGGACCTTGAGCATAATACCTGCACAATTTCTTATGCTTCTGGGGTTCTCTGTTTAGTGTCAATGGTGGAAACAAGTGATTTGCACTTGTCAAAGGTTTTCTAAGTAATTCGTGTCTCTCTGGATACCTGTTTGTCTCAGTAGTAATTCGTGCCTCTATGGAATGGTTGTTATGATAGTAATATTTTTCACTATATTCAGCATCCCTTGAATGATAGTAATATTTTTCATTAAATTCAACATCCCTTGCATGATAGTAATAGTTTTCATAAGGAATCCGACAATTTGCAGACCTGTTTGTCTCAGTAATAATTCGTTTCTCTCTGGAATGGATAGTATCATGAGAGTAATTTTTTTCACTATATTCAGAACCCCTTGTATGATGATGATGAATATCAGAAAGAATCCAACCATTTTCTGAGCGCTTCAATGCGTGGTGATTAGGCATATGGTAAATCCTTTGCTGATGAGGTTTCGTTGTAACATTTTCACCATGGTCAAAGAAAGATTTTGGCTTTGCTTCATCAATAGGCATATGGTAAATCCTTTGCTGATGAGGTTTCGTTGTAACATTTTCACCATGGTCAAAGAAAGATTTTGGCTTTGCTTCATCAATAGGCATATGGTAAATCCTTTGCTGATGAGGTTTCGTTGTAACATTTTCACCATGGTCAAAGAAAGATTTTGGCTTTGCTTCATCAATGGATATGGCTGATCCTTCATGTTGATACTTTGACTTTGTCATGACTGGATGTGATTGAGAATGGTTTCTTGATGGCTCGTTTTTGGAAACCCTGAACAAACAAACCAAACAAGTTTAACATGTGGAACACAGGATTTATCAAAAAAAAACATGTGGAACACAGGAAATAAAAAAAGGAGGTCTAGTGCATGAGGCTCCCACTAAGTAGGATCTAGGGAGGGTCAAATGTACTCAGTCTCATCCCTACAAGCAAAGAGGCTAATTCCAGGATTTAAACCCGTAAACACATGTCAGCAACCTTACTGTTACTCCAAGGATGACCCTCAAAATAATTTGACTAAACTTTGTCCTTAGATTGTCATGCCTATTCAACTTTAGTCTCCAAAAATTTGTGAATGCACAAGTTCGTCTCTAAACAAAACAAACTTAAGCATGCTAATCCTTTTGTCAAGTGGGCTAGCAATATCAGAAAGAGTAACATGCAACGAGTTTGTTACTTTCAGGATCATGCACTCTCTAAATTTTGGAGACCAAAGTTGAATATGTCTACCTAACAATTGAAGTATCAAATTGTTAGTTTGGTCAACAAAATTTGGAGAGCATTAGCAAACCTGTTTTCCCTATTTATTTTCCTCTTCTCCTTTTCTTGTATCCTTACTTCTCTGTTGGCTCTAGCAACATCTCCCCTTGAGTGTTTTTCCATCAAAATCTTCTGCCTCTTCCCTTCATCCTCCCATCTCTGAAAGTAAAGAAACTGGAATCAGCTAATGAACAAGATGCAATCAACTGATGGCATAGGAAGAAATGATGGCTATTCAGGAACCTGTCTCAAAGTCTTCAACCTATAAAGGTTTCGACCCTTAATCAATAGAGGATGAAGTGGAGGAAGAGGCTTCTCTCCCTTGCTCCACAGGACTTCAATCTGTATCACAATAGGCAAAAATAGATGCATATTTTTAAGTGGACAATTATTTTAATTGGGATATGCACTTTATTTTTCAATAAGCCTATGCATAAATCAATGTTGTAAGAACCGGACCGGACCGGACGGTCCGACCGGTTCAACCGCCAACCGAATACAAAGATGAGTCGGTTGGACCAAAAAACCGTTTTTGCAGTTGGACCGGATTTAACCGGAGTTGGACCGGTCAACCGGTGGTCCAACCGGTCCAATTTTATTTTTTAAAAAAAATTAAAAAATAAAAAAATAAAAAGGAAAAATAACATAAAAAAAAAGAAATTAAAGAAATCTTAAAAATTAAAATTAGGAAAGTCTTAAAAATTAAAATTTAAAAGTTATGATTATCAATAATTTAATATTTGGTTTGATTAAGTTCTTTCAAAGCTTGACAAGTCTAAAAAATTAAAACTTTGAGAAGTTATGTAATTTAAAACTTCAAAATTATGTATATTGAAACCTAAAATTTGAGTGATGTCATTTTATATATTAAGAATATTTATTATTTATTATTTATTGCGTCATCCGGTTCGACCGGTTAAACCGATCAAACCATGAACCGAACACTTGTCCGAGTCTTTGTCCGGTTCGGTTCTTACAACATTGGCATAAATTATTGATAATTGAATTAAGTTAACCATAAAAGTGGACAATTATTTTAAATTTTTAAGAGAACTATCTAAAACATTTCTCACCGTAAATGTATGCTGCTGCTTCGCAGCACCATAGCTTTCCTTCACTATACGGCCAGCAACTGTCCTTTTGCCACATGGTGGGCCAGTGGCACTCCTGGATGCTATGCTGAACCTGAGAAAACCACATCAGATGAGGAAACTGGAAGAAGATGGTAATTAACACTAAGGATCTTCAGGTAAAAAAGGGAGTAAGGATTATAATGTATGTGTACATAAATCTTCCTAAAGAATGAATATGATAGTGTCCTTTTTTCAAAATTACTGCGTACAGAATGTAGCAAGGTTCTCTACCCTCCACCATGCATCGAGAAAACAACAACAAACAAAATCTTTTCCCATTAAGTCTGGTTTGCTAAGTGGATCAAGTTATGCCAACGTGTTCGTTCTTTGCTCATTTATATTCATCATGCACGGAAAAGAAGAGGGGGAAAATGGCTTACATTTCGTAAACATTTTGCTCAAACAAAACAACATCACCAGTGCATGCATCACCTGCATAAGACAATATAATCTTTAGAGGAGATTATTCAAACATTCCAGGCCTATAGATTCGAGAGAGAAGACAGACACCGTGATTAATGTCTTGAAGATACAGTGCATTCTAGATATTTTAAACAAACAATAGAAACAATAGAAACCATGGTTATAGGGGAAGATAATTGATTTTGCTGACACTGAAAATGGTGCTGAATGCTAACCAGGTATGCATAGGGAAAAAAAAACATTTTAGTTTAACAAAAATATAAAAAAACACTACGGGAGTGAGACTCCCTGATTATTGGTGTTGGTTGAAAATGTATATTGTAATCATACCTCTACTTTTAACTATACATCAGTGCAAAAGGAATTCAGTCTCTTAAGTTAACTTGAACATATCCTTTTATATCAACATATTTAACTAAGAGCACACAAAGATACCTTTACAGTTCAGCACAAAGCTAGAATGCGGGTACTTTCTCTCCCCTCCACCATTAATAATCCTGAAAATCCAACAAAAGTCAGGGAAACCATATATTTTTCCTAAACATATGCTTCTGAAATGTAAAATGATAATTACTCTAGATGCTCCCTTATACGCTGGATGAGCATGTCCTTCTTTCCTGTCAATCTCAAACCACTCTTTCTCAAATACAACTTGCATTCCAGCACTTTCAATTTCTCTAGCTCTCCAGCTGCCATCCAAAACAATGGGAGACATTAAGCCTTAAAACCAAAAATGCTCATAAGATAAATATCAAACATTTTGTTAGTTATGCGTAATATTAGTCCTAATCTATTAGTCTTTTCTTTATTTCTGGTAACAAGGGAAGAAAAGTATTTAGGTCACTTGATGGTTCTTTGAACTCAGAAAAAGGAAAGGAAAAACCACTCCAACTTGTTTTCAGAATAAAAAACACAGAAGGATCGAAACCTAAAGCGTTCTTCCAACCTAACATTTCCTTCTCGATTCTAAATCCAAACAGAGAAAGAATCGTGGCTGAATAACTAACCATCGATCATTTTCTGCACTTTCTCAAATTTTTCCTCATCTTTTTCATCCAGACCGGAATCGCTCATCTCCAGCTCTTCCGGAGATGTATCTGACTCCACACGCCGATTCTCACCTTGAACAACACTGCACACACCATAATCACTCACTCACTCACTCACTCACTCTACACATCAAAACTGAAAAACCTCATTCCAAATAAAATGTCGAGTAAATTAGAAGAAAAGTACGTACCGCGACTTCGCCTTCTTGTCGATGGAGAGGTTCGACAACTTGCCGTAAGTTTCTTCGAGTATGTCATAATCAGGATCGGTTTCCGCAGCATCGGAATCGGAATCGGAAGCCGAATAGGAGGATCCTTCAGTTTCAGAGGAAATTTCCATCACCTCCTCCATTCGCGAATCGGTTTTGGTGGCCATTGATCGATGAGAGAAGAGAATAGGCGTGCGTGGTTTCTCCTCTGAAGGAGGATTTGGTTCAAGATTTCTAGGCAGAAGTGAAAATGTTATGACCGTTGCAAAACCAGCTTCAATTTCTTTTGGAATATGATCGTTCAAAATATTACGATTTTATTCTTTTATGGCCATTAAATATTAAATATTAATTACTATTTACGAGTTATTTTTAAAAGAAAAATAAACACAGGATTGGTCCGAGGCTGCGATAGTGTCATTATAGAAAAGCGAGCCAACCCAAAAAAGAAAGAAACCAACGGTCATTTTTTAATTAATAATATTAAAAAAATTATTATTAGTCTAATTAATATGATTAAATTTGATTTTGATTTGTGGTTCTCAAAAAAAAAATTGATTTCGATTTGAATTGATCGAAGTAGAGTTATTTTAATAAAAATATTTGGTTAATGAGATACGAATATATATATAGATTTTCTTTAATATTTAAGAAAATGGCATGATTTTAAAATTAAGTACGGATATATACAATTTTTATTGTATTAGTTACAATTCATTAGTATTAATTGTAAATTTTGAGAGAAATTGTTAATAATTCGGAGTAGATGTTTAGTAGTATGATAGTATTGAATTTCAATATATCCCTTTAATCAGTTGGTCCCTAATCCATTTAAGGTAGATCCTAATTAATATGAGTTTTTCTTAATATTAACAAATAACACTACATGAGGGTTACATTGAAGTTAAGTAGTACGGTACTACGGAACTTTTATCCTTAAGTAAGAACAAATTGAGAGTCAAACTAGTCAACTCTAATTTGCTCGGATGTAAGAAAAATCATACTTACTTTTCCTTTATTCATGCAAGTCAAATCTGACCAAAAAGATGGAGTAGGTAGATGTCTCTTTTGTAGGCCTTGAGAAGACAAAAGTAAAGTAGACTTTTGCTCCATCAAGCATTACGGAAGTATATCCTCTCAAGTAATTATCTACATTTTTTGTGGAGTTATGAGAGAGATAGAGAGAAAGAAAATTAAGAGAGAGAAGAATTAAGAAAGATAAAATTTTCCTTCTCTCTATCTCTCTGATAACTCTACCAAAAAATGTAAAGAATTAATGTAGAGGATCCATTTTCCAAGCATTAAGGCATAAAGGAGAGAGAATGAGATGTGCAAAATGCACCTACCCTATCATCAACTCATTTTTCTCTCCTCTCTGAAACTCCAACGCCGAAAAGCATAAAGAACATTTAATGAGAGAGTAATTGCATGTAATGAAGATAGAGGAAGATGAAGAAGTTCAAATGCTTGGCTCCAACGGATAGATCCCTGATTTACCTATTTAAAGCTGTGAAGGATGAAGTTGAAATCTTCAACTAAGTGTTCTAAGTATTCTGAAGAGCCATACATTCTCTAAGTGAAGAAGAGTCTGAGTGACTCATGCTAGCTGTTTTTCTATGTGAATCCTTATGTTTAATCTGTGGTAGTCATTAGTTGATTGTATTTATTTCTCTTCTTCTTTTGTTTGTGATAAGAATTTAGTGATTGAAGTATCTTGGGTGTAAAAGCCTAGGTAAGGGTTGATCCTTGTTGGGAGAACAAGGTTGCAAAAAGATATTTAACCATTAGGTTCTTGTGTAAATCCTGTTGAGAATTGAGGTTGTTAAAAGAAGTTAATATACTGAGCTGTGGTAAAAGCCTTGAGGAGGCTGATCCTTGCAAGGTGAAGCAAGGTTGCAAAGAGGGAACTCTTTATATTAAATTCTTTGTGGATTGAGAGTCAAAGTCTTGGTGAGGATTTTGGTTGGAAAAAGAATTAATACTTAGAGTGTCCTAGTGGTAAAAGCTTTGAGGAGGCTGATCCTTGTGGTGAAACAAGGTTGCAAGAAGAACTTCAAATATTAAGTTCTTATGACTGAATCCTAGGATTGGATTTTGGAGGATTTAATATACGAAGCTTTTTAGAGATAAAAGCCAAGTAAGGAGGCTAATCCTTGAGGAAGGTTCTTGGAGAAACTTATTATATTAGGTTCTAAGTTAGTTGTTAGACTGAGTCCTATATTGTTGTAAGGAAAGTATAAAAGCAAGTGTGCTTTCCCAAAGGGGGTTTGGATTACTTGGTTGTAAAAATTGAGTTGAGGTAATAGAGTCCTTCTAACTGTTTGGTTAGAAGGGGAGAGGACGTAGCTAATCAAGCAAACTTGAGTAGTGAACATCTCCAGCAAAATTGTGTGTGCAACCCTTTCCTTATTCTGGCTCCTTAACTCAAATCATAAGAGTCCTAAATTAACTAAGAGTCCTAATCGAAATGAAATTTTTCAAAGAGTTAAAATTTGAATAAACCAATTCACTCCCTCTTGGTTTACTTTCTGGCTAACAGAAGTATTTGATTAAAAAAATGTCGATTAATTGTTTTGTTCCTTAGCTTTCCAACTTTCCCTTATAAATTACTACCTGCATTTCATAGTAAGAGCCCGTTTGGCCAAGCTTATGAAAATTGCTGATTTTCAAATGATTCTTTTTAAATAGGGTTTGAGAAAAAGTCTTGTGAGAAAGAAGCAGTTTGTGTTTGGTAAATTGAGTTGAGAAGTACTTTTCAAAAACGATTCGTGTTTGGCAAATTTGTATTGAAAAGTACTTTTAAGTGTAAAATTACCAAGAAGGGTATATGTATATTTAAGTGTTATTAATATTATTACATAGATAAATTATATAAATATTTATTATTATTATTATTAAGTTTTATTACTTAAATAAATATAAAATGATAATTAGTTTATTAATTTAATAAAGTATTAATGAAATTATTAATTTTACTTTATATAATTTTTTTATTTATGATTATTTTTATTAAATATCTATTAATTCAAATAAAAATTAATTAAAAATATTTATTATTATTTTGATAAATAATTATTATTGCGTTCACTGTTTAAAATGAAAATGGAAGATGGGGTTAGGGGGAAAGAAGGGGTAAATGGAAATATGAAAATGTTAATAAGGGTATTTTTGTCCTAAAATAATTAAATTTTAGTTTCTGTTTTTAGTTATTAGCAGAAGTTTCAATTTTTAACTTTTGCTTAAAGCTGAAAAAGTGCTTCTATTACAACTCAAAAGCACTTATGAATAATTTGTCAAACACCTTATTTTAAGAAAATAAGCGCTTATGAACCAATTTTTAGCTTAGCCAAATAGGCTCTAAAACACACAAGAAGCACTAAGAAATACAGAGCAACATCAAAGAGTGGCTCCTAAAAAATGCTAGACTTTGAGGAAAGAAAGAATCTGAGCAATTCTAGGCAAGTGATGAGACTACAAACGGGGTATGTAGTTACTCAATACTTCACATTTCTCAATTCATAGAGGTTACTGTAGGAGTGTTTGCTATGAAATTTACCAATATAATTAAAACACGTGGCAAAAAAATTTTGTATAACCAATCATGATAGAGAGAGAAAATAAAAAATAATAAATTACATAATCAATCAAATAGGAGAGAGAATATAAATAATATTTATAATTAGTGAAGTTTATAGCAAGCACCTAAGCAACTTTCCCTTAATTTTTTCCTTCCTTATATTGGTCCTTTTGAGTGGATCCCTACATGCAATCACTACCCTTTTCACTACCCTTTTTTCTTTCTTGCTTTTGGTGTGGGCCGTGAATTAAATACTCAAATAGCAGTAAAATTGGGGTCGAGATCTCAAGTAAAGGTGTCAAAACAGGCTAGTTCGATCTAATTTAGCTTTAATCCACTTTGACCCTATTTTATTAAAGCTGAACTGGGCTAGTCCGTTTTTAATTAGGGGGCTAAAATTTCTCCAGCCCAGCCCGATCCTATTAGGGCTTTAGGCCAAGGGCCGAGCTGGACTGGACTAGCCCGTTTTTATTTTTATTTTTATTTTTATTTTTTAAAATATTTTTAATTATTAAAAAATGTAAAATTATTTATAGTGTAATATTTATTTTTATTTAAAATTCAAAATACTAAGATATATTGATCAAATATTAATTAAAGTAATGAAAACAATTAAATAAAATCTCAAAATCTTTAATATAATTTGAATTAAAGTGAAAATTATTAATTAATTAAATATATAAATATTAAAAATAAAAATAGGCTAGCCCTAATATGGCCTGACCCTAACCCGACTTGGTCTTATTCCTTTTTGGTTGGGTTGGACTAACTCGTTTTTAATTAGAGCCGAAAATTCTCTAACTCAGCCCGTAAGGCCTAGCTCATTTTGACACCTCTAATCTCAAGTGTGTCAGACTCTACCCCCAATTCGCCAAAAAAGATGGCGAATTGGGGGTAAATTAAGTGTTTTTTAAAAAAATTATGGCAACCCCAATTCACCAATAATAATGGAGAACTTGAAGCAATTTTTTTCAATTTGTCGATGATAATAGCGAATTGGGGTTGATTTCATTGATTTCGTCATTGAAAATGACAAATTGGTGCTTACACAGTGAAAATGGTATAATTCTGTGATTAAGATTAAAAAGACGTTAGGACCGTCCATAAAGAAAAGGGTATATATCCCTGCAAAAACCATAAACTCAATCATATATATATTTCATAAAACTTGTATTTAATAGGTCAAATATTTACATTGGTCCCCAAAAAATGTAGATTTTAAATTGATCCTAAATGTTTCATTTGTTTCACATTGATCCCAAAAATATGGGGTGAATTTCAAATTAGCCCTAAATGTTTCATATTGGTTCTATACATTTTCATCATATTTCAAATTAGTCCAACCATCACAGTTCGTCTGTTTTCTCCGTTAACAACGACGTCCCACATTAATGTGGTACCATTCTCTCTCATATATGTTATAATGTCTCTCCTAAGTGGCTAATAACATGAATTGGCTATTTAAAAAAAAAATTTGTTAAACATGAATAATTTGATCTTAGCACAATGTCGTTTTGGTGTTTTAAGAGTTTTTTTTATTTTTAATTGCCACCTCATGTTATTAGCCACCAAGGAGAGAGATTATAATAGATAGGAGAGAGAATAATACCACACTAGTATGACACATCACTGATAACAAAAAAAAATTGATGGATTATAACTGCTAGACTAATCTGAAACATAATGAAAATGTACAAAACCAATATAAAACAAATAAAACATTTAGATTTAGTTTGAAATCCGCCCCATACTTCTGAAACTAATGCAAAACAAATGAAACATTTAAGTAGCACTGTCAAAACGGGCCGGAGCCCGCGGGCAAGTCCGGCCCGCCCGCTAAATGGGCGGGCTTGGGCAAGCAAAAATAGGCCCGTTTAAAAAACGGGCCTAAACGGGTTGGCCCGTTTAAGCCCGCGGGCTAAACGGGTTAGCCCGCGGGCCCCACGGACTAGCCCGCCAAAAACTTTTTAAAAAAAATAAATAAAAAATTAATATATATTTGTTTAAAATATGTATAAATATACATATTTTAGATAATTTTATATGTTAAATAATAATTTTATTCTAATAAAGTATATAAATAATTTAAATAATAATTAAAATTAATAAAATATTAATTTAAAGTTAAAAAATTACTAATTTTTAAATAAATATATAATTTTATAATTCATTTTAAAAAAATAAAAAAAATTGGCCCGCCGGCCATTACGGGCGGGCTTGGGCATTACTTCCCAAGCCCTCCAAATAAACGGGCTGGCCCGGACCGGCCCGTTTAACGCCGGCCCGTCACGGGCCGGCCCGTTTTGACAGTGCTACATTTAAGAGCAATTTAAAATACACCCAATACTCTTAAAACCAATGTAATATTTGGTATACTACTTTATCCATGATTTTAATTATGATTCCAATAGACATAAAAAATATAGAAAAATATCCTGATATTACTCCTCATCCATTATATATATATATATATATATATATATATATATATATATATATATATATATAATTTCATAATAGGTCAAATGCCTATTTTAGTCCTCTATGTTTCACCCAAATTTTAAATTATTCATTTATGTTTCAAAAGTTTTAAACTGGTCCTTTATATTTTTTAGAAGTTCCAAATTGATCATTCCGCCCAAGTCCATCCATTTCTTCCGTTAAGTGTTGACGTGACATGCTGAGGTGGACATATCATCTCTCCTACATGTCTATTTAAGCTGATATGTCATACCACGTCATCTTCTATTCATCATATGTGATGATGTGGCGATGACATGACAATGACATGACATAACACGTCAACGATTAACTTAAGAAATTGACGAAAGTGGACGGAATGATCAATATAGAACTTTTGTACAACATAAAGGACCCATTTAAAACTTTTGAAACATAAAGAACTAATTTAAAACTTGAGTGAAACATAGAGAACCAAAATTAACCTTTGACATAATAAGACTCGTAGTTAATAATATGCAATGATCTCAAAAAGAAGCATAAAAGAACAATGATCTCAGAAAGGAAAAAGTAGGTGTATCTCAAAGTAATTCCCTTTCTTTTACACGTTTACAAAGCAGCAATCTATATACAAATATTATGCAATCTCTCTCAGTTCAGTATCTTATATAGTATATACTAATATACTATACACACATATGCGAAGCTGACTTTTTCTACTGCTTTTTGGCTATATAAAGTTAATAATTGTATTAATAATATATTAATCATATTATGTAGTGTACGTATATCTTACAAGTTAGTCATCAATTTTTGCTTGCTAGGTGGGTATTTCAATCATTCAACATTGCTTGACCAGTTGAAGTTTTTCCTTCATCTACTGGCCGGGTTTAATGTTCAAGGATTGAAAAACTAAATGTTCAGATATCCACTTCCCAAGCAAAAATTAATGACCAACTTTGTAAGAGATAACTACACTACATAATATAATTAACATATTCTTAATACAACTATTAAACGTATTAATAATGACTTGTTTCAGCTTCCTTAGCTGCTCTTCTCTCAGCCTCAATGGCTGCTCTCCTCTCAGCTTCCAATGCAGCAGCTTGTTTCTCAGATGCATACTTGTATCCGGTTTCTGAAAATAATTATAAAAATAAAGGAAAAGTGACAGAAAGATGTTAAAAAAATTCACACTTTGTGGTAATTTGCGAAGAAATGAAAGGAGCAAAGGACGACTTCGAGTAGCTTCAGAATAAAAAATGAATTTCTGCACCCAATTTATTATTTAAAATTAAAGCAGGAAAGGGAAAATCTAATCAGAACACATGTCATCACTAATTATTAGATCAATTCTGATAGTAGATAATCAAATTACAAAAGCATCTTTTTGCGGCTTCATATACATTTCTGGATTTACAGATTCCTGCACATGAGTGTTGTGTGCATGTCTTCAGATCTCTTGCGTTAGTACTAAGCTACGAAGCATAGACAAAGACATGGGAACACACCAAATTTTAAAATTATAGCACACGACACAGTATATAATATATATATATATATATATATTAATAATAGATAAGACTGAGTTACAATAAACCAATAAAGAACAGAATTTCAGTTGGGAACCTTAAGCACAACAGGGGAAGCTTTTTATAACTCGAGTAACATTGCAGTTGCCATCCTAATAGAATTGGAACAGTACAAGAAAGTGAAGAAACATTACAAGCTGGCACATTTTACCTCTTTCTTTTAAAAACTTCATTTTGCAATGTCCAACCCAAGCCAGCCATGTCCGTCACGTGTCAGAGCCAAAAAAAATTTAATTTTAAATTGGACACGTATAGACGTGTGTCGGTTATGTGTCATGGCAGTGACAGTATCCGAAACGCCTGGACTTTGGAGTGTCCATGCTTGATGGATACTAATTTATTAGAAATATATTTATATTGTACTAAATTATAAAGCAACGTTTACTGTTTCTCAAGATAAGGTCAACCCTCAACTTATACATGTCTAATACAAATTTGGACAAGTACCCAACCAATTTTTTTGTACTCTAAGGAAAACAAAGACACAAGGTTGATAATTGGTTAAGTATTAGTCAATACTTTTTAAGTAGAAAAGAAAGAAAGAGAAAAGGTCGATACTTTTGAATGATTTACAAACTTACCAACATTAATTTCATGTTGTTCCTTTAAATTTGCATCTGTATCAAAATCAACTGAAGGGCAAAGGCTCTGGGTTCTGCAATCAAGAACAAGCAGATGTGAAATCATTTCTTTGTGACGATGAAACTGAATGACCTTCTTTTGAGTTTTCCATAAATATAAGATAGAAAAAGAAAAATATCATATAATCAACAATAATTACAAGAGTAGACATTACATTTTTAAATTGAGATATCTTCCACTAATCGCCGATATTCCTTCTGCCCTCTCCAATTAGCCAGCGAAAGAAACAAAAAACGCTGGCACACACACAAAAGGGCATGAAAAGTTAGTCTCTCAAGTGCTTATATAAATCAAGTTGAAATCTCTAATTAATGATTAGACCTTGAGTTTATAAAGCAAATGCACTACAGACATGAGGCATCCAGGTATTAGAAAGCTGGCTAGATAAGTAAATAACCTCCCATCTCAGAGAGAAGATAGCAATCTAGTAAAGTTTACTGCTACAGTGCATTAGATTCTCATCAAACCTAATCAGCTTAACTTAAACGGAGTCAATTTCATGGATTCCAAAATGTTCATTCAAACAACACAATTCCTTGCAATTACATATAGGGTATGTTTGGATTGGGTATTAAGGAGGCGAAAAGAAGAGTATTTAGTGACCCTATGGTTTTTAAAATTTTGGAGGGAAAGATATTGGAAGATTTTATGTTAACCCCCCTTAACCTTCCCCTTTTGTTAATTTGATTACCACAAATTTAGATATTTTGGAGAATCTGCCCTCTTGATTGCCATTGGATTGGGTTAGGAAGGGAACAGGAGAGTATTTGGTCCTCCCCCTGTTTGGTTTTCAAAATTTTGGAGGGGGAGAGATTGAAGGGGAGGAAAAGGGAAGAGAAGAGGAGGTTAATCTCCTTTTTCTCTCTCCCTTGTTTGGAATCGTCCAAAATACTCTAAGTTGGGGTATTTTAAAATTGTAGATGATAGATATAATGGAAGATTAATTTTTAATCCTCCATTATCTCATCCTTGAATTTTTAGCTTCCCAAACAAGGGGAAGATGTTCTACTTCCCATTCCCTCCCCTTCTCTTTCTCAATACTCAATCCAAACATACCCATGGTGTCCTCTGACTTGGAAAACTTCTAAAAGGCATTAGTTATTTTATGGTGTAGTTCTACAGAGTTATATTTAATTATGATGGGGATGGAGAAAGTATGAGATGTCCCTAGGGTAGTATGGACTACCTAAGTCCCACATCGAATAGTATGGGATGCTTGATGGAGTACTTAAGTGGTTTGATTCTTCCCCTTTAACAGCTAGCTTTTGAAAGAGAGTTCCCCAAGTCACTTGGGATCCATCAAATTATTTGTGTGCTTTTTTATAACAAGTTCAATTCCATCTTTACATATTCCAAGTACTTCATGTTATCCCTTACCACACACAGCTCAGATTTTACTCCATAAAGCATTTGAAATAAAAAGCAAAAGATCTAGATAAAATTTTTAAAACATGCCCATTCATTTTTACAGTTTGCATCAATTTCGCTCTTTTTGTTTTTTGGCATGTACATACATTTCTCTCTAAATATATATATATATTATGGATTTCAGACGATACCAATCCAAAAATCTTCCAGACTATTACTTTCACCAACCAAACAAGAGAGATACATAACATCACAAAAAGTAGACAAGAGGTTTAGGAAACTCACTTATTGAACAATAAATTTGGCGAATTAAAAACCTAACCTCTATGATCAGACAACCGAAATTGGTAAACTAGTTTATTTCAGTGCTTAGAAGAAATGGTTATCCGATAATTCATCTTCGATTAGTAAGTTCAAATATCACTTCAAAATGCAAAAAACATGATAGTGATATATAAAAGTGAAGAACATATCCAATCAAACCTCAATGAAAAAGATGACTGTCGATCCCTGACCCTCCGCTGATGCTGCACTCGATGCCTTTGCTGCACCAATTGCTCGCCAACTTGATGCTTGTCATCACCGGCACCATTGTCGTTGTCATCATCATTGGGACCATTGTCATCGCCACCATTGTCACTACCATCTTCATCAAGTAAGCGAGGCACCACAGGGTGCAATCTACTCATGGGGGAGGCATTCGACCTCATTGGACCCGAATACCCTTCAGGAGGATGATATAGCTCTTGTAATGGTCCAGCCATTGGATAGTCAAGTAAGGGCGTCAATTGGTCGCACAATTCACGTATGTCCTTATGTTTCGGTGGATCACCCATGGCTTGGCGGATGAAAATAAAAGCATTGGCCTGTTCCAAGAAAAAAAAATTAAAGTACAAGCTCAACAACGAAAAAAAACTATAAAGCAAGCATGTTTAAAAAAATAAGTATTACCGCTATAGATAGAGCAGCACCATATGGATCAATCCATTTACGTGTGACCATCTCGTACCACCGCATGTAAGATGAGTCATGGCTGAGAGGTGAGATGGCAACAGGCGTTGTGATAATCCTCTGTAAGCGTTGCTCCCACAGCTCTACATATCTTTGTTGTTCTGCAGGCCAATTTACCTCTATCCCCGTTAATTCTTGTGTGTGACCGATGTCCAAGTTAATTGGACATGGGGGGATACGTTGTTGTAGGCCAAATTGTCGCATAACTCTATCTGGTTGCTGCCACTCAACTATGTGGAAGCAAATCAGGGGAACATGGGCTCGCCATATCTCATTCCCCTCTCGGCAATAAGGAGGAATGTGTCCTTGGCAAACATGTGGATCATATGGTTGCCACACGATCTGCAAAGATTGATATTTATTATAATTCATAAGTATTTTTTAATGTAATACAAAAAAGCAATAGAAAAGTCATTTGAATAACCAAGTCAACTTACATCATCATCAAACATCTGGTCAATGGTCCTCCTATACGATGCCACCAAATCCATAGAGGAAGCCTTCAATCCTCTATAATCAGTCCACCTATTAAGAAGAAACGCACATTAGTTGATACTTAAACAAGTTTCTATCCTTAGAATAATTTGAAATACAAGCTTATACATACCTAAAACCCAAAGGAGGAGGAATAGGATACATCTCTAACTCGTTCTCCTGAGACAACCTGAGGGGGTGACGTCCCTTGATGATTTTGGGTGCTAGCAAGGGAAATCTATCCCACACCCATACATGTAAGAGGTGCATACAGCCTCCGATGTTCACCATGTCATGTCGAGTTGCTATGCACATCTCACGGAATAAGAATGCAAGGACTGCCGAACCCCAACTATATCTCCTTGCTCCAGCCAAATCTTGTAGCAAAGGCAAATATCTCAGTTGCACCCAATTACCCGAGGTGTCTGGCATTAGAAATCCTCCTATTAAGCGCATTATATATGCACGGGTGAACTGTTGCAACTGGACTTCGGTGGCATCTTTTGGAATTTGGTTATCACCAAAATTTGTGTCTAGCCACTTCATTTTGAGCCGCTGTCCCTCAATATCCCCATCGGCTGGACGAAGCCCGAAACATTGCTCACATAATTGGGCCCAATCCTGATGGGTGCTGCCAATTACCGGCAACCCATCAATGGGGAGCCCAAGCTGTATTGCCACATCTTCAAGAGTTATGGTGCACTCTCCCATCGGCATGTGAAAAGTGTGGGTTTCTGGCCTCCACCGCTCAACCATTGCCGATACTAGGTGGTGGTTGTACGGGAAATAACCGGCTCGAGCGGAGCCATAAAATCCTGCCATTTCAAGAAGGCCAATTAATGGTCTAGGAGGGTAGTGGAAGTTCGTGGAGGCATGTCGGCGTGGGCGAAGCACTCGGCCATCCTACAAACATATGACAAATTGACAAGGATGAGTAAATTATTATCTTTCGTACCAAAAAGATATTTAATATTTAATTACAATCGTCAACTTACAAGTCCTTGCCAAACTGCCTCCGATATGTGGACATGCTGCAAATAGAGGACTGACTCATCTACGGGGCCTGGTTGAATATTATTAGCTCTATGCATTTTCCTAGAAAATAGTTAACATAATCAGCATTTTTACTAAATTTTGAAATGTAATTTTAAAGTACAAAATTTACATAAAAGCTATGTTGTAAGCAATGGTGTTAGAATGTCAAAATCTGCGTAGTGAATTCAACATGTTGTTCAAACAAAACGTCATAACATCAAGCTAGAAAAGTCATTATTTTACTTGGGTTCATCCCAATATGATATAGCATACTATCATACTAATTTGGAATCTTAAAACGTGAAAAGGTGGTTCATTTGTATAAATAGTCTTAGCCAGAAAAACCTTGTAAATATAAGTCAATGCACTCAAACATGAGAACCATGAACCCCTTTCCATGCTTGTTAGTTGTTATAAAATTACAAGATACTGTATTACCTTATAAAAGAGATACTGATTATGAGGTATATCCCATAAAGGTAAACACTAACCAAAACCTTTAAAAAAAAAAGGACAATAATATGGATATTTTAAAAAATTTATCGGTAAACTCAAATTACTATTGAAGTTAGAACTTAGAACAGTAACATGAATAAGTATGAAATTCCTCAGAATTCCATAGCTAACAACATATAGAGCATCATGTTTAGATTTCTGCTATTTCTAATTCCACAATAGTACCTCAAGTATAATTGTCTTCTCCAAATAAGAGAACAGGATTTTGTCTATGGCTTTTAGTTATCCTAAATTCCTAATTATATATTATATTTCTAATGAAAATGTCAACATTCTGGAATTGCTTGTACAGTGAAAATGCTTACCTAAGTGTCAATTACTCATTCACTCTATTGGATCAATTTCTAAATCTATTCATATTTTACTAGACTAGATTTATCCAAAAAATAATTCAATGTAAAAACATATCACCTAAGAAAATTGGTAGTCTAAAAAAGGATTGATTTATAATATATATTCAAAACAAGGTTTTACAGATTCAGAACAACTAACACAAAACTCAGGACTGAACAAACAGCAAGGAAGGACAACTCAGTAGTGAACAAACAAAATACATCACAATGGAATTGATTAATGGGTCCACCTCTTCACAACCTTCACAACCTAAGGGCTTGATTGAGAGTTTTGAAGGGTGTGGGGGTGGGTGATTATTAATAGAGTTGTGTGGAGTGGAGTGAAACCGTTTAAACAAATCATCCCGCTTATTGGGAATTTTAAAAAATGAAGGTGGTGGAGGTAAAAATTTTAATATTACCCTTGTAATTCTGGGAAAGCAACACAGAAGCAGAGCTGGACTTTCAACAATATTACCTCGACTTGAAGAAGATGACCGTTGGCGGAGAAGATGGCCGCCGGTGATGAAGTCTTCGGCTGCCTCGTGCTAAATGGAGGACCGGCGGTGCGAAAATCGAAGAGAGTGAGAAATGGGGAGGAAATGGATTACACTTGAAAGTCGTCAAGTTAGTTCACTATCCAGTAATCAAGACTCGAAATGGGGAGCGATTGATTAGAGAAGAAAGGTTTACGGTTAGTGAAGAATGACTTGGCCGATACCTTCCGCTTGGTTGGGACGTGGAAGTTTTGACGAGGGTGGGTGGAAACAATGGGAGTTTTAAAGAAATAAAAGTGATGGTACATAATTTATCTATCAATGATGGATTTAAAAAATTATTTTAGTTAATTTTTTATCAATTTTAAAATAATAAATTTTCTCCATATCAATATAAAATCCTTACAAATACTCTAAAATATTTGTTAGATAAATATTTTTTATTAAAAAATTAGCTCTCCCAAAACCTATTAAGCACAGACGAGCCAATCTTAAAGCGTGTCACGTGTTCGATACATGACATTAACACAGTTTGATACACACACATGTGCGTTTTATATAAGCTTTATCACTAAAATATGACATGTTAGAATGTCTAGAGGGAAAGAAATAATGCGTTATGTAACACAGTTTGATACACACACATGTGCCTTATATAAGCTTTATCACTAAAATATGACATGTTAGAATGTCTAGAGTGAAAGAAATAATGCGGAAATGTTATACCTCCAGCTATTGCCTCAAACCGAAAATTAAAAGAAACAAGAAGAAAAATTAAGAGCTGAAATATGAATGCTTCTAGGTCCTAGTTCCTCACTCTCAGATGGTGTGAGTTCTGTAGATTGTGATGTGTAGAAACTGGACCTAGGAACCCATATTTATAGTAGGAATTGAGGCACCATTCCATCAATGATGATTAATACATAATGAAAGGAATCGATTAGGTATGAATGTGTTTAAATGGTGATGAATGCAAGAATTTGAAACTGAAAATGGACCACTAAATCAATATTAACGGAAAAGAAATTATATATAGGTCAAACATGTGCCAAGTATAACTTGGACATGCATCAAATATGACTTTTGTATCAAGTTGCCTCTCCCAAACTCATTTGGCTTGAGAGGACACAACTCATCAATCTTGTTTGCACCTTACAATTACATGTGAAAATCATGAACCAAGGGGAGGGACATAAAAGTCAATGAATGGATTATGTTTGGTTTAAAGTATCGTGATTTTTGAACTACAAGCTTTCCTCATTCTGTTTCATCTAGCTAGCTACACTAAAGGACATGTTCGGTAGATGAAAATAAGGTAAGAAAAAATGAATGAAAAAAATATATATGGGCCCCACATATTATCTTTTTATTTTTATCCTGAAGATGTGTATAATTAAAAAAAATACAAAATACAAAATATCTATTATATCCTTTAATTTGATACAATCATAACCATTTTTTCTTTTTAATATTTTTTTGGTACGTTTTCTTTTTATTATTTTAATATAAGAGATAAAGCGGTAATTTTAATACATTCCATTCTATTTTTATTCTCAACTTTTATTAATAAAATACAATAAATATATTTCTTTTTCCTTTTTCTTTTTCGTTTCTGCGAACGTACCTGAGTAATCTGCACATTGCCACCACCAAGTTTTGTGTATATAGCATCCCTTTGGTGCTCATCACATTGTCTTTGCCCCTTATCTAATATGCAAAAAGAGACTGGAGAATTCATTTACACTGTTGGACTATTAAGGGATTTTATTATGATGTAGTAATTTGAGCTTTTTTTGTGTACTTTGTGGTAGGATTTCTTAGACTATGTTTGAAAGAGAGATAATGAGTTGAATAAAATAGAATGAATAACTGAGTTAAATTTATGTTTGGATTTTTTTTTAGAATGGAAGGGGAAGGTTTCCAAGTCCTCTTTCTTCATCATAATCAAGTGTATGATATAAATCAAATTCAAATTAATCAGGACAAAGACTCAGAGACCAAGCGGATAACACAAAAAAAAAAAAAAAGAAAAGTGTTCTCTCTAGTCTCTATGGTCTTCATCTTTACTTCACACCTTTTTCAATATCTTAAAAGATTGAAATGCATTTATTGAGGGCAATAAATGAGGAGCATCCTAGCGTTAAATGATGATAAAATTGGTGAAGAGCGTTTTGAAGCTTCTTCCTCAACAACTAGTATAAGCTCTTTCTGCTGCCTGTATTGTTCATCATGTTTGGAACGACGGTCTTGTGCAAGTGTGCTTGTCCCTTTGTGAAGGGTTGTTTGGTTCTACTCTCTTGAGTAATTTAGGTGGTGTTTGGTATGCTTTCCTTACCGAGAAAGTAAAGTGAGGTGAACTTGTTGTATGTTTGGTATGCCTTCGGTACAAAGAAGGTGAGGTGAAGGTTCCCTCTGCAGAGAGAACCTTGCTTCCCTCATGATGTGGAGGGAAGGTGAGGTGAAGTTTGGTTTAAAGACCAAAATGCCCTTAAAAAATTTGTAGCTTTTAAAAAAGTAAGGGTAAATAAGTTATTTCATACTTTTATTTTCTATTTTTTTATCTTCTTCCTCCCATACCAAACAATATTACTTTTACATTCTACTTCTATTTACCAAACATACTTTTTATCACTTACTTCCACTTTCACTTTCATTTCCACTTCCACTTCCCACTAAAACACTCATCGGAGATTTTCTAACCAATTAGTTAGATCAAGAGAGAACATAGCATTCAAGGAAACTAATGTATGAACCTCTCTAACAAATCTAATTGTCTTCTTACTTTACTTCTCTCGAGAACCTTAACGTTAAAATATCAAGGAACCAAACAATTTTAAAAGGAACCAAAAAAGCATTTTCAAAGCAAATTAAAATTTACATATACCCAATTCACTCCCCTTTTGCACTTTCACTCATTAAAACTCTCAATCGTTATTCCACTCCTTTCCATTAATAATCACTTTCTTCTATCCTCCATAAAACTCCCCATCATAGCCTTGTTCTCCAACTAGTCCCAGGCACTTCTTTTCAAATGAAATATCTTCTTTTATCAAAACTTTCGGAAACTAAAATATCTTCTTTTTTAACTTTATGAAGTTGGACAATATTGTTCCAAAATATTCTGTGGAGGGCTGGTATTACAACATATCTAATAATATGTTAGACTATTCTATTCAGCTTTATGTAAATTGCGATCAGCACTAGAAGTGCCAAATGCTTCATAAATATTTTAAGAATAAATTACTGATCTGGTCCTAAAAAATTCCACTTATCTCAATTTAGTCCTTGAATCATGAAAATATCAAATTTAATTCTTGAAAGATTTCATTTGTCTCAATTTAGTCTCTAAATCATATAAAATATCAAATTTATTCTCCGAAAGATACCTTGTATCACAATTTTATCCCTACATTTCATATTTTAACCTATTTTGATAGGAACAAAATTGTAACACGAGGTATCTTTCATGACTAAATTTGATATTTTCATGATCCAGAAACTAAATTAAAACAAGTAAAATTTTTTAAAGAATAAATTTGATATTTTTATAATTTAAGGACTAAATTAAAACAAGTTGAGTCAGATATTAATTTCGCAGTTTTAAAAACCGTTAAATTAACCTTCACACACAGACATCAAGATTTCTATATCATTTACAATAATATGAACAACAACTATCAAAGGGATTGGTTAATCATTTATAGTAAACGCTTAAGAACAATCTTCTAAGAGAATCTTTTTGTTTCAATAGAATTCTAAGAGAACCCTAATCACAGGGACCATGAGATCTCCCTAATGAACATCAACATACTATAATTCACTAAAACTAATACTTTCATCATGTAGGGGAGGAAAAATAAATGTGTCAAATTACCTTATAATTAAAATTGCTTCTTTCTAGTATGTGTAAAAAATAAAAGCTAAAGCGAAATCACAGAAGTAGTTTTCCAGCAAAATTCTATTCTACTCATAATCCTACTATATAAAATATTGTATCCAATTCAGCTGGAATTCACATTGAAACAAAAATAACATCTAAGGGGTTATATATTTGACTCATTAACGCGATAATCCTGAAAACAATTGGGAACTGGTAAACACAAACGCAGAAATGCCTATATGTGTCCCCAAGGACATCAAGTTTTCTCATACATTGGCTCCTAAACCTTGAGGTAAGAGGTCTCTTTTCCAGAAAGACTGATACAGCCGCGATCAGATGTAACAGGATAATCTTTTCTAAACCAAAGAGAAAAAAAAGTAGCAATCATCTCAATTGTATATGGTTTCCACCATTCTGTGCTAGTCTGGATAGTCATGTGACAATAGCAAGTCACAGCAGCACGAGCTCAGATAAAATATCGTACACTAGGGACTATGCTCAATCACCAAAGCTTAGATTTTACCCAGAAAAGCAGGAAGACGACTCCAAAAACGATAGCAACAGGTGCCCACTTTCGAATTAGAGCCTACATTCAAGATTTGAATCACAGTTATATATTTGCAGAATATTGTATATAACTATCAGAGTATCAGATATCAGCCAGAAGTCTTGAAGGAATTGATCACGTCCAAACACATGGCAGAGTTAAATCAACTCCACCAACATATCTTCTCTATATAAAAGACAAGTGATATAAAGTCGAAAAATATAGGACCTTGACCGAGTATGAAAACAGGATATAGGGTTTTGTGTAGAATGACTCAATAGATGTAACAGAAATCAGAAAGTGTAGAGCCTGCTTATAGAAGCCTCAGAGAAACTTAATAATTGCAAGCGCAGGAAATGCATGTTCATAAAATTTTATAAATAAATAAACCATTAAATGATTGGATATCGTGTCATTTAACAAGACCGATCAGATTATAAATTTATAATTCTATTTAACCACTGGATGCAACAAATTAGCAGTAGGGCATAACCGCATAAATAAAGTGTGACCAGAACACACAAAAAGTGGACACATGAAAGGAAATATGAGCATGGAACATTCTAAACCAACAAAACACAATGCCACAGTTTATAAGCCAACTATGATCTATTTAGATTGTTGGAAAGATATATAGCCAACGAGTAGGTCAAGCTGCAAATCTGTATAATGATATTTAGGCCAAGCCACAAAAATAGATAACTAGTAGCTTAAATATCTTTCAGATAAAACCCGCACATTGTATACATGAATATTAAAGTTAGTTTTAGCATAAAAATATAGACAAGTTTACAACTCAAGCAGGATCAGATTGGTCACAACCAATTAACATGCATCAGCAGTGCTGAATGAACAAAGACAACTAGGTCGCCAAAAAAACTAGATATCATGTGCATGATACAGTAAATGTTAAAGGACTAACCTGTCGATTTAAATCTCTTGCCTTATCAGCATATATGCGAGATTCTGATGATAAGCGGCTGGACATTTGGCTAACCTCTGCAAGGTAGCATTTAAAGCAAATGTAAAAGCACAGTTGCAGCACATGCAAACAACAGCCAAAACACTAAAACTAAACTATGCAGAGAATAGATAAAACATCTTACGGTCCAACTGTTCACCAACACCAAGAACTTCCTGAACATTTCGAGTCATTATCTGGTGGACTTCATAAAGTTCATCATTCAACTTTGCAATATTGCGCTGAGTATGGGTATCCTGGTACAATTTCTTTGTTTTTTGTATAAATGTGTCTTTTAAGAAATTAAAAGGGAAAAGAAAAAAAAGGAAAATTAAGCACGGGAAGAAAGGAGAAGAGTACAACAAACAAAATATGACAGAATATAACACAAGTGTAGACAGCAAGTATGTAATGTGATACCTACCAAACTTAATGAAGGCATAAGGTCTGGCAGCAGTTTCAATTTGAGACCCATTTACACGCTCAAACTCATTCCTAAGTTCTTCAAGATATTGAAAGGCTAGTTTCTTAGGGTAAGCACGATCACACATTGTCAAATAACAGACACGTCCTTCAATAATATAACTGAAGCACTGTCAAGGCTAATCAAGGTTATCATCACTCTTCTAAGTCATGCTAAAGTAAAGAAAAAATTTAATTAATATAAAAGAAATATATATATAAAGGATTCAAACAGTTCTAGAAAAGAAAGTGAAAGAGAAACTTGCAAAAACAGTGAAACTGGGGAGCATTAGCATAGCAAAAAATTTGGTATATGCATATTATATGTAGAAAAGCTATCTAAATTATGATCAACAGTCCGACGGATCTGGGTATTTTTCTGGGTATCAAGTTTGTGGGCTTTGGAAGGAATAAGGAACATAAAGCTCTTTGGCAATGTGTAGTTTTGGCGACGCTATGGTGTCTTTGGCTAGAAAGGAATGCTAGGGTCTTTAATAATAGATTCCTCTCACCTCATCTGTTGTGGGATAGAGTTACTTTTTTGTCTTCTTTATGGGCTTCGTCGAATGGTTTGTTTAGAGGGATGTCCATTATGGATATTCAAAGGGATTGGAAGGCCCTATTGAGATAATGTTTTAGCTCTCGTTTGCTTGTCTTCTTTTTATTTTCTATTCCTCAGGACTGCTTGTCCTCGTGTTTGTAACCCTCTTTTTTTTTCTTTAATACAATTTCTTTTTTCTACCAAAAAAATTATGATCAACAGGAAATTTGAACTCTGATCTATCAAAATGAACTGTGGCTGAAAAGAACAAAAAACACCAAGCAAGCATAATGTACAGAAATGAAACCCAGCAACAACTATAACATGAACATAAAATTAGGATAGCATGTTAAAGAAAACTACAGCATTTCCACAATTCTGATGAATTCATCAATGCTCAATGTTGTATTTTGGTATTACCATGACTGAAAAAATATCAACATGAAGTTACCATCAGTAAATGGATGCATTTTACAAAAAACAGTGGAAGAACTAAAATAATCCAACAATTAGGATACCATTACTACTCCACCTAACAGTCATGGAATATAAAGGCAGAAGGATACTGGAAAACATAAGGGCCAGTTTCAATAGACATCCTCGATGCTTCATTTTGTCCTCTTGAGAGGTTCTTAAACAAAGCCTTAACTTGCTGTTTGTAAAACTCAGCATCTCTAAGATCACGACCATCATCCAATCCCTCAGCTAGTGGAAGACCATCAGTAACACGAGCTATCATAGTCAATTTAACCATCTTTTTAAGCACAAATGTCCCTCTTTTACAGTTAGAAATTTGCAACTAGTAAAATACACTGCAGCACCAAATCAGAGATATTGAGTAACAAACCTAGTCAGAATCGGCCACCAAGAAGATAAAACTCACAAGTCACAAGAAGAACAAATATACATGTAAACACAGAAACAAGTAAAAAAAACCCCAGTTTTGTTTAACTCTAATCAAGCAGAATGAGAGAGGGGAGTCAAGAACAACCAAAATCCTATGAGTTAGAAGTAGTTTTCCCTAATTTGATTTAAGAAATGCTTTACATAATAAGCACAGAAACAAGAACATAAAGTTCGACTGTTTATATTTTGTTTGCAAGACAGTAATTCCATATAAAAGAAACTTGATTTTCATTCCATTAAATGGCAAATAAAAGAAAACTACAGTTTAATTTAGTATATTTTGCTCTGGCAACCCATGAATTCTTCAAAACTCGAAAAAAATAACTGGAAATTACTGCCTGAATTCATTAATAAAAAAAGAGAAAATTCATACCAGAAATGATTCACAAATGACATAATTAAAATCGCTCGGACCTGATTTTAGCATTTAGGATTTATTTCCATTATACGAATTAAACATAGCAACTACCTTCACAATCTTGATGGAAACCTAAACAGAGTTTTGAAACTAAGTCCGTAATCACGTTACCCCAGATCCTGTACGTTTAAATTATCAATTTTAGCGATAAAGCGTGAAGAGACATCTAGCTGCTTAGATAATAGACACTCGCGCTATCCAAAATTTTAACTTTCCAGTCCTCATTTCTAGAAAAAAAAAAATTGCAGTATTTTCATGTTCTGGAACAACAAAGAAGGAAATATTGAAGAATCACTGAGAAACGAAGGTGGAAAAGAAGATGGCATGATCAAAGGGTGCGATTGAGAGAGGGAGAGGAAGCGAGGGCTAACCTGAAGAGACGGTGGCCGGAGCTGCGCAGTTATCGGCGTCGTCGGTGGTTGTCCGTCCACGGAACTGATCCAGCCGGCTGCCGATCTAAGAATTGACGAAAAGGGAGGGATCAGAACATCAGAAAATGAGATCTTGGTTTAAATCAGAATCAAAATGGAGATCACGACAGTTGCCACAGTAACACACAACACCGCGTTTTGTATGAAATCATTTTTTTAATTTTTACTTTTTTTTTTTAATTTTTACTTTTTTTACATTTTAGAGTAAATTAACATTTCGATTAAATTATTAAAGATGATCAAATTTATAATATTATTTATGTTTATATATAAAAAATTATATTTTTTAATTTGTTGTATTGAAAAAATATAAAATAAAAAAATATTAAATATTTTATGCATATTAAAGTAATTTAATAGTACATTTATTTTACGATTTAATTTTTAGTTTTTTGTAATTTTAGATGAAAAATTGAAAAAAAAATGTTTTATATTAATAAAATAATAATTTATTTCAAAATTTTATTGATCTAAGTCTATGTATGAGAAATATCTTTGGTTAATGGACATTCAAGTGAGAGTGTTGTAAACAATATAAAATGGATGTTTATATACAACTTTTTTTATTAAAAAAAAGCATTAAATTAAACCTCCATTATATTGCAGAACAAGCCAAATGGCATTTATAATAATTTAAAAAACTCCAATCTAATAATACTGAATAATAAAATCTAGAGCTGTCAAAATGGGTCAAACCCGGTGGGTTGGCCCGTTTAACCCACCAATTTGGTGGGTTGGGTTTCAAAATCTCAACCCGTTTATTAAACGGGTTGGAGGAACCCGACCCACCGCTCGCAGGTTAGGTGGGTTGGCCCGTAACCCACCTAACTTAAAAAAAATTTAAAAAACACATAATTCCTAATCATGTTTCTTTCTTTTTGTCATATTTTCATTTTTCACCATATTTGCAGTAGCCAGGAGGAAAAGAAATGAGTTATCTTGTGATATTTTGACTATGTTTCATACTTTCATTGTTCTATTTTTAACTATTTGTGAGTGACATGATGAATGATAAATCTTTTATTTTATTTTATCATATAAAATTTCTTACTTCATAAAATAAATGTACAAAAAAAGTATAGATTTCTTTTTTAAAAAAAAGTTACAATTAAAAAAATTTAAAAAAAAATAGGTGGGTTGGCCCGACCCACCACCTTGGTGGTGGGGTTGGGATTCCCAACCCGTTTAGCGGGACCAACCCGAGTGGGCCAACCCGTCACGGGTTCAACCCGTGGTGGGTCAACCCGTGTGGGCCGGGTTGGCCCACTTTGACACCTCTAATAAAATCTAACAATTAAATAAAGTGTAAGTTTAGCTAATTTTATTTCTTCAAGATGAAAAATCTCATTGTCATTGCTTGTTACTCTTATACATCCTGCATATATATATATATCAGATCTAGAGTAGTCTTCAAAATTGAAAGTGTCGTAGGCTCACATGATGAACAAGTGAAATTTTTTTTAACATAGATGATACGTAAATTTTAAATATGATTATAACAAACCTTGAATATAGAATCACCATATTGTAAAAAAAATCACAAAGGAAAACAAAAATACAGAATAAAATAAAACAAGCACCACTTACTAGATCTAAATCGATCGATCTAACAATGGGAGACTACACTCTCACAAGGGAGAATTAAAACACGGAAGTAGATATGGAAGAAAGTCACCACAGAAATTGGAGGACTGAATATCTATCTTATTTATGAAATGATGATAATATATAAAAGAAGAAAATAGGGAGGGTTGCCAATTTGGCTACCCTTCCTGTTAAATCTGCAAAAAAAAACTAGTTGAAGAACGAAAGAAAAAAAAAAAAGAAAGGGCAACTACTAGGGTTTGTAAAACTTGACAAAAAAAAAATTCTATATACAACTTCCAAAACCTTTAAATGAGTATAAATTCCATAACTCCAAATTAATTAAAAATTCAATCTAAAAAAATTGATGAGTTGGAATTATGGAGTTGATTAGAAATTATATATATCATCATGTTTAAGTCTTTGTAACCTAGTATATGATTGAAGGTTAACTTTGTAACCTTATGAATACAGGGTGTATGAACACAAGAGTTGTAAACTCATCTTATCTCTACGTCTTCTTGATCTACTCCATTTTACATATATTTTTTTAAATATAGGGTAGTTATTAACATAGTTATAGAAACAGTATCGAGCCGATGAACCGGTTAGTCGTTCGATCGGGTAGAACTATTAAATCGGTCACTCTGAGAATCAGTCAAGAATTGGACGAACTGGTCAAAATCGATAAAAGAAGAAGAAAGAGAAAACATAATTATGTATCAAAGAGAAAGAAAGGATGGTGAAAGAAGAAGAAGAACCAACTATATATGAGTAAGAGAGATTGGAGATATGAGTGAGATAGGTATGGAAAAAATAAAAATAATAATAAGGACCCATTTGGATGGCCATTTTTTTAATAAAAAGTAGTTCTATATTTTAAATTGGGTAAAGTACTTTTGATACCCCAACGTTTGCGCTTTCGGTCAAATATGTCCCAAACGTTTTAATGCAATCAGATATACACCCCAACGTTTCAATTTTTTAGCAATCTTATCATTTTCACTAACACCGTTAAAATGGTTAACAGTTTTTGCTGACTAGGCGTAACATGTGGTATTAATATCTGACTGAGATCAATTTTTTCCATTTCATATTTTATTTAAAAAGAAAAAAAGAAAACGTGCTTCTTCAAAACCTAAACCTAAACGATTTTCTTTTTCTTTTTCTTTTAAATAAAATATGAAATGGAAAAAATTGATTCCAGTCAGATATTAATGCCATATGTTATGCCTAATCAACAAAAACCGTTAACTATTTTAACGGTGTTAGTGAAAAGGGTAAGATTGCCCAAAAATTGAAACGTTGGAAGTATATTTGACAGTAATCAAACGTTTGGGGTATATTTGACTGAACGCGCAAACGTTGGAGGTACCAAAGATACTTTACCCTTTTAAATTTAAGTACTTCTAATATAAAAATAAGACTAAACTTAGGTCAAATTCTTTGTATCTTTGTCATAAGATTCCTTGATATAAATAAACAAAGATTGATGAAACATATTGCATGACAAAACACCCATTTTCTCTTGGGGAAACCCTCGTGCTATTGGCAATCATATGTGATTGTTATGCTGTCGTTTATCTTCATCCAGTTCTTTGCTTGCATTTTTTCTTCCATTCTAATCATATGTGTAAATTGAATAATAACAATCCCTGTTTTCCTTGCATTTCCTGCCTTATTTTCTTTGAGTTTCCTTTCGAGTTTTCCTTGCATATTATTGTCCATAGGGTGTTAAATGGTTTATATTGTTGCTTCTTAATGCATTAATATTATTTTTGAGTATCGAATGGTCTTACTCAAATAACACAGGTTATGTAAAAAATGGAATTGACAAACATATAAATTTATACTCTAATAATTTCAAGTTTTAGCAAGATAATTCTTGACTTCAAATCCTTCTGATTAGATAACTAACTAAAGGATTGCATCATTTAATCTGATATATATTGAAGACCACTGCCCCCAACTTCATTGTCATACAACTCTAGACTTTTCAAACTAGTGAGACCTAGAAGATCACATTAGCTAAAGCAAAAATGAAATAGATGGTACACAATGGAGTGGTGTGAGTGTAGGTGATACGAACATAAGTCTTTGGGAGAACCACACTTCAAAAGTTAGCTATTGAAGTGGGAGAGCACAAGGCCTTATAAGGCCTTTCTTTGAAAGTAGCCTCACCAATGTGGGACTTGTATCATTACCACCCCTTCAAAAGCCGGCATCCTGACGGCTGGCACACTGTGACACTTCACTCGGTCACGATTAGCCCTTCCACCGGTCAGAACCCTCCACAGGTAACTCTTTCCAGTTGGCTTTCAATGAAAGCACCAATTGATACGAGAACAAGTCCTTGAGAGAATAACACCCCAAAAGCTAGCTGTTAGAGTGGGAGAGCCCAAAATCTTATAAGGCCTCTCCTTAAAAATAGTCTTCCAATGTAGAATTTGTATTAGGCTGAAACGAGAATATAATGGATGCCCCAACGCCCTCTTTCATTTCTCTAACTCAAGTGCACTCTGCACTTCATTCATGCCACTATTCATTTCCTATATAACTTCTTCTAACTTCACCTCCCTCCTTTTTCACTTCAATCTTGTTATATACTTATTTGTATATGGATTGCAGTGGAGACATCTTCATGACAGAGAATCCCAGTAATTAAGAACGTAACACCACTTAAATCGTGTTTGGTGTATTCTTAATGATTTACACAGGTATTAAGTGTACCGTGCACTGGAACACCAAACACGAAAAAAATAAAACAAGAATGAATCAAACATGAAAATTCAGTAAGAGACGGGATGATGATGTGTGGAGGATAGAGAGCATTCATGGAAACATGAGGTTGTATGAAGTGCAATGTTCTGATCTGATGCACTTCTCACATTGTTTAGAGAAGACGGAGGATTGAAGCGTTTGATGAACTAGACTAGTTTATATTATTATATATGATATGTTAGCAATTTTTTTTAGGTGAACTTACATATTATTATTATTTGTACATAATGGGTTATTGAATATTTAATATAATTAACTTATTAATTAATTGATCTCTGAAGGATATTTTATTGGGCTAATTATATGTATTTTATGGAGTCTGGGCTTAATGTGTAGAAACTTAGCTATCAGTCCAACCTTGTTGATGATGGGACGAGGTGGTTTTGGACTGGATACTTATTAGGGTTGTGGTTCCCCAAGGTGAGATAGTTATTTGTGAGTGGCTATATATATTCACATTAGGTCACTTTTGTATCCATCTTGTGAAAGACTTCTGACGGCTATCTCACGCCTTGGAAGAAACCAACCCGCCTTCGTGTTCGTTACTGATAAATCAAGGTAGGTTCCTTTCTCTCATTCTTTGTGATTAATTCTTGGGGTTATATCTTTGTTTAGATCTATGAATACAATCTTCACGCTTCCACATTTTGGTTCATAGAATTCTTTAGTGTTTATGAATTCTTTCTTTGATTTGATATTGTAAATTCCTTTATGATATTCTATTACATTCTGAATTTTGAGTTTCTGTTTTTTTTTTTTCTTTCAGATTATGATGGTCGTCTTTGTTACAACAAAGAGTTGACTATATGATTTTTTTTTTACCGGAATGCAGGAGATAATGTGAATGTATGGATGACAAGTTCAAGATATGTTTGGTGTTTTTGATCCGAAATGAATTTTTCAACTTTTTATGTTTATTTGACATGGATATCTACAATACTATGGACTATGTTACGTTCTTTACACATAGGAACGGGAAGGAATAGTGAATGTATTTATTATTTTTGTTAGTAAAAGTTGAGAATAAAAATAGAATGAGAATATATTAAAATGATCACTTTACCTCTAATATTAAAATAATAAAAAAAAGTTATGATTGTGTCAAATCAAAGGGTATAATAGATATTTTGTATTTTATATTTTCTTTTTTCAATTATACACACTTTTCAAAATGGAAATAAAAAAATAGATAACATATAAGGTTCACGTATTAACCTATAAATTAATGAGAATGAAGGAAAAAATTTATGTCCATTTCATCCAGTTCCACCAATCATATATTGTATTTACACTCTCTTTCTTCTATGATTGGTCATATAAAAGGTGTTCTTCTATACTCTCTCTCTACTGTGATTGATCATTTAAACACTTTTTGCCACGTGTCACAGTTATATTGGAGAACTGGATGAAATGGACATAAGAAAATGGACCTAAGTTTTTTCCAAGAATGAATCTAGTGCTTGGCTCTTCTATGCATTGGTATATATGCTAGGCCGTCTTTTTTTTCATAATTTTCTTCACTTCTCTTATTTAAATTTGAGAAATTATAAACTTTTTCTAAAAAATATCTAAAGTATGAAAGATATAGATACAAAAAAAAATTAAAAACTTCATGTAAATCGAGATTTACTATGAGTGGATTAGGGACTAACTTTTTAGTCCCTAATAAAGGTTGTCTCTAAACCATTCACCGTATGTCCTTATTTGTGTAGAATTTTTTTATTTTTTTTGTGTCTATAATTATTATTCTTTATAAAAAGTTTACAATTTTTCAATTTTAAATAAAAAAAGTAAAAAAACTATAAAAGAAAGTCGGCCTAACATACTAATTTATAAAAGAGCCAGGCACTAAATCCATTCTCTAAATTAATACGCTGTGTCCATATTTATTATTTGAATATGATATAGATGTAGAAAAGTTTATATCAATTTCTCTTGCATGACCACACATTAAAAAAATAGCGGACTCTTGGTCAATAAGAAAGAAAAGGCTGCCATATTACTTTATGATAACAAATATATAGTAAATGGCCAAAAAAAATCTATATATAGTAATTTTGAGATTTCAACATTCGAGGGATATTCATTTTAATGGACCTTTCTCCTATCAATTTTTTACAAATAGATTTGGATCCACAAATTTCCATTCTATAGACTTTTTTTTTACTAGATTATTAGCAGGTGTTTCGGCCAAAAACACCTACAATCAACAAAAAGGTCTGGTTGTCAAAACATCATCTACAGACCTTTTTAAAAAAAAGTTGTAAGCGTCAGAAAAAAAATAAAAAATTCAAAAAAATAAATTAATTAAGAAGGGTGGACTGGTGGCCGAAAACCCCCCATACATGTATATACATATATATATATATATATATATATATATATATATATATATATATATATTATATATATATATATATATGTATATACATATGTGTGTGTAATATATACATACATATACATATCATTATGAAAGGTGCCATCTTGAATTATTTAAGATGGCATTTAATAAAACAAAATAAAAATAAAGATTTACCATAACAAAAGAAATCTAAATTAAATTAGCTCAATAAAAATTAAACTAACGACAATTTTATTATTATTAAGTATATTCAATGTTATTAATTACAACAATCAAATTCACAATATTAATGTGATATTAAAAATATATATTAAAATGAAAATAAAGATTTATCGAATTTGTAACTTTGTCAATTATTTAGTTTCCTAACTGTTAACCGTTATAGTTGACAGAGTTGCAAATTCGGTGATTAAATAGTATTTTTGTCAAGTTTGGGAACTAAATAGTTGACATAGTTACAAATTTGGGGACTAAATATTATTTTGTCAAATTCGGGAACTAAATAGTTGACATAGTTAAAATTTTGGGGACTAAATAGTATTTTTGATAAATTCAAGGACTAAATAGTAGTTTGACCAATAATTCAAGGACTAAATAGTATTTTGCCTCTTTATTAAAAGTACTTTTTTTTAGCTTTAACTTTTACTTAAACAATGAATTATTTTGTGTTTGGATATGATAATTAAAAAATGCTTTTAAAATAAAATATGTTTGGATATAAAATTTAAAAAGTACTTTTAACTAATGAAAAATTACCAAACTAGACGTATTGAAAGTATTTATCAATTTTTCTTTACTATGTTATTATAGTAAGTATAAAATAGGTTAAAGTACTATTTTGGTCCTCAATGTTTGCATGAAGTTTAATGTTGGTCCTCAAAGTTTTTTTTAGTCGATTTTGGTCCTCGAGCATAACACCGTTAAGTTTTGTCATTAAATGATGACGTGGCATGCTTATGTAGCACACTCTCTCTCCTACATCTCATATTTTAATAACATGACATGATACATCATTGTCACGTCACCCCACATTGCCATATTTTAATAACGTGGCATGACACATCACTGATGTGGCAGTGATGCGTCATGCCACGTCATTAAAATATGAGATGTATGAGAGAGGGTGTGCCACATAAGCATGTCACGTTCATCATTTAACGGCAAAAGTTAACGATGTTACGCTCGAGGACCAAAATCGACAAAAAAAACTTTGAATATCAACATTAAACTTTTGAAACATTGAGGACCAACATTAAATTTCATGCAAACATTGAGGACCATAATAGTACTTTAGCCTATAAAATATTTAACAATTTTCTTTACTATTATATAGTTTCTCAATGGAAAAAGTTTAAAATATATTACTTTTTTATATATAAAAATAAATAATTATTATTATGGACAGGGTATGGGTAGAGTATGAGTAGGGTATCTTCTTATCTGTTCTCAGACCCGTTAATTTTGTATCCGAATCCATACCTAAACTCACAGGATAAAATTTCAGGACATCCGTTGGGTACAGATACTTTAATTATCCTTAACATCACATGGGCAAAAAAAAATTTTTATATAAATAATAGTGTTATACTATTGGCTAAAAAGTAATGGAAAAAAAGAAATTAATAAAGAAAAAAGTGTGAGTCTATGATATAACTTGTTATATGCATGCAATGCAATTTCAATCGATAGGATTGCATCATAGACTCACCAAAAAAAAAAGTGACAGAACTCAATTATTTAAAAAAAAAAAGTGTCACGTTTTAATTTCACGTGCTATTATTTGTACTGAGCAACTCACGTAAGCTGTTTGCATTAAATGTAAGCGCTGGCAATTGCATTGCGTGCATAATTACATGATGTGTAGGGCTACACACAATTTGGATTCATTCAAATTAGGGGCAGTTAATTTACACCCAAGAAAAATATCAACGGGTTGGATTAGTTTGGGTTTGTTAAAAATGCATCAACCAACTCAAAATATTTATTGATGGTTTGGATTAGTTTGGGTTGGCGAGCCAGTTCTTTTTTCTCTTTCTTTCTCCCTTGATTCATTGAGCAGCACTAGTCAAAATTTAAAAAAAAATGCTTAATATAAAATGAAATATAATTTAATAAATTATATTTCATAAACTTTTTAATATCACGTTTCACTCTTTTTTTTATTGTAATCTTGTTATTTGAAGTTTCAATGCATTATGCACATAATATATTTATAATTCAACTATTTGGTTATCTAATTAATTTAATGATTGGAGAGATTTGCGTGTCGGATAATGAAATGATAAAAAAATCATAGAAGAATATTTTGAAATCAACCTATCAAATAATTTTTTAATCATAAATATATATAAAAAAGTAATTTTTGGCGGGTTGACAATTTAATTCGATTTTGACGGATTCAATATTAATAAAACCGCAACATAACAGGTTGGATTGTGTTTGACGGACCAACCAAAACCAAAGTTCACCGGTAATGATGTGTTACATTTACATTGCATAGTAAATGAATCTCTGTAAAATTTTGCTTCCCACATTATTTTACAACCACCTTAAGTTCACGTTTGTTATTTTGCATTAGTAAATGAAAGCCATGTTCTTCTTGCTGCGGATTTAGAGGGTTTTGCAACCCCTAGGTTCTGCTTTTGCTAGCCTTTGGGCACTAACAAACAGTGCACTACTCTAATGGTCGAAAGACCAGTACAGTTGATTATGAAAAAAAAAAAAAAAACAAGTACAGTCATCATCAATTAAGGCAGTTTGATTTTTTTGTTATAATTGATATAATTCATTTTTTTTAAGGGAAGGCACTCTTAAGTATTACTGGGCAGGGCGCCAGTGACGTGTTGGGGAGACCAACAGAGGTCCAACCCAAAAGATTACTGCACAGGCCTAAACCGTAAGCAGTTTTACCCAGTTGCAGCTATTCAACTAGTCCTTGAGTACTAGGGGATCTCCCTGGAGAGGGATGCCCACCAAAGCAGGATTTTGGATGGCTTCAGGGGGATTTTGGATGACATATCACTGCCACGTCACCCCAGATGATGATGAAGGAGAGAAGGTGATGATGTGGCTGCTAATAATTTATATGATCTTAAACATATAATCTTATTCAGAATTGGGAGAAAGATTAAGAAGAAATTTTTACTTACTTGGAACTCCAGAAGAAGTCATGATGCAGTGACCAGTTTCAACTTACAAGCAAGAGGGAAAATCAAAGTAAGAACTTGACAAAAGGACTAGAGAAAAGGTAGAGATTACAGAGCAAGAAACTTCAAGAATTATTTTCTTCAGAATGAAAAATCCATACCCTAAAACTGTTATGCTCTTTTCTTATATACGTTAAAAATAACTACTACCTTTTCCTAATAAAACACTAATTAACTAATAAGCCTTTTAATATTAGTAAAACAAATATTTAATAAATAAAATACACACACACGTGTGTGTGTATATATATATATTAATAATAAATAATAAAAACTTATTAATTATTAGTAAATATTTATATCATTCATTTAATTAATTAAATAAATGAATAAATCAATAATCAACTAAATTCTTATAAATATTCTTTGTGTGAGTAATTTAATGGGATAATTACTCATTCCCTCTTGATGCAAGTTGTGGTCTCTGCTGAATTATGCATGTGTATAATTCAACCCATCACGAATTATCACATATTGTATATTAACCCCGAATCTAATTATTCAGATCTAATATAAATTTGTGTATGTTCAAATAAATATAAATATTAGAATATTATTAAATTAATACTAATCCACAAAATAATCCAACAATCTCCCACTTGGATAGTATTAATCTATTAATAATCTAATCATCAAAATTTAAAACAAACCACAAATTTATGTGCATAGTTATACCAAAATGTTCGTCAGTCAATACTATGCTTCAAACAAATCATTGAATCCAATGGGGAAGCAAATGATATTAACGAATCCTTAAATCCGATAGGGAAACTAATGATTTAATCAAATCATTGAATCTGATAGGGAAACCAATGATATTAACAAAATTCACAAATATTTATTATTAACAAAATTTTACTGATCTGAATAAATGGAATACGAAATAGACTAGAAGTCATAAATACAAAATTTCATCAAAAAAAAAATTCATCAAAAAATTTTCAAAATTCAACTCAAACTCCCACTAGACTAAGGCAACATCAAAATTGTTTACTACACCTATATGAGTTACATGATTCTTGAAAACTCCTACAGGTAAGCCTTTAGTCAACGGATCTGCTAGCATATGTTCACCTGGAATGTGAACTATGCAAGTTTGAGCTTCAGTAATCTTTTCTCTAACGAATAGGAACTTCACATCAAAATGCTTTGTACGACTAGAGTTCCTATGATTATGAGAAAAGCTAACAGCGGAAGAACTATCACAATAAATGGTTAAAGGTCTTGATATAGATTTCACCAATTGCATTTCAGATATCAAGTTCTTTAACCATATAGCCTGACGAGTTGCTTCATAACAAGCTATATATTCTGCTTCCATAGTTGAGGTAGCTGTAATAGTCTGCTTGCAACTCTTCCACGAAACAGCCCCTTCAGACATCATGAAAACATAGCCAGATGTGGATTTACGATCATCCACACTAGATGCAAAATCAGAATCAGAATAACCCACAATTTCAAAGGGATCAGTTTTCTTATAAGTAAGCATGTAATGCTTTATTCCTTTCAAATACCTCATTACCTTCTTAGCTGCTCTCCAATGTTCTTGGCCAGGATTACTCAAATATCTGCCTAATACACCAACAGCAAAAGCTATATCTGGTCGGGTGCAAACTTGTGCATACATAAGACTGCCTACAGCGGAAGCATAAGGGATCTTTTCCATTTCAGCCTTCGAAACATCATCTTTAGGACAAGAAGACATAGACAAGTTTTCACCCTTTTGTACAGGAGCAGCACAAGAGGCACAGTTGTTCATATTGAATCTTTTCAATACACGTTCAATGTAAGTTGCTTGAGATAGACCTAAAATGCCTCGAGATCTATCACGATGAATCTGAATTCCCAATACAAAAGAGGCTTCGCCTAAATCTTTCATGTCAAAATGGCTAGACATAGCAAGTTTTGTCTCATTCAACAGTTTAACTGAATTGCTAGCCAATAAGATATCATCAACATACAGCACTAATATAACAAAATGGTTTCCATCAAATTTCTGATAAATACACTGATCAGCAGTGTTTTCTATGAAACCAATAGCAGTTATCACTTCATCAAACTTCAAGTACCATTGTCTAGAAGCTTGCTTAAGACCATAGATGGATTTATTTAGCTTACACACTAAGTGTTCGTTTCCAGGCTTAGAAAATCCATCAGGTTGTTGCATGTAAACGTCTTCAATTAGGTCACCATTAAGGAATGCCGTCTTGACATCCATCTGGTGTAACTCAAGATCTAATTGTGCAACTAAAGCCATCACAATTCTAAATGCATCCTTAGTTGATACAGGTGAGAAGGTTTCTGTATAATCAATTCCTTCTCTCTGATTATAGCCCTTAGCTACAAGTCTCGCTTTATACCTTTCAATCTCACCAGTTGCTCCCCTTTTGGTTTTGAATACCCATTTGCATCCAACTGGTTTACAACCATCTGGTAAAGTAGTCAGTTCCCAAACTCCATTATAGTACATAGAACTTATCTCATCATTCATGGCTTCCAACCATTTACCAGAATTAGATCCAGAAATTGCCTCATAATAACTTACTGGATCTGTCCCATCTATTATGTCCGATTCGAATTCTTGTAGATAAACATAATAATCATTTGGGATTGCAGATTTACGGTTCCTATCAGACCGTCTCAAATTTACAACTGGTTCAGGAACTTGTTCCTGTACTTCATTGATTGGAGGTTCAATAACTTGTTCATCTTGAACATAATCAGTAGAATTTACATCTACTGGAACTTCAATGTTATCATGAGCTCTTGTAGGTATATGAGTAGTGGAAGAAGATGGTATAGAAGGCATGATTAATAATGTGTCTTCATTATGCAGCTTAATAGTTCTAGGAGCTTCACTCCCACTGTCTGAGTCATTCTCAAAATAGAATGCTCTATCAGATTCTATTACCCTTGTAGAATGACTAGGGCAATAAAATCTACTCCCTCTAGATCCTGTACAATATCCAATGAAATATCCAGTAATAGTTTTCAAATCAAGTTTCTTTTGTTGGGGATTAAAAGGTCTAACCTCGGCTTTACAACCCCATACACGAAAGTGTTTCATACTAGGTCTCTTTCCTGTGAATATTTCATAGGGAGTTTTCTCAACTGATTTGCTCGGAACTTGATTCAAAATATACGCTGCTGTTTTAAGTGCGTCACCCCATAAGAATTCTGGTAAGGTAGAATAACTAATCATACATCTAACCATATCCATAAGAGTTCGGTTACGCCTTTCAGCAACTCCATTCTGCTGTGGCGTACCAGGCATTGTGTATTGTGCTTCAATCCCATGCTCCTATAGGAAAAGAGCAAATGGTCCAGGATTTCTACCCGATTCAGTGTATTTACCATAGTACTCTCCACCTCTATCTGATCTAACTGCCTTAATGATTTTATCTATTTTCAATTCAACAGCTGCTTTAAACGCCTTGAAGGCATCCAAAGAGTCTGATTTCTCACGTAAGAGTTCTACCCAACCATATCTTGAATAATCATCAATGAATGTGATATAGTATTTAAAACCACCAAGAGTTGCAGGATTAATAGGTCCACTAATGTCAGTATGGATTAAATCAAGAATACTATCGCATCTATTTGTCCCTTTTGTTCTGGCTCTAGCAGGAAACTTTCCCTTAATACAGTCTACACAGGAATCAAAGTCTGAGAAGTCAAGATCATGTAAAATTCCCTGTTTGACTAATCTTTCTAATCTTTCTCTAGAAATATGGCCTAAACGTCTCTGCCACAACATTGAAGAATTCTCATCTAATCTTCCTCGTTTATGGCCTACAACGGTATTAACAGATGCCGCTACTGAAGATTCAGAAACTGAGTCAATATTTAAACAGTAAAGACCATTCATCAAGTTTGCAGTTCCAACTACTAAAGTATTGTAGTAAATATCAATCTTACTATTTCCTTGCCAGAAGGATAGCCGAATTTGTCTAATAAAGAAGTAGAAATTAAACTTCTCCTAGATGAAGGTACATAAACAACATCATTTAATACAAGTTTGTGTCCAGTAGGTAAATTCAAAACTACAGTTCCTACGTTCTCCACTGTAGCTGAACTCCCTTGCACTCCAAGTACGGTCTTCTCTCTCTCACTTGGGCTCCTCTGGTTTCTTAGCCCCTGTAAAGAATTTGTTAGATGTACAGTTGCACCAGAGTCTAACCACCAAGTGTCTAAGGAAGTCTCAAAACTATTAGATTCTAAACAAACCAGAGCTACAGGGACAACAATAGATGTAATACCTGATGGACCAGCCTCCTTCTCATTCTTTTTCTTAAGTTTGAAACAATCAGCAATTCTATGCCCAGATTTCTTACAATAGAAACATTCTCCTTTAAAGCCTTCCTTGATCTTACCTTTACCCTTAACCTTAAAATCATTCTTCTTAGGCCCAAAAGATTTCTTCTTCTTATCAAATTTTTTTCCTTTCCCTTTCTCATTACCACTCTTACTAGATGAGCCTAGAGTTAAGTTATTCACAGATTGAGTTAGGGATTTAGCCTTCTTTTGGGATTCTTCCTCTTGAACCACAATAGATATCATTTGATCAATATTCCATTCACATTCCTGAGAGTTATAAGTAGTTCTCAAGACTCCATATTCAGCAGGTAATGACTCAAGAATCCTGTATACCAGATAACTCTCCCCAAGATCAACCTTCAATCCTTTCAGCTTATTAAAATAGTTCAGCAGTTTCATCATGTGTTCACATACCCCTGACACTCCGTCATACCTAGTATTGTCTAGTAAAGAGAGATAATATGCTTTCTGTGACTTTTCAAACTTCTTGTATTTGTCACTGATAGCCTTCAAAAATTCAGTAGCAGTCTCCTTCTCAGGAATACTCTGCCTTATGTTTTTCTCTATTGTGTATTTCAGAATAGTCAGACATATCCTGTTGGAGTCATGCCACTGCTTATGATATGCTTTGTCAGCTTCACTGGATTGTTCAGTCAAGGCTGTTGGTCTTGGCTCCCTCATTGCTAGATCGTCCCTTGAAATAATGAGATGCATTTGTAGGGATTCAAACCAATCATCATAATTGGTTCCATTCAATGTCTTCACCACTGAAAGTTGCTGTACCACGGAAGCTGATATACATGGCCAAAGATAACAAATAGGAAACATTAATTATGTCCCGGAAACATAATTATAAACTGAGTTTCCACAACAAAATCAGCTTATGCAACTTGTAATTTGAATGTGAAAACATACTACACAAACTAGCACAATGAGGTTTATATCACAGAATATCTTTGTTATTTCCATATCGATAGGATATAACAAACAACAAAGATATTATACATACTTGTTAATACTTACTAAATTATATATCAACTATGTCATACCGATAGGATACAACCATAATTAACATACCAACTAATCTCTTTCTAACATATGCTAATATATGCATGCTTGCCGCGACGAGGAGTGTTGCTCACCATTATATATAACAAGATCACTTTCTTAATTCTAATTTTGCATCTTAGAAATAATAATAATAAAATAAATAAATAAAAAACACAGGCTGTATATATATACACCAAAGTTCATTGTTCATAAATTTGAAGGTGTAACAATGATAATTATAATTGGCAACCAATTGTTCAATTAAATTCAATACTAAGATGCAAAATATAATTACAAAGTCAAATGAAAGATAAGAGAAATATTGGGCCTAGACACAAATAGCCAAGAGTCACTTATATACATGTAATTTTCAAACAATCACAATCAATACCATACGTGCAATAGGCAAGTGCACTCTACATATAATTTCCAAACAATTGAAAGGAAAAATTACATATGCATAGAGTGACGCACAGAATCGGGAAAAAAAATTGAATAACTTTCACCAGTTATTAAATTAAAAAACCCACAATATCAATTCAAATTCAAATCAAGATTTACCCAACAAGATCGAAACCTCTTTCTTTTAATCATAATTTTAGTTTACCTAATGATTCAAAAAAAAATTTTAGGGTTCATGCTGAAAATTTTAGATTTGTCTAATTTGATACTAAAACATATTAATCTATATTTTAGAATAAAGTTTTGATGAACACAACCAGGCTCTGATGCCAGATTGCTAATAATTTATATGATCTTAAACATATACTCTCATTCAGAATTGGGAGAAAGATGAAGAAGAAATTTTTACTTACTTGGAACTCCAGAAGAAGTCATGATGCAGTGACCAGTTTCAACTTACAAGCAAGAGGGAAAATCAAAGTAAGAACTTGACAAAAGGACTAGAGAAAAGGTAGAGATTACAGAGCAAGAAACTTCAAGAATTATTTTCTTCAGAATGAAAAATCCATACCCTAAAACTGTTCTGCTCTTTTCTTATATACGTTAAAAATAACTACTACCTTTTCCTAATAAAACACTAATTAACTAATAAGCCTTTTAATATTAGTAAAACAAATATTTAATAAATAAAATACACACACGTGTGTGTGTGTATATATATATATATATATTAATAATAAATAATAAAAAGCTTATTAATTATTAGTAAATATTTATATCATTCATTTAATTAATTAAATCAATAATCAACTAAATCCTTATAAATATTCTTTGTGTGAGTAATTTAATGGGATAATTACTCATTCCCTCTTGATACAAGTTGTGGTCTCTGCTGAATTATGCATGTGTATAATTCAACCCATCACGAATTATCACATATTGTATATTAACCTCAAATCTAATTATTCAGATCTAATATAAATTTGTGTATGTTCAAATAAATATAAATATTAGAATATTAATAAATTAATACTAATCCACAAAATAATCCAACAGTGGCAATGTGGGGTGACGTGGCAGTGATGTGTCTCATGCCACGTCATTAAAATATGACACGTAGGAGAGAGGGTGTATCAAATAAGCATGCCGCGTCATTATTTAACGGCAAAAGTTAACGGTGTTACCCTCGAGGATCAAAATCGACAAAAAAAAAAACTTTGAGGAACAACATTAAACTTTTGAAACATTGAGGATCAATATTAAATTAAACTTTATGCAAACATTGAGGACAAAAATAGTACTTTAGCCTAATTTTTATCTATCAACCTCAAACTTACCCTCTTTTTAATGCTTTTACTATTTTTTAATAAGTCTAACCAAACACATTATTTTATCTTATAAGTACTTTTTTTTTAAATTAAATTGCTTTTAACTAAAAAAAAAACCAAAACAAACGGGTCCTTATTATTGAAATGAAGATTCCTTATTTAAGGGTGACATTATTCAACATAGAGTTGCATAATAAGACGTGATCATCATATATATATATATATATATATATATATAGATGATCACACACCCTAATAGATATGGAGATACACTTAATTATCAACTTAATTACATTACATAGACATAATGGAGTAATTAGATTGTGTGTTCGCCAATACACCTCCGACGCCACCGCCGTTGCCGCATTGGCTCTGGCATCCGTCACCACAGTATTCATTTTTGGAACCACACCAACCCCATTTGCTACAGCATAAACCCTCATCACACACTGCACCTCCTGCTTGGAATCCACATTGCTCTTCTCCTCCACCGCCGCCGCCTTCGTCGCCACCGCCGCCGCCGCTACATTGGCTCTGGCATCCGTCACCACAGTGAACATCTGTGGAACCACACCAACCCCATCTGCTACAGCATAAACCCTCAGCACACACTGCACCTCCTGCTTGGGTTCCACATTTCCCTTCTCTTCCTTCACCGTCACATTGGCTCTGGCATCCGTCACCACAGTAAGCATCTGTGTTACCGCACCAACCCCATCTGCTACAGCATAAACCCCCGAGACACACTGCACCTCCTGCTTGGGCTCCACAATCCTGTCCTAATCCTCCCTCTACCAGTAGTAGCACACACAAAACCACCCATTTTGGAACCTCATCTTCTTCAACTTATTATCCATACTGTGTGGGATGAATTGAGGAATTAGATCTCACACAACCATATCTATTTATAGGAAATGGGCTTGGTTTCTAGAGTGTTCATATTTAAGATACATTATTGAAGAGGATTTAGCATACACAAACAAAGCATGTCAATATATGTCATGTATATTTTTCAATATGATATAACAAATTTAATATTAATTTTGGAAATAATAAATTTAATAACAAAAACATTATCTCTACTTTTTTTTTTCTCTCTTCATAAAATATAGAATTTTGCGAAACCAATAATAATAAAAGTTTGAGAGCGATTGTAATATAGATAGTGTTTTTTTTATTTTTGCTATCATAATGTATAGATATTAGTTGCATGTTACAAAATTTTAATGGTGAAAACGGCTAATCGTTATAAAAAAATGGTTAATATAACAATTTTTTTTTGTGTATGATCAAGATATTTATCAAAGTAAATCTAATGACTAGTTAATTTTTTCGAGTATTTTAGATGTTATTATTGGGGCCGTCTCTCAAGAATGACATTTCATTCTTGTTACCTTCCTCATAATTGAAAGCTAGAGGTACAGGAACAGACTTGAATGCCCCAACCACCCCCCCTATTTCAATTTTTATTTCACGAAATTCAATATATTGTTCAAGCGAATAATTGAAAAAACAGATTCAGTGCTTTGGCTTTTTTTTTTTTGCATTAGTACGTTAAACTGTCTTTTTATTATAATTTTTTTATTTTTTTTATTTAAATTTGAGAAATTATAATTTTTTCTAAAAAAATATCTAAAGTATGAAAGATATATAGATAAAAAAAAAAATTAAACTCCACATAAATTGAGATTTATTATGAAAGTATGGACTAACTTTTTAGTTCTTAATAAAGGTAGTCCTTAAGCCATTCATGATAAATTTTACATAATAATTAAGAATTATACATGGAGATCATTACTAATTGTTTTCAAAACTTATTTTTTAGAATAGTTTCATCAAACAATTTTTTGTTTTTGTTTTGAAATTGTTACCGTAACAAATTAATAAAGTTTATTTTTTGTTCTTCAATTTTTTTTCAAAAAAATTATTTTTTAAAAGCACAAAATAAAAACAGTTAACAAATAAGTCCTAAATTACTTTAAAATTTGCATGTTTTAAAGCAAATAAAAATAAGGGCATGCTTGTTATAAATGCACAGATATAAAGTACTATAGAGTAAAGTATTGTAGAATAAAGAAAAGTAATGTACAGAAAATTAAGGAGAGAGATAGAGAGAAAAATTAGGAGAGACAAAAATTAAAGTATGATAAAAAGTGTATTTAGTATGTATAAAATATAATGTAAAATTTTTTTGAGAGTCGTAAAATTACATGTATTGTACTATTTGGTAATTATACTAAACATGCCCTAAATGTGGGTTAAATTATTAGTATATAATTTTAAAATAAATATTTATCAAAACAAAATAACAAGATTTTATTTTCCAACATACTACACATTCAAAAAAAAAATTTGTTTTATTATTATTTTAATAAGATTGTGGGGGCCTTCCCCTCTTACATGACGAAGGCCCCTCTAAAATGATAGACCAAAGGTCCATCATTTGTAAGTGGGGGCCCCACTTTCAACCATATATATACATATATGATGGACAACTTGTATCATATATATATATATATATATATATATATATATATATATATATATATATATATATATATATTAATTATATATATATAATAAAAATTAAATAATATATATACATAACTTAAATTAAATAATATATATAATTAAAATTAAAATGATATTATATATATAATATAATTTTTTAATTAATTTAATAGATAAAAATATTTAATATATAAATTTTATTAAATATATTAAATATAAATTGTAATTTTTTTAATAAGTTTGTAAATCTTTTACAATGATTAAAATATATTATTTTAAAAACAATTATTAAGGGGGTGTTTGGTATTACTGCCAGTTTTTAGATTTTTGTTTTTTGAAAATTGAAATCTGTGGTCTATTTTTTTGTGTTCTGTTTTCTATTTTATGTTTTTTGTTTTATATCTTCAGTTTTTTATATTAATAAAATAACAAAAAATAAAAATTTATGGAAGTTCAAAATATACTTACGTTGATGTTTTGGGAGTAAGATTCATGCACATTAATGAGGCTTAAAGAGGCTTTAATGGAGAGGTTTCTAAGAATAGAAAGAGACAAGTGATCATGTGTAGGGTTTAGGAAGAATCCAATGTTGAAAATGTGGTCATCCACATATAAATACATATATTTATAATACTTTTCCTTGGATAACCACTCATCATGAACATGTCTCGTTAAAACCTTGCTAAGAAAAATCAAGTGGGACAAAATCTTAGCTAAGAAAAAAGAGTACATAATTCATAATTAATTTTCTTCCCCTAAAGTCTTCAGGACTTTGTATGAATATGCCTTGTTAAAACCTTGCTAAGAAAAAGTCAGTGGGACAAAATCTTGACTAAGAAAAAAGAGTACATAATTCATACTTAAAATTTCTTTCCCTCAAGTTTACATCTTATCATGAATGTCTTTAAGACTTCTCATTCCAATGTTATACATATGCTTCTTGAAAACTTTAGTTGGCAAAGCTTTGGTAAAGAGATCAGCTACATTGTCGTTTGACTGAATTTTACGAACATCAATATCACCTTTCTTTCGTAGCTCATGAGTATAGAAGAATTTAGGTGAAATGTGTTTAATCCTATCACCCATAAAAATGTGGTGGTATGTGAGATCAAACTCATTCGTCAAAAAAAAAAAATAAACATAAAAATATCATTTCTTATTACTCTTTCTTTTTTATCAAAAAGATTAAAAAAAATGGAACTAAAATTTCTTGCGGAATGCATTTTATGTTATGGCTTAAGTAATTTTATCGAGATGTATCTGTCAAAACACCTTTAGCAAAACAAAATACAAAAATGAAACGAATCCTTCTTTCTTAATTTCATTAGATTGATCTCCTTACTAAACTTGTCAATACTAGAATTTTTATAATTCTTTTATGATCCTATTTAGGTTCTTATGCAAAGATCCTTAAAGAAACTAAGAAGAGGAAAAAACTTAGAAAGTCATAGAGTAATCATAAGTAAACACAAATTAATTGCCACATCAATTGTTTAATTAATGACACAATTTAGGGCTTGTTTGGATAGGGTTTTAATTAATAAATAGGTAAAATATTATTTAGTCTCTAAATTGTTGGTCAAATTACTATTTAGTCTCTGAATTTATTAAAAATACTATTTAATCCCCGAAATTTTTAACTATATCAACTATTTAATCCTCGAATTTGACAAAATACTATTTAGTCCCCGAATTTGTAACTATGTCAACTATTTAGTCTCCAAACTTTACAACAATACTATTTAATCACCGAATTTGTAACTCTGTCAACTATTTAGTCTCCTGACTGTTACACGTTATAGTTGACAGAGTTGCAAATTTGGTGATTAAATAGTATTTTTGCCAAGTTTAGGGACTAAATAGTTGACAAAGTTACTACTTCGATGACTAAATAGTATTTTGTCAAATTCGGGGACTAAATGGTTGATATATTTAAGACTTTTGGGGACTAAATAGTATTTTTGATAAATTAAGGGACTAATAGTAGTTTGACCAACAATTCAGGGACTAAATAGTATTTTATCTTTTTAATAAAAGTACTTATTTTTTAGCTTTAACTTGTACTTAAAGTATTAGTTATTTTGCATTTGGATATAATGATTAAAAAATACTTTTAAAATAAAAAATGTTTGGATATAAAATTTAAAAAGTACTTTTAACTAATGAAAAATTACCAAACTAGACATATTGAAAGTATTTATCAATTTTTCTTTACTATGTTATTATAGTATGTATAAAATAGGCTAAAGTACTATTTTGGTCCTCAATGTTTGCATAAAGTTTAATGTTGGTCCCCAATGTTTCAAAAGTTTAATGTTGGTTCTCAAAGTTTTTTTTAGTCGATTTTGGTCCTCAAGCGTAACGCCGTTGAATGATGACGTGACATGCTTATGTGGCACACCCACCCTCATACGTGTCATATTTTAATGACGTGGCATGACATATCATTGCCACATCACCCCACATTGCCATATTTTAATAACGTGGCAGTGATGTGTCATGCCACATCATTAAAATATGACACGTAGGAGATAGGCTGTGCCACATAAGCATGCCACATCATCATTTAACGGCAAAAGTTAACGGTGTTACGCTCGAGGACCAAAATCGAACAAAAAAAACTTTGAGGATCAACATTAAACTTTTGAAACATTGAGGACCAACATTAAACTTCATGCAAACATTAATAAGCTTAGGACCAAAATAATACTTTATCCTATAAAATATTTAACATTTTTCTTTACTATTATATAGTTTCTCAATAGAAAAAGTTTAAAATATATTACTTTTTTATATGTAAAAATAAATAATTATTATTATGGATAGGGTATGGATAGGATATGAGTAGGGTACCTTCTTATCCATTTCCGGACCCATACCCAAACTTACAAGATAAAATTTCAGGACATCCGAATCCTTATTATTGAAATGAAACACACACCCTAATAGATATGGAGATACACTTAATATCAACTTATTACATTACATAGACATAACGGAGTAATTAGATTGTGTGCCCGCCATTACTCCAAACGCAAACGACCTCTGATTATAGCAGTCAAGGTTATCCCCATAGGACACTCCAAATATGTCACAGTACCTCTTGTAAAATCCAATGCGACTATTCACCCTTTGGTCCCACCCTATCCCGCACTCAAGCCCTCCGTTGATGATGTTGGTGACGGTGCCGTAGCCGGGAAGCCGGTTGCCGGAGATGTCCGCGGGGGACGGCGTCCACGTACCCGTGATGACGTCGTGGCAGGACGGCTTGGGTGGCTGTGTGGTCATCCAGAACCAAAACGCCGCCTTAAAAGCTAGCACACTGTCGGTGGTGCTCGTCACCATATCTGGGTGGTTGAGTAGGTCGAGTCCTAAGTCCCTTCCGCAGGGTCCGTAGTTGTAGTTCCACGAGAGTTGGATGGGTCCTCTCCCGAAGTATCGCTTACCAGGAGCACATGGCCATTCGACAAAACTAGGATCGCAGTAATCAAAGTTTTGGTTTACTTCCTCCTTGAAGCAGTATCCCCATGCGTATGGTCCATCAGGAGCCGTTGGCCATCCCCCTGTATATTTATATACATCAATTAGTAACGAGTGGTTGGTTACGACTTGAGCCGAGTCTGAATTAGTTGATACTAATGCTTTAGAGATCGGACTAGCAATACAAAACTATAAGAGAAAAATTCTTTTTTAGTCTCTAATGTTTAGCAATTTTTTTTTAATTTGGTCCTTAACGTTTACTCAATTTTAATGTGGTCCTTCACGTTTGCGATTGGTACCAATTTGATCCCTAATATTTTCTTATTTCAATTTTGTCTCATACGTTTAGTTTGCAATTGGTATCAATTTGGTTCATCACATTTCTTTATTTATCGTTCAATTTTATTAATTAATTTTAATACTTGAATAACAGAAAGACCAAATTGATACTAATTAGAAACATGAAGAACTAAATTTAAATTAAGAAACCAAAGTGGTACTAATCTTAAAGGGTGAGTAACCAAATTGAGACTCTTTTAAGAACCAATATGTATATATATATATACTGACCAGTAGTTTCATGGGAAGTTTGGCCGAAGAAAGCAGCAATCTCCCTCTTGCGGGTGTCGTCGTCACCAGTATTAGCGAAGTCGGGGAAGTAAGTAGCTGCTTCGATGAAAGCATCGTAGGTGTAAAAACCACGTGCAGGACACCCCACATTATTCCGATGCATCAGCATCTCCTCGAACATGTCTCTCGAGATGAGTTCTCCGAGGTCTCCTCCACCTCCACCTCCTCCTCCACCTCCACCTCCTCCGCCGCCGCATTGGCTCTGGCATCCGTCACCACAGTAAGCATCTGTGTTACCGCACCAACCCCATCTGCTACAGCATAAACCCCCGAGACACACTGCACCTCCTGCTTGGGCTCCACAATCCTGTCCTAATCCTCCCTCTACCAGTAGTAGCACACACAAAACCACCCATTGGAACCTCATCTTCTTCACCTTATTATCCATACTGTGTGGGATGAGGAATCACATCTCACACAACCCATCTATTTATATATAGGAAATGGGTTTGGTTTCTAGAGTGTTGATTTCTAAGATACATTACTAAAGAGGATTTAGAATACACAAAAAAAAGCATGTCAATATATGACATGTATATTTTTCAATATGATATAACAAATTTAATATTAATTTTGGAAATAATAAATTTAATGACAAAAATATTATTGTCTCTACTTTTTTTTCCTCTCTCTTCATAAAATATAGAATTTTGCGAAACCAATAATAATAAAAGCTTGAGAGCGATTGTAATATAGATAGCTTTTTTTTTTTTTTTCTATCATAATGTATAGATATTAGCTGCACGTTAAAAAATTTTAACGGTAAAAACTGCTAATCGTTTGTTAATATAACAACGTTTTTGTGTATGATCAAGAAATTTATTAGAGTGAGTCTGATGACTAGTTAATTTCTCGAATATTTTAGAGCTCATTATTGGGACCCTCTATCAAGAACGACATTTCATTCCCATCACTTTATAGATTAAACCCAAAAAATAAAAGTTAAAAGAACACAAACTTTTCATCCTTCTTGTTACCTTGGTCATAATTGAAAGAGGTAGAGGTAGACTTGAATGCCCCAACCCCCCGCCCCCCAAACATTTTCCATATTTTAAGCGAATAATTGGAAAACAGATCCAATGCTTTGGCTTTTATGTACATACTAAATCGTCTTTTTTTTTATTGTTTTCTCCATTTTTTTATTTAAATTTGAGAAATTATAATTTTTTTTAAAAAAATATCTAAAGTATGAAATATATTTATACAAAAAAAAATTTAAACTCCACATAAATTAAGATTTATTATGAAAGTAGGGACTAACTTTTTAGTTCCTAATAAAGGTAGTCCTTAAACCATTCATGGTAGGTCATGGTTTGTGTGGAATTTTTTATTTTTGTGTGCCTGTATCTCATTTTTTAGAAAAATTTACAATTTCTCAAATTTAAATAAAAAAGTGAAGAAAACATTGAAAGAAAGACAGTCTAGCATACTAATGCACAGAAGAACCAAGCCCTGAATCGATTTTCGAATAATTAACATTAATATGAAGAAATTAAATAATCGTTTTGAGTGACAAGTTAATGTCAATGTTATATATGTGATGTCATATTATTATTTTTCATTAATAATTTGAACAATAATGTTAGGTGTTAGCTAGGATGAAATTCATTTAAAACATTTGAGACAAAATTCATCGATCACAAAAAAAAATTAAGAATGAAATTGAAAATTTGAGTGATATATATATATATATATATATATATATATATATATATATATATATATATATATATATATAAGGACATAAAACTACATTTGTCCTACATAATAATTAAGAATTATACACGGAGATCATTATTAATTATTTTCAAAACTTATGTTTTAGAATAGTTTCATTAAACAATTTTTTATTTTTTTTGTTTTGAAATTGTTACCGTAACAAATTAATAAAGTTTATTTTTTGTTCTTCAAATTTTTTTTCAAAAAAATTATTTTTTAAAAGCAAAAAATAAAAACAGTTAACAAATAAGTCCTAAATTACTTTAAAATTTGCATGTTTTAAAGCAAACAAAAATAAGGGCACACTTGGTATAAATACATAGATGTAAAGTACTGTAAAAAAAGTACTGTAGAGTAAAGTACTGTAGAGTAAAGTACTGTAGAATAAATGAAAGTACTGTAGAGAAAAGTGAGGAGAGAGATAGAGAGAAAAATTAAGAGAAAGAAAAAGTATAATAAAAAGTGTGTTTGATATGTATAAAATATGATATAATTTTTTTAAAAAAAATCATAAAATTACATGTAATACACTGTTTGATAAGTATATCAAATGTGCCCAGAATGTGTGGCCAAAGAGACTTTAGCTTGTTGGCAATATCCTCTTAAAGATTTGACCCCAAAAAAAATATCATCATAAAGAATATTGTCACGTTAACAATGTGATAATTGTCTGGGGCATCTGTGGGCCATGCATTTAGGGCTAATTTATTAATATAAAATTTTAAAATAAAATATTCATCAAAACAAAATATATAAAATCTTATTTTTTAATATACAATAAATTCAAAAAAAAAAATTAATATTATTTTTTTTTAATATTGTGGGACTTTCGTCCTGACACATGACAAAGGCCCCATAAATTTTCTATATCTGATGGACCCAATGATCCATCATATATAAGTGAGGTCTTCGAACTGGTCAATGACGAAAGCACCACTTTTATATATATATATATATATATATATATATAATGGAAACGTTCCATCATATATATATATATACTTTAATTTAAATAATATAAATATATATATAAATAAATTATTAATTTAATTTTTTTTACTATAATAGATAAATTTATATATATTTATTTTATTATTAGATGGTTAAATTTTTTTTATTTTATTAATTATTTTTTATTCTTACGATATGTTTAATTTAGGGTATCGTTAGGAAGATGATTTGAGAGTAGTGTGGAGTGGTTTGGGTTTATATACCTTTGGTTGGGAAAAGGATGCTGTCCAGTCAAAACGACACCGTTTAGCGTGCACAATTGCTTTTCCTTGCTTTACGTATATGCAGCCGTCTTGATGAGGAAGATTTTGAAGGGAAATATTTTATTTGTGCACTTGGGATAAAATTTGTTTTACATTTTAGTCCCAATAAAAATATATTCTTGTAATATATAAAAATTATATTTATCTTTCATTTTAGTCCCTAAACATGTATTCTTGTTGAATTTTATATTAAAATAATCATTTTTGGTTTTTTATTTTTAGTTTATATATTTTTAATAATTTTAATTTTTCTCAACCAATGATAAAAACTTGAGAGGAATATTTGGATTGAGTATTAAGGAAATGAGTATTAAATGACTCGTAAAAATGAGATATGGTGCAATTCTTTTTCTTGCAATTTCTATGCAATTCTTCAAAATACACATTTTTACTTTATTTGTGAAGTAATAATAGGGACTCACACTTTTAATTTGGACTCAATTCATTTAAGATGATGTTATTTATCAATATTAATAATAATTTGGTCCTTAATCCATTCATCTTGAGACCTTATTAAGGCAAGTTCCTTTTTTTGTCAAAAGTGAGTCCCTATTATTACTTCACAAATGAAGTAAAAAATTATATTTTGAGAAATTGCAGGAAAAAGAATTACACTAGATCCAATTTCACAAATATTTCCTTCCTTAATATTCAATTCAAACATATCTTTCAAGTTTTTATCATTAGTTGAGAAAAATTAAAATTAATAAAAAATATAAACTAAAAATAAAAAACCAAAAATGATTATTTTAATATAAAATTCAACAAGAATACATGTTTAGGGACTAAAATGAAAGACAAATATAATTTTTATATATTGCAAGAATATATTTTTATTGGGACTAAAATGTAAAACAAATTTTATCCCAAATGCACAAATAAAATATTTCCCTTCAAAATCTTCCTCATAAGACGGCTGCATATACGTAAAGCAAGGAAAAGCAATTGTGCACGCTAAACGGTGTCGTTTTGACTGGACAGCAAGGACAGCAGTATTAATAGACAGCAGAGGATCCTTTTCCCCTTGTTGGGAGTTTAAGTGAGTAATGAAGTGGAATGATTTATGATGGTTTAAAAACCTTTCCAAACCATCCAACACCTCAATTTTCAAACTCCTCCAAATTGGAGGGTTTAGGATGATTTGTGTTGTTTATAAAATTTAATTTCATTATTAATATTCTTTTATTTTACTTTTTGTTCATTCATTATAAGGATAATATTATCAACCACCCACTTTATTTTTTTAAACTCCCAATCAATGGAATAGTTTGTTTGAACCATTCCGCCCCACTCCATTACTAATCACACTACCCCACTCTCTTCAAAACTCCCAAATGATATGAAGCGTTTTAAGATGGTTTGAAAATCATTTCAAATTAAATTAGGTTGAAGAAAACATTATATATTATTTAAAAACTCTCTTATTGGTTGAAGAAAACATTATCTTTATAATGAATGAACAAAAGTAAAATAAAAGAATATAATAATGAAATTAAATTTTATAAACAACACAAATCATCCTAAACCCTCCAATTTGGAGGAGTTTGAAAATTGAGGTGTTGGATGGTTTGGAAAGGTTTTCAAACAAACATAAACCATTCTACTCCATTATTCACTTAAATTCTCAACCAATGATTTATAAATCAAAAACACTCTACACCACTCTTAAATCATCTTCCTAACGATACCCTAAACTAAGCATATAGTAAAAGTCCAGAACAATTAATAAAATAAAAAAACTTTAAACCATCTAATAATAAAATAAATGTATATATTTATCTATTATATTAAAAAAAATTAAATTAATAATTTATATATATATATATATATATATATATATATATATAAAAGTGGGGCCTTTGCCATTGACCATGACGAAGGCCCCACTTATATATGATGGACCCAATGATCCATCATATATAGAAAATTTATGGGGCATTCGCCATGTGTCAGGGTGAAGGCTCCACAATGTCAGAAAAAAGTAATATTAAATTTTTTTTTGTTTGAATTTGTTATATATTGAGAAATAAGATTTTATGTATTTTAGTTTGATAATTATTTTATTTTAAAATTATATATTAATAAATTAGCCTGCCTTTAGTATTATAATGAAAAAAAATATTTTTTTAAAGACAAGAGATCGATATACTCTCTTTGAGTCTCTTTAAATTCTAGTACTTTGAATTTTATAAAATTTCAAATGCAAAGAATTTAAATTATTACAATAAAAATTTTAGCATTTGAAATATTTTGTTTGAAATGAGTAAGTAATTTAAAATTACTTACTAGTTAATTTATAAAACTTTTATTTTAGCTCTCAAATATTAAATTATGATGATATTTACACAATAAATTAGCCCATATAATATATCTTTAAAATCTATATTAATATAACTATATCATTGGTGTCTTAAAATATCTATTTTAAATAACTAAATATATAAAATAGAATTTGAGATCTAATAAGAGGGGAGAGTGAAAATAAGGTGTGAAATTGAATTAGAATTAGAATTGAAATTGGAGTTGAATTATTTGAATTAAAAAGTGTGTTTAGTATGAAAAAATAGAATTGAAAGTTTGTAAAAGAATGTAGAGTAAAACGACTAATTTGACCCTCAATAAATATTAAATAATTATTTTTCTTTTATATCTATTAAATAATTATTTTAGAAAAAAACATCTTATGTGTGTGGTGGTATATGTGGGTTCGTAAGTGGCAGTAATGGTAGACCCACATGAATCAGAGAGAGAGGGGCAACGAGAGACTTATCAGAATGACGGCAAAATTGGAATTTTAGACCCAATTTTATGTAATCCATCTCAATTCCATATATTATATATTTTACATGGAATTGGACCTAAAGAGGATGAAAAAAAAAAGTTGGAATTGATTGAATTCTTTGCAATTCAATTCTAAAATATAATAAACCAACTAAACTATAGAATTCATGGACATGTGTAATTTCATATTCAATTCTAATTCTTTATTGAACGAAACATTAGTATAAGAGTCTAAGAGATGGATTCGGAAGAAAGTTCTCGCCTCACTCATGGGCAAGGGTTCGAATTCTCCTGAAGCCATCCAAAATCCTGCTTTGGTGGGCGTCCCTCCTCAGGGGATCCCCTGGCACCCAATGGCTAGTTGAGTAGTTGCGACTGGGTAAAACTGCTTGCGATTTAGGCCTGTGCAGTGATCCTTTGGATTGGGCCTCTGTTGGTCTCCCCAACATGCCACTAGCGCCCTGTCTGGTAGTACTTGGGAGTGTCTTCCCTTACTACTATTTTTTATTACAAAATAAAAAAAGAGATGGAGATTAGCTTGCCTAAAATTTTTTAGGAACGAAATGTTCTTTACAAATAATTAAGGAATGAAATGAGGAAGGAATAGGTGGGACCCACTGGATCCCACCTACTTTTTTTACTTTTTTATTTTCATCAACTTTAAAAAAAAATACAAAATATAAAATATCTATTATACCATTTGATTTGACACAATCATAACTGTTTTTTTATTATTTTAATATAAGGGGGCAAAGTGGTAATTTTAATACATTCTCATTCTATTTCCATTCTCAATTTTTACTACCAAACACAGCAAATGTATTCCCATTCCCTTTCTCATTCTCTTTCCCTTTCCATTTTTGCGTCTCGGATTCAAAGTTATAACAATGGCAGAGACTTTAAAAACTACCAAAGTCTTAATTTTTTATTATTTTAAGTTATAATAATAACTAATTTATAATTTATTTTTATATAATTAAAGAAAAAATTGTATGTATGTATTTATGTGCATTTCAAGCCTCTAATCTATATTAATACAATCTTACATCTTTATGATCATTTGTGTTGCAAAATAAATACTTTTTAAAAAAAATTAGATTTAAAATAAAATATGTGATATGAGAAGAGGAAAGAGAGAAAATAAAAATAATAGGTGAGAAATAGTTACAAGTAGTTGAAACTTGAAAGTTAAAAAACTACCAAATGTTTAGTTTTGTTGTAAAACAAGATATATTAGGAACAAAAGAGCATAAGATAAAGAATAAGGAGAATATGATAAAAATGCACCAAAATTTATTCATGCCTTCACTTGTTTATAATAGTCTCTATTTATAGGACTTAAGTCATAAGGTAGCATTAAGAATATAATAATATACCTTTAAGCACACTAATTGAAAGGTTACATAATTCTCTTAAAGAGACTTTCATGGAGAGGTTACTAAAGATAGAAAGAGACAAGTGATCATGTGTAGGATTTAGGAAGAATCCAATGTTGAAAATGTGGTCATCCACATATAAATACATATATATTTATAATACTTCCCCTTGGATGACCACTCATCATGAACATGTCTCGTTAAAACCTTGCTAAGAAAAATCAAGTGGGATAAAATTTTAGCTAAGGAAAAAGAGTACATAATTCATAATTAATTTTCTTCTCCTGAAGTCTTCAGGACTTCGTATGAATATGCCTCATTAAAACCTTGCTAAGAAAAACCCAGTGGGACAAAATCTTAGCTAAAGAAAAAGAGTACATAATTCATACCTAAAATTTCTTCCCCTCGAGTATACATCTTATCATGAATGTCTTTAAGACTTCTCATTCCAATGTTATACACATCAATTGTTTAATGACACAATCTTAGGATTTGGATAGGCTTTTAATAAAGAGGCAAAATACTTTTTAGTCCCTGAATTGTTGGTCAAACTATTATTTAGTCCCCGAATTTGTAACTATGTCAACTATTTAGTCCCCAAACTTGACAAAAATACTATTTAATCACCGAATTTGTAACTCTGTCAACTATTTACTCTCTTGACTGTTACCCATTATATAGTTTCTCAATGGAAAAAGTTTAAAATATATTACTTTTTTATATATAAAAATAAATAATTATATGGGTAGGGTATGAGTATGAGTATGGTACCTTCTTATCCATTCTCAGACCCGTTAATTTTGTCTCCGGATCCATACCCAAACCCACAGGATAAAATTTTAGGACATCGAAATACTTGTTATTGAAATGAAGATTCCTTATTTAAGGGTGACATTATTCAACATAGAGTTGCATAATAAGACGTGATCATCATATATATATATATATATATAGATGATCACACACCCTAATAGATATGGAGATACACTTAATTATCAACTTATTACATTACATAGACATAACGGAGTAATTAGATTGTGTGCCCGCCATTACTCCAAACGCAAACGACCTCTGATTATAGCAGTCAAGGTTATCCCCATAGGACACTCCAAATATGTCACAGTACCTCTTGTAAAATCCAATGCGACTATTCACCCTTTGGTCCCACCCTATCCCGCACTCAAGCCCTCCGTTGATGATGTTGGTGACGGTGCCGTAGCCGGGAAGCCGGTTGCCGGAGATGTCCGCGGGGGACGGCGTCCACGTACCCGTGATGACGTCGTGGCAGGAGGGCTTGGGTGGCTGTGTGGTCATCCAAAACCACAGTGCTGCCTTAAAAGCTAGCACACTGTCGGTGGTCCTCGTCAGCATTTCTGGGTGGTTGAGTAGGTCGAGTCCTAAGTCTCGTCCGCATGGTCCGTAGTTGTAGTTCCACGAGAGTTGGATGGGTCCCCTCCCGAAGTATCGCTTGCCAGAAGCACATGGCCACTGGACGAAACTAGGATCGCAGTAATCAAAGTTTTGGTTTACTTCCTCCTTGAAGCAGTATCCCCATGCGTATGGTCCATCAGGAGCCGTTGGCCATCCCCCTATATGTTTATATACATCAATTATTGCATAAGGAGTTTAATAATTGGGAGACTCTAGCTCATATCATAATCAGGTTCGCGACATCACTCGAGTCCGTATTAATTGATACTAATGCTTTGGAGATCGGGCTAGCAATAAATAAACTATAAGACAAAATTTCTTTTTCAGTCCCTAATGTTTAGCACTTTTTTTTTAATTTGGTCCTTAATGTTTGCTCAATCTTAATTTGGTCCTTCACGTTTGCGATTGGTATCAATTTGATCCCTAATATTTGCTTATTTCAATTTTGTCCCTTACGTTTGCAATTAGTATCAATTTGGTTCCTCACATCTCCTTATTTACCGTTTTTTTTTGTTAAGTAATTTTAATACATGAATAACAGAAGGACCAAATTGATACTAATTACAAACATGAATGATCAAATTGAAGCTCTTTCAAGAACTAAATTGAAAAAAAAAAAGATTAGGGATCAAAATAATATTTTTGTCAAAACTATAACAATATATATATATACTGACCAGTAGTTTCATGGGAAGTTTGGCCGAAGAAAGCAGCAATCTCCCTCTTGCGGGTGTCGTCGTCACCAGTATTAGCGAAGTCGGGGAAGCACTTAGCTGCTTCGATGAAAGCATCGTAGGTGTAAAAACCACGCGCAGGACACGCCGCATTATTGCGATGCTTCAGCATCTCCTCGAACATGTCTCTCGAGATGAGTTCTCCGAGGTCACCACCACCCTCACATGATCCTCCTCCGCCGCCACCACCGCCGCCGCCGCCACATTGGCTCTGGCATCCGTCACCACAGTGATCATTTGTGGAACCGCACCAACCCCATCTGCTACAGCATAAACCCCCATCACACACTGCACCTCCTGCTTGGACTCCACATTGCCCTCCTCCTCCTCCACCACCACCGCCGCCGCCGCCTCCGCCTCCGCCGCTGCATTGGCTCTGGCATCCGTCACCACAGTGATCAACTGTGTTACCGCACCAACCCCACCTGCTACAGCATAAACCCCCAGCACACACTGCACCTCCTGCTTGGCTTCCACAATTCTGTCCCAATCCTCCCTCTACCAGTAGTAACACACACAAAACCACACATTGGAACCTCATCTTCTTTAATTTATTATCCATACTGTGTGGGATGAATTGAGGAATTAGATCTCACACAACCATATCTATTTATAGGAAATGGGCTTGGTTTCTAGAGTGTTCATATTTAAGATACACAAAAAAAGCATGTCAATATATATATGTCATATATATTTTTCAGTATGTTATAACAAATTTAATATTACTTTTGAAATAATAATAAATGTCTGAGAGCGATTGTAATATAGATAACTTTTTTTTTTTGGTATCATAATGTATAGATATATCAGCTGCATGTTAAAAAAATTTAACGGCGAAAACTGCAAATCGTTATACAAAAATTGTTAATATAACAACTTTTTTGTGTATGATCAAGATATTTATCAAGGCGAATCCGATGACTAGTTAACTTCTCGGGTATTTTAGAGCTCATTATAGGGGGCCCTCTCCCAAGAATGACATTTCATTCTCATTACTCTAAAGATGGAATCCAAGAGGTAAAAGTTAAAAGAATACAAACTTCTTATCATCTTTATCATATAAATCGGTATATTAATTAATATAACAAATTTTTATATATACAATTTACATTTGAGTTAGTGATAAAGAATGAGATATATAGATAAAAATTTAAACTTCACATAAATTGAGATTTATCATGAAAAGTAGGAACTAACTTTTTAGTTCTTAATAAAGGTAATCTTAAATCATTAATGGTAGGCCATGGTTTGTGTGAATTTTTTTTTTTTATGTATATATCTCATTCTTTAGAAAAAATTATAATTTCTCAAATTTAATTAAAAAAGTGAAGAAAACTATAAAAAAAAAAGACAGCCTAGCATATTAATGCACATAATAGCAAGCTCTGAATCCATTCTCGAATAATTGACATTAATATGAAGAAATAATTGTTTTGAGTGATAAGTTAATATTAATGTTACATATGTGATGTCATGTAATTATTTTTCATTAATAATTTGGGCAATAATATTAGGTGTTAGCTAGGATGAAATTCATTTAAAATATTTGAGACAAAATTGATCAAACACAAAAAAAATTTAAAAATGAAATAAAAAATTTAGTGAGATATATATAAGGACATAAAACTACATTTGTCCTGCATAATAATTAGCAATTATACACAAAAATCATTACTAATTGTTTTCGAAACTTATTTTTTAGAATAGTTTCATCAAATAATTTTTTATTTTTTTGTTTTGAAATTGTTACCTTAACAAATTAATAAAGTTTTTTTATTTTTAAATTTTTTTAAAATAAAATTATTTTTTAAAAGCACAAAAAAAAACAGATAACAAATAAGTCCTAAATTACTTTAAAATTTGCATGTTTTAAAGCATAAATAAATAAATGTGTGGCTGAAGAGACTGAGCTTGTTGGCAATATCCTCATAAAGAATATTGTCAGTTACACGTTAACAATGTGAAAATTGTCTGGGGCATATGTGGGCCCTAAATTTAGGATTAGTATGAAAAAAAAACTTTTTTTTAAAAGATAAGGGGACCAATATGAAAAAAATTTATATGTTGTTGCTTACATGCTTTTGTTAAGGTTAACCAATTAAAAAAAGACATGTGTCAATTTTTTATAACATCTTCTCAAAATTGACACATGTCTTTTTTCTAATTGGTTAACCTTAACAAAAATATGTAAACAACAATATATAATTATATACTGTGTTTGGATTTTAGTACTTTGAATTTTATAAAATTTCAAAGGCAAAGAATTTAAATTACTAGGATAAAAAATTTTAGCATTTGAAATATTTTTTTTGATAAAAGAATTTGAAATATTTTGTTTGAATAGAGTAAGTAATTTAAAATTATTTAGTAGTTAATTTATAAAACTTTTATTTTAGCTCTCAAATATTTTTTTTTTGGCCTGGCTCTCAAATATTAAATTATGATGATATTTACACAATAAATTAGCCCATATAATATATTTTTAAAATCTATATTAATATGACTATCTAATCGGTGTCTTAAAATACCTATTTTAAATAATTAAAGATATAAAATAAAATTTGAGATCTAATATAAGAGGGGAGAGTGTAAATAAGGTGTGAATTTATAAGTAGAGAGTTAAAAACTACCGAAATTTTAATTTTTTATTATTTTAAGTTATAATAATAACTAATTTATATTATTTTTTATATAATTAAAGAAAAAATGTATGTATTTATGTGCATTTCAAGCCTCTAATCTATATTAATACAATCTTACATTTTTATGGTCATTTGTGTTATAAAATAAATATTTTGAAAAAATTTAGATTTAAAATAAAATATGTGATATGAGAAGAGGGAAAAGAAAAAATAAAAATAATAGGTGAGAAGTTACAATTAGTTTTTTTTTTTTTGATAAAGAGAAGTTACAACTAGTTAAAAGTTAAAAAACTACTAAATATTTAGTTTCATTTACTATTGTTTTTTTCTATAAGATAGTTTACTATTACATTAAATATATTATTTTATATTATATTTTTAAAAATTGAAAAAGACGTATATATATATTTATATGGCTGTGGACCCTTCCTGTCAATGGTCTTCGAAAATAGTCATTTAATTAATTCAAAAAAATAAAAAGATGATATGAGATGATCATGGGAGAGAGAAAATAGAAGAATAGTGGTAGTGGTAATTTTGTTTTTAAAAAATAATGATTGTGGTAGTTATAAAAAAATAAATTTTTAATTTTTAATTTATTATTTCATAATTAATAATAATTTATTTTATATTTTGTAAATTAAAAAAAAAAATTTGACATGCACGTACGTGCATATGAAGTCTCTAGTATATATATATATGGCTTTATATATATATGGCTTTGGATCATTCTGGTCATTGGTGTCACAAAATAGCTATATTTTATAATTAAAAAATATCTTCTATATTTATATGGCCGTGGACCCTTCCCGTCAATGGTCTCCATTTAATTAATTAAAAAAGAAAATAAAAAGATGATGTGAGAAGAACATGAGAGAAAGAAAATAGGAGAAAAATGATAGTAGTAATTTTGTTTTTTAAAGAATAATAATTGTGGTATTATAAAAAAAATAACTTTTAAAATTTTAATTTATTATTTTACAATTAATAATAATAATTTATTTTATATTTTGTAAATTAAAAAGAATTTTAACATGCACCTAGGTGCATGTGCAACCTCTAATTCACATAAATCTTCTGATATTTTATATATAGTTTTTGTCCTACTCACATAAATAAAACACATTTTTTTTAAAAAAAAAAGTAAGACAATTTTAATATTTATCTACACTTTCAATCAATAAGAGTCCCCCACCCAAAAAAAAGCATATTTTCATGTGCTGTTTTTATTGTAATTATGGTACAATTATTTTAAAATGTATATATTTATTTTATATGTGAAGTATTAATAGGGACTCACACTAATAAGGACCTACCATGAATGGATTAAGGATAAAATTTTTATCAATATTGGCAAATATCATCGTCTTAAATAGATTAGGGACCAAATTGTTATTAATATTGATAAATAGTCTCACAAGGCTATTTATTGATGATATTTGCCAATATTGATAAAAATTTGGTCCCTAATCCATTCATATTAGGTCCTTATTAGTGTGGGTCCCTAAAATTACTTCACAAATGAAGTAAAAATGTGTATTTTAAAGTAATTATACTGTAATTGCACGAAAACTAATTGCATCGAATATAATTTCGCCAAAGAGATGGAGATTAGCGTGCCCAGAATTTTCGAAATCTCTTGAGAGGAAATTTTAAATTCCACATATATAAATCATGAATTCTAAATTGTCATGTATTTTAAAATTATGGAGAATTCTTATATATCCAAACAACATATTTTATTATTAGGTAACTAAAATACTAATTGCTTTCTCCCCTAATTTTGCCTCATATGATCCTCTAGCACAAAATGCAAAATGATGGCATTATTATATCTCAGTTTCAAAAGAAAATTTGCAAGTCTCTAGGTTCATTTGGTAGAAGAAAAGAGAAGAGATAAATTATTGTTCATGATCTTTATTGTCTCGAGTTGTAATAATTTTCTATATATATCTTTTTATTAGAAACAATTCTAATTAAGATTATCAAAATCTAAATTTTAGGTAAATTTGTGAATGGAAGGTAAACTCGTATCGTAAAATCGTAAGATTTTACTTATAATAAAATCATACGAATTTACCTATATATATATATATATATATATATAACTATTATGCCAAAGCACATAATAAATTTTCATACTTAATTACATAAAAAATCAATCATCATCCCATATCCATAGTTTAATAATTCATAGACACACAATTAAATTAAGGGTAAACTACAGTTTGCCCCCCTGTGGTTTGGCCTAATTCCAGTTTGCCCCCCTGTGGTTTAAAGTGCGACACTTAACTACCCTGTGGTTTGGCTTAAAATTAATGTGCCCCCTGTGGTTTAGAGTGTGACACTTGACCCCCTGTGGTTTGTTATGTTAGCACTTAACTACCTTCACTTACCTTCTATCCAAATTTTAGTCAAATTAATCATCATTTTTATACTTTTAATGTTTAAAATTTGTTATTCAACACTCTATAATTATAAAATAATTCAAAAAATATATAATTAATATAAAAAAAATTATAATTTTAAAAAATCAATAAAATAATTTAATATTTATTGTTTACTCTATTGATTATTTGTATTTAGTTATTTATTCATTTTATTTTTATTTTTTATCTTTAATATTTTAGAATTATTAAATCAATCAAAATAAAATTGTAAGAGAATAATATAATATAAATATATAACTAAATTTAAGTTTTTTTTATTGTTCAAGTTCGGAACATACATACCTGAATTGAATGTTAACGTTATTGAGCTTAGAAACTCTAACATTAAACAATAATTTTCTTAGAAAAGTATCCAATTTATCCAATCATATAACGTTAATAGTGTACCAAAATAAAGTGACAATCCAACTTCATATTAAGTATTAACATATTCAAATTATTGATTTTTTAAAATTATAATTTTTTTTATATTAAATATAATTTTTTTGAATTATTTTATAATTCTAGAGTGTTGAATAACAAATTTTAAACATTAAAAGTATAAAAATGATGATTAATTTGACTAAAATTTGGATAGAAGGTAGGTGAAGGTAGTTAAGTGATAACATAACAAACCACAGGGGGGTCAAGTGTCACACTCTAAACCACAGGGGGTCACATTAATTTTAAGCCAAACCACAGGGTAGTTAAGTGTCGCACTTTAAACCACAGGGGGGCAAACTGAAATTAGGCCAAACCACAGGGGGGCAAACTGTAGTTTACCCTTAAATTAAAGAAACTAAACAACATTTTGAACAAAGTTCATCAACTTCATTTGATTCATTTCTACCATCACAATCACCAACACTTGGTACTTCATTCATAATATTATGTAAATCAAAACACACGCCATTTGGAGTACTACCAACTTGGACATTATCAACATTAAAACCTATCAAGAATGAGAAGGGAATGAACTATGTGGGAGTTTGAGTCTCGACATTAAGTTTTTAGGAGATGAGTAGGGTTTACTTTGGGTTGGAAGTAATTTTTAAAATTTATTTTAATACTGAAAAAGAATATAGATTAATATATTGAGGACTTAATATTAATTAATTATTTAGTAGGTTCAATAAAAGTAAAGATAAAAATTTAGTATATTTGATAGGATTGATTGTTAAGCATTTGTATACATTGTATTTTATTATATAATTACAATTAAAAAACATCATTTTAAATCACTTATATTCATTTAATTACCATTATATAGCTAGAAACATTGTATTTTTTTTTCATAAAAAAGAACTTTCAAGGAAACCCAACTCCATCGGGTGAGCATCGAATCCCTTGGCGAGGAATGAATTTTGCAGCCAAAACTTGAAAAGAGAATTAGAAAAACAAAAAATAGTATGAAAATTGAAAAAAAAAAATTTAATTTGACCCATTTCGTAAGAAGGAAACAATCAATCGTTAAACCAAAGATGGCTCCCCGGAAACGATGCCAAATTAATAACGTGCAAAATTAATATGACTTTTTCACTCCAACCCTGTCACAAGATTGAAATCAAATAAAATCTAAGTTACAGTAAAGTGCGAAAACAAGAATCGATCTCTCGTGGAGCCTCTAGTTCAAACTCTACGATCAATCTTGTTCAAATTAAGAAACAAGTTAAAGCAATAGGATTATATTATTGGCAGGAAAGAAATTTAAATTCAGAATTACTAGGAATATTCTCAGAGTCAATATGGCAATCCTAGTTAACCTACGAATTTCAGGGATTCTTTTCGAGGGAACCAATTACTAATTTATCTAGGCGATCACTTCGATATTTAGGTTAGTATTCAAATATGGCAGTTCTCAATCGAGCCAAAACTACCTAATTCTAGTAAAAACCTTCATGAACACTATTAGGGAATTAATTATGTTACGAGCTCAACTCAATGTCGACCGGCTATCATTAAAAGCACCATACCATTGATTAATGATAGATATATCACGTAAGGACTTTGATTATTTATATAACATCAACTAGGTTCAGGATAAGACACATAATATAATTAATTTATATATTTATCTATGCCCAAGGAATACATTTGACCATGAAACCAACAAGTATACATTCCCTCTAACTGGTAGCTTAAGTATGCAAATGGATAAATCTAGATAGACAAGTGCACATACAACCTGATCGGGAATTAAGAACACAAGTGGATAAACATAAATAAATATAATATAAAAAATATTCCCTGGATTAAATACCGTAACTCATGCCCTAATGATCCTCCTTGAAGAATAGAAGAGCTTAACTACTCATGAGAACTTAATTACAAAAACTGATTAGAAACTTCAATGCTCACAAATATAAACCTATGGGCTATTTATAGCCCTCACAAAGACTACTCGGATCCTACTCCTACTAAAAATCCTATCCGCACATGCTATTTAAATTTTAATTCAAACCAATGAGGGGTTAGTTCAACTAGTAAGCGGCTTGGTATAGCTTCAGCAAGGTCCCAGCAGGTTCGAGGCCTTGTGAATACAGCTATTTTCGTTGGGAGATTCTCCCACCATAGTTAGGTGCACGATGTGGGTCGAGTTTGGATTAATCGAGAAAGTGCCTCGAAAACCGAGCAAGCAACTAAAAAAATTTAAATTCAAAATCTCCCCCACAAATGGGCCATTCAAACATGCTCACCGTGGCAAGCATATGCATACTCACCGCGGCGAGTGACCATCAATTAATGAAATTGTGCGTTTTGCCTTTCCATTTTCCCCTTACTCCACTTGCTTGCTTGCATTCTCTAGTTCCTGACGTTGGAAATCTTACCTATTTGAACTAAACATGATGCACATGAACCTATGAAGCACAGACACGGACATCGAACACGACTATATTGATAGATGAAAGATGCATAAATCAAGAAGATTCATATATCAAGAAATAATTTCTATCCATATCCAACAAACATATATATATAGATCATACTTTCTATCTAGAAGTTAAGAGAGACGTCTGCAAGTAAGTAACTAATGATAAAAGTAGCCTTCTATGGATTAACTCCATGCTGCCCTCCATCATATTGTTGCTTTCATCAATAAATATGACTCTCTCCAACTCTGGTTCATCAAGAGAGAGGTTTGCAACTTCAAGAATTCCATGCTCATCATCAATTGGTGAAAATTCATCTCCCGCAATATCCCACATACTGCTTTCTCTTGTCTTGTATTGTGGTGATTTTTGTGAAAGAAGGCGAAGATTAATATGAACATACACTAAATCTTCCGCACGCTTAGGCTTCATTTTGTTTCTTCTAATTGAATGAATAAAAGAGTAAGTGCTCCAATTTCTTTCACAACAGGAAGATGAACTTGGTTACCTAAGTAACTTGAGAGCAATCTTTTGGAGGATTGGAGCATGCACACCATGTACCAGCCACCAAGTTTTTGCATCCATCGCACTTCTATCATTTAAAGAATCGATGTCCTCAAACCCTTCTCTACCATCAGAAAAATTAGCAAACTCAATGTTGACTTTCCTCCTATCCTCCGAATTAGGAAAGTACCTCTTCAAGCATTTGATTCTTTCAACTGTGAGTTTTGAATCTTGATGAGGAGGAACACGTCTTGGGTCTTTGCTTAGCCAATCATAGCTATAATACCTATACAATTTAAAAAAGTTGACGTTATAAGTTGTTTAATCATCTAGAATTATAAAAGAAAGTATTATTAATTTAAATAATCACCTTGGGTTTAAAGAATGAGCCAAACAGTCTAGTGGTGTACTACTTTTCATCCAATGCTCAATTAATATTCCATGCACCACGGCATAGAAGCTTGATTCTTCATTTTCATCCTTCCTTTCATACTGATATATAGCTTTTTTTTTTACATTTTCAATCATAGAATCCCACATTTCATACACCAAATGAAGAGTAGGTGTATCTGTATCAGTGCATCGAAGAACCTCATAAATGGGATTGGTAAAAGAAAGGATGTAATCAACATTTTGCCACCATAAATCAGTCAGTATCTTCTCTTTCACTCATTAAGCCTTTCCAACATCATCCTTCTTGTAAGAAGACCACTTATCACTTATCACCATCTCTTGAAGTCTAAGTTTTACAAGTCTGAATCTCTTGAGCATCACAATAGTAGAGGCAAATCTTGTTGGAGCAATACTGAGCAATTTTAATGGAACAAATTCATTGAAAATTGACAATCTCATCTGATGACCCATAATAAAGTTCTTTATGAATGAAGCACCTTCAGCAATTTCTGTAATCCAAGAACATTCTTTATACACTATAATATTCCTCTCTGAATTTTTAGCAGCACAAATATTCTTCAGAGCAAGATTTAGTGTGTGGACAACACAAGGGGTCCAAAAAATAGTAGGAAACTCGGCTTCAATGAGTAATCCGGCCGCCCTACAATTTGTCACATTTTGCACCACATTTGATAGACCAACTTGTGCGACTACATCTCGCATTTTTTCAGCAATAAACTCCTTGGTTTTGGTTTCATTTGTACAATCGATGGCTTTTAAGAACATTGGTCCACTTTCTGTTACAACTATGAAATTAATGAGAGGTCTTCTTTGTGGATCACTCCAGCCATCACTAACAATACTCACCCCTTTTTGTGTCCATGTATTTCTAATTGGCTCCAATAACCTCTCCACATTTTCTCTTTCTTTTTTAAGCAAGGTTGTCCTCAACTTATTGTAACCGGAATATAACCACTAATATAATTGTTAGCGGCATAAGAGAAAGCTTTGACAAAGTGTGGATTCCTTGCAAGATGAAAAGGCAAGCCTGAAGAATAAAACATTCTAGCAATTTCGTAATCCAGTGTTTCTCTTGCTTGCATGTTAAAAGCATTCGCTAAAGGTCCTGTAGCTCTTCTTTTTTTAGAACTAGTGTCACTTGATTCCACCAAAGGGTTGTTACTAACAGATTGACTAGAAATAGGTGGAAGAGGTGCATTCCTTGCTTTGGACCTTTCTTCTTTCAACGTAGCTTCACAATCTAATTTCTTCAATTCTTCAAGCTTTGATGGGCTAATACCTGTACAAGCTTTAATTTCCCTCCCTGATAATTTCAGCAAGTGTCCTTTTACCCTAGTATAGGAACCACCGAAAAATTGTTAAGAAAAACTACAAAAAAAATCATAGTTTCCACCACCACTTATACTTTTTTTCTTTGTTACAAATTTCTATAATGGTTTCTCTTCATTTTTGTCTTGACCACCCGCACCACTAGAACTCATCTTTAGTACTAATATCCTACAATTATATGACATAATAAAAAAGACATTAAAAACAAAACACTAGAATGACTACTTCAAAGGGTACTATAACTTACAAATCATAGTGACGTAATATGAAACTTCCAAATAAGACTATAACCAAATACAATACAGATTAAAATATCAAGGTTGCAGATAAAGCAATTAAAAGATATAATGACACCAAGCAAATATTATATATCCACTACTCACCAAGATTCTCAACAATCAAATACAATGCATATTAAATTTGCATCACATATATATTTTTTATATATATATAGTCAGATTTAAAGTGTGAATATGAATACCACTATCATTATACTGAGACACACACATCTTTTGTTCTTGTGCTTGATATTTTCAAATATTGTGAGACTAGATTCCTGTGGCTATAATTTAGGAATTAAAAGAGAGTATAATGAACTTGACACTATCTGGTTTATGCTGGTTCTCTGTTTCAGGTAATTAAATATGTGCTGGCACTAGAATTACAATTAGTCATTTTACATTTGGGCTTATACTTTATTTGCTTTATGCAACAATACCCATTTGATATCCCTAATGAGGCTTTTTCATTTGAGATTTTCAAACAAGCCTTTGTTGCAATTTAGTCATGTGTGGTGCATTTTCAAAAAAAAAAAAAAAAACACACACACACACACATATATATATGTATTCACTGGTAGTAAAATATGCATAAATGATTCTGAAGAATATAGAGTGGCTGACCAGCAAACCAAATCACTAACCAGCAAACCTTCGAGTGGAGTAGAGGAGAGAAGCCTTCGACGACGAGCAGAGGAGAGAAGAGGAAGAGAAGAGTCGTTGTTCCAGCGAGAGAGGAAGAGAGGAGCATGTTCTATTTCGATGCAATTAGGGTTCACGAGCAGAGAGGGAAGAGAAACAAATTTTTTTTAATGTGTTTTGCATCTGCCGTCCTACCTCCGTGTCCGAGCCGTGTCCATGTCTGAACCGCCGTGTCGCAGCCGTGTCTGAGTCGCTTTTTTTTTTTTTTTTTACGCTGGACACGCACAAAAATGTGTATGACACGTGTCGTAGGCATGTCGCAGGCGTATCCGTGTCCGACACGTGTCGGACGCGCGGACACGCCTGCACTTGGACGTGTTCGTGCTTCCTAGACATGAACCCAACTAACCATAATAGCCCAAGAAAATATAGAAAATATTAAATATCAAGAAATATAATAATTTACGCCCAAAAATATAGGTTTTATGATTATTTACTGTTGTTTACAACTTATCTTAAATTACACTTAATCATCTTATTACGCTATGTTTTATATTTAATTTTTTACAAATTAGATTAAATTAAAATGATAATTTTGGGTGCGATCACTAGTATATATCCTCATCTGCAAAACATACCAGAAACTGCTCTTGCACCAAAATACGAGCATCTACCTCTCACACCTAAACAAGGACGCTCTCCCATAATGAACTATCGTTTAGCACGGATCCTCGTCTGAACTCGAACCCAAGGCCCTCAACAAAAAAAGTAAGCTCTCAACCCTAATCCATGAATCGTCGGTTCATCCACCGGGCCGAGGTGCGCGCCTCTTCTCATTTTCGCTCCTAGTAGCTTGGCGAGAGAATCTAGAGACAACAAGAACAAACTTGAATTAATTCTTTAGGCGTTTGTACCGATGGACTTAGGGAATCTATGATAATACTACGACTAATCTAGTCTTATTAGGACTAGGAAATCAAGTGCTTCGTGATTTTTGCCTACAGGGCCTTCGGCTCACGGCTGCCTCAGGGCTATAAATATACCCCTAACACCTAAACCTATGTACGAATCATAACTCACGAGTAGAGACTCCTTGTGCCAAAGCTCTCATGCTTGCTTCCACGTAACCCTACGTGCCACCATACTGACAAAGTGCTCTCCTACGTCGTGGGAACCCTAACTCTACGACTTCTCATCCTTGTAGCTCTCTCTTAGTGACCCTCTCACCGGCCTTCCATATCCTAGCTGGACATGACACGTCTGCTCAAGTAACTCCAGTCTAATGACGACCACCACGAATGTGAGGTCTTTATCAAACTAAACAGACTTTGATCTCTCTTAAGAATACATACGTAGGTACCTAAATAATCTTTACCTAAGAGACATTAGGTTCCCTTCCCCGGCCTTAATCTCTTATGAAATTAAGAACTTTAAATCCCATTAAAATTCATAATTAATAATTTCAAAAGTTCTTATACTACTTTTGGAGGATAATTTGTTATTGATTAAAGTTTAGGAAGATATAATGTGATTTAGGCATTATTTCGAGGGTAAATTCTTGTAATTTGCCCCTAAAATATCAGCAATGACGTTGAAAGATTTTTGTTGTATGCTACGTGGTCATGGTTTAGATGGGTACATGACGCTGCACATTTATACCGTGCATCCACCTACTTTATTTTTTATTGGTCACTGTTTCCAAAGCCACGCGGCTTACTGTATTTGATACACGAATTAATTTTTATTATTATAAATTATATTTTTTTAAACATATAAAATTTTTGAGAATATTAAAATAATTATTTATTTTAATTTTTATATTCTTAAAATTATTTTATAATTAAAAATAATCTCATTCTATGAGATTAAATAATATCACCCAATAAAATTAAAAAAGTGAAGAGACATAGAATTATAGTATTTTCGAGATAGTAACATTCTCAATCTTATTTTTTAATTCATGTACTAAATGCAAAATTACAATATGTTAAAACTCATAATTTTGAGACTATTTTTTAAATCTTTTGCCAAACGTCTAATATTCACACAAAAAATATAAAATAAATAAATAAATGTTAATTATCACTTCTCTTTCTGAACAAATGTTTTAGAGTAAATTCTTAAAATTATATATTTTTAATTTTTGTGTTTAAAAAATAAAATATTTCAATTTAATTCTAAAAAATCAATATTTCTCAATATGTTTGGTCATTTTATTAACATGAATATATGATAGAAATTAAAGTAAATTGATAATAATATTGATGATAGAGTTTAACTGACCGTTAAATATTGAGATAAATTTTGTAGTTCTGAATTTGGTAGAGTTTATGTAGTTCAGTATTTTTATTTACAGATTAGTTGTTGGATATCATTATAGTATATACAAAATTAATTAAAATTAAAAGCAGAAGCTGTTGGAAAATTTCATTTTATGGATATTTATATCAATTGAAAGCTATACCTTTGTGAATGTTTACATTGCATAAAGAAAAAAACGTTGGCATTGGTGTTTATATATTAATATTTGACAACGGTGCAACGGCTTAGAGGTTTCACAAGCACATGTCAAAATTTTTTTAATTTATAAAATATGAAATAAATTGTTAGTTGTAAAATAATAAATTAAAGATAAATAAAATTCTTTGATAATTAATTATCACAATCATTATTTTTTAAAAACAAAATTATCACTACTAACTATTCTCTTATTTTCTCTCTCTCATGATCTTCTCACATCATCTTTTTATTTATTTTTTAATTAATTAAATGGCTATTTTAGGAGAGACCATTGACAAGAAGGGTCTACAGCCATATAAATATATATATATATATATATATATATATATATATATATATATTGAATTATTTTATTTAAGTATATATATTATCACTACTAACTATTCTCTTATTTTCTCTCTCTCATGATCTTCTCACATCATCTTTTTATTTATTTTTTAATTAATTAAATGACTATTTTAGGAGAGACCATTGACAAGAAGGGTCTACAGTCATATAAATATAGATATATATATATATATATATTGAATTATTTTATTTAAGTATATATATGATGCAAGTACGTTGAGAGAGAGAGAGAGAGAGAGAGAGAGAGAGAGAGGAGGGAGGGAGGGAGAGAGGGAGGGGGAGAGAGAGAGAGAGAGAGAGAGAGAGAGAGAGAGAGAGAGAGGGAGGGAGAGAGGGAGGGAGGGAGGGAGGGAGAGAGAGAGAGAGAGAGGGAGAGAGAGAGAGAGAGGTGCAAGAGGGTAAAAGTGTCATTTCCTTTCAATTCTACAAAAATGGCCCAATTCTACCTAAAAAATGAAGAATTGGATTCCAAATATGATACAAAGAAGCATGGAATAGATCTAATTCAACATAATTCAATTCCATGTAATTCTATTTTCAATTTTAATTCTTCATTGAACCAAACATAGTCGTAGGCGGCGTGAATTACCTTAAAGAAAATGATATATTTGTGCCTCAATCTGGTACTACGCGTTTTATGATTCTACTATCAATTTGACATTTCACTATTGCCTTTATTATTATTTTTGATTTATAACAGATAATTTAAAGAAAAAAAAACCTATTGGGATATTGTTATAAAAATATTATTAGCTTTTAATTGGCTTTCATGAAATAGTTTTACGCCATTATGTTATATTTATTTAAAAGTTGGTTTAATGATCTTTTTATGGGTTTATGATATAAGTTTTAAAGGGTGATAAAATCTCATAAAATTTATTAAAATAATAATGTCATGTGAAAAATTATTTTAAGTTTATATATGATAAAGCACAAAAATATTAGAATAATATTTGTAAAATGTTATATTCTATATTTTGTGAGATTTTTAATATTTCATATGAATTTTTTAAGTCATATGTGACATTGGTGACAAAGGAAATTGTATATGAAATTTGAAAAAAAAAATCCATAATTTGATGAAATATTTTGAGATAATATTTGCAAATATTAGTTCACTTTATAGTGAATACACATAATTGTTAAAAATAAGTTTTTATATTATTGTGAATATTGTGAAATATTCACATATGTAATTGGTGATTTCACATTATTTGATATTTTAATGGTGTCACAAGAATATTATATTTTTTAGGTGAATAAAAACTACAAAATTCTTGAGAGAGTCACAATACCCATTATAAGTGTCGGTGTATTTTTTATTGCACAAAAAAGTATAATAATATTAAATTTTTTATCACATAAATAATTGAGTTTCAAAGTTCCTTAAATGAATATGTTTTTATTTTATTGGTTAAAATTATTGCATAGTAAAAGAATATATTAAAATATATTATGTAAAATTTAAAATATCTACCAATAATAATAATAATGAGGTTTTATAAAATTATTTTTAAGTCAATAATTTATAATCACTTATTATGATAAATACTGTTATAACTAAAATTTTGAATTATGTGTGATTTTAAAAAGCTATAACTATAGTTAAAAAATTTGGTATAAACAACGACAGATGAATTCATACAAAAGAACAAAAAATATGTACTGAAAAACATCTCTCCTCCACTTGTTTCAAAAGAAAAAGAGAATACGGCCAAATTATTCTTTGGTCATCACCGTTTGTACGAAATTTAATATTGATTCTTAAATATTTCAAAAAGTTATTTTAGGTCCTCAACGTTTTTTTTGTTAAAATTGGTCCTCTAGCATAACATCTTTCTGATTTTCCCATTAAATGCTAACGTAGAAGGCTTACGTAGCACACACTCTCTACTATGTGTCATATTTAAATGACATGACACCCTCTCTCACTCAAACTCAGCAAAACGACTCTGTTTTGATTCATACAAATCAATGAAAGAGAGAAGAAACATCTTCCGATCGAGAAAACCTCTTCTAAAGATTTTTTTTTGCCAGACTTCTAAAGATTTTTTTTAAATATAAAGTTATTTGGTATTTTTTTTCAAAAATATTAAAATTAAAACTTAAAATTCATGTTAAATTTTAATATTATGTCAACATATATTATAAATACAATTTTTTTGTTTGGCCTGAATATTATAAATACAATTAAAGTTTTATATTATGTATTTATCAAAAAAAAAAAGTTTCATATTATGTAAAGTAATAAAGTTACTTATAATTATGTTCTAAAAAATTACTTATAACTTTAAGAATTTTTTTTAAAAAAGGTGTAATACACTTTTTTGGCCACAAAATGTAATATATATCTAGTTATAAAAGAAGTTGAGCATATTTATAAAATTGGATAACATATTTTTTTAATTCAAATTCTATTCCCCGTAATTTTTAAAATTTATATAAATAAAACAAAAAAAATTACCAGATTTAATAAAAATGAAAAAAATGCTTATAACAATTTAATAAAAATCAAAACTAATATTTAACAGTAAAAGATAATAATATTTACCAAGTAAAAATATTTAAATTATTGTTACTAAACTTTAACTTTAAAATGTTGATAAATACCTTGAGAGTTGTGTTTGTGCTTATTCAAAAAGCATATTAAGTCTTCATCATTTTCCTTTTGTAAATGAGAATAAGCCTTCACAACATATTGGAACTCTTTCCCATACATATAAGATGCACTTGCTGCTTTGTATGTGAGGAGCTGCTTATCACCTGCTCCATATAAAAATGAAAGCACATGTGTAAACATTTTCTATAATCAATCAATAAGAAAAATTAATTAAAATTAAAAATAAAGAATTATTAGAATGTAAAAAATATTTTCTATACCAGCTTCAATTTCTGATTTAAGCATGTTATGGCTAAAATGTCTGGTTAGCCACCACCTACAGCGCAACTTCCAAGCCTTACCCAATACTCCCTCTGTAAACATTTTTGGAGTATATTTATAAAAGGAAGAATGATGTTCCTTATGCCCATCTTCATTATCACTAGGTCTTGTAAATATGCCATCTTCTTCATTGTTAGAGAGTACAAAGAAACACAATGCAAACATCCTCCAAGTGTTGGATTCGGCATATGTAGCATCTAAATGTAAACCAATCATTTCAATCAAGGATTTAACACTGTAGTCCCCTACATAAGATTGAAAGAAAGCAACTGGTGAGGAGAGACATAGAATGCCACAAGTACAACTTAGAACAAAGGGACGCAACAGTATTACTTGAAAATGTTTCTAATGTTGGTATGACTGGGGGAGCCTAAATGTAGCTATGATGGAGAAGCAAAAGTGTACACAGACAAGTAAAAAATCATGGTATTAAGAGTATTTTTTTTATCTATAATATAATAACTTGGGGTTCAAAATTCCTCTCACTTCACATTTGTTATAAGGAGATGATACACTTTAGAAAGTATGATTGATCTCAACATCCAATTTGCTTTATTCCTTTTACAGCCAAATGATATCTCATCCAAATCATACAAAAGATCAAGATTTCAGCAGAAATACCATTTTGGTACATCTTGACAAGCTTCGCTAATGAATCAGAACATGTTGGATCCTTATTCAATGTATCCTCATAATAGCTTGCAGTCAGGAGAGAGTTGTTTGAACCAAAATGCTCCAAGACAGCGGCCTTCAATCTGCAAGTGTTGCATTAGTGACTAAGATAAAAACTTACAGCAGAGTAAGGTACCACAACTCATTTATGTCAAAACTAATGCTTTAAGGGCAATTTTGCGTATTATTTTTTTTGGGTCAAAGATTCATTTTGGTCCTCTATGTTTCACTCAAGTTTCAAATTAGTCCTTTATGTTTCAAAAGTTTTAAATTAGTCCTTTATGTTTCCTAGAAGTTCTAAATTGGTCCTTCCGTCCAAATTAGTCAATTTCTTAAGTTAACTGCTGACGTGGCGTGCCGAGGTGGACACATAATCTCTCATAGGTATGTCAGATAGCTGACGTGGCCTTAGACACACCAAAAACACCCAAACAACGCCGTTTAAGCCAAAAATAAAATCATGCTGAGAGGACCAATATGAAACTCTAATGAAACATAAAGGACTAATATAAAACTTCAATGAAGCATAAAGGACCAATATAGAACTTCAAAGAAACATAAAGGACCAATATAGAACTTGAATGAAAGATAAAGGACCAATATAGAACTTTAATGAAACCTAAAGGATAAATATAAAATTTTTGGGAAACATAAAGGACCAATATAAAACTTTTGAAAGATAAAGGACCAATTTAAAACTTGGGTGAAACATAGAGAACCAAAATGGGCATTTGACCTTTAAAAAAAAAAAAAGGAAAAACAAAGCGAAAGTAAATCCCATGCACTATTCTCCTAGCCCTAATTTGCTCCAGAAATTCTTTTTAGCCACTAGATTTACATTAAAATAAGCTAGAACAGATATGTACCTGAATGGAAGTGCATCAGCGGACAAACGACAACATTGCTTTTCAAGCCTACTTAAAGCCTCGTCAACTTGACCTCCCATTAGCAATAACTAGCAGCATGAAAACACACAGATTAAAATGCAAAAGGACTAACAAGAAAAACCCCTTGCCATACAATTTGAAGATAATAGCACTAGCAAAATATGTATATGTATGATTCATACCTGTACCAATGGAACTAACGCTGCCGATACTGAGGGAATTAAGTCAAGCGCTAAATGTAAATGCTTCACAGCATCTTTATAATGGTCATTAAGCAGTTCCTTGTGCATGGAAATGAACTCCACAAAACTATCATGGTCAGGCAAATGCAAGGGCAACAACCAAGAATCAAGTCTCTCTAAGTAAATGGAAAAGAACATCAGTGATACAATCAGAGGGTAATCACTCATAAAAAATAAACTCATACTGAAATTGGAAGAGGCCAATCAGAAGTTTCTAAGAGAAAATAGTTATATGTTTCTCTCTAATTTCCATCTATATCTTGATTACATCATCAAAACTATCAAAATTAGCCTTATAAATCAACAGCAAGAAGAAACAATGTTTTCCAGTCTTGGAATATATTAGGTAAGAAGATCAAGATACAGATGAATACGTATATGTGCAAGATGACAAATGTTTGTTAGTTGTGTGCCCACAAGAATTAGTTTTTTTTTTCTCAAGTTAAATGTTTTTATCCCCAAAAAAGGGGGGAAAGGACAATGAATCCTACAATCACCAATTGGTTCTACATGAGTAGTCACACTCATACGAAGAAACAAATAAAGGGACAAAATCACCAAGTAAATAGAATGCTAAACAGCACAAAAATCAGAGATTCCTGCTGCTAATTTTGAATTTTTAGCATTATATAGTAATCATGTAATCAAAGGTCCAATGCCTAAAGATTTTTTTTTCTAGGCATGAAATCCTTAGCCCTACAACAACAACAATCAAAGCCTTTTCCCACTAGGTGGGGTCGGCTAGGCATGAAATCCTTAACCCTAAATCCACATAAAAATTTAATAACTAAACAAACCAATACCTATTTATATTACTGCTGCTAGCAATTTCTGGGAGGCAAGCACAAGCTTCACTTGTTAAAGCCCTTAATTTAAAATTCCTACTGTCCTCCAACCACATAAGCAACTTTAGGTTTTCACCTCATTGGGGAAAACTGCTATAAAGTGACCCAACCAAACAAAATTTGGGAGAAAATAATAACAAGTTAACAACCAAAAAAGGAATAGGTTAAAAGGAGAAAAAAAAGATGATAGGAATATATATAAAAAATTACCAAGAGCATATAAAGAAGCAACATCTTGCACATGAATTTTGTGATTTATGTGAGAGTCTCCAGTTCCTGTATGTTCTTCAGAATCCAAGTAAAAACCTTGAGGCTGAAAGTTTGGAAGAGATTTTTCTCTTTGATCGTTAACATCAACCTCCATAGGAACTAAAATGCCTTTGTCGACGCCATCATTCTTAGAAGTTTTCTTATCCATCAAGACAGAGGTGTCTGAATCACATTTGTACATGGTCTCTCCTATGTGGGATTCAACTGTGTTATGCCACTCTGAGTATCCAAGCGGATTGCTAAATTTGTTCCCCACCAAATGTGAGGTCCCTGGGGAGTCAGACCGGTCTGAATTTCTCCATTGGAACTCTTTTGGGATACAAGAATACCATAGCTCATAAAATGCCATACCCATCACCATATTTGACATAGGATCACAATCAGATCCACTTTCTTGCTTGAGGCTTTATAATAATTAAAGAAAAAAAACAAGAGGAATGATGAAGTTAGAATCTAATGATGTTCCCCTAGTGGTACTGCCTTTCCATGTGAAACTCTTAATTAAAAGGAAAAATGCATTGATGACGGAAAGAAACAATTTGAATTCTGGAACATTTCTAATATCATTTATACATGTTCAGCAACAAAACATTTAATCGTCAATAGGTGTCACAGTCACCAATTTAACAGGTGATCTGGCAAAAACAAGTGAAATACTCATTAAGTTTCCTTTATTAGCCATAGACATTTCACTAACACTACAAGGCCATATACAAACAGCCACTCTTTTGGTAAGGACTATTACTAATTAAAGTTTCACCCTTCCATTACAGCATTCCATTCTATCATACAAGTTTGCTATACCTCATTATTTGAGTTATATAGAAGGGGGAAAAAAGGCATTTACCAAGCAAACTTGCTTATTTTAAACCGAAGAGTGTAATACCAACTATACATATAATGGTCATACTGGGAAAAATAATTCATAAACAAGTACCAAATTATATAATAGGCAAAAATGGTTTGCAACCAATCAATTACTTTATGAAACAATGCTAAAAATCCTGATGCACCACATGTTCCTCTATAAAGGGAAAGGATTCAGCATTAAAGAACAAAATAAATACATACCAAAGAACAGCCTGATGTGCTTCCTCAACATTGCCTTGCTTAATACAGAACAGTATAAACTCCAAATGAACTGCAAACCTTGTCTGCTCCACAAGAAAAAATCTATGGTATGAGCTGAAGCTTTAAGAAACAAGCTGATGGCATAAACACGAAAACATCTCCTTTGCAAAATACAATTTATTTGTTTACATTGGATAAATTAAGGATGCATATGGTTTTATTTTATCCCCATCACAAATCAAACACACATGAGGAAGAAGCATATAGGTGAATGAAGATTAAGAAAATAGGAAATTTGCCTATCCATTATGGGCCTTATATTCCAGATGATATAGTTTTCTTCCTCATGGTTAGGATCACAATATACAAGGGTTAGTAGACTATAGACATACACTTAATACCAAATAACATTTAGTTATATACTATTATTAAAAAGGCATGCCCCTAGAATATTGTTGTCTTTGATCATAAGTTTGATCTTTATTTATGTCTTTCCAGAAGACTTCTCTCACCAGTCACCCCTATCCTTTTCTATCTATATTATAGACGTTTATCATGATAACAAGTTCATCAAATTTCTCTTTGGATTAAAATAAGTTAATTAAAATTATAATGTTAAATCCACTAGGGTTAAAAATAAGTCCAAAAAAAAAACAGTAAAACCTGAAAAGATTGAAAACATTCAACAAAAGTATAGTCATTTCATAGCACTTGGGAAAAACTAATACGAAATATACCTCTGCTGGCCAATCCTTCATCGGTCCATTCTTCCTCATCCAAACATCATAGATGTTCTTGATCCTTGTTGGATTGTTATGATTATTTTCTACATGTTTAAGAAGCTCCAGTAAAGTCTGAAAATACACCACATACATCATGTATTGAGAATCTAAATCACCATATCAGTGATAGGAAAATAAATTACTTACAACAGCATAGTACTATGGTTAGTAGAATAATGCTAAAAGGAGAAGAGAGAAAAGAGAGAGAGAGAGAGAGCAAAAAAAATACCCGTAGATAACAAATTTTCAAAAATATAGAAAAGATTTCCTGGAACTCACAAACCAATTTCCCAATCTCAAAATGTAAAATTAGCATAACAATGTCAGTACAAATAACAATCAGAACTTATTCATAACAAACCTCATTGCTGATTCTGAGTATGCAGAACATCAAAAAGCTATTCCCCTATCAGTGGGGACCTATGAAGCACGGACACTTTAAAGTCTAGGCGTGTTGACACTACCACGACACACCACACTTACTATATGTGTCTGACATGCGTCCGTACATATCCAATTTAAAAATAATTTCAACTCTGTCATGAGTCAGACACGGTATAGACACACACGACTAGGCTTGGGTTGAACATGACAAAATGAAATTTTTTAGAACAAAAGAGGTAAAATGTGCCAACTTGTAATGTTTCTTGTACTGTTCCAATTATATTAGGATGGCAACCGAGTTATAAAAAAGCTTCCCCTGTGCTTAAGGTTGCCAACTGAAATTCAGTTCTTATTGGTTTATAATAACTCATTCTCAATTACTTATTATATATATATATATATATATATATATATATATATGACGTGTCGTGTCCTGTGATCTTAAGAATTTGGTGTGTGCGTGTGTGTCCTTATCAGTAACAAGAACCTAGGTTGCATGGGTACTTCTAAAATCAAGCCGTATTTGATACGTACCCGTACTCGTGTCTCTTTAAATACTTTTGAATACTTCAAAATATATATGTTGTTGTATTTTTTTCTGGAAAAACTTTGATTTCAATAAGAATTTCATGTGTATCAGTAAAATCTTAACTTTTAGTCTTATAAATTAGATAATTATAAGAGAAAGACAAATATATACTTAAATATCAAATTAGTTTATAACTAAGTTATACCATTTATATAGATTTTAATATCATTTTACTATTATTTTGTTTGATCATGTATAATTAAATAGTCATTATCTATTTTTATTATCATAAAAATGGTCATATATTATAAATTTTTATTTAATTTTTATGTATATATTGCCGTGCCCATATCTCATATTTTGAAAAAAATTAGTCGTACCTGTATTGTACCGTATTCTATCTATGCAACTTAGACAAGAAAGAAGACATAAAATCATTACAAGTATGAAGGAAAAGAAGAACCATACCGAATACTTGAATTGATTCTCGGAAGGGGACCTGTCATTAACGGTTGCTTGCAGATACACACTTAGAACACCACTTGCTTCCTCCCAGTTCTGCTGATCCACAAGTCTGCACAATATATTCCGCAATCTTATCCGATGTTCCGACCTCAAATTGTTAGGACCTAATCTGAGGGTATGAGAAGGCTTCGTCGCCGATAAAATGCTCCTTCTGGCAAGCTTTTCTCGCGTGGCATTGTCAGAAACTCTCTTCAGCTTCTTCTTGCAATCGTGGACTACTAGGGCACTGTCTACTATCTCCAATTCCTCAACTTTCAAATCTCCAGCGTGAGAGTCCATATTGACTTGAAACTGGCAAAATCTAGGTCTAGCAAGAGAGCATGAAGAAGAAGAAGAAGAAGAAGAAGAAGAAGAAAAAAAGAAGAGAGAACTGAAAATTTTGGCGCAAGTCTAATTGTGTAAACACAAGTCCTACTCTATTTTGGTTTCTGCTCTCTTTTTCCAACCGATACAGGCGAGAAAGGCGGCAAGGCAGGATGATCAAAACTAACTAATGGGTACCTAAAATTTTACCCGGGTCTGGGTCTGTGCAACGGCAACGGATCCCGATCCGGGGTACTCTATACTCCGTAATAGTAATTATTTATTTTTATATATAAAAAATAATATTTTTAAATTTTTTTGTATTGAGAAAATATATAACTATAAGAAAAAAATATTAAATATTTTATAAATATTAAAATAATTTAATAGTATAATAATTTATTTAAAATTTTTATGAATCTGGGTACGAGAATTTGACTATTTATAGGGTCTAGAGATGAGAATTAATTTTAATACCCGCTCAAGTCTAAGTCCGAGTATGAGAAATATAGTATCTATCTAAACCCTAGCATGATGATTCCTGGACAAGGGATTTAAGGAATTAGGATTTTTGGTCAAAATTGTGTTTTGCCCACATTAGATAAGGAAAAACTTATACTTGCCCCTCTCTCTTTAGTTTATATTTATATTGGGTCCCAAAATTACTATTTGGTAATCTAATATATATTTAAAAATTTTGCATTCATTATAATTTTCTCCTTATATTGTTTATTTTAAAATTTACTTGGGTTATATTTACTTGTAAATGTTTTTTTTCACTCTTATACCTTCTTAATTTAATCATTTGTAATATTAATATTTAATCTAGATAATTCCTTTACTAATATTTTTCTCTTATCTATTTATATTGATATTGTTAAGCATAATTTTTTAGGAAAAAAACTTACATACATTTCTTTATATCCATTTCTTCAAGTTTCTCTATCAAAATATGACATGTGTAAATTTTTTCCTTAACAGAGTTAAGAAAAAAATTCTCACATAGATAAAATGTGGCACATGTTATGTTTTGATAGACAAACTTAAGGAAATTGATATAAAGAAATGAATGTAAGTTTTTTTTTCTAATTTTTTATGATCATGTAAGTTTCTTCTTCTTTTTCATTTTTCTTATATTTATTTGAATATAAAGTTTTATAATTCAACTTTGCATTTCCTGGTACAATTTCTTTGTTTTCTGTATAAATGTGTCTTTTAAGATAAATTTTATAGAAATATTTGTTGACAGATTGTATGGTTTGGGTTTAATTCTTTATAATCTCTCATTTGGTGGGTCATTTGTAAGAACTTTGTAAGTGTTCTTTGAGTTCGGAGGCTTGTCCTGACCCTGGACCCTGGACTGGGACGCTATCCCCTCATTTAAGTTTTTCTCTACAAAAAAAAATCACTAATAAAAAATTTTCAGGGATTTTTTTTATGGATTAAACTGAGACAAATTTTATTTTTCAAAAATTAAATAAAAGAAAAGAAAAAAATTCAAGAGAGAGATTTTACAAGAATTACTAATTAGATTAAATTTTGAATTTTAAAAGAAAATAATTTTAATTTAATATTAATAGAAAGATGTGCTGAAAATTAAATTATGATAATATAAAATTAATACTTATTATATTTTTTTAACATAAAAAGTAACATTCTTAACAAAAAGTCATAAATTTATATCTGCACGACTATTTTGCTAGTCGTAAAAAATATAAATACAAATGTGTAATTTTAAGAAATTTAATAAAAGGTAAAATATTATTTAGTCCCTGAATTGTTGATCAAATTATTATTTAGCCTTAAATTTGAAAAAATTACTATTTAGTCCCCGAATTTGTAACTTTGTCAACTATTTAGTCTCTAAATTTGACAAAAATATCATTTAATCTCCGAATTTATAACTCTGTCAACTATTTAGTCTCGAATTTGACAAAAATACTATTTAGTTTCCAAATTTGAAACTCTATCAACTATTTAGTCCCCTAACTGTTATTCGTTAGATAACCACCTGACGTGATTGTTATATGCTGATATGGCATGTGAGGTGGCATGTGCCTAGGCACTTAATGGTGGCATATCAGCTGGTGCTCGGTTATCTAATGAGTAATAGTCAGAGAATTAAATAGTTGACAGAGTTACAAATTTGAGGACTAAATAGTTGACAGAGTTATAAATTCAGGGACTAAATAGTATTTTTGTCAAATTCAGGGACTAAAGAGTTGATAGAGTTACAAATTCAGAGACTAAATAATAATTTTACCAAATTCAAGAACTAAATAATAATTTGACCAACAATTCAATAACTAAATTTTATTTTAGGCCAAATTACTCTTTTGGTCCTCAACGTTTGTACCAAGTTTAATATTGGCCCTCAACGTTTTAAAAAGTTATTTTAGGTCGTCAACGTTTTTTTTTTGGGTCAAAATTATTCCTCCAACGTAACTCCGTTTGTTTTTTTTGTTAAATGCTGACGTGGAAGGCTTATGTGGCATACCCTCTCTCCTACTTGTCATATTTGAATGATATGACACCCTCTCTCACTCCAATTCAGTAAAACGACGCCATTTTGCATCACTTCTCTCTCACTCCAACTCAATGGCGTCGTTTTACTGAGTTGGAGTGAGAGGAGTGTCATATCATCCAAATATGACACGTAAGAAAGAGAGTGTGCCACATAAGCCTTCCACATTAGTATTTAACCAAAAAAAATCAGACGGAGTTACGTTGGAGGACCAATTTTGACTCAAAAAAAACGTTGAGGACCTAAAGTAACTTTTTGAAACGTTGAGGGCCAATATTAAACTTGGTGCAAACGTTGAGAACCAAAAGAGTAATTTGCCCTTTTATTTTACCTCTTAAAAAAAACTAAAAAAAGCCAATGAGGAGCCTTAATGGTGAAGGACACAAATTTCAAAGAACAGCTTTTAAATTTTGAGAACTTCTCAGCTTCCTTTCACAGTGAGGAAGAAGCTTCTTAACTTCCATTAATCTCTCTTACCATATATAAACGTTTCTTTGCCTTATACTTTCTTCACTCTCCCATTTTCCCCCCCTCTCTCTCTCTCTCTCTCTCTATATATATATATATATATATATATAGCCAGTGATCATCTTCTTCGCTTCTAGGGCAATGGATCGTGGCCGAGGTCGAAACTCGAACAGTCGAGGTCGTAATTCTTCAATGCGATGGTCTCAACGTTCTTCTCCTCAATCCAACCATCCTCACTCACAAGTAATTAATCATCCTCGTCAATTTCTTGCCCTTTTTATTTGTTTTTATTCCGAATTAACAATTTCGTACCTGCGTTGTTAATTTAATCTGTTTACTTTAGTATTTAAAAATTAGTGATTGTTTATCTCTAACATGTTAGAAAGAAAGAAGAGTAATGTCTAGTGTAAAATGAGTTTGCTGTTTTCCAAGAATGAAACAAAATCGACCTGACAATTCGAGGCTGGAATTGTCAGTCTATTGTTTAATTCTCTCCTCTTTTTTTAACTCTTTTACCATATGGTGGTTGCATAAGAGTGGGGTGCAATAGTATTAAAGATATAAATGCTGTTTTTTTGTGGTGTTTTTGAATATTTTCTATTTTCATGGTTTAATATGTTTTTACCATAGGTAGGGCCAAAGAAAACAACACTAGAAATTATTAAGATGGATTAAAGTATGAATAACATAACCATAGAAATGTAGGCAGGACTTGTTTGTGTCTTCTTATCCGCCGACGGAAAAGGCTTTGATTGTTGTTGTAATATGTTTTCTTTCTAATTAATACAATATGAAGGGTACAAGTGCAGTAAAGTAAACACAAGCGTCTGTGATATTAGGGAAAGAAAGTTTTAAGTGATTCGTTTCATATATATATATATATATATATATATATATATATTCTTTTTTAAAGTCTAAACAATAAATTATTCCAGTCTTTTTGCAACATTAAGTACTTTAGTTCTTACTGAACGTAAAGCAAATCAATTTGTTACCTTTATTTTGACTCCAAGGTATGCTTGCCTACTTGGTAAGAGTAAAAAATTTAGTCATTGAAACTTGTGTGTCTATATAGAGTCCCTTATTTTACCCATTCTCCTACCAAGCAATTTATCAAATCTCAGATTAAAGATAAGAATTTTGAATATTGGGTTTTGGCCTTATCTATAGGTTGTTGGACATGAACTATCTGGCAGTAATCCAAGTCATGTAAATGATGGAAGAAAAAGTTCACAGCATACTTCAGGTGGTAGTTTTTCGCAGAGTCCTGGGCCTCATACGTCATCACATCACAATAAGCAGCCCTCATTTTCATGTGAGAGAGAAGATGGATCTTTCAAAATGACTAGTTCTCAACTAGAGCGTAGTGTTCCTAATGCTTCAAGTATTTGTTCAGAAGAAGTGAACAAAACAGTTGCTAACAAATCGGTTTCTAAGGTTATCCCTTCATCATCTACTCATTCTAGCCCCAAAGAACTGCTCTTTGATGTCCCCACCAAGTTAACAATTTCTGAACAGAAGAGTAAGACTGAGCTACCTTTGAGACCTTTTGATCCAGAGGGAGATTTGGAACACAGGAATCCATCAACTGGCAACAAAACAGAGCAACCAGAGCATCTGGAATTGGTTGAACCATTTGATATTTGTCCCCCTAAAAAGCCTGGAATGGTTGTTTTGAAACCTCCTTTACTTGTAAAGAATAGAGAAAGGAGGAATGAAACCAAACGCAATATGGATTCAATAAGTGGAACTGTATTAAGGCCTGGGATGGTACTCTTGAAGGGTTACATTTCATCAAGTGATCAGGTTCCACATATGCTCTCTCTTCATTTGTTCTCATACTTAAATGTGTTTTTGTTATTATAATCATTAATGTGTTTCGTTAATGTCCTTTGTATGCACACCTAGGTCAAAATAGTTAAAAGATGTCGAGACTTGGGGCTCGGTTGTGGAGGATTCTACCAGCCTGGTTATCGCGAAGGGACAAAACTGCATCTTAAGATGATGTGCATGGGGAAAAATTGGGATCCTCAAACAAGTGAGTATGGAGACCACCGTCCGATTGATGGAGCAAAGCCACCTAACATTCCTGTTGAATTTCATCAAATTACAGAGAAAGCGATTAGGGAATCCCATATACTGATAGAACAAGATTCTAAAACAAGAAATCCTGAGAAGATACTACCATGGATGTCACCAAACATATGTATTGTAAATTTTTACTCACAACACGGGCGCCTAGGTCTTCATCAAGTAAGTAATAAGGCTTTGTTTTATTATACCCTCATATTTCAAGCATATAATCTTATTGCACATAGCAATTTATGCAGAAAGTAAAAGGAAAAAAATGTACAGTTTATATCTGCTATAGGTACTTTGGTCAGAAACCGACACGTGTATAGTTTATATAACTCATTTCTCCCATGATTGGTTCTTTTTAAATAATCTGCTACATGTTTTATTTTAATTGAAGAACCTTTAAGGAATTGCATACGAGTCTTGTCCTTAGCAAAGGATAGACAAAACAATTTCTAACAGAATCTACTATTTATTATATTTCATGACTTTGTTTGCAGGACAAGGATGAAAGTGAAGAAAGTCTTCGTCAAGGCTTGCCGGTTGTTTCCTTCTCCATCGGAGACTCGGCAGATTTCCTGTATGGCGATGAAAGGGATGTCGAAAAGGCACAAAAAGTTGTGCTTGAATCAGGAGATGTTTTGATCTTTGGTGGGAAATCTAGACATGTATTTCATGGTGTAACTGTCATTCATCCAAACACTGCCCCTAAGCTTCTACTGGAAGGAACAAATCTACGTCCGGGACGATTGAACCTTACTTTCAGACAATATTAAATGCTGTGTATATATATACACAGAATTATCTTTTTGTAGTGATCATGGTATGAAGGCTCTCTTGGAGAGAAGGTTGCACATATGTTTTTATTATGCACTGTAGCTAATGCTTGCTAATTGTAATATTTCTTAGCAATATTGGTTTCAACGACCTTTGAATCTGTTAAGTTTTTGATCTTATGGCATAAAGCAAATTATGCTCTGAATCTTGTTTATTGTAATATTTTGGGAAAAGTATATTTTATATCTCTAACATTTGTATCAAATTTTAATTTCTTTTCTAAACTTTTTTTTTTTACTAAAAATTTTGTCCTAAAAGGTTTGAGTAATAATGATGGTGTGACATAATACAAATAATATTGATGCTGATGTTGCATTGGAATATTATTGTGAGAAGAAGAAATGAAGTGATTTTGTTGTCTTCTAAAGATTATGAGTAATAATGGATCATTTTAATTATATGTCTGAGCTATTACTTGTTAGTAATTTAGATGGTTTAAAAGATTGAGACAAAATTATTATACGTGATTTTTGAAACAAAATTGACTAAAAAAATTTGCATAAATTTTAGATACATAAAAATACTTTTGCCTAATATTTCTTCACATAGACAACATTTTTGGAGATGGAAATTAAAGCTTGCGTTTGCTAGTGACAAAAGGAGTAAAAAACACTTTTCTTAGTTGTACCTAGTTTCAGATTACTTTAAAGGGTGGTGTGGCATTATTTGTTTAAATATATGATTTTGTAGGTTGGAAGTACATAACTATTATTTTAAATATTTTGATCCATCTTTCATAAAAACCTTGGTGGATGGCCTGCCATACTGTAGAGTGCAATTTTTTTAGGGGTAATTTGGATGGAAGCATCTTCTAAGAGGATTAATTTCATGCTTCTTGAGATTTACACTTTGAATTTTTGTGATTATTAAAATAAATTTTACTAATCTGTCTTAAAATATAGTTGATTTGTATATGATTAACATAATGTTTCCTCTCCAATTTGTTTTATGTTAATAAAGTTTATATTTTGATGATGGGTTTCTTCTAAAAAAATAAATTGTTTTACTATATAAACAACATAAATTTGACTGTTACATTAAAAATAAATCTATATTATTATGTTACGCAGAATGTTAAGTGTACTTTTTAAAATAAGAGAAAATGTTAAGAATATCTTACTATAATTATTAAGGTAAAAATCTTAAAAATATCTAACAAGTAGACTCAAGTACCTTAGAGATATATGTAATTACAAAGTATGTCTAACATTCTTATGTATTTATTCATAATTAATTTTGATAGGTACTAAAAAATGTATTGGATGAATAAATTTTTGGGTTGTCTCTTGCTTAAACTTCGATGATGTCAGTCTTGCAAGACAAGAAGGTTATAGCCACAAGGAGGTCGGACCTCGTTGTGGACTCTGATGCTTAAGTCAGCCATATATATGAAGGAGAAGAGGAGGAGATGAATAGTAGTATGTGAGTGTAAGAGGGAAATAGGGTTTTATACTGAGACCTTGATGGTAGGGTGGTAATTTTACTTTGCATGTGTCAGGGTAGGAATTGTCAAATGAGCATGTGCTGCCTATGGATGTTGACGGGTGGCCCACCAGACAGGGGTTGCACTCGATCGGTACTGAATCCTTAGGAGAGGTCGATATTATATTTATTACATATCCTATATCAGATTTAATTTACCTATATTTTATAAATTGAGACAATATGATTAAGTTTTCAGCTTTCCACAAATTAGCAAAATTTGGCAGACTCCCTATGCTATGCCTTTCAAGCAGTTTTCCTTGGAGTTGGACACTCATTTGGCTGCCAAACTTCAACAGAATTCACACCAAAACTCTGTTGGTTCATCTTGCAGTTTTACAAAAAGTGTTATTTTATAAGAAAAATACAAAATCTACCACCACCATCACTATTACCATGTAATTAAGCATGTATAAAATCCAACATCATCTCACCAAAAAAACAAAAAAAGAAAAGAAAAAGAAAAATCCCACATAATTATTTTGCAATATTTCTTTCAGAAAACTGTCACTATTTAAACCACTGAACAATGAAAGAGCTGATCAGAATTCAGTGATTGGTTTCAGGCAGGGGGAGGCTGAGGCATGCTGGAGAAGCAGGGCACATGCTTGAACTATGTATTGTATTACTATTATGTAAGATCTGAGCATGTGCCCTCTCTCTCCAACATGAATCCTCTCTCTTGGGTATGCAAGGTTCATTATTGGGGGCGAATCTCCCAACGGATAATGCTCTATTCTCATTCCTTTAAGGATTGAACCTGAGAGGCCATAGTTAAGAGAACACTGGCCTATTACTATCTGTGCCACATCACGTTGGTACAAGGTAAGTTATTTAAGGTATAACTAGATTGTTTTTTCTTGGTTTCTCACTTATATCCTTCCATTGGAGGTATTATCGTACACTAAATGTGGGCATCTCTCTCAGCGAAACTTCAACAACAACAATCAAAGCCTTTTCCCACTAGGTGGGGTCGGCTATATGGATCAAGCGACGCCAACATGTTCTGTGTTTGCACATTTCTATGGTTAAGTTATTTATGGCTAGATCCCTCCTCAGCGGAACTTCAAACCTTAGTTTTATTGTGATTGGTTCACAAAATCAAACCGTATATGGTTTACAAAAATATCTTTTTTATGATTGGTTTGTTCATTTAAAAAAAAAATTTCACATGCTTTATTTTTATTAGAGAACCTGATAAAAAAATATTAAAAAATATATTTTGAATGTCAAGAAAAACCTAAATTGTTTATATTTGGTAAATTCAGGATGTTAAAAACTATAAGTTGACATTGTTTTGCTCATACTATAAAATATTATACAATTTTCAGTTATCTAAATTTTTTACTTGGTTGAACTTTCTGTTCTTCTTGACTCACTGCACTTGCATTTTATAAGGATTTCAATAAGAAAAAATTGTATAATTTATAGCTCAACTTTGCACAAGAGCCTTCCGAGTTGGTTACATAAGACAATACATGATTTGGAAACTGGAATGAGAAAATGGTTAAGTACAGTTTTTTTTTGTCTACCCAGTTTCTGAGACACTATTCTGACTAATCCGAACTCGATCCGTGTCGTTGATAAAATACATTACCAAAATAGAATTTATCTTAAATTAGAAGTTCTTGTTATTTTATTACACAAATATAATAATATTATATCACATTACATTTTCAAGCAGAGCAGGCCAAACTTACAATACCAGTGCTTGCTCTACCACAATAAATAAATTCAACTTAACAATTCCAACGGAGGAATGATAAATAGTTGGAAAAAGTATCTTTTTGGTCTCCAAATTATAAAGTTTTTGTCAATTTAGTCCCTAAACTTTGTTTGCAGTCAAAACCTCCAATTTTACAAGCAATTTTGCCCTTCACTCTAACTCTGTCTAAATAATTTAATGCAGATGCAAATACGATTATCCATGTGGCTTCCAATATTGACCGTGATGCTTAGTCATATATTTAGGTACAATGTTTTGTCAATTTAGCCACGATAACACTTTTTATTTTGTAGAGACATACACAGTGGTAGCCGTGGCTAAATTGGCGAAACAACATAATTAAATACATGACTTAACATTACATTCGGCATTGGAGGCAATGTAGACAGCTATATTTGCATCTGCTCTTAATTATTAAGACAAAATTGCTTGTAAATTGAAAGTTTAAGGACGCAACTCACAGCAAACAAAGTTTAGTTTTGGAAAAATTGACAAGTACCCTGTAATTTGAGGACCGAAAAGGTACTTTTGCCTAAATAGTTCATGCAAATTTTTTCATCAAAGATTTCAAGCTCTTTTCTCCAAAGCTGATGCTGCAGAACCAACATGAACAAGCAAGCATGAGTATACTTTTTGCTTCAATCTCTCAACTGTCTCCACCATGTCTTCTTCTTCACTTTCTGAGCCTAAAGTGCTTCTCACCTTATCCAACCACTCTTTTGCATTCTTAAGGTTGGACAAAATGAGAGCAATGTCCTTAGTACTACTGTCCTTGTCCTTGTCCTTGTCCTTTTTCTCTTGAGTCCCCATGGAAGACAACCCAGAATCCAATGTCTTCTCCAAGTACTTCAAAAACCATGATCTTGTCTCATTTGTGAGGATTTGTGTCAGCTCTCTCGTGTCTTTCAGGCCGTCCCCTTTCGCCCATTCTAGCTTCTCGGTTTCGGTTAACTCGGTTGGAGGTTTCGGAGGAGACTTTGATGTGGTTTTTTTAGTTGGGATTGAGGTGGTCTTTTTGCCTGTTTTTGCTTGAGATGGGAAGTTGTAAAAGTGAAGTAGGGATTTGTCTTTCAATGGGGTTGCTGTGGTGGTGGTGTTTCTTTGGTCCATGAGCTGTTGGAGAGTGAAGAAGTTGTTCAGAGTGGGATGGTTATTCTCTGATGCTGCAGAAGAGCAGAGAGTGGAGAACATACTGGAAATGGAAGTTGGAGAAAATGAATAAGGTGGGATTTTTAAATGTTTTAAGAACCGGAACAATTAGACTGGTTGAACCAATAACGGTCTAAGTGTACGGTTTAAATCTTAGGAAAGACCCAGATTAGACCGATGAAAACCAAATGACTCGATCGGGAAAAAAATCAAGAACCAGTTGGGTTTTGTTTGAACCGGGATAAAGAAGATTTTTTTTCTTCTTCTGATGTTTGGGTTTAAAATTTTGTGTTAGATTTGATTATATGTATTGTGTATCTTAGAATTTTGAATTTTATAGATTATGAAACAACTACTATGGTGTGTAAATAATATAAATATTAAATTTTATTGTTTGAATCAAAACTTTTTAATATATATATATATATATATATATATATATATATATATATATATAATTGAATTGTATAAATTACTCATTATATATAAAATTCACAAGTAAAAATATAATTTTTGTAATATAAGATATATTATTGACATTATTATTCAATTATTATTATTATTTTAATATTTATGACATCATCCAATTCAGCCGAAATGAATCAATTAGCTTGTAACGCGAAAGTTTTTTGATTCAATGGCTAGTTCGGTTTTTTCATATTATATATAAATTTTCATGAATGGCTAAATCATTTTAAAATATGTTTGGAATAAAGAGAATGAAAGGCTTATTTACTTACCTTCAACTTAAAAACTCAAATGGATAAGTGACAATCTTGAAATAATTTTATTACACTCAAACACACCCCTCACAAGAAGGTCTCGAGTTCAAGTCTTGTATATAAAAAAAATCTCTGTTAAAAAAATTTTACCCCGTTATGAACTTCATTTAGTTCGAGTCAGATTAGTTTTAATCAGGGCCCAATAAATTTCTAATTTCTAGATACGGGTGTGGTTTCAACCAAAAAAACAAAACACACCCCATCACATAAAAGCCCTTTAGTCACCAAGTGTGGATAAAGAACATGTCCATTATACCTTGAGAGCTCAAATATAACTTTAATTAAGAGAATGGGGTGGCAAAGACTAGAAATTAAAGTCACTTCAACTCAAAAACTTAAACTGATAAATGAATGGCTATGAGTAAATTTATATCATAATATCTAGAAGAAAGCAAAGGAAGGGAAGGTTTGATTTATATGAAAAGCTTGAAATACCTTAAGCACTTGATAAGAGTTGCTGCTGAAGATGCTTCTCTTTGAGCTTCAAGAGCAACCAGAGAAGCTAAATGTTTCCTTCTAAGCATTCCCTTCAAAAATTGACAAGAAAGCAATAAAGAACAAGAAATAAGCTTATAAAATTGCTAAGAAAAAAAAAAAAGCTAAAGTACTATTTTGGTCCTCAATGTTTGCATGAAGTTTAATGTTGGTCCTCAATGTTTCAAAAGTTTAATGTTGGTCATCAAAGTTTTTTTTTGTCGATTTTGGTCCTCGAGCATAACACCGTTAACTTTTCCCGTTAAATGATGACACGGCATGCTTATGTGGCACACTCTCTCTCCTACGTGTCATATTTTAATGACGTGGCATACTACATCACTGCCACGTCAGATTAAGATATGATGATGAAGGAGAGAAGATGATGATGTGGCAATGTGGGGTGATGTAGCAGTGATGTGTCATGCTACGTCATTAAAATATGACACGTAGGAGAGAGGGTGTGCCACATAAGCATGCCACGTCATCATTTAACGGGAAAAGTTAACGGTGTTACGCTCAAGGACCAAAATCGACCAAAAAAAATTTGGAGGACCAACATTAAACTTTATGCAAACATTGAGGACCAAAATAGTACTTTAGCAAAAAAAAAAAAGAAGAAGAATTGAATTGAAACTTGGTTCGAAATGTTACTAGACCGAGTAAGGCTATGTTTGGATTGAGGACACTGTAAAAGACGGAAAGAGAAAAGAATCAAACATTTCATTCCCTTTCTCTCTCTCTTTCTTTCTTTTCAATCCAAACATACCGTAAGGATTAGGATGCAACGTACCTTTCCGGGTTTCAAGAAACTGCGAGGCAAGGAAGACCATGGAATTGTCTCTGAGGAATAGCCTTTATCTTTACTGTTGGAGAAAATTTTCAAGTTCAAATTCTCCTGTTTGATAAAACTGCTTTTATTATAAGTGCTTTTAGAAGGCATCATGGTGCTCTCTTGAATGTTGGATTGAGCAGTCTCTGGCTTTGCCGAATGCATTTCGGGTCGATTTCGGGTCGGAATCAACGGAGGAACCTGTGATGTTAAAACCAGACATTGTCATTTCATGGTTTTGTTTATTAACACAGAATCATCTCATAGCATAAAATTTGGTTATTTCCTTCAATTTCTACCACAAGAAGGTACAAGAGTTTTGTATTATTGACATTCTTTACTACTTTTGTAAAGCCAATGCCTTGTTCTGGAAGAAAGATCAAGTTATAAAATCATGGGCAAAAAAGTACCTTATCTGTCTCTAAAATTTTCACCAATTTTCAATTTTGCTCCTAAACTTTTTCTGCAGCCACTTTTGTCTTAAAAGTTACGAATTACAATTGATTTCGTCTCAATCCCTAATACCATCCAAATTACTGACGGCAAATGATGACGTGGCACCACATGTGTAACATTAATGACTCATCATCACTCATAATCTCCAAGATACACCAAAATGGCGTCGTTTTAAGTGATGAGTACGTTAACATTAATATGAAGAAGTGACGTCGTTTTGAGTGTCGATTGAGCATTAATATTACATGTGTACTGTGATGCTACGTCATCATTTTTTGGCCAGTAATTTGGACGGTGTTAGGACGAAATCGATCGCAATTTGAAACTTTCAGGACAAAAGTGACCGCAAAAAATGTTTAAGACGAAATTGAAAATAGATGTAAAGTTCAGAGACATAAAAGATTGATACTTTTTTTTTTTTTTTTGAAGAGAATTCTAATCCAAGGCTAACAATCTTACCTTACCTTTAATCTCTTGTTGCTGCCTTTTTGCTGATCCAACTTTCTTCCCTCCTCCATTATTATTATTATTATTATTCTCCAAATCATTGCCTTTGCTTCCTCCATTACCATCTAATCCATTATTCATCTTCACCATTGATGTTAAACCACCCTGCATATACCTAGATTGAACACCACCCTTTTCTTCCTTTATAACAACCTTCTTCCTCAAACTTGGATTCTCCTTAACTCCCTCTTCACTACTTTCAGATTGTACAGGACCCTCTGATGGATCTAAAATCTGCATTAAATCTTTAGGGTACCCCACAAAAGGGTGCCTTCCAGGAAGTGGCCTAACCCCAACAAGTGTAGGAACTTGTGTTCCTACTTCCTCCTCCATTTTCTCCACATAGAAGAATTGCCCTAGCTGCAACTTATTGTTGAGGATTAGTTCATTGTCTTGCTTTGAGAGTGAGGCATAGGTTGAATGGGAAGAGTCTGAGACTTTTATGAAGAAGCCTTGGTTAGGCCATAGCTCCGAGCCGGTTAAGGCAGGCACGATGCTGATCACCTGAAGAAGGACCGACCGGTGTTCGCCGAGAACTTTTATGCCGGAGTTCATGGCTTTGAGAAGCTTCAGTAGAACTCCAGGTGTGAGGGATGCCATTCTGCTGGGACGAAATTGCTATGTAAAGTATTTTTCAGAGACTAAATTTGGTATTTTCATGATTCAAGGACCAAATTGAAATAAGTGAAATTTTTTAGAGACTAAAACTTAATATTTTCATAATTCAAGAACTAAATTAAGACAAGTAAAATCTATGAATGATCAAAACTAAATTTACTCGAAGGTTTTATTGAAACATTTTCCTTGAATGGGAATTATTAATAAGGAGATAAGGATAATAAAGAATTTTTAGATAACCTTCCAAAATCCCCAAAAGCCTCCCTCCTTCATACTTTCTTCAATTCGACAAATTTTGAAAGAAAAAAGTTTTCCTAGAGAAGGAGAAGGGAAATTGTCATTCAAATTTCAAATCCATTTTTCCCATAAGTATTTTTCCTATTAAAAAACAGATAACTTCATATCATCAAATAAACAATATTATATATGTTGACAAATACTTCCTGTGCTATAAATTGATTCATTTCTAAGCTTTAGGGGTTTAAAAGCTTATATGAACTGGAAAACTCTATAAATTTAGCAGCAAGATTTCATCAGTTAGAGAATATAGAGAGAATTATTAATTTGGTCCCTAAAAGATACGAATTATTTCAATTTAGTCCCTGAAAGATGAAAATGTCTAATTTAATCATTGAAAGATGTTTTTTATCCCAATTTGATCCTTTTAGTCTTTGAAAAGAAGCCATACATGCACTGACAAAAAAATTTAAAAGGACCAAATTGAGACAAACAAGCATCTTTCATGAACTAATTTTCGAGGACTAAATTGAAATAATTTGTATCTTTCTGGGACCAAATTGATAATTCTCTATAGAATATAGAAACACCAAGTAAAAAAGAAAAAGAGAGGCTTAAAATAGAAACAAGAAGAGTTAAAAAGATGGTACCTGAGAGTAGAAGCATATATAAATTAAAGGGCAAAGGGAAGTGTGGAAGAGAGATGAGAAAGCACAAATGATTCCAACAAACAGAATATGTTTATGGCTTTGGCATTGGATTAAAAGCTTAATTGGCATGAGGCACCTAACCCTCACATTCTCTTGGCTTCAAAACCAAGAAAAACACATTGAGAAATTCTTAATTTTTAGGCATTATATTAGGTTTGTGCAGGCAGACTTTAATCATCATCTATCTAATATTTTGAATATCAAGATACATCATTTTTGGCTGTTTTTTTTTTCGATTGGTCCTCAAGCGTAACACCGTTAACTTTTGTCGTTAAATGATAACGTGGTATACTTATGTGGCACATCCTCTCTCCTACGTATCATATTTTAATGACGTAGCATGACACATCACTACCAAGATGATGATGAAGGAGAGAAGATGATGATGTGGCAATGTGGGGTGACATGGCAGTGATGTGTTATGCCACGTCATTTAAGCATTCCATGTCATCATTTCACAGCAAAAGTTAACGGTGTTACGCTCGAGGACCAAAATCGACCAAAAAAAAACTTTGAGGACCAACATTAAACTTCATGCAGACATTGAGGACCAAAATAGTACTTTAGCCCAACATTTTTTTTCTCTTATAGGTATTCTTCTATTGGAGGCATTCCTGTTTGAACTATAAAAAATTTCATAGAGGGAATAGAGTTCTCTGAGGAGAGATTTTTCTATATGCAAGTATTAAATCCGGGACCTTACTTGAAAGAAAATGAAGTACTTATCACTCTAACCAACACATGTTGATATTAAGATACAAACATTTTTAAGTTTTCATTGGGAAGCCAAAAAGGAAAGGGTGAATGTGGTGACATTTCGTTTTAAAATTAGAGGGAATGTGAACATTGAGAAAGGTAAGGATATTCCAATGTCCATTTCAATATTTCATGCCTGCGTCGCCTCAATAACAAGCCCCACCTATATTTGCACATAATTTCAATTCTCGTTATATTAATGGAAAAATTTAGAGTAAAATATTTTTGGTACTCTCAACGTTTTAATTTTCAGTCAAATAAACTTCTAACGCGTGGCAAAAAAAAAAATACTTCTAACGTTTGATTGCGATCAATTATGCTCAAAAATTTTCAAACAATCTTACCATTTTCACAAGTAACAGTTGTAACTTACGTGATATGATACCGTTAAAGAGAAAGTTCTTCTATTGTTGAAAATTCGTCGATTAGCCAAGCTTCAGAGCAAAATAATGGCTAAAGGTCCTTTACCCATAAATTTATATTATTATTATTATTTGTTACTTTCGCGCACGTGAAATTAATCACAGAAAACATAATCTAATAACTAAAGGTAAGATAAAATTAAAGAAAATGCTAAAAGAAACTATTATTATAAATTTAATTATTAATATCCTAACTATAAAAATGAACAAAGACAGAACGTACTTGATTCATATAGTCGACTCCATTTAGTATAAAAACGTTGTATTTATTTGTTTGTTGTTATTTATTTCTCTCTTCATATAATAAAATTATATTACCTTTTTCAAAGATGATTGTCTAAAATATGAGAGAGATAATGATAAGAAAAAAAAACTCCAAATTCATTCAACTAGTCCTAATCAATTATCAGTGTCAATCCCTTCTTCAATTTTTTTTTTCTATCTCTTATCTATTTGTTGAAGTTTACCTTTCTCTTATTCATTTTTTTTTCTCCCTTTTCTATTTGTTGATGTTTACCTTTCTCTCATACTTTTTCTTTTTTTGAGAACTCCTTTCTCTCTTACTTAGAGGATACATTTTCTATTTTCTCATGTGTGACTCCAATCATCCATATCCATTTATATATAATGATTATATAATACATAAGAAGGTAAATAAAATTGGGCACTCCACCTACTCATTCAAATGGAAGTTATATCTCTCACAATTGATACAAAAATGGCTATGTTTAAATTCAATTGTCCTCCATCCTTTTTCTTAGATGGTCAATTACATTCAGATAAAGCCACATATATATTAACTTTGAGAGTTGTGACATAAAATTATATATAATTAAGCATGATGCATAAATTGTGATTATTTTGATATTACAATGTATATAAATATATATATTAATAAAATATCTGATTGTCTCAATAATTTTTTATTTCAAGTTAAATAACTAATTTATAACATTAATAATAAGTATAAATATTTATAATAGGGAAACCCCATTTATCTTTTTTTTTCTGGCTATTGTTATAACTTAAGGTAGATTGTTATAACTTAAGGCATAAGTATGTTCATAATCTATTTAAAATGGGTCTTTATTAATGGGAGTAACTATTAATACTAACAAATAACACTATATAATTGAAGAAATGTATCAAAATTCAATACTATTTTAGTACTAAACTTTTATCTCTCGTTATCTGTGAGTTCAAACCTCTCTATAGACAAAAATGACTTCTCTTCACAATTGATGCAACACATAGAAAGGAGAACATTTATTTATTTATTGTAAAGAATTTTTTATTAGATTCTTCAACAATTTGACATGTAAAAGAACTGTTTTAAAAAAAGACAATCAATTGATGCTGAACTATAAAATATATTTACACGTAATAATTTTATTATAAATCTCATAAAACTTAAAAAGCTAGATCTAATCTCTCTCAATAAAGAAATAACCACACAACACAACACATTGAAGTGAGCTTTATGGATCCATATCCAAATGACTTTTTGAAGAAAAAAAAAATTAGGTGCAGTTTTTATATCTTTATCACAAAGTTCTTCAATCAGAAAACTCATCTCTCCCATGATTGACTCTTTTCAAAAAACTTCTCCGCGTGCTTTATTTTGATTGAAGCATCTGATGGTAAAGATATAAAGAATTGTATATAAATCTCGTCCCTATCAGAATCCAAAAAAGGCTGTTGCTTCTGTCTCAGAATGGACGAGGCTAGCATACAAACCATTATGATGGAAAGCCATGAGGGTTTCATGGCTGCCATACTCAGCCACTGTACCATCTTTCACAACTGCGATGTTATCAGCATCTTTGATTGTAGAAAGACGATGGGCCACTATTATGGTTGTTGCATCTTTTGCAACATTCTTGAGTGCTTCTTGTACATGCTTCTCTGATTCCAGATCCAGTGCACTACTTGCTTCATCAAGCAGTAGTACCCTTGATTTCTTCAATATGGCTCTTGCTATTGCAATTCTCTGCTTTTGGCCACCTGATAGCTGAACCCCACTTTCACCAACCTAAAAAGTTCAAAGAAGTGTAGAATGAATTTAATTCTTTATTAACATAATGACATCCACATGTATGTCTCAATCTCATGTATGCTAAAAGAAGGGTAGGGTTTTGTTTACTTTGCTGTTTTGGCATTTCTCTGTTATATACAAGGTTTGTTTCATTGTTATGAGTAAATTAACATTTTGGTCCCTGAAAAAAGTAATTCGTCTCAATTTAGTCCTTAAAAGATAGAAATGTCAACTTTAGTCCTTAAAAGATAGAAATGTCAAATTTAGTCCCTCAAAGATGCATTTTGTCTCAATTTAGTCCCTGAAAGATGGCAATGTCAAATTTAATCCCTGAAAGATACAATTTGTGTCAATTTAGTCCTTGGGAAATGGGAATCTCCATTAACATACAACAACAACAATCAAAGCCTTTTCCCACTAGGCGGGGTCGGCTATATGGATCAAATGATGCCAACGTGTTCTGTTTTTATATATTTTTATGGTTAGGTTAATAATAATTAAACCCGTCTTAATAGTTTGGGAATCTCTATTAACATAACCGATAGAAAATTTTATAGCGACTAAAATGAGACAAATGTCAACTTTCAGGTACTAAATTTGACATTTCCATCTTTCAAGGACTAAATTTGATATTTATATTTTTCAGGGACCAAATTTAGACAAATTCCATCTTTTAGGGACTAAACTTGATATTTCCATAAAAAGTGTTAGGTTTTAGGACGAAATTCAAAACTTTTAAGACAAAATTGACCACAAAAAAATTTAGGGATGAAATTGAAAATTTGTGTGAAGTTTGGGGACATAAAAGACGCTTTTCCCTATGGAGGTATCTATTAGTTAGGGACTTAGGGGCATACCTGAGTTTCATAACCTTGAGGAAGGCCACTGATAAATTTGTGAATGTATGCTTTCTTTGCTGCCACTTCAATCTCAGCCCATGAGGCTTCTGGGTCTCCAAAGGCAATATTCTCCCTTATACTTCCAGCAAACAGTGCAGGTTCTTGACCCACCAAAGCTATTTGCCTCCTTAACCACTTCACATCAAGGTCCTTCAAGTCTAACCCACCCATCATCACCTTCCCTTGATTTGGATCATAGAATCTCTGTATCAACCAAATTACTGTTGATTTTCCTGATCCACTTGAACCTACTAAGGCAACTGTACTTCCATCTTTGACCTTCAAATCGAAATTCCTCAACACTGTCACCTCAGGCCTAGATGGATATGCAAATGTCACCATTTTGAATTCCAGCTTCATCGGCTTTGATCTTTCTAGTTTCTTACCTCTTATACCATCCTTGCCTATCAAAGGCCTGCGATATATAATATCTAGAACTGCTGGAATTGCTGTAGCTGCCAGAGAGGTATCTGGTGCTAGACCAGCTAGTTGTCCCACAGAAAATGAACTCAAAACAAGAATGAGAAAAATTTTATACACGTCCCCGAAATCTGTTTTGTTTAGTTCCACAAGTTTGGCACCAAACCAAAGAGTTAAAGTGTATGCTCCATACATGGCACCTTGGAAGAAACCAAGTGTTAGTCCAAGAATCTGTGACCTTTGAACTGATTTTTTCCTAGGTTCTGATAAAGCTCGATCGAAGGACTTGACTATCTGCTCTTGGGCAGAAAATGCAGTAGTTGTTCTTATGTTTGAAACTGCACCAGAAGCAATGTTGCTAGCTCTGGCATAAGAATCGTTGTTAACTCGTGGTCCAATGTTTATGATCAAGTTTAGATAGCTAGCACCAAGAGTCAGAGGAGTTAGAGCAGCAGCCACAAGGGTTAGTCTCCATTCAAAGTAAAAACACACGCCAAGCCCTACGGCAGCCGAGCTCAACCCCATTAAAAGGACCGAGAATCGATCACCAAGTGCTGATCGAAAACTAATACAGTCAATAGATAGCCTTGACACTAGCACTCCAGTGGAGTTGTCTTCAAAATCAAACCACCCTGGTTCCTGTTTCAGTATGGATCGAAATAATAGAGCTCTAACCCTCATTGTGAGCTTTGATCCAGCCCAACCACATAAACCTTGCTGTCCTGTCATGGAAATTATGCAGCCAAATCCAAGCCCAACAAGTACTAAACAAAGATGTGCAATATCTGTTTTCATCTTTGAAGTGTCTTTGTCAAAGTATACATCAAGGGCTATGCCTAAAATCAATGGAAAAATGGACAGAAAAGCACCTGCATGCATACCAAGAAGAAATCCCGAAAACAACATAACAACCTCTGGTTTCTGCAGTTTCCATATCTCAGAAACTCGGAAATCTCTCGGCATTTTCGGTTGATCTTCTTCTATTTCTGCTCGTTTTTCATCTTGCATTGATTTTAAGTACTTCGATGTTGGGATATCAACAGCATATTTTGATTTTGATACATCAAGAACTGATTTATCATAGATGGAAAGATCACTGGCCCTTTGTATACTCCTTTCTTTAGACACTGGCATTGAATTAGCTTCTGTAGCAAGCTTGACAAGGCTATTATAGGCGCCTGCCTTTGCCATAAGCTGGCGATGGTCGCCAATTTCAGTGACAGAACCATTTTCAAGAACTACAATGGTATGAGCATTCTTTACTGTTGCTATCCTGTGAGCAATGACAATGGTTGTCCGACCATCAGAAATCTTGTCAATGGCCTGTTGGACCACAGACTCTGACTCAGCATCAAGAGCACTGGTAGGTTCATCTAAGAGAAGGATTTTAGGATCTTTGACCATGGCTCGAGCCAATGCAATTCGCTGCTTTTGACCTCCTGAGAGTCGGGTACCTCTGTCCCCAACCTGCCAAAAAGTGATGCTTCTTAGGAAAGATTTAAATAATATATCCTTGGGCAAATATGAAATATCTATCTTGTACATGTTCCTTGGATGATATTATAAATCAAAGGACAAAAAATGGACTTTTCTGCAATAGGAAAAAAACATCTCCATTTTCAGGATGATTTTGTTTGCAGTTCACCTTGTATGATTACCCTACAAGCTAAGTTTGGTTGAGTATTATTTTCACCATCTGAAGGGAGTACCATATGTTGGAGATACAAAGCAGATATAGATATGAAAAGGTTCCACATTGGAAAAAGAAAAGAAGTTTGAAGCCTAAATAATATGAGAAGATGCTAGTTCAAATTGCCTTAAGCATTTTGAGCAAGGCATCATTCACATTCAAGCCCACACACAAGGCCAACACTCTACCATACAAACTTGGATCAGGACTGTCAAATTTCAACACCATACCTGAGTGTCATAGCCTAAGGGAAGGCTAGAGATGAAGTTGTGGGCACCAGCAGCAATGCAAGCAGCAATTGCCTCTTTCTTGGTGGCATTGTCCTTCCCCATCATCACATTCTCCAATATGGTTGTGGCAAAGAGAATTGGCTCCTGACCCATCAAACCTATCTGATCTCTTAGCCACTTGACTTGCAGTGTCCTCAAATCATGACCATCCAAGGTTACAATTCCTGCAAAATATATTGAAACACAAATATAATCCATACTCCTTTAGCTTTTAGATTATGTAAGTCTTCTTCATATTTTGATATAAGTTTTACCTTCAATGGCATCATAAAACCTCTCTATGAGAGCAAAAATGGTGGACTTGCCCCCTCCACTGGCACCAACTAGTGCCGTGGTTCTTGAAGATGGAATCACTAATTTGAGGGAATTAAGGATTAGAGCATCAGGACGTGAAGGGTATGCAAAACTAACATTTTTGAACTCAATCTTCCCACGAACACTAGAAAGCTTCCTTCCCTCAGGGCTGTAGGGATCAATCTCAGGGATTCTATCTATGATTTCAAATACTCGGCTTGCTGCAACAATGCCTTGTGCGAACTGTGCATAATATGTTAGTGACAATGCCAAGCCTCTGCCAATTTAAGAAATATAGTATCATTTTTTGTACTTTTGAGAACACATTTAGATCCTATGCCATAATCAATGCAGACAGCAATTTGAAAACGTATCATTTCTTTGGTATGTAAAGGTTGCTTCAAAATCCAAAGTATTACAAACATAGAGCCTGTTAGTATTGCAAGAGGAAAAACGTGCTGATTTAAAAAATAAATACTTTTTTATTGTTTTTGGCTAAAACAATAAAAAAAGACAGTAGAATTTATTTTTCTGGTAGGAGAGAGAAGCAATGAAGTGAACCTTCCTCTTTAAAGCAAAAGTTAATTTTCTTTAGGCAAAAAACAGTCTGACTCAAATTACGATATTACAAATACTATTGAATTTTGTTCTTCTTCTAAATATGTCATTTTTAGCATTTCCAAACCAAAATGTAAAAATTTCAGTAATTTTCCATTAAAAATTGCCTTTTTGAAAGACCAATCAAAACACTAATGACAATTGTAAAAGCGTTTAATAAATTATTTTGCGAAAAACCAAATGCTTCTTTATTGCAACCCTTTTTAAGAAATTGATTTTGAAAGAAATGTTTAATGAAGAAAATAACAAATATAAGTAAAAGCAAACTGGCACGCAGTTCACGTTAGAGGGAGAGAGAGGTCGCACCTTCCCCCAACCATGACACCAAAGAAACAAGCAATGGCTTTACCTCCATCAATCTCCTTCCTGGAAATTAAGATAGAGCCATACCAGAAAGCCAATGCCCATGTTGAATAGGTTACTAAATAGATAACTCCCATGCCTAAACCCTTAGCAAAGCCAACTTTTGCCCCAACAGGGACTGATCTCTCCAGAAGTTGAGAATATTTTGCAGCCAACTGGCTTTCTGCAACAAAAGAAAACACTGTCCTAATTGAACTGATGGCCTGCTCTGCAATGCTACCAGCCTCCCTATAAGAAGCCTTCAACAAAAAGCATAAGGAAAAAGAATCAATAAAAATCCAGTATTTTACAGAAAAATTAATAATTGTTACTTAAATCTGTGTTTTCTTCCTCTTACTTCCTCTTTTGCTGCTAATCCGCCATAAATAGCCTTGTATGCTATACCACAGAACATGGTCACAGGGGTGACTGAGAATACCACAAGAGAGACTTTCCATGATCTTAGAAACCCAACTGTGTACCCACATATAAATGTGCATACATGATGAATGAAGTGAGCCATCTGCAGAGGGAAAAATATAAAGTATGAAACTTGATTAGTTAATGGGAAGGTTCTTAAGTACTTTTGACATGCTTGTATGTTTTTTGTCAATTGTCATTGATGCGGCTTACTAATTATTACCTTAGAATTCTTATTAGTGTATAAGAAAGCCTAAAATAAGGCAATGGGATGTTTTTAAAAGCTTAGTGACAATAGAGGATGTCATGTCATGTCAAAATGTTATATTATTCTGTTTAAGAATCTTCAACTTATAATGATTGTACACATATCAATTATTTCATTCAAAATGTTGGTTTTGGCCAAATATGTGAAAGCAACTTAAAATTCTCTTCACTAATAATAAATTAGAAATCAACACAGTAAATACTATGTCTTCTTCATACATTTTTGTCTGTAAATTATGACCTGGTTTTTAAATTTTACCCACTTTCATTTTCTTTTAATTTTCTCCTAAAACTTCTAATGTCATTTGTACAATTCATATTATTATTGTCAATATAGAAAAACTGACTTGCATAATGAGCCACCAAGCCAAATTGATTAGCTCCAAACTAGTGAAATATTACTCCAAATTAAGTACTAAGGATTTGGGGCATGGTAGTGGAATGGAGGAATAATTCTTGCCAAGCCCATGTTCAATTTGGTGTAATATCATTGTGCTGCTTAGTTAGATATTAACAATGTCTCAAATGCAGAGGACAGAAATAAAGTTTAACCTTCTCTCCCATAACTTCTTGAATTTGTGCAACATCACTTGCAATCCCATGCATAATATCTGCAGTGCTGATCTCCGTATCAAAAAAGCTAATGTCCTGACGAAGAATTGCTCTTAAATACTCACTTCTTATTCTTTGAGCAGATCGCTCCCCAACCAATCTCCAACATGTGATCTCTGCCAATTTTAGTGATCAATGCATTATTGTAACAACTTTCACAAATGTTGAAGAAGTCTTGGCTATGCACTTAAGAAAAGAATAGTTAGAATGTCTTTGTCTCCTTACCCAAATATGCTCCAACCATCACTATTGCAGCTAACCCAGTCATGAACAAGCATATCTGAAAATTTATAATTGGAAGAGAAAGAGGATGAGAATAAAGAAGGATGGAAGAATATAACTGTTGATATGCCAATTTTAGAATTTTTATATTCTATTGTGATTTGTGTCAGTGTGTTTATGCCAATTTCTATGTTTTTAAGTACTATTTCCCCCAAACTTTGATTTCATATGCAAACATTTAATTAAGAAAAATTACACTTATCCATCTGGTTTTTTCCCTCTATTGCATCTTCTTCCAATCAATTAATTTTGCAATTGACTAATGATTTAAGGCTTGTTTGGCCAAGCTTCTGAGATCTTCTAAAAGTGTTTGGTTTTTTAAAAGCGCTTATTTTTTTAAGTGTTTGACAAATGTTTTAAAGTGCTTATGAGTTGTAACAAAATCAGTTTTTCAACTTTAAACAGAAGTTAAAAATTGGAACTTCTGCTTCTAGTCAAAAGTAGAAGCTAAAATTTAAATTTTTTAGGACAACACTAACCTTACTCAAATTTTAAAATTCTCATTTTATCCTTCTCATAAAACCTAATTAATAAAGACAACAATAATAATTTATCAAATTAATAATAATTATTTTTTTGTTTAAATAAAATAATAATCATAAATAACAAAATTTTATTAATTGACATTAATAATTTATTTTATTAAATTAATAAATTATTTAATATTTTATATTTATTTGTTTAATAAAACTTAATAATAATAAATATTTATACCATCTATCTATTCAATAATACTAATAATATCCTAAATCTATATATGTCATTTTTAGTAATTTTACAGTTAAAAGTACTTTTCAACTCAATTTGCCAAACAAAAATTGTTTATCTCTCACGGTACTTTTTCTCAAATTCCATTTAAAAAGAAATTATTTGAAAATAACCAAATTTTAAAAATTTGGTCAAACAAATTGTTTTGTGATGAACCAAATGTAAAACACTAATTTGTAAAGGAAAAAAATTGAGGAAATGTGAATCCGTATGGAGAAAATGGACATCTATCAATAGTACTGTCAAAAAGCTCCACTGGCCATCGCCCGCAAAATGGGCTGTATTGGGGACGAGAAAATAGACCCATTTAAAAATGACACGCAAAAAAAAAAAAATTTAACATTAATATTAGTTTATAGTAAGTATAAATATATAATTTTATGTATTATTTAACTATTTCTATTTTATAATGTAAACAAAAAAATCATTTAAAGTCATGATAATACAAATTTTAAAAACAATAATTTATACATATTTTATCATAATAAATTTAATTGACTTTAGTTTATTAAATAAAATACAAAAAATGAACATCACTTTTATTTATTAAAAATTAATTTTAGAAACATTTAAAAGTCATCTAAAAAAGAGGTGACCAGCATGTTAGTCCGTTTTTTAGCCCCAGACTACCATAGGCAAACTTGGGCATGCACCTCATTTAATAAACGGACCAGTTCACTCTGCCCATTTAATGGCCGGCCGTGACAATACTATGACTATCAAGGACCAAAATAAAATTTTAGTATATGTACATATGTGTACGCACACATATAAATTAGATTACCATAAAGTTTAAAAAATGTGGCCGTTTGAACAAAATTTTGTCTTTGCGTTACAAAAAGTGAGAAGGAATATTAGTGTATTACCGTCTCCACATCCTTGAGCATCTGGGAATTGTGACCACCATCCTTTGATTCTCCAGAAATCTTATTGACTATGTTTCCAAACAGAAAGGAATACCAAGGAAGTGATCCCCCATTAACCAGAGCCCCCAAACAACCCAATATCATAAGCACTATATCCCACTTCGTTGAGTATCTGAACAAGCTCAACAACCCAACTGACTTCAGAGCCTCCTCATCTTCATCATCATCATACTCACCATCATCCTCACCATCATCAAACTCTGAAACCCTAGCTATCCCATTATGATGACTATGTCCCCCTCCATAATCACCACCATCATCATAACTATCGTGTTTTGAATACGATGGTTCGAGATCGCGACCGCCGATACTGAAGCAATTCAAGCTCAATTCATCCTCATCCGCCAATGGACTACCCTTCCCCTTCTTCTTCGTCTTCTTCCTCGTAGTTGTATCCACGATCCCTTCCTTGATGATCTCCAATTTCGAAATTCCGCCGCGAGGCGACTTCCGACTCCGATCGAGGTCGAGATCGAGATCGAGAATATCGTCGTCATTCTCTTCTTCGGCGACGAAGCTCTGGCTCTGAAGCTCCACTCTCCCGGAGGGAACGACGCTAGTGCTGGTGCCACACCCTGAATGCTCGGAGAACGAGTTCCCCCAGACGACGCCGTTTCGTCTCCCTCTGAAGAACCCACCCGTAGTGCCACCAGAAAGGTAATAGTCTTTCGCGGATTGGTGGAAAACCCGACTTCTATCAGATGGGGTTGGGCTTGCGGCCCATGGGCTTAGAACTGAGCCCAAGTTTCGATTGCTGTACTCCCGCCACCCAGTGGGCTCAAACTGCCACGAAACCTCCGTCTGCCATGAATGGTCGTCGTTGTCGTCGGAGGCGGCGGCGGTAGTGAGCGTCGCCGGAGGTCTGTTCCGGCGGCCCCTTCTTTGGTTGTCGTGAGAGCTCGAAGCCGCCGCCGCCGTGAAAGAGCGAGACGCATTGCGAGAACTCGCTGGGGTAGGTGGGTGGCGTTGTGGGTAGTGGTGGCCTGAGGAGTAGTAATCAATTTCGAAAGAAGAATCAGCCATGGCTGAAGAATGAAGAGGGAAGAGAATGAATGAGTAATTATTGAGGAAGAGGAAAAGAAGAAGAAGGGTTCAATTTCGTGAGGAAGGACATTATTATTATTAGTTAGAAACAAAGTGAACAGCTTTGCTCATTCCGCCTCTGTTTTTGACACAGAGACAAAGAAGAGAGTGATGAGACACGTTAATTAAAGGGTGTTTGAGGTTTGAGGATGGAATTCCAATCGACTTGGAGGAATAGAGAGAGTGTGATTTATTGTTGGTATCGAACATTAACAGTTGTTCAGGGACGGCATGCAAGGCAAAGTGGCCGCCCCCAGGCCATTCAAATTTTGTGTTTAAAATACTAACAAGCTACCACCTGTTACCACTTTGTATCCTATGCTAATATACATAATGAAAGAAAGTGACATGAGGTGTGGGTCCCACTTGATGTAGATCCCACTTGTATATTATCCTCTTTGTATTTTTATACTAGTTAGCATATGATTCATTCTCGAACTATCCTTATATTAAAAATAATAAACAAAGGGAGTAGCAAAATAGACCATTCATATAGAATTTCCATGGGATTGTCATGAATCCTCCATTATGTAAGGTGCCATTCGGTAGCAGGGAAGATGTATTAGTGGTAAAAGGAAGTGGAAATGGAAGTGGAATTAGAAATGAGTGAGAAGGAAATATAATAGAATTTAAAAAAAAAATATGTTTGGTATGTAGAGAAGTGAAATTAGATTGTAAGAGAGATTTTGTTTAGTATGATGGGATGAAGATTGGGATAAAATTAAAAAAAAGACTATTTTACCCCATTTTAAATTTTAACACTTGTCCTTCATATAAAATGAAACCCTACACGAAACCCTTCCCTCCCTCACAACTATTCTCTTGCTTGCCATTGAGAAAGCTTATAAGTAGTTGGCCTCTATTTCCAACTCAATCGAGATTCTATTTTTTCATTTATTTATTTTATTATTATTTTCAATAAAGTTCTTTTTATGGTATATGATGATCTTGTTCTACTCACAGAGCGTTCACTTCCTGATTGTGTTTTTTCAAAATATCTGGAAAAAAAACCTTGCACAAAGTAGATATGAATGGTACGATAGGTATCTTCTAAAATTATCGAGGACAATATAGACATTTCATATTACATTCCCATCTGCCCATTTCCTTTTCCCTCCATGGTGATAGAGAACTCAATTACCTTGTATACACATAAGCTTTCAACCATTTCTCTTTCCCTCTCCCTATCATCTTTACAAATCAAAACCATTTCCCTCTTTTTAGAACAAAGCAAATGTCTCTAAGGGCACGTTCATTAGGCAGAAATAGAAACGGAAACAGAAACGGAATGCATTTGATGTGTTTAGTAGTAAAAGTTTGGTAATGAAAATGGAATAAAAATAACCATTTTACCTCTTATATTAAAATAATAAAAAAATGTTATAATTGTGTCAAATCAAAGGGGTATAATAGATATTTTATATTTTCTTTTTCTTTTTTTAAAAAGTTGATGAAAATGAAAAAGTGAAAAAATAAGTAGGGCCCAGTTACTTTTTCATTTCCCTTGCTATTTTCATAGTAAGACTCTAGTTAGTGAACACACCCTACTATGTTTGGTTCAGTAAAGAATTGGAATTGCACAAAGTCCAATGAATTCATCAGTAAGAATTGAATTCTATGGAATTGCTTCAATTCCACCTTCTTTGTATTCAAACCTCAATTCCTTGTTTTCTAGGTGGAATTGGACCCATTTTTGTAGAAGTGGTGAGAAAAGACAAATTTGCCCTTCTACTCTCCACCTCACGCATTTTTCTCTCTCGACTGGCTCAAATTTGGAAATCACATAATCAGAATCGAACAAAAATGAGAAGAGCGTATATTCTGTGTCCAAGGCCAATCTGGATTTCTTTGCAATCCATTCTCTCTTTCCAACGGATCTACGACGGCGTCGGCAGTGGCGGAGATCTAAGACCACATGTTTGGTTCACCAACGGATCGAGAAGAAGAAGAAGAAGATGAGATCTTGGTTCACCAACGACTGACGGAGTAGATCTACGGCGGCGTCAGCGGTAACGGTGGCTCTATAGACTCTAGGCGAAGTGATGGAGAAGTTTGGATGTTGCTCCTGCTTGCTTGCACTAGATTTGGGTGGAGGAGAACGAGAAGAAGATGAAAAATAATGGAGGTTGGGTGGAGAAGTAATGGAGAGATGGTTAATAAATGAGATGGTTGAATTTTTGTTTGAGCGTGACATTTTTATTTTTTGAGAATTACTTTATTATTATTTATTTTTGATAAGTTACATTTTTTTATTTAATTGATATAAAAAATTAATTATTTAATATTAATTGAAGGGTAAATTAATCTGTTTACGTCATATTCTTTTACAAACTTTCAATTCTATCTTTTCATACCAAACACACTTTTCAATTTAAATAATTCAATTTCAATTCCACCTTATCAATTCCAATTCCAATTTTACATTTTTTTAAACCAATCGCAGCCTAAAAATTTGAGACAAACCTATGAATCTTTGAACCTCCTACCAAACACTGGAAAGCCCTTCCATTCCTTCCTCCAAAACCAGTACCAAATAAGTTCTTGGAGTTCTATTAATGTGACACATGCCTTGGAGATCGCAGAATGCGAACACTACAACACACACATTACCATATATGCTATGCGATTGCATGAGCCGAAAACATTCCAAAAGAGAAAAGACTAACCAACTAAGTGAAGTTTCATACACTGTGTCACCTTTTGATTACCTCAATTTTATCTCAATGTGAAACATATCACTCATGTATTAAAAAAAAAAATTATGCAGTGTCTTGTTATGGGACTTCTACTTACTCTAATCAGATTAGTCAAAGTCTATGTATTGGTTTGACAAAAACAATAATGAGAAGGTGAATAAGGAAGCATTAGAAAAAAGAGGAGAAATGAGAAAAATGAGATGTTTTGAAATAGAAGGAAAGTATAAACCAAGTATTTGGTTAAAAAAATAGGTTTGAGTTTTGTATATAAACAAATTGTTAAAGAAGTTCTAATCTCATCATAAAACTTTTATTAACTCAAGTCAAATTAATCAAAACTTAAAATTTTTTTAAATATTGGTAATTTGATCCCATAAAAAAAGTATGATAAGTCATTATGATTGAATCATTGAACATCTTGATCAATTCAAAAACATTAAAATTTAACACATGGGACACGTAATAGAAGAACAGAAAAGGTTTTGTACTTATGTATTGCAAGAGGACCAATCTTTTGTATTTGAAAATCTTGGAATTGCAGTGACTTGCGTGGGAGTCTTTTTTGCAGAGTATGGATTGGTATTTGTTTGAATTCTTTTGATTGTTCATAAACCTTTTCCACCTCATTTTCAGGATGGAAACTCTGGGGAGGAGTTCAATAAAGATTCTATAAATGTATTGTGGTACTTCATACTTGGATTCCTCAATACATTTTCATCATTCCTCACATAAATATTCACAATAATGATATAAAATTCTTACATTTATAATTGAGATAAAAAAAAATATAGGTAACTCTATTTGACTTTGACAAGAATCAATTTTCAGTTTGGTCACTGAACTCAAATCAAGCGACCTGAATGGCAAACATGATTCATGCAAGTAACAATCAATATATTTAAAGCAAGAACTCCACACTTTTAACAAATCCAAGCTTTTTTTTTTTTGGTCTTGGACCAAAATATCTATCAAAGCGAGTTGACTAACAAAAACTTTAGTGTAGTGCTAGATATTTATTACCAAGTTCTCTAACAAAAATATGACATGATTGAATGAATGTATTTTTTATTGGGGGTGGGAATAGGATGGGATGTCCTTAGGATAGTATGAGCTACCCAAGACCCACATTGAGTGGATGGAATGTTCTATGGGTACATAAGTGAATTTGTTCTTCGCTTTTAACAGCTAGTTTTTTGAAATGATTCCCCAAGTCACTTGAAATCCATTAATTTCACATGAATAAACTCTTCAAGAGAGTTTCTTCACATGTTATATTTTTGGAAAGAGAACATGAAGGTAAAATATCTAAGTAACTTCATCTCAATCTTGTTCTATGAAAAAGCAAAAAGGGAGAAAATGGGGAGAGGAATAAAATGATATAGTCATCACCAAAAAAATAATAATAGAATGCAATTTATGTTTCCCTTGTACATCACTACCAGGAGGATTCGTCCATATTCATCTTCAAGAGACTGGGATCTCAGCAGCAAACAAAAAAGAATGCAAGTTCAAGGTAAATAAAGATCCATTTCCAGTCTATTCACTATATGAGTCTAAACTCTATTCTAATTCATTGACATTATGCAGCGAAAATTACAAATTTTACAATGGTGTGCCCTTCAGCATAGAATAAACACAGCAAGTGATAAAGGATTAGAAGAGGCCAATAATTACTCTTTCTTTTGGTGGGGAAGGGAAACAATCTACCCCACAATCAGGTAACTTTTATCACAGAACTAAACAAAACTGTAAAACATAAAGGTAAAAGAATGCCTCTGTACTGCCAAAATTACAAAGGGACTTTGCCAATAGGCGACTCATCATTGAATATAATATATAGTATGAAGGATATTTCAACACAACTATAAGCCATTAACTAACTAATCACATGGAAAACCTCATGAATTTGACAAAATATACATAAACCCATCATAGAGATCATTGTATCAAGCCTACCTCTCATTTTCGTATCATATATTCAATAGTGTCCTTTACACCCTTGACCCTACCATTGAAGATGTAAATCATTTGCCAGACCCACTTGGTGAGTTTCATCTGGGCTTAGTGTCACTTCCCTTGCTTCGAAAAGTTGAGAGAGAAAAAAATGATCGGGGGGCTGCACAATTTGAAATTTGTGTTACCAAAATGTTGCAAACCGTATTTGTGACTCCTAATCCATTAACATTATGATACGAAATCTACTTTGCCTTTAAAGTAATAGTTGATGTGATATCCAACTGACAATGACAAGAGTTTGCACTCTTAAAGTTTCATGGAAAACAGGGAACTATATATGAACTTAAGTTAACTCTTCCTTTGTTCAACAAAATTAACTTATGTCCAACATGAAGATGTAAATTGTGGATTTATCACAAGATAAGCAACTGCTTCATCAGCCCAACACTCAAAAGGATGGCAGAATATGGATGATAGTATTGACCTAAACAAGATTAGGTTACCCAGACCTCACCTTTTAATGAACTTCCTGATATATGATCATCCCTTAGTTTAAAGTGAGCAGGAGGTGCAGGGATAGAGCTTTGCAAGGATTGCACTGCAAGAATTGATCAAATTAGTCAACTGGAGAATTTACAGCAACTTATTCCATTCAACCAAAAAATGAATATTAAAATATGTATCCATAAATGTGTGCAAAACATCTAGACGACAATGATATAATCTTATTCCATGTTTGATCTAATGACAGGATAAAAATTAATCTAACATTAGAATATAACCAGATTAAAAAAGAAGCTAGGATATTTGATAATCTAGTGTAAATACATAGCACCTTAATTCGGAGGGGTTTATAACAAAAAATTTGCATATTAATAACATAATCACTTATGGAACACAATAATTAGATAATCTTTTTTCATCACATTTAAATCCTTTCAATCTCGTATCCCTTAAGGAAAGAGCTAGGTGTGAGAAAATAAGAGCCTAAGCCTTAAAGCATTCAGATTTTGATTCCTTCAATTCCTAGAAAGAGTATACCAGATTGCTTCTCGTTCACTGACATCTTTATTTATGTAAAATGGCATCCTTCATCTAAATGTGCAACATCAGCTGGAATTAGTAAGAGCATCCACTTTCTAAAAGTAGGATTATCACAAACTGGCACAACAATCATGGTAGTAAAAAAGTAGTATGGCTCAAACTAAAATTTCTAAGCAATAAGCAAGGCATGTTCCTCAGTAAGAATGAGTATGAGATAAGTTTAAGTTACCCTGCTCACCGAAAAGCTCACTTTCATTGAAGCTGTCATCCATAGGATGGCCATGAGGGAATCCCATTCTTGATTTCCTTAGGTCTTCTGATGACCGATTGGCAGGATCCCGGCCATCTTCTGTATCATCATCTCCTTCAGACGTTGTAGCAGAGATCCAATCAACCAAATTCTCTGACCCACGATTTTTCCTTCCAAACTTTAATAACCGTTTGAAACCTTTTGTGACATCCTTGCGCGATTGATTATGGGATGAATTAGCAACAACAGGCTTTTGAGCACTTCCCCATTTTTTCCTCATTCGAGAAGCATCAATCTCACCCCGAGCTATTGAATTCGAATTCCAAGATCCAGGGCTTCCAATTGGAGAATCCACAGAAGCATCAATGTCCGAAGTTTCATGTGGGTAAGAAAAAGGATGACGTAAGTGTGAGTTCCATGAGATAGGGCTTTCAACTGGTGAGTCCTGCGGATATTGCATAGCAGTAGGCATTTCAGCTGCTGAATCACCAATTTCAGAAACCACTTGAGCAAGAGTCCTTGTTGAATCACCAATTTCAGATCCAGATTTCTCAGATTCCTGGTTCAGTCTTACCTTTCCATTATCAGTATAAGCACAATCCTCCATACCCAAGGTATCAGTTTCTTCGTCTTCCTCCTTGGCCATATCCACAGACGCTTCCCCCTCAAATGCCAGATCCTCAAATTCTTCAGTATTCTGAATCTCAGATGCCAATGAAGCTTTCATCCTGATAGCACTGGCTCCAACACCAGGGCCTACAATATTAGCCTTTTTAAGGAAAGACCTTGGTGATTGATCGCAAGAGCCCATATCAGTCTGCTCCATATCAAATTTCAGTGGAGCCAAAACAATTCCATCCGAGTTCAAAGGGGATGAATCCTTAAACTCTGCAGTACTAGCAGAACTTTTTCGTAAAGAATGAGATCGCTTTGTCTTCTCTTCCTTGATACTTGACATCTCTTCATTGGTGCTCCTACGAGCGTAGTTTCTCACCTGAGAGCGGGTTGTTATTTTACTGACTCCAGAATAAGGCTTTGTATTTTCCTTTCTTAAATCAGAAAAATTTGGAACCGATTGAGCAAGAGGATTGTCTCTCCGCCTCCCAGAACTAGAAACTTTAGCTGATGAACGTGGGATTGGCACTGCTGCAGTTCGAGGTGTTGATGAAGCCAAATTTCTGTTAGGAAAATTTTTCCTACTTTGCCTTGAAGAACCATCCCCAAAAGTTGATTCAGCAAATAATCTACCTTGTCCATAAATTTTTTCTTCTGAAAATTCAGAAAGATCTCCGTCATCTTCGTTCTGAAGGAAATCTATTGGATGCTGTCAGAAAATAAGGGGAAAATGAGATTAAAACCAAAATTGGTGTTTGTACTTGGAAAAAAATGTTTAATAGTTACACCACAAACCATAAAAAAGATACAGAATACCTGCTCTCTCTTGTTCAATTTGAATGATCTAAGTTTCTCAGTACGCATTCGCGCAGCTGATACAGAATCTTGTCTTTCTATAGACTTCATCTCAGCTCTACTTCGCTCAAGACTATCCTGCATGGCCTTCATTTTAGCTTCCTTCTCTGCTCTTTTAGAACTCCATTCTTCTCTCAGTTTAGCATCCCTTTTCTGCATGTACTTTTCATAAAACGTTCCTCTAGAACTATCACCAAAGTTAAGATCCAAGAAATTTAGCCTTAGAGTATCATCATAACTGTGATTTTCCAGCATCATCAATTGTGCCTTAGCATCAAAATTTGCCAAATTGGTAGAAGTCCCAGTTGTTTTATGCATAGTGTTTCTGACGGGCAATGGAGGAGTTGATTCCTCTGCTACAGGTCTTCTATGCTGCAAGTTAACAGACTGTTCCACATGTGTGTCAGCAGGTTCAATCCTCCGTGCAGAACCAGACTGGTCTCCAGGAACTCGAAGTTTATGCTCTGCAAAAAGCTTTTCAAGCTCGTCTGCTTTCATTCTCAGCTCATCATTTAGCCCCTGATTTCCCTTAGATTGCCTGGGTCTCTGAACTTGCTCTAAACGTGGAATTGAAGCTACAGGGACACTATCTTGACTTTCTATGCCTTCTTTACTAGGAACATTCAACTTGCTGTTCTCATATGCAACCCGAGTCTCATCCCTCTTAATTTGTGACTTACTAATCTGTCCATAACTACCAGGATGAGGTTTTTGACTTCTCCTTTTAACAACTTCAGAATTCTCAACCTTAATTTGATCCTGGCTGGAGGATGGAGAGTTCTTCATCACCTCCTCAGGTTCTCCACTTTGATCACCCTCAACCAGACCAGGAGGAGCGTCCTTAATGTTAAGTCCAAAACCACCTTCAATTTGTCCTGAGAAAGACCGAGAACGATTATGAGAACCCCTTAAATGTGATTGAGCAACTGTGCGATTTCTCATCACACCATCTTCCCTTCTACCTAAGAATCTGGCAGCAGATGCAACATCCTCAACTGTGGTGGTGATAACTCCTGCAGGCATCTGAGAAGCAACCTGATATCTTGCACCAACAACTTCAGCACAATCAGAAAGGCCCCTCAACTGTGCTTCAGAACCCATGTGATCTTTATATCCTGCACTCTTCTCCACATCAAAAGCAGAAACTTTAGATATCGCCTGAGAAGACCCTGGATCATGTTTCACAACCTGCTCTGCTCTACCCGCAAAAGTCCTGGACTGAGCACGAGAAGCTGATTGATCTTTCCAATTGGTTCCCACATTGGAGCCAGCCTCCTCTTTAGCCGTAGAAACACCAAGAAGATTCTGGGGATCAGCTCGATCTTTCAACCGAACGTCACCAAACCTACGTGGGCCACTCTGAAGGTCAGCATTGAATGAGCCCTCAGAATTATTCTTATGGCCCTTCTCTTCAGACGCACTAGTAGAGGCGGCTGCATTAGACTTGGTCAGCGAAACAGAGGATGCGGACGATGGCGTACACAGGGGGCTCTCAACATCCTTCCCCTCACCAGCCACGTCAATGCTCATGTCACTGGCGCCACTCCATCTTCGCAACACGGACTTGTCGGCTCCCAAAGAAACATCAGACGAGAGCCGCCGGAGTTCCACGGATTTGCCAACAACGGGTTTGGTGCCGCCGCTACCGCTGCCACCGGAGGAAGAAATCTCCTTCTGCTTGTTCTCGAAGAGATTGATCCGGTCCTGCACGCTGAGCCGCCTCGCCGGCTGAGTTGCCGGAGCCGAAGAAGAAGAAGAAGAAGACGATGCACTCGGGGCCTCGTCTTTCTTCTTCTCCTCCTCCTCCGCTCCTTGTTCGTGTTTCTCGTAAACGTTACTGCGTCGGGGAGTGAAGGTGGCAATGGGCTTGGGCTTCTGCCACGTGGACGGGTTTGATTGAAGGGAGGAATGGGCCGCTTCTCTGAGGTGGGACCCAGCTTGGTCTTGCGTGGGGTCGTCAATGGACATATCTGACCCAACTGACGATCGGAGTTCCCTATCATCGACACGTGTCTTCCAAGTGGTAGTAATAAGGTCCGGTCTTCTTTGGTACAGTGACATAAATTTAGTGCATGCTTCACTACACACAAGATCAAAAGATTAATATAAATAGAGTAACTCACTTTTTGTTTCTTTTTTATTTCATATCAACAAATTATTATTATTATTTCTTCTGCTTAAAAATAAATAATTTAATAGTACAAGAGAGTTACTAATTCACTGTTGAGAGTAAAAATTTTGGACTCAATAAATAAAGAAAACTCCGTTTTAGTCCTTTATCTTTTTACACAATTTTTATATTGATTCTTTATTTTTTAGAAGTTTTATATTAGTCCTTTATCTTTTTCAGAAATTTTATATTGATTCTTCCATCTAATTTCGTTCATTTCTTCCGTTAAGTGCTGATATGGCGTGCCGAGATGAACACATAATCTCTTCTACGTGTATCAGATAGCTCAAATGGCCTTAGACACACCAAAAACACTTAAGCGACGTCGTTTAAGCCAAAATGAAACTATGCTGAGAAAACCATTATGGAACTTTAATGAAACATAAGGACTAATATAAAACTTTAATGAAACATAAGGACTAATATAAAACTTTAATGAAACATAAAAAACTACGATAGAACTTTAATGAAACATAAAGAATCAATATAGAACTTTAATGAAATATAAAGGATCAATATATAATTTTAATAAAACATAAAGGACTAATATAGAACTTGTATAAAACATAAGGAATCAATTTAGAATTTTTTAAGAATAAAGGACCAATATAAAACTTAAGTAAAAGATAAAAGACCAAAATGGGTTTTGACATAAATAAATACAAACTTTTGAAAATACTTTGACATTAGTTTTCAACAGAAAGGATCCTTCTAACTGCCATACCTTCCTTTCAGTGAATCTATTATATGCAATAAATATTTTATTATCTGATCCTTTGTTGTTGGGCTTTGTTTTTTTGTATATATTGGCTGGGCTACTTAGCTCATCAAGACCATAAAAAATCACTTCTCAAACTCAAAGTTTCATCAGCATAACCACTAAACAATAGGAAAAAATTTAGTAAAATTTTTTATATCTTTGCTATAATATTTTTTTAATTGTAGACTTTATTTATATTTTATCTCTTTTATGATTGGTCATATAAAAAGTACTCTTTTATATTCTCTCTCTACCGTGATTGATCATTCATAAACTTTTTGTCACATGTCTTCTTTTTATTGAGAAACATTATAAGTTATAACAAAGATATAAAGAATTTTACCTAAATTTAGTCCTAAACAATATAGTATTAATGCAACCCAAAATATAAAAAATAAATATAAAAATAAATAAAACAGTAAATTACTATTTTGGTGTTTAAATTATCTCAATTTAGTGCTTAAAATATTTGGCTAAAATGCAGAATATATATATATATATATTAGTTACTTGAGTCTTGAGGTATCTAACTATTTGCAGAGGAAATGTAAGAGAAACTTGAAACTATTAAAATCTTGGGAATAATAAAATATAAGTTGATTATGATTTCTCCACAGAATAAACATCCTGAGGCTTGAAGGGCTTAAAGCAGAATACAATACAAGGAGGAAAATTTTGCTTCATTTTCATTTTACATATTATATATATATATATATTGAAATTTGGATTTGGAAATATATAGTACTATAGTAGGTTCACCTACAAACATTTAACTCTAAATTTTATATATCAGAAATGAAATCTTATGCTGTGAGTATAGAAATGAGCACACATTGGTATAGTTTAATACATATTAGCCAACCCAACCTACTGAAAAAACACTTTGTTTATTGTTGTTACGTTGAAAAATGATTATATATTTTTTTGGTTCTTCTAAGAATTATTATTATATTACAAAATATTCTTTACTTAAATAGTATATTTTGCTATACCAATACCTTATATTTTAAAAACTTCTCGAATTTCATATCACTACTTTTACCAGAAATTACAGTCGCACCCATACCTATGCAAGATAGGTCTCCCCCATAAGTTAAAGGCAACTTTATTATTTACAAAGCCTGCCTGGATCACACACAGAAGCAGAAGGAAAGCAAGACAGAGGGAATATATATATATATTTATTGAAAGATTTTATTTTTTAATAAGATTTCAAAGGTCTTACTTCAAGCGAAGAGCACCAAATCGATTTGCAAAATGCTGTAGTTCAAAGATGGTGTCAGGATTAAAACCAGCAGCTGATGCACGAGCACAAGCTGAGGTCAAATCCTGCATAACTGCTGTAAGTCGTACATCAATAGCTCTAAGAAGTTCCTTCCTGGACAAGAGGTATTAAAAACAAAAAACAAAATTAGATAGAAAATCAACAAGAAAGAAGGAATAGAAAGCAACTAATATCAGCCTTAACATAATAAATTCCTTTCTTCCGCCACATTTCTTTGTCTCTCTTACCTTTTTTGTTTCAAGTTTTTCCAGAGTGATAATCACTCGTTTTTGTCAAACTACCCATACTGGCACTACAATATTACTAGCAGCACCACTTAGTGAAAGCTAGGCAGTAAATTTTTACATCTTCATTAAAGAATAAACCAACATGTGTTCTGTTTATACCGTAAATTAATCTATCCAAACACATATGGACAGTAAAATTGTTCTGACACAGTATGTCTATATATCTTATTTTTCATAATATTATCTATATATGAACAATACAAGTTAAACATAGAAATGTGTAAAGACAGAGCATGTTGGCGTCGCTTGATCCGTATACCTATGAACAATATGTCAGGACAAGACCAACCAAAATTAACATATCAATCCTTTTGTGACTAATATCAGGCAATTCACTCGGTCAACATTAATACTCTCTGATCCCCAGAGGCCCAGACTAAGTTCTGTGCCAAGATGACTCAAATCATTCGGGAAAAAATATCTCTCAGGTTAAATTTGGAAGTGAATTTTTTTTCTCTCTATTAGCAATATAGCATCTCAACCACAGAATTAAATATATAAAGAAACTTGCAAGATGTAATGAACCCAGATAAGAGAAAAGATGAACAAGAAAAATACTTGGTTGCATCTGCCACTGCTGAAGTAGTTCCTGTTCCGTCATCACCTGGAGCAAATTGAATAAACTTTTGTTAGGATATCATTATTAATCATTAAGATTACTCAGTGAAAGAAAGAAACTCTAAGGCTCTAGAAGGACCATATTCCAAGGCAAGCAAAAGCCACTTCTTCAGGGTTAAGGACCAAGCAAGTCAGCAAGCTTATCATATTAATTCAACAACACCCATCTAGACTATAGTGTCCAGTAAACTCAAAGGGCAGAATACACAAAAGTACTGTAACGCTGTTTTAATTCATTTGTAAGAGTCAATGAAAAAGGAATTCCCATATCATGTTTCTCTTCTGAAAAATCCAGACAATTCAAAAACAACTCTTTAGTCTTCATTCAATCATTCTTGTATCTTTTGGCCCCCAAAAAAAAAAATCATTCTTGTATCTTCTTCAGTTTATCTCCCTAAATAGAAGTCCAGGCAATATGTGATTTAGGAATAGATTTCTTCTGCCCTTTTTTTTTCTCGCAAAGAGGGGGGAGAGCAGGGGAAAAAAGTCACATGTAAATACAGAATATTTACCACTTTAGAAATGCTTTTTCAAAATCCAAGTAAAACATTTTATGTTCTGTCACAGTTATGTGAATATATGTTAATAATGTTATTATGAATTTAATACCATTTTTCCCTTTTGCTTCTGATTATCAATTAATTTGCTTCCTTTTGTTTCTCTTTAGATATAGAGCCTACATTGAGATTACATACAATCTAGATTCTTAGCATATTTAGCATCAGTTAAATAAACCATTCCATGCATGATAACATTACAAAACTTCTCAAGTAACCAAATCATATAGCCAGATTGTAAATATAGACCAAAGAAATAATCTATTAAAAACATCTTTCACGATAAACTATTTAGCTCGTAGCCTCATACTGATTGGTCCTACTTTAACTACAATATAATTTCCTAGAGATTTGAAAGGAGAGGAAAATGAACATCACCGACAAAACTTTGATATTAATCGTGCTTCTAAATTTGGACAATATAGATTCAATTCATACAACTTACTTCATAATAACACAATAACACAACCCCCCGCCCCAAAAGGAAAAACCCACACACACACACTTTTGTTGTACAACTAACTAAGGAGGACAAGTAACCTTTTCCATACATATATAGTTGGCCACAATTCCTAATTTATCACATGCATAATTTGCCAAGAGTTTAAGGGAGTGCTTCAAAATTAACGTTTTAAGTTTAATTATGTATAAGTAATTCCACTCATATTTTCTTTTCAAGATATCATTTATGTTACACTACTTTCTTTTCCTTGCTTTTTTGGGTTCATATGTTGCCAACATTTTTCTTGAAAATGCTTGTAGGTCCTTTCAAAACACACAATCCAAACACAACTAATCATATTTTAAGCCCAAGAGTATCCCCTTCACTAATCATATTTCTAAACAATGATTCCGATTTTCTATCTCATTCTCCAAACCCAACTCTGACCAAGTTACATCAGCAACTCACACCAGTTGTATAATGATCTGACAAAGAGAAAATTCTTAAAATAGACTAATACAAGTTGATAAACATAATTATCTCTATATAATGGTCAGTCAATCATAAGTTCCTTATGAGACAGAAGATAGCAAACTTTATGCATCTTTGGTCCATTTTAATTAAAATGTAAGCATACCTTTTGCATCTGTATGCTGATCTCCGGCACCCTGAAATAAGAAGTTCCCAAGATGAATGATAAAAAAATTGCTTTCTTCAACTACTTACACCAACCTTATCCAATTGATCAAAATTCAAAAGGCTTTTATATTTACCTGAGAATATATTCTCCGTGCTGCTTCCAACTGGGACATCTCTGCATCAAAGGTTATAACCATTTCTAAAACCTCTGGTGTGCTAACAAACCGGACAAACCTAGTAGCATGAAGGGAAAAGGCTAATCAAGTCAGAAAATCACAGAAATTTCGCTGCATATGGAGGCAGAGAACTCAACAAAGAAGCGAGTTTGTTCCATTTCATTGCTTTAACCTTTCAAGTGTTCCTTTCGTAAACCAAGTATCAGCATTTTTATGTCTCTCAATTTCTAGCTTAATTGATGGGATGGCTTGTGCTACCTGCTCTTCTGCAACCTTTAAATGGGTTGTAAATGGCTTTACTAATCCTGATGCTAGTTTCTCACTGTTTCCATTACTTGAAATAAACAATTCACATCTGCCAATTGAAAAAGCGAGAGAGATAATTAACGAGAAATTATTAAAAATTATGATGAGGAAAAACCATACGAAAACCAAGGAAGGTCATTCACACCTTGACCGCTTTGGAGACAATTGGAAAACAGCATAATCAAGAGGCGTATCAGACTTCATTTTTGTTCACTGAAGCCACCACTGTCACTTCTCTGACCTTTTCACATAACCAGATGCATTCTTCATCATCATTTTGATTGTTGGTAATCAAAATCAGCAGAGCCCACTCAAGAAATCCCAAAATCAGATTGTAGGTTCTGTGCAAAGACTACAAAAGTTTCAGACACAAGGAAAACAGTTTCACTAGATGAAAAGCTAATTAAATAAGTCCTATCCACATCATTTTCAATCAAACTGAAACTTAGATAAGGCAAATCCTACTTGTTACAATGCCAATAAACACACCACAGATCCCAACCCCAAAACCCAGTTCAAAAACCATAATGCACCAGAATTCAAGCTCTTACAGCAATACAGAAATTCAAATTCACCATAAGGAAATTAGATGAAATAGATCTGATTCCACAAAGACCGAACTCAAATTCCACACCAGAATGAGCTCATACTCAACAAATACAACGCATGCAGTAAGAATGGAAAAAAGCCCTAACCAATTACATTAAAAAAAAAAACCGCAAGCAGAAATGAGAGACGACCGTCCAATTCAATGCAAACCCAAGAATCAAGCTCCGAGATCTTTGATAGCGTAACCCCCCCGATCCTCCAAATTCGTCTGAGTTTAAAAGCGCAGCTCCAGCATTTCGCTCCCTTGTCCTTTTATATATCTTTTCTTTTTCTTCTTTGTCTCCGTGGAATGAGCTCTTTTCTTTCCTCTCAATTTTTTTTTTTTTGTTTGTGAATGTGACGAAAACCCTACTATGACAAGATGGTCTTTGCTTTACTCCTCCTTCAAATCCCTTTCTACTTTCTCTCTCTCTCTCTCTTCTCAAAGATACAGTAGAGAGAGAGAGAATATTGATTCTGAGACAAAAGATCGACTATTTCATCTGCAATTTGTTTAATGCTAATGATTGTGAAGAAAGAGAAAGAGAATGTGTTTATAGAGATTAGACGAAGTGGATTTACAAATATGGGGTTTGACTCGAATTTTACTAGCTATGATGCATCACAAATTTTAACGTTGTTTTCATAAATTTGAATTATTTTCAGGTAACGGTAGTGGTTAAATTCAAGATCCTGATTTGATGAAAAGTTATTTTTTTTAAATCAGAAGGGTGTGTTTTATTAAATAAATTTTACTTTTTAATAATGTGATGACATTATAGTTTTGTTTTCTTCTTTTTTTGAAATTATAAGTATCTTTCACCTATCCGTTTTAATGGTATAAACGAAGACTAATTACATTCGAGTCAGATAGAATCACAAGGGCGGCAAAGCTCTCCCAACCAAGTTTTAACAGGGCTGCATTTCCAATGTTTGAACTCGAGACCTTTGGTTAAGTTGCAACAACCCCTTACTAGTTAATCCACGTGTTTGGTGATTTTGTCCTTACTTTTACCCACTTTTATTTCATTTTTACTTTTAATTTAAGGGTAAAATGGTTATAAATGGTCATTTTACCCACTTTTATTCCATTCACATCACATTGACATGATATTTCTATTTCCTCCAACATTATTAATGATACTCTTAAATTTTTAATTTATAAATAATTTTGTATTTTAACCAAATCACGTATAAATATTTAACATCAGGTAAAAATATAACTATTCTCGTAATTTTCAATACTAAAAGTAATGCTAAATTATATATTAGGGTATCAAAATGGATTGAGATCGGTCCACGAGCGTTCAAGTTAGATGGGATGGACAAAGTTCGGTCCACCTTTCTAGGCGAATCTAAAATGCTAGTTCAATCTAGTTTTTGAAAGGTTGTGAGTTGGGCTGGGTTGAGCCGACCCATATACTTCTTTTTTAATTTTTAAAAACAATTTCATTTAATTTTTTTAAAAACAAAATTCATTTTATTTGATTTAATATTAACATATTAGAAATAGATATTGTAAATTATCTTACAAAAATAGTAATTAAAAAACTAAGTTTTGTTGGTCTAGTGGTTAGCTCACTAGGTCGCTTAAGCAAGTGTTGGGGGTTCGAATCCCACATTGTGTATGCAGCAACCAATTGGCCAGCGGCAAACCCTTAAATGGAGCTCAGATCCGCGGAGGATTAGTCCTTAGCCTGTCGGGTTGAGGGATACCTTGGGAAACAAAAAAAAAATAGTAATTAAAAAGATATTTAGTGTTGTTTATTTTATCAATTAACATATTATGAATTAATATTACAAATTAGCTTATAAATATATAATTTATTTTACATATTAATATATTGTGAATGAATAATACATATCACATAAAATATAATATTTTATATAACACGAAGAGATTTTAAATTTAAATAATAATAATAATAGGCCATTGGGCGATCTAATCCTTGCATTCTTTGGCCAAAATGAACAAAAATAATTTTGGTCCAACCCTTGCTATTCTAAGAGCTGGGTCGAGCCTAGAGCTGTCAAAGTGAGCCAACCTGGCCCACACGGGTTGCCCACCATGGGTTGGACCCGTGACGGATTGGCCACATTAAACGGATTGGAAATCCCAGCCTGACCCACCAAGGTGGTGGGTCGGGCCAATCCACCTAACCCACTTTTTTTATCTTTTTTTATTTTTTTAATTCTAACTTTTTTTTAAAAAAAATCTATACTTTTTTATATATATTTTTCATAAATTAAGAAATTTAATATGATAAAATGAAAGAAAAGATTTATCATTCATCATGTCACTCACAAATAATTAAAAATAAAACATTGAAAGTATGAAACATGGTCAAAATATCACAACATTACTCATTTTTTTTCTCCTGGCTCCTGCAAATATGGTGAAAAATGAAAATATCACAAAAAGAAGGAAAATGATTAGGAATTATGTTTTTTTTAATTTTTTTTAAAAGTTGTGTGGGTTACGGGCCAACCCACCTAACCCGGTGGTGGGTTGGGTTCCTCCAACCCGTTTAATAAACGGGTTGAGATTTTGCAACTCAACCCACCAAATTGGTGGGTTAAACGGGCCAACCCACCGAGTTGGACCCGTTTTAATAGCTCTAGTCGAAAGTCCATTTTGATAACCCTATATATCTAGCTAATATTTTTTGTCAATCTAACTACGGTAACTACATTTATTTTGTAATACCAGTGGCAATCTAAGCTATTAAAACAAAATTTATTATAAATTGTATCTTTCGAAACAAAATTGATAATAAAAAAATATAAATAAAACAAAAATTAGTATTGATAAGAAATTGTCATACCAATCAATAGAATCGACCGATCAATGTAGCTCCGTCGATCAATCAGACTCAAACATCAGGTACAAATAATTTAGATATCCTCAACAGAAACACTATAAATATCTTGCCTATACCCCAAGTATAACTAACTAAATCTTCATCTAACTTTTCTATGTTTCTCCTCTCCATACTAACTTGAACATTAAAATCTAGCCAGAAAACCACTTTTCATTGTGATTCTTTTCGTGCTTCTCATCAAAAATTTAGGAGAGGTCGAGAATTTATATAAAATTTAAATACATAAAAACACTTCTTAACATTATCTTTTTAAGTAATATTAAAATTACAGTTACATTTCAGTACCAAAAAATAGTGTGATAGGGTCATATTTGCTTTCAATCAGATTCCATTTCTAAATATGTCATAACCAAACATAAAATCAATCAATTTCTATGCCATAAACCTATCTTCTCAATTGCTCTTTCATCATTCAGGATCTTTCCTATAACGGATTTTCTTTTTGGCCTTTTAGTTTGTTTTTATTAAAAGAATAAAAATTGCATATTATTTCGGTATTGATAAAAATAGATAAATTAGCGTTATGCAGTAAATTGATTATCTCATTCGTTAGTAATATATGACAAAGTAAAAGAAATGAAAAAAACAGGTAGGACTCACGTCTGAAAAGTGGGTCTCACTGTTAATTATTTTTCAAATTCTCTTACGGGAATTGCACAATTTTTTAAAAAAAATTAAAATACAAAATATCTATTTTACTATTTGATTTGATATAATCATAACATTTTTTATATTTTAATATAAGGGGTAAAATGGTAATTTTATTACATTCCCATTCTATTCTCGTTCCCACATTTTTACTACCAAACACAATAAATGCATTCTCATTCCCTTTCCCTGTTTGTATAAAGAATGTGCCCTATATAATTTAACTGGCGTAATATATTAAAAAGGGTAAGATTATCATCGAACGTGGTTAAGTAGGAAAAATTTATTTACTTTTAATAATGTGTTGGGGTTTAATTATTGATTTTGGGTATAGAGTAGCTTTAAATTTTTTGGTTAGTTGTTCCACCTTTTGAGGTGCCTCCAAGTCGACGAGAGAATTAGTCATTGTAATCGACGATGATACTCATGTATAAACTAACAAAAAGGTAAAACAAGAGGTTAAATAATATTTTTTCCATTTTTCTTATTTTTTTATTTAATTTTTTTATTAAAATAAAAAAATAAAATTGGATCATTTACACTGAGTGAAGAGCTCAATCTTTGTCACCAACGAAGTTCAATGTCTAAAATTGGGCATAATCATTAAATGTATAATTCTCCTTAATCTTTTAGAAAACATTTGGAGTCATTTAATACAATTTTCATAAAAAGAATGAGATATTTCAACCATAAGTGAGATTTATTATTTTTATATAAACCCACTACATATTAGCTACCAATAAAATATCTGAAAATTTCATAATTATATACAATATAAGCAATTAAAACAATATTTGGTTGGATAAAAATTTAGAATTCGAATTGAATTATTTGAATTGAAAAGTATGTTTGGTATGAAAAAATAGAATTGGAAGTTTGTAGAAGAATGTAAAGTAAAAAGAATAATTTGTCCCTCAATAAATATTAAATAATGATTTTTCTTTTACTTTTATTTTTTGGTATATAATTATTTTTATTTTATATTTATTAGATAATTATAAAAAAATTAATTATTTAATATTCATTAAATAATTATAAAAGAAAAAAAAAGAAACTACTATGTTTTGCTCCATTGCCATTTCCAATTCTGTGTATTGCAAGAGGGGAAGGAGGGAGTACATGGAGGCAAAATTGTTTTTTTTTTCTCCAATTCCACAAAAATAGCCCAATTTCACCTAAAAAAATAAGGAATTAAATTCCAAAGCTAATACAAAAAAGCATGAAATTCATGCAATTCCAAATATTCCAATGGAAAAATCTTAGGTCCATTTCTTTATGTCCATTACATCCAGTTCTCCAATATAAATATGACACGTGACAAAAAATGTTTAAATGACCAATCACAGTAGAGAGAGAATATAGAAGATCACCTTTTATATAACCAATAATAGAAGAGAGAGAGTGTAAATACAATATATGATTGGTGGAATTGGATGTAATGGACATAAGGAAATGGACCTAAGTTTTTTCCTATTCCAATTCCATGGCATAGTAATTGAACCAAACTATGGAATTCATTCGAATTTGTGCAATTCCTTGTCCAATTCCATTTCCTTGGTGAACCAAACATAATGTTCTAAAGAGTAAGGATTTCACGGTAACTCAATCTAAAAAGTTAAATAAATTATATTTTTTGTTTAAAATACATAAAACTTTCCTTAAAAGTTATAAAATTGTAGAATTATCTGAATTTCAAAAAATATTTATAGAAATACCCCAAAAAAATTATAAGAGATATGTAAAATGTTTTAAAATCATATGAAAATAAGATAATATCAATATCTATGGAGCTTTTCGTTTTCTTTTCCTTTAAGTAGAGACCGTCTCTCTCGATGACACACATTTTTCTTTTACTAATAAGCACATAGTTCTTCAATTTCAAGTTTCTAAGCACTATATATATACATCAAAATTATTTTGAGAATCCATCTATTCAATATTAAAATGCTAACCTATTTAATTAGAAAAAACAATATAAATGACAAAAAAATTGAATTTAAAGTGCAAAAAAAAAGTAGAAAAATGTGTAGAAATAAAAAAAACTTCATTCTGTTCAAAGAAATAATTTACTTCAATCTCATAATAATGCAATTTTTTTTAAAATTCTTGATTTTAAAATTCCTGAAATATATATATATTAAATTTAAAATATAAAGAGATAAAGTAATTTTAATCTCTTATGCTTTTTAAAATTATATAAGTTAATATTAATATTATCTTATTTTTATATGATTTAAAAACATTTTACATATCCCTTATAGCTTTTTTTTTTAAGTTGGGTAATTCTATAATTTTATAACTTCTAAGGGAATTTCTATGTATTTTAAACAAAAAAGTACAATTTACTTAATTTTTAGATGATGTAATGTGAAAATCTCATTCTTTGAAACATTATGGTGTTTTGATTACCTATACTATATATAATTGTGAAATTTTTAGAGATCCTATTGAGAGGTAACATGTGGCGGGTTCATGTAAAAATACATGAACTTGCCCATGTGATCATCACTTTTATTTTTTGGGGAACAAACACAGCCAAAAAGGCTAGCTAGCATAGAAAATAGAAATGTAAGGAAAGAGTGACACATAGGTAGATGGGACCCACGTATGAGTCTCATCCATGTGTCATTGTCGGTCATCATACATTTCTATATTAATTAACGTATAATCCAAAGTGGTAACGTACAATAAAAAGACTCTTACCAAATTAGTAGATAAAGCTTCTTCACAAGCTCCACATGGCTCTTCGAAGTAATGACTTCGTCTAGAGTCTAGACATAATGTCAAAAATGCGTTAAGTCCATAGGGTTGGCTCGTTTGGCCCTATAAAATTTTTAGGGTTGTACTGAAGAATTTCTAACCTTAATTCAAAATAGATCATCAGCCTAGTTCAACTTTAAAAAGTATGGTCAAATTAGATTAGGGTAAGGTCAGGTTAGCTTATTTTTTAAAAAAAAAAAATTATTTTATTTTTAATATTTACATGATGAGTTTATTTTTTATGAAGATGAGTTAATTGCATGATTCTTACATTAATTCAAATTATATTAATTATTTGATTCTAATTACTTTAATTTATATTCTGTCAATTTATTGAATTTTAAATGAAGATAAATATTTTAAAAAATTTTAGAAAATAATATAATTATTTCTTAATTTAAAATATTATTTAAAAAATAAATATGGACCATCTCTAAACTTAATAAGGTCGGGTTGGACTAAAATAATTACAACCTTTACTGTAAGCTAACTCATCCCATTCTTAATAAAATAAGAACAAATCAGACTAGGACCAAAATCAAACTAAACTAAGAGCCTGTTTGGATAGACTTTTTTTATCTAAAAAAGTGCTTTTTTAATTAAAAAAAACCTTTTATAAACATAAAATCTTGTTTGAGTAAATTTTTTAGAAAAAGTAGAATTTACAAAAAAAGTTAAAATATGCCTTTTTTAAGAAGTTAAAGAATGGAGCTTCAACTTAAAGCACTTGTAAAAGCTATTCAGTTCAAATAGAAGTCCTTTTATATTATAATATCCAAACATAAAATATAAGTCCTTTAGCTAAAATATCTTTTTAAAAAAATTTGACAAATAAAGTTCCTTTTTCACAAACTTATCTAAACAAGCTCTAATTCATTTTAGGGCCATTCTACATAGAGACCGAGCTTTCAAGACTCAACCTCTCATTGGCCAATTTCATATTTTTTTTAAAATGTTTTAAAAAAACCCTAGATGTGACTCATCTTGAGCCAACATGATTTCCTTATCTATATTATGCTTGAAAATCACATCCCAATTCAAACTAGACGGATCCTTGATAGCATAAGTGACATCTAAACATAGATAAGGTGGTCACAAAAAGAAAAAAGAAAAAATAAATAAACTTATGGATGAATTTTGGACCTATTATTCTTCCATTTTGCTCTTACTCTATATACACCAAATAAGAATAAAATTATAATGTAATATCATTTCATTTCTTACCCAAGTAAAACTAAAATAATAATGGATATTTTTAGTTTTTCTCAGCCTTTTAAATATTTTCTCCCAATCAAAATAGCCCATGTGCTCAGCAAAAGTATCCCAATAATTAGTAAACATGAAAACATATATAGTCATTAACTTATGAGCCAAACTCATTCAAATATATAACATTTGCTTCAAAATAAAAATAGTGTCATCTAAGTAAATTTTCACCAAATTTTAGTCATCTTGACAATATCTTGATTAACTTTGTAAAAATGGACCAAATGATGTTATAGGCGAGAATAAGTTTTTAGGCTACAAGATAATAACCGTATAAACTTCCATTTATTAATGGGAAAAAGTATCTAATAAGTAATAATGAAGAATATTTTTGATTGAGTAAACATTTTTGGAGAGATAAAGTGAGATATTTTATATTTTAAAAAATCAATTAAAAACATTTGAAAAAACAAAATGATTAATTTACTTTGAAAAAAAATTCGAGTGCTGAACACAAACTTGAATGGTGAGTATTTAGAGTTATCGATAACTCAAGCTAACCAGTTGTAACGTTGGATTTGTCTTGAGATTTATGTCATCTTATATTTTAAAAAATATTTTGACACAGATCTCCAAATAAATCCAACAATTAATAGATAATAAACTTAAACTCTTGATAGTTCAATAACATTACCCAACTTGAATACATTAACATCGAAATAATATCATAAAATTTTATCCTATTGTGTTGACTTTTAGAATTTAGAATTATAGCAAGGTGCAGGAATAATCCAAAACATTCAGATTTTCTGAGAAGTGAAAATTTATTAAATAATAGCAATTGAATTTTGGAAATTATACTAAAAAAATTCATATTGGCCAAAGATGACAAGAAGGAGTTTTGTCTTAATCTTATGTGCATTTTAACCTAAATTTAATGTATTTTGTTAAACAGTACCTTAAGACATTAGTTAAATAATTATTTTAAAATAATAAAGTCTCTATCCACCAATAAAAAATACTAAGAAGTGTGAGAAGAAAATATAAAATCAATATTAATATATATCCCATAAAAAATATTAATATATATCAACTTTCAATATTAATAATATTGCCACTATATATTGGTTAATGGTTAATTTCATCGTATTACAAAAAGTAAGGGTTATTTAACTCAAAGGGTGTGGTTAAGTGGAAAGGACTCATCCATCCTTAACTAAAGTGTCAGGGATTCGCTTCCTACTTTGGGTATAGAACAGCTTTAAATCCTTGGGCCAGCTGTCCCACCCTTCAAGGTGCTTACAATTTAGCGAAGAGATTAGTCACTCTACTTGACAGTGTATACCCTGGTCTAGAAAAAAAAGTAAGGATTATTTGATAGAAAAAAAATTGGAGAGAATGTTAAATTATCACTAAAATTATCTAATTGATTATTGCTATCAAACGTTGCATATAAGAAGAATGGTCAAATACCTTATAACTATTTAGTATTAACAAATCCAAAAAGAAGTTGACCCTTTCTTATTCCTTTGATTTGTTTCTTAATTAACTCTAAACCTTTTTCATGTTTCACCATGTGACACTAATCCTTCCACATTCAATCAACCAATCAAATCCCTTCCCACCCAAATAATTAGGCACAGTTTAAAACCCTTTGCATTGACATCATTTTGAAGAAGCATCATTAATGATGAAGTTTATAGAATTGGTAAGTTAAAATGTTTACTTTTTTACACATTTGAACAACTAAGTTGTTTTTTCATTAATTACCAGGCCTAGTACATTTAATATTTAGCTGAATTTTTTGAACATCTAGTTAAACAATTAATCCCATGTATGGAGAAGAGTTTTATTATCAGCACTAATAAATACATATATATTTTTTATTCTAGTGATATATATTATTTGTTCTAATTTTATCAATAGTATAGTTTAACTTTAAAAGAAAAATACAAATACCCCCTCCAATTATTACTTACTTGTAAATACCCCCCTCAACTATGCTTTTGGCGAACATCCCCCTTATACTTTGACATGATTGAAAATAACTCTATTTAATACTTCTCTATTAACACCGTTAAATATTTATTTGGTAAAATTTGTATATACTCCCTTCAACTATAAGTTAGTTGTAGATACCTCCATAAATTATAAAATTTTGCAAAATCCCGAACTAATTTTTCTTAAAAAAAAAATTTCCCTAAAATATTTTAATTTTCTAAAAATCCAAATAAATTATAAAATTTTTCATTCTTCAATCTCCTTCCAATATCCACCCATTCTATATTTTGAGGTACTTGCAAGATTTATAGTTTGGGGGATATTTGCAATATTTCATAGTTTATTGGATATTTGCAACTAATGTATATAGTTAAAAAGGGATATATGCAATTTGTTTAAAGAAATACTTAACGTTAATGGTATTAGTAAAAAAATGTTAAATGAATTTATTTTAAAGTGGGTCAAAATATAAAGGGAATATTTGACACAAATCATAGTTAAGAGGAGTATTTGCAAGTGAGTGATAGTTGGAGTGAGAGTATTTGCATTTTCCCCTAACTTTCATATTAATTTATAAATTATTATATTTGATAATTTTTTAAAAATAAATTTATTAAGATTTTATATTGATTATATATTTGATAATTCAAATTTATATCTTGCATACTTATTTTATGAACTTAGATGTAAATGTCAAAAAAATTTAAAAAAAATTCTGACTATTCAAAGAATTTAAGATAAAGATAAAAAATAATAATAATCAATGAATTTTTCTAACTCCAAATTCAAATATAAAGTTTCAAGTATTTAAAGAATTTAAGATAAAGATAAAAAACACTATATAATTTACCTGTATTCTATCCGAGATCATCCTTATCTAAAAGCAAATCAAGTAAAATTAGTTTATGTAAAGTTATTTGGTACAGTTAATTTAAACCGTTGATCAGTCAAAATAAAATTTTATTGTAACTTATCAATGATCTAAATTATAAAATTCATATAAAATAACTTTATCTGATCCAAATTCATTCTTACCCTCACCCATCCTCTTTTACAAATCATGATGCTTATATGATTGAAATTGAGAAAGATGCGGTCAAATCACACCCTCAAAGGTGAGCTCTAACTTTTTCAGAAATTCATGTTTTGATTTGATCAACTTCAACTCCACAATCACTTTTGCTTCACCTTAATAACTTCATATTCATTTTTAACTTAGCAATCTCCATGTTCCTATAATTCCTTAAAATACCTTTCCAATGCCTTATTCTGTATCTCTGCTAATCTTCACAAAAACAACACATCCTGTCAATGAGTCAAAAATACAATTAAGGAGTTATTCCATTTTGATGAATATAATGTTCTCTACTAGGAGGAGTACGTTTGAATTAAGGATTAAAAAAAAAAAAAGAAGAAGAAAAAATATTAAGATATTTTCTTTTTATTTGAGAAGTTAAAAATTAAAGAAGAAGGTAATCGAAGATTAATTCTTACGCTATGTTCATTAAACGAGGGAATGTTGAAAAGAAAAGAAACGTGAGTGGCAAGAGTCAATTTTATCCTTTTTTTTAAAATATTAATAATTTTTTTAATAAATGATATAATTGTCATTTTACCTAACTCTCATTTTATTTTTTTTATTCTCTCTCCTATTCCCATTCCTTCAAATAAATCCACCAACCAAACGGGCGTTTGCTAATAAGAATGAGAATAGAAAGGCTACATTTAGTTGGTAATAAGAAATGAGAATGAAAATGAAAAAATAACGAAAGTGAGTAAAAATAAGCATTTTACTTTTAATGGGAATGGGAATGTTGCATTGCTTTCCTTGACAGATTCTTCCTAACAAACAAGGGTGAAGGCCATTCCCTCCAACATTACCTCCTCATTACTCAAACAAACATGGCCTTAGTCTTCTATTATCCTTCATTCCTTCTTTATAAATTCAAGATGCTTCAAATTGAAATATTTTGGAGAAGTTACTAATAACCAAACAATGAGAAGACATATGAAATATTAACTTTTCCTTTTCCTTCCCCATTCTCCTCTAATCACTTTCCTTCTTTCCTCATCCTAATTGCCAAAAACATATCCTTAGTATTTCAACGAGGTGCCTGTGTAGTTGAAGGAAATATTATCCTAAAATCAAATCATCACCTTGTTTGGGACTGCATATAAAGATGTCTATTTTCTTGTGTATCACTCAATGATTTTCAAAACTCTTTCAACAACCATATATAGTGAACTAAAGCTATACAGTTTATAATTTCAATTACAGCTCTGTACAATGCAGATTAGTACAAATTCAAACACTTGGACTAAATAGGTACATCTTCTTTCTCAGTTCTCAATTATATATTATAGTTACTTCCTGAGCTTTTTAAATCTGGCTTCATTTATATATATCATGAAAATATATTTTATCTTGCCAAACTTTACATTATTCATCAGTATTACCCCCAAGTATTTTTTTAATCTATTTTGCTCCAAAAGTTCTGAATTACAATTGATTTCATTCTAATATCTACAATCGTCCAAATTAATAACATCAAATAATAACATAACATTACATATGTAATATTAATGTTAATTCACCACTTCTTCGTATTACCAACGCTTCTTCATATGAAGAAGAAACAATGGCTTCATTCTGGTGTAACAGAAATTATAAGTAATGATAAGTCATGTATATTACATGTATATTGTCATATCATCATTTATGGATGAAATTTAGACAACATTAGAGAATGAGACAAACTTGAGGGCAAAACTAGTTCAAGAACAAAATTGAAATTGAGGGAAGTTTAAAGACATAAAAGAGTGATTTTGCCTCTTTATAATGATTCACCGAATTACAGCAATGGCATTAGAACATGGCATGTTTGGATTAAAGAAATAGAGATTATACCAATATGAAATATAAGTGATATAAGGTAGAATTTCTCTATGATACTGTACTTGAAAGAGTAAATTATTCCATGGACTAGTTTTCTGGGGGAATGAATATAAGCAGCTCATGGATCAAAAGAAGACCCAGTACAACTAGCTATTCTAGACATATTTATATGCTAGCTATGAATGAAGATCTCATAATTATAATTTCAATGGTGTTTTACATAAAGAGTGATTGATTGATACATTTGCTGCTACAATCATTCATGATTTGGGATATGTAATCCCATTGATGCAGCAATTTTGGCTAAGTTAACTGTAACAATTAAGGGATAAGTTTACACAGATACACTTAAGAACTACAATCATGAGCCTTCTTCAAAAGAAAAGGTCTAATCCAATCTAACCAGGTTATCGCTGTCACTATGACTGTTATTGTTATCGTTCATGTTGCTATGATGGTTGCTACTCCCGTTCCCTCCTCCTCCTCCTCCTCCTCCTCCTCCTTTCCTCCCATGCTTCAGCTGCGAAATCTCCAATTGGGTCTTCATGAAGAACTGCATTCTCTGCAATTCCATATCCTTCGTGAACTTCATCCTCTGCTTCTCCATTTCCACCACCTGCTGAATCTTTGAGGTCTCTGCTTGCTCATAGGCTTCCCCGAATTTCAGTATCGCCTGTGTTAATTCCCTCACTGCATTTCCCCAACCCTTTTCCTTCCTTTCCACAGCATCCGAATTGATCTCTCTAGGGACTCTGGGTCTCTTCCTCTCGTACGTATCCGGTGGAAAACTATCGCTAGAAACCGGCGATGATTCTCTCTCCGATGGGGACGAATCGGAGTCCACCGGAGCTCGCTTCCGGAACTGAATCTTCTGGTTCTGAGTCTTCAACTGTGGTGGTGGCTGGGGCTTCTGATGCCGTTGGTGATGTGCTTGGTACTGACTCTGATTCGCTCCTCCTCGAATTCCCACTGGAATTCCAAGAGGCACTTTCTGGATGTGCGAATTGTTTGTAGCACTGGTTCCGGCGGCGGCGGCGGCGCCTCCTCCTCCGCCGCCGGTAGATCCGGAGACTTTCGCAGTCGGACCGATCAACTGGTCCAGTCTGTCGTAGAACGGCCACTTGCTAGGTCCAGCCCCGACCGCGATCTTCGACTTCTCCAATTTATACTTCTTCTTCACCGTGTCGATCCGATTCTTGCACTGAATATCAGTCTTGGGCGTCTTCCCGTAGTCCTCTCTGCTACTCACAATATCCGCCACCTCCTTCCAGTGCTTCTGCTTCAGATTCCCCCTACTCAGCTCCAAGTACCTCTCTCCCCACGCGTCGATCAACACCGCCGTCGCTCCTTCACTCCAGCAATCCTCCCTCCCTCCACCGCCGCCGCTGCCGCCCCCACCACCGCCATTACCCTTCGGCTGCAGGTTCTGGGCCGGAAGCGCCAGCGCCATGCTGTTCTGCGCCGGCGCCGGCGTAGCCACCGTCACTCGTATCCTTCCGTTCGCCCTCGGCGAACCCGGAGATCCACTCGCCGGCGACGGAGGCGACTGGATCTTGTCGTCGTCGTCCATGACCACCCACCGCCGATCCGCCGAAGATAGATAGAGAGAGAGAGAGAAACGAAGAAGAAAAAAGAAGAGAGAGAATCAAAATTAGGGTTTCTTAGAATTTTGTATTGACCGGCGAAGATAAATGGCTTCTCTTCTTTCTTTCTTTCTTTTTTTTCTTTTTTTCTTTTTTCCTTTCTTTCTTTCTTTCTGTTTTTGAGTTTTGATAATTATTGGTATTATTATAATCTTGAGAAATATAGGTTGGGATTGACGGAAGGTGGGAGGGAAGAAGGGGTTTGATTTGACGGCGTCCGTCGAGGGGTGGGACACGTGGAGGGACGTTGAGGGGTGAGCGATGAGGTGGCGTGACGCTATTGGAGGGTAGCGGAAACCCCGTCACCGGCGTTGGTGAGGATAATTGCCGGCTCTCAGTTGGTGGACCTTTCCTTTTCTTTTCTGCTTTAACGAGTTTGACGATAAACGCCATGATTTTGTCTTAGAATTACCGACGCTACCTGCTTCTGCAGTTTTTCCGGTGATATGCCCAATTTACCCCCCTCAAATAGTGACAACGTAGGCCATTCTTCATTGTTAATCCAAGTCATTTTTTTATTATTATCTCAGCTAATTCTTTTGAGTACTTTTGTACTGTTTGTTTTGTTGTTGTTATTATTAGACTTTTTAGTGGAACATAACGTGAAAAATATATGATTCATAGTCCAATGAAGCTAGGATGAGTTAGAATCAAAGAGGTTTGAGGTTTAGGAATGGATTTGATTTGGATGACAGACATGGGATTTTGCATATTGAGTAGCGATAATAAAGTTTACTTGAGAGATTAAAGTTTATCACGAAAGTGTATTTCGTATCAAAAAAGTACTTTTAAGATTTTAGTAAAGTTAGGAATGAGAGGCTAAACATTATATGCAAATGTATGATGAAGAATTAACAGGTGGTTGGTTAGAGTGATAGGTACTCCATTTTCTTTAAGTAAGGTCTCGGATTCGAGTCTTGTGTATTGAAAAATCTCTGTTAGGAGAGCTCTACCTCGTTATAAGACCTCAACTAACTCGAACAGGATTGCCTCCAGTAAGAGGATACCTGTGGGAAAAAAATATATATGTATGCTCTAGAGGCAAGAGATGAAGTGTGTTTAGGGAGGATTAGTCGATCAGGGTCCTCCATATATCAGCTGAATAAGTGAAGTTCATAGCGTGTACAAGACGAGAAAAGCAGTTGAGAGATGAGTCTTTCTTAAAGTTGTGTAAAGTGAGGACATACAATGTCATTAGGCCAGCATGGATGCCAAGTTGCTGAGCATACGAAACCTCGAAATACCAATATTATTTATAAAATTTTTTATTAATAAAAAATTATGGTTAAAAGTAGAAGCTCTAATTTTTATTTTTTTCTTAAAATTTAAAAATTGCTTTTATTTCATCTCAAAAATATTTTTTAATATGTTGCCAAACACATTATTTTTAAATAATATGTGCTTTTAAGCTTAAAAGAATTGTAACCAAATAAGCTCTAGGATACGTTTGGTAATATTGCATAATAGCAAAATTTATGTATTTTTCTAATTCTCAAAAAAAATTATATTATATTTTTTATCATACTTTTTCTATCTTTTAATTTTTTTCTGTGCCTCTCTCTTCATTCTTCTCTACAGTACTTTACTTTCCTCTATAATACTTTACTCTATAGTATTTTACATCCCTTCCCTTCTGTATATTCATACCAAACGTAGCCGTAAAGTTCAGGAAATGATCAAAGGATAAAGAAACTCTCAACAAATTTTTGTTTTCATAAATAAAACTTGAACATGAGATATTGCTTAAAAGTTGTGGATAAAATTATTTGTAGTTTAGATCCGTGTAGTAATATTTTAAGTTGGAGCTTGGTTGGTCTATCTAACATGTTATTGACGACTTACTCATTTTAACTTATGAGTATACCACTTAGAGCCTGTATGGCCAAGCTTCTCCAGCCTCCAAAAGCATTTTTTAGAAGCTCTAATTATTTTCTTATTATGAGGTGTTTGACAAATATTTTTAAAGTACTTTTGAATTGTAGCAAAAATAATTTTTTAACTTTAATCAAAAGCAGAAAATTGGAAAAGTAAAAACTAAAATTAACTTTTTTAACACAAAAAAGCCCTTATTCAAAATTTAAAATCTCCATTAATAACACTATAATCTATATATATCTCTTTTAATAATTTAATAGTTAAAAGCACTTTTTTGTACCTACTGATAAAAGTACTTTTTAATTCAATTTGTCAAACACAAACTATTTTTCTCACGTTACTTTTTTAAATTCTATTTAAAATAAATTATTAAAAAAAAGCAATTTTAAAAAATCTTGGCCAAAACACCCTTAAAATTTCTAACCAATCTCATATTGATTCTAACTTCTTTTTGTTTTTTTGGTAAACATTTGACTCTAACTTCTAATAGGATATTCTTTTGGCCTGAAAATAAAATATAGGCCAAATATTCATTTTTGTCTTTTATATTTCACCAAGTTTTAAATTGATCCTTTATCTTTTAAAAGTTTTATATTGGTCATTTATGTTACCCAAAAGTTTTATATTTGTCCTTCAGGTTTCATTAAAGTTCTATATTGGTCCTTTATGTTTTATTAAAGTTCTATATTGGTCCTTTATGTTTCATTGAAGTTCTATATTGGTCATTTATGTTTCATTAAAGTTTTATATTAGTCCTTTACGTTTCATTAGAGTTTCATATTAGTCCTCTCAACATGGTTTTATTTTTGGCTTAAACGACGTCGTTTGGATGTTTTTGGTGTGTCTAAAGCCACGCCAGCTATCTGATATACGTAGGAGAGATTATGTGTCCACCTCTGCATGTCAAATCAACAATTAACTTAAGAAATTGACGGACATGAATGGAAGAATCAATTTAAAATTTCTGAAAATGATAAATGATCAATTTAAAACTTTTAAAACATATAGGATTAATTTAAAACTTGGGTGAAAAATAGATGACGAAAATGAACCTTTGACCTAAAATATAATGTGATGTTAAATACAATAAAATAATTGTATTATTTTTTAATAAATTTGTACTGTAAAAAATTAAAAAATGAATTTAAAATACTTCAGTAACATATCAAATATCTACAACAAAAAATTAAGGGTAAACTACAGTTTATCCCTTATGGTTTGGCCTAAATTCAGTTTTTCCTCCTGTAGTTTAAAATTCGACACTTAACCACCATGTGGTTTGGTTTAAAATTAAGGGTAAACTACAGTTTGCCCCCCTGTGGTTTGACCTAATTCCAGTTTGCCACCCTGTGGTTTAAAGTGCGACACTTAACTACCCTGTGGTTTGGCTTTAAATTAATGTGCCCCCTGTGGTTTAGAGTGTGACACTTGACCCCCCTGTGGTTTGTTATGTTATCACTTAACTACCTTCACTTACCTTCTATCCAAATTTTAGTCAAATTAATCATCATTTTTATACTTTTAATGTTTAAAATTTGTTATTCAACACTCTATAATTATAAAATAATTCAAAAAATATATAATTAATATAAAAATAAAATTATAATTTTAAAAAATCAATAAAATAATTTAATATTTATTGTTTACTCTATTGATTATTTATATTTAGTTATTTATTCATTTTATTTTTATTTTTTATCTTTAATGTTTTAGAATTATTAAATCAATCAAAATAAAATTGTAAGAGAATAATATAATATAAATATATAACTAAATTTAAGTTTTTTTTATTGTTCAAGTTCGGAACATACATACCTGAATTGAATGTTAACATTATTGAGCTTAGAAACTCTAACATTAAACAATAATTTTCTTAGAAAAGTATCCAATTTATCCAATCATATAACGTTAATAGTGTACCAAAATAAAGTGACAATCCAACTTCATATTAAGTATTAACATATTCAAATTATTGATTTTTTAAAATTATAATTTTTTTATATTAATTATAATTTTTTTGAATTATTTTATAATTCTAGAGTGTTGAATAACAAATTTTAAACATTAAAAGTATAAAAATAATGATTAATTTGACTAAAATTTGGATAGAAGGTAGGTGAAGGTAGTTAAGTGATAACATAACAAACCACAGGGGGGTCAAGTGTCACACTCTAAACCACAGGGGATCACATTAATTTTAAGCCAAACCACAGGATAGTTAAGTGTCGCACTTTAAACCACAGGGGGGCAAACTGAAATTAGGTCAAACCACAGGGGGCAAACTGTAGTTTACCCTAAAATTAATGTGTCTCCCTGCGGTTTAAAGTGTGACACTTGACCCCCTGTGGTTTGTTATGTTATCACTTAACTACCTTGACTTAGCTTCTATCCAAATTTTAGTCAAATTAATCATCATTTAATGCTTTTAATATATAAAGTTTGTCATTCAACACTCTAGAATTATAAAATGATTCAAAAAAATTATAATTAATATAAAAATAAAATTATGATTTTAAAAATAAATAAAACTATTTAATTTTTATTGTATACTCCATTGATTATTTATATTTAGTTATTTATTCATTTTATTGTTTTTTTTATCTTTAATGTTCTAGAATTATTAGATTAATCAAAATAAAATTGTAAAAGAATAATATAATACAAATATATAACTAAATTTTAGTTTTTTTATTGTTCAAGTTTAGAACATACATACCTGGATTGAATGTTAACGGTGTAGAAGAGAAGAGCATAAACGGTGCGGAAGAGAAGATCACAAACTCACCTTAGACTAAGAGCATAACAGTACTCTTAGATATGGTGGAGAGATTAGAGAAAAGGAAGAGTTTGAAGGAAACGCGAAAAAGAGTTGAAAGTAGAAGATTAAGGTTTATTGTTATTATTTTATAGATAAAATAATTAATTAGTTCAATTATTTTTAGGTAGTTTCTTTTATAAGTTATATTAAATATTAAATTTTGAGAAAAAATAATATAGGGTAGTTAAGTGATAATATAACAAATCACATGTGGGTCAAGTGTCACACTACATGGTAGTTAAGTGTCGTTTTTAAACTACAGGGGACAAACTAGATTTAAGTCAAACAAAAAGTAAACTGTAGTTTACTAAAAAATTAATTATAATTTCCCGAAACAAATAAAATATAAAACAAAATTCCCTTAAATGTTAAGGAAATCAGTATAATTTACTCACCAATAAATCTGAAAAAAAATATGTTGTTTTATTAAGTGAATTTGAAGAAATTGAGGAAGAGGGGTAAAAAGGTAAAACAAATAAAATGAGAGAGTGAGAGAGACGAGACAAAAGTGCGAGGAGCGCGTGAGTTGTCGGATGAGCGGTTAGGCAGAGAGAGGATGATGTGTAAGCGTGAAGTGTATGGAGAAGAGGAGAGAAAAGAAAACCAACGAAGTGGGAAAGGACACGTGTCGAGGGAGAAGAGGAAGGGGGAGAGTGATGTTAGCCGGTAGCCGGTGGAGGGGTTGCCGGTAACCCGTCTCAGTCTCGCCCACAGCCCACAGCTTTATTTATGATTTGGGTTTTGGTTTTGTTGGTGGTTCTGGGAAATTGTTATGTTTGGACTTTGGAGGCGTCACGGCATCACACTTTTCCCTACTAATTTCATGTGCCTGCAAATGCAAATTATATATATATATTAACTCATCATGCCCCCTCTCATGTTCCTTCTTGCTTACCAGTTTTAGACGTTTAGCACTTCATTTTTCTCAATGCAAAAATCCCATTTTACATTTTTTAAATTGTACACTAACACCCCGTTTGGTATGCCTTCTTGAAAGGGAAAGTGAGGTGAGGTGAGCTTACTGTATGTTTGGTATGCTTTCAGTATAGGGAAGGTGAGGTGAAGCTTCCCTCATGATGTGGAGGGAAGGTGAGGTGAGGTTTGGTTTAAAGACCGAAATGCCCTTAAAAAATTTGTGGCTTTTAAAAAAAGTAAGGGCAAAAAAGGTTTTTCATACTTTTATCTTCTATTTCCCTATCTTCTTCCCACCATACCAAACAATATTACTTTTACATTCCACTTCTATTTCCATGCATATCAAACATACTTTTTATTACATACTGCCACTTCCATTTCCACTTCTACTTCTCTCTACAATACTCACCGGCTATCAAACGGCACCTAAGGTATCCTTACTAGAGGGAAGTTGAGAGGGAAGGTGAGGTATGAACATGTTTGGTATGGTTTAGGAGGAGGGAATGTGAGTATGAGCTTCCTTTGTAGAGGGAAACCTTCCCTCATGATAGGAAGGAAAGTATATGAAAGGTGAGGTGAGGTAAGGTTTAAAGAACAAAATACCCTTAAAAAATTTGTGGCTTTAAAAAAAGTAAGGGCAAAAAAGGTTTTTCATACTTTTATCTTCTATTTCCTTATCTTATTCTCACCATACCAAACAATATTACTTTTACATTCCATTTCTATTTCCCTACATACCAAACATACTTTTTATTGCTTACTTCTACTTTCACTTTCCACTAAAGCATTCACCGGATACCGAACGCTACCTAATTGTTAGACAAAAGCACACTTTTCTTTGTTAAACTATGTAGTTTCCTAAATTTTGTTAGTGTCAATTGTGTTTAGTATTTCTTTTTAGTTGTGAAAAATATAGGTGAGGGGATGGCGTCTCACTCTAGGGTCTGGGCAGGTCTCTGGCTCAAAAAGTACTTACAGAGGTTTTTAGAGATGACCCATCAAATGAGGCATCACCAGGAATTGAACTTTAAGTTATGTAATTGTCATGGGCAGAAGGTGATCAAGTGAGTCAAACCTCATTAGGTTAGTAAATTTTTAATTTGTAAATAATTTCACCATTCAACTCATTTTGTTTAAATAATTTACGATAAATACAAATATGACTGTATTCATAGCTTTTAATACTGATTATGATGTTAAAATCATATATTAACAATATTATTTTGTTTATTTAGTCACAGTTATCACTACGACAATACAAAATAAAGTGGGTTATTATGACAAAAATTGTAGCCAAATAAATGATTTGGCGTAACAATCAACATTGGAGATCATGACGATAATCACATTTGCATTTGCCATTAATTATTCAAATGAAACTTGGGTGAACGACACAATTTCTTGTAAATTGAAAGTTGAGGGACACAGTTGATAGCAAACAAAATTTAAAGACAAAACTGATAGATGCCCCATGGTTTAGAGATTGAAAAGATACTTTTTTTTTATAATTTTTAATTTTTTCCTAAACTTTTTCTATAGTTAATTTTGTCTAAAACATTAAAAATTGCAATCAATTTCGTTACAACTACTAATATCATCCAAATTATTAACGGTAAATGATGATATGACATTACACATATAACTGGCACGATCAAAACTGATATGAGCAAAGGAGGTACAACTAGAGCTAGCATAATTATGGAATTATTGAAAGAGCTTATAGAAAAGACTTGGACAAATCAAATGGTAATTCGCCTTCAATAATTACCGAAAACGTCATTTGTACCAAGTGGGTTTGGAAACTTTAATTAAGAGAGTTTGGACCAAGTACTATAAATGTGGAGACTCATTTAAGCCTAAATCATTATATTTTGGGCTTAAAAGGCTTATTAGAATTTGAGTTTTATTTTTGTGCGAAAATCACTATATTTAAGTTTTTTTTATTTAAGTCTAGTAGTGTTTTAAGACACTAATTTTAGATTTAATGTTCTAATTAAATTGGATTGAAGTATGGTTGTTAGAAAAACCCAATAGTTTTATTTTAAAAATTATATTTTGTTTGGGCTTTAGTTTATATTATGTTAGGTTTGTCCATTAGTTATTTTAGGATTTCCTTTTCTTTGAATATAAATACTCATTTTCTTTCTTGTATATGGAGATTTGGTTTTCATAATAGAGCATTGTGCTTTCTTCTTTTTGGCTGAAAGAAGAATCCATAAGAGAAGTTCTTATCTTCTTCTATTGCATTAATAATTTATTCTTATCAAGGTAAATCTATTTGTGCCGATTTAATTCTTGATTTTAAATCAACCGATTATTTGCATTGTCATTTGGGGTTCAATAGGTTGAGGATTTCATTCTGTTTACTTGTCCTGTCCATATTGTGTGTTCGAGATTTCGGGTTCACTATAACCTTAGAGTACTGCATCACTATTTGAAATATGAGCTCGGGTTAGACTCAAGTTAGTTTTACTATACAAAAGTTTGACCCCGCTTGAAAAGTACAAATTTTAAAAGTTTGAATTTTGTATATATTCTATTTTTGTAATTAATATTATTTATAATAAAAATTATTATAAAATTTTTAAGTTATAAATTAAAAATAGGGTAAATTACACTTTCGTGTCCTGTGGTTTTATCTGATTTCACTTTGGTGCCCCGTGGTTTTATTTTTGTCAGTTTGGTGCTCTGAGGTTTGCACCGCTAGCACTTTAGTGCCCTGAGGTTTGCACCGCTAGCACTTTAGTGCCCTGAGGTTTTTTACCGTTAGTTTTAACGGTAATTTTACTATTTGAATTAAAAAAATCTTAAATGTGGCTCGTTGGGGATCGAACCCAAAATCTTTAAAAATAAAGATTAATACCTTAGCCATTGGACCACAAAGTCTTGATATATTTTAGTTTCCTTTTAATAAATATAATATGTCAAGACCAACTATACTCACCCTCACATTTATTTTGTAAAATTAGACTCTTCTCTTCCACTAAATCATTGAAAGGTTTGAGTTATTGATTCAATTATTTAATCACTTAAAATTTTGTTGAACTAATAAAAAAATAAATTTATTATTTTTATTTTAAACTTATTTATTCTATTAAATGACAATAAATTATAATTAATTAAAATAAATACAATAAAATTATATTACAGTGAATATTATAAACATAGAATTTATACATATTACTATAATTAATAGTTATGCCATTTAAAATTATTAAATAATACATATTTTAAAATAATTTTATGTTATTAAATAATTATAATAGTTTTTTTTTGTGGAAATAATAGTAATAGTTAAAATATTATATTTTTTTGGCCAAGTTAAAATTTTATATTAAATAATTATGTTATTTAAAATTAATAAAATAATATGTAATTTAAAACAATATTTTTTAATTAAATAATAGTTTTTTATTAGATAATTAAATAATATTAACATTTAAAACAGTTTTATATAATTAAATGATATAACTTTTTAAATAATTTTTAATTTTATTTATACTTTTTATTTAATTGGTTTAAATTATAAAACTAAAACGGTAGATGAAATGATATTGAGAATAGTGAAAGTAGAGAGGATTACTAGTGCAATTGTTATATATATATTGAAATGAAAACAATAATCAATTAAGCCTTTGTGGTTCTATGGATAAAGCATTGTTTTTAAAATTAGTGATCTTGAGTTCGATCCTTAGCAAGTCACATTTAAATTTTTTTAATTCAAATAGTATAATTACCGTTAAAAGTAACGGTAGAAAACCTTAGGGCACTAAAGTGTTAACGGTGCAAATCTCAGAGCACCAAACTGACAAAAATGAAATCACAAAGCACCAAAGTGAAATCGAATAAAACCACAGGACACTAAAGTGTAATTTACCCTTAAAAATATATTATGTTTAATTCTTTTGTCTCATATAAGTCATAATGCATAATTAAATATAATTATATGCATATATAATTTATAATATATTTATATGAAGTGAAAAAAATAAGAAATAATAAGTATTTTAGTTATTAAAAAAATTAAGTTTAAGTAGGATTAGTTTTGTTATTTTCTTTTATACTTTATATATATATATATATATATATATATATATTTGAACTTAGGGCGAGCTTAAAATAGTTTTGAGCCCATATTTTATTCGGATTCTTTAAAAAACATTTGATAAATTCAATTTTTTATTTTCGGACTCATATTATATATATATGTTAAAATTTCTGTTAGTGATATGTCAATTCTTTTATATGGGAGGTAAACTACTTTTTTATCCTTAATTTATTGGTTAAATCATTATTTAGTCCCTAAATTTTAAAAATAGACCGTTTGGTCTCCGAATTTACACTCACATAAACTATTTAGTCCCTGAGACATTATTCATTAAGACACTGCATGATGTAGCCATTATGTACTGATGCAACGTCGTTAATTTGCTATCATGTTGCCCCCTCAACTTGCACATCATCTAAATATTTTAAAGTAATATTAAATACTTTTTGTATTTGTCACCATGTTGTCTCTTTCAACTAATACAAAGAATACTTAGTATTACTTTTAACTAATATATGGACTATTTAGTATTCCTTTTAAATATTCAGATAATATGGCAAGGTGAGGTAGCAACATGAAGGCAAGTTAATGATGCTACGTCAGCACATAATAGTCACGTCACATAGTGACTTAATGGGTAACGTCACATAGACTAAATAGTTGATGGGAATGTAAATTCAGGGACCAAATAGTTTATTTTCAAAATTTAGGGACTAAATAGTAATTGACCAATAGTTTAAGAACTAAAAAGTAGTTTATCTCTTTATATTCTAAGCAATTTACATGACTTTTTTCTAGACTAAATTTACTAAATTTCATATATAACAAAAACAATTTTAAAAGAAATCGAATAATCTAATTAAAATGAGTGTTATATATATATACTAGAGGCTTCGCATGCACTTATGTGTATATATGTATTTTATTTTTAAATTTTTTAAAAATATAATATAAAATAGTTATTATATTTTAAAATCATTAAAAATTAAATATTTTTAAATAGAATTTTTATCATAATTTAAAATAAAAAATTAAAAAAATGAAAAGTTATGCATTTCTCTATTTTTTTAGTAACCACTTATCATAATTAGTTATTTATTGGGAAGTTGAGGGGGAAGTTATTTTTTTGGTGTCACACTTTGCTTGTGCGACACCAAAAACTCCAAAGCCATATATATAGACTAGAGGCTTCGTATGCACCTACGTGCATACATGTAATTTATTCTTAAATTTTTTAAAAATATAATATAAAATAGTTATTATATTTTAAAATCATTAAAAATTAAATATTTGATAATTTTAAAATTTTTAAATAGAATTTTTATCATAATTTAAAAAAAATTTAAAAAAAAAGAGAAGTTATGCACTTCTCCATTTTATTAGTAACCACCTATCTTACTTGTTTTCTCTCTCCCACATCCTCCAATCATATTTTTTTTTGGTATTTTTAATTATAAAATATAGCTATTTTGTGAGAAATTGGTTATTTATTGAGAAGTTGAGGGGAAGTTATTTTTTTGGTGTCACACTTTGCTTGTGTGACACCAAAAACTCCAAAGCCATATATATATATAGATATAGATATAGATATAGATATATTCATTATTATCCTTTTTTTAATCATTTTATATTTGGCTCAAGTATAAATCATGTTTACCAATATGGGTTGGCACAAATGGTCAAATATCCGGAGGAAAACTCGCGCTTCACCCATGAATAAAAGTTTGAACTTTGAACCCCCTTAAGCTTTTCAAAATTTCGCTTGGTGGGCATCTATTTTCAAGGAGATCTCCTGTCACTCAATGACTAGTTGAGTAGCTGTGATTGGGTAAAATTACTTTCGTTTTTAGGCCTGTGTAGTAATCCATTGCATCGGGCCTTTGTTAGTCTCCCAAAATACTATTGGCACCCAGCCTGTAGTACTTGAGAGTGCATTCCCTTACAACCATCTTGGTTGAAAAAAAAAAGTATAAGTCATGTCATGTTCAATGTATGTCCAAGTTACATTTGACACATGTTCAAGATCTGAACGGATCTCCTGTCTTTGATTTTCTTAACAATTCTTTGTCAGAGGCCTAAAACAATGCGTTTTAACATTTTTTTCCAGGTTTACGATAAAAATGTTTAGATGTCTCAAATTATATTTATAATAATAAATTTTAGAGTCTGCATCCTCTAAATTTTAAAAAATGACGAACTTACCTAAAGTAAGACATTGTTTTAGGCGATGGAAAAAAAGACATTGTTTTAGGCCAATAGGAGAAAAATTGTAGAGAAGTTCAAGGTAGAAAATCCATTCTATATAGAATATAACATGACATAATATATATATATATTAGATTTCTTTTAGTAATATATCACTATTGTTTTATACTTCAAACAATTGATACTATTATTTTCTAAATAAAATTTACCAAATCTTATATATAAGAAAAAGAATTAAAAAATTTAAATAATATAATTAAAATAAATTATTTTTATTTTTATTTACATTTTTTTAGTATTTTTTTTATTATTCTATATTTGACTCAAATATGAGTCGTCTGCTATGAAGTACAGACACGGACACGGACACGGACATTTCAACATGTCGATTCTAAAAATTACATGACACGACATCGACACGGCATATAATTATATATATATACATATTTTAATTTTAAGAGGACATAAAATATTTATAAAGATTGATAAAAGCTTCAAAAATTAGAATATTCATGATGTCATATATATTAACAAAGTATATATATATACATAGTATATTATATATATATATATATATATGGATATTTTGAAGAGAAAAGTAGAGACAGAGTGTCACAGGCATGTCGCACGTGTGCCAGCGTGTCCGACACGTCATAGAACAGGTGTGTCCGTACTTCTTAGATCGTCAGCCTATTTACAATGGACACAATAATTTATTCTGATATACTGGTACATGTGTCAAACTTATGTTATGGCATTTGATATTGTATCATATATCAAACACATGACACATTTATGCGGGTTCGTGTTTTATAGATACAAAGTATTGCCATAATAAAAAAAACATGAGATCTAGGAAGTATTATGATAGACATTGTTATTTACAAAAGCAAAACCTAGAAAATAAGAAGAAAGTACATGTGAAAAAGAAAAAAGAGTAGCCCGAACACAACCCTTACATTCTTCTTCTCCCTCCATTCTACAAATTCCATGAAGCTTTCACTCCTCCTACAGCTATATACATATATACATACAAACATACATTATCAGAGGCTATGTAATACGATTCCCAAGGATTCTTTCTTCTACATACATTCAAAAACTATCCAACTGCTAAATATTCTTCTCTAGTTTCTCTCTCAACGATCCAAAGCACTCATCATTATCCTGTAAGAAACAACACATCATAGTTATCAAACAGAGAGGCAAGGACATATGTGACATTTCACAATTCACACGGTACACAACAGAGATGTACTTTGAAACCGCGTTTGATATACTGTGATCTTAAATGTCCTAATATTTCAAATAATATGGTATAAAATACTATAATATAAAATACTACCGTAATTACAATATTAACATTTGGTATAACAATAGATATTTTATATATCAAACATATAAGATGAACTTGTTTGGTATTTTTGTTCAATAACATGACTTTTTTGTAAAGCTTCTTTATTTATCTTTATAAATTTTAATAAACTACTTTTTTTTTTTTGCTTCCCACATGTATCTTTCTATTGAAGACAATCCTGTTCGAGCTAGCTGAGGTTCTATAACAGGGGTAGAGCTCTCCCAACAGAGGTTTTTCCATACACAAAACTCGAATTCGAGACCTTGTTTAAGGGAAATGGAGTACCTACCACTTGTTGGTTAATAAACAACATCTTAAAATATTTTTTAAATAATAAAGTATATAAAAAATAGTCATCCATTTTCTATACTAAAAAATTATTATTTTCAGATATTCATTAATAATTAAATAATAAAGATCAAACAAAGAGTATTTTTAAATGTTTAAATAAAAAGCAAAATTCTAACAGAGTTAATTGTCCCAATAACATAAAATCAAAAGTGGAAAGATAAAAAAGAATTGACAAAAGTGAGAAGATAAACTGATAAAGACGGTAAACTTTGATGCCAAATAAAAAAGAATTGACAAAAAAAGTAAGGATAAATATAGTGATTTAATAAAAAGTTATTCTTTTTAACTTGTGAGATAAGATTATATAATTTTTGAGTTATCATCAGATCACACTCTTTTGGATGTAATATGATAATATAGTGTTATCTCAAATGTCATTATGTGATTCAGTGTTACCAAACATGGACATCCAACATCAACATCTAAGATACTATAACATGTAAGATGATAGAATTAGAATGACAGAGTAACAAAAGCCACCTCAAAATCATTTTCATGTTTTTTTAGCACTTAAAGATTAAAAATTAATCTAAACTTAACTTCACTAAGAGATATTCAGTGACATGGCACAATTTCTGTGACTACTGACTACTAAGCACACTCAACATTGAGTAAAATCAAGCATACCAATATGACAAAAAGTAGATTTTGCTGAAATCTAAAAATACTTAAAGTCATATATTCTGCTACAAAAGTCCATGACTAAGGAAGTAATGTATTCTTCCATTCATTACAGTGGTCAATAATAACAGAGACTCTAAATTAAGAATCAGATTTTTATTAATATTAAAAAATAATAATTAATTGAGAGAGTATCAAATTTTTAATAGATTCGTTCCTAATAAATAGCAATTAGTAAATGTCATATAGGTCTATTTATAAAAGTTTAATAGTACCGTATCATTGAACTTCAGTGCATCCCTCCAATTATGTAGTGCCATTTGTTAATATTAATAAAAACTCATATTAATTAGAGCCCACCTTAAATGATTTAGGGACCAACTGATTAGAGAGATGTACTGAACTTCAGTACTACCGTACCACTGAACATCTACTCATAGGTCTATAATAACAGAGACTCTAAATTAAGAATCAAATCTTTATTAATATTAGAAAATAATAATTCCCGAATTGAGGGAGTATCAAATTTTTAATAGATTCGTTCCTAATAAATAGCAATTAGTAAATGTCACATAGGTCTATGATACTCATATTCAACACAATTCTATGCCGTGTTCTTGATGGAAAATTTATGGATAAAAGTTTAATGATTCGGTATCATTGAGGTTCAATACATTCCTCTAATTATGTAGAATTATTTGTTAATATTAATATAAATTCTAGGATCGTGGGTTAGAAACCTCAGGCCAAAAAAAAAAAGAATGGTTTAAGAACGATTGGTGGAAAGATGTATGAAGTTCAGTAGATTATACATATAGTGATTCAAATACCAGGGTTTGTCCAAGTGGTAATCCAGATCAGTCGGACAACGAAAACAAATATACTGATTCAAATAAATTTTGAATCGCAAAGGAAAGGACCAAGTTAAATTGAAAAAAACAAAACAAAAGAACTCGATCAGCTGAGAAATTGATACATCTAAAACAGAATTTTACTATAGAGAACGAACCAGTAGTAAACGGACGAAGTTCCAAGCTCAGGGCGTTCCGATGCCGGCGGAGACGACGACGAATTTCTCCTCGCAAATTTCTCGCAATCACCGGCCGGCGTCCTTGCTGCAAAGAAAAAAAAAATCAGAAGAAACCAATTAAAACCCCCAAAATCTCAATCACACTCTCACAGAGACATTATCGCAAACAGGTAGAGTGCACGGGGGTGGTTTTTTACGGGTGAACGGGATCCGACGAGTCCGAGGAGCGTCATCGGAGAAGCTCCCGGTGCGGACGTCGACGGCGATGCTCCGAGTGACGCGATCGTCGAAGGAGGCGAACTTGCGGAGCTTGCCGAGGCCGGCGTCGGGAGTGGGGCCGGCTAGGGTTTCATCCCAGAGCTTGTGAAGAAAAGTAGCCATGATCGATGAGTACGATGGATGGATGGATGGATTTTGTTTGATTCTGTGTGAAACGACAGAGGAGGGACCAAGCAGAGGTGTAAAACGACGGAGAGAAGCAGAGAGAGAGGTCAGAGTCTCAGAGAGAGTTTATAAAGGTAATTTGGCTTCTTATGTGAGGATGCGTACTTGTATAGAGAAATGGAAGAGAGAGAGAAAGTGGGAGGAAGATTCTGAGAAATTGTGCATAATAGAGATGTTAATTAATTTATTATTTAATCTTTAAATAATAAAAATAAATTATCTAGTCCTTAAATTTTTATGTTTGTTAACTACTTAATTTATGATAATGAAATAGACTATTTGATAATAGAGATGTGAATTAATTTTTATTTTTGTCAATTATCTTTTTTTTTCCTCAAGGTATCTCCTAGCCCAACAGGTCAAAGATTAATCCTCTGCGGATCTGAGCTTCATTTAAGGGTTTGTCGCTGGCCAATTGGTTACTGCATACCTATTCGAACCCCCAACACTTGCTTAAGCGACCTAGTGAGCTAACCACTAGACCAACCAAGCTTGATTTATTTCTGTCAATTATTTAATCCTTAGAACATTAGCCGTTATTTAACTATGTGACGTAGCCATTAAGTAGTAATATATCATCGTTTACTTGCCATCAGTTTTGCCATGCCACACTTTCAAGTTATCTTAAACATTAAAATAAACTAAGAATAGGAGACAAAAAATGTCTTTTGAACAATAATGTTGTATTAAAATACAAATTAGGGATTTCATAAATAAACAAAAATGTGATGTTGCAATAATATGCCATGTTTCTACCATAACATTCGTGCACGTTCACCGTTAATCAATCTCTCTCGTTCAAAATTAAAATGGTTTCAATATCTCATAATTCACTTTAACATTTCTGTATACTTCAATCCCACTAGTTAACTAAATCTACTTTTTGAACGGCATAAATCGATTGGCGATGAAGGTACACAATTGTTATGTTAGAGACGCATCATGCTATCACAACATCATTATTCAAATTTAAAATGTTTTTGTCCAACCATTTTTGTTTCCTTTTTTAATTTGATTTTCAAGGTGACGAGAAAGTGTGGCATGGCAACATTGGCTACACGTAAATAAAGATATGTCAACATTTAGTAGTCACGTCTCCCAATTAGATAACGGCTAATGTATGTTCTAGGGGAAGACAAATGATTTGAAGATTTCTTGTGCATTAACTTTAGTTTGCTGTCCTATCATTATAAAGAAAAGAAGAATCAAGTTAGCTGGGAAACCAATATAAAATATCTATATTGTCCTCAATAGAGTAGTCTAATTTTAAGGAAGTCGTGTCATGATTTTAGATAAGAATAAAATATTCTTTTAACAATTTTTCTATTTTATTTTTTTGTCTTTATCCCATTATATCAAACAAAATCAATCTTACTATTCAATTTTATTTCTCTGCATACCAAAATACATTTTCAAAATCTTATTCTATCTTTCTATCATTTACTTCTAATACAATTTCTTATCGGAAATCTTCCTTACAATTAAATGTCTTAGATTATAAAACTATTTTTGTTTGGTATATAATAGAATGAAGATAAAAAATATTGAAAATAAAATGTTACAAAATCTATTTTACACTTTAAAAATGAAGTTATTTGGCAATTTTTTAGGACACAAATTAACTTTAAACATCAACTTTCCACCATTTATCTTTCACTTCCCTCTCAGCTTAGAGGGTACATTTGCTTCCTCTTCCTCAATTCCATTCTTATCAAAAAGGCTTCCATAAAGACATGATTTAAAAGTATAATTTGTCCCAAAAAAATAGAATAAAAAGTTAAATTAGAAGTAAGTGACGTAGAAATAGAAGGATGTATGTCCTAAATGTATTGGAGCTCTCCCCTTAAATAATTTAGAGACTAAATAATTAAAAGAATATATTGAAATTCTCTAGTAAAAAACGATACACTTATTAAAAAATTGGTCAAATGTCCATTTTGGTCCTCTATATTTCACCCAAATTTTAAATTGGTCATTTATCTTTCAAAAGTTTTATATTGGTCATTTATGTTTCCCAAACGTTTTATATTTGTCCCTCAGGCTTCATTAAAGTTCTATATTGGTCATTTATGTTTCATTCAAGTTATATATTGGTCCTTTATGTTTCATTGAAGTTCTATATTGGTCCTTTATATTTCATTAAAGTTTTATATTAGTCCTTTATGTTTCATTAGAGTTTTATATTAGTCATCTTAGCATGATTTTATTATTGGCTTAAACGACGCCGTTTGGTTATTTTTTTTGTGTCTAAGGCCACGTCAGCTATATAATAAACGTATGAGAGATTATGTGTCCACCTCGGCATGCCACGTCAGCAATTAACTTAAGAAATTGACGGATTTAGACGAAATGACCAATTTAGAACTTCTGAGAAACATAAAGGACTAATTTAAAACTTTTAAAACATAAATGACTAATTTAAAACTTGAGTGAAACATAAAGGACCAAGAAAAATTTTAAACTACTCTATTTTGAAAGCCAAAAATAGAATCATTATTTAATTAGAGGTGGAAGAATTTTCTCTACTCAATCCGATTTAAATAAAGTCATACCTAAAATAGATTTTGATGCTAATTTTTTAATTTAGGATATCTTTGAACACATAGCTACACGTCAATTGGATGAGTGTGTACAAAAGTCTTTGGGATGCATCCTCCCTGGAAGTTAGGATTATAGGACCCACCTCCTTTCTATTCCATTTTTCTTTTCCAAATTAAATATAAGAAGAAAATTAACTATTTTTGAACTATAAATTAAAACTTTATTTAATGTGAAACTTGTTGTATAATAATAAAGACAATTTAAAAATTTTATATTATTTAAAATAGAACACATTCTAAATAAAATACTAGCTTTATTAATAAAAATTTAATTTAAAAAGATATTTGTATAATTTTTTGGATAATTTTGTTTTTGTTTTTGGATAATCAATCAATTTGGGTCAAATATGTTAACATGAGAAGAGGTCAAACGGATGGAAGTGTGAGTGACTCCAATTTTGGTTGGAAAAAACCCTGCAACTTCAAAGGCCCCACTTTTTAATATTTCTTCTATTTTTTTTTTTTAAAAATTAGATTCTTCATCTAAGAAAATAAAATATTGTAAGTGAGAAAAGAAATAAACAAAAAATAATTGAATGGATGATTGACACATTGACATGGATAGTAGTTAGTAAAAGATTAGTAATATTTTAACTATTATTTTTGGTTCTAAAAAAACTATTATTTTTTAAGTTCAATATCTAAAAAATAAAATTAAAATGTTATTTGCCGAATGATATATTTTAAATTTATATTTATCTTTTTTTCTCACATAACACCTGTAATACTATTACTATGTTATTGGAATTTATTTATTTTAATTTTATTGTTAGGAATCTACTCAAAAGTTAGATTTTAACAAGATTCCTCTTATAATTTAATTTAATTTATTTTTGACAAACATACTTTATTAATTATATTTTATTATATGTCTATCTCACTTCCTTTAACTTAAGAAGAGTTATTGAGCGGAAGCGGACATATTTCTTTAATTAAATGTTAGGAGTTCGAGTATAACTTTAGACATGAAGCATTTTAAATCTTGAATAAATTGTTCTACTCTTTAAAATGTTTACAAATCAACGAAAAAATTAATTATTGTCCTAGACAATAAATACTTCATCGTAAAGAAAATGGTGACTATTTGGAGCTATCAGTAGCTCAATTTCACCAGTTGCAAACCGTTGGATCTGTTTTGAGATTTGTGTCATCTTATTTTTTTTTAAAAAATATTTTAATACAGATCTCCAAAACAAATCTAACGACTTATAACTAATGACCTTAAACTATTAATAGCGCTATATCGTTAATAAATAAATAAAAAAAGAGCCACAAGACTTTTGAAGCTCAAGTCAAGGTCATTGATTTTTTTTGGTTTCCCAAGGTATCTCCCAACTCGACAGACCAAGGACTAATCCTCCGCGGATCTGAGCTCCATTTAAGGGTTTGCCACTGGCCAATTGGTTGCTGCATACACAAGGTGGGATTCGAACCCCCAACACTTGCTTAAGCGACCTAGTGAGCTAACCACTAGACCAACCAAGCTTGGTTAAGGTGATTGATTTTTAGACACCAATAATGGAGCATGGGTAGGTATTCTATGACTGAAAGTGAAAGTCACCTACACTTCCGTATTTCACAAGTTTGGTTTGAGATTAAGTCACACTTATATTTTTTATTTTGTTTATTATACTTAACAAAATCATATTTAATAATTTTTTTTTCAAAAATCATATTGATGTAATGATGTCCCTAAAATTTTATACAATATTACATATTTTTTAATTTTTTTTTGTGTATTAATAAATTAAAATTTTACACAATATATTCATTCTAAAATAATAAAATTATTTAATTATCTTTATTGTTACATTAAAAAGTTAATTTTTTGATAATTTTTTTATATTATAAATACATATATAATTAATTATGTTATTTGTATCGATCCACTCAATGTTTATGGATGAATATATTAAGATTTCAATATTAATTATATTTTTTTATAACATATTAATTATAAATTAAGATCAATTATAACACAATTTTTTATGAGTTTCTATATAAATAAGTTGTATTTGAAGATCAGGCCAAAGAAAAAAGTTGTATTTGAAGAAATAAAAATTAGCTATAGGGCACGTTCATTAGGCAGAAATAGAAACGGAAATGAAAATGGAATGCATTTGATGTGTTTACTGTTTAGTAATAAAGGTTTGGTAATGGAAATAAAAAGGGAATGTATTAAAATGATCATTTTACCCCTTATATTAAAATAATAAAAAGAAAAGAGGGTTATAATTATGTCAAATCAGAGGGGTATAATAGATATTTTGTATTTTTTTATTTTTTTTAAAGTTGATGAAAATGAAAAAGTAAAAAAGTAAGTGGGGTCCAATGAATCCCACCATTCCTATTGGTTTTTCCATTGTTGTTTCTTGCAAGTGAATATGACCATATTGAATTTCCTATAGAAAAAATGAGTTTTTTAAGGTTCAAAAATTTGGGAATTCAGAAGCCATTTTTTTGGGCCTTCTATATTTATTTTTGGGTCAAAGTTTGGGCCATCTATATCAAGAAGCCATTTTGGATTACAAAATGGGCCAATCTTATACATTAAGAGGCAAAATGATCAAACACAACCAAGAAAAACAAATCAATTTATTGTGAAAGTATCTAAATCCAATCATTAATTATACGCGATATTGAGTAAAACAATATATAATTATTACATTTTGATATAATAAATTAAATATGAAAGATTATTTAATTTCCGCTTATACATTGTACTACTAACTTTATTTCCATTCTCCTATCTCATCACTTCTCACTTCTCACATCATATATGGTATTTATTTTATATTATAAAATAGATAATTTAAGATACTATCCAAAGACATTATAATATGTATATTTTATATAGATATTTAAAAATATATTTACCAATCCATATTTTTAGTATTATTTAAAAAAAATACTTCAGGGGCTAACAAAAAACTTGAATATGTGTCCCTAATTTTCCTACCATTTTTTATTTGACTCTTTTACGAAGAATTTAACCTCTCAAAAAGTTAAATTTTTTTAATTTATCTACTTTTTTTTTACTCTTTAATAAAAATTTCAAACAAAAAAGAAGAAAAGCAAAGATTAAGCTCTCCATAATCTTATTAATTTTATTCGGATAATAATACATAGAACTAGCCATAGCTCGCGACCTACTAAGCCTAGGCAAGCTAACACTTCTCAAGTCATCTTGAAACTCAAGACTACAAACAAGAAGGCTATACAATTAGTTTGTGGCATATGGTAGGTTATGATCATAATTAGCCAAGACATCTAGCAGCTCAAAATAAATTTACGAACCAAAGAAGCATTTATATTAATAAAAAAAAGGTAATTCTTAATTTATTAAGAGTTGAGTCGTGTGGGTTACTATTAATATTAATAAATAACATTGAACGAATAGAGGAATGTCTTCAAAACTCAACGGTGTCAAAATCTCATTTTGATTCATTGTCTTTTTTACTTATTTTATATTAATTTTTTATCTTTCAAAAGTTTTAAACCAGTATTCTATCTTTACAGTTTGTTCTAAATTGACAATTTTATATAACACTGTTAATTTAAACCTTTAAATATTGGCGTGTCATAATAAATTTTTTTAAAAAAATTATACTTTCCCTTGTTCAACTTGAAAACTTTCTTTTTTGTCCCCCCCCCCCCCCCCCCCTCCTCTTTGATAATGATGAGTGGAAAAGTAGGAAAAAAAAGGAGAAAAGATAGAATACGTAGGGACAAAAATGAAAGTCTTGAAATTAAAGAAGAGGAAAAAGTTTAATTTTCAAAAAGTTTCGATCATGACACGTTAGCATTTAACGATTCAAGTTAACGTTGTTATACAAAAGAATCAATTTAGAACAAGTTGCAAAGATAGAAGATTGATTTAGAACTGTTCAAAGATAAAAGACCAACATAGAATATAAGAAAAATATGGAATTAAAATAGAGTTTTGATCAAAATACAACCATAGTACTAGGCTTTTATTCCCTTTGGTGATGCAATTATGTTTGAGGCAAGATTTATATCCTCTCATGTTAATAAGAATATGTCGTGTCAAAATAGAGATAAACACAAAATTAATTGAGGGCTAAAATATTATTTTGGTCATTAATGTTTGCATTAAGTTTAATGTTGGTCCTCAAAATTTTTTTTGTCGATTTTGGTCATCGAACGTAACACCGTTAACTTTTGCCGTTAAATGATGGCGTAGTATGCTTATGTGGCACACCCTCTCTTCTACGTGTCATATTTTAATGACGTGGCATGACACATCACTGCCAAGATGATAATGATGAAGAAGGAGAGAAGATGATGTATGTTGTGGCAATGTGAGGTGACATGGCAGTGAGGTGACGTGCCACGTCATTAAAATATGACACGTAGGAGAGAGGGTGTGCCACATAAGCATGCTACGTCTTCATTTAACGGTAAAAGTTAATGGTGTTATGTTCGAGAACCAAAATCGACAAAAAAAAAACTTTGAGGATCAACATTAAACTTCATGCAAACATTGAGGACCAAAATAGTACTTTAGCCATTAATTGAGTTGCTAAATGTGCATTTCCACACTACCAATTTTGTTACCAATAATAATTAGATGTAGTTGTTGCTGCATATTATATTAACCCAAATCAATGCACACATCTCATTCAACTATTAGGCATGGAAAAGAGTAGAGTGTACACACCAAAGTGTCTTACAAGCAATTAATCAAACACATTATGTGCCTTATTTTAGAGGAAATGGAAATTAATTAATACACAAAGTAGTACACCCATCCTCCAAATGCATTTCAGCTGTAAAGTTTGCAAATAAGTGAGCACCACAACAACTCAAATCATTAAAATGTCTAACTAACATTATTGAATAATTCAACAAGCAAGTCAAAATTAGTGTGTATTAATGAGCTTAATATTTTCAAGACCTAACTCATATTACACTCTAATTTTTGGACTTAAACCAGCATAAAAATATAATGAAATCCATGATGAACTAGTACATGAGGAAGTACAATAATTTGGAAAATTAAAGTTTGACTATGTCGAAACTCAAGTAATTTGGGAACCCATCTTTTAAAAAGCTAGCTCGTAAGGGGAAAGAACGAAGCTATTTAAGTACTTCGTTGAATATCTCATTCTATTAGATATGAGACTTAACTTGTATCTCAAACAGACTAAAATGCACAGAATGCTTCCTGAGGTTTAGGTCATAGGCGTAAAACCCTCATGAGTTTTTAAACATTGCACCCAACCCCTTGAACTTTTAATTTTTGGCACCGAACCTTCTCCTCTGTGAAGATCGTTTCGTCCAATTTTAACAAAATTCCACCACATTAGCAAAGACTTTGTCACATCATTTTTATTTTAATTAATTGAAGGACATTTCAGTCATTTCATAATAATTAAAAACCTCAATGGAAATCACTATCAAGTTTATTCATTTAGCATAAAAAATATTATTGAAATGCCTTTCAATTCGCTAAAAAAGATTGCCGTCACAAAATATTTGCTAACATGATATAATTCTATTAAAAGAACAAAAAAAATGTTAAAAGTATAATTATTAGAAACTTTGGAAGCCAAATAATAAAATTTTCAAACAGGTTAAAAATATAATTATAAAAAAATTAGAAACTTGATTACAAATACTCAGAAGATATAGTATGTCAAGTGTCATCATGATATGAACCCATTTGTGATGAGATAGAAATTGATGGAATGCCCCCAAAACTTTTTTTTTTTTGAGGGAGAATGCCCCCAAAACCTTGATTGAAGCTTAAATTAATCATTGAAAATAATATATCTTTATTTTTTAATGTAAGTGCGAAGTTACATATAGCATCCGTGGAAATAAAGAATGTTATTTCTCCCATTCAATTTAATTATATAAGAATGAAAATTGAGTGCTATTTATTATTGAACGATAGTATAATAAATTTCGTAATATTTAAAAATTTAGTTATCAAATTCATTTTAATGAATACACAGGTACGTCATAGAAAAAAAAAACTGTCAAAAATAATGAATGGACCATTATGATGCAAATTGATGTCTCATTCAGATAAAGGCATTTGAATGAAGTAGAAATAATGGTCCCCGGATTTGGATTCTTTGTCAGAAAATATCTTAATTATATAAAAATATAGATGTATTCTATAAGGTAGCTTCTATTTTTTCATGGTGATATATTACATGTATGAAAATAGACTTACTTTTTTCTTCTTATTGTTTTGTATAAAGTCTAAGACTAAAAGTCACATATATCCGACTCAAACGATTATCGCAAAAAACTTAAATTATTAGTAGTTTTATCTTATTATAAGGGTGTGTTTGGTAAGGAGAGAAAAGATGAGAAAATATGAATTGGAATAGGAATATTGGAAGAAATGAAAATGTCATATTAATGTGACGTGACATGAATAGAATAAAAGTAGGAAAAATAATCATTTTACCTTTACATTAAAAGTGGAAATGAAATAAAAATAGGTAAAAAAGTAAAAGCAAAAACATAATTTTATAGTATTACAAAAAACAGAGTTTGTTTGGTAAGAAGAAAAGAGGAGGGAGAAGTCTTCTCCCATGCTTTTTCCATTTCTCTTTCTTACTTCCAAACATAGTATAAATATTCTATAAGGGTTTGTTTGGGAATTAAGAGGAGAAGGGAAGGGGAGGAGATTAGAGGAGAAGGGAGGGGAGGGGAGGGGAAGGGAAGGTTAAGCTTCCATATGTCCTCCCCTTGTTTGGATGTTGATACCTTCTCCAAAATACTCCAATTTGAAGTATCTTGAATTTATGAAGGGAAGGATAATGGAGGGTTCAGGATTGATCTTCCATTATCTTCCCCTCTAATTTTCATTTTCCTAAACAAGAAGAAGATATCTTAATAGTCTCTTATTCCCTATTCTTCTCCTCCTTAATCCTCAATCCAAACATACCCTTAGTCCGCTTGGGATCATTCTGAGGGCCGAAAAATGCCCACCAAATCGAATTTTCAGAAACTTTAAGGAACCTTAATTTGCTCATGATCACTTGCTTTGGGTAAATGTATAGTAAATCTTTCAAAGTCCGTATATATAAAATTTACATTGATTACATTAGTAAATTATTCATATAAAGTTTATTGAAGTCTAATTAAACTTTTTTTTGTCCATGTAGTTTTTGAGGCACTGACTCGACTAATCTGAATTTGATCTACGCTATACAACTGGCTATATATATAGTAAGAGAGTCTCCTAACGAGAATAACTGCATTTACAAGGTCTTAAACTCGAGATCTTACTTAAACGATACTAAATCACTTACTACTTGGATCAATCTCTCGTGAAGTCTAATTAATCTAACTGAAATGAGTTGATGTAATATAATCAAGATGAATATCTATATACAGAAAACAAACATTTTTCTATTTTGAAAAAAAAAAAAGAATACACACCACCACACTTTGTGTTAAAAAAATAAATAAATTGCAAATGGAAAGAGTCCAAAGATCATTTAAGATAGCGATAGTCTGAAAACAGCTAGGCTAGCACATTGTTTCTTTTTTTCTAAATGTCCTCCTCCAAATGATTGAGTAGTGAAAATTTCAGCAACAAAATAATAAATAATAATAATAATTAATTTTCAAACATAGATAATTCACCCTAGTTTTTTAAGTTATAACTTATAAATAATAATTTGGAGTTATATTTCAAAATATATTTTGTATTTTTATTTATTCAAATATATAATTAATGATATATAAATAGTCAAGTACCTAATAATTAATGAAATAATAATTATTCATAAAAAAGTACCTAATAATTAGTATTAGATTATTGTGATAAATTCATTTTTGATAAATGGATTTAAGGGATTGGCTGAGGGACTTGTTCTAGGTGTCTAAGTATCATGATAAGCGATCAAAATCTACGTAGTTCGTGATCAAGAGACCTCCATGGTGACCTTTAGGTTGAGAGAAGGTTACCTGAAGAAATGTGTCGTATGCGGTTAGGACGTAGAAAGGTGAGCGGACCACCAGAAGAGAACTATGGAGGTTCTGCAAGGGCAACTGTGGTGCCATAAATGGAGGGCAGCACTCACGACCTTCACCGTTGTGTTTAGGGATGATCAAAATACCCATACCCAATGGGTACCCTGAAAATTTACCCTACGGGTCTGGGTATGGGTCCGAGTACAAAGTCAACGGGTCCGGGTCCGAGTAAGGAGGTACCCTACTCGTACCCTACCCGCAATAGTAATTATTTATTTTTATATATATAAAGTATTATTTTTAAATTTTTTTGTGTTGAGAAAATATATAATTCTAAGAAAAGATATTAAATATCATATAGATATTAAAGTAATTTAATTGTACATTTATATTTATGATTTAATTTTTTATTTTATGTGATTATAGATGAAAAAAATTGATAAAAATAAATTTTATATTAATAAAATAATAATTTATTTCAAATTTTTATAGGTCTGGGTCCGAGTATGGGGATTTAACTACCCGTAGGGTCCGGGTATGGGGATTGATTTTGATACCCGTTCAAGTTCGGGTACGGGTCTGAGGATTATAGTGCCCTACCCATACCCTACCCATGATCATCCCTAGTTGTGTTTTTTGTGGGGTTGGGGGGAAGAGATTGTGTGCAAATATGCAGAAGCAAATCTCAGAGAAGTTACGAGGGAGTAAATAGTTAACTCTTTGATTACTATGTGTGATGACGTAAGTGCCTAAAGTTTCGTGTGGAGACACTTATTTATCGTGATTAGGCGGACTCATGGGTTGAAGGCCTAATGCATATTAAGCTAACTTTATGTGAGAGAGTGACACATTTATCGTAAAAGAGTCGATCAATTTTGGTATTGTCAAATTAAATTGTGAGAAAACTATTGATAATAACAATAACGTAATGTAGTAATTTTACCCTTTGAAGTATTTACAATTTTTTTAGAAAGAAGTATCTACAATTTAGTGAAGAGATTAATCAATGTACTCAAGATAATTTTGTTTAAACCAAACAAATAATAAAGTACAGTAGTATACCAAAGAATTTGGTAAATTATATTTGATGAATTTATACATGACACTCTTGAAATGCAAATATATATTATGTATCTTTTATTTTAGTTTATTTTTAATTTATCAACGAAATTAATTTTTTATAGTTGTATCGAAAATAAAATCAATTTTCCATTGATAAAGCATAATTTAAAAAGCAGGTGACTGTAATTTTTTTAATTACAAAAATATTAAGTGTAATTTAACTAAATTTTGAAGAAAATGAACGTAATTTGCAATATATTTTAATTTTGATTTTGTAAATGGATAGTATATCATTAATTTCCTGGCTCCACCAATCAATATTATTGATCCATCAACTTGAAGAAGAAGAAAAAACCATAAACTAGAAATTAAAAAAGAAACGGTAGGCGAAGCCCCTGAAATAATCAATGTTGTAAGAACCGAACCGGATAAAGATTCAGACAAGTGTTCGGTTCATGATTTGATCGGTTTAACCGGTCGAACCGTCGGTCGAACCGAATGATACAATAATAATAAATAATAAATATTCTTAATATATAAAATGACATCACTCAAATTTTAGGTTTCAATATACATAATTTTGAAGTTTTAAATTACATAACTTCTCAAAGTTTTAATTTTTAAAACTTATCAAGCTTTGAAAGAACTTAATCAAATCAAATATTAAATTATTGATAATCATAACTTTTAAATTTTAATTTTTAAGACTTTTCTAATTTTAATTTTTAAGATTTCTCTAATTTCTTTTTTTTTATATTATTTTTCCTTTTTATTTTTTAATTTTTTTAAAAAAATAAAATTGGACCGGTTGGACCACCGGTTGACCGGTCCAACCCGATTGACCGGTCCAATTCCGGTTAAATCCAGTCCAACTGCAAAAACGGTTTTTTGATCCAACCGACTCGCCTTTGTATTCGGTTGGCGGTTGAACCGGTCGGACCGTCCGATTCGGTCCGGTTCTTACAACATTGGAAATAATACATTATGGCAAATATATATTGAGGCAGTGGGGCCGGATGAGAAAAATAGACAAAATAATATTATTATCTTAAAAATTTTGATACTCTTTCATTTTAAACATAGAATTATGTTTCACGAAAGTCCCAAATAGTTGATTATATTTTAAAAGTGTTAAATTAATTTTTTATATTTTTAAGTAATTTTAAATAAACCTTTTGCCTAACATTGTTAATATTCTTTGTTAAGTAATGACATAATTAGGGTTGATGTTGACAAAATCTCTCTCCTACGTGCCCTTTAAACTAATTCTGATTCTTCTAAAAATCTTCAGAATGAGTTTTATGACTCTAAAGAAAATATTGTTAAGAAATTTTTTTTAGACAAATGTATCTTTCTTGCCTCCAACGTTTGGTGGTCCTGTCACTTTCGCCCTTAATGTTTTTTCGCTGTTAATTGTACCCCTAATGTTTTGTATTTCTCCTAATGTCTGGCTTTTGGCTAACACTGTCAATTTTTGAACAGTTTTTTATGACGTGGCATCCTATATGGCCAACAATTCTAACTAGACTTCATTTTTTTCACATCAGTAAATCCAGTACACCAAAATACTCATTACATCAGTAAAATGGATCCCAAAAACTCAGTACTATTGATTACTGATTTGGAAAAAAATTAAATCCAGTCAGAATTGTTGGCCACATAGAATGTCACGTCATCAAAAACCGTTCAAAAATTGATGGTGTTAACCAAAAGTCTGACATTGGGAGAAACACAAAACGTTAAGAATATAATTGATAGCGAAAATACGTTAGAGGCGAAAGTGACAGGACCCCCAAACTTTGGGAGTAGAAAATGTACTTTTGTCATTTTTTTTAAGATTTAAAGAGGTAAAGGATATGATAGAGATATTTTCTCATACACAAAAATCAAATTAAATATACAAAGGAGTTTACCGTAATTTCCTATCAATATAATACCTATATATACCCCTTTGGCAGATCTGGATATGCTTAAAGTGCAGATCCGGTGAAGTGTGTGAAGTGCACACTTAAGGGCAGTTGAATGAAACTGTTACAGTACGGACACAAATCTTAATTTTTATTTAACGATTTAAATGATGAACTTCGTTCATACACTTTACACTTTCTACACTTCACTGGATCCAATTTTCAGAGGACCCACTCAGCGAACTAAAATGTCCATTATTAAGCATGCAATGGACGAAAGACAACATTTGCTGCAGTGACTTTGTGAACTGTTCAACTTGTTGGCTTCTACACAGAGCAGCAAGAAACACAAGGCTTCAGATTTTGTTCTTATATATATATATATATATATACTATAGGACCTTTTTCTAAAAGATCAATTATCTATAGATTATTATTAGTATTATTATTACTTAACTAATCACATACATTAGGTTAAAGTGCACATATGAACTCTAGGCATTATGTTGAATTTTTTTTAATGTTATTATCTTTTTCAACAACTTATTTTTTGACAATTAAAGTTTAATTATTGAAAAAAGTATAATTTTTTTATCACATCAAAAGATAAATTGTTAAAATATTCATTTTTCTTATAGTGATGATGGTAGCTAGTATAGTTTTCGTCTTTTCGAACTCAACCTAGTTCCTATTCATGAGCAATTGCCCACTTCTTTAGACCTTTTGTACATTCAAATCCCCTGACCCAAATCCAAAAAAATTAAATTGATTATGTTTTTTAAGTTATGATTCATCTACAATTTATGAAAAAGGTATAAAAAATACATCATTTTGAATTATCAAATATATAATCAATATAAAATCTTAATAAATATATCCTTATCCTTATAAAAGTATCAAATATTTACAGAGATTAATATTAAAATTGTAGAAAATAATATACATACATATATATATATATATATATATAATTTGCTTCAATAACAGAATAAACTAAAAATATGTATTCATAATATAAAAATATTATTTAAACGATTTATATAAAGCGAGTGTGGTCTGGGTTGGATATCATTATCTGTATCTCCAGACCTTAACCCACTTGTAATAGCTATTGTGGAGACCGGTGAGTACTATTAAAAATCAAAGTTGCCATCAAATTTTACTCAAAATTTGGAAAAAAAATTTTTAATTTTTTTTTTTGAAAATATAAAAGATAAAACTAAATCACAAAAAAACTTATCTTTGAACCAAGCTAGGTCCAAAAGTCCTTTTAAAGTAAGGAGAAGGTATTAAGCACTCCCACAATCCACTGCCCATATATAGGACGATTACTCTTAGAATTATCATACAATTTATCTTCACTTAAATTAATTGGAAATTTCTACTTTCCAATGAATTAAAGACATGCATTGATGATGTGAATGAATAAGTTGCTTCACAGTATGAAAGCCTAAGATTTATGTATTTTATATGGGATTAAAATTCATGTAATTCGTTGAGAATCAAAGGTGTGTGTGACAGTATTACAAAGAATAGGTCTCTCAAAGTACTCATGCTCAGGAATATTATCCAAAATGAATGCCACAATAGAATAAACATGCATAAGAGAATAAAACTATGAAAAGAAACCTTTTTGTGCAGCTAATTAAGAAAGTGTTCCAGTCAAAACTTTACCTAGATTTCTTATGGGAATTCGTGTATTTTCTATGTACAATGAGGGGTTCTATACTTCTATCTATAAGCTTGCATTGGATAATGAGGGGTTCTCTACAATATTAATCTTTTAAAAATGAAAATTAAGAAATCCAGAAAGTAATGAATGAAATTGTTAATATATTTTATATATAATATTCATATACCTCCTTTATGTTTGGATCTCTATTATCTCTTCTCTCTCTCTAGCTAGCTAATGATGTGTTGGCATTTATACCTTCATTAATTAGACCTTGAAAACACGATTATATATTAGATTTGTGGTATTTAGCTTCAATGAATACGCATTCCCATGGCAAATAATAATAAACAACAACGAAAGGACAGAAATTGTTGCCTTTTTAAACATCAAATCCTATCTGAGTTTGTGAAAAGGAGGACCAAATTTGGCTGGATCCAGCGATTTCGGCTTAGGTTTTCGTTGGTGTTTGCATCAAAAGCACTCCATTCTTGCATTTTTTGCCTCATTTTTTCTCGTTTTTTGCCACTTCCATCTTCCTAGACACACCAATCACATTCATTTAATTTCAGCTTTGAACACACTATAAATACTTGTCCTTGCTTATATATATATATATATATACAAGAAATAGGTATTTGATCTATGTGTAAGATTTTTGGATCGATTGTAATGCTAAATCATTGAAAATAACCAAACATAATACGTACTTAATTTCGTCATCTTTTATTTACAAGAACTCCTGCCACCGGGCAGCTTCTCTATCGAAGAGCTAGGTCTTCCTCTCTATTACCCTGGTCGTACGTGCAGCGGCTACAATGGGGAGGCTCACTGGGTTAGGGTTAAAGAGGGAACCTAGCCTGTATTTATAAGTGTGTCTTACTGGGCCCTCCCATTACGGGCTTCAGTAAAACCCTAAAGGCCTACACACAGCCGCCTATCAGAATTTATCATAATGTGTGCTATTAGTCCAACAGTGATTACCTTATACTTTGAGCTCTCTTTATATTGGACCGCATATTAACCAAATTTATTTAGAAAACTAAATAAAATATTTTAAACAATTAATGTGAGCCGAAATATAAAATATTTTCCTAACAGAGTGGTGATATATTTCTTTCTTATTTTAAGTGAAGTTTTGGATTTAAGTGCTATATCGGTGAAAAAACCATTTTGGTCCTATATGTTTTTTCTTAAGTTTCGTTTTGGTTCTCTATGTTTTAAAAGTTCAAAATTAGTTTTCTATGTTTTCAAATTGGTTCAAAATGATCCTTTTGCCCCACACCGTTCGTCACTTTCCGTTAATTATTGACTTGAAAAACTGACGTGGACCAACACTCTCGTCAACATTCAAGGTCTACGTCAACATTCTAGGTCAGCATTTAATAAAAGAGGCTAACGGTATAAGACAAAAGGATCATTTTCGACCAATTTAAAAATATAGAGAACAGATTTTGAACTTTTGTAACCTAGAGGACCAAAACGAAACTTAAGTAAAATATAAAGGACCAGAATGGTATTTTGACCTAAAAAATCACTCTTGGAAGAGTTTTATTATTATTTTGGAACATGTAATTTACTAATTTTAATATATATATATATACACACACACACACAAGAATGTTGCTCTATATATTTTTACTATTGTGACGTGGCTCAAACAGTAAAAATAAACCATTATCTAGTCATAAGGTTGTCCCTAGTAATAAAGGAAAAAGACCGACAATATTATATAATTAATAGAGTAATGGTTTATAATTAAGTAAGATTTAAGGAAAAAGACCTATAGTTAGCTAGCTAACGGATAAAAGTTTAATAGTACTGTATTCAGTGTATTTTTTTAATCATGTAGTGTCATTTGTTAATATTAATAAAAACTCACATTAATTAGGGCTCACCTTGAATGGTTTAGGGACCAACTGATTAGAGGGATGTACTGAAGTTTAATACTACCGTACCACTGAACATCTACTCCTACCTAACTTATTGGAATATCACATCAAAATGAGGTTAATGATTTAACAGTCACTTTAACCACTTTACAATGATTTATTAATATAATTCAAAGGAGGTAATAATTATTTTTTCTAAATTGCTGGTTTTTAATATTTATTAGAAAATGTCTAATCTAAATATTTTTTTTTTTGTATTTTCATCAATTACCTTAAAACTTTTTTGTAGTTCTCTTTGGGAAATAAAGTAATAAACCCTCTAATAATCAGATAAATGTTATTATTTAATAATAGTAATTTAACTTAAAAAATAAATTTAATAAAATTTTATCTTCTTAAAAAAAGCACTTTTAAAATACTAAAATCTTAGAAAAAAATTTATTTTTGAGTAATATATTTTTTGATAAATTTTTTTTAAGTAATATATATATATAATAACACCGTGCACCTTTTATTTTTTTTAATTATATATAATCACTATAAAATAAAATAAATAGGTTCGAGACGTTACAATCTCATCCCTTGAAATGAAAGGATAAATATTAAATTCACCAATTCTAGCTAAAAATCTAAAATTCATATCCGTATATTTAACATCCATATATTTATAAAAATATATTCGTATAATATAATACTTTTTTATTGAAATATAATATAGTTACTAGACTATACATTTATTCAGTAATTTTAATAATTTAAATTATTAATTGAATTTGTATTTTAACTTAAAAAAATAATATTGTAATAAACAATTTTAAAAGCATATCTGATATACTATTTTTACAGGTTTTCAAAAAAAATTTTAAAAAAGGCAACTTACAGGTAGGATGAAAATGGATTTGAGTATTTTGAATTTTTGAATATGTGATTATATTTATCTAATAAAAATATTTGATATCTATTAGATAACTATTTATTGCATATCTAGCTAATATATACTTGATATTCAATAACAAAATCATATATGTTATATATAAAAGGTCAAATTACTATTTTGGTCCTCAACGTTTGCACGAATTTTAATATTGGTCCTCAATGTTTTAAAAAATTATTTTAAGTCCTTAAATTTTTTTTTATCAAAATTGGTCCATTTTAAATGTTCTATTTTGAATAAAATCTCATATTTTCGGTCAATGTGTGTTATTAGAAAAGTTGTTTTTAATTTTAGTTTTAAGAGTAAAATGCGAGATTATTTTCTTTTTTAAATAATTGCTTTTATAATATTTGATTTTTCTTTATAGAAATATTTGATAATTTTTATTGGGTATATATATTGAATATCTGTATGTATCAAATATATTATCATTATCGGGGTTATACGATATTCAGTATTTATTATCTATTATTTGTTTTTTTTAAAATATTTTAAATATATATTTGGATTATTAAGATATTGAGTAATTTAATTTAGATACGAATATTTAAATAATTTTTTTACTTAGTTAGGTACAAATATCGAATATTTTGGACGAATACATAAATAACCAAAAAAATGGAAATTAGCTTATATTTGAGAGCATACTATATAATTTAACTTGTATGATTATGAAGATGCAAAAATAATTAAATTTGTGTTACAGTTTTCTGTTTGACAGATTGAATGCAACGTAAGCAACGCATTCTTTGACTACCTAATTAATAGAAATTAATTAAATCAAATTTTGGTCTTCATCAAAGTATGCATTCATTGACCAGAACTTCAGGATTCATCTTTTGGATACTGGCAAATTTATTGTCGGAGACGACCCTCTCGATAGATAATGTTATATTCTTATCTCTTCAATGATTAAATTTATGAGGCATGATAGTTAGAAAACACACATCTTTTATCTTTTGTGTTTAGGGCTGGCAATGCGCGAGTACCCACTCATTTTTTCACTATCCGTATTCAAATCTGCTCATCAATATATCCAATATCCGAATCTGGAAAAAAAAATCATTTTCAATATCTGTATCCAAAATACCCAATATCCGAAATATCCGAAAGACGCCAAAAATAATGAAGATTGGATATTGGATACTCTATAATCAAGTAAAATATCCGATATCCACTCAATAAAAAAAAGTTATAAAAATAACATTTTAAAGTAAAAAACATACATAATTATTATAAATAAAAATTAAAAACAACTTATAATAACATTTAAAACACAAAATATTGTTTAATAATATATAATATATTTAATATTATATTGAGTAATATATATCATTTAGGACAGATATAGGGTACCTAACGTTAATATGCGCATCAGCTCAATACCCAATATATAGTTATGTTTTACTATCCATACCCTATCCGATATATATTTATCGGATATAGGATAGTTTTTTTGGGCAGATACCATCGGATATCCATTTTCTAAGTACCCATTGCCACCGTTGTGTGAATGTCGATTCGTAATTAATTAATGAAGCCATTAGATTTAATTATCAATCTTGTTGAGGGAGATCATCTCAATAAATTAAAAGACGTTTCATTCTCATTTTCAGCGATCGAACTCAAGAAGCATAATAATTAAACGAACACAGATCCTTTATCATCTGTGCCACGCCTACACAATTAATTAATCAAGTCGATCATTATGAAAAAAAAAATCAAGAAAATTAAACTGATACATATTGAAGGGCAAATAAGTTAACATTATTATTAAATCCACCATATATAATTACAATTTCTTCCCTACCAACATCATCATCATCAATTATTATCACACTAAACAAGTTGAAGAACTACTTAATCCTGTGTATATATATATATATATATATATAAAATTAACGGAACTAGCTAGCCCACATACTACAACTTCAGCTATTAAGCTAATAGCTACCTTTAAAAATTTAATGAAAGCAAATTAAAGTCAGTAACACTATATATATATATATAGCTGGTAGTAATTAATTAGTAATAGTACTGTATGATCATCACTTTAGATCACCATTATTATTATTATTATTATTTGTGAACAACCTATTTTGTCCGATTCCGTCATCAAGTGACGTGGCCGTTATGCGCAGGCGTAGAACTCGACGAGCTCGTCCATGGACCCCAATTGTGTGGACTCCGCGCTCTCCAGCATCCACAGCAGGTGCTCGAACAGCACCACCTCGCACGCGATCACGACTCCCATGTCCGGCGACGGGCCCGAGTCCGGGCCGCCCGATGACCGGTCCACGAGCTCCTGGAAGACCGGGTGGTCCACGATGTCCGGGTTCACGAGGTAGCGGCGGCGCGACCGGCCCACATACACCGGGCGGAGATCCTTGCCGTCGTTGTTGGTGTTGGTTCCGGCGGCGGCGACGGCGGAGGGGGAGACGGAGGCGGAGGAGGAGGAGCGGGTGAGCTTGGGGAAGGAAGGCCACCTCTTGATGGCGGATTTGAGCTTCGCGAGCTTCCCGAATTTCGCCATTGAAGGAATTAGGATGGGGGAATTGGGGATGGAAGGGAAGGTGTTCGATGAAATGCGTGAAAGAGAATTGATATGATGTGATGTGAGTGTATGTATTGTAGTGTGAGAGTGAGAGAGGGAGAGGGTATATATAAAGGGGAAGGAGGAGGGAGGAGGGGGTGGTGTTCAACACGTGCATGGCCCACTGTTTAAGAGACACAGCTAAGAATATATTGAGAGAGAGATCTCATGTTCTGTAAATTACACTCTTATCCCCTAACAAATCTTTAAATTATACTTTTATCCCAACTGTTTTGAACAATTGCAGTTTTTCCTTAAAACATAAAAAAAGCTTACAATTTCTTTTTTTTTTCCTTTTATCAAAATACTTAAATATATAAGTGATTGAAAGGTTCTAAAAGAATGAGAATGAAGTGCTATCTATTAAACACAAACTAGTCGTCAGCTTTGTTTTGATGGATATATTCGTATATACATACATTGTACAAGACTTAAAAATATTTAAAAGAAATATTTGTTAAAATTGAGAATAGAATAAGATAATTATTTTTAACTCAAAATGAAAATAGTGAAATAATATTTTTAAAATATATTATTTGTTCTAATAAATTATAGTTATTAGAAAAATTAATAATGTAATTCATCAAAGATAAGAAAAATTTACAATTTTATACTTTTTTTACCAAAATATTCTTATATTTATTATTTATATAATTAAATATTTATTTAGTTAAAATATCATAAAGGAAAGAGAATCAAACGTTATTTATTAGGAGAATCGGCCTCAAAAGGACCCTATCTGTATTATTGATTTGTTATAGACATACCTAGTCCAAGATAAGAAAATATATATAAAAGAAATATTTTATAAAATTTAAAAGAATATAAAATAATTGTTTTAGCTCAAAATAAATAATAGTTAAATAATAATTTAAAATATATTATTTATTATAAATTATAATTATTATAAAAAGTTTATAATTCATTAATTATATTTAATTAAAAAGAGAGTTATAATTTTTTTAAAAAAAATTTTAAAGGAGGAGAAAGTAATTTTAATATATTTTAGGAAATATATATAATTTTAAATTGTTTTAGGGAAAATAGTGTAATTTATACTATCATGATCGTACTTGGTGGAAAATGAGGAAAACCAGTTGCTCTGTTTGTTTTTTGTTTGGCTGCTTCTGTATCCTTGGTGGGGTTACTGCTTGGGATTTGGGATTAAAATAATATTTTATTCTTAGCATTCTTATGTTTTTACATGATTGCCCCTCTTCAAATTAATCATACAAAATTTCTTTTCTTTGTTTTTTTTTTCATTTTTGATTAAAATTACTTTATGGTATCATTACCTTTTTTCAGTTTGTTTTGATTTTCAAAGGGTGCATTAAAGGCTTACCTTAATTTGATGCATTTGGGAATTTGATACAAGACTTGAGTTAAAGTACCACCTCTTTTTATTTTTCTTAATTAAATTAATATTTTTTCCTTAAATCTTGAACACTTGGGAATTTGATCAATTAGGAGTTTAACTTTGAAAGTAGTTGGTCTCTTATTTAATTTTAAACATTAATGATTTAAAAAATGATTTTCATAAAATAACGAAACGAGTTGCGTTATACATTTTTCTTAAACTTTAATAGCATAAAATTTTAAAGTGTTTTTCATAAATTAACGAAACGAGTGGTTAATTAAAGTAGTATGTCTTTTATTTTTTTTAAAACGTTAATAACGTATCTTTTTACGATGTTTTTCATAAATTAACCAAACGAATAGTTAGTTAAAATAGTACGTCTTTTATTTTCTTAAATATGAATGGTGTATCTTTTAAAGTGATATTTTATTAAGTAACGAAACAAGTTAGAATAGTAGGTTCTTAAAAAAATGAGAATGGTTAGTTAAATTAAAGTGATTTTTCATAAACTAACGAAAGAATGGTTAGTTAAATTAATATGTTTTCTTGTTAATTTTTTAAAATGTTAACGAAATACGTTCTTAAAATGTTTTTCATGAAGTAATGAAACGAGCAATTAGTTAGAGTAGTAAGTCTTTTATTTCTCTTAAAACGTCAATGGCATATCTTTGTAAAGTATTTTTAACAAACTAACAAAATGAATAGTTAGTAATTAGTTATAGTATAGTATGTCTTTTATTTTTCTTAAACGTCAATGACATATCTTTCGAGAGTGTTTTTTATAAACTAACGAAAGCGGTCGTAATTAGTTAAAGTAGTCTATGTTTTATTTTTATTCTTAAATCTTGTAAAAAAAAATTGTTAGAACTACTACGAATTGAAATTAGGATTAGTCCCGTAACATATATAATGAACTACGATTTACGTCATCAATAGAAAAAGTAATCAAGTTTAATAATCGATAGTATCTCGAATAATTTTTTTAATAGAAGAATATCTTTGAAAAATTAAAATAGTTAATTAGAACTTTGTTAACATGTACTTCTAATTAAGTATCAATAATTTTGTAAAATCAATTCTTATAATAATCAAATTCAAATTAACGTGGTTAAACTAACGGAGTTAAATCTAGTGAAAATGATTTCGCTTATGAACTACAAATATTTAAGTTTTTATCTCTATGCAAAATAATTAAATTCGACCAAATAAGAATTAAGTTTTGTTCTTTTGGCTATTAACTATACTAAATAATAACTTAGCTAGATATATTCTTAAGTCACATTAAACTTTTGAATTCATTTAAATGAACAAATCCATTTAACCCCTTCTATATATATATATATATTAGATGTTTTTTTTTTCCCGAAATTAGAGAATTTATCGTGACTTTATAGGTATTTTAAATGATGAGATAGATGACTTAAAAATTTAAAATTATTTTATATCTAAAGTCATCATTAATCAAACCTCCAATATTTAGTTAAGGATGAATGTATCATTTCAACTTAATCATATGACTCACTTTTTTTCTTTTTTTTTGAAATCCGACTCACTTTATATCTTTATATATACTAGCAAAATACTTGTATATGATGCACCATAATTATGAATTATGATTATTTTTAAAGAATGTTTAAAGTCTATTGTCATACTTAAACTAATTTACTTAGATGTGTATGTACGCACTAGGAAGAGGAAGAACATGAGAGAGAACTTCTGAATTTTAATTTTAAGTGCACATATATCCTACATTTTCATATATCAAACCCTGTATAATCTCTCTCTTTTCTTTTTTTTTCTTTTTTTTCAATTTTTTCTCAGTACACTAAAAAAAAAGAGTATTTTCAACTATTTATATTTCGATAGACATTACTGATTATTAAAAAAATATTTTTTTAACAATTAAATTTTAACCATTGAAATAAATTGTTAAAAAAAGTTAATAATAATTTTTGACGGTTAATAATTGTCGACAGTATTGTTTTTAACAATATATTTTTCAACAATGATTGTTAAAAAATATTACAAAAAAGTATTATTGATAATTATTTATTGCCAAACAATATTATTATTATATTTTTTTAATTTGTTTAAAGTAACCACTAAAATTTAATTATTAAAAAATATTTTTTAACAATAATAATCTTCTCTTTTTTCTTGTAATATAACCATAGTTTTCAATTCATATCTTCTTTTCTTTTTTCTTTTTTATATTTTCTCTCCCTCTTTTCTGGCACACAATTCCGTAATAATCTTCCTTCCCTTTAATTGTTACTTTTTTAAATTTTGAAAATTAAAATAAAACTAATTTAGATTTAAAATTATAAAATTTAAATGAAACTAGCTTAATTTAATTTTAAAATATTAAAAAATCAAATCAGAAACTTATAAAATTTAAAATTCAATATTATTTTCTTTTGATTAACTGAAAATTCATTCAACCCAAAAAGAGGGGTCAACAACCACCAAAATTAAATTTAGTTTAGAATTCAAAATTTAATTTTAATTTTAAAAATTAGATTTTTTTATGAACTAAAAATTAGATTTAATTTATAATTCGTACAATTGTTTTTTTAATTTTTTTTATTTCTTCCCTTTTTTTAAGATTAATAACAACACCAATATAATAATCAAAGCATTTTCTCACTAAGATAATAGGGATGATCAAATTACTCATGCCCAATAAATACCCTGAAATTTTACTCTATGAGTCTGGTATGGGTCTGAGTACAAAGGTAATGAGTCCGGGAACTGGTAAAGAGGTACCTACTTAATACTCATACCCTATCCAAAATAATAATAATTTATTTTTATATATAAAAATAATATTTTTAAACTTTTTGATTGAGAAAATATATAATAATAATAAAAAGTGTTTAATATTTTATACATATAAAAATAATTTAACAATACATTTATATTTATTAATTTTTGTGGTTATAGATAAAAATTGATAAAAATAAATTTTATATTAATAAAAGAATAATTTAGTTTTAAAAGTCTTACGGATTTTGGTCCAGGTATGGGGATTCAACTATTCGTAGGTTCCGAAGATGGGAATTAACTTTGATACACGCTAAGTTTTGGTCCGGGGACGGGGAACATAGTATCCTGCCCATGATCATCCCCATTGTTTTGAAAACCGGACCGGACCGGCCGGTCGGACCGGAAAACCGCCAGCCAGTCCGGTCCGGAATAACCAATGAACCGGTCAGATATAAAACCGGTCAAAACCGGTGGTTTAGACGGTTCGACCGGTTGTTCATTTTTTTTTTAAATTTGTGTTGTTTATGATTTAATATTTATTGAAAATTTGTTGTGACTTGTAGTTGTAAGGATTGTTCTATTTCAATATTTATTGTTGGGTTTGTGATAAGATTTGAGACTTAAATATGTTGATCCTTGAACTTATTTGAAGAGTTTAATATGATATTGTGGTAATTTGCAACTTGTTCTATTTCTTATCATGTTTAGATCGAGATGGAAACATATAATTATGAAATATATAATTTTTTTATGATATATTTTAGTATATTTAATTAAAAATATATATTTTAAATGCCACCGGTTCGACCACGGTTCAACCACGGTTCGACCATTGAACCGTGAACCAGTGCCTCGACCGGTTCAATGACCGGTCCGATTTTAAAAACATTGATCATCCCTACTAGATAGGGTCACTATATGGATCAAGCGACACCAATGTGTTTCTCTTTTTAGGCTTAGAAACATCTCTTTAATTTCAATTTTAGTTTTAAAATTTAAATTTATAAATTTTAAATTAAATTAATTTAATTTCAAATATCAAATTGAAATTTAATATTAGTTTTAAATTGAATTATTTTAGAATTTAAAATTTAAAATCTGAAGAAGTTTAGATTTAAACATGGGCATCATTATTCATCATTGAAGATTGTTTAGATTTCTTACAAAAAAAAAGATTGTATAGATTTTAGAATTAGATCTTGGCTTTACTTCTGTATATTAAAGACTTCTAATTAATCATGTAGTGATTAATAAAAACTAAACTTAATTAAAGTACACTTACTACTTAGTGAATCATTAATTATTTATCCGCCGAGAAAAGCCATTGCAATAATTGGTGTGTCTTACTGGGGAAAATAAAGGAATTTTCCAGAAAGAACCAACAGAAAATACAACTTCAACTTTAAGCATATTATATATATATATATATATATTATATTATTATAATTTATATATATCAACTACCATTTGTTGAAGAGAGCAGCCTTAAAAGTCGGAGAAAGTATAGTATAAAAATATGTTCAAGCTTAATCATTGTTGAATTATATATTTATATTTATATAATATAATTAAGAAGGATCGAAAACAAAAAAGATGCATGGGGTTAATTAATTAATTAATTAATTAAGAGGAAAATAAAATATAGTTTAGGTAGTTGGACCCTATGATTTATATTCTTATTCTTAAAGTCAAAAGAAGCATAATACTACAACACGAGCTTTGTTTACATGTGTTTCAATATAAAGAACATGAACTGGAAAAAGGTTAGCATATATCTATATATCTATATATATATGGCTTTGGATTTTTTGGTGTCACATAACCAAAGTGTGACACCAAAAAAATAACTTTCCCTTCAACTTCCCAATAAATAACCAAGTATGATAGGTAGTTACTAAAGAAATGGAGAAGTGCATAACTTCTCATTTTCTAATTTTTTTATTTTAAATTATGATAAAAATTCTAATTTAAAGATATCAAATATTTAATTTTTAATGATTTTAAAATATAATAACTATTTTATATTATATTTTTAAAAAATTTAAGAATTAATTACATGTATGCACGTAGGTGCATGCGAAGCCTCTAGTATATATATATGGCTTTGGAGTTTTTAGTGTCACAAAAGCAAAGTGTGACACCAAAAAAATAACTACTCTAACATACATGGATTATGGGTAGTTACTAAAATAGTGGAGAAGTGCATAACTTCCCATTACTTCATTTAAAAATATAACAATTTTATTTAAAAATTAAAAAATATCAAATATATTATAATTTGATATTATTTTGAAATATCATTATTATTTTATATAAAATTTTTTAAAGAAAATTTTGCATGCACGTATGTGCATGCGAAGCCTCTAGTATATATATATGGCTTTGGAGTTTTTGGTGTCACACAAGCAAAGTGTGATACCAAAAAAATAACTTCCCCACTAAAAATAACTTTTCAATAAATAACTTCCCATGATTTAATATATTATTTAAAATATATAATTATCAAATATTTTATATTTTATTATTTTAAATCATAATAAAAATTTTATCTTATATATTTTTTTAAAAAATAAAAATAAATTACATGCACGGTACGTGCATGCGAAGCGTCTAATATATATATATATATATATATATATATATATATATATATATATATGTATGTATGTATATATATGTATGTTTATATTGTTCTTGTTTTGACATAATGCCCCCAGAACTAAATTGCCATAAATTATACTCTTAATTTTTTATTATATTTCAAAAAATGTTGCTTTTTTAATTTTATTAATGCCACATAAATAAATAATAGTGAGTGTTGATGTAACGTTACACAAGACAAAAAAATTACGTTTTAACTTCTTCAATATTTGATTGTGATCAATTTTATTCCCAACCTTTCATTAATTTTCGAGCAATATTGCCCTTTTCACTACAATGCCTAAATAGATAGCAATAAGTATTGATGTGGCGTTACACATGACAAAAAATTACATTTTCTTATTACTGTTATAGTACTATTTTTCTCATGGTTTAGCCCAACTTTCTTCGCCTACATTCTAGATTAGCCTTCTTCAAGCATTTACATATATTTTATTTCCTACCGCTTTAAACACATTTAAATTACTCTAAAACCCCTAAAGATTCCCTAATTCCATGATTTCAAAACTCTATTGCCGTCATTTATTCTTTTTGTTGCGAATGGCACGTTGTTTGTGGCAGCGAAGGTGTTAGGGTAGACGAAATGCGTCATCTTTGGTGTGGCTCAACTGATTTGGGCGGAGAAGATTATGAGGAGGAGGAAGAAGAAGGCTTGGATTTGGTGTGGTTGACGGTGGCGCAGCCTTTGACCATGATGTAAAATATATGTGTTATTTGCAACGTCTCAACTCTTAAAACAGAGATTTGAAATCATTAAATTATGAAACCTTTAAAAGGGATTTTTAGAGTAATTTAAATGTGTTTAACACCGTAGAAAAGAGTTATTAATATATATAAACGCTTGAAGAAGGTTAACTTGAAACTTAGAAGAAGAAAATGGGGTTAAACCGTGAGAAAAATAGTATTACTAAAAGTAACAAAATTGCAAGGACTAAACTGAATTTTTTAAGGCTGAAGAAGGAATCAAAATATAGTTTTTTTTTTGCCATGAGTGATATCTTATCAACACCTACTATTATCTATTAATTAGACGATGTTAGTGAAAAAAAAAATTGGAAAAAAAAAATATATATAATAGGAATGTCAAAATGGGCTTGGTCTATGGGGTCGGGCTTGGAAAGTAAGGGCTGGGCGAAGAAAATTTTAGCCCATTTTAAGCAAGGGCTAAAAGCCCACGGCCCACGTTGGGCTTACAAGGACTGTGCTGGGCCGGCCCATTGCCCACATGAGCCTCTCTCTCTCTCTCTCTCTCTTTTTACCTAATTTTTTAAAAATATTTACAAGTATTTTATGTTATATAAAATATTATATAGTCTATGTTAATATGTAAAATAAATTGTATTTTTATAAGCCAATTTGTAATATTCATTCATAATATGTTGATTAAAAAAAACTACACTAAATTACTTTTTAAAATCCTATTATTGTAAGCCAACTTGTAATATTTATTTTCAATATGTTGATATGTAGACAAATAAAATAATTTTTTTAAAATTAATTTAAAAAGTTTTAAAAAATGAATAAAAGGCCTATGAGCCAGCCCTTGGCTCATCACCAAAAACTGAGCTGAGCCAATATTTTCAGCCCACCTTAAGAGGATGGATCAGGCCCGGTCCAACCCATTTTATTGTTGGCCAATGGTGTGCCAGCCCACAGCCCTGTGAACTGGTGAATCGGCCCATTTTGACATCCCTAATATATAATTGACCAAAATTAAAATTTAAGAATATAATTGACATAAGCCTTAAATCTTAAAATACCCAATGTACTTTTACCAAAATGAAGTGTTGGTTGGTAAGGAAGCCAAAAGCAGTTTCGTTCGCATCTTTCATCTTTTGAAACGCACCCTCATACATACCCCACATCTTGTCCTTTTATTAATTTCATGTGCATTGATCTCAAGCTTAATTTATATAGAATTTACTTATTTTTAGTGAAGTATATATGTGAAATGTGTTTTTTAAAATTTTACTTTTAACTTGTATGGGGTTAGTATAAGAAATAAAATTTATTATTTTACACATAAATCCACAATTGAATTAATATATATAAAATATAAAATTAATCAAAGGCATTTCAACACTTTCTAAAATTTAAAATCCGTTTTTCCCCCACATGTATTCTCATATTGGAGGTAATTTTGTTTGAGTTAGTTGAGGTCTCATAACGGGGATAGAGCTCTCCCAGCAAAAGTTTTTCCATACACAAGACTCGAACCCGAGACATTGTTTAAAGGAAATTGAGTACCTACCACTTCAACCAATCACTGTTGGTAAATCCATTCTCATTTTAAACCATCTAAATAATTATATATACTACTCTCATCACATTGGCTCATTATTAGTTTGAAAATTAGTGGTCCACCAAGAGATCGAATCTTAGGTCAAGACTCAAGTGACATCTCTTCTAATTAAATTTGATTGTCCCAAAGGCATCTGCCAATAAGATTTTTTTCTACATAAAATTATTTGAACTTCAAGCCTTAAACTTAAAGAAGATAAAATAAATGTCTTTCCAATCAACCACCTTATTGATAAGGACAAATGTGTATTTAATAAGTATAATAATCGCTTACACTCCATATTTCCCACAATTTTTCTAAAACGAATTTAGTCGTTTTAATAATTATATATATATATATATATATATATATCTATGATGCAATTTGTTGCATGCATGCAATGCAAATTTCGACCGATAGAATTGTGACACGTGAAAAATTGCATTGCATTTCAAGTCATATCCTACCCACGTGTCATAATCTGCATGCAACAAATTGCATCATAGACCAACCCATATATATATTTATATATATATATATATATATATATATATGTATATGGTAGGCAGATGCAATATAATGTGACACAGCTAGTGCCTAATTATGCATATGGGGCCATGCATGCATGCATTGGAGTTTCATTCATGAGCTCAAAGAATGCTAACTTGGGTATCAATTAAAATTTGGCTAAAATGTACACGTAGTCTTGAGTTTTAGGTTCCGAATATATAATATTTATAAGTTTTAAAATCTTGCAATCAATTCTTTTGATCTTTGATCAATTTCAGGCGCGCACTCAATTCCTTTCTGTGAGGGTTGTGTATATTTTTTTTTAACAATTTTCAGCTACATTAACAGTTTTATATATTCAGATATATATTAGTGAAGGGTATTTTGGTAAATTTTTCAACGCTTTTCAACCAAGTCAGTATTTTTATTTAAGGTTTTAAGTAAATTTACCAAAATATCATTCACTAATCTGAATAAAAATGCTGATGTGATTAAAAAACCTAACATAAAATGGTTGAGTGTTCAATGTTGAAAGAGCATGAGGGTTGATTGTAATATTTTAAAACTCATGAATGGTAATGTCTCTGGTCTAAAATTCATGGGACTTCTGTGTATTATAAGTTGAAACCTTAAGATTATTTTATGATGAATTTTCACTTATTTTTTAAATAAATTTTTAGAAAAAGGATTATGAGAAAGGCTTTTATATTTAATAAAATCATTTATTAATATTATTTTTACTGGTCAAATTAGTGACAAAAAATCATTATCATATAAAATTAACAACTTCTCCTCTACAAACTTGGGCAAATAGGAGACAAAAGTAGAATTTGACTAATCAAGGTTTGTTGAAGTAGCATAGCACAGACTATAGATAAACATGATGAATGAAGAGCCTCTATTGAGTGGTCCAAACAGTACAAATTCATCAATAATATTGACGAAATTAGATAAGTCATCAGGTTAAATCTATATCACCAATAATGACAAATTGACCTCTAATCATGTCAAATATTTTGCAAGTAATTTTTTTTCACTTAAAGTAAATAATTAAATATGACTTACCTGGTGACCTCTTATAATGTTAGTTGTGATGTCAAATCATACATTTAATATCATAGTTAACATTGGAGATCACAAATTCATATTTGTATTATTTGTCGTTAATTATTTACACAAAATTTAGACAAAGGATAAAATTAATTAGTTAGCAATTTAAAAATTTAGGGGCACAATGCAATTGACAATAAACAAAAGATTTAGAGACATAATTGATAAAAATCTTAAAATTTAGAAGCATTAAAAGTGCTTTTCTCTATCATATATGTGTGTGCAATTAATTATATAGATCTAACTAGCATGTAATTTTTTTAAAACAAATTTATATGATTAATATTTTATATATATATATATATATATAATCTATACATATAAAATCAAATGTAGAAACCAAACCCTTGATCACTATAATATTTATATTTCTTATATATGTTTAAAAAAACATCAAATTAAATAAAACACATATTCTTATGATGATGGTGATGGGGTTTGGCTTACAAAATATTCCAAAATCTCTTGAACAAGATTTGAATATAGGTTCTTAAGTGATCATGTGGTGTTGAAGAGAAGATTATTTTAAATTAGTTAGGAGGTTGGAGCATCATGTGCCATGGGAATTGAAGTGCATTAAATTAAATTTAGAGATCCTAGCTATTTGGATTTGCTACTAATTATACACCATGTGCCATCGAACAATTATATGGTATACATTATAAAAATGTCAAAATCATTGTCAGTTCAACCATAATTATATTGAATAATAAAGCATTAATTTCAGAACTAATTAATTTATTAACAGGACGGAAAATCAAACACAAAAACATGACATAAAATTGATTTGGTCATAAGAAGTTTTTTTTAAAAAAATAAATAAATAAATTTTGAGTTTTGAGAGAATCCAATTAACTAATTTTAAATACTAATTATTAAAAAAAACACTAATTTGTTACATGCAGCACATATTAGAGGGATAATTTAGTTGTTTAATTACCCACTATTAATTTAAAGAGTAAATTACATTTTTCTCTCTAAGAGATTATGAAATTATACTCTTCTCTGTTTTATATAATTACAATTCCCTCGAGAAATAATTTTTTTTATAATTTTAATCATTTTGACCAAAAAAGCCTGTTAAAGAATCGATACTAAATAGTACGGTAGCATTGAATTTGATTTGTACATATCTCCAATCAGTTAGTTTCTAATTTATTCACGGTGAATCTTTATTAATGTGATTTTTTTATTAATATTAACAAATGACGCTAAACGATGAAAGAATGTACTAAGTTCAATAGTATCGTAGTACTAGACTTTTATCCCTCTCAATGACACAAAAATTAGATGATATTTTATCAATAAATCAGGATCTACTTATAACTTGATGCATTTCATTTGAAAAATATAATAATTATAGTTTAACTTTTAAATTTTATATTAACAAAAATAAATGAAATTCAGTGTACTGATGATCACATTTAGATTTTCTGTTTATAAGATCATGTGGCATGAATGAAAAAGATATTGCACAAAAATCATGTTAGTATGTAATTAATTAATTAATTATTAAGTTAATTGAAAATTTAACATGCATAAAACAGAGAATATTATGGTGTTTGAGGAGACATCAAATCAAACACAAACTTGGATACTGATTCTGTTGTTGCAACTATATATTTAAGAGGTAAATCCTCCTTCTTAGAGATTATGTCCATGCATTCACTTTTAGGGTATGTTTGGATTAGGGATTAAGGAAGAGAAGGGGAGATAATTAACATATCGTCTCCTTATTTGGGAAGATGAAAATTAGAGAGGAAAATAATGAAAGATCAATCAATCATTAATTCTTTCCCTTCACAAACTCGAGATACTCCAAATTAAAATATTTTGGAAGAGGTATCAACATCCAAATAAGAAGATAACCTATAAAAGATGAATCTCCTGTTCCCGTTCCCTTTCCCCTCCCCTCCCTTCAATGACTTTTCTACCCTTTCCCTCTTAATTTTCAAACAAAAATTTAAGCATTATACAATTAAACAACTTACTTGCATCTTGGTGTTTTGTACTTTTCTTCTCCTTTCTTGGTTTTAGAAGATTTGGTAGTTTGCAAAACAAAATATCATTTTGGCTGGACTGTTTATTAGTTTCTTGTATGTTTTCTATCAATATATATACATGCATGTGATTAGGGAGTTTTGGTATTAGTGCTAAAATTTTAGTAGTATTTGTTTACCTACTCAAAAAATAAATTAAAATAATTATATAATATATGGTTTTATTTATAAATATGTATATGTAAAATAATTATATTTGATTATGAAATTTGGAAATGTACTAAAATACATATTGATTTTTTCACAAAATACATATAGATTTCTTTCTCTCTATCTCTCTCATATACCTCCACAAAAATGTAGAGGAGTACTCTAGATAATCCATTTTCTTCCAACATTCTCTTTCTCATCCTCATTCTTTCCAACATTCACGTAACCTAACGAACCCTAAAAAGAAATAAAAAGTTAACGGGTAATGATATTAACATATGCTAACTTATAACTTGACTGTACTGATAAATTTAATTATAAATGTATAACAATATAAAAATAAAATACATCATTTTTATAAATTAAACATGATAAAAATGTACAAATTATATTGTTTATATGCAATTTATAAATCTTATGTATATCAATACAATGTGACACAAATAGTAAGGGATCTATATTCTTTTAACTATCACCTCTTAGTTAGGTAAGGGTGCTCATTAGTTTGGTTTGGACAATTTATCAAATCAGATTGATTTTAATTTGATGATGAAAAAACGTATCCAAACCGTCTAGTCTTAGGAGTTCTAACCAAATTGATCTAAACGGGTCAATTTTCTATATGTTTAGAAAAAATAATGTTTGAAAAATAGATTTATTAATATGAAGTATACAATTTACACTTATATAAAGAAAAAATAAGAATAAAAATCTAAAACTAATAATTCTTATAATTAAAAATTTTATTATATAATATATATTTTATTAAATTAAAATAGCTACATTAAGTAAACCAAAAAAATTAATTACATTAATCGATTTTGGTTCGAAGAACATCCATACAATTAGGAGATTTCACTTGATCCAATACCTTATTCACAAATTTTCATTCAAATGATACAATAGCCTAATCAGTTGGCCTTGAATCAAATTGGATTTGAACATCATTTTTTATCATCATCATTAAGAATCGCCCTTAATAATATATTCAACATTATTTGAAAAATAGGCGATCATTTCCACTTTGATAGATACCCATCAAAATAAAATTTTTTATATATTTTATTGTAAAAATATATTTATAAATAAAATTTAAGAAAGTATTTAATTATTTTAATTTATTTTTTGAGTAGGTAAACAAATACTATTAAGAATAGCACAAATCCCAAAATCCCCCCAATAATATGGCTGAACGCTCGATAATATATTGTTGTTCTTTTTTTTGGTCAAAGATGATATATTGTTTTTAAACAAGAAAAAACAAGATGTATGCTAGGACTTGTTAAAAACTTAAAATGGGCTGGACTTTTAGAATAAGTTTGGGTTGGCTGAAGGAAATTTTGCTCTATTTTAAGGTAAAATATTTTATATTGGACCATATGGACTCACGATCCATGGCATAGATAGGGGTGTTTAAAATTAGAGTATATAGACAATTTCGACCCTAAAAGATTTGGAAGTGGATAATTTGGTCCTTGAAAGATCATAAGTGTACAATTTGGCTCCTGAAAGATTGCACCGTTACACAAATTGGTCCTTCTGTCATCTTCAGTTAAATTCTCTTAACGAACTTGCTGACGTGGTATGTTAATTGTAGACAAGGGCCGTTAATTGCTTAGTAGGACATGCTTACATGACACAAGCTAATATTCACCTCCAACTCGGCACAAAATGTAGCGTTTTGAAGCTTCAGTTTGCACACTTACACTAAGTTAGAGGTAAATTTTAGTTTCTGCTGCATTTTGTCAGCACAAGCCAAAATCCACCACCAAAAACCCATAATCCATCAATGACATAGATACAGTTTGTTACCGTCAGATTTTGCCACGTATATACAGAGAAAGGGGGCTCGAGTTTCCGCATTATCCATGGTGATTACACGTGTAGTCAGACCCCTCCGTGATCCTTCCAGATCTTCACTCCATTCTTCTCGAATTTTCCCTCCTCCTCTCTTTATACGCATCCCCAAATTTTCTCGGCAACCAAACACACCTTCGCACCTGCCTGCTTGGCTCTCTCTGGCATTACAATCACAATCTCACTTCAAACCTCTCTCGTTTTTTTCTCGTGCCATTTCGGTCACTTTTCCCGCCAAGCTTAACGCAGAATATTCTGAGGTATGTTCTTCGTAGGAACACTTAACCTTTCTTTTCGAAAAGAGAAATTAGTAGTTTCTTGTTACTCGGTCTTCGTTTTTTTCTTCATAATATTGACTGGAAATTTTCTGCAACTACAGTCTCAACTCAACTTCCATTTTCCTAGATTACGGTCTGTTTTTCGTTGTGGAATATAGTGTTTTGTTTAAAGTTTTTGTGTTAATGTGTGCTATTTAGTACTCTATTAGCTCTTTTATTCAATTTTTAAATTTGTTTTAGAAATAGCATTTTGGAGTAGTTGACAGTTTAATAAGTGAGACGTACGATGAATAGTTTATTCTAAGTTCGGTTACTTTTGAAAAGTTAAGGTCTAAAATATTATTCAGTGGTAACACAACAAATTTCATAATTAACACTTGTTTAAACTGCCAAATTCCATAAAACTGAATTCCCTAAAAAAAAAATAGGTCAAATACTCAAATTAGTCTCAAAAGTATGGTGTAGATTTTAAATTGGTTCTAAATGTTTCATATTGGTCTGTTTTCATCAAGCTTAACGGTAGTGTAACACACTGCACCATTTTCTCTCCTAGTTCAGTGAATACGCAACAAGTGCATGAACATTGTAATCTAAATTCATCATAAACCAAAAAAAAAAGTCAGCTCGTGTGTAACGTCACAAATTATGATAGAGAGGAGAGAGAACGGTGTCATATCAGGGTGCTTAGTGTCTGGGTATTATCTACACTTAGAGAGTGTAAAGGGTTTGAATTTTCTTGTATTCCCTTATTGATAAAAGGGTTATCCAAATATTCGTTGTGGGTGAGCGAGTGAAAATCAATCCGTTTTAGGTGAGCGGGGAAAACCTTATTGTTGTTGGTGAGCGAATGAAAATCAACCCGTTGCTTGTGAGCGGTCTTGTAAAACAAGTTTTGTCAGTATAAAAATATCTTGCATAGCAAGGGGACTGGACGTAGGCCATTGTTCGGCTGAACTAGGATAAATCTACCGCGTGCTTATTCTCTCCTTATACTTTTATTTTTCTACACTATTTATTTATTGCATTTTTCTCTCCTTATTCTCTCCTTATACTTTTATTTTTCTACACTATTTAGTTATTTAATTTAATATATGTACACAAAATATTTTCTTTGGAATTAAATAGCTTATACAAACACCTATTTTTTGGTGGGGTTAGAAACACCTATTCACCCCCTCTAGGTGTAACTGTCAAGTGCCACGTCGACAGAGAAAATTGGATTGTAACTGCTGGACTTATTGAAACACTATGAAAACTTACAGGGCTAGTTTGAAATCCATCCTATACTTTTGGGACTTATTTGAGTATTTGACAAAATTTTTTATTACATTCTGGATTCAGCTTGTTCAAAGGAATTCAAGTTTGTAGTTGTAAGTAAAAGTTAGTACATGACATGTCATCAGTTTCTCAAGTTTGAACATTGAACTCACTCACTAGTTGGTGGTGATCGCAGAGTGATTCTGGGAATAGGAAAGGATGAGCAGATTTGGGGATTCATTCGACGGTGTTTTGACTGAGGCAGTGAACCACCTGTTCAATTTCCCAGAAACAATGGAGAAATTCATGTTTCAACCTGGAGGTCACCACCACACTACTCGAGAAACCAGAGACGTGTCCAGCAACATCCCCGTGGACATTTTGGAAACTCCCAAGGAATATTTATTTTACATGGACATCCCTGGTCTCTCCAAATCTGACATTCAGGTACGTACTTCATTAGTTGCTGCTACAACCTTAGATAGGAGTTAGCAAGTATATATATAATAGGATTTATCTAACATGTACCCTTAGGCCACATTTTAGGCTTTGCATTTCAGGCATGTGAAAACTCTATTAAAAAAAAGAATTTAATGTTAATTCCAGATTTCCAATGTGGTTGGTCTCTCGTGTCGACTTGAATGAATCATCCTTTCGACGGAGGTAAATCTTTGCCTCCTAGGCAAGAGGATAGCAAGTTACAAATTCTGTCTTACCTTAACATGTGCCCTTATATAATAGGCAAAAGTACCTTTTCTACCCCCAACGTTTGGGGGTCCTGTCACTTTCGCCCCTAACGTTTTTTCGTTGTCAATTGTACCCCTAATGTTTTGTGCTTCTCCCAATGTCAGGCTTTTAGTTAACACCCTCAAATTTTGGACGGTTTTTTATGACGTGACATCCTATGTGGCCAACAATTCAGACTGGACTTAATTTTTTTCACATTAGCAGTCAATAGTACTAAGTTTTTAGGGTCCATTTTAATGATGTAACGAGTATTTTGGTGTACTGAATTTACTGATGTACTGAGTTTTGGGATCCATTATACCCCTAAAATGAATTATTGATGTGAAAAAAATTAAATTCAATCAGAATTGTTGGCCACATAGGATGTCACATCATAAAAAACCGTCCAAAAATTGACAGTGTTAGCTAAAAGCCTGACATTGGGAGAAACACAAAACGTTAGGGGTATAATTGACAGCAAAAAAACGTTAGAGGCGAAAGTGACAGGACCCCCAAACGTTGGGGGTAGGAAGGGTACTTTTGCCTATATAATATGTGCAACCTCCATATTTGATTCTTGGTCTGCCTCCCTATTTCATGGAAAACTTCTTGTGTGTGAGAGTACATATATGGGGTTTATGGGCTAAATCTGGAGTCTGGGCCATTTTCTCCATTTGGTCCTTCATAGATTCGCCTTTTCAATTTTGTCTCTCTCAAGCTTCAAATGCCCATTTCATCAATTTGGTTCTCACAGATTCATGATTTCAATTTGGTCCTTTTGTTTGGTTGCCTTTTAAATGAGGAATGGATTTGATGAGGTAGACCGATTTGTGCTAACTGATAATATTTAAAGTATGTTAAATTTTATATTTTTCCTATTTTTTTAGGCACTGCAGTTATTGTCGATGATACGACCTCAATAGTTTTGCTGAGGAAAAAGTAGTTTAGTAGACTTTCACTGAGTACCAAATGGTCCACTTCACTAGATTTATTAATTATTTAGATAACAACCTAATGTAGAGACCAAATTGATAATTTATTTTGTGAGAGATCAAATCTAATTGAGAAAATTGCTATCTTTGAGAGACTAAATTGAGAAAATAAGCATTTTTAAGGGATCAAAATGGAATTTTAGTCCGATACATTGTATAAAGTGCATGCACGCAGCTACATGCTCTGCTTCTGTTCACAAGTGTTTTCTTTTGGTAATAATAACAGTGGGACAAGGTCTAGGGAAAGAACCGAATTGAGGTATAGCAGTGTGAAAATGCTATTAATATTAAGAAGCCAGGATTTGTTTATGGGGTGAAGTAAAGAATAGAGCTGCTTATTGATCTTATTGTTATGTTAGAACAGAACAAAAATGTATACCATACTCCATTTTAGTTTTAGTACTCTTATATTAGCTTTAAATATAGCAAATGGTTAAACGTCTCTTTCCATCTTTGAAAGATACTTCTTCCTTAGAAGATAATTACTATCATTTAACAATTTTGACCCTGATTCTTTGTGTTGAAAATGAACCAGCAATAAGCATATGGCTTTTAGAAGATTTTGGAGTCAAATGATTATCTCATGAATACTTTCCTCGACTCAAACCCTAGTTTACAATTTTGTGATGTTGTGCAAGTATTGAACACGACGGTGTCTTAGTCGACTCTATCTAGTGAGAAAAGACTTTGTGGTTTGTTGTTGTGCAAGTACTGTAGTTAACTCTGCTTATGTTAGGTTTCAGCTTTCATAGCCGGTTCCAAACCAAAGAGTTGCATTAGGTAGTTGACTAAAGCATTAAACAAATTGTTGAATTTTTATGAATATGTAGCCGATTCCAGGAAAAGGCTTTTGTTTGTTGTTGTCATGTATATTTGTTTAATTTTTATGAATATGTAGCCGATTCCAGGAAAAGGCTTTTGTTTGTTGTTGTCATGTAGATGTCACATGAAAGTTATGGCTGCGTTTTCGCAGGTGACCGTGGAAGATAAGAACACACTAGTGGTTCGAAGCAACGGGAAGAGGAAGCGCGAGGACGGTGAAGACGAAGGCTGCAAGTACCTGAGGCTGGAGAGGAGGGTTCCTCAGAAGCTGTTGAGGAAGTTCCGATTGCCTGAGAATGCAAATGCATCAGCCATCACTGCCAAATGTGAGAATGGGGTTCTGACTGTGGTTGTTGAGAAGCATCCTCCACCACCAAAATCCAAGACAGTTGAAGTCGCCATTGCCTAAAGAAAGGGAAAAGTTGAAAATTCTTTTGGATTTCTGTGTGTGTTTTGTAATGGCTTTTGTTAAGACAAGGGCAGTATTAGGGCTTGTAATTTATATTGTCCTCTTGTAATTCCCACTTAGTAGGGTTTCAATGTAGTTAGATGAAAGCTATGTTGCCCTATGCTCTTATGTCTGCCAGTAATTTGTGTCTCTTTGTTAAGATTAATGAAATTTGTAGCTTTTGGCACAAAATTTGTTTTTTTCTTCTTCTTCTCTGTGTGTGGATATTGATACTTTTTAAAAAATATTTCAATTTGGGATAATTTGTAAAGGGAAAGAATAATGAAAGAGTAAAGACTGATTTGTTATTATTTTTCTTTTCAATTTTTATCATTCTAAACAAAAAAAAAAGATATCTTAAAAAATTTTCTTTTCCTCATTTTTTTCTCGTTAATTTTCAATTTAAACATACTCTAAATTTGGGTATTTTTGTTTGCTCCATACCCAAGATCACCATATCATTCAATCTTCTTTGAGCTTCATAGTAACAACATTTCTGGCACAATATTTGGCGATCGAAATAATGTGTTTCCGTTGCAACCGAGATATAAATCGAAATTGAATTTAGTGAAGTGCAAAGTATAAAGTGTATGAATTGTATCATTCAGATTGTTAAATAAAAATTGAGATTCGTATTTGTACAGTAACAGTTTCATCCATAGATCCTTAAATGTGCACTTCACACACGTTATCGGATTTATACTTTTAACAGATTCAGATCCGATATAAATCTCCATAATTTCTTTCTCCATCATTTTTGTGAAATTCTTCCATTGTGAAATAATTGCAATTATAGTAAGGGATGAGCATTTTGATTAAGTTTTTTTTCATATTTTTTCAGTTTACTAATTATTTAAGTTTTGCGTTTTTTTTTGAAAAATCAAGTGTTTGGATAATTTAAAATTAAAAAATATTTTAATAATTAGGATATTGCAAAAAAAATTATAATTGAAAACTAAATGTTCCACACAGGCTATTTTAGTAAATTTGTACAGTTTCACTCGAGCTTCTTGTGTAGTGTTTTTTTTTAATTGCTTGCCGTGTATCTGAGACACTGCTTCGATTAATCTGAATTTTATGAGTTTGGATCCAGTGCAATTCCCTTCTGTGCAATTTTGGTGCAGTTCTTATAAAATACACATTTTTACATCATTTTTGAAGTACTAATACGAATTTATTCTAACAATAACCCACTATGAATGGATTAGGAATGAAATTATTATCAATTTTGACAAATATCATCACTAAATAGCCTTGTGAGACTATTTTTTAATATTAATAACAATTTGGTCCCTAATCCATTTAAGGTGATGATATTTGTCAATATTGATATTAATTTGGTCTCTAATCTATTCATAGTGGATTATTATTAGTGTGAGTCCGTATTAGTACTTCAAAAATGAAGTAAAAATGTGTATTTTATAGGAATTGCACTGGATCCAATTTCGAATTTTATTTGTGTTACGTATCATGGTAGGAGAATCTCTCAACGAAAATAATTACACTTACAATCATAAGGTTTCAAACGTGAGATCTTACTTAAGAAATAGTAAGCTACTTATTATTTAAACCAATCCCTTATCGATTGTATATTTGTGAATATTTTTTTTACGTATATTCTCCTATTGGAGGTAATCCTGTTCGAGGCACTGTCAGACACTAAATATGAACACCTCTCTCAGCGAAGATTCGAACCTAAATTTATTAGGTTGTAAAAAATTAATCTTTTTCACTAGAACCAACTATTATATAGTTGTGTTTAATAATATAGATAAATCACATTTTATTGAATAGTGAGTCAAATGATAATTAAAGTAATTGGTCATATTTCAGTTATCTATAGTTAATGAAAAAGTCTGGAATATTCTACCAAAAAAAGAAGTCTGGAATATCCTATTAAATAAAATCAAAATTATATATTATTCACACCAAGGAAAAACTAAGTGTTATTAACTTATTATGTAGGTCAAAATCTCAAATTGGTCCTTTATGTTTCACTCAAGTTCTATATTGGTCTTTTATGTTTCAAAAAGTTTAAATTGGTTCTTTATGTTTGCAAGAAGTTCCAAATTGGTCCTTCCGTCCAATTCCGTCTAGTTTTGCTGTTAAGTGATGACGTGTCATGCTGAGGTGTCACACTCTCTCTCCTACATGTACTGCTTAGCTGATGTGGCATTAGTTAACCTAAAATTAGGGACTAAAATGAAACAAAATAATTTTTCATGAGACAAAAATGTAATTTCTCTACTTTTCCATCTTCTCCTTCTTCCTTGCTGCTACTGCTCTGAAGCATCCATCCATGGCTTCTTCAATACTCTCTGCTCCCTCCAAAACCCCATCTTTCAAACTCTCCAGAGCTTCAACCATGGCTTCCAAGTTTCTATATCCGTCTCTCTGTTTCCCTCTCATTCACTCCGTCCGAAGATGAACGTCAACTCGAAAACGGAACCTTTCTCGGCGCCGGTGAGCGATTCCAGCGACGTCAACGACGTCGACACTACTCCGATAACCTTGCGCATACCGAACCTGATTTTCCAGCTGCGATTCGCAATTCGCACAAAACAATTTGACGATGTGGAGAGGGTTTTAGTCGCTAGAGAAGCCCAACTCAAGAGCGAGGTGGAGAAGCTGAGGGAGATTTCAGATTTCGAGAGGTTGAAGAGGATGCAGACGGAGGATGATCGAAGAAGCCATGGATGGATGAGCAGTAGCAGCAAGGAAGAAGGAGAAGATGAAAAAATGGAGAAATTATATTTTTGTCTCATGAAAAATTATTTTGTTTCATTTGAGTCCCTAATTTGAGGTTAACTAAGGCCACATCAGCTAAGCAGTACATGTAGGAGAGAGAGTGTACCACCTCAGCATGACACGTCATCACTTAACAGCAAAACTAGACGGAAGGACCAATTTGGAACTTCTTGCAAACATAAAGGACCAATTTAGACTTTTTGAAACATAAAGGACCAATATAAAACTTGGGTGAAACATAAAGGACTAATTTGGGGTTTTGACCTATTATATATATAGATTATTTTAAACAGGAAAATGCATGTCGATGTGGTCTTAGAGGCAGCCTATTATATTAATTTTAACGTCAAAAAAAGAAAAAGAAAAAGAATCACATTATCAGATTGTTAAAATTTTTAAGGGAGCGTAATTTTGAATTATCTTAGAAATTTCAATGAAATGTAAAATTATTTATAGAAAAGAAGATAAAAGTATTTGTAAAAGAACCTTTTTGGTTCCTAAACAATTGGATTTTGCCAATTTTGCTCCCAAATTGTTAATTATCTCTAAATTTTTAATTTACAAATAAGTTTGTCTTTCATTTAAATTTTGTCTAAATAATTGATGAAAATATGAATGTGACTATTCTTGTGACATATAATGTTGAGTGTAATGTGAAATAATATATTTAGTAATGTAATTTTGTTAATTTAGTTATAATTACTACTGAGATACTACAAAATAAGAATATTGTAGTGATTAAATTGACAAAAAAAGAAAAACTAAATGTATGGCTTTGATATCACAATCAATTAGGGAGTTTGACGGGCGATTTGGAAGGTTTTAAATAAAGAAAGGCTAAAAGTCTATTTTGGTTCCCAATGTTTACATGAAGCTTAATGTTGGTCCTCAATCATCATCTTCTCTCCTTCATCATCATCATTATCATTATCATCTGGGGTGACGTGGCAGTGATGTGTTATGCCACGTCATTAAAATATGACATGTAGGAGAGAGTGTGTGCCATATAAGCATGTCAGGTCATCATTTAACGGCAAAAAGTTAATGGTGTTACGCTCGAGGACCAAAATCGACCAAAAAATAAAACATTGAGGACCAATATTAAACTTTTGAAACATAGGATCAAAATAATACTTTAGCCATAAAAAAATGATGCACCTATCAATTTGAATTTATAGTATAATACCAAATCAAATCAAATCAAACCATAAGTATACTATTAATTTTGAGTGATTCAGCTCAGTTGTTTGTGCTTTTTAGCCTATCAAATTTACACAATTAAATTTTTAATAAAAAATATAATTTTGTTCAACAAAAATATATGTAATAACATTTCATTCATTAATAACACAAAATCATATGTTCTTAGCTATTCATAATAAAAAATGTTACAAAATAAATAAATAATTATATTATTCTTTTAATTTTAGTTCAAATAGTTATAAAATCATGAGTATAGTTAATTCGCAAGTCAACCCGTAGACTCATTAAGTTTACATTTTTACTCCTAAAACGTTGGCTAACTTGCATGGAAACTCAGGACGTAATTAGGGTGGTAATAAGTGGGTACTCGTTCATTTTTGTACTATTCGCATTCGAATTCGTTCAATATATCCAATACCCGTACCCTATCGGATACTCAAAATATCCAGAACACCCGAAATATTCAAAATACCCAGAAAATGTATTGGATGTTAGATACCCTATAATCAAGTAAACTACCTGATATCCGCTATTCGATATCCACCCAATAAATAAATAATTATAGAAATAATATTTTAAAATTAAAAAATACATAATTGTTATAAATACAAATAAAAAACAATTTTAATAATATTATATACACAAAATTTATTTAATAATATATATTGTATTTAATATTTAATATTATATTTTCTAATATATATTATTTGGATATTGGATATCGGATACCTGATTTATCCATTCATTTCGGACGGATATAGGATACCCGAAGCTAATATATGCACCCACCCAGTACCCAATGAATAGTTATATTTTACTATCTGCACCTTATCCGAAATCCAATATCATCGAATATCGAGTAGTTTTTTGGGACGGATACCATTGAATATCCATTTCTTAGGTACTCATTGCAATGGACTAGGTAAACCGGGTACTCACCAGTCTAGTCAACATTTTTTATTTTTTTTATTTTTGTTCCAAATGAGTAACATTTATTTCTTTTGTTCCAAATGAGCAAAATCCAAGAACCGTGCTTCAACATCACTAGAAATGAAGATATTTTGTAAGAAGTTCATCAAATTAATTAACGAAATAAATTAATTTTGACAAAAACATATCATTGCGCTTATTCTGTGTATAAGGAAGACTCTAGATTTGGTGTTGGGCAACACTGGACCGAAGAGGAGAAAGTGTGGGTTGCACAGGGTTGTGGAGCCCACACATGGGACCCACACTCTCTCTTTCTCTCTTTGTGATCTGGTGCTGTCCAACACCGAATCCGCTCTCGTATAAAGAAAGGAAGAATTCACCAATTTTGAATTGTTTTCATTTTAAGGCCAATTATAAAAATTTATGAATTACGTAGATTTATATGAAGTGATTAACTTTCAAGAATTTGAATTTATTTTGTAAATATAAAGATGAACTCTTACAATTTTATAAAACAAATTTACTTCTCATACGAGTTTATTTAAATTCTCGAAATTGACAATTTTATTTAACATGTATATATGTAATGCAATTTTGTTCAATTTTTACTTCATTTAATTTGATTCGCCGTATCAGTTTTAATTAAACACCCCTTCAGTGAACACAAGAGACCTAGACACATTTGCATATACTATTATTTCAAGTAAGTTTGGATTAAGAACAAAGTGGCTAACAAATTAAAGGTTTAAGAGTACAATTAAAGATAAATACAATTTAAAAGCAAAACTGACAGAAGCCTATAATTTAAGGTTCAAAAGATACTTTGGCCTAAAAAATGAATTACAGTTTGAATGAACACATGAACCAAAAAACAAAATCTTCTCATTAACTCCTCTTCTTATATCTATATCTTGCAATTGCAATGAACCTCTAAGAAGTAAGAATTATAAAAGGACTGCAACATCAAAGATAGAATATTCTTGCCTTTTTAACTTCAGCAAAATTGATTCTTCCATTCCCAAGAATAATGTTCCCAAAAATAATGGAAGATAGAGGGTATATAGATTAATAATATATGGCCACTAAAGCCGTATGTTTGGGGAGTTAAAATCAATCAAATACATGAATACATATCACATGAACTCTAAAACTATGCTCTGCCACTTTGAGCCTCTCCGAACTTGTATATTTTGTGAACCCATGAGAGACCTCTCTGATCAGCAAGGTGATAATTATATAATCACAAATAAATTAGAGTCATCCTGGAGAAACCACCAGCCAGAACTTTTTAGATTACCTTTTCTTTTTCTTAGATTTGGGTTTCTTCTGGGAAGATTCTTTTTCAGGCATATTATCATCCTCCATCAAATGCTCATATTCTTCATAGCTTGCAAAAGGAGATACCGTACTCTTCTTGTTCCTCTTCCGTTTTCTACTGTCAACTATATCTTCCTCCTCAACATCAGAATCATCAATATCTCCTATGTTTATATCATTGCCATCATCACCATTAATTGGGGTGTCAGAGTCTTCCTCTGCTATATCTGAGAGTATTTCCATCTCAGCATCACTAACATCGCCAATTAAGTCGTCATCGTCCTCGTTGGCGACTTTATCCAAATCATCATAGTCATAGTCACCATCTGCCTCCAAAGATTGATCAGCATTGTCCAACATATTCTCAATCTCTTCATTATCGCTCTCATCCCCGCCATCAAACCCACCATCATCAACATCAAACAAGTCCTCAGCAGCCTCCTCATCAGCCGTCTTCTTTTTCTTTTTCTTCGGTTTCTTGGAAGTAATCATTTTGTTTGTGTAGAACTTGTGGAAGACAAGATCCTCTGGAGGTACATCTACTTCGGCTAGTGATAGAATTTCTGGTCCAATCAAATTGTTGTTGATGTTCATCTGCAAAATGAAAAGCACGGTCAGCTGGGTGTACTTGAAGGCAGGACGATTATGCATTAACCCAGCAATCATTTTGCTGAAAAAGCAAGAATCTGAAATGCCATTTATCCTTACCTGTTTAGCAGGTTCAATCTCAGAACCACCATGCCATGTGGTTTGTTTTGGCTTCTTCTCCATGAATTTGTCCAGGAAAGCTGTCAGTGATAGGTCATTTAATGGGTTTCCATTATAAACAATGTTGGCTCCGGAAAGAAGTGTTTGGGCCATAGTTGCAACTGAAGGGTGTGAATGTGAAGCAAGAACCATTAACTCCCACCAACTAACACGATCTGCATTGCTGTTGGATTGGAGGGGAAAAAATGTAAAGAACAGTAACAGAAGGTACACATAGACAAATAATATTACAAAAATTAGAAATTGTCATTTTTATAATCTTTCCGATTGCAAGTCTCTCACATGCAACTGATATTCCAACCTGTTACCATTGATTAAAACGGGAAAAGGCTGTCAAAGCTGGTCTTATATACAATCAAATACCACAATTGTGAAACATATTTACTTAAATATTTTCTGAGATGAAAAGCTACACTTATATGTTCCTTCCAACCAGAGGCAATAAGCAATATATTAGGCCTTGGAACATTGAACCTATTGCTCTCTCGGTGCACTCTCATAAGAAGCAATGTCTCAAGCTTGATAAGCAGTTTTATCTTAGGTCATTGTGCTTTGATTTTTTTTTTTTTTATAGAAACATTGTGCTTTGATGTTTGAACAAACAACTCCATCTCCATAAATTTTAATGGAAGCCAAGTACCAATAATAAGTAAAAAGTTACCACTAACAATAAATGGTCTAATGAGCACTAATATGACAGCCAAAAAGAAAATTACCAAAAAGAAGGCTCTCTGTGTCGTGGATCATAACCTCCAGGCAGGAAAGACTTGTTAGAGGATAATTGTGATTGCTGACCATCATCTGATACAGGTCTTAAATTCTCAAGATTTTTTCCTTTCCTTCCAAGTAAAAATTCAGCATCCTCTGAATCATCATCTGAATCATCATCATCGTCATTGTTTGAAGATTTTGGAAGGTCATCTTCCTTTTCCGAAGATTCATTCTCAGAATTGGAATCATCATCGTTCTGAACAAGTTCAACACCATCGTCTTGTTTAATTGATGCAGTGCTAGGTTCATTATCTGCGTCTTCTTTAACATCTTCAAAGTGTTCAAGTTCCTCATCAATGGACTCATTCTGCAACAACATGTTCCTGTATGACAATTGAAGATGAGTAGATGGTCAAATCTCTGGTGAACATGTCAATGCTTAATAATGGTATAGACTAGGACCAATCAACAGTTAGCCTAACCATAATGGTGGTCTTGCTTTAAGGAGTTCTGAAAGGAGGAAAAGGCATGCACAGGCATACTGTGGTGGCTGCTGAAGCGCAACCTGTTGAAGAAAAACAAGTATATTCTTGACTGTTACATCAACTTAAAAAAGAAACGAGGCAGTAAAAGTTCTGTTCATTAATTACCTGCAAAAGACGTTTAGAAAATGCAGCTACACGCTTTAAATTCATATCCCTTTTCATTGCTCTTAGAAGAAGTCCAATAAACATTTCTGCCTGAAATGATATGTGTGAGGAAACACTTAAAAGAAGTAATGCTGAGTTAAAATATAAATTTTTTTATCCAGAGTTAAATGTAGGGATTTCACTTGCCTTGGATGTATGCATGGCAGCAGGAAGTAGAAGTTTGGAGTACAAAGCACGGTAAAACCGGTCACTAGCTATTTGATTCTTAGATGATATTTTATCAAGAAGCATCAGTGCCTGAACACCTACGTTAAAATTCTTTGAATGAACCTGCAAATTTGCAGCTTTTATTAACATCTAATAACCAAAATCAGGTAATGGTCTAATGGATATTGCACATGCAAAATAAAAAATACTAAACAAGGCCCTCAATTATATGTTGACATCAAACTGGTAATTACCAATCGGAAGAGCACTGGTGTTTGAACATCAATGATGTCATCAGCTTCATCACTTGAGACAAAAGGAAATGCTCTATTTACTCCCTGTTATGTTATCAGAGGGCAAATTGCAAAATTTCAAGAGACCAATGTTAATGAAATACCAGATTATTTCTGTACTTTACAATGTCAAAACTGTTAATTTTTGTTAGTGAGTATTAGATAACATATACTTACAGTTAGGAGAACTGATAGAAGCCGTGAATCCAATTCAGCATGCAATTCTGGTGAATCTTTTGATTTCTCATCTTTTAAATTTACCTTGTTGCTTTTGTCAATCTTTTGATTGCTGGTAGCTCCAGTAATCAAGATCTGAAGATCATGAACTTAGAATGTTATTTTTTTTTTCTTTCCATTTTGAACTTTTTCTCCTCTTACACACAATAATAAACTGATATTGCAATTTGATGAAAGAATAAAGATTAAAGAATCCAGGATACCTTAAATAGTGCAAAATATACATCTATTAAACGTTTTGCCACTTTAGGTCCATCTCCTTTATGCGTGAGACGAATTTGACTCAAGAAGTTAACCTGAAAATGTAGTTAAGGTAGATCAATGATATTCTTCCCCAAAAAAATAATGAAAATAACAAGGATACTACATTCTAATTCTTCATTGAGCAATATAAGAAAAGGATCAAAAATAAAACTTTAGGACTTACGGCATGATACTGTGCCCGTGGTCCTAAATGAGGGCGAAAGAGAAAAGTATCAACCTCATCAATAACCACAAGCTGTAGAGGAAAAAGCGTACACAATTAGTAAAAAGCAAAGGCATGAATAACAATGCCTGAAACAAAAAACTACATTGAGACCATCTTTTGTTGAATATTCATACCTTCATATTTGGGTGGTCAGACATAAGGTTTGACAAGTGAAAGTCAGCATTTGATGCCCCTTTATTATCTGGATCCCCAAGCTGAAGTAATCCCCCCCACACCAAAAGAAGAAAAAAAAAGGAATAAGTTTTATTTACAGATTTAGTAGTTAGAGCAAGCTCAGGTCACTGATCAAGTCAAAATCAATGTCAAGTAGTTCTGCATTTCTGCCCATATAGTTTGTACTTATGTGCAGAGAGCTCAAAGATAACTTACTTTATTGACAAGTGCAGAAAGTAGTCGGCGCTCTTGTTCTGACTTGCTCCTAAGTAGCATGTATATGGACTGCAATAAATCCAAAAGGGGGTGGGGGAGGTGAGTACACAAAAAATAAAGGAAAACCAAAAGCTTAAAATACCATAATCGTGTTCTTAATTTGTATAACACTCAAGTTCCCTCAAGAAATTAAAGACGTCCAAAAAATCAAATTTGTTTATTATGTACTAGCAAGCCTTTATTCCATAAATTAAAAACTAAAGACCTGAACAAAAAGGTTTGCAAGTGAAAATAACAGAAAACCACCTTTAAGGCTTTGTTCTTTAGTACAGGTAACATATCTCTGGATGCTTCTTCAAGTGCAACAACAAATCTTTCATATCTGAGACATCAGAAAGCTATTCATTGCATTACTTCATAAGAGATTAGTGGATATAAATTAAGTGAAAACTAGAAGAAATTGGCACTTTCCATATTGTTAGCAGAATCATGTTACTGGACATACCTCTGCTTCAAGCACTCTTCCCAATACCAGAAAAGTAGAAGAGAGTAACCATCTTTAGTTTCAGGAACATGATTTAATGGCCGCTGTATCAAAGTCTTCAATTTGCGATCAGGTAATAAGCTGCAAGACAAGATAGAAAGTATATAGAAATGTATTTGACTCAATGTTAAACAAAATTGCCAATGCCCAGTAATAGGTACAGTCTAGATATTTAGTAACGATACAACTATACACAGGTAAACCATACAAGTAGAAGATAACCTACATATGTGAATAAACCAAGACTTCAGCTGGCTAAGTAGTGTAAGACATGAAATGGAGATCATAGCTCAGTAATCTGTTTTTGTTTTTTTTTTTCTGGGTTACAAAGGACTGAAGGAGACACAGCCTTGGGAATTGAGAGTAGGGTATGGGGCAGGGTAAGGAATGAAATTAGATACAACGGTATTCAGGACCCCTCAGTACTTTTGTTTAGGAAAACTGCATCTTGAGCCAAGGCTCTTAAAGATAGGTTAGTAATATTTAATATTATGATAGATTTTATCTTAAGCCAAGTCGAGCCAAGGCTCAATTCACAGTAGTCACTTTCTGAGAGATTTTATTTTGATATGTTATAAAAGTTTTTAGGGTTTTAATGATATCATAGCCCTAATAAGTATGATGCCATATAGAAATAGCTTACTAGATATTATGAATTAATGTTGCTATGCCCTTAATTAGGACTAACATTTAAAATCCATTCTTTTAATTGTAAACTATATTACAAAATTAGCTTTCCATCTTTCTTTTTGCTCTACAGGATTCTAATAATTGCCTGCCTGGAGGATTCTAGAATTCATTTTGATTTCACAAAACAATACCTATCCTGACTTCTTAGTAATATTTTATATGTCAAATTAAAATAGCATGAAATCACGTTAATATTTTGAAGTTGAACTCACAAAAAACTAATCCATGCCTTTTGGGCAGCAAGTCAGACAAAGGGAGAAACATCACCAATCTAATTAACAACATCCAAGAGCTATTGCAGGGTTGCACAATAAGAGATATAAAAACAATGTATATCAATCTAGTTCTCACCCAGGCTGACTAGCTAATAGTTAGAGACTAGAGAGGAGGGTAGATGGAAAGTGAGAGACTGACAAAATACAAACCTTGTGATAAACAATTCCCTTAGAGCTTCGAAACCAGTCAAGGCATGGCGCTTTCCCACCTTAGATGTCACCATTCCTAATTGTACCAATTAACTCCATTAAAAGCTCAACTTTAAAGCACACATAGGGAGAATAAAATAACAATTATATACTATCGCAAACTTTGTAACTAGAAAAATATAGACACAGAGCCATGAAATGAACAATATTAACAAATATTAAAAAAAATTCTTCAAACAATTGAACATTTGATGCAAATTAAAAACTCTAGCAATTGTAATGTTTGGATGTATACCTCATCTGTTCAAATTTTGGGTAGAGCATGCACCATACTCTGTTCAAGGGAAGTGCCGCTAGGAAAGAAATTTACTTTTCTTTCATCAACATTAGATAGAGGTTTAGTTCGTAAAGAGGATTATATGTCATTATATCATCTTAGAGGGCTATAGGGAAAGATACTTTCGATTTGGAAAGCTAATGTCAAAGGAGGATATTCAAAAAAAATGTTCCAAGAGAAGATGATTAAATCACCAATAATTCTAATAGGAACAATTCATGATTGATAAAAAATAATACATACAATTAAGAAACGACAATAAATCATTAAACCCACCAGTAACAACATAAAAGGAAACAAAGTTCCAAGAAAAGCATGTACATTCGGCGAGGCTTTCTAAAGTTTCATAACCAAGAAAATTGGCCCCAAAACAAATAAGTGAAATAACCTATATGGCCTGACTGACACTAATACACAAGACTGACACTTCAAATTGCACCTAAATATTTCATACTGGGGTGTTCATATCTTGTCATGTCCCATCTCAGCCTTAGCGTTGGAGCTTCTTAGCTAATTAATAAGAAAGCAAATGAATAAGCAAACACATCATTGTGGAGGAAAACAAAAAACAAGCCATCAGAACTAACAAGTCACAAGTTCTCTCTACACAACAACAACAACAATCAAAGCATGTTCACTAGCTGGGGTCAGCTGCACGCCAAAGTGTTCTATCTTTCCTCATTTTTATGGTTAGATTATTAATAGCCAAATCCATCCTAAGTTTCTCCTATTGTTGTCTTACAAGTTCTCTTTGCACAATCCTCATAAATTAATAGATTTAAGAATTTCAAGCTACAAACTTACTAGAGTTTCCAATAAATATAGCTCAATTAACCAATTAGAACAAAAAAAAAAGGCACGAGAGGAAGGAAGATGAGAAATTTTATAATTGAAGAATAGTAGGAGTTAACTTACCCAAAAGAGCATCAAGTGACCGTAAATTTGCCATTGGATTGTCTCCCACCATTACTGCGAACGCAGACACCTTATCAACTGCAGTACCCGACCTCTGCGTGGAAATCAGCATTTTAATATCACCACTTTGGCCCCTCGACGACTCGTAGTCGTGAACATACTGTGCCATCAACCTCTCACCCATCTCCCTCCTTTTCTCGGCCAAGCCTTTCCACTCTTCCACATTCTTTATTTCCGCCCTTTTTCCCTCTCCAATCACCTTCGCTTCCAGCTCAGCCGCATCCACATACCACACGCCCGACGCATTCGCTTTCATCAATGGAAGCTTCGGGAGATTCTTAAACTTATTAAAACCTCTCCCCTTATCACCATCTTCCAGCGACAGAACAGAAGGCTTAGGCATAGGCTTAGCCTTAGCCATATCTTTCCCTGAAGTTATCTTGTTTCTCGACTTGCTCGTATCCTCCTGTCTCGCTTTTGAAGCGGTTTCTTGCTTCTTTGGTGGCTTATTCGGCTTGGAGGGGCCCTTTTTGCGAAAGTCGACATCGTTGAAGCCAGAAGAAGGAAGAGAGGTTGATAGGCCAAGCGAAGAAGCAAATGAGGCTACGTCGGATTTCAAAAGGTCGATGTCCTCAGGCTTTCTTGACGACAACGACTTCTTCGAATCCTTAATCGCCATTGTTGCATGAGGAGGGGAAGAAAGAAACACTTTCTGAGAGTTGAATTTGAAGGGCTCAGAAAGAAATGTGAAGTTTCAGAGAGTGGTGAAGAAACTCAAGTAGGGTTTAAGAGGGAGGCGGATACTGTGTCTGGGGGAATTTTGTTTAGAATTTATGGAAATATTAAAAAAAAAATTGTTTATTTCAATTTTACTGTGATTATTTTAAAAATTAGATTAGAGTGTAATCTATTTTTTAATTTCGGTATAATTCTTTTAAAATATATATTTTTTATTTTATTTTTAAAATAATAATAAGGACTTATAATAATAATAATAAAGATCTATCATAAATAAATTAAGAACATAAAAATTATAAGATTCTTGAATTTATTTTTTAAATATGAGGATTAAGGGTATGTTTGGTTGTTTTACTAAATAGTATTTTACATGTATTCTCACAATCCTTTAAAAAAATTTTACATCATTTTTTATATATAAAACACACTTTTTATCGTATTTTTTTCTCTCCTATTTTTTCTCTATATTTCTTTTCTCACTTTATATCCCTTCCCTCTTTTTCTTCCTTGCAATGTCCCTGGCATGTTTGGTAGGGAGTGAGTATAGATAATGTGAGGTTTTGATATTTTTGATAGATGGTGAGGTGTAGCACTGTCAAAACAGGCCCGAGCCAGCGGGCTAGCCCGGCCTGCCCGCTAAATGGGCGGGCTTGGACTTTGAAAAATAGGTCCGTTTAAAAATGGGCCTAAACGGGCTAGCCCGCAGGCCCCGCGGGCCGGCCCGTTAAAAAATTAAAAAAAAAAAACAAAATGAAAAATAATAGTTATTTGTTTAAAATATGTATAAATATATATGTTTTATGTAATTTTATGTGTTAAATAATAATTTTATTCTAATAATGTGTATAAATAATTTAAATTAATAAAATATTAATTTTTAATTAAATATATAATTTTATAATTATTTTTTAAAAAATATAAAAAGTGGCCCGCGAGCTAGCCCGTTTAGCCCGCGGGCCAATACGGGCGGGCTTGGGCATCACTTCTCAAAGCACGCCAAGTAAACGGGCCAGCCCGTCCCGGCCCGTCGCGGGCCGGGCCGGGCTGGCCCGTTTTGACACTACTAATGAGGTGAGTGGGAAAGGGAAGAAACTTCCTTCGTGAGAGGTGAGTAAGGTTGCTTAGGGTTGCTTGTGTGTGAGGAGGAGAGAAGTTGTGGTGAGGTGAGGTGAGGTGAGGTGATGTTTAAAGACCAAAATGCCCTTAAAAATTTTGTGGCTTTTAAAAAAGTAAGGGCAAAAAAGGTATTTCATACTTTTACATTCTACTTCCATTTTCCTGCATATCAAACATACTTTTTAGTACTTACTTCCCCGAAAATGAATGTAAAGGAATTGTAAATATAAAAAAGATGTTTGATTTAGGGTTTGGTATGTAATAAAATAGAAAAAAAAGTTTGTAAAATAAAATTTGTCAAAAAATCAGATATCCTTACTATTATATTTAAAAAAATATAAAACTTTGTAATAAAAAAAAGAAAGTGATGGTGGTGGTGAAAAATGGAAAGAGTACTTTTGTCAAAAAAAAAATTTAATTATGTATCTTTTACATAGCAATTTTAATATAATCCAAATGCAAATAAAAGTTCAGTACTACGGAACTATTAAACTTTGATAAATCCCTCCAATCATGTAGTGTCATTTGTTAATATTAATAAAAACTCACATTAATAAGGACTCACCTTAAATAGATTAAGAATCAATTGATTAGAAAGATGTACTAAAAAATTTAGTACTGCTCAACATCTCATCTCCAAATGCAATTATGTTGCAATCAGAATTACCATTGTTCCAACCATAGCAAACAAAGTAATTTTTTTAAAAATTTTTTACAATTACATTACATTACATCAATACATGCCATACCAAATACAGATTGTATTCGTGTAAGAAAAGATCATAAGTTAGTAAGTTGAATGTCCTAACTTAGCTTAAACTTTTTGTAGGTCAAAACTTCAAATTGGTCTCTTATATTTGCACGAAGTTTCATATTGGTCCTTTATGTTTCAAAAAGTTTAAATTGATCCTTTATGTTTACAAGAAGTTTCAAATTGGTCCTTCCGTCCACTCCCGTCAATTTCTTAAGTTAAGTGCTGACGTGTCCATCTAAGCTGACATGTCATGCCATGTCATTGTCACATCAGCGGCACATTATCACATATGATAGTAGATGATGACGTGGCATGATACATCAGCTTAAAATGGACACGTAGGAGAGATGATATATCCACGTCAGCACGCCACGTCAGCACTTAACGGAAGAAATAAATGGACTTGGACGGAAGGACCAATTTGGAACTTTTTGCAAACATAAAGGACCAATTTAAACTTTTTGAAACATAAAGGACCAATATAAAACTTCGTGCAAACATAAGGGAACTAATTTGGAGTTTTGACTTGTTTTTTATATAGAAACTCATCTTAAACTTTAAATCTATTCAATCTAGGCCCAGCTTTGAAGTGGGCCGGCCCATTCATATGGAAGGCTATTCATGTAATTTACTAAAACTAGGGTTTTCTCTCATCGTCTCCCTAGTAGAAAAAGCAGTCCTACTCCTACCTTGAACCACCATTTCTTTAGTACACAGTTTGAAACTTAGAACTCTCGATTCGAACGTTCTCTTTCTCTCTTTGAGTTTCACACGGCAGAGTGCTTCGGTTCGGACAGAACAATGGCCACCACCACAACCCCTGCGCCGCCGCGGCAGCTTTCGCAGAAGGAGGCTGACATCCAAATGATGTTGGCCGCGGAGGTGCATCTAGGAACAAAAAACTGTGATTTCCAAATGGAGCGATACGTCTTCAAGCGCCGTAACGATGGTGAGTTTCCTCATTATGAAAATCCCTTTGTTCGTTATAATGGACTCCGACTTCTGAATATTGCGTCGCTTAGAACTGTATTGTATTCAATTCACGAAGTAAAAGGCATAACGTATTCATCTTGGTGCAAAAGGGAAAAGGTTGAATGGAGGATCAGCTAATTTGGAATTGTGAATAACTAAGAAGCTCCGAATTCGTCAGAAAAACTATCAGGCGGATGCTTATTTTTTATTGTTTTTGTTACAAAATATTCCAAATTTAGAGAACTAATGAAGATTTCAGGTCGGTTGTCCTTGACGTTGGTATATAAATTCCCATTCTATAACGTTTGTAAAAGTATACATGGCTTTGAATTGACTGGACCTCATACAACAAAAACAATTAAAAACAAGTTTAATAATCTATTTAAAATAAGTTATCTATATTTTCACTTATTTTCTGGTATATTTCGGTATATCGAGTCATCTTATACTTTGCCCAAGTGTGAGCCATGTTCATAACTGTCATAGTCGCATTTATTTTGATGTGTCTATAGTGTGACAGTGTCGTGTCATGTGTTGAACATACCACACACTTAAAAATAAGCTTGTCTGTTCTTTACAGGGATTAATATAGTATTGATGAATTTAGCTTTTTCTAATGAGGATTATTGACCAGGTATTTACATTATAAATCTTGGAAAAACATGGGAGAAGCTACAGCTTGCTGCTAGGGTCATTGTTTCCATTGAGAATCCACAGGATATTATTGTTCAGTCTGCCAGGCCATATGGTCAGAGAGCAGTTCTTAAGTTTGCTCAGTACACTGGCGCCCATGCAATTGCCGGAAGGCACACTCCTGGTACATTTACTAATCAGCTCCAGACATCATACAATGAGCCTCGACTTCTTATTCTAACCGATCCAAGAACAGATCATCAGGTTCTTAGCTCTTTGTATTAATACTGAAGAAATGTCTTCGACACTTTAAACATTTCACTCTTGAGATGTCCTTAGTTATGGGTGTAATTTCTTTGTGTAATCAATCTTCTTTATCTTTTCCAATTTTCTTACTTGCAGCCCATTAAGGAAGCTGCTCTTGGAAATATACCAACAATTGCCTTTTGTGACACCGATTCTCCCATGCGTTATGTTGACATTGGGATTCCTGCCAATAACAAGGGGAAACATAGCATCGGTTGTCTCTTTTGGCTTCTAGCAAGAATGGTACTGCAAATGCGGGGGACTATTCTTCCGGGCCATAAGTGGGATGTTATGGTAAATTGCTTGTCACCCATATGATATTAAAGCAATCTTTTTGTTTGATAGCTACAGACTACAGTAGATACAGCTTTTTGTATTATTAGTGTACTGCAAACACACCATTCAATCTCCACGGCTCAAAAGACTGGGGTTGAATTTGGTTCATAGAAGGAATGACTTTATCTCCCCCCCCCCCTCTTTTTTTATAGGTTCCCCTTCAATTTTATTTCTCAAATTTTCCTTTGTTCAGGTGGATTTATTCTTCTATAGAGAACCTGAGGAGGCCAAGCAACAAGAGGAAGATGAAGTACCTGCTGCCCCAGAGTATGCCATTACAGACTTTAACGCCGCTGCCATTGGTGGCCTGCCTGCCGATGGCCAGTGGCCTGCTGCAATTGATCAATCATGGACTGAAGCTGTTCCACCACCAATTCCTGCTGTTCCCGGCGTTAACTGGACCCCAGAAGCTGGTAAGAATTATCGTCCTAATGTTGGTTCCTTTTATAGATCTAGACTAAGACTTCCTGTGTATGATTCTCATCATGATGCCAGATCAAGTTGGTATCTAACATTTTCTAGTTCTTTTTATCTTGAGTGATTCTAGATAGATTTTCTTCCTTCTAGTTCCACCTATGCGAAAATGTTACGAGAACTCTGAAGTATTAGAGAGAGGTAAAGATTGTGAAGTACGAGGAGAGAGAGATTTGAAGAAAAAAATGGTACCAACACTAATAGATAGGAATCCACCCTGAATGGATTTTCAGGACCAATTTCTTTTTCTTTCTATCTCTCTCATACTCTACAAACTTCACTCTCCATCTCTTACTTTTTAGAGAATCCACTTTCAAATCTTACTGCATCTACCTTTTCTATTTCCTTCAATTCATAATTTCATTAAGAAGTTGCAACAAATTTCTTTCTCCTGGCAATTCAAATTGTTTTGTTATGCACCTTGCATAGATAAATTCGAGGTGGTGTTTGTAATCAAGTTTTCTAATAAATACGTTTTCCAAGAAAATTTTATGAACTGTGCTGGCATTCATATAATGCTAAGCTGCAAAAGTTTTCTGTGCCGTGCCATGTTTTTACTGAAGAACCTAATTGCATATATCTAGAACTATATTTAAAATTTCCCCGTTTTGTTATAAACCACTTATCGTTTTTGTTTTTCCTTGTAGTTGCAGGAGATTGGGGAGAGTCTGTTCCACCCCCACAAGTTCTTCCTCCCACAGCTGAATCTGTTCCTCCCACTGGCTGGGAATAACTGTGAGCCATAACTTTTCATGTGATGTAATGTTGCATCCTTCGCTTTGTTTACTTCATCCCCCTCCCTCCCCATAAGTTAAATACGTACGGACCACTCAGTTTTGATAGGAGAGAATCTTTCTGGACCATTTTTAGTTTTGAAATTGATTTGCTTGACTTAAATTTTGTTGACATGATATATATTCGTTAATATTTTGAAATTTTTTCCTGATATTAATATGACGACCTTGATAACTCTGGGTTTCATTGTTTGCTTGGTAGGCAGGAAAATGTAGTTTGAAATATGAAAATGGTTATGGCAAAAGTACATTTAACGTCCCTAAATTTTACCACAATTCTCAATTTCGATCCTAAGATTTTTACAATTTTTTATAATAAAAGTTTTGAATTGTAATTGATTTGGTTATAACTTTAAACTTCTAATGCTCTCTGAATTATTACGACAAATGATAATATTCATTACACATGTAATGTTAATACGATGGTGGCTCTAGTTTTCATTGATTGCCTTGTTGGCATGAAAATGAAGTGTAAAAGATGAAAATTTCACAAGTTAATTGATGACTAACATACTGAGTTCGTGGCACACCCTCTTACATGACAAACTCGGCTGATGTGTCATGAAAGAAACTTGAAGTTAAAGTTTTACTCTGCACTCATTTTATAGCCCTATGGGCTATGGATTTGATTGGGAGTGAAAACATGGAGGAGAAGGAAAGACAGAGAAATTGACTATTTATATATCTATATCTATATATATGGTTTTGGAGTTTTTGGTGTCACACAACCAAAGTGTGACACCAAAAAAATAACTTCCCCCTCAACTTCTTAATAAATAACAAACTTCTCAATAAATAGTTATATTTTATAATTAAAAAATACAAAAAAAATGATTAGATGATGTGGGAGAGAGAAAACAAGTATGATAGATGGTTACTAAAAAAAATGGAGAAGTGCATAACTTTTAATTTTTTTAATTTTAAATTATGATAAAAATTCTATTTTAAAATTTTAAAATATTTAATTTTTAATAATTTTAAAATATAATAACTATTTTATATTATATTTTTAAAAATTTAAGAATAAATTACATGTATGCACGTAGGTGTATGCGTAGCCTCTAGTGTATATATATATATATATATATTTGGTTGTCAAAATTTTGGAGGATCTCTTTGTTTTTAATTTTAATTCTCCCAAATTGGAGGAGTTTAAAACTTATATGAAAATGACTATTTTATTACGGGGGTATACATCATGTAGTATTCCCAGAGATAATTGGAATAAAAATAAAAATGGTAAACTAATGCAAATATGTCAAGTTTTATAGTTTTCTTTTATAGTTAACCTTTTAAATTTGTTTGGCAAGAGATGGAGAAATAAAGATATTAAAAGGAGAGGGGAAAAAAATGGTTGGAGAGGTTAATTGATGGTTTATTCTCCTTTGTTTAAATTTATTTAAATAATAATAATATTCTCACAGCTTCAAATGAAGATATCAGTATATGCATTTGTCTTTACCTCTACTCCACCTTCATCCAAACCAAAAGAAAAAAAAGAAAAATTATCATTATTAATTAATTAATTAATGATATTGGAGGCTCAACGTGAGGGAGAACAAGAGAGAAAGAGAGAGAGAGACAGCAGACGAGGGGCAAAAGAAAAAAAGGAAAAATATCATTATTAATTAATTAATTAATTGGAAGCTGAGAGAGAGACAGAGTAGATGAGGGGCAGAAGTTGAACGATATATATATATATATATATTGAGGGCAAAATTGTATTTTACAATCAATTCTACAAAATTCAACCTAATTCCACCTAAAATACAAAGAATTCAATTCCCAATTTTTTGCAAAGCTAGTGGAATTCAACCAATTTTTTGGAATTGAATTCTAATTTCCAATAACCCAACCAAACAAAATAGTTTCTAGGAAAATATACAATTCTTCATAGAATTCAATTCTATGTCCAACCAAACATAGCCTATGTGTACCAAGATGCTTAATTCAAAGAGTCTTACAAGGCCGTTGAGCAGCTTAAATCTAATAACTTCTTGCCCACTATTTGTTATAAATCTTATCAATAAAAAAGAAGTCACTTCATCGTATTAAGAAGTAGGAGAAACATCATCAATTTGGTGTCTTAAAAATTATGAACGATGATGAATTATTAATGTTAAATGTAACATTATTTTTATAATTTGAATAACATTATAGATTAAATCAAAATTGATAACAATTCATTATTTTTAAAACAAAATTGACCTAAAAATTGGTGCAAACTTTCTTTTGCACATTTAGTATTTAGGGCACGTTTGGTTGCGTAAATGTTGGATATAATCGAAATGGAAATGAGAATGTTAGGGAGAATGAGAATAGTAATATGAAATGTGATGTGAATAGAATAAAAGTGAGTAAAATGATCATTTTACCCTTATATTAAAAGTAAAAATGCAATAAAAGTGGATAAAAAAGAAAGAACAAAAATATAATTTCATTAGATTGCAAAAAGTATGGTATGTTTGGTAAAAAGAATGTTGGATGTAATATTAGATTACAACCCCATTAACCAAATGGCCCCTAATATTTTTTAGAAAGAAAAAACTAAGGTAAAGGTCTTTATATCTTTGTCATAAAATTCTTCTAATCATAAGCTTCATTTATACTCTCTCTTTCATAATTGATCATATAAAAGATCATTTTCTATATCTCTCTACTGTAATTAATCACTCAAATACTTTTTACCATGTATCTTATTTTTTTGATTAGAGAACCTTATATGCATAGATATAAATATCCTTCCCTGTTAAATCCTTTTGAGAATTCATATTTTGTCGTTGGACATGATTATATGAACTTGTACGCTTATTGCTCTATCAACCAGAAGGCACAACAATGGTTTTGTGAATTCATATTTATTCCAAGCTAGGCCAGGCCATATGGATTTCTTTTCCTTTTTTAGGTTTAATGTTTTTACAAAATATTTAAATTGAATGAGTTGTGAAAGCTCAGGCAAAGCCGAAGATAGAACTTAGTGTGAGTGACAATCACTAATACAATGCTTATTCAGAAAATATTGTACAGTAATATTAGTAGAGAATCAGATAACAAACACCAAGGAACTTTTGACTAAATAAATGGAGGATCATTTATCAAAGAAAAAAAAGAATTTCAAAGAGGCGCAGTTTATTTCTGGTCAAACCAGTTAATGTAAGTAACAATGGTGAAAATTAACTTTTTTTTCTTCCTAATGATTATTATACACAGGGTTGAAAATTTTTCCATATCTAATGTTATCTAAGGAGGATGCCCAAAGAATTACCAATTGACACTTATTAATACCTCCCATATGATGCTAACATGAAGAACTTGGAGGTGAAAATAAAACTTTAAGAAGTTTTTATCCTCAAACAAAAATCAACTCGGCCGTTTTGCATTTGGATGATACCTTATCACTACCTGTACAGGAAACCACATCCTTCGGATGGGGCGATAAAAGAAGGCGGCGAGGAGGAGAAATGAAGTCCTAAACAGCAGAAAGCATCTCTCCATGAGTTATCCAGCGAAAAAAGCTTTCAGTGTATTCACTATCTTTGTGAAGCTCTGGTGCACTCTGCTTTCTTCCCTGAAAAAGAAAAAAAGAAAATAAATTGTAGTTCCTCATTGCCTGGTTTCATGTTAGAAAATAATGGGTTTAATCTGATATAAAGTTCCATACAATGTATTTGTTAGTCTGGAAGTATAGTTGAGACAAAAAAGTAAAGGCAAAAGTACATTTTTAGTCCCCAAAACTAGAGTCCCCCCAATTTTGAACCTAAACATTGTTTGTTGTCAATTGTGCTCCTAAACTTTTAATTTTTAAGCAATTTTGCTCTTCACCCTAACTCTGTCTAAATAGTTAACAACATATGCAAATGTGGCCGTCCACGTAACCTCCAATGTTGGTTGTGACTTGTGATGCCGAGTGATATATTAAGCTACGTTGTTTTGTCAATTTAAAAAAAAAAAAAAAGACTTCCCTTTGGCTAAATTGATGAAATACTGTATCTAAATAAATGACTGAACATCTCAATCAGCATTGGAAGCCACATGGACTGCAAACAAAGTTTATGGACCAAATTGACCAAGACCCTATAGTATGAGGACCAAAAAAGATACTTTTGCCAAACGTAAAAAGGTTAATATTAATAAGCAGTACAGTAATGCTGTTGAGAACTGGTACAAAGACTGAGGTCCTCATCAGTAAAACTGAGTTCAACCAAATTCAAGTCCACAATATTTTACAGTGTCGCTAACAATTTTGCAATGCCAGGAAATATCAGCAAATATGAATCCAACTAAAAGAACTCACTAATCAAATTTAGGACTTGGAAGGCTGGCTAGACCATAGTGTTGCTTAGACTAAATGTACAGGAAGTTATTTATTTTCCCGCACTTACATTACTATTATCTGTTTATCTTTCCTCAATGATGGGAAAATAGGCCATTATGTAAACTTTCTGGAACATAACCTATACTGACCTTGGCGCTGTATCCAGATTCACTTGCAGATGTCGTAGTCTCAGTTCTTAGCTCATTTACAATATTCTCTGATGAGAAGCTGATTGACCTGTAATGACTAAAACTACTGATCAGTCAATAAAACACAGCAAAAAATGGACTCAAAGAAAGACAGGCCTAGCTTAAATGAATGTCACCAACTATAAAGGAATTATTCAATACTCGAAGCATGACAATTATTACATTACACACTGAACGAAAACCATGATGTTTGGATATACATTCCAGTTTAGACACAACCTCAAAAATTAGATGCTAATTAAAGATATTCAAAGAAGTTCTCCTAATGTGACTTGAAATTTCACTCCTCAAGATTACCCGAGACTAGCATGTTTCTATGAAATAAAAGACGGACAATCTTTTCAGTTTTCACTAATTTGCTAACTATAGATATTTAGAGAAGTCTTCTAGGTATCTCACAGTCACAGGTTGAGCACCTTAATCCTCACTACCACTGATGAAAAACGCTTTTCCTCCTTCTTTGTTATTATTTCTTCCAACAGGAAATCCTTTTCCATTGTAAAAAACATTGCTTCCAATAATTGCATGAGATCTGAGTATTGTCGCATAAACCAAAATCTGATTGTATTTTAGTTCATCATTATGTAATTCATAAATGAGTATGCTAAAGTAATCTAATTTAAGTTTGGACACCATAAACTTCCTGATATAAAGGTACTCTTCAAACCCAAAATTCAATATGACGACTCTACTTTCACTCGAGCTGAGGATGGCATGGAAGGGTGAAAAAATAAAATATTGGCAACAATATAGCATATGCAAATAAAAGTAATAAAGTCATGTATGTCCCGTGTCTTGGGGCAAATTAAAAGTCAACAAATTTTAACAATAACTACCTTTCAAGCAATTCCTCCTCACAAGAAGTTCCAGAAGAAGAAAGCCAGTCGACGTCAAGGAAATTTGAGCAGTCACAGGAATCTCCATGTTCATCATAACAAATATGATCACTTTCAAAACATTGGCCCTCGAGGATTCCCCTATCCTTCTGCCTGTATGATATTGAAGAACGTAAAGACTTGTATGGTTCATTTAATGAGGCGCCATCAGATCAAACTTAAGCTTGATAAGGCATCTCTTATTACAGTGCCAAACCGTATTTTCTGTTTATTATTACAGGATTCAAATAGCAAATTAAGTTTGACAGGGAAAGAGAGTGAAAAGCATCTCAGTAGATATTAACACGAGATGCATTAGTAATGCCACACATCTAGGAACTAAAAGAGGCCCCATCTATTATGAGTTTATGAGGATCCTACTCCTTGATGTATGTCTTTAAGTAGGAGAATATAATCATTTTCCAACCAGCTTAAAACTAAGTCCTCAATAGCTAGTCTAATAAATGCTCTGGACATGATGGTGTTGTGTGCAATGTGAACTAGGTAAATGGTACTTTCTAGCTCAGCAGGCCAGCAGTACTCTTAAATTCTCTGCTACACATTTCAAGAAAAAATATAACTTATTTTGTGCATGTTTTAGAAGGAATTTCTGTTTTAAATTACAAGTGTTGATTTCTTTAACAGATGACAGACTACCAGTCAGAATATGCCGACAGTACCAGAATTTACAGCAATCAAAATGCAATTTTAGCATACCTGCATTGAAAAATATCACTTCCACAAGTAAAGATATCAGGAGCAGACTCCGAGAGACATTCGCTATCAGCTTTTTCTGAGAAATGCTGACTAAGTCTATCATCCATTTTCCCAATTGCTGTGTCATTTTCAAAATTAATATTTCCATCTGATAGAGATCTTTTGAAAGTTGACCTACCAAAACAAAGGAATAGAAAAAGAGTCAATCTTTCTACAAAGGATAACTTTCTTTAGAGAATATTAATACTTATAACCTAAAAAGGACATATACATCCATCAACAAACAAGCAGGAGGAACTAGTAAAGCTATTAATGAATTTATAGCCCATAAAAAGTTTCCCATAAAGAGATCATAACTTCATAAGAGCTAGTTGGCACTTCTTGTTTTCATGGAAAGTCCATATAAAGAATTAAAGAGTATTGTAATTATAAAAGCAACTCTTCTGAGTTGCTAATTACAACTCTTCTGAGTTGCTAATTGCAACTCTTACCAACAAAACAAAAAAAGAAAATTCAATGACAGTAGTCCACAACATGTTATCCGAGTAGAGTAAGGATAAAATCGTAATGTTTTTAATAAATAAACCAACACTAATGATGCAAATGTTCTATAATTTCAGATCTTCAGATGCAAACACAATAACGAAGGCATTCTAAGTTATCACACATTCATGAAAAAGTTTGATGGAATTAGACAGGAGTTCAGTATGTTGGTCAACTACTTCAAATTTAAATGTCTATTATCTATAAATATTTTTATGGATATGGATCATTATCTAATATCTATAAATGCTTTTTTCCAATAATTAGAGGCAGGGGAAGATCAAAGAAAAATCACAGGAGAAACCATTAAGATGGATTTAATTATTAATAACCTAACCATAGAAATGTGTAAAGACAAAACATGTTGGCATCGTTTGATACATATAGCTGACCCCACCTAGTGGCAAAAAGCTTTGATTGTTGTTGTTGTAGTATAGGCCCCCTCTCAGATTCTTTATTAGATGTAAATGGAAAGAACTTGATCATATGAATAAAACATTGTACCTAATATTGTCATCAGCTGAAAATGGACTATGTTTTGCAACATTGTAATGCTGATCTGAATCTAGCTCCCACAGCGCAGGTTTTCCTGGTTGTGGCTGAAAATGCCCCAAAAATCTGGCGAATATAATATATAAAGAAGCATTAACTAGTCTCATTCTAATGCAGATCAGATAATTAAGTTCATATAAACTTATATAGATATAACTTAAAAACACAGGCTCAATTCACTCACAAGTTAATTGAATTTTGTTTATCACCATCCAAATATGTGTTATTGTAATAGCGCTGTATACTTCTGAAAAATTCTTGGGATTGAGTTGCTGCCTTCCATTGACCTCTTTTCTCAGAAAATATCTGTACAGCAATACCAAGCACAAAATTTAAAAATCAATCATAAGTAATTTGGCTTATAAGTGGATCAATATGAATTACAGGTGAAACTTAGCTGCAGATCCTAGGAAAAATCTTTAGGAATAAAGAATCTTTATCTCTTATTCCCTAAAATCAAAAGCTTAGTAAGATTACCTTATTGTGTGCTGCAGAACCCCCATACTGAAATGCTAACGTGTCACCCATTGACTCATAAATGGCCATTAATTCCTTTGCCAAAGGGTTATCAAGATCAATATATGGAGAATCCAAATATTTTAATGCTTGTAGCTGACGTCCGAGTGCCATTAATCCATAAGCATATTGGGCAACATTAGTACGATCTAAACAGTCTATGCAATTAGTCCTCAGGACCCCAGCTTGAAACATCCAGGGTTTGACAATGTAATCTCCAATCACATCACCATTGAGATAACATTCGTTAATTTTGGTTTCCTCGTTAAGCGTGTCCTCATTAATACAAGCTCCCTGAGACACATAGGGATCACTGACATTATTCCTGCATTATATGTTCATGAACGGAATTACTGAGTATGTCTAAGCAACAATTACTGACCATTGTAATGAACAAGCAGAAAAATTTCTGGATACTCGGTTATAATAAACTCATACAACAATATATATTACTGTATAGAAGATAATCTAAACATATATGTGTGTGCACGTAACCAAACATAACTTCAAGAGCAAATGCATCAGACATTGAAAATTATTAAATTAATAAAGCCAAGTCTCAATTTGCTCAATTAATTAAACAACAAATAATGCCTAATATATCGAATGCATGCCAAGGCCAAGGCTAAGGCTAATGTACATTAAATAAGATTCTTTCCATTTTCAAAGTTCATTGCATGGTTTTAATACACGTCAATTATTATAGAAAGCATCCAGAACAAAAATAAAGGAAGTGAAAGAAAAGATTAGAAGGTTCTTTCATAGGACTTACTCAGAGTAGGAATTTTGTAACAACCCCTCTAGCCTTGTATTTGGTGTCACTTGACAGCAGAAGATGCCAGTCAACTTTAAAGCATATGCAGCAACTTTTCCCAGTTGTGTCAACACATTAGGAGTTTTGCTGTTAAAAATGATTGCACTAGTAATCTCAATATAACACCCAAGAAAAAAAACCTGCAAGGTTTGGACAAAAGAGGAAAGGACAAACTACCATCTTGAGTGCCGATTCAGATCCCAGTGAAGGAACCTGAGGCGATTTTCTCCTCTCATTGTTTTATTAATGGACCTGACAGCATTTGCAAACTCAGCTCGGAGAATGGTTTCTCGAGGCTTCTTCTCACGTGTCTTAAAAAAATGATTGTTGAAACAATGGCAAAGATGTTAGACAAGAGACCAAAAAATCAGCAAGCTAGATGACGGTCATTGAATCCTTACATGTGGAAATTCCTACCTTAATCAAGTTCAATATTATGATGGGGTTTCCATATCTCTTGACAAGGTTTTCAAAATGAAGTCTTGTGGCCTCAAAGTTCCGATCCTTCTTTGATACTGAGATAAAAAAACAACCAAAGTCAGTATAAACAACTGCTGAGATGGTTAGAAAAGAGGGGGAATTGTTTCTGTATCATACATATAATGTCAGGTTTCAAATTCAACGGGGAGGCTTCCTGAGACCAGAAAAGAGGAATTGAACCCCGCATCTGTACCACAGAGCTTATTTGCATTGGGGATCCATCTTGAGCTTCTTCAAAGACTATTTGCTCTGTCTCAACGTCATTAGCCACTCGACCCTTTTCATTCACTCCTCGTTTCAGATATCTTCACCAGAAGAAATATATGCCAACATAAATATCTTGGTGATAAATCACCCCTTTATACTAATTCAATTGTCAAGGTGCATGGTAAAAAACAGTACAGTAAAGTACAAATACAACTTGGAAGCCTTAAGTCAATTAGAAACTCAAGAAATTATGTTACAACAAAATGTTAACATGAAGGACAAATTATGTGCAGCGGATTCGGAACACAAGGGTAATATGTAAAACAGATTTCAGCATGATTGTATAACTAAATTTCAGAGATGTACAAACCTGGTGCCAGCATAATGCTGTGAGCGTCTAGCAATGATAGTTAAGTAGAACTCCCTCCCAGATATAGAGTGTTTCACCTGGAAATCAAGGATGAAATGTGTAACTGTAAAAAAATAAAATACCAAATCTTTCCGACCAAGACATATATTAAATGCATGCAACTTTGTGGCACTATCAATAGAAGGCTCCAAAGACTGTACGATACATGAACCATTAGCATTTTGCAACAATAAGGTGTTGAAACTTGAAACTATTTCCTATATCAAAAAGTTCATTCCATCTTCTATGCCAACTTGAGAAAAGAATATTCCAACATAAGACAATTGAAACACTAATACCTTTAGGCTTTAAAGACTGCAGCATAAATACTATCAAGTAAAAGGTAGGCAAGAAAGTTGATTAGTAACATACTAGAAAGAAAAACTAATACAAATTAAATAAACATCATTGATCAAGTACAAATAGAATTATTTATGAAAGAAAAAAATTCCATGAGATTTTGAGTTCTCATGGCATATTTCAATGGGTAGCCAGGGTATAGAAGACAGAAGTAGTAAACCAAAAAGAAGATAAGAAACTTGAACCAGTTAGTAGTACAAGTATAACTATTAGCTTCATTAGATACTTTCATAAATCACCTAAACTTATCTACATACCAAAGAAGTCTTCATATGTACCTGTTTAAAAAAGCCATGCACTAAAGCAACTGTCCAGGAAGTATTTTGGAGGTTATTCCTGATTCCACGAGTTAAGAACTCATTCCAAACAAACATTGTTTCATAAAGTTTCTGTCCTGGTGTATTATTATCAGATAAATTCTTTTGAAGACTACGCATGACATGGTAAGAGTAGCTGAAAAAGAAGTCCTTCGTAAGATCCACACTGCATAGAAGCTTCTTGTATCTAAGTCACAAGAGAAGAAAGAGCAAACCCCATTAATAGATGTTTAATAATACAGAGGAAAAGAAATGTGAATAAAAACAACTTAAGGAGAATTAACTCCCAACCAAAAGTGGAAAAAGGAAAGAAAATAATCTCCCCAATGAAACCCTGGTGGTACCTTGTCTCACTCAAAAAGTTACATTTACATCATAACAGCAATGAAGATTGCCCCTGTACATATTTACAGAAATGAACTGACAATACTATGGAGAACAAGAAAACAACAAATTGGTGTAGGTAGCCACTATAAATATTAGAGGACTCAAAAATCTGGAAGAAGCACTATTTATGACAGTTCAAAAGATATAAGTAGATAGTACCACAGAAACACGAAGAGGTTGACTTGAGGATGCCCACTTTGTGTATATACACTGAAGACAGATATCAACATATATAATACAAAGAAAGCCCCTATAATGTAAAAATTCCAACACAAGTAAAATATGACGCTCAAACAGAACTATTTTTAATGAAACACAGAACGCTATCACCCAACATTAAAATGAACTGAAATAAATAACCATAATATATAACATTATTCTCATCTAAGTACAATGAACAGGGTATAATTCTCAATACTACTCTCGGATGTCTTTTTAATGTACCAGAGACATATTACATTTACATATAGGATGGACTAAAGACCTGTTCTCATCCTTAGAATATGCCATTTTGGATCGAACCGTAGGATGTGGTACTGGAAACATTTCGCTCTTTGTGATAGCATAAATTGCATGCCCACAAATTGTGCCAACCTTCCTTCGTTTTGTTATGACCAATAAGTAATATGGCTCAAGGAATTTGATGAATCCTAAATCAAACAAAAAGTACCTTGAGTTGGATAGTTCTGGTTAATAGTAGTGAAAACAATGCCAATAGTAACAATAATTCAGGTAGAACATACCAATGATTCCATAACAATTTGTGAGAAATTTAAGTCCCCCTGTTGACTTGTTTCCTTCATGTATCCGTCTAAGAAGATCACAACACTCAATTTCTGAGTATATCATAGAATCCTCAGTGATATTTAGTTCAGCTGTCTCCAATTTGTCAATCTTTAAGACCCTCCAAAAGGCTCTGCTCTTGTCTCTTCCAATCATATAATATTTCTGAGCATAGAATAACATTAATAACAATACAATAGTGCTTTATAGTTGTATTATGCGCTTATAAGTATGCAATTAAGAGAATATCCTGAGAAGGAAAATCCATATAAGCAAACCATTTCATTAATAAAAGAAATTTAAGAGTCTGAAACAAACAGTTCTACCTAAGTTCATTAATTAGTATGTGATACATGCACCTAGAGAACATGAAATGCATATCTTATTGTCTACAACTGTTTTAGAAGGGGGAAATTTAAAGCTTTTGACCCAGAAGTGCTTTATAGTTGTATTATGCGCCTAAAAGGGAGAAAACCTATATTTTCTATTATTAAAATTTTTTTGGTAATATAGCCAAAGTTGTAGAAATCATAGGAAAATCTCAAAGTGAAGCCAAATGAACAACTAAGGGTCGACAAACAAAAAGAGAACAGCCATGCTTAGTTAGGTTTATGATCGCCCATTACACTGAGGTAAACCACAGATTGGTGGAAAAAATTGACAACAAGTACAGTTGTAAAACAGTAGAGACTGAAGAGTAGAAACCCATATGCCATTTGCTTTGTAGAACTATACAATAATACTATTTACCATCACATGCATTATGAAGAATATAGATGACAATCATAAATGAATTATCATGATTCTAAAATTTATTTGCTGCACAAGTCAAGCCGAAGAAAGAAATCTTAATCAACTTATTCCTGCAAAATCTATAAGAATGAAATAAATAAGCACTTATCAAGCCACCTTCATGATAGCAAGCGTCTAAATCCCAACTTAGAAACATCTTAAATAATAAAATAAATGAATAATCTTTCCACGCCCATTATGATATTTTGCGGCGTCAAGATTCACAAGCAAACTTGAGAGCAGCACACATGAATAAAAATTTGACCAAAACAAGTTGCCTCCAAATTTTTTTAAAAAAAATCCTGCATCAACAAACATACTGATACAAAAATGCACATAGAATTTCTATCTACGCCAGGCGAAAGTACACTGAAAAAGAAACATATACACGATTTTATTGTATAAAGCGCGAATAAGATATGTATACCGAGCGAGTTTCGTAGAGTCTGAACTTCTGCATTCTGCAGGAGTTGAGGTCAGCTTCATCATTAGCAATTCCGGACAGCTTCTCCTTCGCTAACTCCATCACACTTCAGATCCCGAGCTTCTAAAGCTCGGGCTATTCCAACGAGATCACCAGCAGAAAATTCAAAAAAAAAAAAAGAACAAAAAGCACAACAAAACAGAAATAGAAATAGCAACAGCTCCTGTTCGATCAAAGCCTCATCATCAATACACAAACAAAAGTCCAATGACAGCTCAAGCTTTTTACATCAATGGAATCGGAATCCACAAAATCGTGCTTACATAGTACCCAATGAGACCCTCGAAACAAAAAAAAAAACCAAAAAAACACCGACAACTCAAAAAATCCAAACAGCCAGTACCTAAATCGGAGCTAAAATCAGCTCGGGAGAGGAATCAAGAAGCTCAGGATATGGAAAACGGAGAAGGAGAAGCAGAGAAAAATGGCGATTTTCAGAAGAGGAGAAGGAAATGAATGTCAGATCGTCAGCGAGGAAGAGAAGAAGAAGAAAACCACAGCTTCAGCGACGGCATCCACACAAAAAAAAATGTATATATATATATAATTATAAAAAAAAGAAATGAATAATGCAAAAGCATATAAGGAAAGAAAAATACCTTTCATGACGGTTTTTTTTTTCTTCTTTTATTTTTTTTTAAGAAAAAAAAATTATGAGATTTGATGAAAATCTTGTCGGCTTTAAATTCAAAGGCAGTTAAAATTTAGATAAGGATTTTCTATCTTTGTTATAACACATTTTTTTAATAAAAATAATATTTTTTAAAAAAACTAGAATAAATAATTATACACATATTTTTTAATTTAATAGTAAAAATATAAAGATTTTGAATTTCAAGTCTTTTTTTAAAAAGATATTTTTTATCTTTAAATTTTAATTATAACCCAACTTTACTTGATCTGTTATTATCCTATTAAGATTTTGAATGAAAACTTAACAAAAGATTTTTTTTAATGAAATAAGAAGTTTAGATAATTCTAAATCAAATTTGTTGTTCAAAGGATTTTCGAGTAAAACATTATTTTGATCCTTTTTAGATAGCACATTTTTTAATTTGGTCCTTGTTAGATGGCCTTTTTTAATTTAGTCCTTTTTAGATTAATCTATTATCAATTTGGTCCTTACCGTTAAAATTACTAACGGAGTTAGCTGAAGTGGATAATTTGGGATAAATTTATAATTTTTAAATAATAGTAGGGCTTTTTAATGTAATTATTTTGGGGTAATTTTGTAATTTTCACAAATTGAAAAAATATGGTACCATTTTCAATTTGGGAAAATTATAAAATTTCTCAAAATAATTACATTAAAAAACCCTCTTAATATTTAAAAATTATAAAGTTACCCTAAATTATCCACCTCAACTAACTCCGTTAGTAATTTTAACGATAAGGACCAAATTGATAACTGATTAATCTAAAAAGGACTAAATTGAGAAAGGCCATCTAAGAAGAACCAAATTGAAAAAAGTATTATCTAAAAAGGACCAAAATAATATTTTACTCAAGGATTTTCTATATACAATACAAAGCCTAGAAATTCAAGGAAATGTTTTATATTTTAACTTTGAAAGATATTTATTTAGAATATTTTTTTTATGCCAAAATGACCCTTTAATTTGTAAAGGTCATTATAAAATTAAATTCTACAGAATATGCTAATTTCTAAGTCAACTCACTAAATAGTAAATACTAAATACAATTAAAGATATACATGGTTTTTACCAAATTTCTTTTTGAAAAAAGAAGCTAAACACGGAAAGTATAATAATTCAATAAGGTCTTCTCTAGAGAAAGCTACAATATTTATAATTATAATTATAATGTAACTTATATATATGTAAATGGAATGAATATTTAAATGTTTATTTTAAAATGGTAGGATAATAAGAGTTTTTAACTATAGTCCTTATGAGATTTTTTGGGAATATTTATAATTTCATATTACATAATTGGTTTCTAAAATACACACACACACACACACACACACACATATATATATATATATTATAAAAATTATATAATAATAAATTCATAAAAAATAGCTAAATTAAATATTATTTATAAAAAATTAGTATTACCAAATTAAATAATGATTTGATGAGGAGATTTCTTCTTTTTGAATCCGTTAAGTGTCAATATAATTTTTTTTTTTAAAAAAACTTTATTTTGGTCCCTCAATATACTTATTTTTTTCAATATAGTCTCTCACATTTCACATATGCCTATTTGCTCACTTTGTTCCCGCACAAATAAATATTGTTATCAATTTGGTCACTTTGTTTGACTCTCGTTGAAATATTTACGGATCTAAGAAGGTTGATTGGTAGACTGTTTGGTGTTGACTGAATAACATTTAAAGTCTGCTAAAATAATTTGTTTTTGTGAGAGATCAAATCAATAACGATTTGTTTTTTAGTGGACCAAATTGAAAAAATAGACATCACTTAGTGACTAAATTGAAAATGTGAATCTATATATGAGGATCAAATTGAAAAAATAAATATATCGTACGGGATCAAAATGGAATTTTAGTCTATTATTATATATAGTTGAAAGGAACATTTAAGAGATAATTAAAAGTTTGAATGCGTTTTGCATAAATAATTGAAGTGGAACAAAGCTTATTTTGGGAATGTGGGTGTAGAATCTATCAACTAACAAACAATTTTGAGGACATCCAAGTGCAATTAAAACAAAATGTTATTTTGAATCTCTCAAATAAGGAAAAAAGCTATTAGATTTAGAACTAACTAGAATAATGGTTAGGCAAAGAAGTCTTCTAGACTTTTCCTTGACTACTTATTAGTTTTGGATCAAAATATCCATCAAAACAAGTTGTTTTGATTGTTAATTTTTTTTTAGTACTATAGAATTTATTGTTGAGAATAATCTTTTTGATAAATAATGTTCTATTTTTATCTTTTCAAGATTAAATTCGAAACAGAATTAATTATTTTAAATATATATATATAGGATAAAAAATTAGCACAACACTTATCTTATTATAAATCATTAAAGTTATATTTAACAACTTTAGTTCTTTTATGTATAATTTTCATATTAGTGAAATTATTTATAATGTATAATTTGAAGAATTAACACTTGTCCTATTAAAATATAAGTATGAAAAAATTGAAATGACTTTCATCACCAATAAGGTTTATATTTTAGGGTATGTTTTACAATTACAAGAGCGAGGGTAGGGTGAAATTGAAAGCGAGGAGATATTAATTTATAGCTTATTCTCTCATTGTTTAGATCTTTTAAAATATTTTAATCTATAGTAATTCAAATTAAGAAAATGGTAAAAATTAAGGAGAATTAATTAACATAAAAATCTCTAATATTTTTTTATCCAAATTTTTTTTAAAAAAAAAAAACATAAAATCCCTCTCCTTCCCATTTTTATTTTTTGGCCGAACTTCCCTTTCCCTCCTTAATAGTCAAACCAAACATGCTTTATAGGACATTTTAATTAACTAGTAGTTTGTCCAGTACTAAACTTCATGATAACTTTTTTACTTATTTTTTTAAATGTAAAATATAAAATCATTATTATATTTTATTATAATAATAAAACTAAATGATGATGACGATGAAGATGAAGAAGAAGATGATGGAGATGAAAAATTAAAGAGAAGCCGAGGAAGAAGAAGGATGATACAGACGGCAGCGACGGTGACAGCAATGGAGAAAGATGATGATGAACACGATGAAGATGATGAATGATGATGATGATGATGATGATGATGATGAATGTGGAGATGCAGAAGCAGAACATGAAGATGAAGATGAGGAAGAAGAAGAACATGAAGATGAGGAAGAAGAAGGATGACATGGCGCTGACGTGGGCGCCACGTCAATAAATTTTGACACATAGGAGAGAGAGTGTGCCACATAAGCCGTTCGCATCAGCAATTAACGGAAAAAGCTAACGGAGTTAGGTAAGAGGACCAATTTTAATTTGACCACAAAAAAAACGTTGAAAACCAATATTAAACTTCATGCAAACGTTGAGGACCAAAAGAGTAATTTGGCCTATAACCTTTTATAGACTTAATTATGAGACTATGTGCCTTTCCTTTTGTAAAGAAAAGTAATAATAAGGAAAGACACTTTGAAGTGTTCGGATAAGACATCAATAGTATTCTAGAAAGACTAACATACGTCCAATCTAAATGATTATTACACAGTCTTAAATTGCAAATAATTTTACTTAATTGCAATTATTCAACTAATCACTAAATACCAAAGAATATTCATAAAAAAATGCCTACCAAATTAGATTTTAAATAACTTCAGAATGATACGAACCCTCGGTCACGAGTAAAGTGATTTTTATTTCCCAATACTTAAGGTGTATTTGGTTAATGGTTAGTGGGGTGGAGGATATAATAGGAATGAGAATGTTGGATATAATGAAAATGTCATGTCGATATAATGTGATGTGAATAGAATAAAAATTGATAAAAAAATAAGGGTAAAAATATAATTTCATCACATTGCAAAAAGTAATATATGTTTGGTAGGAAGAATATTGAATATAATGTTAGATGATATA